>JANXHW010000002.1:223652008-224985758 GCA_026170595.1 Plestiodon gilberti rubricaudatus
CTGGAGCTTTGGTGCTCCACAGTATACCCACCCACCCCCAATAGTGGAGGGAACAGAAATTGCAGCTAGTCAGCCCAGGAAGAATCAAGTGCCATATGACCCCCCCCCCCACTGCTCCCCAATTGAAGCTTCTTGGCCAAGCTTGGCTGTCAGTATGCTGTTAGTGAGAGCGAGTGGTGCCACCAGAGTACACATGCAGTGATGCCCTGTTGGGGGGCGAGCATACTATAGTATTACCTTTCCCTCTCCTGGGGGGGGGGAAGGCTGCAGTGGGACTCTGTGGAAAAGAACCATTCTACCCCATGTGGCAATGGTGCTGCAGTCCTGAAAAACAAAAGGGATTCAGATGAGTCTTTGGCCAGCAGTACCAATGGTGTATCTCAATGATAGGATTGGGCTGTAAAGTGGTTGCTAAAATTCAGGTACTTCTCCTTAACTGGGCTGTGCTGTTAGCCGGCCAGGAGTATTATTACTCCTTGCTCTGTTGGGCTGTTTTTCAGTTTTCTTACATTTCCAATTACACCTCACAGTTGCCATTGATCTGTTTGCCGTTAGCATGAAACTCCGAGATGCTCTGATCTATTTAATGTAAAGTCTCAGCCTTCATTAACCCTCCTTTTTGTTTTTAAGAGAGACCATTTAAATTGATCGCTATTAAATAAAATCACAAGAGCTATCAATCCCTCTGCTTCAGGGAGTTGAAGTAAGCAACAACTGCACTACGAAAGAATTGCTTTCGCAGCCCCTTTCCTTAACTACCGCAATCGGCCTGGCATGTAGCATAGGACCTGTATGCATAGGTCTGGACTGTTCAAGACAGGGCCCTTTATAAAATGGACGCTTGGCTTGAACTGTTCTAATCTAAAGCATGAAATGGACCTGGGTGCAGTCTTTCATAGAGCATTTTTGCTTGTAATCCAGATTCCATTTCCAGGCAACTTTGGTCCCAACCCTACCGAAGCCCCCCCCTCAAAAGTGTTTTTATGTGCTCTTTCCCCACTGCTATCCACTCCCACAGCATTTTGGATGGTCAAAGACCCTTGGATACACAACAAATGTGTGTACAATGAATGCACAGAAGAGGAGTGGGATCGTGCCCAATTGGTCCCAATCAGCCTCCAAGCATTAACTAGATCTCACATGGAAAGTTGGGAGATGGGTGAGGTGTGAACCTGTTCCCCCTTTAGGTGTAGATTGTACACACATTTGTTGTGTGAAACAGTCCTAGTGATGGTTGTGAGATTGCTTTTCACGTTGCCAAATTCCCTTTTGGGATACGGTTTTGCCAGTGAGTCATGTGGCTTGGCTGGAGTCACTGCAGAGTTTGGAGGACCCAGAAGTCATGTGATCAGTACTATTTTGGACTCTGGAACAAAGAGCAGAATGGTGAGCCTGTGTGTTTTGAACCCATGCCCAACAGTAATGAAGTGCATTAGCCTAAGTCAGGGGTTCTCAACCTTTGGAGGCCCAGGTACCCCCTATCATGGTCCAATTTCCTGAAGTACCCCTTGCTAATTAACTGCTAATTAATTGGATTAATCAATTAATTAATTAGGTAATTAATAGTTAAATAAAAAAGTACTAACACAATTTTAAGTGTGAAAAAATGTCTTATTTAACTGTGTGTGGGGAGGGGGGAGAGACACACACATGCAAGGATCCCCACCAAAGTACAATTTCCAAAGTACAAAAATAAGCCCAAAACCAAAATCAGAAGGGCTTTGAAAATAATTACAATTTAAAATCCATGTTAATTAACACTTAATTAGCTGCTGATGGGGCAGATAAGGGGCAGGGCTTGGCGTACCCCCAGCAAGAGGTCCGCATACCCCTAGGGGTACCCGTACCACAGGTTGAGAACCTCTGGCCTAAGTAATTCTTAGTTTTGCTACTGTCTTCTGCTTCTTCTCAACAATAAATGAATGGTTTTAACTGAAACAAGTGTTTGCATATTCAGTTATATTTCTATCCCACCCTTCTTCCAAGGATCTCAAGGTGGCATGCAATCCTGTGCCTTAGCCACCCACATTTTCATTCCACCACGGGTATACAGCTTCCTATTCTAATAGTGAAACCCTCCCCTCCCCTGTTCTACTCTACTCCCTGCCCTCCTCGCACCCCCTCCTGCCTCTCACGCCGGCCTACCTTGGTCGGCAGATCTTTGGCTGTCCGCCGGCGCATGGGAGGCCTCTCCAGCCTCCCCACCAGTGCCCCGGCAGTGCCTGCCATCAGCAGCTGCTTTACGACTGCCATAAAGCAGTCACCATTGCCAGTCACAACACAGGTTCTGCCGGCAGCCGGCCCAGATAGGATTGGGCCGCATGTCAATCTGTCACATGACAGAAAGACAAAACCACCCCACTAGGCAGAAGATACCTTTCTTACGTGCAATTCTACAACCTCTCAAATGATTCTCATCTCATCTACAGATAGAAATTGGCTCCTGTCAAATTGGCTCCTGTTTTCAGAGGTTATGAATGTGTTTCAAGAGAATCGTCTCTGCAACATAAGCAAAAAGAGAGGAGGGGGGGGCAGAGAGAGAAGTCATTGATCCAAAGAGCTTACAGTTTCAAGCTTGCCAGTAAGGAGAGAACATGAAGAAGGGAAAGATGAGGTTCTGGTTCCAGCTTCAGCCCTGAGGTTCTTTGTTGAAGACTGAAATCCCAAGCTCAGCTTTTTGAGACTGGAAACTCACTTCTAATGCTTTGCTCAAAAATGTAACAATTCTGCTTTTCCCAAACATCTCTTCTTTCCCTGTTGCTTAACTTCCCTCACTCCTTATGCTTGAGGAAACCAGGCTTTATCTAAATATGTTTAGATAAATGATTGCACTACTGCCCAGAAGTTACTTTCTGTATTCTTCTAGTCTCATTCAAATCTCTCTCTCTCTCTCTCACACACACACACACACACACACACACACACACACACACACAGTCTCATTTACGTTTATGAATGCTGCATATACGAGCATTAGTAAACCAAAGTGGTGTTTTATTTTTGATAAGTCATTTCAGCTGCAAGATGCTTGATTACATGAGTTCCCCCCCCCCCAAAAAAAACACGTGAATTGGGAATGAAGGAAAATATAAAATTGGCTGTGCGTGCATTAACCTGTGATCAATCCAAGTTATAACAGGGCTGAGTTAAAAGTAAGGGTTAAAGTAAAAGTTAAAAGCATTCAGCTGCCATCATGTCACTGCTAATCACATATTGCAGGAGAGCAAGCAGTGCCGCACTATGAAATCCTCCTTGGAACAGGGGGGGGAATCCACATGATTGGAGACAGCCTGAGCCTGGGCAAAAATGCATCACCTGTGTTTTCTTTGCTTTGGTTATTTCTTGGTGCATGGCTATAGAACAATAGAGCTTGCATCCAACAGTCCCAACCATCTAATTCAAATGTGGAGGCCCCACAAAAAATGTCCACAGCTGTAGAAAAACAGACTAGTGGAGACACTGGATTTTAAAAAAAATGTGCAGGTTGGATGAGCCGTAGGGCATTTTCACATATGAAGCATGAAGGTTTCTTGCAAGTAAAATCTACCTTGGCCAGAATTCATGTTACAAATGCCTCTCTTCCACTTTCTCTTCCACATTAGCAATGATTAGGCATCATTGAGGAGGCTGAGCAGTGATTTAAGACTGAGCCACGACAGCGGTTTCAAAGTCCTCTCCCTCCCTACCATCAGCAGTTGCCAGCTTCTTACAACTTCCCTGCCACCCATGCACTACTTGGCAAACGTATCCTTGGGGAAAGATGTACCTTCTCCCCAATCCTTCTATGGAGTTTTAAATACAGGTGGGCCCCCATATCCACTGGGGATATGTTCCAGGCCCCTCCATGGATACTTGAAACCGTGGATAAGAGCGAACACCCCCTCCATGGTTTCCTGAGGGCCCCCACCCACCCTACCTCCCCTGCAGGCAGGCATGCTTGCCCCCCCAGCTCTTATTTTTCTTTCAGCAAGCTTGGTTTCTTCCTTAAAACAAACAGAGAAGCAGCCTCCATTGCAGGCAAGTAGAACGAAACTAAGTCCTAGAGAGGCTCTGCAAGGTTTCTGTTAACCTTGCAGAGCCTCTCTAGTACTTAGTCTCGTTCTACTTGCCTGTAATAAGCAGCCAGAGGCTGCTTCTCCTGTTTCTTTAAGGAAGAAATGAAGCTTACTGGGGAAAAAGTAAAAGCCTGGGGGGGGGGGTCCCCACGATCCGTGGATAACTGAAACCGTGGATAGCGAATCAGTGGATATGGGGGCCCACCTGTATTGTCTTAGCGATTCGCGGTCCGTATTTACTAAATTTAAAATTGAATAGGGGTTTAATGGTCAGTTCTTAAAAGCATCAACGTCTTAACGTTTCACTCCAGAATTTGCACAGAGCTTCTTCAGAAGTATGGATCAAAGGCATTCGCCGCCCTTTCACAGCTTCTGGCTGGAGAGTTCTTGTTTATATGCCCCAGCTAACACTTCTATGAAGTGTTCCAGCAGGGAACAAAAAAAGCAGCAAGATGCAAGAAGAAGATTTGAATGAACAAGGGCTGCTGGTTGCTTCTATCACAAGCAGAGTTAAAGATCTAAAAAGCAAATATAAAAGTGAGGACAAAATTACAGAAAAGTAATTACCAAGTCATTGTGATGAGAGAGAGAGAGAGAGAGAGAGAGAGAGAGAGAGAGAGAGAGAGAGAGAGAGAGAGAGAGGTTGTGGTTGCATCTGGGTAAGATTTGTGGAATCAAAAGCTACTGAAAACCCAGAAGGGGTGTGTGACCATTTTCATCTTGCTTGACAGAAGTGTAAGAATTTTGCTTTTGGCCATCTCGTTTTTGCACAGTTGGAACTTGCCCAGGGAAATGTACAACAAGAAGTCTAAACAGCTTCTTGTAAAAAAAATGCCGAATGCCAAGCAGTTCTGCTAGAAGTGCTAGAAATTGCTTCGAGAAATTTAAACAGAAGCTGGCTCAAACACAAGGGTGGCCAGATGTCCAGAAGATATGTGTCCTCCTCTGTCCCATGCAAGTGCAAGCCTGGTCACGAATGCATTCTGTGCCCGAGATGCATGAAAGCATACTGTCTCCATTATACACCTGCCAATTAATTAATATACCTATTTGTCTTGGCAAGAAAATACAAGACCTCTGTAACGACTTCTGAGGTTTTGCCCTACATGTATCTTCACTCCGAGACTCCTGATAGTGCCTCTGTGTGTCTTTCAAACGTAACATGCGAAGCAACCCCACCGGGTGACAAATTGGAATCGTCTAACAGTGCACTCAGCAGCATCACCTTCTGATTTATTATTTCCCTGCCCAAGGTTTATCTTAAATTCCACCTTTACGTATCTTTCTGTCTTCTAGCTGTGCAATTAAAAGTGCATATCTTCAGACAGTTTTCTTCTTTCCTTTACCTGACACGAACGCAGGGGGTTGGCTAAATATTGTAGCCCCACTCAGAAGGAAAGTCTGATCTGCAGATTCTTTATGCCCTTGGGTTTTGATGTTGTCTTCCACGTTGGAATATGTTTTTTCATTGATTCATCCAACCCATTCTTCTACTCAGCGCTGCAGCCTGGAACTAAAGCTTCATCTGCATTTTACATTGACTAGCTATGCTATTAGCTAACATTCTTGTTTGGTGAAGGCGGGTTAGAGGCTACATGACCATTATTGATTCTCAGAGCCTTAAGGGGACTTATGGGTCACTAATTGAACCTCTTACTATGTGCTGGAGGCTTTCTGGGAAAGCACTGCAAGCCATTGTGCACTGACAATTGGAATGTCTTGTTTGTCATCACACTATCTCTAAAGATTGTGGGTTCAGAAGCTGCTATGATTGGTCACACTATGGAAAGCAATGTATTAACCTTTGCAGAGTCCACATCCTGGTCAAAATTAGTCTTCCTGTATACTCAGCCAGCTAGAGGGAAGGATGGGCCCCTAGGACAGGTCAGGGGGAAGCACCTTAGAAGCTACAACTTCAGCATCTTGCATTACTATAATTCTATTAAAAAGACATGCATACTATCCAGCTGCAATTCTGTCTCACCTAATTAGTGGACTATGTTAGCAGCACTGCCAACTTTTTTCCGGGCAGACCTTCTGCGCCTTTAAACTACTACATATCAAGTACTGTACAAATTCAAAAACTGAACCTTTTCTAACGGTGAAGATGCAATTTTCTGACAGTGAAGATGAGTCATTTTTTTCTATGACTGCCCATAAAGGTTCTCAGTGGAATCAAATGAACCCTCCTCACAGCAAATTTATGAGATCTTAACCCATGAGTTTAACAGCACAGCTAGATCAAAACCAAGGCATGAATTAAGTCTCGTCTTCTCTGAGGCTGGCCAAAAATGTTCCCTAATTATAGGCAGGGCATTTTATCCTCTCTTGCAAGCAATATATTGGAGGTTAGTACAAGATGCGCAAGGAGTCAATGTTAGTTAAAAGCAGTGATGTAGACTTGAGTCTATTGACTCGGACTCGAGTCAGACTCAAGTCGCATCAATGACTTGACTCGGCAATTGTAAAAGACTCAAAAGACTCGACTCAAGACTTGGAGCCTTTTACGACAAGTCAGATTTTATTCAGGTTTAAACCCATTTTCCCATACATAGGGACTCACAACGCGCAACCAAAGATTCGGGACTTGGGGGCAAAGACTTGGGACTTGACTCTAGGCTTGGAGTCAGAGACTTGATCCACATCCCTGGCTAAAAGTAACTTCATAAAAGCACCTACTGGTTCACCTACATGTGTTTGTTGTACCTGGCAGATCTGCTTTCATACAAATCATGAGTTGAGTGTTAGGAACTGTCTTACTGCAGGGGGACACGTATTTTATTCTCAATGCTGTATTAGTGCTCGCCCTCATCTAAAATCAGTAATGGGTCACCTCATCCCCCATGGGATGAGAAGGAAGCTCTGCAGGGGGACTACTCCCAGCATGGAGTCTCAATCTGGTAGTGGAATATAGACTTTTCACATAATAGAGGTGAATGATCCACTCCAAACAATATGGAGCAATCACTATGCAGAGGCTGTTTCTTGCAGCTTTTGTCTACAAGATATCAAGTGCCGTAAGTCTCAGCTCACCTCATAGGGCAAACACATCCTTTGAGAAGACCAGTGCTGTGTGCACAGAAACCCACTGCCTTCCCTTCCCCGAGTTACCCTCTGGACTTCTGGGGTGTGTGTGTGTGTTTGATTCTGCATGTATGCCCAGCTCACTAGCCCCAAATTCTTTGTTTCCCTTGCCTCTCCATCCCTCTTTTGTCTCTCCCCACTATCACATCACTACTGGCAGTCCAACTGTAAGCTCTTTGAGGCAAGCAAGGACCTCTTTTGTTTAGAACTTCTCCTCATTAAACCAGAATTCAGGTGGACTGAAACCCAGGTCAGAGTGAACCAGAGAAACAATATAGGAACAGAACCTTGGAAAGTCCTCTCCTCCCTTTTTTCCATCTTGAGATCTGCCTCACTAGGGGTGAATTAGCATTGGTGAAAATATGGAGAGAAGAACATTTTTGGTAAATGAAACTTGCTGTCAGTCTCTTAGTCCATCTCAGTATTGTCAACACTGACTGAATTGCAGCACCTCTCCAGGGTTTTAGACAGAAGTCTTTCCTAATTCTATCTGGAGATGCCAGAGATTGATGGCGCAATCCTGTGTAATTATAAGCCGGCGGAGTGCGTGGTCTGCCAGACTAGGGTGCCGTAAATGTGTCGTAAAGCACGTTTATGGCACCTGGAGAGTAAGCGGCGCTGGTGCGGAGGCCTGCGCCACTCACTTCCCCAGCAGCCCGGACCTGCGCCGTACAACCCAGGTAAGACCTAGGCCGCTCGGTGCAGTGGCGTGGCCAGGGTGTCCAGGGTGGCGAAGGAGAGGGGCCATTGACCGGCCCAGGCTGGGAGGCGGTGGGGATATCGGCAGCACACTCCGCCGATATCCTATGCCCCTTCACAGCTTGGGTCAGCCTTACACGGCCTCCCCGAAACCATGCCAGTTTCAGAGCTGGTGTGCATCCAAGGAGGCCCATAGGCCCCGGGCTCGCCTACACCTTCTCCTGAGGTGTGCTCCAGCAGCGCCAGGGCAGGCCGCAATGGCCATAGGATACAGTGGCCGGCTCAGTAGGCCTGCCATTAAAGTTACACAGGATTGAGTTGTGAATGTGAGACTTGCTGCATGCAAAACAATGCATTCTACCACTGAGCTACACCCTCTGCCTAAACAGTAAGTTGGGGGGGGGGGGGAATGTCTTGGCTGTGAATCCTGCATTCCTGTTCCTGCAGTTGTGAATTTCCTTCCCTTTCTTTGGGGAGAGTTTAAATCAGAACTTTAATGGGCTTTTGATATTGTTTTCGCTTTGTGAATAGTTTGTCGTCATATCTGCTTATTCACCAAAATAGCCAGGCAGCACTGCCTTGACTGGAAAAGATGGCAGGAGGCGCTAGAAGGGTGAACTCAGCTGCAGTTGCACAGAAGAAGCCTTTAAAAAATCACTGTGCTATGAACAAGACATTTCCATATTTCACGGCTATTTTTGTCTGATGCCTAAAGTTGATGATGCAGCAGAAAGTAAAAAAAAGAGGGAGAGATCTGAATGAAAGCTGGCGGGGGGAGAAAATAATGAAACCCCTTTTGCTCTTCCTTTCTTCCGAACAATTTACATCCTAAGCGTATCGCTCAGCAAACCCAACAAAGCAAAATGGGTTATGCTTATAAATTGACAGAGATTAGAAACGCTCTCTTGTTAGCATTAAAGGAAGAAAAATGGGAGCTCATTTTCAGCTGAATCGCTTGAACCCCAAATTTACCTATCTTATTTTTGCCCAGAAAAGGCTTTTTTTCATTGATCAAACAGAAAGCAAAAGTAGTCTAGAGAGGTTTGAAACATTGATTATGGATCTTTGGATTTCAGAGCATGGTTCTCATTGGCTGTCTTCATAGGAAGTTAGTTCCTGATGCACTGAGGACCCAGCACGGTGTCAGAACAGCAGAGAGGGAAAAAAAATCTTCCCTCTGCTCCATGCTTATCTCTGGCATGTCATGCACCAGGGCAAGGGGGGATGGAGAGAAGGAAGGAAACTTAAGAACATAGGAACATAAGAAGAGCCCTGCTGGATCAGGCCAAAGGCTCATCTAGTCCAGCTTCCTGTATCTCACAGTGGCCCCACCAGATGCCTCCGAGAGCACACAGCCGACAAGATAACCCATTTCCTGCTGTCACTCCCTTGCACCTGGCACAGAGAAAACCTACTTCTAAAGCCAGGAGGTTGCTTATGGCTTGTAACCTGTGATGGACTTTTACTCCCTGAATCTATCCAATCCCAAACTTCTCTCCCCACCTCTCTCTGCCACTGCCAGATGAGTGAGTAACAGCCTGCATTTTGGTGGTTTAAAGAGCCAGAAAGGAGACAGACTTTTCCCAGTTTGGAAACAGGCCTTGGGGCCAGGACCATTCAGAGGAATTTTATTAGGGGGTACAAAGTTTCTTTTGGGCCCCTTCCCTACACATGAATTTGGCTCCTGGGCCCCCCTTTTTTGCTCCAGGACCCCCTTTTTGACCCATTTTTCACCCTGGGCCCGGGTACAAATTACCCCCTTAACCCCCCTCTCAGAGTCCCTGCTTGGGGCTTTTGGAAGTTCTCCCCCCCCTTTGGAGGAGTGGTGTGTGTGCATGCGTGCATACGCATGTGTGTGTGTGGGGGGGGGGAGGTTTTTCTGAGTTTGAGCTGGGAAATTTTTTCCAACAGCTCTACTGGAAACCCCACTGCTCACGTTCTGGCTGCACAGATCTCATCATCAGACAGTGGTCTCACACTTTCAAGCATGTCCTCACATAATTGCTAGACACTTAGCCCCTTTACACACATATACATTGCACACATCAGTGAACACCTCAAGGAGGAATGGGATCGTGTCCGCAGGCCCTGCTCAACATCCCTGTGCCTTTTGACCACAGAGTTCAACATCCACATGTTTGCCCTTCGTGTGAAACGGCCCTAAGCACATATTGATGTACATGTATAGAACTCTTCCATGTGGAAGACTGGAACCATGACTGCCTGAGAGCTCATGACTGCATGGAAAAGTTCTGCACACGTACAGCTGTACATGTGCGCATGCTTTTCACACCAAGGGTGATCATTGAAGGGCTTGGCTAATGCATATAGTCCTGCTGCTCCTCCCCCACAGGTTTAGTGAACACATGTCGGGAGAGGTGGGTTGCCAGAACATCCTTTGCTTTTTATAAATGAAATCTGTGACTCTCTGAATGCTCAATTTTTATCTTTAAAATTCAATATTTTTTTTAATTTATATAACATTTTTAATACATATAGGAAATAATGAAAACAAATAGTAGCATTCACACCAGTGAAACCAGAAACAAGATAACAAGACCTTCAACTTAAGCTATGCACACTTACCTGGGAGTAAGCCCCATTGAACACAATTGGACCTACCTCCATGTAAATGTGAATAGGATTGCATTATTAATCTACTTCTAGGACTCAAACAAAAACTGGAGTGACTTCAAAATAAACATCAGCAGGGAGAAGACAAAAAGAACAAAAGATAATCGCACAATCTCTAGAATTACCTGCCTGACATTCTCATGTGGATTAGAATGGTTCCAATATTCAAGAAAATAATGCTATTGCTCCATAAATTCTCTATTAATACTTTCTCTTTCCCATATCTTTTTATAATAGGCATTAGGCAATCTTATACTTTATGACTCTAGACCACAGTTTCCCTTTTCATTTCTCTAAAGCTGGTAGGATTTCTTGTCTCCAGTGCTCTAGCAGTTATCAACATTTTGCTTATCATCGTCTCATTCTTTATGGCCACACCCCTGATTTCCCCCAATACACCCCTAATTTTCCCCAATAATATGCCCACTGGATGCTGAATTCTGTGTCCTAGTTCTAAATTCTGCACCTTTTCTGTTCCATAGCTCTAAACATTCTGACGTGCTATGTTAATGCAATTATGATCTCAGTCCTCTTTACAACAACCCTGTAAGGTAGACCAATATTATTACTGTTCTCGTTTTATAGATGTGTGGGGGGGAACAGAGGTACAAAGAGAGTGACATGCTTCAGCTTGTTCTTTAGAATTTTGGGGGTCATATTTATTTATTTCAAGGCATTCAGGTCTTCACATTAGTTGCCAGGATAAAATCTAATGCTGTGATCCCCCTGGCTTGCGCACTTCAGAAGAGACAGTCTCTTGTTGCCAGAGAAAGGATTCTTGGTCACCTGAACGGTTGTCATATAAAGTTTAATCAAGTTAGCCAGGTTTTTCTCTTGATTTCACAGCTTCCATTCGGCGCACCAGATTATAAACTTTCAACATGTAATTGAACTTGACTCAAGGAGCCAATTGTATTACAGCGAGCTTTAAAATGGGGAATAGTGAGGGCTAAAGTTTTCATTCCATGAATGCAATTTCTATGTACAGAAATCAATTCAATTGACATCAGTTGAGCTTTAATGCTGAATTAAAGAGCTGCCAGGTTTCCCCCATGGGGCTTTTACAGTCCGGGTTTTATGAATTCATTAAAATGCACACACAAACTTTTAGAGAAGTAGTATTACAGTGTAATAAGAGCTACAAATCGACAATATTCCTCCGAGAGATGACTCTAATTTGAGGCGCCTAGTTGGCAAAATTGTTTTCCATTGCTTTGCATCTATTAGCACAGGGTGTCATATTTTCCCTTGTTCCCGTTTCACTTCCTCGCTGTTGGCTCAGCAGGGAGAGCATTTAAGAGCTCCGGAGGAGTGCAGAAATCTTTTAGGAAGCCGTCACCTTTGGAGGCAACAAGGCAGGGAGGAGAGATGTGCAAAGCATTTACAAGCTTTGCTCACACATTGTTTAAAGGGCGCTGAGTACCTAGAATCATTGTACTGAGAGATTTATTTGCCTTAGTGCTGATGGCCAAAAAGTACACTTTGGGGGTGAAAAGGAAGGAAGGGGGCCAAAACCACAAGAGTATGGAGCTCCCATACCTTTAATAGTTGTGGAGAAGAGGATATTTCAGCAGGAGCAGATTTTTTTTTCTCCCCTCTGTATAATTATACCCTGCAAATATTCCCTCTGTCAAGATACAGGAACTCTGATAATGGTCTCCAGGGCCACCCCAAGGCACTGTGCTAAATGCAGGATGGTGTAGTGGTTTGGGAGTCGGACTTAGACCTGGAAGATCCAGGTTCAAATCCCAGCTCAGCCACGAAGCTTCCTGGGTGACCTTGGGCCAGTCACTATCTCTCAGCCCCACCTACCTCACAGGGTTGTTGTGAGGACAAAAAGGAGGGGAGGAAATATGTACACCACTCTGAGCTCCTTGGAGGAAGGGCGGTATAAAAAATGTGAAAAACAAAATAAATAAAAAATAAATTTACCCAGTGGTGCACCAGCCACCACCTCCACCACTTGGTCCACCAGCCACCACCTCCACCACTCCCTGGGTTTGAAAAAGAATAGAAAAGACAGTGTGGAGGAGAGGTGTGGGTTCGAGACAGTGCCAGAGATGCACTACTAAACTGTCACTCTCACCTCTCCTCCACACTTCCTTTCACTCTGTTCCTCGGTTCCTTTTCAAATCCAGAGAGCAGGAGGAGGAGGAGGAATAGTGGAGGCAGACAGACAAAGGCAGTCCCCCACCACCACCAACCTACCAGCTGAGGCAGCGGACAAGCAAACCCCAGTGGTCATCCTAGAAGGGGGGCATGTGCCCTACTAGAGTTGGGCTTTATTATAATGAAACTAACAGCCCGGTCCAGCCTAAGGCAACTGCGGTACAATTCAGGCACAATTGCAGCCCAAGTGCTCTAGGCCCGAGTTGTGCCTGAATTGTACCCGAATTGTACTGCAACTGTGCCGAACTTGGGACGGACCTACGACGGACGCCGTGCGCATGCGCAGGACGGGCGCGGTACAGTTGCGGTACAACTGCGGACTAAAAGTGGGCGTTCCGTGGGCGTCACGGGGGCGGGAACGAAATTTGGTCCGGTTCCAGACATTAGCAACCCCCTGACACGCCCCCTCGAGCCCAACTCAGGCCCAAAATTTGGGCCAGCAAAAAGGGTGGACCCAAATGTGAGGAGACCCATAGGAGCCATTTTACCTTACCTACACCAGCCCTCTCCTGAAAAGTTCTAACACCCTGGGCCCGAGTTGGGACTGAGTTGGGACCGAACAGGTGTGGCCAAACTCTGGACATGGACCCAAATAGTTACCCTATCAGCACCCAGCCCCACCCAGCCTCTCTCCCACAAAAGCCCAGCCCCAGCCCTCCACTCACTCTCTCTCTCTCTCTCTCTCTCTCTGTCTGTCTGAGCACGTGGCGTGGGGTTCTGTCCCCCAGCAGCCACAAAGTGGGACTTTGAAAATTTTTCTAACACCTCTCTTCTCCTCTCTGCCCCCCTCTAGGGCAGAGAGGGCTGTTCTGCCTGTGGCCAAACTGTTTACTCCTGTGCCTGGGCAGCTCTCTCCATGCAAGTGTTTGCTAACCCATGTCTTTCTCCCAGCCCCTCTCCCCCCCCCACAGGCAACAACACCAGCAGGTAAGTGCAGGTAAGTGCAGGGGTTGTGCTGACATGTGGTCTGACTTCTGCCTCTTTGCATAGAGAAATATAGGTAGGATACATGCCTCTTTACCAATGTGTTGTCTCATAGCTGCCTGCAATGCCTGCCATGATATGCCTCTCTACCAATGTGTTGTCTCATAGCTGCCTGCAATGCCTGCCATGATATGCCTCTCTACCAATGTGTTGTCTCATAGCTGCCTGCAATGCCTGCCATGATATGCCTCTCTACCAATGTCTTGTCTCATAGCTGCCTGCAATGCCTGCCATGATATGCCTCTTTACCAATGTCTTGTCTCATAGCTGCCTGTATTAATGTGAGCACACAATGCCATGAGTGTTGAACTGTAACCCTTATGTAGACACCAGCTGTCCCCCCCCCCTCTTTTCTCCACAGGGTCTACTGACAGGTCAGTATTGCTAGGATTGCCATGGTTGTGACCCCCAAGTTGTGTTGTTGTCTCTCTCTGTGACCCCTTTCCCTTACAGGATCATGCTCACCTTACACCCAGGGAAGGAGCGCAGACCAGGCTATGTGTGTCACACCACTCAGCTGTGTTTGATTTCTCTCCCTGCAGGCCTTTGCAACCGGCACACTGGCATTCCTTCAATGGGGAGTGCTACCACACACCAGCTGCCATGGAACACCCCCCAAGGTGGTCATCCCCCCAGGAATGCCCACTACCACTGACTGTCTGGGGAGCACCCCTCGGCCCGCAGTCTGGTTGCCCTATGGTCGTCTGCCTCGATGCTGCCAGAGGTCTGGGAGCCTGCCCTGCAACCCCCCTCAGCTGCTGCTGCTGCTCCACCTCCCTGGCTGCCTACTTGCTGTCCCTCCCCTTTCTATGGAGCAGGCTGTGGTTCCACAGGGGAAGAGCCTGTGTCTCCAGGCACGCCTGCTGCTGCTGCTGCTACGTTCTGAGTGGCTGCTGTGCCTACCCCCTGGCAGCCTCGCCTGGCCATCTCTGCCAATGTTCCAGAACAATAAAGATGCCCCTTGGGCAAAGGTCCCTTGAACAACATGACCCCAATGTTGCACAAGCACTGCCCCACGCACACAGAGACAGCGCCCAGCACACAAGGCCCTGCATGAATCCCAGCCAGGGCCTGCCACAGCCAGCCCAGGGAGAACACAGCAGGGGCGCTGCCAGACCCTCAGGGCTCAGAGGGGAGGGGGGAGTTGGGGGGCCTCTCAGGCAGGCAACCACTGACAGGCGACGTGGCGCACGTCCGCCACGTCCGTGAAGAGCCCTTTCATCAACCGGGGCTCTCACCCACTCTCGGTCCACCCGTCAACGGCGTCTGTTTCCGCCCGTCAACGGCGTCCATTTCTGCCCTCGGTCCGCCCGTCAACGGCGTCCGTTTCCGCCCGTCAACGGCGTCCATTTCTGCCCTCGGTCCGCCCGTCAACGGCGTCCGTTTCCGCCCGTCCACGGCGTCCGTTTCCGCCCATCAACGGCGTCCGTTACCGCCGTCGGTCCTTCTGCATGAGAGGCGCCCGTTCCTGCATTGCCTCCATCTGCGAAGTGACCCCTGTGTCCCTATTGGTCTCTGCAGACCCCTCTCCCTGTATCCCTCTCCCACCAGCCTTGTTGTCTGTCTGTTTCTGACCCACCCGTGCCCCTCCCCAGCACCCCCTGTCTGTGTGCCTGCCTCCCCTCCCACTCCCTGATGATGGACGCTGGCATTCCCCACCCCGCCAGAGCGCCTGCCGCGAGGCGCCGACGTTGCCCCATCTGGGGGTGTGATGAGCTGCGTGAGCCCTTCCCGCTCGCAGCAGACAAGCCCGAGGCATCTCTCGGTCTTGGCCGGGGCACGGAGCAGAAGGCATGCCGGGATGCCTTCTTTGTGGGCATAGCCACGGCCCTGGAGGCCCAGGGCTTCAGGCAGTGCACGGGCATGTCCTGGCAGAGGTGGTTCCAGACTTCATGAGACCCCCCTTGTGTGTGACGTTCCCCCCCTCCCCCCCATGACTCCCACGTGCAGCCTCAACATGGCTTGGGGGTGGCATCGCCTTCTGCAGGAGGGAGGGCAGTGGCACTCCCCCCTGCGGCAGGTGGCTAATGCCCAGGGTGCCCTGGGGCAGCTGGCACTGGCACAACCTCTGCCCTTCCGCTGACTGTCGCACGCCCAGTGCCTGCAGGCCCACCTGTGGCTGCCCCTCTACTGCGAACGCTGCAGCAGCTGTGGTAGGTGCACACAGATGAGCTGAGGAGGGGGCTCTTCGCTTCCACAAGACTGACAGCTCCCCACAGGGGCCTGCCTGCCTCTGCGGTAAGTTTTGCCTCGATCCTGGCCCACTGCTGTAGCCTCCAGCCTAACTCAGGCACAGTTGCAGCCTAACTCGGTCCTAGTTTGGGCCCCAATTGGGCCACACTTGGGCCTCAACTGTGCCTGAGTTAGGCTGGACTGGGCCCTAAGCTTTATAGAACACAAGGCCTGAATAAACTGGGAGGGGTCACAGTGACCTCCATGATCAGGCATGAAGTATATAAGCAGATGCCCATGAAAATTCATGGCTGTTTGTTAATCGCTCCAGTCTCAGCCATCCTAAGCTAATCCCTCATGATTCAGTCATGAGTGGGTGAGCAGACATTACAGGGGAAGTGGAGGGGGGAGAGATAGATAATCACCTGCCTGCCTTTCCCTTACAGCATTTCTTGCAAGATCATTGGGAGGGTTCTCTTCCCCTGCCTAACCCCCTCCTAGCTCTACCTGTTCCTTATGCCTAGAGACTGGTAGGCAGCTTGGATAGCCCTGTACTGCTCGTCGCAGTGCCTGGAGGTATTCTGTGTCGCCTCCTGACCTCAACAGGCTAGGGGCCAAGTGACAGCAAAGGGGAGAGCACAATCCTGGAAACCTTTCTTGCTCTTAGTCTGCTGTTTTCTCCGAATCAGACCACTCATCAATTGAATGCATTCCTCCAAACAAGTCTATAACCCTTCAAAAAGGCTCTTTAGAGATGAGTTTCCAAAGATAATATCCCGCAAAGTCAAATGTACAGAGTGATTCAACATTCAATCAGCCCCAAAAGGACGGAGAACCAAAGCAGAGGCTGGATGTCGGGTTTTTCGAACACTGTTGCCATCATACTTGGCTACACGCTCATCCTTCTCATGGAGATGTTTGACAAGGACCGGCTTAATTGCAGTTCTCAGTGGCCAGAGGAAATGACTTGCTATCTTCCATAGCCCAACTGTGAAAACAAGGATCACAAACTGAGTCAGCCGCAGAACAAAAGTGACTGCCAATGGTCTCTAGCAAAATGCCGCTTGAATGTGTTTCGCATTGTGCGTCAGAGGGCTGATGCACACAGCTGACAGTTGCTGCTGCTCTGCTGCTGCTATAGCGTGAGATCCAGGAGCAAAACGGCCAGATGCCACAAAGGGCAGCACGGTGGCGCAACTTCAGTCATTGTGTGGCAGTGGAAATTTTGGCAGGTGCAGCTTATCAGGTCATGATGTTGCAGGGCTGAACAAAGCTGCTCTTGTCCTCAACGCAAATACAACTGGGAAAGAAACCCTGTCCTCTTTTGCTTCTGAAAAATACAGAATGTATTATAGCTCTTTTGCATCTGGACACACTCTCCATATGGAACTTACAGCCCAAATCCTTTGGGCAGTCCTATGACAGCGGGACCGAGTCCTGCTGTCATAAATGGCTTGGTGACACCACACACACAGCGCGCTGCCAGCAGGCCGTTTTGAGTCGCTGCTGCAGAGCATCAGAGGTGCACTGCCGCAGCTGTCAAACCAGGCCAGTGCCAGTATGTCAGTGCAGGGGTGTGTCATGGATGGGGAGGGGAGGGCAGAGGGAGTTACTGGGCAGATCAGAGGGAGGCCAGGGCCAGCCAGAGGGGGTGGATCTCACTGGCAAACATGCAGGCTGAATCCAATCTCCCTCCATTTCAGCCCACGCTGCCTGCTTACTCTCTTTGGACTTACACCAGCTCTATAGCACTGCTATACACACCCCTGCGCTGACATACTGGCACCGGGGGGGACCCATAGGTAGAGGTGGAAGAGAACGGTTTTATTTTTTCACAGCTTTCGGTGTTTAACCAAAATGAAACAGCAGAAAGCGACGTTATATGTTTTTATTCCAAATTTTTCCCCATTTTTATCCATTGTAACCACTTTAAAAGTGTACTAGGTCGGTGGTATAGGTTGTACAGTGTCAGCAGATGAAAAATGATGCAAAATTACATGGTTTTATTTTATTATTTTCCCCAGATTTTTAGCAGAAAGCAGTGGTGTGTTTTTATTTCATTATCACCATTTTCTCCTGCCCTTACCCATAGCCATAGGGCATCAAGGGGCTTTCTCCAAGGTAAAGGAAGTGCAAAAGTTCCCTTACCTCGAGACCTTCTGATTCCCCCCTACCATAGGATGCAGCATGCGCCTCTATGGCACGGCTGCATCGATACAAGTGGCAGGGGATCATAGGATCAATGGGTCTTATGAAAGGTTCCATCATGCATTTGACATTAGTGCCATTAGCAGCAGCCATAAGCATTCCAGGTTGTGATTTGCCTGACAATTTGCAAGCCAAACACATTAGACCAGTGTTTCTCAATCTTTGGGTCGGGACCCACTTGGTGGGTTGTGACCTGATTTCTGGTGGGTCCCACAAAGTTTCCAATGAAAATACTGGTGATGGAAAGATCAGATAAGTAATTGCCTCAAGCCCTGAGGCTATTCAAAAATTAGACAGCTGCTAATTGCCCTTCAAACAGCTGAGCTCCTGCAGTCTGCAAGGAACTGAGCTCCTACAGTTTGCAAGCCTGTGTAAATATAGGGAGATAAATATTTGAGAATTTCTGATGGGTTTTTTCCCCCAAGTCTGTCAATGGAGATGTTTATGGAGGAAAAGTCCATCACAGCTTACAAGCCATGATGGGGATAAGCAACCTCCTGGTTGTAGGAGTAGGTTTTCTCTGTGCCAGGTGCAAGGGAGTGGCGACTGGACACAGGTTATCTTGTTGTCTTGTGTGCTCCCTGAGGCATCTGGTGAGGCCTCTGTGTGATATAGGAAGCTGGACTAGATGGGTCTTTGGCCATCCAGCAGGGCTCTTCTTATGTTCTTATGTTGACAGGTAGTGGGAGCAGGTGAAGTCTGAGTCACATAACTAAGCCCCTCAAGCCTTGAGGCTATTCATTAGGGCTGCCTCATTACGAGAAATTGATTGGAGGTTTTTTTGCAAATAAATAAATAAATAAATAAAATATTACTTATAAATAAATCAGTATATTATTTCTTTCTAGATCATCTTTTTTAAAGTCTCATAAAGCTAGGTGGGTCCCCATAGAGTGACATTTTTAAAAGTGGGTCCCAGTCCTAAAATGTTTGAGAACCACTGCTTTAGACCTTTTCACAGGGCCAATTTCCACGTGGATCTCATGTTGTGTTGTGACTGTTTGAAGTGGAGAAAGGGGCAACAACACTGCACAAGCATCTTGCACCGAAAGGGGCAGCATAGCTAGTAAGCTAGCCAGATGGGATGTGAGGGTTTCCCCTCTTACTCCTTCCCAGAATAACTAGATAGCAAGCATTTAGGATCTCTCTCTCTCTCTCTCTCTCTCTCTCTCTCTCTCTCTCTCTCTCTCTCTCTCTCTCTCTCTCTCTCTCTCTCTCTTCTCTGCCCCACATACAAGAATGGAGTTCCTGTAAATAAAGTATTTCCTTCTCTTCTTAACAGAAATCTCCCAAACCTGCTGTGTCAGCCACCTATGCAAACGAGTCAGCTGGAAGTTTTAGGGTCTGACTAGACATGACATAAATATGTGTGGTCATCTAGTCGGGGGGGGGGCTAACATTTACTTGCAAGTAACAGCTGTGCAGGGCTGCAATTTGGATCATGACCATGGCACAGGTAAGGGGTAGTTATTCAACCCTTTAATCAAGTGCCATTTTTCTGCAGAAAACCCCATCCCAAGTGGCTGCTTAACCCTGAACGTCATGCCATTTGCTAGGAGGACATTTTTCAAGTTAAATAGCGACATCATGGGAAGCAATTTTCAAGAGCAGCACAGGAGTAAAGGGTTAAACAAAACTGTACTTCCACACCACGACCCAAATCCAAATTATGGCCCACACACAGCTTTGACTTGTAAGTAATCGCTCCGACTAGACGAAGACGTATTTAATGTCTTATTTAGCTTTGTCTAAGTGCGGGTGGCGCAGTGGGTTAAACTGCTGAACCATGAGCTGTCGATCGAAAGGTCGGCAGTTCGAATCCGCGACGGGGTGAGCTCTCGTTGCTTGGCCAGCTCCTGCCAACCTAGCAGTTCCAAAGCATGTTAATGCGAGTAGATAAATAGGTACCGCTTGCGGGAAGGTAAACAGCGCTCCGTGTTCCAGCTGCATGCTACATGCTGCGGCAAGGAGAGTCATGCCGGCCACATGACCATGGAGGCGTCTTCGAACAACGCTGGTTCTTCGGCTTTGAAATGGGAATGAGCATCACACCCTAGAGTCGGACACGACTGGACTTGATTGTCAGGGGTCACCTTTACCGTTACCTTATGTCAGCCCTCAGTCAGTGCAGAATGGAGTGGGCATCCCCAGGTGGGTGAGTCAGCAGACTTACCAGTGCTCTGCAGTCTGCCCGTGCCCTCCCTCCCCATGCACTCCTGGACAGAATTTAGCTTTTGGTTTCACACCATAAAGCTCTAAACGGCTTGTGCCCTGCCTAAACTGGCTCGCCTCCATGTGCCATTGATCTGCTGTAAACATCTTAATTATTCCACCCATGCACCATGTTTGCACAAAAAGAGCAGAGACAACCCTTCCCGCAGCCAGGGAACGTTCTTTCTCCAGAGACTCACAAAAGCCAAAGTACGTGGAACATTTCTATTTGGGCAGACACTGAGGGGTGGGGGTGGAAATAGAAAGGAAATTTTCAGATATGTGTTATCTTGCTTGATTTTTGATGGATAATTTATTGTGAGGTTTTTATTGTAAAATCCATCCCAAGGCAGAATCTCAAAAGATAATAATGGACTGTGTTGCTTATACTGCCCCTTAAGCATGGGCATGGCTAACCTGGAACGGATTTTTAAAAATGGATATACCAGACCTCATGTCCATTTGGAATCCATATCCTGTAGGGCAGAGCCACTTCCAGGTTTGAGGAGGGCCTTGACAAGATGGCCTCCCACAGACCCGCCTCTCCATGTGGAGGTTCGTGGAGGGCTGCTTACACCTGTGCTGTAGCGGCAGTAGCGGCAGTAGTAGGTCTTGAATGCTCCCCTTAGTAGCCATCATTTTTCCCACAAGGCCTCCAATGTAAAACATCATTGTGGGGGGAAATCCCTCTGACAGGTGGACACCATTGTTCTCCAGAATACCTTTTATTAGGGTTGCCAGGTCAGAGGCACCTCCAAACCTGAGTTTCATGTGGTGGGGGGGGCTGGTGACGTCACATTGTGCATACTATTGAGTGACCCAAAAAAACACACCTGGTCCTAGGGTGGAACCCTGCAGCAAAACAATGAGAGAGGAAGAACATTTCTTTGTTAATTTCTTCAGAGAAATTGTCTCACATTCTCCCAGTGGACAAATGTCAGTGTTTACTCTTTCAAAATGAGTGAAATAGGTTGTGTTTTAAAATAATATTGATATACAGCCAGCAACTCCTGCTGCTACACCACTCTCTGTCTCTTTGTCTTCTCCCTTCCGGGCCAAAGGGAGGAGGTGGGGTGGGGTCTCAGCAGCACACACTAAATTTTGGGTAGAAGGGAGGGAAGAGGCAGCAGAGCAGAGTTTCAGGCCTTTCAAAACCTGAGTCTTTGGCCAGATGCTGAGATCTGGCAGCTGGAGAGTCGAAGCCTGAGATGCCCCTGAAAACCTGACTTTCAGGCCCCAAACCTGCGATCTGACAACCCCAGTTGCTATGCTGGGGACAGTGGGCGGAAAAATGGCAGCTGAGCCTTGTCCTTCATGAAGTGCCTGAAGCCCAGTGTCAATGGCGGGGTCTAGTGCCCTGGGAGCTATGCTATGACGGATCCTATGCATGTCTACTCAGATGTAAGTCTCATTGAATTCAGGGGGACGTACTGTCTTCCAGGTAAGCATGCATAGGATTGCAACCTAAGAGTGTCGAGTGCTGATGCTGGGTCTACTTTAGGGTTGCCAACTCTTCATCATTTTCATCTCTGAGTGAAGAGGTTTTTGGAGGGTTCAGGCAGAGCCTGGCAATTTGAAGTACATCAGACCTAAGAGGACTGCAGCATGTTTCCTAGATGAGAAGTCTGTGTCTTCTTTTGTCCTACTAAAACCACTTGGTAAGACTTGACTGTACTTAACTAAATTTAGAGAAGCTTGCTCTCAAAAGACAGGCGGGCAGCACAATCCTGTGGCTGCTCCCAGCACCGGAACGAATGTTCCGGCATCGGGAGACATTACAAATGTGCTGGAAAGCACATTTGCGATGACTTGTAAGCAAGGGAGGCCGGCGCACACCCCTGCGGCCGACGACGAACCCAGGTAAGGATATGGCGGGGGTAGTTCAACGGTAGAGGGAGGGGGGCCATTGGCCCAGCCGGCCCGGGAGCGGGGTGTGTGGCCTCAGCCATATCCCGGCCTCTGCTGGGCGGCTGGGCCATTACACGGCCTCCTCCGACTTCCGCCAGCAGTTTTGCTGGCGGAAATCCGAGGATCCCAGTCAGGGCGGCCTGTGTTTACACTCGGGGAAGGGGACGAGCAGTAGACCCCTCCCCGAGTAGATCTCCAGCCCGGCGGCAGCCTGGCCGCCGGTGCACAGGATCCGGCGGGCGGCCCTGGGCCGCCGGCCGGATCCTTACGTAGGATCCTTACGCCCTCAGTCACACACACCACTCCCATTAAAGCGAGGGGTCCAGTTTTGTTGCAACTGGGCTCCCTTCTCCGACCTTCTGAGCATGCAGCAGGCAAAGCACCACCATTTTCCTCCCTTCTTCCTGTGTCCTGTATTGACACAGTTGCTTGTAGCTATTCATGTGAGGCTGCTGGGAAAGCACACAATGCTATCATTACTGCCAAGGCTGATATCAGTGCGTTTTGCTGGGAAATTATTACTATTAAATAACCAACATTTTCTATTTTTCGAAAATGCATCTTTTATCCACTGGGGGTTTACATACCATCAAGGGAAGGAAGGAAAAGAAAACGAAAAAAATGCACTACAGATTCCTGATGAGTCAGCCAAGATATTAGAGGCTTTTTCATTTCTTTCTTTCCTTTTTTTTCCAGTGGATCACGCTGAGCCTTCCTAGATGAAAAGACGACAAGCTATCATCTCTTTACACTTAGTGAACTCCCAGGAGCAAACAGGGAAGAAGATAATTAGACCAAATGTTGATACAATAAACCTCGATGGAATGCAAACTGGGAAGTAATTCTGGCATTTGCCCACCCCACCCCACCCCCAAAAAAAAATATTGATGGCATCCTGGTGGAAAATTCCATTAGAGTAATACAGAATTGCTTCACAACCACCCTAGCAGTAGCAGCAATTCCTCTCTTTTTGCTCTGTAAATAAAAAAGAAACCCTCTAGGCAAGACTTTCTATTCTAATTTGAAAGTCTGCCAACTTGTACAGCAGGGATCTGTTCCCTATATACACAACGAAAGCTGCAGTCCTACGCTATCATTGGGAGTCAGTCCCGTTGAAATCAAGTAGAGTTTACTTCCCAGCATTTTTGGAGTGGATGAGACCTTGCAGCGGGAATCATCGGCACACTGGAGTGGGAGTAAGCCCCACTGAATGCAACAGGAGCTACTTCTGAGGAAGCAAGCATAGGATTATACCATAAGAAGTTAAGAAGGAGTAACCCAGTAAGCCAGGATGGTGTAGTGGTTTGGGAGTTGGACGTAGACCTGGAAGATCCAGGTTCAAATCCCCGCTCAGCCACGAAGCTTCCTGGGTGACCTTGGGCCAGTCACTATCTCTCAGCCCCACCTACCTCACAGGGTTGTTGTGAGGACAAAAAGGAGGGGAGAAAATATGTACACCACTCTGAGCTCCTTGGAGGAAGGGTGGTATAAAAATGTGAAAAATAAAAATAAATATATAAACCCCTTCCACTTAAAGCAACACCTATTTGACTGCTACAACGCCATCTCCTCATCCCGCTGATTAATGCTTAGGGGATGGACTGCCTGGAAGCTAATCTGGAATACTGGTTGGTATAGTGGTTCTGGCATGCTCAGCCATGAAGCTTCCTGGGTGACCTCGGGCCAGTCACTATCACTCAGCCTAACCTAACTCACAACCTAACTTCCACATGGAGGAAGGGCAGTATGAAAATATGAAAAAAAAAATATTATTATTTTTAAATAATAAAAAAAAAAGGCCAGCCTGGTCACTCGGTAGTGAAAGAAAGGTACTCTGCATATACGTGAAGGCACTCTTTATGTTATATGCTCTGACCTTGGCAATAACTCCCATTTCCCACAGGCTTCCCTTGTCTTTTCTGCTTGCTACTGTACATGGTCCTCCTGGGGAAGGGAAGAAGGTTAGGGAGTGAGGTCCTGGGGAAGGGAGTGAGGTCCAAGTGGTCAGTGGGGTCCTGGGGAAGGGAAGAAGGTTAGGGAGGGCTGGCCTGCCATTACACCCTTGGAGCACCACAGTCAGATGCTCAGAGAATCCTCTCACTGGTTTCCATGCATTCGACAGTAAGGCCATTGATTTGGTCATCATCCCTATTCTGTGCCAGTGATTCTTATTGGGTGAGACAATGCGGGTGAATGGCAAGACGGCAGGAGCGGACAGGGCTAGAACCAGGGAGTCATAGAGCTGTGTGCTGCTGCTGCTTCATCTGGTGAGCTGCCAGGGCTATATAGATCAGAGTGTTCCTTGGTCAGGAGAGGAGCCAAAGGGGCTCCTTCCATTCAGACTGACCCTTGGTTCCCCATGACTTGACAGGCTTCTGCTCTGAGTCAGGTTGGGGAGTTTGCCTGAGGAGCCACAATATCCACGGAGTTTGTCTCTTGGCTTGAGATTCCAGTCTTTTGCCCAACAGTTACCCACATGGCTCACTGCCGACAGACTGAAAACAGGAGTGACCTAAGGGCCCAGTCGCCTAGATGCCTGCCTGGGTTTCATACTTCCAAGCCCTCCCAGCACTTAGAAGAAAAACCAAGAGCCTCTCCCTTTTAATCCTCATTTGTTTTCAGAAATCAAGCTCTCAAATCATGAAAATATATTTTGAATCTTTAAGATTGATTTGTGCTCGATAGACATTTAGGATTTGTGCTTCACTAGCTTTTAGCATACGCCACGTGTGTTCGTACATATATTTTAAAGATGGTGCTGAGGAAATTACTTGAAAAGGAAACAGAAATGAAAATTCATATATAGTGAGATTACTATAGGCAATTTCTCCTCCCCTGTTCCCACATTTCACAACAGTCAAAATAAAAATGGAAGAATTAAGAATACTGCAAACGTAAAGCAAATACATCTTCCATTAGTCAGGGGTGTAGCTTTTGCATTTACAAATCTATAATGAAGAGAGAGAGAGAGAGAGAGAGAGAGAGAGAGAGAGAGAGAGAGAGTATTTCATCTTTGAAAGACGGATCTCATCTTAAAACGAGGTATTCCAACAAAACTATTACAAAAATGCACCTGGAAACAGATAACCCTGTAATAATCCAATTCACAACAAAGGGTCTTTTGAAATTAAGCTCAGTAGGTAGTTTGAAATGTCTAGTAAATATTCATGGTGAAGGTTGATGCAAACCTCAGTTAAAACACACACACACACATCACCACAATATTTGCAATGTCTGCAATGAAGCATGGTAATCCATCTGTTTTGGAAGACTCTACAATATCTGTTAGGGATGGATAGGGGAAAATCCATGCCCTTATAAATTGGGAACCAACCTAGATGATATTAATGAGGAGCACAGAAGGATTGCATTGCAGAATCAGAACCAGTGTAGATGCCAGCTCTTTCTTCTTGCCCAGCTCTGTTTTAAAAGGAGCATAACAGTACGTTTGGGTTGTTTTATTGTGGAACACTAGTGACACCCAGTGGCTGGCACTTTCTGTTACTCATAATTTCCATGAAACCTTTGCAAACTGAATGGGAAATTTTGAATTCCTACTGAAGATGTTTTCTAGAGAGTAACATCAGAAGGGGGTAAGGGGGTAACCAAAGCAGTATGGAATGACAATTTGCTCCCTGCATTTGCATTTTCAGGAGGACTTGAGTCCAAAGTCAAAGCTTAATGCAGTTTGTGGATACTCTCTGGGCCAAATGCTCTCATTCCTTAGGACAGGAACTGACTTGCTCAGTGGTTAGATGTATGGTGAGCTGAAGTCTCTGATTCAAATCTCACAAACTCACTAGAAGTGCTTTCACCAAGCCATGAGCATCCTTAAGCACCTTTTCCTCTGCCTGTAATACTGGGATGGTGATAACTGATCAACTTTGCAAGGCTGTTGCAAAGGGACTTCTGAGATAACATTGCCCAGCAGAGTTGACCCGGACTCTGCTGTCAGAGTGAGGGCATCAAGTAGAGACCT
This sequence comes from Plestiodon gilberti rubricaudatus, assembly GCA_026170595.1. Classification (NCBI taxonomy): domain Eukaryota; kingdom Metazoa; phylum Chordata; class Lepidosauria; order Squamata; family Scincidae; genus Plestiodon; species Plestiodon gilberti. The sequence continues at coordinate 223,678,112 of JANXHW010000002.1, forward strand.
TTTCAAGTCATCCTGCTTCCCAAGTTCTGCTTAACTGGAGATGCTGGGAAAGGAACCTGTAGCTTCATCATGCAAAGCACCCACTTCACCTCTCAGCTGTGCCCCCTCCAGTCCTTGCTTTTAATTTTCTGAAGCCTGAACAAAATATCTGGAGACTGTTTGTTTCTGTAACAAAGCTGGTCTAATGAGAAACAGAAAATCCTAGCTAACTCCTAAATATATCGACGGTTTTAGTTGTCTGGGGCTGGCATATTTGGGGAGTTTGTGATTACTCCCATGTCAAGGAGAGATTACTGTCAGGGGGTGTTGAACCAGATAGGATGGTCCATGTCCACCTCAAAAGGATAATAGATCCATTTGGTTTTTGGAGGGTTCCTGGGGATTTTCTGCTTGTCTGAATTGGCAACTTTGTCAAAGCCCAGACCACAGGCTGCACTGCAGCCCATTTTCGGGCCTACTCTGGGGCAGTGACGGTGAGAAGTGTACATACTTCTCTGCCACCATTTCATCCACACAATGCAGACCAGCAGAGCTATTCCAAGTGGTCAGATCTTTCCTCCATACTACCGCCTCTGCAAGAAACTGGGGAGGAGCTCTTGAGTCCACTGTGATCAATTTGCACATTTCACAGGTAAAAAATTGTCCGCATCTGTTCTGATTTTGATCCCAGATTATTTGCAATGGCAGAAGAGGTGCCTCAAGCATCTACTTGTCCTGTTGTTTTAGATTCTTGTCAGGCTGTGGACTCTGAGGATGTAGATAAGATTCTGGGGAGAGTGTTTCTCTACCTTACTTATTCTTACAGCACATTTGCAACATCCTAGGTCGCTGGAACGGTCACTCTGCTGATCTAATGTTACACAGAATTACTCCGTTAAAGTCCAAATTTAATGGATAGTCTTAGGCCAGTCACAGTGCCCCTGCCTCAGTCCCCCATCTGTGAAATGGGAATATTGTCATCCCTCATATGTCATAAGCCAGTGGGAAGTACAGGGGATCGATGCTTCCACAGAGTTCTCTTATGACAAATGGTGACAAAACTATTTCAGGGCCCACCATTATTTATTTGCTTGATTTCTGTCTTGTTATAAGAAGCAGTTCACATGACCCTCATAGCTTGTTTTCAAACTGGATCAAAAGGTATTTTGAGCGAGTCCCGTGAGCCGTTCTTCACAAGCTATGTTCTTGCATATGACTCATCATCAGTGCACTGTCATGTTGTGCTCATGACAAACCAGACACACAAACCATTTACCAGAAGCCTGGCTTGCTAGTAAGCAGGTTAGCTCCAAGCACACAGGTCACATGAATTGCCCTTGAGATTCTTGCAACCTGCCTGCAAGCCAGGCAGGTTGAGCCTCCATAGGGCACCCTTTAGACTGCAGTGCTGAGCTGAGCATTGTCTGCATTGTTGGCCTGCATATGGGCGGCAGCTGATCCCTTATCCAATGAGGATGCATCAGACCTTATAAACTGAGCCTTCAAGCCAGATGATAGTGTGAGCAACTTCTTACAACAAGGAGCTATGCAATTCCCTGGATCCCTCCAATATTTGACCATGAGATTGGTTTTGACCACACCTCCTGCCTCTGGTCCTCTGCTTTTATCTGCCTTGGCCTGTTCTCAGCAATGTTTTCCGCCTCTGGTCCTCATCCACCTAAAAACTGGACCACCACCCCGCATCCTATGTCAGAGCTTGACCAAAGACTGACAGTATGCCCTAAATAGCTCTGCAAATTCCCCCTCAAATATATCCAAATTAAAAGAGGTTTCAGATCTCGAGCTGTTTGAACAATTGAACAAGCGACAAGTTAGCGATCTGCTTCATTCTGGGGCCAGAAAAAGTTCCAGCACTCTGCCCAAAGTTCAGGGCTTTCTGGAGCCACATTTCTGATTTGCGCCAGTTTCTAATCTGACCCCTGCCCCTCTGAAGGGCATCTCTCCTTCGTGACTATTGTGAGTTTGTTTTTAACTTTTCTGTGTGACAGGAGGTCAGCTCTTTTACTTAGCAGGAAGCTCTTTCTTCTCCCAAGGACTTTCTTCCCATTAAAGGGTCTAAAACATTCTTTGGTCGGTCAGCTCTGGGTCAGATATTCTTGACCGAGATTCTTTTAGCATAATGGCTTCATATCCTTTATACATTAATGTTGAGTTATTAAAGGCGCTGAATGTACTGCACACTCATCCAATCTAATATTGCTTAATTCCGAGTATGTAATATGTTGAACATTTTGATTTGCTATCACAGGTGGCAGCAGAAGAATGCCTTTGGAGGGGAAGGAAGAGAGAAAGATGCTTGCACGGCAGTCACGTCGCAGCTACATTGTTTGTCTCGATCAAGCATTGCTTTGTGTAAAATGTCAATTTCTGGGTGCTTGTATGTTAGCAATCCAGAGAGGAATTAGCCTGAAAATCATCCGTCTGTCACTAAATTTCCAAATGAGAGAAAAAGCAAGTCCAACTTGCTTCATTGTACAATTGCCAGCTCCTGCAATTTTTCTGCAGCTTTCATATTCATTTGCTGTTCATAGTCCAATTAGATGTATGGGTTTCTTGTTTCATTTTGGGTTGTTGTTGTTGTCGTTTTGCCTTAGGGGTGTATTTCCCCCATGACCCAATTCCATACTGCACCACTGTGATGGTCAAACAAATGTGATGAGCATGGGGGGGGGGAGTAATGCTCAACATGATACATTCAATACAACCCCCACCTTTTTAGCAGATGATAGTTACTGGTAGCTCATTCTGACAGCTGTAGATGGCTGGATCCACATTGCCTGACATGCACTGGAATGGCAAGCCTGACTGCATTGTATCCACCAGTAATGGCTTCCATTTAGAGCCTAGGAGACATTTGCCCCTGTTTGAATGCGCCACCGGAAGCTGTTTCAGACATAATATCTCCCACGCCCTCTTGTCCAATGGTTTGCTTTTTCCAATGGATAGGATTTCCTTTTCAGAATAGGTTTTCTCTTATATCCACTTGCCCAGTGAGGGCATTTGGTCTGACTGTTAGTCCATTATAATTTGCTTACATCTAAGTAAGAACATAAGAAGAGCCTTGCTGGATCAGGCCAAAGGCCCATCTAGTCCAGCTTCCTGTAACTCACAGTGGTCCCACCAGATGCCTCCGAGAGCACACAGCCAACAAGATAACCTGTTTCCTGTTGTCACTCCCTGGCACCTGGCACAGAAAAAACCTACTTCTAATACCAGGAGGTTGCTTATGGCTTGTAACCTGTGATGGTATTTTCCTCCATGAATCTATCCAAACCCCTTTTAAAGGCATCTAGGCCAGGTGCCATCACTACATCCTGTGGCAAGGAGTTCCACAGATGAATTACACGCTGGGTGAAGAAATATTTTCTTTTGTCCGTTCTAACACTCCCTCCACTCAATTTTAGTGCATGTCCCCTGGTTCTGGTGTACTCTTCCAAAAAGAAACACATTGGGAGGGGAAAAAACAAACATATTTTTACAGGGTGCTGATGTGTAAACCTTGCAGCTACCCAGGAAAAAACACATAATTTTAGAACTATTCAGATACACTGTAGCCAGGTACAGAATGTCTGTACCTGTGTACTAATTTATGACCCAATCCTCTTCAGGATTGGGCCAGTGCAAGGAGGGGTTTACAACAGCAGGACACAGTGGCTTCCAGCAGCACACACAGCATGCCACCTGTGTCTATTTTAGGATCACTGCCAGTAAAGGTCCTGTCATGACTCTTAATGAAACTCCCCATGTGGATGCTCGCCACCTCCCCTGGGGGAGGGGACAGTGCAGATACCACAGGGCTCAGCCAAGCTCCCACTGCAGGAGTAGGGTGGGGTTGTCCAGTGTAGCGTCCTCCCAATTGGTGGGCAAGGGGCACCGAGATACCTTGCCCTTGGCCCTGAGGTGGCTGTTAGCATCCTGCCTTGATCCTTCTGGGGGGCCAGAGGTGGGGGGTAGGGTCTCTTGCTTGCTTCACTCTTCCTGCCACTCGTAAGGGCCTGTGTTTCATCCTGACTGCCCAGGGGGCTCCCCTGCAAGCTGGTCTCCCTCCCTCCTCTCCCCCTTCCTGCTCCTTCCCCTCGTATTGCTTTTCTCTCTCTTCTTCTGCACCCCATCTCCTACTCCTTCCTTCTCCTTGCTGCCACCAAGCCCTCCCTTGCCATCTTCATTTCCACCTCCTCCTGGTGCTCCTTTCCCCCCTCCTCCTTTGCCCCCTCCTCTGCATTCTCTTCTGGTGTCTTTCCTCCTCTCTTCTGCCTGCTCCTTCTTCCACATCCTCCCATCCCACTGAGCCTTCTTTATGGGTGCCAACCAGCTGCCTAGCCCCTCATCAGAAAGAGGGCAAGAAGCTGATGACCCACCAGCTCCTCTTGCCCCAGCCCTCTCCCACAGCCGGTTGATGCTCAGTGGTGACGTCACCGCCATGTACCACAGCAATTGGCTTGGGGCTGTGTCGTGCCACTCTAGGACAGGTGGCTGGCACAGGAGCCAGGGCTCACAGCTACCCACGTCTTCACCCCGTTTTGGCCTGCCTGTTGGTGGGAGTTGTGCTGGCATCCAAGATACTCTGGCATGTCATTGCCCCAGGGTCTGTGGCTTATCCACTTAGTGGGCTAGATGCTGCACCAGCACAGCTGTTGTGCCAGAGACATGGCATATGCCACTCAGATTGGCATGATATCAGAATAAGATTGGGCAATTAATTAGCCAAACGTACACAGTATCGGGCCTCAATTCAGCAATATCTGAGACTCATGCATGGATTGGGAGAAAACATGAGTGTATAAATGGAAATGTATAGAAGCAAAGGGTGCCTGTGCTTGGTATTGACCCCAGCTCCACAATGAAATAAATGTAGCAAGAATATCAACTTAGGCACATGGTAGTGGCTCCTGGAGGCTCCACCGGTGCTGGTAAGTTGGTGGTAGAGGTATGCCGTAGGCAGGAAGGGAAAGGGCAGGGGGGTGACGTGGGGGAGGGCAGGGACAGAGTGGAGGGGGCAGAGTCAGGGCAGGTATTTCCCCTCTCTATATGACCATCTGCACCAGCCAAATATCTTCTTCTACAGAACTGTAGCAGATTTTCTACCTGATCACCCTACTGCTCATGGTTCTTTGAATATTATTATTATTATTATTATTATTATTATTATTATTATTATTATTATTATTACGATTACTATTAACAGTATTTATATACTGCTTTTCAACAAAAGTTCACTAAGGGCCCAGTCCAGCCCAACTCCTCCGCAAATCTGGCCTAAGAGTGGTCTAAGTTTGGTGTAATTTGTGCCTGAGTTAGGCCTGAGTTATGACTGAGTTAGGCCAACACCACCCCAGGATCCTGGCAACACTTACCTCCCAGGCAGGCAGGCTCTCCAGGCTAGGCGTCTGGCTTGTGCATGTGCAGGCCTCTGTCTGCATGTTCCAGTGTCCATCCATGGCAGCTACCGCAGTGTCTGTCGCAGCCCGGTCGCAAAGGGGCCGGCCGCAGGCATGGGGGTTGCGCCAGTCATGTGGTGGGCGCAGGGCAGGTGACAGGTGAGCGAGGTCCCCTTGCCAGCCGCCACAGGGCAACCAGTGCATCAGCCACCTGCTGCAGGGGAGAGTGGCCGTCCCCCCTCCTGCAGAAGGCGATGCCACCCCCAAGCCACATTGAGGCTGCACGTAGGGTGAGCGGGGGAGAGAAGGGAAGGAGGGGGTGGGAACGTCACACACAAGGGGGTCTCATGATGTCTGGAAACGCCTCTGACATGACGTGCCCGTGCGCTGCCTGAAGCCCTGGGCCTCCAGGGCCGTGGCAATGCCCACAAAGAAGGCATCCCGGCGTGCCTTCTGCTCTTTGCCCCGGCCAAGACCGAGAGATGCCTTGGGCTTGTCTGCTGCGAGCGGGAAGGGCTCACGCAGCTCATCACACCCCCAGATGGGGCAACGTCGGCGCCTCGTGGTAGGCGGGGTGGGGGTGGCCAGCTTCCATCATCAGGGAGTGGGAGGGGAGGCAGACACACAGGCAGGCAGACAGGGGGTGCTGGGAAGGGGCATGGGTGGGTCAGAAACAGACAGACAACAAGGCTGGTGGGAGAGGGATACAGGGAGAGGGGTCTGCAGAGACCAATAGGGACACAGGGGTCACTTCTCAGATGAAGGCAATGCAGGAACGGGCGCCTCTTATGCAGACGGACCTTGGGCGGAACGGACGCCATTGACGGGCGGACCGTGGGCGGAAACGGACGCCGTTGACGGGCGGATCGTGGGCGGGTGAGAGCCCCGGTTGCCGAAAGGGCTCTTCACGGACGTGGCGGACGCGAGCGGATCCAGTATGGGCGCCATGTCGCCTGTCATTGTTTGCCTGCCTGAGAGGGCCCCCAACTCCCCACTCCCCTCTGAGCCATGAGGGTCTGGCAGCCCCCCTGCTGTGGTCTCCCTGGGAAGGAAGTGGCAGTCCCTGGATGGGATTCATGCAGGGGCTTGTGTGCTGGGCGCTGTCTCTGTAGCAGAGATGGCCAGGCGAGGCTGCCAGGGGTAGTCACAGCAGCCACTCTGAAAGCAGCAGCAGCACACGTGCCCCATGGACCTGGAGACGCAGGCTCTTCCCCTGTGGAAGCACAGCCTGCTCCATAGAAAGGGGAGGGACAGCAAGTATGACAGCCAGGGAGGTGGAGTAGCAGCAGCAGCAGTGGCGGCAGCTGAGGAGGGTTGCAGGGCTGGCTCTCTGACCTTTGGCAGCATCGAGGCAGACGACAGTGGGGCACCCTGCCTGGAGCCCCAGGGGTGCTCCCAGGAAGGTAGGTGGTAGTGGATGTTCCTGGGGAGACAAAAAACAAGGGGGGGTTACATGTCAGCTGGTGTGTGGTAGCAATCGCCATTGAAGACAAGCCAGTGTGTCGGTTGCAAAAGCCTGCAGGGTAGAGATCAGATTACACAGCTGCTAGGTATAAGGAGCTTGTCACAGTGTGAGGAGCTTACCTGGACGTCAGAAGGACAACAGTGAAGGAGAGAAAACACAGCACAACTGTAGGGTTACAAACATGGCTAGCCAATCATAACTGACCTGTTGTAGACCCTGTGGGGGCAAGGCTGTGGGTTAGTAAACACACCTTTGTTAACAGGCAAGTCACATTTACAAAAACATATATTTGTCTGCTCATATGGCAACAGGCAGCTATCAGAGGACACATTGGTAAAGAGGCAGCTATCATATATATGTGTGCTGACAGGCAGAAGTACTACATAAAGGCGAACACAGGCAGAAGTCGTACATATTGGCATGAAAAGGCAGAAGTCCAACATTATGGCAAACACAGGCAGAAGTCCTATGGTATGGCTTACACAGGCAGATGTCCTACATATAGGCATGAACAGGCTACAGTCAAACATATATTGGCATGAACAGGCAGAGGTCATAACACATGCCATCCCAGACCCTGCTCTTACCTGCTGGTGTTGTTGCCTGTGGGGGGGGGGGGGGAGAGAGGCTGGAAGAAAGACATGGGTTAGCAAATGCTTGCAAGGAGACAGCTGCCCAGGCACAGCTGTAAACAGGTTGGCCACAGCCAGAACAGCCCTCTCTGCCCTAGAGGGGGGCAGAGAGGAGAGAGGAGAAGAGAAGAGAGAAGTGGGGTGTTTGTGAATTTTGCCCTCTACCGACAAAGTCCCACTTTGTGGCTGCTGGGGGACAGGACCCCACGCCACGTGCTCAGAGAGAGAGAGAGAGAGAGAGAGAGAGAGAGAGAGTGGAGGGCTGGGGCTGGGCTTTTGTGGGAAAGAGGCTGGGTGCGGCTGGCTGCGGATAGGGTAACTATCTGTGTCCATGTCCAGAGTTGTGCCACAGCTATTCCGTCCTAACTCAGGCATAACTCAGGAGGAGGGTGTTAGAACTTTTCAGGAGAGGGCTGGAGTGTGTAAGGTAAAATGGCTCCTATGGGTCTCCTCAAATTTGAGTCCACCTTTTTTGTCGACCTAAATTTTGTTCCGTAGCTGTGCTCGAGGGGGCGTGTCGGAGCTCGCCAGTGTCTGGACCTGGACCCAAATTCGTAACTGCCCCCGTCACGACCCTGACACACCCCCGACACGCCCCTGACACGCCCACTTTTAGGCCAAACTTAGGACGGAATAGCTCTTAGGCCGAACTTAGGACGGAATTGGTCAACTTTCCTAAACCCGTCCTATGTCCGTCACAATTGCAGCACAAATTCGGCCTCAACGTCACAATTTGGTCCTAAATTCAGCCTAAGGCATTTACAGCCCGGTCCAGCCCAAGGCAACTGCGGTACAATTCAGGCACAATTGCAGCCCAAGTGCTTTAGGCCCCAGTTGTGCCTGAATTGTGCCTGAGTTGGGCTGCAATTGTGACTGAATTGGGTTCAGGCACAATTCAGGCACAACTGCACAATTCAGGTACAATTGCAGCCTAAAAGTGGGCGTGTCGGGGGCGTGTCGGGGCGTGTCGGGGGTGTGACGGGGGCGGTTACGAAATTTGGTCCGGTTCCAGACGCTGGAGAGCCCCTGACACGCCCCCTCGAGCCCAACTCAGGCCCAAAATTTGGGCCAGCAAAAAGGGTGGACCCAAATGTGAGGAGACCCATAGGAGCCATTTTACCTTACCCACACCAGCCCTCTCCTGAAAAATTCTAACACCCTGGGCCCGAGTTGGGCCTGAGTTAGGACTGAACAGTTGTGGCCTAACTCTGGACACGGACCCAAATAGTTAACCTATCAGCACCCAGCCCCACCCAGCCTCTTTCCCACAAAAGCCCAGCCCCAGCCCTCCACTCACTCTCTCTCTTTCTCTCTCTGAGCACGTGGCGTGGGGTTCTGTCCCCCAGCAGCCACAAAGTGGGACTTTGAAAACTTTTCTAACACCCCACTTCTCTCTTCTCTTCACCTCTCTCCTCTCTGCCCCCTCTAGGGCAGAGAGGGCTGTTCTGCCTGTGGCCAAACTGTTTACTCCTGTGCCTGGGCAGCTGTCTCCATGCAAGTGTTTGCTAACCCATGTCTTTCTCCCAGCCCCTCTCCCCCCCCACAGGCAACAACACCAGCAGGTAAGTGCAGGTAAGAGCAGGGTTTGTGCTGACATGTGGTCTGACTTCTGCCTCTTAGCATAGAGAAATATAGGTAGGATACATGCCTCTATACCAATGTCATGTCTCATAGCTGCCTGCATAGCCTGCCATGATATGCCTCTTTACCAATGTCTTGTCTCATGTCTGCCTGCAATGCCTGCCTGCAATGCCTGCCATGATATGCCTCTTTACCAATGTCTGCCTGCAATGCCTGCCATGATATGCCTCTTTACCAATGTCATGTCTCATAGCTGCCTGCAATGCCTGCCATGATATGCCTCTTTAGCAATGTCATGTCTCATAGCTGCCTGCAATGCCTGCCATGATATGCCTCTTTACCAATGTCTTGTCTCATAGCTGCCTGCATAGCCTGCCATGATATGCCTCTTTACCAATGTCATGTCTCATAGCTGCCTGCAATGCCTGTCATGAAATGTCTCTGTACCAATGTCTTGTCTCATAGCTGCCTGTATTAATGTGAGCACACAATGCCATGGGTGTGGAACTGTAACCCATATGTAGACACCAGCTGTTCCCCCCCCCTCTTTTCTCCACAGGGTCTACTGACAGGTCAGTATTGCTAGGATTGCCATGGTTGTGACCCCCAAGTTGTGTTGTTGTCTCTCTCTTTGACCCCTTTCCCTTACAGGATCATGCTCAGCTTACACCCAGGGAAGCAGCGCAGACCAGGCTCTGTGTCTCACACCACTCGGCTGTGTGTGATTACTCTCCCTGCAGGCCTTTGCAACCGGCACACTGGCATTCCTTCAATGGTGATTGCCACCACACAGCAGCTGCTATGGAACACCCCCAAGTTGTTCGTCCCCCCAGGAATGCCCACTACCACCAACCGTCCGGGGAGCACCCCTGGGCCCGCAGTCTGGTTGCCCCATGGTCGTCTGCCTCGATGCTGCCAGAGGTCTGGGAGCCTGCCCTGCAACCCTCCTCAGCTGCTGCTGCTGCTGCTACATTCTGAGTGGCTGCTGTGCCTACCCCTTGCAGCCTCGCCTGGCCATCCCTGCCAATGTTCCAGAACAATAAAGATGCCCCTCGGGCAAAGGCCCCTTGAACACCATGACCCCAATGTTACACAAGCACTGCCCCACACACAGAGAGACAGCGCCCACCACACAAGGCCCTGCATGAATCCCAGCCAGGGCCTGCCACAGCCAGCCCAGGGAGAACACAGCAGGGGGGCTGCCAGACCCTCAGGGCTCAGAGGGGAGGGGGGAGTTGGGGGGCCTCTCAGGCAGGCAAACAGTGACAGGCGACATGGCGCACGTCCGCCATGTCCGTGAAGAGCCCTTTCAGCAACCGGGGCTCTCACCCACCCTTGGTCCGTGTCCGCCTGTCAACGGTGTCCGTTTCCGCCCTCAGTCCGCCCGTCAACGGCGTCCGTTTCCGCCCTCAGTCCGCCCGTCAACAGCGTCCGTTTCCGCCCTTGGTCCGTCTGCATGAGAGGCGCCCGTTCCTGCATTGCCTCCATCTGCGAAGTGACCCCTGTGTCCCTATTGGTCTCTGCAGACCCCTCTCCCTGTATCCCTCTCCCACCAGCCTTGTTGTCTGTCTGTTTCTGACCCACCCGTGTCCCTCCCCAGCACCCCCTGTCTGCCTGCCTGTGTGCCTGCCTCCCCTCCCACTCCCTGATGATGGACGCTGGCACCCCCCACCCCGCCAGAGCGCCTGCCGCAAGGCACCTACGTTGCCCCATCTGGGGAGTGATGAGCTGCGTGAGCCCTTCCCGCTCACAGCAGACAAGCCCAAGGCATCTCTCGGTCTTGGCCGGGGCACGGATCAGAAGGCATACCGGGATGCCTTCTTTGTGGGCATAGCCACGGCCCTGGTGGCCCAGGGCTTCAGGCAGCGCACGGGCATGTCATGGCGGAGGCGGTTCCAGACCTCATGAGACCCCCCTTGTGCGTGCCGTTCCCACCCCCTCCTTCCCTTCTCTCCCCCGCTCACCCCCCCCCATGACTCCCACGTGCAGCCTCACCATGGCTTGGGGGTGGCATCGCAGTCTGCAGGAGGGAGGGCAGTGGCACTCCCCCCTGCGGCAGGTGGCTAATGCCCAGGGTGCCCTGGGGCAGCTGGCACTAGCACAACCTCTGCCCTTCAGCTGACTGTCGCACGCCCAGTGCCTGCAGGCCCACCTGTGGCTGCCCATCTGCTGCAACCGCTGCAGCAGCTGTGGTAGGTGCACGCAGACGGGCTGAGGAGGGGGCTCTTCGCTTCCACAAGACTGACAGCTCCCCACAGGGGCCTGCCTGCCTCTGCGGTAAGTTTTGCCTCGATCCTGGCCCACTGCTCTTGCCTCCTGCCTAACTCAGGCACAGTTGCAGCCTAACTCGGTCCTATTTTGGGCCCCAATTGTGCCACAATTGGGCCTCAACTGTGCCTGAGTTGGGCTGGACTGAGCCCTTAGACTGCTTTTGTGACTGAATTGTGCCGCTGAGGCCTTAGGCTGGACCGGGCTGAAAGTGGTTTAAATACAAAATCAATGATTAAATAGCTCCCTGTCCCAAAAGGGCTCACAGTCTAAAAAAGATGCAGAACACCACCAGCAAACAGTCACCAGAAAAGACACTGTGCTGGGGTGAAAGGGGGGCAGTTACTCTCCCCCTGCTAAATATAAGAGGAGCACCAATTGAAAAAGTGCATCTTGCCCAGTTAGCAGGGGCTCCCTGCTAATCTCTGTACAGGGTTCAGGCAGCACCCAAATATGAAATATAACTGAATGCACTCTCAAGAAGGGTCTGAAGCCCTTCTGATCTAAAGTATCATCAGGAAGGGCCATTGCCCAGTGATAGAAGAGTTGTTTTGCATGCAGAAGTTCCCAGGTTCAGTCTCTAACATCTCCAGGCAGGGATCGAAAAGACCTCTGTCTGAAATCTTGAAAAATCAGCGTAGACAATACTGACGATGGTAAGGCCACATCTGGAGTATTGTGTCCAGTTCTGGTCACCACACCTCAAAAAGGATATAGTTGAATTGGAAAAGGTGCAGAAAAGAGCGACCAGATTGATTCGTGGGCTGGAAAGCCTGGACCCTTATGAGGAAAGGCTGGAAAGCCTGGACCCTTATGAGGAAAGGCTACAGTATCTGGGGCTTTTCAGTCTAGAAAAAAGGCACCTGAGGGGGGACATGATTGAGACGTATAAAATTATGCATGGGATGGAGAGAGTGGATAGAGGGAAATTCTTCTCTCTCTCGCATAACACCAGAACCAGGGGACATGCACTAAAATTGAGTGGAGGGAGAGTTAGAACAGACAAAAGAAAATATTTCTTTACCCAGCATATAATTCATCTGTGGAACTCCTTGCCACAGGATGTGGTGATGGCACCTGACCTAGATGCCTTTAAAAGGGATTTGGACAGATTCATGGAGGAAAATACCATCACAGGTTACAAGCCATAAGCTGGTTTTAGAAGTGGGTTTTCTCTGTGCCAGGTGCAAGGGAATGCCAATGGGAAACAGGTTATCTTGTTGTCTTGTGTGCTCCCTGAGGCATCTGGTGGGGCCACTGTGTGATACAGGAAGCTGGACTAGATGGGCTTTTGGCCTGATCCAGCAGGGCTCTTCTTATGTTCTTATGTTCTTATGACCAAGATGGAGCAATGGTCTGACTCAGTACACGACAGCTTCCTATTTCTTCGGCGCCTTACACACATGTACATTCATGGCTTGATGGCTGCAACATCAAAAAAAATGACACACCTCCATGAAACAGCCAACAGAGATCAAACATACAGAACTTTTATATCTCCTGACAATCTCAACTACAGTACTTTTCAATACAGGCCACTCCTACATAGTATTGTAGGGTGTAGATGTACATATTTGTCAGGTCTTAGTTCTCCTGACTAAATTTTAGAGCACATCCAAAACTACTTCAGTCCAACATTCAATTCCATTGAATTCTATGTCTTTTGCATCACTATCAACAAGGGGATAAACCTCACAGTTTTCTTTCTTTTTTTTAGAAAAATAAGAGAGGGAGAGGAAGACCTTCTGGTTGTGTAGATAACTTTCCAAAAATAGACAGCGTTGATAATTAGGTATATTGGGTATATAGCACAGGGGTATGTGCAGTTCATAACACTTTCAGTGAGAATGTATTAAATTATGCTTTTTGATATCTTTTTCTCCTATGCAGAATTATCAAATTTTCATGCACTGGTTGTACATGCTGACTTTGGCCATATATAGCAAAATGAACTTAAAATCATTTCAGGTCCAAATAGACCCGTCTCAGCCTTGGAGCCTTACCCCCAGGTAAGGGAACATTTATTCCCTTACCCAGAGGGGGCAGGTGAAACGAGGCGGCAATGTGGGTGGGGGAGGATGGAATGGGGCGGTGACAGGGTGGGGGTGGGTGGATCGGGTCCAGGAAGAGGGCAACGTTGGCAGCCATGGCAGCTGCCGAATCCTAACCCCCTCCCTGGACCCAATCCCGTGGTTTGGGTCTACACAGACCTGTGCCAACTATTTAGCTAGCACAAGTCTGAGTAGACACCACCACCACCCCCGTGCGCACAGGATTACCCCCGGGTAAGGGAATGACTGTTCCCTTACCCAGAGGAGACCTCCTGGGCTTCCTCCCCAATGCAGGATGCAGTGGTAGCCATTTGGGGTGTGGAGAGAATAAGATTGGGCTCTTAAACATTACCAGATCAGTTAGCTTTTTTCTTAGTTGCATATTCTTGCTATAGTATAGAACAACCAAGGCCAGGTTTTGGCCTCTGCTTTGAACAACCAGGTGGCTACCATTTTACTTCTCTTGGCACTCCACCTCTGCTTTCTTATCTGACTGCCCAATGAACTCAACCTTTGCCGGTTCTTGACCTCTGCCACATGACATGCACATGTCAGAGGAGCTTACCAGTTATGTACCTACGGGTATTCCATGCTTCCAGGCATGCAGACCATCAAAAGCACCATTGCTTCTTTTGGTTTGGCTCTAGTCCCTGATCCAGTACTCAAGTTTGTCCAGCATCATCGTTTCCATAGAATTTCTGCCAGAAGAGTAAACAACAAGAAGAGTAAAATATAAGACACCCAGGTAGTAGGAGGTCTTTTAAAAAAAAGGATTTTGGCTGCAATTCTAAACTTACTTACCAGGGAATAAGTTATGTCAGCATGACTTGCAACTTATTCAGTGGGGTTTTCTTCTAAGCAAACTTGTTTAGATATCCACATCAGTATGGGAATCAGCTTTATCTGTGCTTATTACAACTTTTTCCATGTATGCCCATTTTCTGCAGTGGTTTCAACTTAACTGTGAAGTGGCTATGAATGAGCCACATAACACTGTAGCTTGGAATGGGTGCCAGCCGGGAATCTAGATAGCATGCAACAAAAGCAAGTGCTACCTGCATGAATGAGGGAGACCATGGGATGCTCATAGTACAAAATACTTCATGGCATTGTTGCGTCCTTCTGCATCAGCAGTATGAAAGACCTCTTATACAGATGGGGAAAGTGTCTGACCTGAGTTTCCTTCCATTCTTGGGAAGAGATGCAACTTCCACAAGCAAGTTTTAAGCCAACACCTGCAGTTTGGGACCTCTGAGATGTGGACTTGCTGAGAACGACCTAGTGCAATGGTTTTCAGACTGTCAGCGCAATCCTATCCAACTTACACCACCGGTGTAACCAGCAAGGGAGGGCAGGGTGGGAGGCTTTGGAGGGGAGGGGAGATTTAAATCCCTTTTGAATCCCCTTTGGAGGGGAATTGAATCCCCTTTCCGTTCTGGGGAATTGAATCCCCTCCCGTTCTTGCTGCACTGCTGGTTACACCGGTGGTGTAAGTTGGATAGGATTGTGCTGTGTGCGATGGGAACCCTCAGGTTTCCCAGAGGCTTAGCAGAGGTTCCTGAATAAGGATCTCAGTAATGGACAAGTTTCTCTAAGAATAGGTTTCCCACCACACTGATATTTCCCCTGCAGTGAACAGATGTTGGGGAGTTTTGATGTGTTCTGGGTCAGAGTAGTGAGGCCTAACATGCCTGTCCAATGCTCAGTGTATGTAGCATATGCTTCAATATCATCTGCAATGTCCTCAGGTTCTACAGCAGCTGTGCAGAGGTTTCTTGGCATATTAATTGATGTGTAAAGATTCCCTGATGGTAGAATTATTATGAAAACCACCACTGCAGGATAAGCAAAGCAAACAGTGTCCAGTCTGAGTGAGGCTGAGTCCATGGAAAAGCTTGAAGGAAACAGGTCAGGTAACGTTCTGGAGCAGGGAGCAAAGGCATAGAACCAGCAGGTCAGGACTGTGGGTGCACCCCGAGACTCAGAACCAGAAATCCAGGCTGGTCAGATACAGAATATTCAGTACCCTGGACAGGTCCCAGAGAGAAGACAATTTGTTCAAAGAGGACTATGTAGTAACTGAGCCCTAGGTCTGGCTGACTCTTCCTCTCACTGAGGAATGGAGAGAAGTAAAGGGCCAGGCCTCTGGCCTGAACACCAGCACTCTTGCTGAGCCTGCTGTCCATGGTGGTGAACACGTTCAGCACAGTACAGGGCCCTTGGTGGGGAGGATACTGGTGGTCCCTTGATAGTATCCAACTCAGAGGTCTCTAGCCTGAGGGTTTCTTGCTCAGTAAGTCCTTAGTTGCTGAACTCAGGCTCAGTGTCAGGGCCCTGATCGAGTGCCCCTATCACCTGTGCTTCTGGCCCTCTGACCAAGTTGGCTTCTCTCCTGCTGAGTCAGTGTCTAGGTCACTGGTAGTTTGGGCAGCGCTGAGCCTAGGAGAAGCAAGAGCCCAGGTATAGAAGTGGAGACAGAGATGACTGGCCTCCACTGCTGAGCCCTCAGGGTTGAGCTAGGGTATGACGCAGCAGGGAGCCAGATCCAAATCCCCACAAGGAACTAGGCTACCTGGTGGGGCAACAGGTGTCGTGGGGGGCTGAGGTGTCCCAGGAAGCTCTACCCAGGGCTACATTATAGGAGGTGGGCCTCCATGTGAGAGACTCCAGGCCAGGCCTCCATTGGGGAAGCAGTGAAGAGGAACCCCAAAGGAAGGAAGAGATGACCCCTCTCTTTTCTGTTGTGAGCAAATAAAGAGAACACTAAAGGTATGTGCAGTGTACTGACTGATCATGTCCCTTGAGATGAACAACCCCCTGGATGTGGAGCTCCCCCGGTGAGAGGAGGTGGTGGAGATGAAACGGCCAAATAAATCTTTGAGGAGTCAGTGAGCAATCCCAGTATTGCTCTGCCCCTGAATCATTCCCCTCCTGTGGACTAGCCAGTTGTAATTCTACTGTTTGGGAGCTTGCGAGTCCTTCTTGATCTGCATTGTGCACAGACGAGCCCTGACTGTGGTAGCAAAGATGTGTCTGCATTACCGCAAGAGCTGTGGGCATGTAATCCTTTCCCTTCTTATCTAAAATAATCAGCGGAGACACAGCACACCCGCCTTATTAAGAGCCAAAGTGTGTTGATTTATTCGTCACCTCCTTCCAAGCAAACAAAGGTTTTCAAACTGTTTGCTAATCCTTGGGTCTGACACTCTGGTCAGATGGCCAATCCTTTTCCAGAAGCCTTGAAAGGAAAATCCACACATCTTGAAAATGCAAACCCTACCAAAGTCTCTCTAGCTCTAAACGCAGCTGTTAGACCACTTTGGTACATGAAACCAGCGCCTGCTGGCTTTCATCCAAAGTTCTTCACACTTGGGCTGCTGACACAGCACATCCAAAAGTTGTTTCCATTAGAGGGTCCATCAGGACAGCCAGGGACTTTGAGGGGAGAGGGATGGGTTTCACGGGGAAACAATTGACCTCAGCCTGTCTGCACAATAACTCCCACTTTCCCAAGCCTGGACGGTGAAAGAGATAAACACCCCAGAACACATGATGAAGACCACTTGCTAGCTAAGCAAGATTTATAGCTTTCTTTTAAGGAAGGACGTCGAAGAAAAAAGCTTTCCTTGTTTTCACGACGAAGCCTTTCCTAGTTAAGTTCAAACTAATGGCTGACAGGGAACTGAGTACAGGATAAAGAGATTCAAAATGGTTCCTTTTGCACTAATGCCTCAGTGGCTACTTCATTTGTGATCTGCAAGGAATCTTCCTGCTTCATGGGGAGCATCCTCAGGCATCACTGACAAACTGGTTGACTAGCCATTCCCTCTCCCCAGCGAACCCTGAGAAGTGAGAACTCTTGTTTTTTGTGTGGAACTAGGGATTTTGAACAGAGAGTGCTCACCACCCCCACCAAATTGCATTTCTCTTGGGGAAACCATGACAATTAAACTGGTATGAATGAAATGGCTGTATGTTTGTCGTGTAGGTAAGTGGTCAGTCAGTCATTCTGCTACCATATGTTCTCCAGGGATACATACTGTACCTCCCTAAATTCCTCCTGTACAGTCGCCTAAGGAGAGATATTGCCACAACCTAACTAACTTACAGGCTGCTTATTGTACTCCCAGGAAAAAGCAAGCGCAATGTGATTTTTGGGGAATCACACAGGAATGTCATGTGCCAGGTTGGCTCTGCAATTGCTCCAAGTTGCAGAGCAGAGAAGATGGTGTGATCAGGGCCAGCCTGTCCATATCAGCGCCTGAGGCAGGGCCCAATCTGATCCAACTTTCCAGCGCCGATGCAGCTGTGCCGATGGGGCATATGATTCATCCTGCAGTGGGGAGGAGTAGTCATGGAGGCCTCCTCAAGGTAAGGGAACATTTGTTCCCTTACCTTGGGCTGCATTGCAGCTGCATCAGCGCTGGAAGGTTGGATAGGATTGGGCCCACAGTCACCTCAGGTGGTGGATTTGCAGGAGCCTGCCAACAAGGCCTCTCCGCCTCCCATTCTGCAGATTAAAAAGGAAAGAGGGGGACCGAGTGGAAAAGGAAGTGTGGACAAGAGATGAATGGTGGGGTAGAGCACTGAAGACATTCTAGCCCACTACTCTCCTCTCTTCTGCACTTCCTCTTCCATTCTGTTCCCTTCTTCCTTCTCTAATCCAGGGAGTGGGATAAGAAGCAGAGGAAGCAGCTGCTGCTGCCATGCTACCAGATGAAAGTGGCAGCATTTGACTCGTTGCCTAAGCTACTAGGAGGTCTCAAGCAGCCCTGGGCACGGTTCAGGGTTTGGATATCCATCCAGCCTTAATGAAGACCTTCCTGGAGGCACAGCCCAGCTTGAAGAAAATACTCATGCCAGAGGCGTTGTAAGGGGGGGTGTGCCTTGGTGCCCAGGGCCCTCAGGCGCGGACCCCTGAAGGGGCAGAATCGCGGGTTGAGGAGGGCAAAAAATTACCTTCGTCGCAGCCAGGACAGCCATGTTTCAGCCCTCCCGCCCGCCCTTGCATCCGAACGGCTGCAAATACAAGTGAAAATAGCGGAGGGGCATGTTCGGAGGCAGGGCGTGACGTCACATGCCCAGCCACGTGGGGACGGCAACGCGTCACGTGGGGGCGCCCGCCACATGGGGGCGGAGCAACACCACTGTACTCATCCACAGCGAGAATGGGGGCACTGCAAGGTTTTCTTTCTCAGAATACTCTGTCTCTTTAAAACGTAATGGAAGAAAAAGGCCGATATCTCAGTGTCAATAATTTCAGAGTTGAATTTTATGTGTCACTTGCCTGTCTGCCTCCAACTGACATCAGTCTCTATTTGGCCCCAGCACCTATAGTGAGGGCATCCTTGCCTCTCGTGCTGATGGTAACTCATGCAAGTATTAAGATGAAGCCCTTCAAGCATGAATAATAAACTAAAACACACTCTGGAAGATAGATTAAAGCTCCACAGCACTTTCCGATAGTGTTTGTAATGCAGATAAAGCGTTTGTACTTTAATTTCCAGCCATCAACAACAAAATAAGCAAGTGTGCTGGAATAGCATTTTTCTTTTAAAAACAGCCCCTCTCCCAATTTATTCAGGTTGAATGAAAAGGCTATCAGCAACACTACGCACATGGAAAAATGATGCTCTGTTATCGGCCTCACAATTGTAACCTGTCCATTTGCAACACGAAGCATAAAGAAGACACAAAGTTCTGACAAGGATTGGCATGAGTGCTTTAAGTTTAGTGAAGCGCTGGATTGATGCCGTCTGCTAATTATTCAGAGACTGTTCGGAAGGAGAAGCAAGGACCCTCACAGTGAGAACACACAAGTGACACCTTTTTTAAAAAAAAAATCTCAATTTATTTCTAACCTATTCAAGTCTCCAACAGCCCAATCCTATACATGTTTACTCAGAAGTACGTCTCATTGTCAGGAACTGTGCTCCTCTTCTGACTTCCTGGATTTGAAAAGAACGAAGGTAACAGATTGGTTGAGGAAGTGTGTTTCTACCCAGTGGTGTTGTTGCTCCGCCCCCACGTGGGGGGGTGCCGACGGAACGCCGCCCCCACGTGACGCGATGCCGCCCCCACGTGATGCGGGCGCGTGACATCACGCCCCGCCTCCAAACACACACACCCCGCCATTTTTACTTCATTTTAGCGACGTACTGAAGCAAGGGCAGGAGGGAGGGCCAAAACGCGGCCCGAGAAAGGTACGTTTTCGCCCTCCTCAGCCTGCGATTCTGCCCCCTCAGGGGTCCGCGCCTGGGGGCCCTGGGCACCATCTGGTGGCCGGGGCACCAAGGCACCACCCCTTACGACGCTTCTGTTTCTACCATTTCCCTCCTAGGGCCAAGAGTACCCTGTTTCCCCGAAAATAAGACAGGGTCTTATATTAATTTTGGCTCCCAAAAACCACGGTAGGTCATACTTTCAGGGTAGGTCTTATTTTCGGGGAAACAGGGTAGCATTGGGTGCTGTGTCAGGCCATTGGTTCATCTGGGCTGGTGTTATTGATGCTGGCTGGTGATGGATCTCCAGGTGAAAATATTTCACTGCCCTAAGTACTTGGAGATACCATGGATTGAATTTAGGACCTTCGGTATGTGCGGCAAATACTCTATCAGTGAACTATATTGCTCTTCCCGCCAGGGAAAGCTGCCTTTGAGTCAACTATACTGAGGCTGCATATGCTAAGTCAGACCACTGGTTCTTCTTGCTCACATAGCCAACACTGACTGGCAGCAGCTTTCCAGGGTTTCAGATGGGAATTTTTTTCTACCTGGAGATGCTGGGGATTGAACCTGGGTCCTTCCTCAAGCAAAGCAGGTGCTCTGCCACTGAGATGCAGCCGTTGCTCATATCGTCATATTTGCCCAGGACATAGGAAGACTGAGGAGGCCTTTTTGTGGTGAGGCCCAGCATGTGGAACCCCCCACCTCATGAGATGCCCACCTGGCTCCCTCTTTGGTGCAGCTGCAACCCCTTTATGTTCCACCAAGTCCTTTAGTTCTGTGACATGCTCTTTCTCTCTCTCTCTCCTCTGGCCTTTTTATGTGCTGTTTTTAAAACAGTTCCGTTGGATTTTTGAGGTGTTTGACTTATGTCCTTTTTCATTTGTTTTAATATTAGCTGCTTTGGATACCGCCTGTAGGAGGGGAAGAGCAGGAGACCACGTTTCTGAAATAAATAATAAATGCCCAATTGTTAAGCTTATTGGAGCCAGAAAGCATTGTGTGGCAATACTCGGCTTTTTCCCCCAAGTTAATTAGTCGTCATAGAATCGCCACCAAAGCAACCACTGACCAATCGAGCAAAATCAACAGCAGGGACTAGCTGGTGCCATCCAGAGGAGTTGACTGTATGAGGAACGGAATTTTCAAAAACTCCCTTCTAGACCTCATAGTACAACGCATTAGAATAAATCTTTTTGTATCTGTGCTACAGTTCTAGGAAGGGTTTCCTTCCCCCCCCCCTCCACTTCAACCGTTGGCTTGGTAACAGCTGCTGTTACTGTCAGGGGTGGCAGAAGGGCAAAAACAGCGCTTATCGCTTTAGTTCTTCAGGAAAGCCTCTCTGTGTTCCTGACTGGCTGGCAAGATTTAATAACAGCAGGGCCCTCCCCCGAGCAATACCACGGCACTCCTCTCAGGTTACGGTCTTAGACACAGTTCGGCAAGGCTTTCATTGCCTGCGATCACAGGCAGGCTATAGGGCAGAGCCCTGAGCTCTGCTACATCACTGTGCTGGCCAAGAGGGGCTGTTTGAACATCATATCCAAAAAGCCCAATCTTGACTTATTAGAAAGAATACAGGGGCCAAGTTCTCAGGGTTGAATCGCAGCTACAAAGAGTGATGCGGCGGCAACAGTATTTAAAACCATTTCTGAGAAGAAGGATGTGCATTATGTTCAAGTGCTTTCAAAACAAAGCACTGTACAGTCAATAAAATCAAAGACAGGACCTGTCCCAAAGCATTCGATCTTAGAGATGAACAAAATTAGAGAAGGAGAGAGAGGGCACAATAGGACGGGGAAGAAAAGAAAAATAACGGTAAAGGTCAGGGAAAACAAATGTGTCTCCTGCCTGCAAACCAAAATGGATGGAGATGTTCTCATATCAGGAGGCAAGGCATTCCAGAGATAAGGAGTAACAGGAGGAAAGGGGGGCAGAGGAGAACAACAGAGGAGATTTCGGGTTTGACAAGACGTAAAGTGCCACTAGAAGGTAAAGAATGAGGAGTATAAAGAAATAAGAAGGTAGAAAGATAAGACAGAGCCGGACCATGAAGACATTTCTAAGCTAACAAAAGAAGTTTAAATTGGATCGTATAAGCAAATGGAAGTCAGTGCAGAGCAAAAAGATGGGGAAAGCCATGGGTAAAATATGAAACAAGAAAAAACCAAATGAACTGCAGAATGTAAAATAGAGAAAAGTGGATGAAGATAAGAAACAGGACAGCCAGATAGAAAATCATTACAATAATTATTACAAGTCGAGATGGTCTTCTAAAAGAATTAAGCAAAGTCTTTGCCATAACAATTGAATGAAAAAAACCAAGTGGGTTAGAGGTACTTCACAAGATTTAGCTGTAGCAGAAATAAAAGGATGAAAAGAAAACTCAAAGTTGAAAGGAATACCCAAATTAAGAACTTTTGAAGAAGGAGAAATCCATACACGCACACACCCAAAGAAAGACAAAAAATGTAAAGGAACAAAAGCAGAATTAGGAGGGCAAATCAAAAGTTTCGTTTTAGATACTGGCATTGCTGAAGTTTGCATGTATCCAGAAAACAAAATTGTTCAGCTCATGATGTTCAGCTGAGTATTACGGATGGGCAGCCAATCCTACCTAACTTCCCGTGAGATGATGCAGCAGCACCAACACGGTGTCCACAGAATCCTGCAAAGGAGTTTCAGCCTCGGGAGGCCTCCTTGGGGTAAGCCCCTGCAGGCCCAGTGGGTCAATTTGGACCTGCGCCAGCGGTACCACTGGCGCAAGTCACATTGTCCCATGAAGGTGAATCAGGCCCAGGAAGGGGGCTAGTATTTAGTGGGTGCTGCTGCTGCTGAACCTGCCGCCTTCGTGGACCTGATCTGCCCACCTCCCCGCCCCATCTCCTCTTTGTTCCAACCACCCCCGTTCTGCCCCTCCCCACCTCCCTCCTGGCCCTTGTGTGGCTCTACGTGAGGCAGTGGGCATCCCACGGTCCAGCGCCACACACGAACCCAGCTGCTTGCTGCTTACAGCAGTGGTGGTCAGGCTACACTCTCTGGCACTGTCACATTTGCAACAGCCAGAATGCGCATTATGCTGGCGCAACGGCCAGTTAGGTTTGGGCCGTGAGTGTCTTTTCCCTCAAAATTTCTTATTGGGCTTAGACTGTCACACAGTTTACTGAATAGTGATGTTGTTGCCATTGGTTCAGAACACAAATCTGTCCAGCTCAGAATGCTCAAATGTATCATGGAGCAAACATAATGCACCAGAAGTTCTTCTCCAGCTCAGAATATGAAACAAGACTCAGCACACTATTCAAAGGCTGGTTGATAGGCGCATGTGCAAAATGGATGCTCAGGGCAGAAAAACCTTTCATTGAGCCATTAAAGCAAATCACACAAATGTTTAAAGATTCTCCACTCTCTTTTCATCCAAGTTGTAGACATTAATCACAGCTCGTACAGAGCTTTGCAAATGCCCCCCCTTAGGTGATTTTTAAGGTTCTGGGAACTGAGGACAAGCCCAAGTAATCTCTGAAACTGTCTATTACTTGAACAACAATAAAAAGAGATGAAATTGCAAAGGGCATTTGAACATGATAAAACAACGAGATACGGTGCAGAGAATATTACAATTCAACCTAGAATCCCACCCCAAATTTTTACAAACTTTTTCCAATGATCCTTGTCATTCTGGATCAATTCACCCATCATGACTTCTAAGCATGTGAAGCTCAAAAAGGAGCCCCAAGACCCATCATTTTCCTGGGTGGCTAAATACTTAGTAGGGATTTTAGGTGCCCTGGATCCTTATGCGTGTAATGCTGTCATGACCATACTCGGCATCATCCCAGGTGCAAGGAACACTGTGACATGTTATTTGCAGGGCACTTGACATCCCTACTGAATTCTTTATGTACATGAACAAGTGCATGCACGGGCGTCACTGGAGCGTGGCGGGCCGCCAGGGGGTGATGCGCGTCATGGGGTGATGCGCGCACCCCCTCGCGCGTCACCTCCGTGACGCGCGTCACCCTCCGGATGCTCCGAGGCCGGCCCGGGAGCCTGCCTTGGAGCGTCCGACCCCGTCGGCGCTCCAGGGCCTTCTGAAAGAAGGCCCAGGCAGCGCGTCAATCCGGGTATTTCCCGGGTTTTCGCACATGCCCAGACCCGTTTTGAGGGCAAAAAGCCCTCAAAACGGGTCTGCGCATGCGCAAAAATTCGGAAAATACCCGGATTGACGCGCTGCCTGGGCCTTCTTTCAGAAGGCCCTGGAGCGCCGACGGGGTCGGACGCTTCGAGGCAGGCTCCCGGGCCGGCCTCGGAGCGTCCGGAGGGGGGCGACGCGACGCGCGGGGGGGTAGCTGGGTGGCCCCCTCCCCCCGCGCCGATAACGTCACGTCACTAGGGGGGGTGACGCGCGTCCCCGCACCAGGGAGACTCGCGTCTAGTGACGCCCGTGAGTGCATGTACCACGGTCTTTGCTATTTGGGTCAATGCTGTTCCATGTTCCAAGTACTAGGGAGAAATGGAGGCCTCACAGCTCAGGAGACAGTTTTTTAGAGCTGCCAGGGCAACAGAGAGAGTTGGGGCCTGAGCTGCTGCTGTAACTGTTGCTCCAGACTTTTTCCTCTCCTTCGGATGGAGAGAGGTGTCAGGCTTCCCACCCACCCAGGTGCACAGTCTGGAATTAGCTGGCCATCTTTGGGGGCCATTAGAAATTGTTCGCTCTCCTGTCTAATTGACCATGGCTAGAGAGCTTTTTTGCCTACTTCAGACTGACCAAGTGGGTTGGTTGTAGTTTAGTCAGGGGCTGGGGTCACAACTGGCAGGTAAGAGCAGGTTGGGCATTAGGGTTAGGGATCCATGTGCATCCTGAGGGACTGAAGTGAGCAAAGGGGTAGCCAGAACTGGTCTCTAGAGGCTTCTCAGCTCAGGGATGCTGCCTGGGCACCCCTTGTCCTTGAATTGTAAAGTCTACCTCCAAGAATTGGTGGCTAGGGGAAGGCAGTGCAATGCAATCCAGTCCTTCCTCAAGGCCCCTTTAAGGGGGTTGGTGGTGTTGAACATTACCTTAGACTTCAAATCAAGATGGGATGCCTGTTGGGAGACCAGACAGTAGCTTCCTGTTTCCTCAAGGAAGGGAACCTGCACTAAAGGGGGGGGGGGGAGTTCTGGTTTTGTTAGCACCACTGCAAGTCTTTATATTTGATTAAAAAAAACTAGGGCCCTTTTCAAACCAAATCTCACTTGTCCTGTGCTTTGTTGGTGGTTGTGGAGGCAAACTCTGGTGTCTGTGTTAATGGCACACATATCTCTAAATTGTGATGCAGTCAAAGGATTGAGTTTTTGATGGAAGCCTTGAGTTGGGGTTACTTGGGCTCACTGAAAATGGGACTATAGAGGTGCCAGGATAATGGCAGGGGAGGGATTAATGTGTAATTGTTAGTTTGGAGAATTGGGTGATATATACACATTAGATTATATTTGCAAATGAATACTTAACTTGAACACTTCAGGAAGCACTGTGATAGCTTTTGTCCCTTCCATTTGCATGATCCCTTCGTGGCCATAATGTGATTTTCATGGGGATGAAAATATGGGGGACACCTCCCACCTTGACCTATCTGCTCCTCCCTGCTCTGTGAGGGATCACATCTATCTCCCTGGGCTGCCATCAGGGAATCGGCCCTGACTCAAGGCAGCACATTTTTCTATATAGCTGACATTTTAACAGGATGGCAACATGACAAGGAGCCATCAGTCGCAGCATTAGGTGCAAAAGAGGACAGAGAGGCACAAGAGTGAAGGGGGAGCATTTAGCTTCTCAAATGCGTCTGCCCCCATAATTTAAGTGTCAGTACTCAAATGTTAGGTCAGTTGTTTTGATTGAACGTCAGAAGGAATTGTGTGCCTGGGAGTTGTGTTTCGTACATTACTGACAGAGCCAAATAATGGAAAAATATTCCAAAGTGACAGATTTTTGTACCCAGTCTTTTTAAAGAGAGGGAGGGAGGAGCGAGGGAGGGAGAGAAAGAGATGAATCCAACATGAATAAGCAATGGCCTGACATCGTTTAAATAAATATTGAAAAGTGAAGCTTTTCCTTGCAAAATGTGTTTCAAAATGAAAACAGTAGTAGGCCAACCAATCCAGGAAAGAAGCATGATTTTGCTATCCCCGCTGAGATTACCTTACAATCTTTCCTAGGCAGCCAGCTTTTCTACTGTTAATTTGCCGGCTCATGTGACAGAATGTAATATAGTTCCATAACCTTTTTTTAACATTTCGGAGTTTATGCAGAATAGTACTTGTGTCTTACTTATTGCTCACCACATTATGAAAAAAAAACCCTACCAAACTTCTGATAAGATGCTTTAAATAGTACACCTTAGAAATTCATTCCTCTGAGGACTAAACTAAGTGTGACATAGAGTTTCATGTCTTGTTGCCCTCATACTTTCGGATTTTCTTAAACTGAAAGGCAGCCTCAAAGGCTACAATCAAGAGCAGTGAGAGAAGGGATGCTTAACCCTTTTCTTTCCCTTCCTGACAGGTGTCAACTCAAGGTCTCATCCCCCCTCAGATGCTTTCCCTCCCACAGGGGGGGGGGAACAGGGTGCCAGCATTTTTACCCCATTTGAAGAGGAATATTTTGAGTGGACACCTGGCAGGAAGGGAAAGGGGCTAATCATCCTCTCCCTACCTCACCATTCTACCATTCAGACTCCCAGCCTGCTTGTAGTTTAAATAGAAATACACTATAGAGTAAAATATGGAACTCTGTGTAACATCAACCTCGTTTGGATTCGTTCTCATCTGGATTTACTCTCCCAGACAAGGACAGAAAACAAAAAGAGGTTTTTCTTAAGGATGAACCCCCTAAATCACAAATGTATCACATGAGCATCGTAATGTCATTGTGCCAACATCTCTCTCTCTCTCTCTCTCTCTCTCTCTCTCTCTCTCTCTCTCTCTCTCTCTCTCTCTCCAGTAAATGTTTATGAATCGGGGTGAGCAGAAGGTACGTTGGGACTTGCTGGTAGATCACTGGATGATTTGCAGTAGAGCAACATAGTTTTCTGGCTCCCAATTGTTT
Source organism: Plestiodon gilberti rubricaudatus (assembly GCA_026170595.1). NCBI lineage: Eukaryota > Metazoa > Chordata > Lepidosauria > Squamata > Scincidae > Plestiodon > Plestiodon gilberti. Next base: position 223,704,795 of record JANXHW010000002.1, read on the forward strand.
AAAAATAATGACAAAATGGGACTTCTTTTGTCAGAAGCTGCCTTTTGCTGAGTCAGATCATTTGTTGGTCTAGCTCAGTATTGTCAACACTGTCTGGCAGCAGCTCTCCAGATTATCAGGCAAGGGTCATTCCTTCCTAGCCCTACCTGAAGACGTTGCCAGGGATTGAACTATGGTTGGCAGACTCTTTTCCAAGGTTCCAGTAAACAGCAAAGTAGATTTAGCAATCCTGAAGTCTGTGCATGCCTGGATGAAGGTGCTGGTTACTTATTTGATAACCAAAATAATCAATGGATACCTGTAGAAAAGGTTTTGGCATACCATACCAGGAAGGCCATGTCACAGAGAGAAATAAAATTTCACAAAGTCCCCAGCCATTCCTATCTCAGAAGGAAATCCTTCCACCCTTTAGTTAGGGAAGGTTATCGGTGTGAAAACAAACCTCTAAGTATGAAAGTAGAACCCCTTATCTAAGCCTTTGCAAAACGCAATGGACATGATCCACATGATCCAAAAAAAGTTTATTATGCTTAAGTCCCATTGAAATCCATGCTGATTTCCATTAGGACTCACAACTCAGTGTCTCTGGCCAGTGTTCTCAGTTTTTGGGCCCGATCCACGGCTCCTTGTTGCTTCCTTTTGTGCTACAGTGTGTGTGTGTGTGTGTGTGTGTGTGTGTGTGTGTGTGTGTGTGTGTGAGAGAGAGAGAGAGAGAGAGAGAGAGAGAGAGAGAGAGAGAGAGAGAGAGAGACCTGTCAAATGTGGATGTAAATAAATTATGATAGAAAGAAAACAACAGGTTCACCAAGACCATGATGATGTATCAAATGTCCCATCATCACCACTTCAAATCTAGCTTGGACATTGTTGAGTATGGGCGGGGGTGAATGCTAGAGCATTAGAAATTAGGCAGGATGTCTCAAATCAATGCCTCCTAGAACCAAAACTAGACCTTACGCATAATGCGTAACATGGAATGAGGGTTTCAGGTTTTGCTTTTTAAATAGCAGTGGGCAGCCACCCAAAAAAGGCAGAACCACGGGAGGGTGCAGGGGGGTGGGTATAGGTCTTTGTCCTGCCATGGTTCCAATCCTGATCATCCCCCCCCCCTCATGTGCAATTTTATATAGAAAAAAACGTTCACATTGAAAGCTAATAGGTTGCCAGCAAGTGCAGCAATACTGGTGAGAGATATTGAACTGCTCCGATTTGGTACACAGCAATTTCTTATGTTCAACTTTGCTTTTTCACGTATGAGGACACTGTGGATTTCCCCACATGGTTACAAAAGCTGGGGGGGATTTGATTTGGGGCTGCAACAGGACTGGAGGGGAAAGGATTAAGCAGCCTCTCTCCATGTGCCCTTCCACCACTCCGACTCAGAGCTACTTTGGTTGAAGGAGAAGGAGAAGGGGCGGGGGGGGGGGGAGGATCACAGACGTCATTTGGGCCTTAGGCTTGTCTAATACACACGCAGCATAAATACGGTTATATTTTCACTTCAGTTGCCTGTCAGAGCATCTGCAATAGTTGAGAACCAGGAGGTGAATGTACTGACTTGGATCTGGGGGATCTGTATTCATATCCCTGCTCAGCCATGGAGTCAATGAATAACCATGTATGAAACACCACATCTCAGCCTCATCCCCTCATCTGTAAAAGAGGAATTACAATGCCTGACCTTACACCGCTGTTGTTCTGAGAATGCATGAGTAATAGGCATGGGGTTTTTTTTAAGTGCTGTATAAATTATCAGTCATAATAAGAGTGTTGTCATGATGCTACAACAAGTGTGGTTTCACATGCAGAGAAATGAGAAAGTAGTGCTGCTTATTCCCACAGAAGAATCAGAGAAACAAACTGATTAATTGATTTAGCAAAGTGCATATATTAGATGATGCCTATTCCATAAAGTGCTGGAGGCAAACTGACAGCCACTTTCAAAATATGGCGTTGCACAACATCAGTACATAAAATCACCCTTAAAATCGTGGAAAAACAAATCCGCTAAGAGCAGCAATAAAAATGCTCAACCTTACAAGTCAAAACATCTCAAGAGATGCTACTTAAAAAGTAAACTAAACAGAGAAAGATTTCAAAAACAAATGTTTGTAGCATTATATTACACTACATTATGTTATTACTATTATTGGAGCACCATCAATGAATTATGGATATATAGCACTTTACAACTGATGAGATGAAGAGGTCTCTGCCCCGAGGGGTCCACTAGATATAGACACAAAGGAGACAACAGAGAAAGGAGAGGATAGTGTAAACAGAGGAAGGATATGCAATTATTTCATGTTCATATCTTTAGAGTTAGTTGCTGTATAATTGATAATGTATAGAAAATTTAATGTATAGAAACATTAAAAGTAAATCCATTTAAAAGGGATCCATTGTCCCCAACTCACCTCCACCATGCCCCTCCAGGGCCTCGTCGCTGGTGGAGCCGTCACCCCACATCCCCACTCCAGGGACTCCTCCAGGGCAACCACTCTGGCAAGCATCTGAAGAACCCCCAGCAGAGCCAAAGCTGCCATCTCTAACCCCTGCCAAGCCCAGCCTGAGTCCTCCAAGTGCCAGCAGGAGCTCACACCTAAGCCCTCCAAGTGCTGGCAGGATCTCCCCCCTGACATGAGAGGAGGACAAGGCCAGGGAAGGGGATGGAGTTGTAGGGTCAGGCAGCCTTAAAAGAGGTCAAGGGAAGTCGATGAGGAGGCTCAGTATCTGAGAGGCATTCGGTGAATGAGGAGCTCCCTGAGACCAGGAGCAAGCGAGCCTGGGAAGGAGGAGGACTGTGGGTATAGTAACCCCCTCCCCTGCCCTGTCTGAGGCTTATTCCTACCCCATGAGTGGGACTGGGGAGGAAGCCTCACAATGGACTTGTGCCAGTGATATTGCTGGTGCAGGTGAGTTGACGGTTGACCCACTGGGCAGGCAGGGGCTTACCAGAACAGGTCTCTTACCCCTGGTGGCATCCCAAGGTCAAAACTTCCCCATGGGATTCAGTGGACACTGCATTAGCACCTCTTCATCGCCGTGAGAGGAGTTAGGTAGGATTGGGCTGATTGTGCTGTCAAGAAGGCCCATGATTACAACAGTGGTCATGTGCACTTGTGCAGTGGTCATGTTTTTCTGTGGCAATGCATATATCACCTAAAAACTGATGCTTGAGAAGGCAGCTTTCTGCTATTGTCCAATATCCCCACGAGCCCTTCAAGCACCGACCAAGCAGAGAGGACAGACTAGATGATGGGGATAGGAGAGTGGTTTATCTGGGCTTCCCATTACCTAGACTGCCTTGGTGCAGAAGACTGCTCACTGAAGCAAGTCACCAGAGGGGCCTCAGAGTCCATATGGTGGGGAGGGAGTTGCTCCACCCTTGGTCCTCCACTACCCAGTGGGAGCCTGTTGGGCTCTCTGGGAGAAGTGAGTCAGCCCAACTAGGGAGCTCAACCCACCTCCCTCAGTTTCTGTCCACCAACCAGCATCATCACAGGCACCCGGATTCCTTTTGAAGTCAACCTCCACCCTTCCTGCCCCACCTCTATTTGCCCCAGTGCCGTCCCTGAATTTCCAACCTCTGGTTTCCCCTCTTCCTCACTCCCATTTCACCCTTTCCCCCCCCCCTCCATGAGAGTTCCCGGAGTCCTGTCAGTTGCTGTGGAGGGCTCATGGGGATATTGGACAATACCAGCTCACGGCTCATGGAGCTCACGGCTGGGCGTGCTTCTGTTTGCACAAGAACTGTGACTGGTACGAAGGCACGGGCCACTTCAGCAAGCATTTGGGCATGCTTGCTTGGCCTCCCTGCTCCTTCAGGTAGGCCAGCTTCCCCATGGATGGGCTTGCCACTCCTGGCCCTCTTTGTTGGCCCCATGGATGGACACACTGTTTTGCAGGAAATATTTTTCAGAGTCTAGAAAAACTATTGTACCCTGCTGCACAATGTATATTGATGTCAGCATATATACAGTATATATATGTATGAGATATATATATGAGAACGTTTGCATGTTGTATTCTTATGTACATTTTTATAATGATTTTTGTTCATGCCTTTTTAAAAAAAAATATGAACAAGGCATACTTCTGGAATTCGTCTGCATTTCCAAAGCAGCACAGGATAGTAACTGCATTTGAAGAGCTTTTTTTCCCATCCAATTTGCAATTATATGACAGTTACCTCTTTTACATGATCCAATCTCATGACCAACAACATCTAGACTCTGTTTCTGGAAAATGAGCATGGCTTCACCACCGTTATCTAATGCTACTGAGATCAGCAATGAGCTACAACTGATAAAGAAAAGCTGGCATTTATGAACTAGGTAGACAGTAAATAAATGTGAAATGGAATGTTGAATTGAGCAGTATAGGGTACTATAAGGGGCTTCGTAGAGCAGACTGTGGGTTTAACACCATCGTTCTTGTGCAGCATGGAATAACAATTTTGCCTGGCTTTGTTCAGGGACCTCTCACAAACAACAAGAGACAAGATAATTGGTTGGTATGAATTAGGCCACTGTATTGATTACAGAAATCAAGTAATGCAAATCACGGGCGTCGACAGGGGGAAGCGCGGGAGGTGGGCCGCCAGGGGGCGTGGCGCGTATAGGGGTGACGCGCGACCCCCCCACTTACAGTTTTTTGTTGGAGGTGGGCCCGCCCGCCCTCCCCTTTGTCCGTTTGGCTCCAAAATGAGCCGAAAACGGAGTGGGGAGGGTGCTCTGCTCCTGCGCGTGACGTCACGCGTGGGGGCGGAGCCTCTCCCTTAAGGGCGACGCGCGCCCCCGCTCTGGGGTGTCGCGCGTTGTAGGGACGCGACTGATGCAAATCCTATGAAACTTCTGCCCCCTGTAGTGTGAGCACCTACCCTGAGGGAGACAGAAGCAACAGTTCACTTCCCCATTGGGAGTTAGCAACCTGGCTCATGCCAACCTCTGGTTTTCTCCACCAACCCCTGGAAAAAGAGTCAAGGCAGCGACATTGCTCAGCTCATCCCAAGACAGAAAGCATTTAGGATAAACTTTGCAATTCAGGCCCAAGGGGTCAGCAGGCCAGCATCCCCCCGCCAGACAGCCTCTTAGGACCAGTACTGGCTTCCCCTCTGGCCCTTGCATACCTTAGGGTGCACACCGGATCCCTACTCCTACTCCCAGCCCCGCACTATCCCTGCCAGAAGTGACCAACCTGGCTGAGCGAACACTAGACCTCAGGAAACAGTCTGGCGTAGGCAAAAACACTTGCCACCAAGTGCCAGCAAAAAAAAAATCCTACCCGGCCCCAGAAAGCAGCCAGCTAATCTCAGGTTTTCCCTAGAGTGGGTGGGAGGCGGGAGCGGTGCAATGCCGCCTGAGCTCCAAATGGCGAGTGCAGAAGCAGCAGCAGCAGCAGAAAACACCGAGGGAGGGAGCGCCGCCGCCTAAGCGCCAGCGCACCAATCGGTACAAATCTTTCCCATCTTGCCTCGTGCAGGGGGGGGGGGATGAGCAAAGGAAGCCCCTCCCTGCAAGGGCGGCATGGCTGCATTCTTTGGTTTGCCCAATCACAACTTTCTATATGGAGTTTACCACAAAACTAGCAGGGCTTTGTGAGGGGTCTTCAGCTCGGTGATCTCCAGCGAAGCCCCCTACTAGAGCCAGGATGGTGTAGTGGTTTGGGAGTCAGACTTAGACCTGGAAGATCCAGGTTCAAATCCCCGCTCAGCCATGAAGCTTCTTGGGTGACCTTGGGCCAGTCACTATCTCTCATCCCCACCTACCTCACAAGGTTGTTGTGAGGACAAAAAGGAGGGGAGGAAATATGTACACCACTCTGAGCTCCTTGGAGGAAGGGCGGTATAAAAAAAATGTGAAAAATACTAGGCTCTGGGGACATTTGATGGATTGCAACCCTCACTGCTGCCCAGAGAGCTCAGAGAGCTCACTGCGAGCTCAGCTTTGGGGAGAAGGGCACATGGAAGCAGGGCCTCTGAGAGGGGGGTTAAGGGGGTAAATTGTACCCAGGCCCAGGGCCAAAAAGGGGTTAATAGGGGGGCCCAGGAGCCAAAAAGGGGGGCCCAGGAGCCAAATTTACATGAAGGGAAGGGGCCCAAAAGAATCTTTGTACCCCTAATAAAATTCCTCTGAGTGGCCCTGTATGGAAGGACAGGAACATAAACAGCAGGCATGAGAAGGGTTCGCTCCCCTCATCCATGCCCTCCTTTTACTCTAAAAACTGAAACCTCTCCATACCATATGTGACTGTGGCAGACCTGGGTTTCAAAGCTGTCACATTTTATTTGCCTCTTACCATGCAGCCAGCCAAGTATTTAGAGATACTATGGTACATTACAGATAAAATACCGAGATAAAATGCAAACAGGTTGGCCAAACAAACACATTTTATTTTTCTAGCTCACCATATCTTATCCAGACCTCTGGGATGAATAGTTTTATCAAAACCAACTCCGGCTCTGTGCTTCACTGACACATTCCTCCTGTCACCTAATAAAAAGCACTGAAGCTGGAACGCAGGTGCTAAAATGTCACAAAGTTTTGCTTGTTACAGTTAAGATCCAGAAATCACGTCTCTTCAGCCTTCTTTTCCTCAGTCATAGCCAGCCCAGTGGCAATCTGAGCAGGGGGGCGGGGTGGGGGGAGGTAGGAAATTAGCATCTCCATAATATGATTATAAGACCTTATTGTTTATTTTTAAAGCTTGACTTTTACTTGAGAATATCCTAGACTCTGTTCAGACATTTGGTCTATGGGGACGGTTCTGTCTGCAGTGGGAATTACCTGAACTTCAGAAAGACATGTGGCTAGCTTGCACCTTTCCATCTGTGTCCTCCTGCCACATGTTGGCCCCCCCCATAGGACTATGACATATGAAGAGGGCTGATGTGAATGATGTCATGCGTGCCATTTGACACATCACAATCCATGAACTTTCTGCCATCCCAAAGGAGTGAAATATAGCCCATTGGAGGATGCTGGAGGACGTTAGGAGGATGTTAGGATTATCCTGTCCTAACAGAAGAAGACATTTTTTTTGTTTAGTTTTAGAAACTTGTATAATGGGTACAAAACAAGTGAAAAGATAGAGAAAACAATTTTGTTCTCAGCATGTAACAGGGCTCCTTCAATTACGTTGTAATATAAAATCAAAGTACATGTGAAAAGAAAACATCACCCTGGTCTAGGAAAATTAGATAACAAGCTGAATAATTTCTTATATATAGAAAGTCCCATTCTTCCCCCCCCCCCGACCCATGCAAAGATCTGCAGGAATCAATGATTATGTATGAGCATTTCACAAAATAAATATCGCTCAGGCTGTATATATGATGATGACTTGGTAACACCAACATAGTTAAGAAAAGAGTCAGACCTTTCAGTGTTAGTTAGCCATGAGGATTTTCCATACTTATCCCACAGAGGACTTTCACAGAGGACCCATCCCCTGCCACGTTATAGTGTGCAGCCATGCCAATGGAGGGGGGGGTGTGTGTGTGTGTGTGGAGAGAGAGAGAGAGAGAGAGAGAGAGAGAGAGAGAGAGAGAGAGAGAGAGAGAGAGAGATGCTGGCACAATGATGACATTACAATGCTCATGTGATACATTTGTATCACCTGCATAGGCCACCTGATGGCCTATGGATCTCCTTAGACCTGCACCAGCTATATAGCTGCCATAAGTCTGAGGAGAGCCAGAGGGCGGGGGTGGGCTGAAATATGGGGGAAAAGATCATGGTTTCTTTTCATGGTAGGTATGGTTGCAGGTATGGACAGCGGGTGACGCAGTGGGTTAAACCGCTGAACCATGAGCTGTCGATCGAAAGGTCGGCAATTCGAATCCGCGACGGGGTGAGCTCTCGTTGCTTGGCCAGCTCCTGCCAACCTAGCAGTTCCAAAGCATGTTAATGCGAGTAGATAAATAGGTACCGCTTGCGGGAAGGTAAACAGCGCTCTGTGTTCCAGCTGCATGCTACGCGCTGCGGCAAGGAGAGTCATGCCAGTCACATGACCACGGAGGCATTTTCGGACAACGGTGGCTCTTCGGCTTTGAAATGGGGATTTCAATGGGGAATGGGGACGCCCGACTCCACACCCTAGAGTCGGGCATGGCTAGACTTAATTGTCAGGGGTCACCTTTACCTTACCTATGGTTGCAGGTAGGGATTAGGCTTAGGGATCGGTGTCCATCCTGAGGAAGTGGAGTGGACAAAGGAGGAGGCCAGTACTGATCTCAAGAGGTTGCTCAGCTGGGGATGCTGGCTAGGAATCCCTTAGCCCTGGATTGTAAAGTCAACCTTAAAGGCTGCACGACTTGGGTGGTGGGGGTGGAATGGTGCAATCCAGCTAATTTTCAATCCCTTGGAGGGATTGGTGTTGATAATGATGTTGACAATAAAACTATTCATCATTGATGGTGATCGTCAGCTTAGAGACATGATGGGAATACTCAGAGGGGAATAGACAGTAGAGCTGGTTCTCTTCCCTAAGGATAAAAACTGCACTAAAACAGAGTGGAGTTATAGAACAGTTAGGGCCACTACAAGTTTCGTGTATATAGCTAGGCAGCCCAGTTCTACCTAACTTCCCCACACCGATGCAGTGGCACCAGCACAGGCTACGCTGCAGCCTGCAGGGAAATTCAGGAGGTGGGAGGTTTCCTCCAGGTAAGGGGACATTTGTCCCCTTGCCCCGGGGAAAGACCCAGCCCACGCAATGGGTCCACGCGGACCTGCACCTTCCATATGGCTGGTGCAAGTCCGCATTGATCCATGTCAGCAGATCAGACCTGGGAAGGGGGTTAGGATAAGACATGTGCGGATCGGGCCTCCCGGGCATGAACTGCCCCCTATCCCCGTCGCTGCCCTGCCCCATTCCGCCCCCTCTCCACTGTGTCCCCTCTCCACCCCTCTGCTGCTCAGCACAGCCCTTACCTGCACTGGTACTGTGCTGCTTTTAGACACATTACCCAGTGCTGCTTTTAGACACATTATCGCACACTGCTTTTCGGCAGTTTTGTGACAGTCTGCGCTGGCGAAGCACACGCTCCACTGGCACGAGGGCACAATAGGATTGTGTCACTGATAAAATGTTATGGCCTGTTTGTCTCGCCAGTCGCACTTTATTGGGGGTATGCAGGCAATAGTGTGTTTGTGTGCGCGTGCATCATGTGTGTGTGTCTTCTCTGCAAGTGGTTGCTTTCTGCATGTACTGTACACTCTTAATCAGAGTGAGTTGGAAGCTCCTCAGCATGAAACAAGAAACAAGCGCCATCGTCATCCCGCATGTACACTCAATAAAGGAATGCAGCCAAAAGAACAACCTTGAGGTCCCTTTTCCTTTAGCTTAGCAAATTAATCATTTGCTGCTATTTGATAAAATGTTGTGACACCTTTTCTTTTCTTTTTTTTAGCAGTTGATAGCAATTGCCTTTTCAAACAGAAATATATATATTTTTTGAGAGTTTACTTAAAATAGAGGAGCTTGTTTATGTTTTGTGACTAAAGCATCTTTGCATGTGTCTTTTCAAGACTTCCTCATCATTGATGTCTGTGTATTGGCCCCAGGCTTATCTAGCAACACTGTCTTCTTTCCTCCAGAGAGAACAGTTCTGTAATAAATGGATAGTTTTTACCTTGGGTGACGGAAACAACTTGCTCTGGAGGGATGATTGGCTCAACGGCTTGTACCTATTACAGACTCGGCATTTTCTGCAGATTTGGGTGTTTCTACGCTGCTTGATTATGAAGGAAAGTTTGACTAATGGCACAATCCTGTGCATGTCTACTCAGAAGTCAGCCCCACTAAGTATAACAGTAAATCTAACCCTGGTAAGTGTACATAGGATTGCAGCCAAAGTCTAGTTGCTTATACATTTATAGGAATACTGATCCTGGCAAAGTCTAGGATTGGTATAGGCAGCCAAAGTCTATTATGTTCTGATATTCTGTGGGGATTTCAGTCACTGAAATACAGATAGTCTGTGCTCTGTACTGGACTGAGGTTTGACACCTTGTCAAGCCTTGCAAATGTATATTTTCAGAACACTTTTCTAAAAGTTACATGTGATGCTTACATTCATGCAGTTCTCCGCATACAGACAAATTACATAATTTGCATGTGCAAACCTAGAAGGTTTTCAAATGCAAACACCTAGGTCTATAAGGGCATTCGTAATTACCGGTATATGTCCTTCCTTGTTTCTCACAGTGATGTGCCAAAGATTCCATGTGATCCATGTTTTGGATAGGCTCTCCTCTAGGGATGTAGGATGAGATTCCAGATCTCCAACCAAAATTGAGCTGAAGTGCTTTGGCCATTCCATAATTTATACAAAAATAGATAGTATGGCTAGGTGGATGACGTAATCACTATTCATGTAGATATTGTTTATGTCATAGGTAACCGTTTCATTTTGCAGATAGGGAACCAAGACTGTGAGATTCTACCCAGCAAAACAATGGCAAAGTCCCAGAACTCACCAATCCAAGTCCAATCCTCTGGACCACACCAGCTCTCCACGAATCCAGATATAGACCCCTCCTCTAGGTCCCTCTTGGATTGTCACCCCATAAAAGAAGCTGCCATCTCGAACATCCCTTTAACGGGTCTTGGTTTACCTCGTCTCGCTTGCATTAACTATGGGCTCCTTAATAATTTAGTCTGCTCAATCCTGGCAAGTAAACAGCATGTCTCTCTCGTACAGATGTCGGGGGCTATTCATTATGAATGAGCATCCAGGAGTTGCAGTACTTAATTTGTTACCACCACTCTGGTTATTGATGATTAAAATTCTCAAGTTGTTGGTTGTTGTTGTTTTTAACAGTGGCTCTGATGTAGGCTGAAAATGCTTCCCATCCAATTCCGTTAAGCCGTGATGCACAGTGCTGAAGAATCTGCTGAGAATGCAGCCAAATATACATGTACGCGCGCACGCACACACACACACACACACACACACATATATACACACACACACACACACACTACAAGAGCGCATACAGATGCAGGGATTACTACGGTATATAAATAACATTTACAAACAAACAAAAAAACCTGTTACACGCTACAGCAGCTTCATGAATTTATAGCATATGGCACTGAAGCACTCGGCAAAAACTGTAAACTATAAAGTGGGTTACACAGTTCCTTCATTTATCAAGTTGCAATGAGTAATTTGTGCACCACGCAGGGGGAAGAAAAAGAAGAAAAGCAACACAGTGTGTGTATCTCTGAAGTTCTTTTTAGAAAATGCGCACATGATTTGAATTCCAAATGGAAAGCCCTTCGCGACAATACACAAACTAATATTATTGCAGCAGCAACAGAGACACTTTAGAAACCATATCCTAGAAAGCAGTAAGTGGGATCTGGAGGAGCATCCCTATGCAAGGTGTGAAGGGGGTGTAAAATTTGTGATGAGGAAGAGGCAGGCTGTATACCATGACATTGTGAAATGTTACAATCACAATATTCAAGGAGCAAAGGTTGTCTGTATCCATGAACAGCAGTGCAGTGGCATTATTTTGAAGTGCATGAGCTTGTCATGACACATGCTCCTCATAGCCATACCTCTATAGCCACTACTGTGACTGTACCATCAAAAAGTCCAACTTTTACAGCCCAACCCAAGCCTTTTCCACCTCCCACTGGTGCAGCTGCGCCAAAAACGGGTGCATTGTATCCAGTGGGGGAGACTTTGGAAGGGAAAGGGGATTTAAATTAAACCCCTTACTCCTCCATAAGCCTCCTATTCCACAATAGGTCTCCTCGGACTTGCGCCAGCAATTTCGCTGGTGCAAGTCCAAGGAGAGAAAGGTACTGAGGATGCTACTGCCAGAGGGGATAGGATCCAGCATGCACCATTGCTGCCAGATCCACCCCTTCCCACTTCTTCCCCCTCCCCTCCCAGTTTCGGCCCTTCCCACCCCATTCCACCATCCACCATCCTCTTCCATCTATCACGCTGGCTTACCTGCTCGAGCTGGTGGTCAGCAATCCAGCAATGTGCACAGGAAGGCTCCAGCCTTCTCACCAGCGCTCGGGCAGTGCACTACTTCACACACTGCTGGAAGCACTTTTGCAGCAGCTGGAAAGCAGGTAGAGCTGGTGGAACACATGTTCCGCCAGTGCTACAAGCCCATAGTCTGCCAGTGCTACAAGCCCACAGTGAAGTTAATTTCTTCACTGGAGTGTTTTATTTTTCCACCAATTTCTGCTTTGAAACTCATCATACTTCATTTAACTTTTTCAAGGCCTCCCAAAGCGGGACGGTAACAGCGTTCCATGCGCCTTGGTGTTGAGTCATGCCGGCCACATGACCATGGAAACGTCTTCGGACAGCGCTGGCTCTTCGGCTTTGAAATGGAGATGAGCACCGCTCCCTAGAGTCGGACACGACTGGACTTAATTGTCAAGGGTTACCTTTACCTTTACCTTATACATAATAACATAGAGATAGAGCCCAAAGAGAGACTTAGCTATAGGAAGCTTAGGGTGTCACACCAACCCTGGATTGGCAGAGGAGCAAGACCAGACGAAAATATATCAAGTACAACAGCTCCAGAAAGAAGAGATGCAATCATAGGATTGCTGCTGCCAAAACACCCCCCCCCCCAAATAAGTTATATCTGTTGTGAGTTGTCCAGAAAGGGTTTGGGCACCCATTCAAATGGCTAAAAACCTGAAAGTCCATGGTAGACTTGCTCAGCGCACACAGACCAGACGGAACCTCGGTCTGAGCACAGTTATGAAGGCAAGCAACTAAGGGTCCGATCCTATCCCCTACCAGTCCAAGCATGCAGCACTGCCAACAGTGTGTGTGTGTGTGTGTGTGTGTGTGTGCGTGCGTGCGTGTTCTCCAGCCCCTGCTCCCCCACCCCGGACTGCCCACAAACCACCCCCTCCACATTACCTGTTCCAGTGTGGCATTTAGGAGCTGCTGCTGCATGTGCAGGGCCTCCAGTCATTTGCACTCACGCCCCCAAAGCGCACAACAACAGTGCTATGCCTTTCACAATGCTGCAGCGGCACTTACGGCGGGAGTTCCGCCACCATAGGTGCCCTATAGGATTGGGCAGTAAAGATGGCTTTTTGAGTTACGCAAAAGTTGACCTAGTGGAATCATGAATCATTGATGCACCTTCTATTAGTGTTTTAGTATTTGGTAACATGGGGGAGAGGGGGTCAGTCATGAGGGCTAGAAACAGTCTTTTAATTTTTAATAAAAATTGGGAGTCTGAGGAAACTGAATTCTGTGACAATTTGCACAAAAAGACACTGATGAGCTGAATACATGATTCATGAGCAGCAGACAGCAATGTGATTTAGGAAATCCAGGTTAGCAAATTTAGCTTTCTAAGCCTGCATATGTTCGGAAATAACCACACACTTGAACACTTTATGGTTTCCTAACTGGAAAATGTGTTCAAGCTCTGAGACTTGAGGAGATGCCAGGATGCTCAAATACATTATAGATTTCATTCTAGAGATAGGAACTTGTGTCAGCTTGCCACAGCAGGTTCAGCTTTGTTTTGCAATGGAAGAAAAAGGAATATTTGGTGAGTAAAACACATCATTGTGGGACTGAAGACTTGGTATGTGCTTCAAGCTCTGCAATGAATCTGCCATCTGACTTGGAGGATTTTCTCTCTGGCTTCCTAGCTGAGCAGGTACCTAATCAACATCTGTCTTACAAAGGTGACTAGTCTGACTAAAAGCAGCTGACAGCTGAAAAGCATATGGTTTGGTTTGCGGTTAATCTCGGATGCTGCTGTTTTTCTCCTTCTTGTTTCCATCTCCATTCTGGATAGAAATAACAGACAACAAAACAGGCTCTATGCCAAAAGCTAGAGAATGAGATTAGATATGATGAAACTAACAAGTTGCATATACATTTATAGGAATACTGATCCTGGGGTAACAAAATGGGCTCTTCAACCTGGGTTGCCAAAACCCTAAGACTTCTGGTGTGGGGCTTGGTGATGTCACAAGATTGCCAACCCTTGAAAAAAATGGGGGGAAGGGAACTGGGATGTGACCAAGCAGTAAAGGGACGCGGCCAACTAGGGACGCCCAAATGGCCTGAAATTATCTTTGCCTCCTGTCCATCTGAGAAAAAAGTTGGAGAAGCAGAGTCGTTTTGGGAAAACTGGAAACTCTATATTCAACCTTTGATTCACATGCTAGAAGTGGGGGTGGGGAACCCACTAGTTACATTGGTATAGACAGAGTAACCCAGGACTGCTGCTGATACAACCTCATCACTAGCGTCGCTGCAGGAGGGGCGGAGCTCTAAGTTCTGCCGCGGTCCGACCCTCCGTTACACGGGTGCACGAAGCGGCCCCGCCCCCTCATCTTCGGAGCCATTCAAGTTGGTGAAAGCAACGTGCAGGGAATCTCCTGCGCATTGCTTTCACCGACTTGAATGGTTCCGAAGGCGAAGGAGCAGGGCCGCTTCATTCACCTGTGTAACAGAGGGTTGGACCGCGGCGGAACGTAGAGCTCCACCACCCCTGCAGCGACGCCGCTGAGCCTCATTATCCTAAATCCAACTACAAGGAACCTCAGGGACAAGGACAACGACAGGGACAATGACAAGGATCTTCATTATCTTGAATAAGATTTGATTGTAATAATTATGAACTCTAACCCTACTGGAATAACTATACTTATTTATATAGAGGTTAGCAACTGGGCAGTCCCTAGATTCAGCCCTCCCCAGTAATGGTTACCAGCTGGTAAACCTCTGCACCAACTTATATCTTCTACCTTTTTGAACAATGTTTCAAAACAACGACAGCAGCAATACCTTTCACTGTAGTTTTACACCTGGCTTCTAGATGCCTGGAAGGTGAACAAAAGGGAGGACTATATCAGAAGGACTTGAAAAATCCCCTAGGTAACTGCTAAGAAACCACTCTCATCAGAAGTGTCGCCGGGGGGGGGGGACAGTGAGAAACACTGGGCAACAAGCAGGGGGTGAGAAAGCGGCGGGAGGTGACGGGAATCGTGCCGTTTTGGCGATCGGTTTTAGCCTCTGAATAACACATTGATGTTGTAAGGAACAATAACAATGAGTTTGAAATTACTTTTAGAAGTTGCTACCAGGTCCATATTCTCCAAGTTGCTAACAATGGAAACAAATCTAGGGACAGCCTGTAGTTAATTTTTGTAAGACTGTATGACTTGCTTTTTGATGGAGAGTCTTCAAAATGACTTGCAGTATTAAAAATTGAAAACAGTAAAACAATAAAAACACCGTTGTCAATAAAATGAACAAGCAGCAGACAAAATTTGTAAAACAGCAGTCAATAAACCCCCTGAATTCAGTAAAAAGAAAAAAGAAAAGAAAGAAAAAAGACAGCCGAAGCAATTCAGTTAAAAGCCTTGGTGGTTTGTTTTGTTTTGTTTTGGCAAAGCTAATTTGGTACCTGAATGATAATAACACAGGTGCCTTGAGAATTTGTAGGGGGGGGGAGCTATTCCAAAGGATTTCAGTATAAGGAATTTACCATGGGTTTTCCATTGAAGGCCAATGGAAGCTTCTTTACTACTGTAAATGGCGGAGGAACATGACCAGGACTAGAACCACAGCAGGAGCAAAGTATTAAAGCCCCCAATACCCTGTTCCAGTTTTGCTTCAGTCTGCATGCATTATTTTTAACAATGACAAAAATTTAGGGGCCAATGTGAGCATTAATCCCAATGTATTTTGGTCTTGGTTCTCTTCAGAGGATAATTTGGACATTCTCATTTGTGAATACCAGCTCCTGTTATGCTTCACATCTTGGCCTGATGGGCAGTGCAATCCACTGTAAGGATCCGGCCGGCGGCCCAGTGTAAACCGGGGCAGGCCCTATTGGCCTCCTCAGATTTCCGCCAGCTAAACAGCTGGCGGAAGTCGGAGGAGGCTGTGTAATGGCCTAGCTGGCCCAGCGGGGCTGGGGATATGGCCGAGGCCATCCCCCACCCCCTCCCGGGCCGGCTAGGTCAATGGCCCCTCTCCCTCGCCCGGCTGGACCACCCACGTGACCGGCACCGGAATACTTACCAGTCACCGCCGGCCACATCCTGGTCCGACACCGGCCTCCCTTACTCCCGAGGCATCGCGATTGTGCTTTACGGCATGTTCGTGACGTCTCCCAGCGACTGAACACCCAGTTCCATCGCCGGCTTTTCCCTGAGGATTGCGCTTATAATGATGCTTAGCATTTATATAGCACTTTTTGTGTGTTCAAGGCACATCACATATGTTATCTCAACAATCCAACAGTCCTGTAAGGTAGGCCAGTATCATTCTCCCCCCCCCCCCCATTCTTGATGAAAGGAGGGGCTGAGACAGAGAATTGCAGCATGTCAAAGGTTGCCTGATGAGTTTGTGGCTGAGGTGAGACCTCTCAGAATCCATTTGCTATTAAGGGTCTCTCAGTCCATCATTGAATTCTGGCTGTTTTTGTTTCTCTTGTGGTTTCTGATAAAGACTCTAGGCACCTATGAATGGAAATACGCTCCCCTCATTCACACATCCTCCTTTTTGACGGTGGTAGTTGGTCGGTCGGTCGGTCAGTCAGTCAGTCGGTCTGTGTGTATTTTCAATGCATTTTAAGGAGTGCATAATCCATGTCACATGCTGTCTCTCTGGGTAACGGATTTCTATTCCCGATGGAGAAAATGAATTGCAGAATTGTCGTTCTCGGCATCGTGTCCCGGTTTAGGCTCTTCAGATCTTCCTTTTTGTTTCAGCCAGTGCCCCATGGAACACTTGAGCTGGGTTGAGGCTCCTGGGTCATTGCTAAGCAGTTTCTCTTGCGTCTCTTTTCGCACCAGCAGAAAAGAGAACAAACTTGGAACAAACGTATAGTACAAGGTGTGCTGCTTTGCAGCATTCCTTATTCCTTATATATCTTTGAACAGGCTTTGGGCTCTGCTGCACTACTTGCTTATGGATATTCGTCTTCCTGGAAATGGTGCTGCTTGGTTCAGAACGGCAGTCTGAAAGCAGCAGCTGCCTCCCCAGCCTTGTTAAACCCATTGAGCATCAGCACTGCACCCCTTGAAGAGCAAAGAACAGGACAATGGTCATCCATTCAGGGAGGGGTGTGCCATGTTTTTCAGGCTATAAGCACACTGCACTGGAGGTTGGACGCATCCTTTGCTCCCGCTGCAGTAATGCAGCACTGTATAATTGTACATGTACATGACATGCAACAAAGCGAGCAAAAGAAAATCATCTCCGATCCACAGAACTGGATAGCACAGAACTGTAGCCAGGGAGAGTTCCTCCATGATGTGATCTGGAGCAATGGGCATCCAGCATTCCAGATCAGAGGGAAGAGCTCTCCCCAGGTATTACATGTGTCACTGCAGACAATGTGGCACACATGGGGGTGGAGCTTTGGAAGCATGTTGACACAGGGGAGGAGGTTGGCTGATTCTCTCTCTCTCTCTCTCTCTCTCTCTCTCTCTCTCTCTCTCTCTCTCTCTCTCTCTCTCTCTCTCTCTGTGCCTTGCCCAACTACATGAGTGTTTTAATGTGCGGGAGCTGGGTTTTTGAAGATGCTAAAAGTGGACAGTGCAACGACATGGTAACGTGTCTTATGCTGAAAGCTATGTGCATGTTGTGTTAAACCAGGGGTGGCCAACCTTTCACTATTAGGGCCTCTGTGTTCTTAAGAGTTGTGTAGAAGGCAGAATCTTGGCAGCTGCAAGTGCTGATGGTGCTGCTAAAGCAGCTGCACCTGCTGAAATGCCCTCACCTAGACAACCATTAAAGGGCCAGGAGCAGTCATGTTGAAAGGTTGGTCACCCCTGTGTTAAACAATCGTGCCACTACTTTAGCAGGTGCCCTCTGCTGCCTGGATCTATCCTTCCTCCACTCCTAACTCACACCAATTAGGCTGTGTGAAAATGGACCTGACATACTGCAGTCTATAAGAAATGGCATCACATCTGAATCTGTGAAAGAAACTAGACTGAACAGAGAAAAAGGTCTGTCCTGCTCTGTCCTGCTGGGGACTTGTTATAAGGAAGGATGGATTTCTTCAAAGCAATGGAAGTGTTTACATTATTAACTAGCTTGTTTTATATGCAAGGATGATGATAGACTCTCAAGATTATACTTCTCTCTCGGTCTAATCAAAGTTCACCAGCACACTATCACAGTCACTAACATGGCTTTGAAACTCCACTCCATACACGATTGATTGAAAGAAGGCATGCATGTGCCACTGGTTGGTAGCTCTGACACAGGGCCTCGCAAAACAGCCTGGCATCTAGAAATCAGGAGGCCCAGACTTTTCAGACAAGGCATTTTTACTTGCGACCAAAATAAAGAGACGTGGAAAATGTCACCCGCTTCATTTCTGCAGCATCTGAAGGCAGAGCATCGAGGGCAGAAATAAAAATGGCAACTCTAGCTGAGAGACTGCAAGAAAGACCTCACCCTTCTCTTTGGTCGTCCTGATCATGTATGTGCAGAAGTGCTGAAGTACATTGGTCTGGAAGAAGTCTGTGATTGGTCTGATTAAAGTCCAAACTGCTCATTGCACACAGAACACCCAAACACAGGTAACTGCAGCCCATCAGCCCTTTTTGAAGAGGCAAAGCAGCTTCTGGTGAGGGTGTTCAGACGGCAGCGGGAGACAAGACAGGTCTAACTCATCCCCACCCTGCAGTTTCTGCTTTTCAAATCATTCCTCCTAGCAGATCCCCCCCCCCCACACACACACACAGAGTTTGAAATGTGGCAACTGGGGCTGCTGGGCAGGCAATTTTCTGGGGAAATTAGGGTTGCCAGATCCGTCAGCCTAAGAAAGTTACCTTTAATGCTCCCACTGCAGTGGGAGAAAATGTGGCTGTTACTCCTCCCACCCGCTCCATGCTAGGGTCTGACATCCATCCGTCTTTAACCTTATATTAAAGGTCTTTAATATCCGTCCATCCGTCTTTAACCTTATATCCCTGCAGGGGCTAAATTGCTGCCTGCTGCTGTGGGGTCATCCAGATGAGCAGTGACTCTCTGCCCTTATAGTCAGCTGGTGGAAGGAAGAGCAATCAGTATTGTGCAAACACACAGTTGCTGAGCAGACAGTTCCCCCCCTTCCCAGTGATGTCAATGGCCCATTCCTAGGGGACCCAATCCCCTCTGCCACTGTGTGTTTGCATGGTGCTGATTGTAGTTCCTTCTAACATCTGAATATAAGAGCGCTCACGTTGATCACCCTACAGTGGCAGGCAGCAATTAATCCTCATTACGGGTAATTGTGTTTCTCCAGATGATGGATCTGGCCACCCGAGAGGAATCAGTAGGTGGGCAAGTGTTAAGCACCCAACGCCTCTAATGCTTCCCCACCCTTGATCACCCCTCCAGAAGCATTTCTGAAAAGGCTATCATCAGGCTACCAGGACATGATCTTGTATTTGGTGTGTCGTTTGCTATCCAAAACAGGCTTGGTTTTCTAGTTTTGTCCCTTGTGAAGATGACACTGTCTCTTCACCAGTTCTTGACCGAAGGAATGATCTTGCCTATCAGCCAACTCTCACTTCAACATGGACTGAAAGAGGAAGAAAGTTCATCACTTTCTAGTAAAAACTTACAAAAGGAATGGCAATGATGTGCTGTGGGGGGGGGGGGGTTGTGCTAGAATGCTAACATGCTGTTACAGGGGGTTGATCTGTGTTCTGCATCATCACCACCTCTCCCTCCATTGATTTTGCTTTGCTTTCCTAAAATGGGCCATGAGGCAGGCCAACATGGAGGCCAACACTGTGATGTAAAATCAAGCCTGTGGGGAGACAGCTGTTAGATGGTCAGCATGTGGCTGCATTTGCTTTGGGAGCAAAAAAGGAGAGATTTAGGCTCCCAACCATCACCTGATCATTATCTTAGTGAATGTGTACTTACAGAGCTTACTTATCATGAAAACTACCACCAAGAATTTGAGACTAGTGTAGAAATCGTATTGAAATGCAGAAGAAATCCTATCAAACTGCTAGCTACATCATGCTTCTAGGATCTTTACTAACCTCCCAGAACTAGTGGACGATTCAGAAAGGAGGAAACAGCAGAATCCTCCCTTCCGTTGTGAGAGAATCAATGCACAGTACCACACCATCATTTTAGTCATTTGTCCCACTCTCACAAAGAATGGACTGAACAGCAGGCAGATAAGCAACCATGACAGCAGGCATTGATCATACATACCTACTTACTAAAATGTGACGGTTACAAACAGAGACATCTGAAAAGAAAAGAAAAACAGAGGCATGCCTTTAAATGCCACTGAATGCTAACATATTGTAGATGGTGCCAGACTCTCCATAGGTCATGTGTTTCAGATGAGGGCATTTTGCATACATCAGTGCATTTGCTTACGTCCTATGTTTGCATACTCATACTGCCTTCTTTCTCCAATATGCTCAAAGGGTGCATAGTTTTAAACTATCTCAAAAAAAAATACTGTAAATAAATAAATAAACAATGGCTTGCTATTTTATAGACATGATACAAAAGAGAAAAGGGACAAGTAGGAAAGACATCCAGGTACTATGGTCACTGCATGAGACAGTCCTGGGAGGGGAGGAGCCAAATAGTAGCTGGTCCTGGCCAGGCCAATAGAGGAGTCCTCACTGTCTTACCTTTTCCTCTGGTGCTGCCAAAACAAAGCTGGATGGACTTTTGTGCTAATGGTTTTGGAAATAAAGACAATAACACATTCTTATCTCAATCCAGATCCATCCAAATCCTGCAACATTGATTGCAGGCTACATGAATTATGCAAACGTTGGAACTCATCAGTGGACCCCATTTGATTGATTGGACACAAACTCCAATCAGAATCAGCAGAAATGGTAAATGTTTATTTGAGACAATGTGCCCCATGTGTGTAAAGTAAGGCATTCCATACTAATTGCCAAAGATGACAGCAGTGAAAGGAATAGTGAGAATAAGTAAAGGATTAGGGGAACAGGGAGTCCATGTAATCATGGAGTAGCTGGGGCAACAGAATTGGAGAAGCGGTCCATGGGGAAGAAAAGAGAGCGGTGGCGTATAAGAAGCCCACCTTGCCC
Organism: Plestiodon gilberti rubricaudatus; assembly: GCA_026170595.1. Classification (NCBI taxonomy): domain Eukaryota; kingdom Metazoa; phylum Chordata; class Lepidosauria; order Squamata; family Scincidae; genus Plestiodon; species Plestiodon gilberti. The sequence goes on from JANXHW010000002.1 coordinate 223,725,867, forward strand.
TGGAATAAATGCTTCTTCCCCCACACAGCTCAAGAAATTGAAGTGGCTGTACAAGAGGATATACAAGAGGTACAAGAGGTTGTACAAGAGGATGTTTGTTATACACAGGATGGGAACACTCTGAGCTGCAGGGAAATGGACATCCATGGTCTGCCCAGCATGTCAAACCAAGTAGGGTGCAATACAAGCATCTGGACACTGGCTGCAGGAAACACAACAGCATGGAAGGTATGCCATGGGTTAAATGGTCTGTTTGCATCGCTCTTCATGTGGGTCCAGCATTTTTCATCTCACCAGCACAAACACTATCCGTTGTTGGTCAGGGACTGCTTGTTTGTTTCAACAAACATCTTCCCACAAGCAGCAGTCCCCATACACTAGGATGGATTAGGACTAGGATTTTCAAGCAGCTCTCATGCAGCCGCTAGAGTGTATGAACTGGGCCTGCCTGTACATCCCTGGGTAAATTTCATGAGAGGGACATGGAAAATGGAAGGTTGCTTCCTCCCCTCAACGTATATGACCTCTGTGTGACTGTGGGTATACCTAAATTACACGCAAAATGGTTTTCTCAGTTATCATGGCATCCCTGCTGAAGGTATCTGCAAATTATAGTTTCGCGAAGAGTCTGGATAAAGCCAGCGGGTGGTGCAGTGGGTTAAACCACTGAACCATGAGCTGTCGATCAAAAAGTCGGCAGTTCGAATCCGTGCGACGGCTCCTGCCAACCTAGCAGTTCAAAAGCAAGAAATTGCAAGTCGATTAATAGGTACCGCGTCAGTGGGACTGTAACAGCATTCCATGCACCTCAGTGTTGAGTCATGCTGGCCACATGACCATGGAAACGTCTTCGGACAGCGCTGGCTCTTCGGCTTTGAAACGGAGATAAGCATTGCTCCCTAGAGTCGGACACGACTGGACTTAATTGTCAAGGGATACCTTAATTGTCAAGGGTGGCGCAGTGGGTTAAACCGCTGAACCATGAGCTGTTGATCGAAAGGTCGGCAGTTCGAATCCGCGACTGGGTGAGCTCTCGTTGCTTGGCCAGCTCCTGCCAACCTAGCAGTTTCAAAGCATGTTAATGTGAGTAGATAAATAGGTACCGCTTGCGGGAAGGTAAACAGTGCTCTGTTGTTCCAGCCGCATGCTACGCGCTGCGGCAAAAAGAGTCATGCCGGCCACATGACCACGGAGGCGTCTTCGGACAACGCTGGCTCTTCGGCTTTGAAATGGGGATGAGCACCACACCCTAGAGTCGGACACGACTGGACTTAATTGTTAGGGGTCACCTTTACCTTTTTTACCTTTACCTTTTACCTGGATAAAGCAAATTCTCTGTTATGGATCCCCTGCCTCCCTTCCCAGAACTACAATTCTGAGAGGGAATAACTCAAGCAATTCAGGGCTGTGGTGTGTAGATGTATGCTATATAGGTGCAGGGAGCCTAAGATTTATAAGTCAGTGAGCAAGGGTTTTCTGGGTGTCCTTTGTCATGTATGTCTGAGTCTACATGAGTTCCTCTGCATGTTCAAAGGTGCACACATTGTTTGTCCAGACCTAGGCATTCCTGTGTATATTGTCTGTGCACAGCCCATCCTATGAGCAGCACTGAGGACGAAGACATGTTTATATGCAAAGATGCGAAGGCACTGATGTAGAAGAGTTTTCTGCAGAAACAGCTCATAAGCTACTAGAGTATTCATTGAGAAGGCAGCATCTCTTTATAAGCTCTACATCAAAAACAGTACAAAATAACTCTAAACCTCCAGGCTACTGTGGGATTATACAGTCATGAAATACTTTATCCTGCCTTAAAAGCTGTCTTTGACTTTCTGCCTAGGGCGGTTTTCTGAAAAAAGGCCCAGGATCCCAACTGCTCAGCAGCAAAAGCTGAGCTTGCAAGATGTACATGTGAAGGAGAATTGCAGAGGCCTAAAATATTATCCAACCCAGAGAGTGAGGCTGATGAACTGACATTGAAATCTTCCTCCGCTCCAACTCCTTTATGCTGCAATTAAGGGTTGACTGAAAATCTGGCCGTAGTACAAGATGTTGCTAGAGATCATCTGTTACTTTGTGACTGAAGGAGTATGCAAGTCCAGAGCAAGAAAACCTTCTGCGATGAATCTCTACTGGGGCAAGAGGATAGGCAGACATAAGAAGCCTGTTTGCAGCATCCTTTCTTGCTTTCTCTACTTTCTGACACATTTCAGCTTGACCGAGAAACAGAGGATGGGGCTATGATGCAGATGAAGGGACCAGGGATATGAAGATAGGAGCAAGATTGATTCTGAGTGGATGGAGTCAGCAAACAGAATGTGCAAGTCTAGTCTTGCTGTCCACAGGTGCAGCCCTTTATTTCCCTCCACATAAGATAATGGTTGTCCACCACCCTTATGCAGAGAAAGAAAACGCTGCTGTTGTAGAGATGGAAAACCCTATCCTCTGTCTCTGATGCTGGTTGGCCTGGCTTCCACTGATGGGGATCATACTGATACATACAAGACACACGCTCTTCCCATGTGCCCTATCTGCTATAATGATGAGGGGTATTTTGCTATGCTTCAGTAACAGACCTTGAATATATGTTTGCTTCCCATTTCAAGCATGTCATTGTCATTCTCCATTGTTGTTTCTGACTAGTCAACCATGCTCAGAATTGGCTTTCCCAATGGACATTATCTCTGAAGCACATTGGGGCTGAGAGAATAGGACAGGCTGTTACTGTGCTCAGTCTAGCCAAAGAGCCGGGCGCCTTCCTGCCATGCGGATCCAGACAGAGACATCTAAATGCAGAAATTCATCCAAATGACGATGTACTCATCTGGTTCCAATAAAGCTTCTGTTCCAGAGAGGTAAGAGGCTTGCATAGCCAGTATTGCAGGGTTCAAATCATTAGGTGTTACACCTCTCTTCTTCAGGTTTTCTTACTTGTTCTTTTCTAGGAGCTCAGAGAAAGCTTGGCTCTCAAAGAAGGGTGTGGCAACTTCAGTTGACTTCATGAGCAGCTTACTTAAGCAACGTAATGTATGTTAGTGTTGCCAGGTTGGATGCATCCCAAAAATCTGAGATTTCTGAAGTGGGACCTGGTAGTGTCACAAGACTACCAACCCTTGAACAACTAAGGTGAATCTGCAGTTGGAGGGGTGCAGCCAGAGGCGTTTCTACGGTAGGGGCCCTACCGTAAGTTGTGTCTCGTCCTAGTACCATGTTTAAAAACCGGAACGAGGAGACTCCCTGCTCGTCACCTTCGCAGCGTGGAATGGCTCCGCTGACGAGGGGGCGGGGCCTCCTTGTTCCAGTTTGTAAACATGGTACTAGGACGGGGCGCAACTTACGGTAGGGCACCTACCGTAGAAACGCCTCTGGTCGTGCAGCCTGATCCAGAAATGGCCAGAGATTCTTGGCCACTCATTCACCTGAGAAAAAAGAAGAAAAAAAGCTTGAGAAACAAGGTCATGGCATACTGGCAACCCTCAACTGAATATTGTACTTCTTCCTTTTTCTTACCAAATAGCAAAGAGCCCACCATGGGGTAACGGTTTTCAAAAGGCATCAGCATAAGGAAAGTTGCGTCATACTTTATGCTTTTGGAGTTAATTCAGCATAACACATGACCAACAAAATCAAAGTTTTTGCACTAAAAGTCCTTGGATTAGGTAACCATCATATTCATCACTGTACTCGCGGCACAAAAAACAGGCTGCAATCCTATGCACACTTTCCGAGGGGTAAGTGAACTGAACTGCAGTGGCGTTGCTGGAGGGGGGGCCACGGGTGGGGCAATCACGCATTTTGCGTCATTGCCCCACCCCTGTGTCACGACTTCGCTCTCGGAAAGGCTCCATTTGGAGCCTTACAGGAGCGAGGGAGGGCAGGAAGGCCATTCTCCCGCCATGAAAACCGCCCAAATGGCCTCTGCAGCCACTGCAGCTGCAAAAGAAGCTGTCGGGGCCATGAAACCTGCCGCTGGGGCCGCTACTCACAAGGAGACTGCGAGTAGCACTCAGGGGGTACAGTGCCCGCCCGGCCCCGGTCTAGCGATACTACAGCTGAACTGAACACAATGGGACTTACACCTGAGTAAATATAGGATTGTGCTCACACATAAAAATAGTAATATTTTAAGTGGCCTTCGATGGAGGAAAGATGCGTCTCCCTCTTCTTCTTCCCAGCATCAATTCATGACACAAGTGCTGTGCAAAAATTCAAGGCGAATATAAGACATTTACATAAGGGGGCAGAGAGAAGATGCTCACAGGACATTAATTATCTCACAGATTCCTGACGGCATGCTCATTAGATTCTTGCTTCTGGTGCAAGAAATCTAAATTTCCATATTACCATGACTGAAATGGTAAGATACCCTCTCCTAGGGTTCGTGGTTGCAGGCACAATCCCAGTCAATTTTACAAACACAAAAGGTAAATGAACAAATTGCACCTACCAAATCTTATTAATTTGATAAAGTTAGGATGATCACATGATTTGAGTTTTCAACCTGCAAAATTGGGGAAGACATAAAAACAAAAAGGATTAACAAAGCTGTAGTATAGTTGAAAGTAAGATACTCGTTGCTGATGTTCAGTATTCACTCGTTCACTGTGGAATCTTTATACTTTTGGCTATAGATTCCTTATAATTAGATTAATAATTTTGTGTTAACATAAGCCACAGCAGCAGAGCTGTCAGTCATCGCAAAAGTCATGAGTTTGAATATCAAACCAGGGAGAGCTGGAAGAAGAAAATTCATTAATTACTTTTCTGTAACTGGCACATGCTTTTTCCTCTTGCTTTTTTTAAAATGACATTTTCTCGGCTATTAGTTTACTCTGAGCATCTTCAGCGCTACCCTCCCTCCCTCCTCTGCAGCCAGCTCCCTCGAGAACAAAATTAAATTTAAGCTGCTAAAGTCAGACCTTTCTGAAGTAAAGAGAATCTTTAGAATGGATTTTTCTAAAGGTCGTTTTGAACTTTATCCAAGTACACAGGAATAGAATGGAGACCCAAAACCATTCTGCTAAATAATGCCATCCAACTAGCTCTGTCACCATTACTAGGACAAACGCATCGCTTGCTTGCAGTTGTCTTCTTCTTTTCCTTCCCTACAGATACCTTTTTCCAACACCTGCTCAAACCCAACAGTTAACGCAGAAGCAAGAAGAGCTGGAACTGAAAATCTACTTCCCTGTTCCAACTCCATGTGTGACCTACCAAACCTAGTGCAGCTCTCCAGCCATGGATGGTGGCCCACAAGGGACAAGATAAACCTATTTTTGCTGCCTGCCTGGAAATACAAAACCAAAGGGATTGTCAAACACCTGGAAGGCCACAATACATGGTTGGTGAACTGCATTCAGCTTGGTGAGTCACCTTAAGAATCTATGCATGAAATACAGGCTGGGTCCGTTAATGGAACTACAGCTTAATAGACCTGAAAGGAACGAAATGGTTATGTAGTTCGAATCCCATCCAATTGGCAGAAGCACTATCTACCCACAAGCCAGCCTTGCTCATCTACTGACTAAATCTAGAAAATGATGCCATAGCAAGAGAGCCAAAGCATCACAGAGAAGGTGCACAGAGAATAAAGAATTTGCGATAACTCAGCTAAGAGAGACAAGTCACACAATACTGAGGAATGGGGACAGGGAACTAGGCCATTTACCAGTCTGAGCTGGAACAAACCACTTCCCAGCTGTCAGTATGGTAATGTCAAGACCTGAGTCCAGAGCGGATCCTGAAACTTGGCTCTAAAAGTTGTCCTGCAGGGATTTAGCCTATGCACAGTGCCATCACCCAAAAGATGGAACTACGGGGAGACTAGCCAAGAAACATTTTCTCCACAACAGGCAGGTCAAGGAGGGTTGTCTGTTCCCTATAAAAGCAACGACAGGCAGGTCAAGAGGGATTGTCTGTTCCCTATAAAAGCAACGAAGCCAGGCTTGCTCACTGGTCTGGGAAACTGGAATAATTCTATTGCTGTTACCGACGGCCTTTGCCTTCTATCTGTCTGCACTAAGCCCAAGCAGTGTAGGACAATACAAGCTGCAAGAGCAGGTATTTGAGGAAAGAAACTTGGTCCAGCAAGGAAGCTGTCTGTCCAGCAGGAGGACGGGCTGCACAGGACTTAGCAAGGAGGAAGCTGTCCCTACAGAATTGCACCACCACCAACGAGCAGAAAGAGACTGAAGCGGTCCATCGTGAAACTGGCAGTTTCTTCTCTTCCTGGATCTCGACAGAAATTCTGAGAATGTGCATTTATGTTTCTCCCTCCTCCTAGGTAAGGTTGCTGGGAGAGAAGCTTTGAGTGACCAAGTATGTGCTGCAGTGCCAATTCTGGGTTCTGGCATAAGATTACTGTTGCTCTTGAGGCCCTGGAAGTAATGAGGGAGGAGGGTCTGGAGTGGGAGTGGCTAGAATTGCAGCCCTCTCACTCAAAAACAAGTGGGGAAACACTTTGAATTCAGATTTCAATGAGATTCACTCCCAAGTAAGCATGCTTCGGATTGCACCTTAAAAGTGTTATCAGTGTACCTGAAAACAATCTAGGCTGAAATGGCATTTGCTGGGGAATTTAACAGAAACCAAAAGTTCCCATTGCTGAGCAAAGCTTTGGTATGAAGCTGAGAGCCAGAGAAAGCCAGGAACTTCCAAATGATTATCTTCTGAGCCAACAGGGTACTTCTGTACGAGAACTTGACTACTGTTTCTAACAATGTAATTAACCACTGGGAATGCCCCTACCCCTGCAGCGTATGCACTTCCTCAGTAGTAATTACGCTCCAGTGGAAACGTAGCTAATGATGAAACACTGAGCACCAATTAGACTTGCTCCTCAATGAAAACAACATACCTTGGAGTGTAGAAGGCAGCAGGGTAGCCATCTATATTCTCTCTGCCTAGAGAGCATTCTTTTTCCCAATTGCTCTTTTGCAAGGTGTCACAAGAGATGGGAGCATTCCAAGCAAAGGATTATGGGACAGTTATTAACCCCCTAGTCGGCTGAGAAGTGGCAAAATATAAAAGCAAAAACAGAAGTGGCTCATTAGGAGTGCCGTAAAAGGACGTTGAAGTGTAAATGGAACCATAGCAAAGTAGTTGCTGCTGGTGTAATTCAACAACAGAGCCTCTCTTCCTTCACTCTGTTTTGTTGATACATGTTTTATGCTCATTAATAGGTTTTGTATTATTCAGAAACAGTGAGGGTTTCTTTTTTACGGTTTTTTTTTACTTCTTTTACTTTTCCTTTTATTTTGCCTCTAAATTTATTTTATCATTCTGTGAGCGTTTTTTTTCTTCTTTTTATTTTCAAAATAAAAGCTTCATTTTTTTTTAAAAAAAGGAATATATGCAGCTATAATGGTAAAAAATGGGAATTTAAGCACTTAGGGCTGCAATATTAGACACACGTCCTTGGGAGAAAGTTCCACTAAACTCAGTGAGACTTACTTCTGAGTTAATGTGCCTAGGACTTCGCTGGAAGTGTGCTTAAATGCTTTTCTGTAAAGGAAGAACCAGTCAGTCTTTGAAGTACTCCAGCTCATTGTTAGTTATCCATCTTTTGAGTCACATAACCTTGGAAGGTTTCTGTGTGGTGACAAATGCTATGATAATCAAGCTGTAGTTTAGTCAAAAACTGACAATCCTTGGGACAGATCTGGCCTGTGGTGAACCACTAATTGATATACTAATTGATATAGCCCCATCCATCACTCTCCTTCCTCCTCTTGTTATCAAGCCAATCTGGCTTAGATGCTCCACTCACCATCTCTCCTCCAGCTGCCTCTACTCTCCTACTGCTGTTGCTGCAATTCGAACCGTAGCTAAGACCTGCAACAGGTCGATTTCTAGCATGGGCAGAGGGAAAGGTTGGAGAGGAAGAGGGGGAATCGCAGTGCCTGTTTAGAACAGGGGTTCTCAATCAGTGGTACTAGTACCACCAGTGGTACTTTGGCCAATTGCTGGTGGTACTCGGAACGCCGGACCACTGGACCCCTGCTCCAATGCGGCGCTTTCAGCAGTGTGTTTTTGCTCCCGAGAGGCTCCTGCCTTTGGCCGAGCCTCTCAGGAACACTGAGAAGGACCCACCTGCCCAGAGCCTCCTACCTGCATTTTCTGGCCTCAAAAAACCTGAAAACCTGGGGATGTCATCGCTAGTCACTTCCGATAGTACACAGCAGGAGAGTGGTGCCACCTCATTCTACCACCTCATTTTTCTCTATGTGTAGACTTTAGACCAGATAATATCTTAACTGGGCCTCTTAAATATGTGTGGAAGATTGGTTGCACCACCAATGGGAGGTGGGAGGAGTTGCCCACCACCACCACCTCTCACCATTGCTTCACCATGCAGAGGGCAATTCAGGCGAACCTCAACATGCACATTAATTCCACACATGAGGTGCAATCCAAAGTACATACACCCCAAACAAGTGACAATCCTATACACACTTCCCTGGAAGTAAGCCCCATTGGACACAAAGGATTGCACTGACAGGCAATGGCATGACAGGTGGGGTGGGGGAGACGTACCTGCCCTGCTTCTCCATCATGTGTTTAATGTGAACAGGACATATTCTCCAAACCAGTACATACTAACATACATACTGACTCTCTTTGGTTAGTAGCAATCTGATTTACCCTTTACATGGATAAACAAAGACACTGAAGTGAGGTTTCATAAAACCATGACTCTCTGTCTATTTAGAAAAGATGTTACAGATGTCCCCTAATTCAAGTTTCAACCTTCTTGGTTGCCCCAAATGTCCTCCTTCCTCTTCCTAGTACCTCTCCATGTTGTCCATTTAATCCCACTTGGCTGTTTCCTGACACTCCACAGAGCAAGCATTGCAATGGTGGCGGAAGGCAGCTGCTTTATCAAGAGCTCCAGGATATTTTCAATTCAAAAACCCTACATTCAGTCAGTGATAAAATGCTACATTATGATGGGTAGCCAGTCTGCATTATTGCCATCTGTAGTTCATGATTCCCCCTTTAATGAGGCTGCTGTTGAGAACCATACATAATGGGAAAAGATACTGATGCTAGCACTTTCCTATTACTATAAAAATTAAAGCAGTCAAATCATTACAGCATAAAAAGACTGCTTTTTTTAAACTCTGAAACCCTCACGTTTGTCGGAAGTACTTTTAATTTGCCGTTATTTAGTTCTTCAGGCACCAGAATGGTCCGGTTCCCATCTATGCAATATAATTCTGGAAATGTTATAGAGAAACGTGACAACACACTGCCCTCTACTGTATTTTTCCCCCTCTGGCATGTTAAAAATGAAAAAGGGAGGAGGCCTGATCATTTTGCAATCCATGCTTTGGCTTAAATGGACATGAGCAGATGGATTGCTCACACTTCTCAGTGACTCACGCACTTCCGGAACTTGCTAGCACCCAAACTGTGAGAAAGTGTCAAGAGAACAGAACCCGTTTTTACACGAAAGACAGGAAAAGTGTAGAAGAAGAGGACTTCCATGCTGTGGGTCGCAAGCTCCCTCCGTTCTTTGAAATCAATTACCTCCGTTGTTTAAAAAGGAAGTTAAGGACCACACCCTGTTCTCACTGAATCTGTAAGTGAGTGCCACTGGCACTAGACATCAGGATTGCTAGGAGAAACCAAAGATCATAACTCAGACGCATGAAATTGAGGCCACAATCCAGCCTAACTATAGGCCGACAGAGCACACGCTCCAGCGGCCTTAGGTGCTGCGAAAGTGCAGTAAAGCACTTTTGCAGCACCAAGTGAAGTAAGCGGCGCTTGCGCGGAGGCCAGCACCACTCACTCAGCTGCCCGATGCTGTCCCAGACACTGGACGCACGTAGATGCTGTGCCAGGTGATGGGAGGGCATGGGAAGGGAGGGCTGGGGTGGCGGGAGAAGGGGTCATTGGCCAACCAGGCCTGGGAGGGGGGCGGGGATATCGGCGCTATGCTGCACCGATATCCTAACCCCCTTCCCAGGCCTGGCTGGCCTTACACGGCCTCCCCGGTGGTGCATCAGCTAAATAGGTGGTGCGCATCTGAGGAAGCCCATTGGGGCTAACACCGGGGGAAGGGGGCCATATCCCCTTCCTCTGAGGTGAGCCCTGGGCCCACCGGCGCGGGCTGCATCCTGCACAGGATGCAGCGGCCAGCAATTTAGGCTGGCCGGTGCAACCTGTGCAGGATTGGGTTGTGAGTAGATTATAATAATAACCATGCCTATTATTTGGAGGAAACAGCTTGGTGAGAAAAACAGCTTATGGGCAGCCCAATCCAACCTAAGTCTTATTCTGGCCTAAACGGCGCTATTCCGTCCTAAAATCAGCCTAGGGCAATTTAGGACGGAATAGAGCCATTGAGGCTGAATTTACGCCGACTTTGTGACAGGCATAGGAAGAGTTTAGGACTGGTGGCCTAAGTGTGTAGGCCTGCCTAAGAGCGGGTGTGTTGGGGCGTGTCGGGGGTGTAACAGGGGCGTGTCAGCTTTTAGGGCCGTATCCAGACATTGGCAAGCTCCGACACGCCCCCTCAAGCTCCGAGAAGTTCCTAAAATTTAGGTCGACCAAAAGGTGGTCCTAAATTTGAGGATACCCATAGGTGACATTTGACCTTACACACTCCAGCCCTCTCCCGAAAATTTCAAATACCCCACTCCCGAGCTGGGCCACAGTTAGGCCGGAATAGCAGCAGCAATGTCTGGACATGGCCGAAGATAGGCACCCAATCAGCACCCAGCTGCACCCTGCCTCTTTCCCACAAAAGCCCAGCCCCAGACCCCATTCTCCCTCTCTCTCAGAGCATGTGGTGTGGGGCTCTGTCCCCCCACAGCCACAAAGTGGGACTTTGGTGCAGGGGAGCTCTTGGCTCCAAAATTCACAAACACCTCACTTCTCTCTTCTCTTCTCTGTTTTCTCTGGACTTCTCTTCACTGCTCCCCTCAAGGGTAGAGAGAGCTTCTCTGGCTGCGGCCAAACTGTTAACAGCTGTGCCTGGGCAGCTGTCTCCATGCAAGCTCTTGCTAACCAATGTCTCTCTCCCAGCTTCTCCCCCCCCCCCCCCGGCAACCCCTGGCTATGACTACAACACCAGCAGGTAAGAGCAGGAGGGTCTGTGCTGAAATGTTATCTGATATCTGCCTGTAAGCAAATGTGTTATCTGATATCTGCCTGTTAGCAACTGCGTGATAGCTAGGCTTACCAGATCTCCAACCGGGACAGAGTGCAAGACCTTTAGGAGAAGGAATGTGGGCAGGTGTAGCTTGTTTAAACCCTTAGAGCAGAATCCTAGGCATGTCTACTCAGAAGCAAGCCTCACTGAACACAATGGGGCTTGCTTCTGAGTAGACATGCCTAGGATTCTGCTCTAAAGTTTAACAAGCTACACCTGCCCACATTCCTTCTCCTAAAGGTCTAACACTCTGTCCTGGTTGGAGATCTGGTAAGCCTAGTGATAGGATATCTGCCTGTAGCCACTGTGTTCTCTGATATCTGCCTGTTTGCCATAGCAACAGAAGGAACCCTCCATGTTTGTGGAAATGTTACTTGCCTGTAGACAGCAGCTATCTCTCTCTCTCTCTCCCCCTTGCCCCCACAGGGTCTACTGACAGGTGAGTGTTTGTGTATTGCCGTGCCATGTTCAATGCTCCACAGTTGTGTTATGTTCTCTCTCTCTCTCTCTGACCTTTGTCTCTTACAGGATTATGCTCTCCTTACGTCCAGGTAAGCACCTCAAACCAGGCCATGAGTGTAACCCTTAGCAGCTGTGTTTTTTTCTCTCCCTGCAGGCTTTTGCCCAGCCACCGACACGCTGGTATGATCTCAAAAGCTATTGCAACCAGACACCAAGTGGACTTTAAACTCCCCTTGTTTTTTGTCTTCCCAGAAACATCCTCCGCCACCTACCTTACTGGGGCGTGCAGGGAGGGAGCCCCACGTTTGCCTGCCTCGATGCTGCCACATGCCAAGGAGCCAGCCCTGCAATGTTCCTCATAAGCAGCTGCTGCTGCACCACCCCCTGGCTGTCATACTTGTTTCCCGTCCCTTTTTGTTCTGCAGGCTGCAGTTCCACAGGGGAAGAGACCATGCCTCCAGGTCCCTGGGTTGCTGCTGCTGCTTTGAGATCGGCTGCTGGGCCTGTGACCACCCATGCCAGCCTTGCCTGGCCAACTCTGCACTGGTTCCAGAACAATAAAGATGCCCCTCGGGCAGAGCCTCCTTGAAACACATGTGCCAAACGTTACATAAGCATTGCCCCCCACACAAAGAGAGCCCATAATGTTTTAATTGTTTTTAATTATTTTAATTCTTGATTTTAAATGTATTTATGTATTTTAATATTTTTTGTTGTAAGCCTCCTTGGTTGCCCTGGTGGGAGAAAGGCGGGGTAAAAATTCTATAAATAAATAAATAAATAAATAAGAACATAAGAAGAGCCCTGCTGGATCAGGCCAAAAGCCCATCTAGTCCAGCTTCCTGTATCACACAGTGGCCCCACCAGATGCCTCAGGGAGCACAAGACAACAAGATAACCTGTTTCCCGTTGACACTCCCTTGCACCTGGCACAGAGAAAACCCACTTCTAAAACCAGGAGGTTGCTTATGGCTTGTAACCTGTGATGGTCTTCCTCCATGAATCTGTCCAAAACCCTTTTAAAAGCATCTAGGCCAGGTGCCATCACCACATCGTGTGGCAAGGAGTTCCACAGATGAATTACACGCTGGGTAAAGAAATATTTTCTTTTATCTGTTCTAACTCTCCCTCCACTCAATTTTAGTGCATGTCCCCTGGTTCTGGTGTTGTGCGAGAGGGAGAAGAATTTCCCTCTATCCACTCTCTCCATCCCATGCATAATTTTATAAGTCTCAATCATGTCCCCCCTCAGGCGCCTTTTTTCTAGGCTGAAAAGCCCCAGACGCTGTAGCCTTTCCTAATAAGAGAGGTGCTCCAGCCCATGAATCATTCTGGTCGCTCTTTTCTGCACCTTTTCCAATTCAACTATATCCTTTTTGAGGTGTGGTGACCAGAACTGGACACAATACTCCAGATGTGGCCTTACCATCGATTTGTACAAAGGCATAATGATATTGGCCGTTTTATTCTCAATCCCTTTTTTAATGATCCCGAGCATGGAATTGGCCTTCTTCACAGCCGCCGCACACTGGGTCGACACTTTCATCGACCTGTCCACCAGCACCCCAAGATCTCTCTCTTCATCCGTCACAGACAACTCAGAACCCATTAGCGTATATGTGAAATTTTGGTTTCTTGCCCCAATGTGCATCACTTTGCACTTACTTACATTGAAGCGCATCTGCCATTTTGCTGCCCATTCTCCCAGTTTGGAGAGATCCTTCTGGAGCTCTTCACAATCCCTGCTGGTCTTCACCACCCGGAAAAGTTTAGTGTCATCTGCAAACATGGCCACCTCACTGCCTATCCCTGACTCCAGGTCATTTATGAATAAGTTGAAAAGCACCGGTCCCAAGACCGATCCTTGGGGCACACCGCTTTTCACCTCTCGCCATTGTGAAAATTGCCCATTGACTCCCACTCGCTGTTTCCTGGTCTTCAACCAGTTCCTAATCCACAAGACGACCTGACCTCTTATTCCCTGACTGTGGAGTTTTCTCAGGAGCCTTTCATGAGGGACCGTGTCAAACGCCTTCTGAAAATCCAGATATATAATATCCACGGGTTCGCTCGCATCCACATGCCTGTTGACCTTTTCAAAAAATTCTAACAGGTTTGTGAGGCAAGACTTCCCCTTGCAGAAGCCATGCTGACTCTCCCTCAGCAGAGCTTGTTCTTCTATGTATTTTAAGATTTTATCCTTAATGAGACTTTCCACCATCTTCCCTGGAACAGATGTTAGGCTGACCGGCCTGTAGTTTCCCGGGTCCCCCCTCCTTCCTTTTTTAAAGATTGGCGTGACATTAGCTATCCTCCAATCCTCTGGCACAGTGGCCGTTTTAAGGGACAAGTTGCATATTTTGGTCAAGAGGTCAGCAACTTCATTCTTGAGTTCCTTCAGAACTCTTGGGTGGATGCCATCCGGGCCTGGTGATTTATTGATCTTTATTTTGTCAATTAAGTCTGAGACGTCTTCTCTTTTAACCTCTATTTGACTTAATTCTTTAGTCAGGGGAGACCGTTCCGGCAGCGGTATTTGCCCGAGGTCTTCTGCCGTGAAGACAGATGCAAAGAACTCATTTAATTTCTCTGCAATCTCCAAGTCCCCTTTTATCACCCCTTTCTCTCCCTTACCATCCAGCGGACCAACCGTTTCCCTGGCAGGTTTCCTGCTTCTAACATATTTGAAGAAGCTTTTATTATTCCCTTTTATGTTGCCTGCCATACGTTCCTCAAAGTCTTGCTTGGCCTCCCGTATCATCTTTTTACATTTCTTTTGCCACAGTTTGTGCTCCTGTTTATTTTCCTCATTAGGGCAAGACTTCCATTTACGGAAGGAAGCTTCCTTGCCTTTTATAGCCTCCTTAACTGTGCTTGTTAGCCATGCCGGCACCCTCCTGGACTTGGTCGAGCCCTTCCTCCTTTGTGGGATACACTCCCGCTGGGCCTCTATGACTGTTGTTTTAAACAGCCTCCATGCACTCTGGAGCGATTGGACTCTTTTTACCTTCCCTTTCAGCTTTTTTTTAAACTAGTCTCCTCATTTTGGGGAAGTCTGCCCTTCGGAAGTCAAGGGTTTTTGTGTCAGATTTGCTCGGCACTCTCCCTCCGACATGCATGGCGAAACAGATCGCAGCATAGTCACTGTTCCCCAACTGTTCGGTAACATTTACCTCCCTGACGAGATTTTGAGTGCCACACAATGTCAAATCCAGAGTCACCTGTCCTCTGGTCGGTTCTGTGACAAGCTGCTCTAAGGCACAGTCATTTAACATATCCAGAAATCCAGTCTCTCTTTCATGACCTGAGCATGAATTGACCCAGTCGATGTGAGGATAATTGAAGTCCCCCATGACTACAACCCTGTCTCTCGTTGACACCTCCCTGATTTGCTTCCTCATTTCAAGCCCCCACCAGTCAAGACCCTGCATGAATCCCAGCCAGGCGCTGCCAATACCTTCCCAGGGAGATTGCAGCAGGAGGGCAGCTAGACCCCCAAGCCACGGAGGGGGGGAGTCGGGGGGCGGCCCGGGCAGGCAAACAATGAAAGCTGCTATGGCGTCCGTAGCAGGACCGCTCGCGGCAGTCGCACCCGGGTCACACCCATTCGGCAACCGGGGTTCATCCGCGCGCCACATGAACAGCACCCTTCGCGCATGCGCCGTGGCGGCTGCCATTAGGTTCCCCACTCCCCCCATATGACACCCATGTGCAACCCCCCATGGCATGGGATTGGCAACGCCTGCTGCAGGTGGGGGGGGCGGGGACTCTCCCCTCCAGCAGGTGGCTGAGGCACAGGGTGCCCTGTGATGGTTGGCACAGTCTTCGCGACCCTCTGTCGACTGTCCTGCACCCGTCCCATGACGGGTGTGCACAGAGTGCCGGCGCCTGTGTCGAGGCCCCTAGCAACCGGGTTGCTAAGGACGCGGGGCGGCTGCCGGCGCCTGCGCCCGGGCACTTGCCGACCGGGCTGCCAAGGACGCTGCAGCAGCTGCAGTCGATCAGCACTGACAAGTGCGGGAAGGGTGTGGCGCATGCGCGAGATGGACGCCGAGCCCCGGGAGCCTGCCTGCTTCGGAGGTATGTTTTGCCTTGATCCTGGGCTGGTGCTGGGCCACGGATATTCCGGACTACCTAACTCAGGAATAGCAGCAGCCTAACTATGGCCTAGCTTAGGCCAGAATAGCCAGGGAAGTTGGGTTGGATTGAGCCCTCAGAGTACTAGTATTTAATATATACCACAACTGCCTTTTAGCCTTTGTGTTCAAAAGGAAACCTACAAATCCTCTTTTAAAAACAGTGCAATATCCAGGCCTGGCCTGGCACCAGGACAGACATTGTTTGGAGCTGCAGTGTGCCTCATTGGGGGGGGGGAAGCTGAAAACAACAGGGTGCTGGCAAGGGGGAGCACACAGCCAAACTTCATATTGCAGCAGAGTATTCCTGCATGGAGTAGCCTAGATGAGTGCTCCCATGCTGGAGTGATATAGCAGAACAGCATTTTTAAAAAACCATTCATCCTCTAAAGTATTTTTTCAAAAGGACCTAAGATTACACTTTTAGGCAGTCATAAGAATGCGAGCAGCACGCATACACAGCCAGAGGGTTTTTGAAAGTTTTTCCAGCAGCAGCCAATTGCTTAGTGGCACTGACAAACCACTTGTCCTTGTAAAACCAGCTTACTTGCGCTGCTTGGTGATTGGC
This sequence comes from Plestiodon gilberti rubricaudatus, assembly GCA_026170595.1. Classification (NCBI taxonomy): domain Eukaryota; kingdom Metazoa; phylum Chordata; class Lepidosauria; order Squamata; family Scincidae; genus Plestiodon; species Plestiodon gilberti. The sequence continues at coordinate 223,742,194 of JANXHW010000002.1, forward strand.
AGCAGTAAAACATTCAAAGCATCTTCAGCTGTGCGTGTGCTTTTCAGTCTCATCTACCTATGCACTGGCTATTTAGTATTGTGGCCTACCTCTGTTAAAAATGGCAAGATTGTATGGAAATCGTGTCACCCCCATTCACGTTGCAATATCCAGCCAGTACACATGACAGTCAGACAACCACATTCCGCGTGATGGGTTATCATAACTGCAATGCTTGCCGGGGAAAAAAGAGCTGCTTCCCAGGTGCAAATTATAGCACATCCAGTGCTCGGAAAAATGCAGTAATTTCATAATGCAAATGCAGTTTAGGGGATGACATCTGGACAGCGTACAAGAAACAGATAACTACTTTATATTTATTGTGCTAATAATGACCGCCTAGAAAGGCATTAATTCAATGCTTCATTTCGATCTAAGAGCACCTCTGCACACAGTGTTATTCTGAACATTATGTGTGTTCACAGTACAACTGGTCACTGAAAGCCCCATGCAAATTGAGCTAAGCATGTTGCTTTTATACAGTACATCGCAGATGAAGACAGAGCTTGGACCATCACAGTCCAAAGGTAGAATTGTGGTAAAGAAATCTCATTTTCAGGCTATTTCCCTCATGTGATTGTCAGAGCAAGATAGACAAAGATTGGAAATGTATTTAGATGAGGCTTGCTATGTGCCATGTTATAGGACCAATGGCTCCATTCTATCTCCCACCAGTCCATAACATGCAGCCATGCCAACGGAGTGCGCGGGTTTGCGTCACCCGGTGCAAGAGCTCACCACAACACCCCAGTGGTGTCGCTAGGGTTGGTGACACCTGGTGCAGTAACTCATGGTGTCACCCCCCCCCCCCATTAACTTTATTTATTTTAATATACAACAGGTCACCCATCAAATCAGTAACTAACAAAAAAACCAGTGGCCAACTTGATAACACTCACACAACTGAATAAGAGTTCTAGTATTAACTCTGATACATAGAAATGATAACTGACATGCTAACATCTTATTGGTTCCATGCCGTGCCAGGGAGTCTACTGTGCGTTGCCTTCGCCGCACTGAATGGCTCAGGCAAGGGGGCAGGGCCGCCTTGTGCTGGAGAGTAAACGGAGTTTAGCACAGTGCGGAACTTACCGTTTTGCCCCACCTCGAGCAACACCACTGCAACTTACAATTGGGATCAGAGAGGTACTGTACTTTTACCTTGCAGTTGTCCAATATAAGTTTAGATTCTTTCTTAGAATGCCATCTATCTTTCCCTGCACTTTGGATAGTACAATGACCAAGATTGTCTGGCTTGGAATGCTGAAGAACCATTAAATAACAATTTAGCACTGTCCAGAAGAAAGAATGCAGACTCCAACATTCAAGGGTTTCCTGTAACCAATGTCTGAAATAAACAGTATATTCAAATGAGTTTGCAAGAATCCACTTCAGCAAATTCTCTGAGGCCAGCTAGGGGCTGAACTTCCCATTCAACTAATGAACTGAGAATTAGCAACTAATACATCCGGTATTGAGTCTGGAAATCTGACATGAGCTTTAGGTAACGATCCAATGAAAGTGAAAGTGAAGATGTTTTCAATCCCACAAATTCCCATGGGAGAGGTTTACAGCCCAATCCTATGTGTGGTTTCTTAAAGGAATTATGTCCTAGAGCAGGGGTTCTCAACCGGTGGTACTAGTACCACCAGTGGTACTTCAGCCGACTGCTGGTGGTACTCAGAGTGCCGGGCCACCAGAACCCTGCTCCAACGTGATGTTTTCGGCAGCGCGTTTTCGCTCCTGAGAGATTCTGTCTTTGGCCAAGCCTCTTGGGAATGCTGAGAAGGTTCCTCCCACCGTCCCAGAGCCTCCTACCTGTATTTTCTGACCTCCGAAAGCCTGAAAACCCAGAAGTAACTAGAAATTACGTCATTGCCAGTCACTCTGGTGGTACGCAGCAGGAGAGTGGCGCCAGAGGTGGTACTCAGCCGGGAAAAGGTTGCAAACCCCCGTCTTAGAGTTCTACTCCCAGCTCAGGCCTGGTATACACCATGCACCTACATGATCTCCTCCATAGTTTGGTCACTTAAAAGTTCGTGAGCCCAAGCACTCCCAATTATCTATGCTTCGATTTTATTTCATCGAAACAGTACAGTATTTTGATTAAAAATGCAATGGTTGTTGTAGCCTCTGAGGTTATTCTTTTAAAAACTGACAGAAGGACAAAATTGTTGCTGAGCCACCGCATTGTATGGGTGAGCATTCAGTTTCCAAAAAGGAAAGCCATGGAATTTAAAAGACCAGCTACTAATACATCTGTGACAAAAGACAATGTAAAAAAATCTCGGCTTTTGAATTATTATCTGACCTCCCTGCTGTGCATACTTGAGCTGCTGCAGGATAAAATAAATTGACTATGCGAACAAAACGGCAGGAAAGATTTGAATATTTCTTACCCAGAACCGTTAACCTTTTATTGTGGCTGGCCTTGCTGTCAAAGCCAAGGATATGCCTTTGCAAAGAAAACAATTTGGAGTTAAAAGACAAACTTAACTTAGACTAGAAGTAGGATCACAAAGTTGTTCATGAAACTCACAACCCGATCCTATTATTTCCTGTCCCACTGGTGCAGCTGCAATAAAAACAGGTGTGCTGTATCAAGCAAAGGGAGGGGGGATCAGGAGGGGACCAGGAGGCTTCGTAAGCCTCCTGCTCTGCAGTGGGTCTAGCAATTTTGCTAGCGCAAGTCCAAGGGAGAAAGGGGGCGGGGAGGCTGCTGCTGGAGGGGATAGGATCTGGTGCTCCTCCCCCCTCCCCGCCCCTGTTCTGCCCTCCCCCTCCCCCCTCCTGCCTCCCCTGACATCTTACCTTCCTCCGCGGGTGGCTGGAGCCGCTGCGACACGTGAGGGAAGGATACGGCCTTGCCGCCATCACTTGGCAGCGTGCTACTCAGCGAGCTGCCGGAAGGTGCTTTGTGCATTCCACTGGCAGCTTCAGCCCATACGATTTATTCCTACGGTAAGGGCTGGTCCAAGTAGAACATTTTATTAATAATAAGAAACACTTTTGGGTTCAAAGACCCCCTTGGGGCCTTCCTTGACTCAAGGGGGCAAGTTCTCATATCAGGGTTGTGGGTTGGACATGATACCTGCTGAGGGGTTACAGTATTAAAAAAAAAAGCGGTTTACCAATCTGAGCTGCATTGCATAATTCTTTTTATTGTTCCTTCTTGACACAAGTGGTGGTGGGGCACTCCAGAATACTTCTTCCCTCATCCCTGCTGCCATCGGCAGGGCCGACCCCCTGCAAGCTTCCACTCCACAGCTTGTCAGATGGAGCAGTGCCAGGGCCCCAGGACTGGGCCCACTCCTCTGACCTGTCAACCCTGCCCCCGCTCCTGTAGGACAAGGTTCTGGCTTCTCCCTTGTATTGCTCCACCCGGGAAGGCGTAAGCCACAGCCCCTCAACCTCTCCCTGCAGCCCATCTATATGTGGGGAGAAGGGGTGAGTGCTCAGTGGGCTCTGGGCTGACCTTTCTCCTCTTCCCTATCCAGGCACTCCTCCCAGCCCTTCCACCCCTGCTGGCTCTTCCTCCATCATCAGCCCTCTTCCTTTTCTCTCCAGGTTTCCCTGCTGCCCCTGCCTGGTCAGTTTCCTCTTGTCTCCCTTTGCTTCTGGCCCCACTCTGTTGTCTCTCTTTCCCCCCCCCTCTTCACCCCACCTGCCTTGTCTTTCCCAACCCCATACCGCTCTCCATTGTTTTGGCGCTCCTTGTCTTACTCTCCTGGCATCTGCATCTGTCTCTCCTTCCCCCCCCCTCCTCTCCTCCCTATGGCCCCCCCTCCTTAAATCCCCCAGCCTACCTGACTCCACTTTTCCCCTCAGGTGCCCTGGTCAGGCTGCTGACCCAGTCCATCACTCAGCGATGACATCATTGCGAGGCACTGGAGCAGACCGTTGTGCCTTTTAATCGCGCCATGAGTGGCTATGGCTTACCGTGCCCCAATGTGGGGCTGCACAAACACATTTCTGACTAATTCGTACAACTCTTTAAGTTAGATCAGTATTATTGCCATATAGCAGATATAGGATATTAATAGTGATATGAATTGTGGTTTACTACTAGTGAGGTCATGACAAAGGTGAGTCATTTCAAAGAGTCATTTCATGAAGCCACAGATGTTCACCCCAATCATCTTTGGCAACTAGACCATATTGGAGCACATTTGCCCAGACAGCTCAGTGCTTGCTCCCTGCCTCTCTTCCTTGGTACAGTTTGAGAGCTTCTTTGGCTGCCCCAGATCAGATGCTTTGCCCACAACCTAGTGTCATCCCTGCATACATATATAGGAAGGCACCATCTCTAGGTGTGGACCTGACACCTCAGAATCAAAACTAGTCGGCTGCCAAGGCTATGTTGTCTTTCCCCACATGATGCATGTGACTACATGATGTGTTAATGTTTTACCTTTATGCATTTACAATACTATTCTGCTAACTTAGCTGAAAGTGGCAAAGCACACATTTGTGCAACAGGCCAGGAGCTACAGCCCCGTGATTGAGATATGCTTTTCATGTAGACCAGTGGTTCTCTAACTCCTGGGAAGGCCCTTCGCTGCTCTAAGCGGAAGCGGGGCCTTCCCAGGGTTCACAACGACGCCTTCGCAACGACGCGCCCGGGATCCCGCCGCTGCCAACGTCCGTTTTACCTGCATTGGTGTGCAGTGGATGTCTGGCGGGGTGTGTGGGGAGCCTGGGGACCCCTCCGCAGGCCTCCACAAGCATCGGAGCAGCGCTCCGACGCGATCACAACCCACTTCCGGTTTTACGACGCTTGGGGAGGCCTGCGGAGGGGTCCCCAGGCTCCCCACACACCCCGCCGGACATCCACTGCCCACCAATGCAGGTAAAACGGACGTTTGTGACCGTGGTGGTGGCGCGATCCCGGGCGCACCGTCGTTGTCACCGCGGGTTGCCACGCCCCTTAAGGGTGTAGCAACCCTTTGTTCCCAGCTGGGGCGTCATGACGCCCCAGTTCGGGAACCACTGATGTAGACGATTCTGAGCTTACTTTCTGGCATCTCTAGGCACTAGGGCTAGGAACTCAGGCACTAGGTCTAGGAAAGGTTTCTTCACCTGAAACGCTTGAGGGCTATTGCCTCTTAAAGTAGAGTGAGCAATATAGATCGATGGCAGTGGTTCCCAACCTTTTTTCACTTGGCAGGACATTTCCATAAATTGTACCTTTCATATTAGCAAAATGTTTGTAATTAATATAGTTGCAGTTGTTTCAAATTTATATGTTGTAACTGAAAATAAATGGCCCAATGATGGGATTTAAAAGCAATGGAATAATAAGGTGGAAGGTCGGTAGGACAGCAGATTGAGACCTGAGTGCCATGTAACGAAGTGAGCTCCCGTCTCCTGTCCCAGCTCCTGCCAACTTAGCAGTTCGAAAACAAGAAATTGCAAGTAGATAAATAGGTACTGCTGCGGCAGGAAGGTAACAGCGTTCCATTAGTCATGCCGGCCACATGACCATGGAAGCGTCTTCGGACCGCACTGGCTCTTTGGCCTTAGAAACGGGGATGAGCACCGCACCCTAGAGTCAGAAACAACTGGCTTTCAAGCAGGGGATACCTTTACTTTTACTATAAACTATGGCAAAAATTACCATATGTAGAGAAGACCCGGAAGAACTCACTCATTGGACACTGCTCAATGGACTGACAGAGGTGACCGCTTATATATACACCGGTACTGGCGCAATGGTTTCGAAGGTTCGCGAAGTGGAGAAGAGTGAGAGCTGAGCCTGTGAAGGGGCACGCTGCCGAACATGTGTGCTGCAGTGGCATGTTTACAACAAATTGTTTAGGGAGGGACTCCCCACCATTCACCAAAATAACAAAGCGAGGGACACACAGACTTTTCTCGAGGTTAAATAACGAAGAAAACGCGCAACGTTACTCGTCATAACGTTGAATTTATTTCACAACTTTTGACTTGTATTTTGTCTTATACTGTTGACATAGTGGCAGTTTCCCTCGCGTTCTATAGTCTTTTTAAACTGATGATTTCACCCTACCTGCCTTACCATCTTCAATCTTCATGATTGCACCTAGAAAAAGCTCCGAGCTACGGAGCGAAACGTCGGTATCTGTAACATACACAGCCTCCGATTTTTAATGTATTTTATGCCTGTCTGGAGCTCCGTTCTTCGCACAGTGTTTTGAAGTTATTTTAAATCGTTGGTCTGTTTGTAATAAACTACATGGCATCTTTACCCGTAATTCTAAAGTCTTGGAAGATAACTGCTGGCCATGAAAGCTTTTATTCTTTCTGTTGACATAGTGTTATTATTGCCCCCACTATTCCAATTTTTCGCATACCCCTAAACTTTCTGGCACGTAATCCTGGGGGCACGCATACCCCAGGTTGGGAACCACTGATCTATGGTATGAATTGGCAAAAGGCGGCTTCTCATATATGGGTCATTCCATGTCAAATCAACCTATGAAAAATTCATTTTAGAACTTGATGTCATGAATTTTGTTCATTTTTGGTACATTTGTACCTTACCATGAGATGTTTAAAAAATATTTTTTCCAAAAAAAATTGTCCACCCGTTTTTGAGAAATTGAATTTTCAAAATTGCCTAAAACCACCAAAATTCACTAGCCACCATACCTTCAAATACCATTTACAAGATAACTATGATAGCTACAGACATGGGACAGATGTCATTTTAAAGCGTGTTAATAGGGCTTTCATTTGATGTACAACATAATTGTAAATTTTCAATAAATTTAATTCATTTTTTTTCAAAAAACATTTATTTTGAATTTTTGGAAAAATGATTTTTTTAAAATTTTCAAAAAAATCACACTTAAAGGTATATGTCTTGTAGCCAGTCAGTCAACATTTCAAGGTGGTATCTCACTGATATCATAGAAAAAATAAATTTTATTGTTGGCAGTGACAAGGAATTAAACCCCTCGTCCATTTTTCTGCAATTTACATTGATAAAATTATGTGGAAAACTGAAATGAATCCAAACACTTATAACAGGATTTTTACAGAGAGTGGGGTGTGTGTGTGGGGGGGGGGGGGGAGATAGGGCAAGCTATCTTGGCAAAGGAACTGTTCAAAACATGCGAGACAAACCCTGACATGTTTGTGCCTATTTATTTGTGTCCCCTTCCCCCACCATGTTATCTTCCAGTCAGCTTAGTTGTGGTCTGGCTCTCTGTGTGTGCACTTCAGTTCATGTGTGTGCACTTCAGTTCATTCAGTTCAGTTCACCATGTGTTTTTAGTGAAGCTTTCTAGGACATTTTTTGTTGTGAAGCTGCTTTATTAGTCTTTATTAAGTTTAATTCATTAACTGTTTGATAATTACATGATTTGAAATATGGAGGAGAATAAGTGGTCAAAAAACTGTTGCAGCCCTTTTTAAAAAGGGGGGGCACTGGGTTAGTAAAGACTTGAGGAATGTAACTAATTGGATGGTTTCACTAAATAGTGAAATCAAACCACACATGAATAGAAGCCTTGTCAGATGGAAAACAATATACTTGAAAAGGAAATTCCTCCTGAGAATTATGAGATTCCTTGTCCTAGTCATATTAAGGAGTCTGAGTATTTGGACCCTGATATAGCTTTAACAGCGCAATCCTATCCAACTTACACCACAGGGTGCAGTGAGAACGGGAGGCCCCAGAACGGAAAGGGGATTCAAATCCCCTCCAAAGGGGAATTTAAAAGGGATTTGAATCCCCTTTCTGTTCTGGGGCCTCCCATTCTCGCTGCACTGGTGTAAGTTGGATAGGATTGCGCTGTGTGCCACTAAAATGCCTCTTTGACCTCCGTTGGTGAGTCTCTGGTGTGTAAGAAGAAAGTATTAAATAGGTCTAAGACATATTGCAAAGAAAAGATGGGGAAGATTAAAAAGACCTACAAAGAGTTTTTTTTTACTTCTGAAGATGATTTAGATGAGGAAGAATGTCATTGTGCTGATTCAGAAATTATTCAGCAACTAAAGGAAATTTTTGAAACTACGAACAGAAGTAAAAAGCTCATGATTTTGATAGTTTTACCAAAAAACTGGTCCTGTAAAAGAATAGAAAGTGAATTCATTCTCTATAAAAAAATCCTGTTATAAATGTTTGGATTCATTTTCAGTTTACCACATAATTTTATCAATGTAAATTTTATCAATGTAAATTATCCATGTAAATCAATGTAAATTATTAGTTATCCTGTAAATGGCATTTGAAGGTATGGTGACTAGTGAATTTTTTATGTTTTTAGGCAATTTTAAAAATTCAATATCTCAAAAACAGGTGGACAAAAAAAATTTAAACATCTCATGGTAAGGTACAAATGTACCAAAAATGACCCAAATCCATGACATTAAGGTTTTATGCATTGGTTAATTTCACATTGAATGACCCATATTCTTTTTTTAGTACTTGGTTTTCCAGAGTTTGTTGGGTGAGTCGTGTATAGTTACAACCAATAATAATTTCCTTAATAGTGCCAAAATATGTGAACCTGCTTCAAGGAGTCTTGACATAATTCACTATCAACATTTACATCAGTAAATCTGGGATGAAGGCAATTTCCATGTCACCCAAATGACTGGATACCAATGAGGCTTGTGACAGGCTTCTCCGGAATGGCTGTCTCACTACATCATTAGTCTTGCAAAGTAGACCCAAGGTCTTGGATGAATATCTGGGGCTGCCGCTCGGCATACAATTGATTCATAAGAAAAATCTAAAGTCAGCCCATTACCATCTCTTTCAAAGAATACACATGTTCCTTATTTTCTCCACAAGATTCCTGGACCACGTAGCATACATTTCTGCATGTGTCTATTTTTAAAAAATATCCTAACTGTCTTTCCAACATAAATTGCCCAATGCAGTTCACAACTGTAAAAAACAATTGCAAATAAAATAAGCTCAGTATGCAATATCAACATAATATAATTAAAAACAACAGCACCAACACTTTCTGGAGTGAGAACAACACCGCTCCAGCCATATGAGTGTGTGGGCAGGGCTAACGTGTGACACTCTGCCCTGAACATGTGGTGGCTTTGCTCAATCAGGATTGGTTGTGCTTAAGCAGGCAGATATGCCTGTAAGGGGCCTGTAAGGAGCCTGGCGCCATTGTTTTGCGAAGTGACAGTATCTTCCTCACAGATTTGCAGCAGGCTCTTGGGATGTTAATCAGCAAGTAGCTGAGTTGGGTGGGGGGAAGCTAAACGCAAGGCTAGCCCCCCCCCCCCGGTGGGGGAGTAGTGTAGACGAGAGATAGGGATCTAAAGGTATCTGTCGTTAAGTAAGCAAGAGTTATGAAGAACAGCCAGAACCAGTTCCAAGTGGCCCTCTGGCACTGGGGCACAGGCTGGCAGACCCTCAGATTTTTATTGTACTGTAATGCCAACCTTAGTGATCTGCTAGTGCAGGACTGGCAAGCCAATTGGGCTTCCTTGACTCAATAAACATGGCCATTAATTTCTCCAAGATCTGTGCCCTTTGGTACCAAGATCTGTGTCATGTGGTTTACCACAAAGTGGTAAAACCTCTCCGGGAATTAAGAATGGCTCCCTCTCTGGAGACCTTCCGGCGGGGCCTAAAGACCTTTTTATTGAAGATGGCCTTCAACTGCTGACATGATGGACTGGCGTTCTTAACGAATTTCAATTTTTATTAATTTTAGGTAATCCATTCGGGTCTGTCTATTTATTATTATTATTATTATTATTATTATTATTATTATTATTATTATTATTATTATTATTATTAACAGTATTTCTATGCCACTTTTCAACAAAAAGTTCACAAAGCGGTTTACAGACAAAATCAAATGATTAAATGGCTGTGTCTTATTTTACTTATTTAATGTTTTATGTTTTTAATGTTTTAATTTATATCTGTATTGTTTTTAATGTTGTTAAGCTGCCTTGAGTGCCTTGAACGTGGGAGAAAGGCAGTGATGTAGACTTGAGTCTATTGACTCGGACTCGAGTCGGACTCAAGTCGCGTCAATGACTTGACTCGGACTTGACTCGGTGGTTGTAAAAGACTCGAAAACTCGACTCGAGACTTGGAGTCTTTTACAAGTTGAATTTTATTCAGGTTTAAACTCACTTTCCCCATTAAATAGATAGGGACTCGCAACCAAACACTTGGGACTTGGAGGCAGACTTGTGACTTGACTCGAGACTTGGAGTGAGAGACTTGATCCACATCCCTGGAGAAAGGCGGAGTACAAATTCTATAAATAAAATAAATAAACTAACGCCAACTAACGCCTCTTGGTGTTTTTCCAACAAGAGAAATTCTGCTTGATAATAGAGAAGTTGCACTGTTAGATCCAATCCTCCAGGTGGCAGCTTCAGCAAGCTTTTCTCATTTCCAGAGCTCCCAGAGTAGAGGCATAGATATGAAGCTTGTAGGACAGGAGTTTGAACTTATCAAATACATCTAGGTAGTCAAGTAGGGACTGTGCAATTTGTGGAATCAATTTGCTTTTGAAAAAAAGGCACAAGTTATGTTGCATATATAAATACTAGCGTGATACCAGTGCTTTGCTATGGGATGTAAATCCATTTTGACTCCAATAAACTGTCCTTTGATTGCAATGAACCTTTTCAATGTAACACAACTACCCCATGTCAGGCAACACCCTGCAATTATTAAAAGACATGGTTCCATCAAATGATAGTTGTCCTGCTCGCTGTCGTGGGACATGATGGAAAACTCCTCCCAGTTGTCCACCACGTGCCTCACAATTAGCTCATGCACCTCCCTAGCCATGAGGTGAGTGTCATACACGAGATAGGAGAGGGACAGAAACAGGCAAGCTCCATCTCCTGTGATGGGAACAATAGTGTGTGGCACCATCTCCCCATTAACATTTAAAAACTCAATGGCCATAGCAACTTAAAAAGGAATAGAATGACAGCGCAACCCACACTAAAATGGGGTGGTCCGTCACCAGAGCAAGGGAGGTCAGCCTCTGTGCCGGCCTTCCTTGCTCATGAGTTGTCGCGAATGTGCTTTACGGCATGTTCGCGACGTCTCCCGCTCCGTCGCCGGCTTCTGGATCAGGATTGCATTGTAAAAGGTGTAAAATAATCCTTTCCTAAATATATGAATGTAAAGTTTTTGGAATCGGCACCAAATTTAACGCAAACTAATTACATCAATTTTCAATCACATGATTTGTTGTTGTTCAGTCATTAAATCATGTCCGACCCTTCGTGATCCCATGAACCATATCCCGCCAGGCCTTCCTGTCCTCCACTATCTTCCTGAGTTCGCTCATTTTCATGTTCGTTGCATCGGTGATGCTGTCTAACCATCTCATCCTTTGCCTTCCCCTTCTCCTTTTGCCTTCAATCTTTCCCAGCATCAGAGTCTTCTCCAGAGAGTCCTCTCTTCGCATTAGGTGGACAAAATATTTGAGCTTCAGCATCAGTACCTGTCCTTCCAGGGAACAGTCAGGGTTGATTTCATTTAGGATTGACTGATTTGATAAGCTATGTAATTGTTGTGGAATATTACTAACAGTTCTGAAGAGAACTGATTCAGATAGAAGGAAGGTTCTAGCTAGCCAATGAAAAGTTGAAATGAAAGTTAAAGATCATAAAGATTGGGGAACACAAAAAAATACCTGAGGAAAAAATGTGGGTGGCACATATCACGCACAGCCCCTGCTTGCCTTGCTATCCCCCTCTGCACTGGGCAGAGGTGGGAAAATGCAGGCAGCCTACTGGCTGCAATGCGTTCTGGGGCAGGGTGAGACTGAGGGATGCTATAACTCCACAAACACAGGAGATATGAAGGGTTCTATAATTGACCCCCAAATCTAGATTCGTCCCTTTCTGGGTCGATTGGGGCAAAATCTTGAAATATGTTTTTAAGCATTTGTATGGCATTTGTAAGTCGATATCTCATCGGGCCTAAACGATATTGAGGAATCCCTGAAAACGCACTGCACCCCTTTTCACCCCCTTAGGGGTGGAATATCTTAAAATCCCTTCTTTGTGGGTGCTTACATCACGGATGGAACGTGCTTCCGTGTCTAGGCCCAGGGGTTTGGGCTGGGCGGTGATCAGTCAGTCAGTCAGTCAGTCAGTCAGTAAGAGCTTGTAAGTAAAAGTAAGTAAGAGTCAGTAAGTTCAGATAAGAGCTTGGATGTTTCATGCTGGGGCTTTAAGCACAGCACTAAACTTCAAAGCACAGCAAGACCTGCTTAATGATGGCTTCACTTTACGATGGGGATGTTGCTCGATGCTATGCACTTTGCATTAGAGAGAGAGAGAGAGAGAGAGAGAGAGAGAGAGAGAGAGAGAGAGAGAGAGAGAGAGAGAGAGAGAGAGAGAGAGAGAGCTCTGTTTCCTCCATCAATTTTGAAAGGCCTGGATCAAATATCTAAAAATTGCAGTGAGCACCTCAGGATGAAGATTCATATCACACTCAAAGGGAATTGGGTTGCCTAAATTGTGAACATCAATCCATCCATCAATCTGGCCTCTACATTTAGAAAAAAGCAAGAAATATATGTGTGTTTTTCCATATGTGAGAAATATATGGAAATAGGTAGTAACTTAAAATCATTTTGGTATCTACCAGAACAGGTTCCCCAATATGGCACAATCCAATACAAACCTGGGAGGTAAAGTGTTTACTGGAAGAAATTGGGCTGGACAAGGCATAATAACCCTTGATTGTGCTACAGATAATGATAGTATTCTGGCAAGTTATGAAGCATTGTGAAACAAGTATTCTATAATGTCCCATGAAAAAGTAGCATCACTTAAAGCTTAGTAATCGACTTACGATAAAATTTGGGCCAGATGCTTGTGCAATTTCAGAAACTATCAGAGAGAGAGAGAGAGAGAGAGAGAGAGAGAGAGAGAGAGAGAGAGAGAGAGAGAGAGAGAGAGAGAGAGAGCAGTTGCAAAACACTCCAACCTGTCTCACCCACTTCCAAGTTATTACACATGTCTAATGGGTGATGAGTCAGAGCCTGTAAGGGAAAAAACCAGGAAAAAACCAGGAAATAAACAGCTTAATAGAGTGATTCACCCTAATCAATGGAAGGAAATATTACAGACCGCTAAGAAAACAATGCTGGATATATTACAATAAATACAGTTCAAAAGCATCCACATATCGGTAGCTTTATTGGATGCCTTAGCAACTTGTATCTCTTAAGTTGGACTATACTCTGCGTTATGTGTTCATTTTGTGCACATGCTGTGGTCATGTAAACATATTAATTCTGGAAAGAGATCACTGAACAATACTTAAAGTTTGAATATGGTGACAGACTTCAAATTTAAAGACCTTATATTTGGATATTTACCTGTTATGTGGTCTCTATCCATACACATACCTACTCTTGCACAGCAGCCATGTAAAGCCATAGCAGCCATAAACAGACAATAAAGAAGTCCAAGAAAGACTTTGAGGAGCACATGGCCAGCAACATTAAGGGAAATAGTAAAAGCTTTTTCAAATCCGTTAGAAGCAGGAAACCTGCTAGAGAAGCAGTTGCCCTGCTGGACAGTGGGGGGGCACCTGAGGGGGCACATGACTGACAGCCCGATCCTGCCAAAATGGCTGGCTACTGCATCCTAATCAGGATGCGGCGCGCGTCGGTGCGGTCAGAGCTCAGCTCACCTTTATTTTTTTTATTTATTTTTCACATTTTTATACCGCCCTTCCTCCAAGGAGCTCAGAGTGGTGTACATATTTCCTCCCCTCCTTTTGTCCTCACAACAACCCTGTGAAGTAGGTGGGGCTGATAGTGACTGGTCCAAGGTCACCCAGGAAGTTTTGTGGCTGAGCGGGGATTTGAACCTGGATCTTCCAGGTCTAAGTCCTTGAATGAAGTCCAGGTCTAAGTCCTTGGGAGAATGGGACATTCATCCCCTCCCCCCTGGTGCAAATACCAGACGCCCCAATGGGCCTCCTCGGATGCACGCCAGCTCTTTAACTGGCGCGCGTCCGGGGAGGCCATGTAAGGCTGGCCTGGCCCAGGAAGAGGTTTGGGATATCAGCGCAACCCAGCACTGATATCCCCTCCCCTGCCACCACCCAGTCTGCCCTCCCCACGCCCTCCTGCTGACCGGCACAGGACTTAACTGGGTTGGCTGGCACAGGTCCTGGGCAACAGGTCCTGGGCAACGGACTTGTAAGCAGTGTCAGCCCCTAACAGCCCCTAAACCAGCGCAGAGCTCTTCTTATGTTCTTAGGTACTAAGTGTATCAACTCAAAAATGCATCTTAAGATGCCACAAGATGTTTTCACATTATGGCCGTTATTTAACATTACAACAAAACAGTGTTAGGCTACAATCCTGTGCACACTTTCCTAAGAGTAAAGCCCATTGAACACAATGGGACTTCTGCATAGATAGGCATAGGATCACACTATTAGATGATGAACTTCTGGAGCCTTGTAGATTTTCTGCGGCAAGGTAACGTTTTATTTATTTATTTTATGTATTTATATACCACCTTTCTCATCATCAGATTTCTCATCAGATTTATTCAAGGCGGTTTTACATAGGCAGGCTATCCTAGACCTGATAAGGGTCTTTACAATATTGTTCTATTCATATATAGAACCTTCCATATTCGAGATGTTTTCCCTTCCAAGTGCAGCCTCCTTCTGGCTTGTGCTCTGCACTTCCAAGATTCACAGTTCACCCTCGGATGGTTGTCTAGATGTTATCTCTCTAGCTGACTCCATCTCAGTGTCTTTGAGAGGTTCGTCAGCAGATGCAGTCTCCCATCCAAGCAAGAACCGAGGGCAACCCTGCTTAGCTTCTTCAGGCATGGCACTGGCTCAACCTCCAGGCCACACCTCCTGCCAGATATTTGCAAACATAACTGCAAAAATGATACCTTTCTTCTTTTCTTTTCCCCTTTCTAAACCCCTGCTTTTCTTTCCAAGCCTCAACTTCCTTGTCTTATTTTCTTCCTTCCTCCCTAAATCACAGCCTTCCTAAGAAACCCAAATGAAATAAACCTTTTTTTCTAAATGCCAGCCCACCCACCCCATCTTTCTTTTTCCTTCTTTCCTACAACACAACAAAATGAATCTTGTGGCATCTCAAGGACTAAACACCTTTATGTTGTAGTTGTTTACTGTTTTTTTGCTGCAACGGTCTCACACATCTACCCTTTTAGAAGTTACCACAATGCAAGATCATGAAGAACTATGATTGTGCTCTTAGAGTTCTAGAACCACCATGCTTGTAATGCCTAATTTCACAGGAAGATTTGCACACCTTTTCTATGACCTTTTCTCTAATATAAAAAGGAAGATGTTGCAATTCAGAGGTATTGTAATCCAACCGTGACATCATTATCACGAGTTTATCTGGTAACCTCACCAGAAATGCACGCAAAGCTGTCCAAGTTAGCTACCTTGGAGTGACGCCCAGTGTAGCCTCACCTCAAGCCTGATTTTCATGTTCACTACCTGGATGAACAATGAAGCTGCCATATATATTGCAGTGGTCCCTCTTTAGGTCAATATTGTCTGAATGGCAGGAGCTCTCCAGTGTTTTGGAAAAAGGTCTTTCTCAGCCCGGTCCAGCCCAAGGCAACTGCGGTACAATTCAGGCACAATTGCAGCCCAAGTGCTTTAGGCCCGAGTTGTGCCTGAATTGTGCCTGAGTTGGGCTGCAATTGGGACTGAATTGCCGCCCGGTCCAGCCCAAGGCAACTGCGGTACAATTCAGGCACAATTGCACAATTCAGGCACAATTGCAGCCTAAAAGTGGGTGTGTTGGGGGCGTGTCGGGGGTGTGACGGGGGCGGTTACGAATTTTGGTCCGGTTCCAGACACTGGAGAGCCACTGACACGCCCCCTCGAGCCCAACTCAGGCCCAAAATTTGGGCCAGCAAAAAGGGTGGACCCAAATGTGAGGAGACCCATAGGAGCCATTTTACCTTACCCACACCAGCCCTCTCCTGAAAAGTTCTAACACCCTGGGCCCGAGTTGGGCCTGAGTTAGGACCGAACAGGTGTGGCCTAACTCTGGACATGGACCCAAATAGTTACCCTATCAGCACCCAGCCCCACCCAGCCTCTTTCCCACAAAAGCCCAGCCCCAGCCCTCCACTCTCTCTCTCTCTCTCTGAGCACGTGGCGTGGGGTTCTGTCCCCCAGCAGCCACAAAGTGGGACTTTGAAAACTTTTCTAACACCCCACTTCTCTCTTCTCCTCTCTCCTCTCTGCCCCCCTCTAGGGCAGAGAGGGCTGTTCTGCCTGTGGCCAAACTGTTTACTGCTGTGCCTGGGCAGCTGTCTCCATGCAAGTGTTTGCTAACCCATGTCTTTCTCCCAGCCCCTCTCCCCCCCCCCCACAGGCAACAACACCAGCAGGTAAGTGCAGGGTTTGTGCTGACATGTGGTCTGACGTCTGCCTCTTTGCATAGAGAAATATAGGTAGGATACATGCTTCTATACCAATGTCTTGTCTCATAGCTGCCTGCATAGCCTGCCATGATATGCCTCTATACCAATGTCTTGTCTCATAGCTGCCTGCATAGCCTGCCATGATATGCCTCTATACCAATGTCTTGTCTCATAGCTGCCTGTATTAATGTGAGCACACAATGCCATGAGTGTGGAACTGTAACCCATATGTAGACACCAGCTGTCCCCCCCCCCCTCTTTTCTCCACAGGGTCTACCGACAGGTCAGTATTGCTAGGATTGCCATGGTTGTGACCCCCAAGTTGTGTTGTTGTCTCTCTCTTTGACCCCTTTCCCTTACAGGATCATGCTCACCGTACACCCAGGGAAGGAGCGCAGACCAGGCTATGTGTCTCACACCACTCAGCTGTGTTTGATTTCTCTCCCTGCAGACCTTTGCAACTGGCACACTGGCTCCTCTTCAATGGCGATTGCTACCACGCAGCAGCTGCCATGGAACACCCCCATGTTGTTCGTCCCCCCAGGAATGCCCACTACCACAAACTGTCCGGGGAGCACCCCTGGGCCTGCAGTCTGGTTGCCCCACGGTCACCTGCCTTGATGCTGCCAGAGAGGTCTGGGAGCCTGCCCTGCAACCCACCTCAGCTGCTGCTGCTGCCCCACCGCCCTGGCTGCCTACTTGCTGTCCCTCCCCTTTCTATGGAGCAGGCCATGGTTCCACAGGGGAAGAGCCCGCATCTCCAGGTCCATGGGGCTCGCCTGCTGCTGCTGCTGTGGTCCTAGAGGCTGCTGTGCCTACCCCTGGCAGCCACGCCCGGCCATCTCTGCCACTGTTCCAGAACAATAAAGATGCCCCTGGAAACACATGTCCCCAATGTTGCACAAGCACTGCCCCACACACCCAAACAGGCAGGCCCCAGCACACAAGCCTCTGCATGAATCCCAGCCAGGGTCCGCCACAGCCATCCCTGGGAGAACACAGCAGGGGGGCTGCCGGACCCTCTGGGACCAGAGGGGAGGGGGGAGTTGGGGGGCCTGTCAGGCAGGCAAACACTGACGGGCACTGTGGCGCACGTCCGCCACGTCCGTGAAGAGCCCTTTCAGCAACCGGGGCTCTCACCCACCCTCGGTCCGCCCATCACCGGCGTCCGTGTCCGCCCGTCACCGGCGTCCGTTTCCGCCCTCTGTCCGCCCGTCACCGGCGTCCGTTTCCACCCATCAACGGCGTCCGTGTCCGCCCTCGGTCCGTCTGCATGAGAGGCGCCCGTTCCTGCATTACCTCCATCTGCGAAGTGCCCCCTGTGCCCCTATCGGTCTCTGCAGACCCCTCTCCCTGTATCCCTCTCCCACCAGCCATGTTGTCTGTCTGTTTCTGACCCACCCGTGCCCCTCCCCAGCACCCCCTGTCAGTGTGCCTGCCTCCCCTCCCACTCCCTGATGATGGACGCTGGCACCCCCCATGCCGCCAGAGCGCCTGCCGCAAGGTGCCAACGTTGCCCCATCTGGGGCTGTGATGAGCTGCGTGAGCCCTTCCCGCTCGCAGCAGACAAGCCCACGGCATCTCTCGGTCTTGGCCGGGGCACGGAGCAGAAGGCATGCTGGGATGCCTTCTTTGTGGGCATTGCCACGGCCCTTGAGGCCCAGGGCTTCAGGCAGCGCACGGGCATGTCCTGGCGGAGGCGGTTCCAGACCTCATGAGACCCCCCCCTTGTGCGTGCCGTTCCCACCCCCTCCTTCCCTTCTCTCCCCCGCTCACCCCCCCATGACTCCCACGTGCAGCCTCACCGTGGCTTGGGGGTGGCATCGCAGTCTGCAGGAGGGAGGGCAGTCGCACTCCCCTCTGCGGCAGGTGGCTGATGCCCAGGGTGCCCTGGGGCAGCTGGCACTGGCACAACCTCTGCCCTTCAGCTGACTGTCAAACGCGCAGTGCCTGCAGGCCCGCCTGTGGCTGCCCATCTGCTGCGACCGCTGCAGCAGCTGTGGTAGGTGCACGCAGACGGGCTGAGGAGGGGGCTCTTCTTCCACAAGACTGACAGCTCCCCACAGGAGCCTGCCTGCCTCTGCGGTAAGTTTTGCCGCGATCCTGGCCCAATGCTGTTGCCTCCAGCCTAACTCAGGCACAGTTGCAGCCTAACTCGGTCCTAGTTTGGGCCACAATTGGGCCACAATTGGGCCTCAACTGTGCCTGAGTTAGGCTGGACTGAGCCCTCTGAGCCCTATCTGAACATGCTGCCAGGGTCTGAACTCGGGGCTCTGTTGTATTTCTGCTTTATATTAACTAAGACGAAACATAACTGGATAGAATCTGTTTCCTTAAAACTAGAAAAGTGATTGTGTCTTTTCAGTGAAAAACAAATTCCTTCCCTACATCTAAACAGGCAGAAATGCTTGGTTTGCATTGGCTAATCCTATGCTATGCCAAGGCTATGCTGCATTGGGCATATGCTTCGGCATGGGAAAGGCGGGATATAAATTATTTAAATTAATTAATTAAATAAATATTCCTACTTTCTAGTTTCAATTAGTTTAAATTAATTAATTAAATAAAATTCCTACTTTCCTACTTCTTCTATATTGTTGTGGTGGAACAAAGTGGAGAAGACCACCACTGAGTAGCATTGGCGTAGGCAAAGCTTTTCCTGGCTTGCACCAATTCAGGCTGAAGAAGGGTTTCCATGTCTGAATATTCCCTCCCCTACAGCCACAACAACGAACATTCCCTCCACCACAACAATTTCCACCCTGCACATAGAAATATAGTGTGTCAGGAATAATGCTGGGCTGACCTCTTCACCTTGACATATATGACACTATTTCTGTATTAAGCAATATTTTTGGATGGGTGGGTGGAAAAGGGGTTTAACTACTTGATTGAGGGGTTTACTGCATAAACTGGTCCTTGGTGTATGTATGTGGAAGTGGGAGGGACAGACCATCTTGTCTTTTGCCTCAGGCGGCAGCAAAATATCTTGGGCTGGCTCTGTTCAGGCTGCTGTGATAGCAAAAAAAACACCAAGTATTTGGGTTAGAAGAGCACAAAAATATTGAGAGACACCCTCAATCCAGCAGGCACATCTTATGCGGTTGGCAGACCTGTTGACAAGACAGAAAAGTTTAACAGTGCAAGCTTATGCAAGTAAGTTTACTCAGAAGTAAGTCCAATGAGACTTACAATACCTCAGGAAAGTGTGCATAGGATTGCAGTCTAAGTTATGGTGAACCCAAGACCACCCAAATGTTACCCCCCCCCCCATCCAATGATATGCCAGCTCCTGCTCATCACACTCGCTAATGTAGCTCAGCACTCCCCTCCCCATTTCCTTTTCCAATTCAGGGAGTGGAAGGAGGAAAAGCTGTGGAGGCAAGTAGGCAGACAGAAATGGGTGCCCCTCACCAAACGGCTGCCTGAGGCAACCACTTCAGTTGGCCTCATGAATGGACCAGCCCTAGTCTGTTTATGAAAACATAGATGAATAGGTGAATCTGAAATACTATGTGGAGTACATTTCTCTCTCAAAGGAAGAAGTTATATATCTCTCTTCTTCCATAACGAACAATGCATCTCCAGCTCCTCCTCCCCCCGTACCACACAGTATCTATATTTATATTGGAATGCATTATTACTAGTAAGACTGCAGCATCTACGCAGCCAGCAAAAACCATGCCTTGGAGGAGTGACGCACATGGCTGAGCCTGGGACATCATGTGTGTGTGCGCGCTCAGGGTCCTGGCAGTAACGGGTGATTTAAAATGATCGGACTTAACTGTAAATTGTCCTTTTAAGCCTGCAATAAAACTGTTTATTAAAAAAGAAGTGGGGAGGTGCAACGGTGAGGAAGGAGGAGATGCAGCGGAAAATAAAACCTGAGCAGCTCCAAAAACCTCGAGCTCCCTGCCGCTTCTCTCTTCATTTGGCGACAGATACTGGGCCCGCCTCCGGGGCTTGTCCTATTGGTCCGCCCGCGAAGAGCTTCTGGTCCCTTCCCCTCCCACCGCCTCTTGTTTAGACCGTTCTTCTCTTTCCCGGGAAGGAGGAGTAGCTAAGGCGGGCACGGGGGGGGGCACCACCCCGCGGCTTAATCCACTGCGCGTGCGCAAGAGGCTGAGTGCCCTTGCCGCCCAAGCGAGGAATTGTTGCTGTTGGTGCTGCTCCCGCTGCTAGCGGTGTTTTCTCCTCTCCCGGCTTGGTTCAGGCAAAGGCCCGCCATGCCGCCTCCGGAGCAGATCCGGCTGCCCGACTGGGACACGCTGAAGGTCCGCGTGAGGCATCTGATCGGCTCTCACCGGGTCATGATCTTCAGCAAGAGCTACTGCCCCTTCTGCGGAAAGGTGAGGGAGGGGAGCGGGAGTTGCCTTGGCAACGACCCCCTGAAGGGGAAAAGAGGCCCTTGCCGGACCCGCCTCGCTCGCCCTCGAAGAGGTGGCCGCTGCGCTCGCGTGGTCTGCTTGTGATAAGGATCGCTTCCTCCTGTTTGTCCCCGGGAGCGCGTTATTCCTTTCTGGGCCTTGGTGCTGAAGTCTCTTAAGGGCGGGCTCAAGCCGGGGGCGGGGGGCTGCTGGTGATAGGCTGTCCCTCGTGCATGACGTTAACTCCTCGAGGCTGGCAGAGTGCGGGGAGGGGGATGACGTCTCGGTTTCTTGTGCCTCCACGCTGAACTTTGAAGGATCGCATCACCCTCCTTGGATGGACTAAAAGCAAGAAGCGGCCAGAATGAGAATGGGCTTCGATTGCTCTCTCTGCCTTGTCAGTGCCTATCTAGTATTGCATTCTAGAGAAATAAATCTTAAGTTTCTATATAACATTACCATTTCTTGATTTTTTTTCCTCCCCTGTTCTTGCTAGTGAATAGGTCTGTTTGGTTCTGAGTAGGTGTGCTTAAAATTGAAGTCCTGCTGGACTAGAATCCAAATCGTGCTGCTTTAGAAAGAACTCTTGTTGAAGTTTGGACTCAAGCATAAATATGTTTAGGACTGGGCTGCAGATGTCTCTTGTGTTCAAGTTCTATGGCTTGACTTGTTGATGAAGTGCAGCACTGGTAGGTGTCACTTATGAAATCTCTTAGGTCTCAGAATAGGAAGTTGGAGGTATGGAAGATAAGAATGGGAATGCCAAAGGCACTGAAAGCTAGAAAATAGGAATTAAGGCTTTTCTAATTTGACAAAAAAAATAATCCTGTAAGAAGTGGGGAAAAAATACTGACTTTTAGCATGAGTGCAATTCAGCTGAGCTAATTAATCTGTCATTCAAGGATGGAAGAAAGTAAAAAGGCAGATTCCCTTAAATGTAGGTGGATTCTTATGAATTTCACATGGACTTCCCCTTCACTAACAAATGAAAGACCACATCCAGGGCCACAGACTGGCACCAGAAAAACATGGATTCAGTACTGCTTGGCGCAGCAGTAGTACAAAAACCTGGATCTAAGGCGTTGAACATGATTTTTACATGCAACCTTTCCAATGCTAAATGACAGACCACTTCTGAGACCACTGTAAAAAACACAGATCTGGTGCTACCTGGCTGACTAGACACTTGTTTCCTCCTGAGAAAGCTCACAAACTAGACACAAAGATGATTGTAGCTTCCATGGCTCATGCCTGTCAACAGAACTATCTTGCATGCATTGTTCTAATCCCCTCTTATAAAGCCAGCTAGGCTGATGGCCATCAGCACTTTTTGCATTTGTTTCATAGATTGGTTATGCGTTGCATGAGGAAGTACTCTATTCGGTCCATACTGAAGCTATTGCCAATCCACTGAATTCTGTTAATATGGAAGAAGCAGAAAAAAGTTTATCTTTCTGCATATTTTAATATTTTTTATTTATTTAACCTTTGTTAGGGTGCTTTTTTAGACATCTTTCTCTCTGAACGAAAATGGCTAATTTTTAAAATCTTTCCAAATAGGGAAGGGTATTTCAGCACCGCTCATCATCTGGTTGCTTTGCTCATAGCAGATTTTTTAAAAGGCTGTTTGGTGAATTGGTTTGTACACCATGTGGTGAAACAGAGTGCTATTGCCTTTTGTTAAAATCATAGCCTGGGTTTAAAATGGAATCTCCTAGCTCATACCTACAAGGTTCAGCCTCTCTATTATGAACTCCTGACACCTCATGTATTCCTGTCCAGACCATGGAACCTGGTAACATGTTTATGTAATCTTTTAAATGGGCATGGATTGTGTACTGAATTGAACATAGATGAAGATCACAGGGTATTCTTCTGCTTGGGTTGTCACCATGTAAAAAGTATAAAGATTCTGGTGAGTCTTGTCACATAATGCGGAGTAGATTTTTCTTCTGTTGATTTCAAAATGTAAATAGGTGTACATAAACACATCAGTTGTACAGGAAGAAACACTAAAATATCCAGTACTGTATTTTTCCAGTTCAGGAGATATTTCCTCTGTTACATATACACTGCACAATTCCTCAGTGGTTTAATGTTCAAATGATCTACATGCACCTCTTATATTTAGACCTCTTATATTTCCTCAATATCTTTGATAAACCGAACATTTCTCCAAAATAAACAAAATACTTTCCATAACTTGCTTCCTCCCCCCCCCCCACATTGCAGAGATAGTGTTTCAGAGTCTTCCATATGCTAAACTCGCTGCAACCAAAGTGAAACATATTGGATCATGTAGCTATGTCAAGGACAGCATTTATTCATAGCTCAACAAAAATTCAAATCAACCAACAGGGTCACAACATAAATGAACCTTGAAGAGTTCCCTGACTTTAATAATATTTTCAAGAGACACTGGTTTGTTTTTTTTATACCTTAGATAATTTTGATTGTGCTTAGGGTCACTGCATGGTCATCTCAAAATGCCTTAGCCAGACTAGTTAATTGGAACGTTCCTGTTTTGAAGAAATATTCCTTCTGAGTACAAGTTGCTTTTTAACAAGTCCATGGCACGATTCTGGCATCACACCTTGCTTCTGGATCTTTTAGAGGCATTTTATTTGCCAGTGTGACTGGCTACCACCAGATATGTGATTTTTTTTACAGTGCAAATTGTGAACACAGATGTGATTGCGATGTGATGGCAAATTTGGGAGAATTGCATGTAAAAAATCATGAAGATTTATGTCTTGGATCCATGGGTTTTCTGGCTGTGGTGGTAGCTGGGTAGTGCTGGATCACTGATTTTTTTGGTATAATCTGTGGTCTCCAATGTGGTCTGTCATTTAGTGGTGGAATTGGGAGATTTCATGTGAAATTCATAATAATCTGTCTAAATTTCAGTGGATCTGACTGTTAACCAGACCCACTCAAGGGCTCTAAGACATTTTCTGGATTTTTTTCAAAAGCCCTTTAAAATATTAAATAAAAGAATGCAAAGGTGAAATCATAGGGTAGGAAGTAAAATGGGGATTAAATATGGATTAAGGTGCATATTTCTCTTCTTCTTTTTTCCTTTTCATGTGTCTGTCTGTAACACCCACACTGGAGCTTTTGATGGAGTTTGGATCATTAAGGGCTGGGCAACATGTTGCATACCAAGAGACGTTCTGGAACCTTATCGTATGTTTGCAACTGCAGCTTACATGCATTATCTCTTTATTTAAGCAAGCATATGATTAAAACACCTTGCATAAAAGCATTGTGTGGCGCCACAAATCACAGTTAGATGACATGTTAGGTTCTTTCTCTGATGCCACTTCTATGCTTTCTTGATGTATGACTAAAAGTAGAAGCTCTGCTATATTAAGAACATGCATGATTAGTTAGTTGATTTTAGTAGTTAAAAAAGCGTTTATGATGTTGACACCAAAATGTCAAGGCTAGCCACTTGCATGGCTGCACTGAGACACACAGTTGTGAAAAGAGAGGAAGCCTAAGGCCCTGTTGAGTAAGTGTTCCTTCCTGTTCCCATAAAACCTTGCTCATAAAGCTGTACAACGTGCATAGAAGGCCCACACTAGGGAGGGAACTAATTCCAAGAATGAGTCAGGACAGAGGTATAAATGTGTGGAAGCAAAAGATCATATCCTGTACTTGATCCAGTTGTCAGAACTGAATATGGGGAAATACCGGGTGTGAGGATAGGTTTTAAATCCCCATCCATTATCACCACATAATGATTCCTCATAAGGTGAAGGAAAATGTAGAGAGTGACTGTACACAAAGAAAAAAGTTGTTTAAAATAGGTACATAGATCAGAAAGGGAAAACAGCAGGCGGAAGAAAAAGTGGAGTCTTTGTGCAGGGAAAAAACTTCTTCAAATCAAGATAATAGACATAGATCTCAATACTTAGTAGGTGTCTGGAAAAGCACTTAAAGGGAAAAACCTGATCCACTGTGGTACAGCATAATGAGTAGGCATGCAATGGAATTAAACATGTCATTTTTTTCCTAGTCATTGCTTGAGCTGTGTTTAATTTGATAAGTAGGAGAGCAGAAATTTGATGTACTTGAACTGTATGAAGAAATATTGGGCTGGTTAGGTCAAAACTGGGAAATATAATCCCTGTCTGATATTGCCTCTTTAGGAGCTGAGGAGGCAATGGTTTCTTGCTGGTTTTGTCAACATCGCATACTCCTTGTGATGGTCTTGGGTTCAATTTTCTATGAAACCCTATGTCCATGGCTCCTTGTTTTTAGAACTTCATGACTCCCCCCCCCCCCCCCGGCTGGATTTGGATATTAATGTTATTTGTCATAATGCTGCATACTGTAGTCTGGTTCCTTCACACTTGGGCTCTGAGCCTTTCCTGTCTCAAATTTTTTTTATGCTAGAACCGTGCCTGTTTCTACCCCCCCCCCCCCCACTTCTCACTGGTTCTTTTCTTCCTTATATTTCTTCTTCGGGCATTTGATTTTGCATATAATATCCGTATTCCTATTGGACCCAAAGAATGATAAGCAGATATCTCACATTTTCATCTTTGAAGCTAGGCATATCTGGGCTTTGGCTGTACCTAGGTCAGATTGCTAGGGAACTACATATACTGGCTTCCCAAGTTGTGGACATCTGAGTTACGAATGGCTGCATTGACGTTCTTTCACGCAGGTGTGATAATGCTGGGCTGGACACGAACTTCCACAGGTCTCCCCGATCTTCAGAAAAATGGCAATTTTACCGGAAGTGGTCGTTTTAGCAAATCGTCATTTTTCAGCGACCTGAATATTGGGGAGGCCTGTGGAGGGTTGCACAGACCTTCCTGTACACCCCTGAAGCCCCTGAAGCCCTGGCACTTTTTTCTTACCAACGGCAATCCCCAGGATTGCCGTTGCTGCTGGCCCGGCCCCCACAAGCACTCAAAGTTCTCCCCACCTTAAAGGATGAGCTGTATATAAATGTAACAAATGCTTGAAGGAAGCAAATAAACCAGCAAAACTTTGTATTTCAGTTCCCTATTCTGATTTGTTGTTTCACTGCAGACCACTGTATTTTCTTACCTTGTGGTGGGGCTGCTGATTGAACAACTTTGAAATTAAAACACTGCTGCCTCTATGTTTCAGAACAGTTGGATGGTACATGCCAAATGTTCTAATGCTTGAGGTGAAGGCAAAGTGAATAACGACTTGGGTAAACCTTATTTGACATGGGCAGTGAGACATTTTTAGTCAAGAACTTGTTCAGGCTGACTGAGGTGACAGAGCATGTTCAAATGTAGTCAAGCCTGCTTGCTACACTTCTTTCCCTTCTTTTCCCTGCTGTGCCCATTAAAGATGCCTGTGTCTTACAGCCAAAATAAGCCACTACTTCATTCGAGTTCTCGTCTAATCACCTACACTGCATTTGGTCTTCCTCTTGGACCCCTTTCCTGCTCAGCTTCTTACCCAGGGCCTTCCTATCTGCCCCCTGCCAATAACACACAGTTTTTGTTCTGGCAACTTAGCATATCAAATTTGTGTTTAGCGTGTTGTCTATCCCCCACCCCCAGGACTCTACCTGAGGAGAATTTAGGGACAGTGGGTCTTGCCTGTCCTATTCCCTCTCATTGCTCAGAGAAGTGAACAAAGTGATCCAGGAGATGCTGTGTTCATATGAAGAGACTTATAGTGTTCATCATCCCCTCTAATCATGCGCTTTGGTGGTTGAGTTTGGATGTGAAATGAAGATGCCGAACAATAAGGTAGTGGTTTCTACATACAGCCCCCCCCCCCCAGGTATCCGTAGAGAATGTTTCTGCTGCTACTGCAGTTACCTGAAACCGTGGAAACCAGCGAACCCTACTCACCCCCCCCCCCCAGTCACACGAATGACTCGCCTCTCTTCATCTGCAAACACTGTGCAGAAGGCAGCGTTTTCTTCCTTTCACTTTGGAACAGGAAACAAAGAACGAGAACCTAGACTCATACACTACATAGGCTCAATCGCTACAGGGGGGCGATTGTGAGAATGCTAACAGAAAGTTCCCTGCTGTCCACTTCCTACATACACTATGTAGTGTATGAGTCTAGTGCAGTGGTGGGGAACCTTTTTACCGTGGAAGGACATTTTTAATTTCGGAGATAGTAAATAGGCTGCATATTACCGTCTTTCCTGAAGTAGTCCTCACTGCGGAATATACCCACACCCATATTTTATAGAAGTATTCTGAAGGGAACTTAAGCGCGGAAAGCTAAAAAGGGCAATTTTTAGAATGGTGTTGGGTGGGAACGGAGAGGATCGTACAACTAACCGGCGTACCTCAAGAATTTGCGGGCCCGGTCAAGGCCCAAGTCGAAATAAACATGAAGCACCAGAGCCCTTGTACATAGACTTTTGTCGACCGAAACCCCCTTTCTTAACTATACTAAACAATATTCCCTTACAATGCTTAATTTGCTTATCCTGAGGCTGTTGTTGCTAGTGCCAACCCTGTGTGCCTGGCGCTGTCACGTCGCATCGGTGACAGCGCATTGCACATCAAGAATACAGTTCACGCATATAACACATTATCCTGTAATAGCGACATTAAATTGAATCATTAGCCTAAGTTAAAATTAAATCAATAACTCACCTGCTATTGTGATGGTCCACAATGCTACTACACACACAATGCTACACAATTCACAATACTACTACACGTCACACAATTCATGGAGCGAGTATGAAACTGACTGTGCAGCCCGCTGGTGCTGTGCTGCCGCCCATGCGGCGTAAAGGGTCATCTGGGTTATTGCGCTTGTTGAAAGTGGTTTGAAACATGCCGTAAGGATCATGATTAAATTTCATGCATGCCGGGACTGTCGAGTCAGCACACTGCAGTGGGCAGCGGTACACAGGCATTAGCTGTTAAAGGGTTAAGGCGTTAAGTATTCTAGGGAATATTGTTTAGTATAGTTAAGAAAGGGGGTTAAGGTTGAAGTGTGTGTGTGTGTGGGGAGGGACAAAAGTCTGTGTACACAAACAATATGAAATATATGATAAGGTCGAAAAGAAAACTCCAAAAGGCCGCATGCGGCCTTAAGGCCACAGGTTCCCCACCCCTGTTAGTGTATGAGTGTAGGTTCTCGCTCTTTGCTTCCAAAGCAAAAGGAAGAAAATGCTGCCGTTTGCACAGTGTTTGAAGACGAAGAGGTGAGTTATGAACAGGGGGGGGGATTTGAGAACTGTGGGTAAGTGAAACCCCGGATACAGGGGGATGCCTGTACTTGGGAATCCGTAGGTGTACAAATGTAGATGGGTTTATACATTGAAAATACACTTTAACTGCCTCCCCCCCCCCCCGCTTTCTTGATTTCCAAGACCTCATGATCTTTTAAGGAGCTTTCATAATGTTCAGAACATATAAAAATAATGACATTGGGTTAGTATTTTCTTGTCTGAAAAGAAGGAACTCTTGTTTTTCCTGCTGCCCTTTTATTGGGGAAGTAGGCATGCTGTTCCTGTCCAATCCGTTGTGCTAAAATCTTGGATTTCTTCGTTTTCCATGGGCAACTCTCATTCCCTCCCCAGGAGAAACTAAAGGGGCAGGCGAGTCTAAAGAAATCAGAAGTTGGACAGGCTGTTTGAATCTATTCGTAAAGTCAGTGGTTGAGAACACTTGAATTTTAAATAGAATGTAGGTTTTTAGATTTTCGCAGTAATTGAGTTTAAAATGTCAGGGTTTTCTGACTGTTTATTAAAAGCAGGTGCATTGGATATTGTTGGGCCTCTGTTGTCCTTGATGTTAAGTATAACGTTCTGGAGTTCAGTGTGTGTTTGAGCCAAGAACCTCCTTGGTATTGCATATATCCAGCTTATATCTTCTGCCACATATCTTGTTCTAGTTTCCCACTATGCTCTATTACAGCATTTCCCAAACTGGGTCGCGACCCACTGCTGGGTCGTGGCCTGATGCGCAGTGGGTTGTGACCCGATATTGGGCCGCCAAACACTTCTGGGAGCCTCCGGAAGCCACTTCTCGGTCGCGCCGGACCCATGACACACTCCTTTGGCCTCTGCAGGGCCCAGAATGCCTTGTGGAAGCAACCAGAAGTGACTTCCGGTTTCGCAATCACAACTTCTGGTTTACATACATACTCAGGCTTTCGTGGCCGGAAAGAACATCATACCTTTGATAATGCCCCTCACAGGGGCGAAACAGTAGGAGAAATAAGTTTTTGTTTTAATAAACCGTGGCTTATAAACCCGAACAGTGATTCTATTCACTTTATTGATAACTTCTGGTTTGCTTCTGCAACTTCCGGTCACCTCTGTGAGGCATTCTGGGCCCCGCAGAGGCCAATAGAGTGCATTACATGCCTGGCGCGACCCTGAAGTGGCCTCCAGGGGCTCCCAGAAGTGCTTTGCGGCGCAACATTGATCACTAAGTCGTAAGTCACCACGGGAAGACAAGGTGGCTCGCAAACAGAAAAGGTTTGGGAGTCACTGCTCTATTGTATTGGGAAGGATTTTTCCTTCCTTTTAAAATCTTCATGGTTTTTCCTTCTCCATGGACTTAAGTACTGTTACTAGAGGCAGGATGATGTATGGTCTTGGGGGATCTAAAGACATTTTCTTTGCAAAGATTGTCATATTTGTTTCTGGGTAATTGATTATACTTGGGATTGAAAAGAAGCTTTATCTGGGCCATTTAAGGACGCTTCAAGGGGTGTATCTTCCTCAGCAATATTAATCTTGTGGTTTGTTTGTGTAATCTATTAACTCTGCTTACACAGTTTGAGGTGCTGCTGTACTGAGACTGCAAGCGGTTGTGTGGGTAGATTAGTGTGGCAATATGAAACTGTCAGTCTTGATCCTCTTGGTTCTTCGCAATGCTGCTTGGTGGTATAGAGGTGATAGGCAGCATCAGGCCTGTACTACACCAAATTGCAACCATTTGGCAGACTCGCTCACAAGCTAGGCATCTTCGTGGAAAGGTTTCGGTGGTCTGTAAGCCATCGCTAGCTGCTGCTGTTAGAATGCCTGAAAGTTCTTCATTTTACTGCACTTACATACCTTCACTGCTCAAGTTCAGATCTCTTTGTTAGGACATGGCAGTGACTGAGAGCTGAAGTGCCATGGGTGGTGGTCCATTTACACAGAGGGACTTTCTGGTGCTGGCCCCCCATCCTATCCCAAGACTGGGGGCTTCTTGAGCAGCACTCCATGAAGTGGAAGGGAATGCCTTCACTAGGCAGTATCTCTTCTCTCCCATGCATGCATTAGGGAGTGAGGAATCCTAGCCTATATTAAAGTCGGCATTAAAATGCCCATTTTCTTCTCTCTCCCCCCCCCCCCCACATTATACAGGGTTATTCCTCTAAGCCAGGGGCGGGGAACCTTTCCCCTGGCGAGGGCCGTTTTAAATATTAGAAATTTGCTTGAGGGCCAGCCGTAAGGCCAGGCGTCATTTTTATTTATTTAATTAATTTTTGCCCCTGCCCCCCATCGGCCTCCGGAGGCTCCGCGCTCACCGTCCGAAGCCGCCGCCGGGTCCATGCGTCACCTCCGGTGAACCATGCCGAAGAGGGCAAGAGCTTGCCCTCATCGGTGTGGTACGCGTGTGCGAAATGGCGGCCTCCCGGCAATCTCTCCGGGGGCCGGACCGGATGGCCTCGCGGGCCTGATCCGGCCCTGGGGCCGGAGGTTCCCCACCGCTGCTCTAAGCAAAAGTAAGTGTATTCTCTCATGTCTTTTGGAATCATGGTGAAACTTGATCTTCAGTATTCTATAAGGTACAAACTGCTTATTCTGATCACTTCAGCCCATTCTCACTGACCAAGGTAGAAATGATTAGGAAAGCACAATTTTGACCGCTTGAGAAATGTGGTAGAATAACCACAAATGTCCATGACTTTTGACAATAGTTTCACTGCATGCTTTTAGCTAGGATTTTTCTTTTTAAGCCTGTCTCTTAAGGAGCCCTGGGTGACATACATGATTGTTTATCTTTTCTCCCCTTTTCCGTCTTGTCCTTGCAACAACTCTGTGAAGTAGATTAGTTTGAGAGATAGTGACTTGCTCAGAGCAGCCCTGTGAACTGATTAGGGATGACTGGGTTTAAATATCTAGTCAGGCCATTCTGACTTCCTTGTATTTGGTTCCACAATAAACTCTTATGCGTGTGTGCGCATAATTGACCTGCTAAGTCAACGTAATTGATGTTACATATCCAGTTAACTTACGTAATGGCAGACATAGGAGCCAGCTAATTAGCTTTGCTGCAGTTTGAGGTAGATGAACTGGTTTCAAGAATCAAAAACAGATGATACCAGCAGCTGCTCTAGAAGATAGACTGTTGAGTAACTCTTAAACCAGCATTCTTCACCAAGTTTCCTTTCTTATTTCCCTTTTGATTAAGAGGCAAGAAACTCAAGGACAAATAAGCCCTTGGTCTATTTTCTACTAGTCTCATTTAAAGGTCATATTTAATCTTGGACGTCGGCTTGTGAACCGTTGTATCATATATTTGAAAATAATTAGATTATTCCCATTCACTTAGGATACATTGCTCACTCACCATCACATTGAGAGTAGTTAAGAAGAGAAGGGAGGCACCACATAGTTATAACCAAGGCAAATGCCTTCATTGTGTTTCACGGCTCTTTTTGCAGCATATGCAATTGTTAAACAGTGTTCATAATGTTATGTCACTAACAGCCCGGTCCTATCCTCTCCCCCCACGCTGCTGGCGGAACATCACTTCACGAGGGGGGCAGTTAGGTAGGATTGGACTGTTGGTACAGTACTGGTCATTTGGGCATATAACTCTTTCCATGGTGCATGGCAGAATTTCACAGTGGGTAGGAGACCATAGTAGAATGAATAAAAATCAGTGAGTGTCTTTGCTAAAATTTCATTTATCTGAAATGTTGCTTGTTAAAACCAACTCGGTTTAACATGAAATATTGAGGTAATATAGATCAGTGATCTTCAACCTCTACCCGAAGGTAAAGGTCGCTGCAAGTTGTTGCAACTCAGTGGTGACGGCAGCAACAGCACTTCCAAATTTGTGCCGCCACCGATTAAGTAAAATAATGGATTTTGGGACTTAGCCATCTGCGGTAGCGGCAAGAACCTGGATTATGCGGCGTCTCCAGCTGCCACCGCCACCACCAAGTAAGTCCCCAGACCCCTTTTTTACTTAGTCAGTGTTGGCAGTGGCAAGAACTCGGCAGTGGCAGTGACTCGGCAGTCCTGATGTCGAGGTCACCACTCCCCTAAGGAGAAAGATGTTGTCAGCGGTCCTTGGGGTCACGACCAAGGTTGAAGATCATAGATGAATTTGTTAACTGTTATACTTACCAGTATCTTAAAATTCCATTTGTGACCTTCCATCAAACATACTGAATGTTGCACACGATCCAACATACCTAATTCTGATTGGATTGCAGTCTTTGTTTTCAAGTAAGTGGTCTTGTGTCATGTGCTTATATGTGAACATATGCAAGAGCAAAACAGAAATGCATTCATTTCACTGTTGCCCCTTGTCTCTAAGCAAACAAAGGTCATATGTGATCATATGTAATGACAAATTATGATTTGATAAAGCTACCACACTTGCTCACCGTGGTGAGTGTTCTGCTGCCATATAGTGAGATTGACAAGCTTTAGCTTTCCTTCCAACCACGGGGATCGTTCAAGCAGGCATACAGTTGGCCCCGTGTTATAAGGGTCCATTAAGTGTTTTGACTATTGGAAAACGTAATCTGCGGTAAATGAAGAAAACCCATAAGGAATCTTAAATGCATTGAAGTGCATAAGTATAATGTTCAGGCTAATAGAATTCAGAGGCGTTTCCACGGTAGGGGCCGCACCGTAAGTCGCGCCCCGTCCTAGTACCGTGTTTATCAACCGGAACGAGGAGGCCCCGCCCCCTCGCCGTCGCAGCCATTCCGTGCTGCGAAAGCGAACGGGCAGGAGACTCCCTGCTCGTCACCTTCACAGCACGGAATGAATCCGCCGGCGAGTGGGCGGGGCCTCCTCGTTCCGGTTGGTAAACACTCCAGGGCAGCCCTGGAGCACCTCGAGGGAAGGGAATTATCGTCCCCTTCCCCGGGTGTAAGCGGCAGGAGGCCCAATGGAACTCCTTGAATGTACGCGTGCTCCAGAGCTCGCATACATTTGCGCCAGCCATGTAAGGCCGTGCCAGGCCTGGAGAGGGCCTAGTATATAGTGTGTCTCGCCACCGATATCCCCACCCTCTCCAGGCCCCGGGGTGGACTATGGCCACCCTCCCTGCCTACCTGGTCTGCCCTCCACCCCTCCTGGTGTAGGACTTACCTGCTTCGATGGATGCAGGGCCAGGCAGGAGCCTGGGTAAGGGCCGCCAGCTGCTGCTCCAGCGGTCCTTACTCACCGCATGCCGTAAATGCGCTTTATGGCGCGTCTACGACACCCTGCACTGGGGGAGCATGTGCTCCCCCGGTGCTAATGTACCCAGGATTGAGCCATAACAGTGCTATCCTTATACCCATTTTCATGGGAGTGAGCCCCAATAAACACAGGGGGATCTACAGGTATTCCCCTCTTTTTGATGGATTGTTTCTTCGATCCCTTTCAATTATAACTGGAACTCATTCATTTGATGCATGCTTTGCTCTTTTGACGTATCTCCTCACATTTGCACCTTCTCTGTGCTCCCATTTGCAAGCTGTCATTTTACAAGCTAATTGTTTTGCATTTGTAAGTCCGTTCCGAAGGCTTTTCACATGATATTCGCTGTCTTTTCATTCTACTTGATGTGGAGTCATGTGTTACTATGAAACTTAATGTGACAACCAAGGCAAATCAAACTACATATTCTGTGCTTCTTAAACTTTCTCAAAGATTAATCTTCTATAATGTGAAAATGAAGCACACGTTGCACTTTAGTTAGACCTGCAGCATGTTCCTTTGGAGAGCATAGGTGTATATTGCAAATGCATTTGTTTAAAGGCAGGTAAGTTCATATGTTACAATAACTTTGGTGGTTCACACCACAGGTTAACGAACTTATATCTGCAAATAAGTGACATGTGAAATGCCTCTTGATGGGTTGAATGAGAAGTTATGGTGACACCAGTGTTTCTGAATGCAGATTAGATGAGTTTTGAAGATTCTGTTGTACCTGCTTCCTGTGTTGCTTGTTGGTGAGAGGTAATTCATCTTAACAACCAAGTCCACAGAAAACAAAACAAAAAAGGGTAATTTTTCTGTAGGCTAATCATGTAGATAAACGTCTCTTCCAAATTTATTGAAATAGTCTTGCTTACTGTAACAAATCATACTGAACTGTTCATTCTAACTTAACATTTTTGGAAGTTACAGAAAATTAAATTAGCAGTCCTCCATACAGTGTACCAAGTTGCGTCGCTTTAGGTGGGGTGGAGCTCTAAGTTCTGCTGCGCTCCAACCCACCGTTACACGCCCATACGAGGCGGCCCCGCCCCCATGCCTTCAGAGCCTTTCAGGGCAGCAATAGCAACGCGCAGGACTCCCTGCTCGTTGCTATCGATGCCCTGAAAGGCTCCGAAGGCGAGGGGGGGGGCCACCTCGTACGGGCGTGTAACAGTGGGTCGGAGTGCAGCAGAACTTAGAGCTCCGCCCCACCTAGAGCGACGCCAGTGAGTGTACCTTTTAGCCAACACTTCATGCTCATCTGCAGTTTAACTGTATTCCATTCAAACTAAGAGTGCACAACTGTTTCAAAAATGGTAAAGATTTAGTGTTAATGTTTTGCTATTTTTTTGCAGGTGAAAGAACTCTTTCATTCTCTGGGGATAGAATACTGCGTGCTGGAACTTGACAAGATTGGTAAGTACAGTGTAGAATGCCAACTTGCATAGAAATAACGTAATTCTGTCTTCCCTTACCTCTGCCAGCTCTGCCATTATTGAATTGAAGAAAGTCTTTGTTGGCCTGTGTGAAATATCTTTCTGTGTGAAATAAGCTTGTGATGGAAGTAGGCACTTCAGCTGACCACTTTTGTGAAGCCCTGTTTTTCCTATGAGTGCTTGTATACTCTGCCTTTCTTCAAATACTTGTTCCATTTAGTCCTTGATAACTTGTTAGTGATTGATGTAATGCATAAGTTACCTTCAAGATGAAAGTTGCTGACTCTTGGCAAGAATACAGAATTCTTGTACAGAGACAGTTGTAATTGCCAATTGTTAGACCAGACATCCCACTATTGCAGTAAGCTGATGAGAAAAATAAGCTTTGCATACAGTGTCAAGTAAAGCTTTAAATTGTCGTAGTGCTGGTAATATTTAGAAAATGAATATTTTAGGAGTTACAGTGTGTTCCTAATCATCTTGCCTTTTCTCTGTTGTGTTGTGTTTGGTGGAACTTATTTCCAGGTAAGTTTTCACAAAACTTTCAGGCAGAGTGAAAGGTAACCTGCAAGTAAGCTGAAAAACTTGCTTTATCTCTTTGCCAAAATAAACTGAGCAAATTAAAGGTTTCCTCTTCCTCCTTTGTATGTTGCACACTCTGTGACTGTTCCTGCAACAGCTGCTAATCTGATGCTTGCAGCCTTAAACCAACATATCAGGTGCTCAAAGGAAGCTGAATGATTTGACTCAAGTGCATTCTATTACATTTTCATTCATTTTCCTTTCTATGAGTAACAGTGCAATCCTGACTAAGGATCTGGCCAGCAGCCCAGGGCTGCCCGCTGGATCCTGTGCACAGGCTGCCTGGCGCGTGCCGGGCCAGAAGTCTACTTGTGTTTTACGGTCCCCTTCCCCGAGTGTAAACCCAGGCCGGCCCTATAGGCCTCCTCGGATTTCCGCCAGCTAAATAGCTAGCGGAAGTAGAGGCCGTGTAACGGCCTAGCCGGCCCAGCAGGGAGAGGGATATGGCCACCACCATCCCCCCGCCCCCTCCCGGGCCGGGTAGGCCAATGGCCCCCCCTCCCTCGCCTGGCCAGACCCAGAGGCGTCGCTCCGGTAGGGGCGGGGCTGTAAGTTTTGCTCGGTCGGAGTCCCGTTTACCGAACGAGCAGGAGGCGGCCCCGCCCCCTCACTGTCAGAGCCATTCCCCTGCGGAGAAAGCAGCAGGCAAGAGACCCTGCCTGCTGCTTTCTCCGCAGGGGAATGGCTCTGACAGTGAGGGGGCGGGGCCGCCTCCTGCTCGTTCAGTAAACGGGACTCCGACCGAGCAAAACTTACAGCCCCGCCCCTACCGGAGCGACGCCTCTGGCCAGACCGCCCACACGGCCGACGACAGAGCACTTACCTTACACCGCCGTCCACGTGGGGATCGGGTGCCGAAGTGAGGGTGGCCAGCCTCCCTTACTCCCGAGTCATAGCGGACATGTTTTACGGCACATTTGCGACGGCTTCTGTCAATGGAACGCTCGTTCCATCGCCGGCCGGTTTTTCAGGATTGCGCCCTAAATCAATAGTGTGTTTAAACAGAAGCTATAATAATACCAAGGAAGAACTTTCTTTAAGTGTACTCGATGAACATAAATTTTTGTCACCTTCATAGGCTATTTTATATGTGCTATATAGTAAGATTTATGTGTTTTTTGTGCTAAACTCTTTTCTGGTTTATGTTTCCATTTGAGATTTCTTGGGGGCTCAGTTTGGATCAAAAGAAGTCTCAAATTTTATGAATGAAAGAAAATGGGCTGTCAGTCAGTCAGTCAGTCAGTCAGTCAGTAGGAAGGAAGGAAAAGCCAGGCTGTTGGAATAAGTATGATTTATACAAATGCCTGAAACGCCCTAGGTGTACCAGTGCAGTTCAGAATAGTTTTGATAAACCTCGCAATGTTTTATCAACTCATGTTCAGACTGTAGTGGGTTTGTGTCTTCTTTAATCCAAAAAAGAATTCCACCAATAGTTACTGCTGCAGCATAATAGTTTGTGGACTGACCTACAGTACTTACCTTCCCAACAAGATATGCTGCATTTGTTTCCAAGAATGTCTAGATTCTGTTAGATTTATGGGGCAAATGATTCAGTTTTGGGTCATCTACAGAAATTAGTAGGCTTTTTGTATATATCCCTGGTTGTTGTATTTTTTTTTATCATAAACTAGTAGTAATAGTATTGGGCTTCGTAGAAAGTTAGTTCAGTTTCTTCAATATGGCTTATAAATGTTGAAGTTTCATATTGTGACTGGAAAGCTATTGGAATTGTATCTTAAGGGCAGCCCAGTCCTGTGTAAGATATGGCGGCCGGCGGCTGTAGCCTATCCAGGTCCCAGCTGCACCAGGGCAGCCCGGGTGCACCTCGAGGGAAGGGGACGATTGTCCCCTTCCCTGGGTGTAAGCGGCTTGAGGCCCAATGGGCCTACTCGAATGTACGCCAGCTCTGGAGCTGGCGTACATTCGAGCCCTCCGTGTAATGCTGCGCTGGGCCTGGAGAGGGTTCTAGATATCAGCGTATCTTGCCGCCCATATCCCCGCCCTCTCCTGGCCCAGGGCAGCCAATGGCTGTCCCCCCTCACTGCCTGGTCTGCCCTCCCCCCACCCCTGCACTGGCTGGTGCTGGACTTACCCGGTCTGATGGGCGCGGGGATGCTGTGCTGGGGGCGAGTGGGCCATGGGCCTTTGCCTCGGCGGCCCTTACTCGCCGGGTGTCGTACAAGTGCTTTACCGCACTTTCGCGACACCCAGCGCCGGGGGAACACGCACTCCCCTGGTGCCAAAGATACACAGGATTGCGCCGTAAGTTGGGATTCCTAAGTCCCATTGAAATGAGTGTGTTTTGAAGTGGTCATGGCCAACTTGCTTCATCGATTTCAGTGGTGCTTAGTCAATCAACCAAGTACTGTACTCTGTAAGTGCAATACTGTACATGTTTACTTAGAAGTAAGGCCCACTGAGTTTATTGGAATTTACTTCCAGGTTAGTGTGTATAGGATTGCAGCCTTAATGTGATGTAAATGTTCAAACACATTTAAAGCTTTATTTGGCATTACTTTTATTGGAACTTAAATAGTCACTTCCCTTCTAGGTTTAAATTTTAAAAGAAAAAAGAATGTGCTAAAAACTTAACCCAGCGGTTCTCAAAGTGGTGGGTCGCGACCCACTATTGAGAACCGAAGCTGTCCCCTGCCCCCTTAAGGGGCAGGGACAGCATGGTGGCGGCAGCGACCCGGGAGGGGCCAGATCCTTGGTTAGGATTGCGTTGTAAAAAAAGTTATCTACAACTTTGACAGTGACCAATTTGACTGTTAGCATGAATGGATATACTGTAGTAATTTTCAGGAAAATGCATCTTTATAAATTGAAAGTTTTCCACACCACATTGCTGGTTTTGAATGTGAGCAGATTTTTTTTTCTGAGCAGTGATTTAAATAAATTTTACAATTGTAAATATGACCTTTTTTCCCCTCTGTCCTTTAGATGAAGGACCAAGTATTCAGGAAGTATTACTAGAATTGACGGGTCAGAGGACCGTCCCCAACGTATTTGTAAATGGAACACACGTGGGTGGATGTGATCAAACTTTTCAGGTAATCTTGCACTACCTCCTCTACATGAGAATAGATTACAATACTATTCTGACTCAGATTTTATAACCAGCTTCTCCAATCAATACTACTTTTGCAATCTTTGATTATGCATTTTAGTAATGAACTGTTGTTTGCTATGTATGTATTGTATGTATGTATGTTGGGAGAAAGGCGGGGTAGAAATTATTTAAATAAATAAATAAATATGTATGTTCCCCATGGGAAAGTCAACTAGAGGTTCTATCCTTACTCTCTAATTAGGTAATAAATGCTAGAGATCATACTTAATCTCTAGCATTACCCCTTTTTTAATTGTGCAGCCAGATGCTAAGCATGTTCATCTAGAAGTGAGCAGCACTGATTCTAATGGATACATGCCCAGACAAGTGTGCACTGAATTGTCAAGAGCCAGGATAGTGTAGTGGTTTGGGAGTCGGACTTAGACCTGGAAGATCCAGGTTCAAATCCCCACTCAGCCACAAAGCTTCCTGGGTGACCTTGGGCCAGTCACTATCTCTCAGCCCCACCTACCTCACAGGGTTATTGTGAGGACAAAAAGGAGGGAAGAAAATATGTACACCACTCTGAGCTCCTTGGAGGAAGGGCGGTATAAAAATGTGAAAAATAAAATAAAAATAAAAATAAATTGTGGTGTTGACTACACATACGTCTCAGCAGAGTTCTTTTAAAGCCAAAATTCACTTTGGAATGGAGAAGAGGTAGCTTTGGGTCAGCTACAACTGAAATCGGTAAAACAGAGGTCTGATATGTGTGAATGCAGTTGTGTAACAAGGGTGGTGCGAAGGCAAGTAGTTGTGCAAGACTCCGTTACACTGGAGTCAGTGGCCCTTCCCCCTTGCTGTTGGAGCCATTCCAGCAGCAACAGGGGAGTGTCCTGCGTGTTTCCTTTGCTGCCAGAATGGCTCCAACAGCAAGGGGGAGGGGCCGCTGACTCCAGTGTAACGGAGTCTTGCAGAACTACTTGCCTTCGCTCCACCCTTGTTACACCACTGTGTGAATGTCACGAACTTGGCTTAGTAATGCTAAAGATAAACTAAGAATAGGATATAAAATACTTACCTTCTATTTTCGTTACAGGCTTACCATAGTGGATTATTGCAAAAACTTTTAGGGCCTAACAAAAATGAAGAGCTGGAACCCTATGATTATGACCTAATTGTTATTGGTGGTGGTTCTGGTGGACTTGCCTGTTCCAAGGTATGAACTCTTGTATTGCCCCTTGGCACTTATTTGCGTATACAACTTTGTATGCAAATATGGGTAGCTTTATCTGTAGATGTACTTGTTTGGAAAAAATGATGCACTGAATATGATGTACCAGTTTGCCTTTTTATTGTTATACTGGCTATTTATCTTTCAAGGAAGAGCGAGATGATCATCTTTTGGAGATATAGCAATAGAGAGCAACATTACTGCTATCTGAGCACCAACTCGGCATGACTGTTAGAAAAACCTGTAACAGAATTGGTGTGGAAATGGGGAGGGGGGGCACAACAAATATTTTGGTTCTAGTTTCTCTGTAAAATTGTATAATTAGTGACTTAAAAGGAAATGGGAACTTGAGAGAATTAACTGAGTTTGAAAAGATATCAGCAAGACTTTGAGTAATTGGATAGCTCCTAATCTCGAAAGAGTAACAGATTCTTACAACAAATGGGAAAGAGATCTAGGTAATACTACATTGGAAGAGGATAGGAAGCAAATGTGGCTCATGCTGAAGTTTAGCAGTACAGGGGGGCCTCCGTATCCGCGGGGGATACTTTCCAGCCCCCACCGTGGATACCTGAAACCGCGGAAAAGGGTGAACGCCCCCCGCGGTTTTCAAAGGCCCCCCCGGCCCCCGTGGGCCGGCGCGCCCCCCGCAGGTCGGCACCCCCTCCCTGCACCCTCCACAGCCAGGCACCCCAGGCACTTACTTGCAGAGACTCTAGCTATTACCTAAGTCTTGGTCAGGCCTACAAAGCAGCTACACCCTCGTAACTTTTGAAGAAAAACATGGAGGTTTCTCCTAAAAGTAAATGCCTGGGGGCGGGCGCGACCCCCCCACACCCTCCACAGCCCCCCAGGCACTTAGTTTAAGGAGAAACCTCCATTTTTTCCTCTATTTTCAGAGGGCACGCGCCCCCCCCCGGCGGGTCAGCACACCCTCCACAGCCCCCCAGGCACTTACTTTAAGCAGAAACCTCCGTGTTTTTCTTCAAAAGTTACGAGGGTGTAGCAGCTTTGCAGGCCTGACCAACAAGACTTAGGTGATAGCTAGATTCTCTGCAACCTTGCTGAGACTCTAGCTATCATCTAAGTCTTGTTGGTCAGGCCTAAAGGAGGCTCTTCACTCGGAACTTTCGAAGAAAAATACGGAGGTTTCTCCTTAAAGTAAGTGCTGGGGGGGGGGGCTGTGGAGGGTGCGGGGGGAGATTCCTCAACCATGGATAACTGAAACCGTGGTTGAGGAATCAGTGGATACGGGGGGCCCCTGTAAACTTAAATCAGAGAGAACTATTTTTTGCCCATAAATAACAAGATGGTAAGTGACTTGTTAGAGATTAAACATGGTTTGTCCTACATATCATGACTCTTGCTGGAGAAGCAGTAATCTGAGCATAGAACTTCTGCACATATTTTGGACCTGCTATACAATTCTGCTTTTCTGGACCTTACTAATTCAGAGCGTTCAAGAGATGATGGGGTATTTAAAATATTTATATCCTGCCTTTCCCCTCCCCATTGGGAGATGCCCAAGACAGCTTACGGTATTTTTTTCTCTACAAAATTAAAAAGGTGAGTGGGATGACTTTAGCTGTTTGTCTTCCTCACAGGTAGTTGGTATTTCTCTGAGAAGGAAGAGGGGCACAATTCACCTTAAAATTAATTACTATTTTGAATCTTTGTGGAAGGATGAAACCGTTTTGTTATCAGATGATCGTGAACTTGCGATTTTGGCCAGTTTGCAGCTGCACAGCTAGATATCTGTAAAGGTTGGGAAAGCATTGATCCTCCTACAATAGTGGGCTGTCTGAATAAGCTTTGGGAGATGGCAATACAGGTTTCCTCCGCTTAACAACGGGGATACGTTCTGAAATCCCCGTCGTAAAGTGAAGCTGTCATTAAGCGGGTCTTGCTGTGCTTTGAAGTTTAGCACTGTGCTTAAAGCCCCAGCGTGAAACATCCAAGCTCTTATTTTGCCTATTAGCTGTTTGGCTTTAGATAAGGGCTTTGAAGTTCAGCGCTGTGCTTAAAACCCCAGTACTGAACTTCAAAGCCCTAAAGCCAAAAAGCTGATGAGCTGGGGCTTTAAAAAGATGCGTCTTTTTAAATCCTTTGCTCTTTTTTACTGGGGACCTCCATCATATATCCAGATCATCGTTAAGCTATCCGTCATTAAGCGGGGGACACCTGTACTTGTAAAACTAACCAGTCTGGTAAGACTTGGGGAAGAAAGACAGAGGAATGATAAGTTTATGTCTTAGTGAAGTGGGTTTGTCTGCTTTTGGAAGCACAAAGTTCAAGATAATGTAGATCAATTTGCATAATGAAAACTAAAAGTCTGGTTGCAATATGATGTTAGAGTTTTGTATTAGCTACCAAACCATTGATCCGGTCAGCATATAGTGTTATCCCTTTTATAAACTGATAAGACATTATTGCTGAATAATATTTGTAGAGTCACACTAATGCTGTTTAACATTGTTTCTATGGCATTATGTTAATTCTTTCTAATGCTCTTTAACACTGTTTCTACGGCATTACGTTGTGTGCTTATATTTTGTATTTTTTGTTTTGTTTCATGTTTCTGCTGGAAATAAAAAAAAAACCACCCAATTCTAGTTAAAGGACTATTTTAGACCCAGTTTAAAAAGGAGAAAGAAAGCAGCTTAATTTAGTAAGCTTCTC
Organism: Plestiodon gilberti rubricaudatus; assembly: GCA_026170595.1. Lineage (NCBI taxonomy): Eukaryota > Metazoa > Chordata > Lepidosauria > Squamata > Scincidae > Plestiodon > Plestiodon gilberti. The sequence continues at coordinate 223,784,378 of JANXHW010000002.1, forward strand.
CGGATTGTGTGCAAGATCATATGACACTGCTAACTAGATTTGCATCTTAAAGAGGCATACCTAATTCTGGCAATGATGCTGTTTTATCATAAAGCAGCTGTGTGCGACCTCAGATTTAGAGCAGGACCATGAGATGTGGGAGGGGTTAATCCTTTCTACTAGTGCCACTTTCCCACCAAAAACTGTCTTCATCATTGCTATTGCCCCCAAAGCAGCTGTTGCTTTAAAGTGATGTCATCTGGAAAGTTGGATAGGATTGCGTCCTAAATCTCTTATCCATGGAGTAAATGGGCTGAAGCAGCTTGGGGTGGGGTGGGGGTAAATCATCGCTTGTTTGAGAGAGATTCAGAGTTTAAGTTATCTCCTTACAAGGAAAGGTGACTATCTTAGATCCCTGGAATTGTTACATTTAGCTTGCTTATTAAAAGGGATGCTGGTTGGATTGCAAACTTTGCGTTGTGTGTTGTAGAAAACTTGGAAGGAAACCTTTTGGTCCTATGGTGGCCTGAGAATTAAAGGCTATTCATAATGTATATCACTCTTCTAAAAACTTATAGTTATGTTTTCTCTCCTCCTTATTACTGAATCTGTTCCCCTTCAAAAATACAATACATGTACATCATGACCCCTCTGCATATATTTTCTTATTTTTCTTAATTCATGTAATATAAAACTCTATTACATCTAAGGATTTTTTTTATATATTTAACAGGAAAAACTTGGCAATTGTAGCCCATGACATCTGTAGCTTAAAAATTTGGGTGACTAAACAGGGTTAGTGTGTTTGGATGTATTGGAGTATACAGAGAGACTGCTAGAATGGGTAGGTGAGAGAAATGTGTAAACACAGAAGTTTAGAAAATAACCAGGATGTAAAACAAACTGTATTTTAAGTCAAAAGGGATGAGCCATTGTGGCAGAAAGCAGCATACAAATCTAAAAAATATTTTTTTAAATGTTTGAGTATGTGTTTTAAGGGAAGGCAAGGAAAGGTAGGTATTGATACCAAAGTAACAGTGCAATCCAGCCTAGCTTTATGGCACAAAAGGTAGGAAGCTCAAATCCAGGACCCCAAAGGTAGCGTTCTCAGAAGTGCTACCTGTTCCACGCACAGGGCCAGCTAGGCAGGCGGAGCTCAGGGGTCTCAATGCGTGGATGAGACACTGGTGTCAGGAGGAGGGGTTTAAGTTTGTTAGGCACTGGGGAACGTTTTGGGACAAGCCGGGCCTGTACAAGAGGGACGGGCTTCACTTGAACCAAAACGGAACCAGACTGCTGGCGCGTAACATTAAGAAGGTGGCAGAGCAGCTTTTAAACTGACTCCTGGGGGAAAGCCGACAGGAGCCGAGGGGCATCCGGTTCGGGACTCCTCATCCCTAGGGAATGAGGGTGCAGAGGATGGGGAACAGTCAAATAATAGCAGAGTAAAAATTGGGAGTGGTAGCGTGATGGGACATGACAGCCAGTCTAGCAGGACAGAAGGCTGCAGGAATAAAGGTGCAAACATGCAGCCCTTCTTGGGGGACCAGGTATATAAGTGCTTTTATGCAAATGCCCGAAGTCTACGGGCAAAGATGGGAGAACTGGGATGTTTGGTGGCTAGGGAAAACATTGACATAGTATAGTATAGTATAACAGAAGTATAACAGAAGTATAGTAGTATAACAGAAACAGAAACATAGTATAACAGAAACCTGGTGGAATGCGGAGAACCAGTGGGATACTGCAATTCCAGGATATAAACTCTATAGGAGGGACAGAGAGGGGCGTGTTGGAGGTGGGGTGGCCATCTATGTCAAAGAGGGGGTAGAATCCACCAGAGTAGAGCTGGAGGGGGGCTCTGACTCCTCCGTAGAATCACTGTGGGTTAGATTACCAGGCTCAAAGAGTGAGGTAATAGTAGGGGCATGCTACCGTCCTCCAGATCAAAAACCTGAAGGGGATCTTGAAATGAGGAAGCAAATCAGGGAGGTGTCAATGAGAGACAGGGTTGTAGTCATGGGGGACTTCAATTATCCTCACATCGACTGGGTCAATTCATGCTCAGGTCATGAAAGAGAGACTGGATTTCTGGATATGTTAAATGACTGTGCCTTAGAGCAGCTTGTCACGGAACCGACCAGAGGACAGGTGACTCTGGACTTGATATTGTGTGGCACTCAAGATCTGGTCAGGGAGGTAAATGTTACCGAACCGTTGGGGAACAGTGACCATGCTGCGATCTGTTTCGCCATGCATGTCGGAGGGAGAGGGCCGAGCAAATCTGACACGAAAACCCTTGACTTCCGAAGGGCTGACTTCCCCAAAATGAGGAGATTAGTTAAAAAAAAGCTGAAAGGGAAGGTAAAAAGAGTCCAATCGCTCCAGAGTGCATGGAGGCTGTTTAAAACAACAGTCATAGAGGCCCAGCGGGAATGTATCCCACAAAGGAGGAAGGGCTCGACCAAGTCCAGGAGGGTGCCGGCATGGCTAACAAGCACAGTTAAGGAGGCTATAAAAGGCAAAGAAGCTTCCTTCCATAAATGGAAGTCTTGCCCTAGTGAGGAAAATAAACAGGAGCACAAACTGTGGCAAAAGAAATGTAAAAAGATGATACGGGAGGCCAAGCAAGACTTTGAGGAACGTATGGCAGGCAACATAAAAGGGAATAATAAAAGCTTCTTCAAATATGTTAGAAGCAGGAAACCTGCCAGAGAAACGGATGGTCCGCAGGATGGTGAGGGAGAGAAAGGGGTGATAAAAGGGGATTTGGAGACTGCAGAGAAATTAAATGAGTTCTTTGCATCTGTCTTCACGGCAGAAGACCTTGGGCAAATACCGCTGCCGGAACGTTCTCCCCTGACTAAAGAATTAAGTCAAATAGAGGTTAAAAGAAGACGTCTCAGACTTAATTGACAAAATAAAGATCAATAAATCACCAGGCCCGGATGGCATCCACCCAAGAGTTCTGAAGGAACTCAAGAATGAAGTTGCTGACCTCTTGACCCAAATATGCAACTTGTCCCTTAAAACGGCCACTGTGCCAGAGGATTGGAGGATAGCTAATGTCACGCCAATCTTTAAAAAAGGAAGGAGGGGGGACCCGGGAAACTACAGGCCGGTCAGCCTAACCTCTGTTCCAGGGAAGATGGTGGAATGTCTCATTAAGGATAAAATCTTAAAATACATAGAAGAACAAGCTCTGCTGAGGGAGAGTCAGCATGGCTTCTGCAAGGGGAAGTCTTGCCTCACAAACCTGTTAGAATTTTTTGAAAAGGTCAACAGGCATGTGGATACGAGCGAACCCGTGGATATTATATATCTGGATTTTCAGAAGGCGTTTGACACGGTCCCTCATGAAAGGCTCCTGAGAAAACTCCACAGTCAGGGAATAAGAGGGCAGGTCCTCTTGTGGATTAGGAACTGGCTGAAGACCAGGAAACAGCGAGTGGGAGTCAATGGGCAATTTTCACAATGGCGAGAGGTGAAAAGCGGTGTGCCCCAAGGATCCGTCTTGGGACCGGTGCTTTTCAACTTATTCATAAATGACCTGGAGTCGGGGATAGGCAGTGAGGTGGCCAAGTTTGCAGATCACTAAACTTTTCCGGGTGGTGAAGACCAGCAGCAGGGATTGTGAAGAGCTCCAGAAGGATCTCTCCAAACTGGGAGAATGGGCAGCAAAATGGCAGATGCGCTTCAATGTAAGTAAGTGCAAAGTGATGCACATAGGGGCAAGAAACCAAAATTTCACATATACGCTAATGGATACTGAGCTGTCTGTGACGGATGAAAAGAGAGATCTTGGGGTGCTGGTGGACAGGTCGATGAAAGTGTCGACCCAGTGTGCGGCGGCTGTGAAGAAGGCCAATTCCATGCTCGGGATCATTAAAAAAGGGATTGAGAATAAAACGGCCAATATCATTATGCCTTTGTACAAATCGATGGTAAGGCCGCATCTGGAGTATTGTGTCCAGTTCTGGTCACCACACCTCAAAAAGGATATAGTTGAATTGGAAAAGGTGCAGAAAAGAGCGACCAGAATGATTCGTGGGCTGGAGCACCTCCCTTATGAGGAAAGAAAGGCTACAGCGTCTGGGGCTTTTCAGCCTAGAAAAAAGGCGCCTGAGGGGGGACATGATTGAGACTTATAAAATTATGCATGGGATGGAGAGAGTGGATAGAGGGAAATTCTTCTCCCTCTCGCACAACACCAGAACCAGGGGACATGTACTAAAATTGAGTGGAGGGAGAGTTAGAACAGACAAAAGAAAATATTTCTTTACCCAGCGTGTAATTCATTTGTGGAACTCCTTGCCACAGGATGTGGTGATGGCATCTGGCCTAGATGCCTTTAAAAGGGGTTTGGACAGATTCATGGAGGAAAAGACCATCACAGGTTACAAGCCATAAGCAACCTCCTGGTTTTTAGAAGTAGGTTTTCTCTGTGCCAGGTGCAAGGGAGTGTCAACGGGAAACAGGTTATCTTGTTGTCTTGTGCTCCCTGAGGCATCTGGTGGGGCTACTGTGTGACACAGGAAGCTGGACTAGATGGGCTTTTGGCCTGATCCAGCAGGGCTCTTCTTATGTTCTTATGTTCTTAAAAGTACCATGAGACACTTTTGCGGTACCTCTGGAGTAAGCACTGCTGGCGCGGAGGCCGGCACCACTCATTCCGTCCCAGTGCCGCCGGACACAGGTAAGTCCTGCAGTGGGAGGGAGGGCCGGGGAGGCAGCGATTGGCCGGCCAGGCCAGGGAGGGGGGGGGCTGGGGATAACGGCGCCGTGCTGTACCGATGTCCCAAGCCCCTTCCCGGGTCTGTCCGGCCTTGCACAGCCTCCCCAGTTGTGCGCCAGCTAAATAGCTGGCATGCATCCGAGGAGGCCCACTGGGGTCGCTGGGGCTTACATCGGTGGAAGGGAACATTCATAGGATGCAGCAGATGGCTATTTAGGCTGGCAGGTGCATCTTAAGCAGAATTGGGCTGCCCATATGTACTAAAATACTATGTTGGAAAAACACATGAATATGGTATGATATTGTAACCAAAATTTACTCTCTTCCTTGTGGTACGTTTAACTTTGCTACCATTAATGTGTGAGTTAATAAATCCTTAGTCTTGACACTTCATGGGACCAGTTATTCTATATTTGCTTTGTTCTGACGTCCAGTTGCTTGTTCTTCGCAGGAAGCTGCTACATTGGGCAAGAAGGTCATGGTACTAGACTACGTTGTGCCAACACCTTTGGGTACTTCATGGGGTAAGTTATCTGTACTTGAAATAGATATAAGTGTTGGTGTTGCATCTTGATAACATTCTTGGTTTTTGTTTTAAATTGTCCTTTTGTGGGTTGCCAGTTCTTGGAAAAGATGCTTGTGTGAGAACAACATTGTTGACATTGTTGGCTTCCTCATTAACAATTGTATTCCAACCCTCCTTGGCAAAACTCATGCTCTTAACTCTCAGTTGTGCAACCCTCCTACAATAAGTCATGGCTCAGAATTGCTTAACACTTTATTTGAAGACCTCCTTCTCTGCAGGTATTGAAAGATCAAAAGTGTAAGGATAAGCATCTGAAGCTGTTGAGCACAACTCTATTTGGATAATGTAAAATATGTTCCTTATATGGGAAAAGAAATACATGCTTGCGGCAGGAGACTTTAATTTTTCAATTTAGTTTGTGTTAGGTGATGTCTTGTTTGGAGTACTATATTTGTGTTCTTAATGGTTTGAGTTGGCTTTTATAGCAATTGCTTCTGTAAAGTGCTTCTTTAAAGTTTGAAGCAAGACTGCTGCTGTTCTTCTACGTAAGCACAGACTCATCTTTATTGTGACTACCACATAAGAAGTGTTGTAAGGATTAAGTTATAGTTACTGTAGTTCTTCTTTTAAAAGTCACTTTGATATAGCAGCATGAAGACACACATTGTTCCATTCCACTTTGTGTGCAATATATCATCTTCTTTTGTTCTTGCTACAGTGGTAAGCTTGGATGAATTCCACCAGTACACTGCCATATTACTAATCAATAACTGTAGGAGAGATTTCAGGCTCTGTAGAAGTGCTGACTTCCTTTTTATTCCTCAATCCCATTCTATGTTTGCTGTCTTTAAATGCTGCAAGCATTGGAGATTCACTGCTAGTAGCCTTGCCACTCATTCACAGGGCTTCTGCAACACATTACATAGCATGATCGGAATTGCTGCCATATGTCGCTGCTACTACCTCATAGATGCCTACTTGATTTCTAGTTCCACTTAGAATGGGATGAAGCATTTTTATTTCACTTATTTACAGCAATCAAACCATTGATTTTGAAGTAATGATTCAATAGCGATTGATCTCAAATTGTGTACTTAGGCTACAATCTTATACATTTTCCTGGAAGTAAGCCCCATTGGACACAATACAGCTTACTTCTCAGTAGACATGCCTAGGATTGTGCGTTTTGTCTTTCTGCTCTGTAGCCTGCCTTTGTGAAGTTGCTAGCATTTAAGAACAACTTTGCTGCTCTCCCTCTTCGTTGCACAGAAAGGTGAAATGCTGTAGCCAGTTTTTATGTAAAACCATGGTGCTTATTGTTAACAAGGGGCTTCCATATAAAAAGCATCAGAGCCTCCCGCTTCTCTGTGTACACCTGTCCGCATTGGGGGACGACGACTAGTATGATGTTTGAAGCTGTCCCATTCAAAGTGCTGCATAACAAATACCTCTCAGCATACAACAAATGTTTTGGTCATTCCCTGGGTATGCAGAAGATACATAAATGCTGTGCTTCTTGACAGACAGAATGTGATTTAAATGTGATCCTTTTAATAAACACTTTGTGTTTCAGGACTTGGTGGCACTTGTGTAAATGTAGGCTGCATTCCTAAGAAGTTGATGCATCAAGCAGCTCTTTTAGGTCAAGCACTTCAAGATTCAAGGAAGTTTGGCTGGGAGTATGATCAGCAAGGTTTGTAAGAAAGCAAAGCATTTTATGGATGAGGAAGGATAATTATCATTGAGAGCAAAGTATTGCAATTGGTGTAAAATTAAGCTGTTATTCCTAAAAGGGAGCTTAAGGAGTGAAATTAACATCACAAATCTCTTATGTGTACTTCTCAACCTTTAGTAGCGTTGTGTCTCCTTAAATAAAGAGCAAGAATTTTAGACTATTGCTTGTCATAATCTTTTTTCCCTCTTCCCCTAACTTATGACAAAGTAGGCAAATTTCTCCTTATCACAAATAGGGTATTGGTCTTAAGACTTGTATCACAGTGTTTGCAAATTATGTAATCCTAAATTAAACTGCCTGAATTTGCTCTGTTGTTGTATTATTGTTTCATTACTTGGATCTGAATTGCTTTGCAAATGACTTTTGTTTCTCTTTAGTTAAACACAACTGGAAAACCATGGTCGAAGCAATTCAAAATTATATAGGATCGTTGAACTGGGGGTATCGGGTGGCCTTGCGCGAGAAGTCTGTGACCTATCTCAACGCCTATGGAGAGTTCATTGGGCCACACAAGATTAAGGTACTTGCAAAGCATGAATCTGTGTTTGAAGTTAATACATTTGTATGAAAAAAAAATATTTTAAAAGATCAAGTAGTATGTATATATAAATAAATAACCTTTCCTCAAAACTGATGTCCCAATTGCAAGGTGTATCTTTGTACATGAACTTGAAACTAAAAATGACTGGCAGCGCAATCCTGTGTAACAGTAGATGCACAGGTGTAACAGTAGATGCACCAGTGTAAGTGCACTTACACTGGCACTTACACCGGTGCATCTACTGTTACACCGGTGCAAGGTTACATAAGATTGCGCTGTAAATGAATACATGGTACCTACGAATGGTCACAGATGAACCTGCTCTGTTGAACTTTATTGCAAATGCTCAAAGTAGGCATGAACTATTAACTGGGGCAGATATTTGGCTGAGCAAAAAGAAAAGTCAGTCAAACTTAAGCTCACAACTTTGACTAACTGACACAATCCTGTGCTTGTCTACTCAGAAATAAGTCCCAGTATGTCCAATATGGTTTACTCCCAAGAAAATGTATAGGATTGCAGCCTAAGTAACGTGCCAGTTGATAACTACATTATGCACGTCTTATGTTGACTTTATGTACATTGTGAATAATTAACACTTTAAAAACACAAAAAATTAAGAGAGACTTTAATAGAGAAGCCACAATAATTGACGTAACATTACAACTGGATATTAAGGCCATCAGAATGAAGATTAAATGTGACACAAGCATAGAATAATATGCCAATCACTGCAATATGCGACAGTGTGACTATTTTGCAAATGCTGTTGATTTGCATGCTTTATTCTGAACTCCTGTGGAATCTGGCTCCTTAAGTTTTTTTTCTTTTTCAAGGAACAGTATAGTAGCAAGAAAAGTACGAGTAAGGAAGTGTGAAGGGCCATCAAAGAAGGGCTGACGGTCATACAGAGCACCTGAGCTTTTTACAAGCACAGTCTGTACACTTTTAACTGTGTCTAAACTAATGAAGCGTTAAGATTGGGCTGCTGAAAGCCGAGTTCACTCAGCTTGCATCCATTTCCTGACCAATATGTTGGGATGCAGTGAAGTGCAAACTGTTTTATAAATAGCAAATGTCTCATTGGTAAAATACTTGATACAAGTACCATTGATTTAAAGTAAATGTTAGTCTTAGAGTGGGCTACGAGGTTAGTATCCCATATACACAAGTGCTATAGAAAGACCAGTCAGATTTCCCTTTAGGAATTTACTAAATATGGATATTGCTTTATATACTGTGTCAGTTTTAGGTCAGCACTATTTACTCCATGGAAGTTGTTTTCAGTAAGCTATATTACTGGCAATGTCCTGTGGAACATGTATTGGTGGTTAGAGTCCCAGTGCTATTTCCCTTAATTTCGGTGTTCTAGGCAACCAACAGGAAAGGACAAGAAACTTTCTACACAGCTCAGGCATTTGTTCTAGCCACAGGAGAGAGACCTCGATACTTGGGTATCCCAGGAGATAAAGAGTACTGTATTACCAGGTGAGCCGAGGCTAAATTTCTCTACTCTTTAGCACATTAAAAAGGCATTCTGAATCTTACTCATTTTAACTAATATTTTCACTTCTTTTCAGTGATGACCTCTTCTCCCTTCCCTACTGCCCTGGAAAGACTTTAGTTGTGGGAGCTTCTTATGTAGCTTTGGAATGTGCCGGATTTCTTGCTGGCCTTGGTTTGGATGTCACTGTTATGGTGCGCTCGATCTTTCTTCGTGGCTTTGATCAAGAAATGGCAGAGAGAGCAGGTGCCTATATGGAAACGCATGGTGTAAAATTCATCAAGAAGTTTGTTCCTATTGAGGCAAGTATGTTCTCTTGGTCAGTGAAATTTTTAAAATGCTGGGCAGTCTGACATGTTTCTGTGCAGCAGTTTGGTGTGGTGTTAAGGCTAGTGTGTAGATTGAGATGTATACTGCCAAAGCAATATTGCTCTCATGCATAAGAGCATGTTGCTGAGTGTTTTTGTTGACTCCATGCAGATTATAAAGTTGGAAGAAGGCATGCCTGGAAGACTCAAAGTGGTTGCAAAATCCACAGAAGGATCGGAAATGATTGAAGGAGAATACAACACTGTAAGCGCCCTGCTTTGTGTGTGTGTGTGTGTGTGTGTTTGTGTGTGTGTGTGTGTGTGTACTGTGTCCAAAATCTGTTGAGACTACCAAAAAAGAGGGAAAAAAAGCTTTTGTGTAGCCTAATGCACTTCAATTGCTTTTTTTGTCTTGTTGCACAAAGTTTTGGTTACTGAATTCCTTTTGCCTATGCGAGCATTATAATTCTTGGGGTGAAGGATTGAGATTGCAATTCCTGGGGTAAAAGGATAGAGATTGTGAGGAGCCTGCCACAAGCACCTTTGAATTATGTTTGGAATCTTAACAGGCTACTTAGATAAAACTTTTGCAGCAGAAGTTCTATTCATGCAAGGTGGGTCAGGGCAACTTTAGCCAATCTCCTTTTCCCCTGCTGACTTGAACAGCCCCCCCCCCCCATACACACACCCCATATTTTTGAGAGGCTGCAGATGGACAGCAAAGGGGTGGGATTGACCAATGTTGCCCCTCCTTGTATAAATAGAACTACTTACGTTGCAGAACTATTAAATGGAGATCCAATCCAGCGTTTGCTAGAGCACATATACCTCATTATAGTTCAAGCATTTGTTCTTTTTTAATTCAGGTTTTGATAGCTGTTGGTCGTGATGCTTGTACCAAAAATATTGGCTTGGACAAAATTGGTGTGAGAGTTAATGAAAAGTAAGTATTCTGACTCTTTGGTAGCTACTCTTGATATATAGTGACTTTCAGCTGGGAGTCTGCTTTGAGCTTTAACAGATCTCTCTTTTCCTTCCAGATTTTTTCTAATACAGCTCTGGTTTTCACAAATCATTTCAAAAATGATGAATAACTAGACCTAAAACATGTAGATAATTAACTCCTAAGAATGAAGCTGGAGATTTTAATGAGTATTGCTGTCAAAATTAGTTTGATACTAGTTTTTCATGCCTGTAAATGCTTACGTCTCATTATTATCAAACTACTTAGATGCAGCAGCATTCAAAACTGAAAAGTTAGAATATCATTTAGTTAAATCTTAAGCAGGAAACCTGATTTCCTTGAATTACAGCTAATTTCTTATATATAATTCTGTAAAGCAGCAATTTTCGGCAAGCAGATGAATGGAGCTATTTGAATTATATGTATGAGGGTGTGAGCGCTCCGCCATTCTAAGCCGTCGTGAACGTGCCGTAAAGCATGTTCACGACTTTAGAGTAAGGGCGGCTGGTGTGAAGGCGGGCCGCTCTCATTCCGCCACCGGATCGCCCATGCGGCTGCCGGAGGAGGTAAGCGATCCCCCGGCGGGTGTGGGGGCAGTCCAGGCAGTGAGGGAGGGGGGCCATTGGCCACCATATCCCCGTCCCCTTCCCAGGCCGGATCCGCAATTACCCGGCCTCCTCCGTCTTCTGACAGCGAAATAGCTTCCGGAAATCCAAGGAGGCCTGTTGGGGCCTCCCCACGCTACACCCGGGAGTCCCCAGGAAATGGGAATAATATCCAGCAGGCGACCTGGGCCACCCACGGGATACTTAGGCAGGATTGGGCTGCCCATCTGGATTGTTGAGTACCCAAAACTTAATATTAGACAGAAAATTGTTTTCCTCTTACATAATATGATTGAAGTCACTCCAGTTTTTTATGTCATACCTAATTTTTTGTTTTAATTTCGTCAACTCATGAGGCTAGATGTCGGTGTGCTAATTTCTGTTTCTTCAAAACCAGGAATGGAAAAATACCTGCGAATGATGAAGAACAAACCAATGTGCCTTATGTCTATGCTATTGGAGATATTTTGGAAGGAAAGCTTGAACTTACACCAGTTGCCATAAAAGCAGGCAGGCTGTTAGCCCGCAGGCTTTTTGGAGGAAGTAACATAAAGGCAAGTGTGTTATTTCCTAGAGGTATAAGTAGCAAACTTCTTCGGTTTGAACAAAGAACTGGATGTCCTCCTGTAATGTGGTTATAATGTGCCCAAAACATCGTATACAGGTGGTGATGTTTACATCAAGTGATCTTGTGTTAATAGTTGTACTGAGTTTATGAACGGCTGTGCCTTCCCAACTGGTGTGAAGAATATTAGCAGAAGGTATAAGAACATAAGAAGAGCCCTGCTGGATCAGGCCGAAGGCCCATCTAGTCCAGCTTCCTGTATCACACAGTGGCCCCACCAGATGCCTCAGGGGGCACACAAGACAACAAGATACCTGTGTCCAGTCGCCACACCCTTGCACCTGGCACAGAGAAAACCTACTCTTACAACCAGGAGGTTGCTTTTCCCCATCATGGCTTGTAAGCTGTGATGGACTTTTCCTCCATAAATCTGTTCAATCCCCTTTTAAAGGCATCCAGGCCAGGTGCCATCACCACACCCTGTGGCAAGGAGTTCCACAGATGAATTATACGCTGGGTAAAGAAATATTTTCTTTTGTCTTTTAATACTCCCTCCACTCAATTTTAGTTGATGTCCCCTAGTTCTAGTGTTGTGTGACAGGGAAAAGAACTTCTCTCTATCCACTCTCTCCATCCCATGCATAATTTTATACGTCTCAATCATGTCCTTTTTTTTTTTTAGACTGAAGAGCCCCAAACGCTGTAGCCTTTCCTCATAAGGGAGATGCCCCAGCCCACTATTCATTTTGGTCACTCTCCTCTGCACCTTTTCCAGTTCCACTATATCCTTTTTGAGATGCGGAGTCCAGAACTGGACGCAATACTCCAGATGCAGCCTTACCATAGATTTGTACAACGGCATAATAATATTGGCCGTCTTATCATCAATCCCTTTTTTACTGATCCCCATGGAATTGGCCTTCTTCACAGCCGCCGCACACTGGGTCGATCGACACTTTCATCGACCTGTCCACCAGCACCCCAAGATCTCTCTCTTGGTCCGTCACAGACAGCTCAGAACCCATTAGCGTATATGTGAAATTTTGGTTTCTTGCCCCTATGTGCATCACTTTGCACTTACTTACATTGAAGCGCATCTGCCATTTTGCTGCCCACTCTCCCAGTTTGGAGAGATCCTTCTGGAGCTCTTCACAATCCCTGCTGGTCTTCACCACCCGGAAAAGTTTAGTGTCATCCACAAACTTGGCCACCTCGCTGCTTATCCCCAACTTCAGGTCATTTATGAATAAGTTGAAAAGCACCGGTCCCAAGACCGATCCTTGGGGCACACCGCTTTTCACCTCTTGCCATTGTGAAAATTGCCCATTGACTCCCACTCGCTGAATCCGCCCTTTGGAAGTCAAGGGTTTTCGTATCGGATTTGCTTGGCACTCTCCCCCCGACATGCATGAAGAAACAGATCGCAGCATGGTCACTGTTCCCCAATGGCTCGGTAACATTTACCTCCCTGACCAGGTCCTGAGTACCACACAATATCAAATCCAGAGTCACCTGTCCTCTGGTCGGCTCTGTGACTAGCTGCTCTAATGCACAGTCATTTAGCATATCCAGAAATCCAGTCTTTTTTCACGACCAGAGCTTGAATTGACCCAGACAATATGAGGATAATTGAAATCCCCCATGATCCTCTCACTGACATCTCTCTGATTATTTCCTTATCTCAAGGTCCCCTTCAGGTTTTTGATCTGGAGTACGATAACATACCCCCACTATTACATCGCTCCTTGAGCCTGATAACTTAAGTAATTCTATGGTAGAGTTGGACCCCCCTTCAATCTCTTTCAGGGCCAGAGCATGAATTGACCCAGTTGATGTGAGGATAATTGAAGTCCGCCATGACTACAACCCTGTCTCTCGTTGACACCTCCCTGATTTGCTTCCTCATTTCAAGATCCCCTTCAGGTTTTTGATCTGGAGGACGGTAGCATGCCCCTACTATTACATCGCTCTTTGAGCCTAGTAATCTAACCCAGAGTGATTCTACGGAGGAATCAGAGCCCCCCTCCACCTCTACTCTGGTGGATTCTACCCCTTCTTTGACATAGATGGCCACCCCACCTCCAACACGTCCCTCTCTGTCCTTCCTATAGAGTTTGTAACCTGGGATTGCGGTATCTCACTGGTTCTCCGCATTCCACCAGGTTTCCGTTATGCCCACCATGTCAATGTTTTCCCTCGCCACCAAACATTCCAGTTTTCCCATCCTCACTCGGAGACTTCGGGCATTTGCATAAAAGCACTTGTATATCAGATTCCCTGAGAAGGGTTGTTTGCTTCTTTTTTCCTGCATCCTCTCATCCTGATGGACTGGCTGTCACATCCCATCCCACTTCCTCTCCCAATTTCTACTCTGTTGTAACCTTGCTGTTCCTGAACCTCTCCACCCTCATTCCCTAGAGATGAGGAGCCCCGAACCGGATGCCCCTCGGCTCCTGTCGGCTTTCCCCCAGGGGTCAGTTTAAAAGCTGCTCTGCCACCTTCTTAATGTTACGGAATAGCAGTCTGGTTCCGGATTGGTTCAAGTGAAGCCCATCCCTCTTGTACAGGCCTGGCTTATAATAGATCATATAGGCAGCAGGATGAGGATTGGAACCTACAATTGCAGTCTATTGTTTCTGTTGTGTTAGCTATCTCCTGCTCCTGAGAAAGACTGGAAGTACCAGACAGGTTCTTGTAGAGTTGGAACTGAGAAGGAGGCAGAGCCTTTGACAGCACTACTGGCGCAGTCTTGCGTAAGGATATGCAGCCGGCTGCTGTATCCTATCCCGTTCCCGGGCTGCCCCGAGAGCACCTCGGAAGAAGGCAATGTTTATCCCCTTCCCTGGGTGCAAGCCGGCCGGGGCCCTATGGGCCTCCTCTGATGTATGCCAGCTATGAAACTGACGTATATCCAAGGTGGGGGAGTAAGGCCTGCCAGGGCTGGAAACAGACCTAGGATATTGGCGGAGCTTGCCGCCAATATCCCCGCCCTTTCCCAGCCTGGGCCGGCCAATGGCTCCCTCCCTCCACACCCCTGCCTTTCCTCCCCCCACCCCTGCACCGATATGTGCAGGACTTACCTCCACCGGTGGGTGCCGGGTCCGGAGGGTGGCGGAGTGAGGGCTGCTGGCCTCCGCGTCAGCAGCCCTCACTCTAGAGTCATCGCAAACGTGCTTTACGGCACATTTGCGATGGCTTAGAGTGGTGGACTGCGCACTCCCCTGGTCTAAGTTAGAGAAGATCGGGCTGTCTGTGTTCATTAAGCTAAACCTAAGTAAATAATCCTAGATCGCTGCTAGAATATAAGCTGCACTCTTTTGCTGTGGCCAGTGGAAACATAGTTTATAAGATGGAATTATTGGTTTTTCCATTGCTTTTATGTGTTGTGTTACATGTTTTCAATTTTAGTGTGACTACGTCAATGTACCAACTACGGTGTTTACACCTCTGGAATATGGCTGCTGTGGATTATCAGAAGAGCGAGCTGTTGAGCAGCTTGGAAAAGATAACTTAGAGGTGATGCTTACTGATGTCTTAAAACTTTTGATGTAAAGTATGACTTCTCTTCAAAAGAAATATGTAGCCATTATCGCTTTTAGTAATTTTCAGCTTTAATCTAAGCGGGTTATTTTTGCATGCACAATAATTGAGATGGCCTTTTCCTCTTCTTGAAGACACCCTCTTCCCTAAAGCTTGTGGACACACATCCTCCCTTCCCAATTTTTACCCCAATATTTTCACTTTTGAAGTGGGCGGTTCTCTCCACAGAAAGGATCTTCCTTCCAGGCCTAAGACGCTGAGGGGTTGGCACTTATGCCCTGCTCTCTGCTGCCCAGCATATTCCATGGCAGCATGTCTGCATATGGTCATTCCACATGAAGTGGGTGATCATTCACTGTCGTTCTAAAATATGGTAGAAGGTGCATAGAGTGAAATTTGAAACCCTAAAAGCCTAATTTTCTTTCTTCCTCAGGTATATCACACTCTGTTCTGGCCACTGGAATGGACGATACCAAATAGAGATAACAACACTTGTTACGCAAAAGTAATCTGCAATAAGCTTGACAATGTATGTATTCCTGTCTAAAAACATTTGTCCTGTGTGTTCATGTTTTCAAAGTATAGAGCAGAGGTTCCAACCTGTGGTCCTCGTGGCACCGTGTTGGAGTCCGAAAAGCAGTGGCTTGAACTCTGCCGGGCTTGCAAAGCTTGAGTGTGCAGGCTCTAAGCACAGGCCCTCCCTTGTGCCTTGCCTTGCCTTGCTGCACTCTTTTTGTTGTTAATACTGTATTGAATATAGCTGTACTGTATATTCATTCATGTATTTTAAGTCCTTCCGTGTATGCGTTTGGAAACAGAAACCTGGGACAAAGTTGAACTTCGAAAGATGCTATCTCTCTTTTGCAGTGGTTGCTTTGAGGGGTGTGGACAACTTCTGTTTCCTGCTTTCTCTTGTGGTCTCCCATCAACCTTCATTGGAGCCCAAACATCTTTATCGATTTCCATCACCTGCTGTAATTATAAGAAGGGATGGGAACCTGTACAGCATGAAGCCAACCTTCTTTGCCTTGGTCCTGTAGATGGTTGGGATGTGTTGGGCAATCAGTCTGAACTTTGTTTCATGTCTGTGGCTATTCAACTCATTAAAGTGGAACTTTGTTCTTAGTTTGAACACCTTCCAGACAGCAAACAGGACACCTTATTTTTATACAGTACTTTTCCCAAAGTGCTCAAAGCAGTATCTTTAGTAACCAGGACAAAAGAGCAAGATAAGCACCACTGTGCTGAAACCAAAAACAGCCATTAAGTGTTGGGACACTACATATAAGTTGGTAGTCGCATTATTTGAAACCAACCTCCTGTTGAGGAGGTAAAATATACAGGTCCCAAGAACTAAAGAGCAGCCTACAATGAAAATAGAAAATGCCAATTGGACTAATGTGCATCTTTCTCTTCATTTTTAAACATAGAACCGTGTGATTGGATTTCATGTTCTTGGACCGAATGCTGGGGAAATTACCCAAGGTTTTGGGGCAGCAATAAAATGTGGGATCACAAAGGCATTACTTGATGAAACAATAGGTATACATCCAACATGTGCAGAGGTAAGAGAGTAATTATTATTTGCACCTGAATAGAATGTAACTTCTACTGCCTGTCTTGTTGTATCTTGAATGGACTTTTCTCTCCATCACCATAAGTGTCTCTCCTCAGCATCTCCCATCCTTAAACAACCACCTTAAACAACTAGCTACAGCTACAAAGTTAGAGCTCTTGCTCTTTTCTGCTCCTTTATGATTCTTGTCTTGAACTTGGCAGTGGTAGGCTTACCAGATCTCCAACCGGGACAGAGTGCTAGACCTTTAGGAGAAGGAATGTGGGCAGGTGTAGCTTGTTAAGTCCTAGAGCAGGGGTTCTCAACCTGTGGTACAGGTCCCCCTAGGGCAGTGGTTCCCAAACTTTTTAGACTCGCACCTCCCTTGACCTCCCTCGCCATTAGCTTTGGCTCTCCATTACAGTGCACTGAAGAGACAGGCACTCTTTACATGCTCAGAGGCACCCTTCCTAATATGTATGTGTATATTCCCAAAACGAGCCCTAAAGTGGATTTTCCATGCTTATGCTGAGCAGCAGCTAAGCCAGGAGTGCACAGGGTGGGGTTGGGATGCTGCCTTGCTTCCCTTGGCAGGCCTGGGGTGCCTACCTGGTAGAGGGCACTGATGTCGTCTGCGTTAGTCCTATTCATGGCAAGAGAAACATCAAAGCATGGGAGGGAGGTCATTTTCATTGGTCATGCCCTACCGTAGTTGCATGTAGTTGCTACCTTGGGTAGCATCTTTGCAAGATGAAAAAAAGATGTAGCAACTTTGCAAGATGAAAAAAAGATTCTTATACTTCCCGGCAGTCTCTAATCGGGGGAGGGAGTTGTCCCAACAAATAGAGTGGGGAACTAACTTAGAGGTGGGTCAAAAAGGAGGAGACAGAGCCTAATAATTAATCAAACGAACATAGCAGCTGCCTCCTCTTCCTCTGACTTAAACAAGGGAGCCATCTGCAAGCAACTTACTTATGCCTCTTCCACCTTTCTTAATCACAGAGTGAGAAATCAAAGACTTGAAAGCTTTCTTAAAAACATTCAGCAGCAAGAAAATATTTTACCAATTTGCAAACCGGCAATGGGGAGAAATGGGATGCTGTCTCCAGCACTTAACGCGACGCCCCTGCCTGCTTTCCATGACGCACTTGGGAGTCGCACCTCCCAGTTTGGGAACCTCTGCCCTAGGGGTACGCGGACCTCTTGCTGGGGTACGCCAAGCCCTGCCCCTTATCTGCCCCATCAGCAGCTAATTAAGTGTTAATTAACATGGATTTTAAATTGTAATTATTTTCGGAGCCCTTCTGTCTCTCTAATTTTGGTTTTGGGCTTTTTTTTTGTACTTTGGAAAATGTACTTTGGTGGGGTGGGGGAGGGAGGGAGGAGCTGATTTTGGGAAGTGTGACTTGGAGAAAAAAAGAGATCCTTGCATATGTGTGTGTGTGTGTCTGTCTGTCTGTCTGTCTGTCTCTCTCTTTCTCTCTCTCTCTCACACACACACACACAGTTAAATAAGACATTTTTCACATTTAAAATTGTTTTAGTACTTTTTACTTAACGATTAATTACCTAATTAATTAATCCAATTAATTAGCAGGGGGTACTTCAGAAAATTGGACCATGATAGGGGGTACCCGGACCTCCAAAGGTTGAGAACCCCTGTCCTAGAGCACAATCCTAGGCATGTCTACTCAGAAGCAAACCCCATTGTGTTCAATGGGGCTTGCTTCTGAGTAGACAGGCCTAAGATTGTACTCTAAGGGTTTAACAAGCTACACCTGCCCACATTCCTTCTCCTAAAGGTCTAGCACTCTGTCCCAGTTGGAGATCTGGTAAGCCTAGGCAGTCGTATCCATTTGAGACTGCTGCAGCGTGTATTGCTTAGGAGCAAAATACTGAAGATTAATCCAATCTTCAAAACAAAATATTTTGGAAGCATCACAACTGCCATTTAAGTGGCAGAAGAGCCATCCGCCTTCTGACTTCCTTTGTGTACAAAGCAAAGATTAATGCCGATGAAATGCTATTGGAAAAGAGATTCTTCAAAATCCTTAATTAAAAACCATTTGTTTTACTCTCACAGGTGTTCACTACAATGGACATTACAAAGGCTTCAGGGCAAGTGATCACACAGAGCGGCTGCTGAGGTTAAGCCCTGCTGTTTAAACTGTTTCTTTTGGGACCCACTTACCTATGTTGAAGGGTTTAGGAAGCAAACAAAAATACATGGATAAATGAGAGTAGTATCTAATCACAGTATGTTGGTGCTGCAGATGGAACATTTCTGAAACTTCTACAAAAGGTAGTGGTGTCTGCAGGAAATAGTAAAACAGCAGGGTAAACTTTAATCCTGACTTGCTTAGAATGGCACTTGAGTGCATTTTTGAAGTTTTGGCTCTGAACCCCGCCTGGAGGCGAGCCATGGCTGATGACTTCTCTGCAAAGTTGGGGAAACCTATTCGTCCAGTCAAACAAGTGGAGATTCCTTCCAAAGGAACTTCTGAATCGCACAAGTGAAGTTTAAATTTAAACGTTCTTAGTTTCAGTGCTTTGTACAAATGCATCAGGCTCAGCTGAATGTATAGTTAAAGCAAACTTGTTAGCAAACGTTAACACTTTGGGTCATTTCTAATTTGTTTGTTATAGTTTAACTTGAATGTTGAGGTTTATTTGATGTTAATGGGTTATCTGAGTCTTGTCATGAATTGGAAAACAAGTCTAGAAAGTGAATACATTATATCCTCTTAGAGATAAAGCGTGCACAATGAGGTGGTGATTTTTATTCTTAATCCATAGCTGCTTGTTCATAGGAAAAAGCAGTGGCCTCCTAAGGCACAAAATGATCAACATTACAAAATAATCAGCATTACAAATTTTCTGGGACAGAGCGGCTTGGCTGAACAAGGTCCAGCATCTCTGGTTTTCCTTAGTAAACTTACCAGATTTCCTCCCCACAATTCACTACTAGAAGAAAATATCCCTTTGAAGTTGAAATATTTTGATGGAAACCTTAATATCTTTCCCTTTCGTTCAATAACATACCGTAGTTTTCAGCCATAAAATAGAATGCATTTGGTCTGGACTACTTGTATGCAAACTCTTCACTTGAACTATGTCATAGCAGAGAACAGTGGCTTACTGTGCTCTGTAAAAAAAAAAAAAAAGTACAGTAACTAGTTTGGAACCATGCATCCCCCTTGAGAATGTTGTGCTTGCGTTTGGTTCATTTTGTCTGCAGATGTGTGTGTTTTGAAATGCTTACTTTCAAAAGCTGTATCATATAGAAACAGTTTTTGGGACTATTTATGATGTATCATGGAATTTAAAGTTTAATAAATGAGTAATCTTGCGTGGCTAAGCAGTTTAGCTTTTGCCAAAGGAGGAGTATGTGTTATGACTTTATAAGTGGAGGTGCAGAAAAGTTTATGAGAAGATGGAATTGGAGTGTGCGCACCATATCCTATCCCCTTTTAACAGCCTCCCTGCTCCCTTTGTCTTGGACCTGTGCCAGCTACAGAGCTGGCACAGGTCCAAGGAGACCCATTGGCAATTGGGAAGCTTAAGAGGAGGTAAGGGACACTGTGTACTTCTATTGCAGCGCAATCCTATCCAATTTATACCACCAGTGTAACCAGTGGGGGAGGGCAGGGCGAGAGGCTTTGGAGGGGAGATTTAAATCCCCTTTGAATCCCCCTTTGGAGGGGCTTTGAATCCCCTATCCGTCCTGGGGCCTCCCATTCTCGCTACACCACTGGTTACACCGGTGGTGTAAGTTGAATTGCGCTGCAAATCTTGCCACAGAACTCCAGTGTTCCACAGAATGATAACCACTGGCTTATACATTCAAGCAAAAGTAACTTCATCAACAGTAGCAATCAATTCATTTTTGTCCCCTACCTTGTGAGCTTTAAAAGCATGTTAGGATTTGTTTACTTTTCCCACTTTCTAAAAAAAAAAAGTTCTTTAATCAGTAATGAGTACAGTCTATCTGTTCTTACTCTCAGTAGTTTAAAAAAGGAGGTGGTGTTGTGATTCAAGCACCTGCCACATACTCTGAAGTGGTGAGGGCTTTCCTGTAGTCATTCCTCATACTCCCCTGAACACCAAGATTTTGGACAAAGAACTTGGAATCCACTGCCCTTCTCTAATCCTGAAACTGAATTGCAACAAGTTGCAATGAAGTTTGATGGACTATAGTGAGTGGGGGGAGGGGGAGAATCCGGATTTATTGAATTACGGGTGTGTTTTTAGCATTGTGTAAATTGCCTATAGACTAGCTTTCAACAGAACTACAAAATAGGATACACATGTTTAAAATATAATACATCTAGTTTGGGAATAGTGCAGGAGGCTGTACCTAATCCACTGTTGGAGGCAATGGCTGGGTATCAAATGGTCCACAACAGAAAGAATACGATGCTCCACTGAAGTTTTAGCATCTGCTGATGCTGTGCTTGGTTCTTCCATATTACTTGTTTTATGAATTGTACATTCAGTGCAGTTATCAGTGATCCTGCTGTCCCAGGATTACTATAACTTGCTAATTTTAAAATGATTTTAAACCTTTGTGTTGTAATTTCCAGTGCTAAACATTGCATACACAATAAAGGATAACCAGATATTGTCAATGTACATTTCTGCTTCCATAGTCTAGATTTTCAATAGGCTGGGTGCCTACTTCACACAACTTTCCCTTTACTGGTGTACATCAAATTTAAATGAAGGGAAAATCTTGTGCAATAGTGGTAGACACTTGCACTTAAATCAGAAAATCAGTGGTAAGCACACCTTGACTAGAGCAGGGCTGTTCTATTTTTAAAAAATGTACACACACCCTTGAAGCCAATAAAATGTGTTCCTTTGTAGTCTACTGATTCAAATTGCTGATAGATCATTTCAAACAACAAGGTACAACTCTATTGAGAGCTGTTGCCAGCTGTTTCCCAGGGAGTGCTTGTACATACCCAAATATTACTTTTAACCCAAGTTAAGTCAACAAACTAGAGTTTGTGGGCTTATTTTAGAGTTATTAGCATGGTTGCTTTTTTGTTTCTGAGCTCTTCAAAGATGTCAGTACACTGGAGAAAATGCATATGAAACTTTCAGTTTTTTATCAGCAGAAAAAAAGGCTAAGTCTGTACACGCAAGTGGCCTGTAGCTTTTTTGTTTATCTGACCGTTTATTGCATTGATTGTTCTTAAAGGACGAGTGATGAATGCAGCATGGGCTTTGCTGAATCTGTGTGGGTCTTTAAATCTAGGCTTACCAGATCTCCAACAGATCTATTGAACACAATGGGGCTTGCTTCTGAGTAGACATGCCTAGGATTGTGCTCTAGGACTTAACAAGCTGCCCCTGCCCATATTCCTTCTCCTAAAGGTGTAGCACTCTGTCCCGCTTGGAGATCTGGTAAGCCTATTTAAATCTGCTAAGGGCTTGGCTTTAAAAAAGCTGGCTGATCTTATCATTTTATTGTTTCAGCTTTGTTGGTTAAGCAACCAGTCCTGCCTTAAGGAGAGTTGTAAAATTCTAAAGAATTCCTTGTCTAATAACACAGCTGACTTAAAGCCCAATCCTATGCATGTCTACTCAGAAGTAAGTCCCATTATAATTAATAGGGTTTACTTCCTGGTAAGTGGATAGGATTGTAGCCTTAGTGTAGGCATGAGTTGAAATTTTAGATCTTCCACACAACGGTTTAATTCTACAGTCTTTCACAGACCTGTGCTTCTATAACATGGTATAGGTAAAGGTGACCCCTGACAATTAAGTCCAGTCGTGTCCGACTCTAGGGTGTGGTCTCATCCCCATTTCAAAGCTGAAGAGCCAGCGTTGTCCGAAGACACCTCCGTGGTCATGTGGCCGGCATGACTCTCCTTGCCGCAGTGCGTAGCATGCGGCTGGAACACGGAGCGCTATTTACCTTCCCGCAAGCGGTACCTATTTATCTACTTGTATTAACATGCTTTGGAACTGCTAGGTTGGCAGGAGCTGGCCAAGCAATGAGAGCTCACCCCATCGTGGATTCGAACTGCTGACCTTTCGATCGAAAGCTCACTGTTTATAAAGTTGGGGTGTTCCTGTGACTTAACTAATGCACTGTTGCAAACGTGCATTTATTGATCAAAATTTTCACTTATTGCTGGGGTGTAGACCTGGGTGTGGGGAGGGAGAGTGATGCTTATTAAACGGCTGGATAACCTGGATCGTTTTATTTTTAATTTGTTGATATGCACAAGCCGTGAAAATGTAAGACTGTATATGATGCTCCAGGTTTTCTCCTGCAGAAAAAGTTATGTCATCAGCAGGAGCATTCATTTTCTGCCTTAGTTAAAAAGCATCAGGCTCAGCAAGAGGCAAGCTGAGACATTTGCCTAGGGCAGGGGTGGCGTGGCCAACCTTTCAACATGAATGCTCCTGGACCTTTAATGGTTGTATAGGTAAGGGCATTTCAGCAGGTGCAGCTGCTTTAGCAGCACAATCAGCAATTGCAGCTGCCAAGGTTCTGTCTTCTACAGAACTCTTAAGAACGAGAGGCCCTACTAGTGGAAGGTTGGCCACCCCTGGCCTAGGGCCATACATTCATATCTAGGGGCCATGGTCTTTCCCAAGGATTGCCTGAGAGACATTACATAGCTTATGTTGCTTTAAGGCTACAATCCTATGCACATTGACCTGTGAATTATTCCTACTGCACACAGTGGGACTTGCTTCTGAGTGAACATGCAGAGGCTAGCACTCGATACACCTTTTATATTTGAGATTTTAAATTCCACCATTTTATTTTTATACATTTGATTTAAACTATCACAACCCAATCCAAGGATTTGGGATGAAACAAGCAACATCTTTAAATGAAGTACAGTTAAGCTTCAAAGTAGAAATAATTGGCAGCAGAAGAAAACACTAATGAAATAATAAAATACTTAAAAGTGTGGTTTTTTTAAATATAGGCTTACCGGGGTGGGCAAAACAAGTTCCTGCACATTCAAATTTTTGGCTGCCTATTTCTATATGACTCGCACACCTTACAGAGACAGCAAGAAAACTAGAGATAAGACTGGGCTAGGGAGTTGCATGTTCTTGCTTTTGTGCTTCTATCAAGACTTTTATTAGAGGGTCATTTTGAGGAGGGTAAGGTACAACTTCAGGATGTTGGCCTGGTCTACACAGCAGCAGAATACAGGGAAGAGTGGACTACATCACTTCAGATTGCGATGGGAGGGGATCCCATTTCTTTCACAGTAGAGAATGGCATCCCTGAAGGATTGCTTTGCCTCCTTGTTCCAAACTACAAGGCTATGCAATTACCATTCTTTAAGAGCTATGGCAGAAGCTGCCTTCTCCAATTCAGGGCTTGTCTTGCAGCCTCTTGCTCTAGGAGAACAGGGCTGCGATGGATCTCAATCTGCCACCATCACACTGTTTGGATCTTAAGGATGCTTTCTTTAAACGAGTATTTCAGCAACTAGGGGTTAGCCTCCGAAGGGCTTCCTTTTCTGAGGAGTTATCTCCTTTGCAGCATTGTAGCTGCAGAAGATTTAGTTCTACTGCCTCCAGCAGCCCCTCCTGCTAAGAAGGCAAGCTGGATAAAATAAAATAAAAAAGTCAACTGCCTCGTTGGGCTGTGACTGCATCACACTAGTGGTTGGAGGGAGAGTGCGCCTTTTGCCACTTAGCAGGGCATGGTAGCATCTTCAACAGTCTATTATTTAGCGGCTGGAACACAGTCTGCCATGGTGGGCTGCTTCCTCCTCCACGGCTACATGGCTGGGCAAGACCACGTCCCTCATGGCTGGAATGGAGACTGTCAAAAGTGGTCATGACTGCTACATCTGCCCATATGTTTTGACGCACACACCCAGGTCTATGTGGTGATTCAAAGTGATAATGCATTTGGGAAGTTGGCCCAGGCATCTCTCATCAAGGGGACCCCTGCAGGAGAAAGCCCCTGAGAGTTTTTTCTATACACAACATCACGGCTGAGAGTTGGGGAAATGATGGACTTCAATGGTCCATGTTCAGTTTCTTCAATTTGGGGCAGGAGGTGTCCCCTCTGCCTCCTGTCAGGAGTTACTCTGGTGGGAAATTATCTGGTGGCAATGTCTGGGGGCCTAGGCCTTTTCTGGTGACAAAAACCTCCTGCATTCCCTTTGCGAAGGCAGTGGGGTACAGAGATATGGAGGGAGAATATTTATTTTCATCCCCACACTCAGGCCCTGCCTGTTAACCAATTCCGAGAATTGAGAAATTGCCCACTCCTGCTTTGCAAGGGGCACTTCAGCCTCACAAGTCACAGAGGGAAAGTCAGCAGCTTCAATCAGTTGCTCTTCTTGAACGTGCAAGAGTATAATACCGTGTTTCCCCGAAAATAAGACAGATATTAATTTTTTGCTCCCAAAAACGCACTAGGGCTTATTTTCAGGGGATGTCTTATATTTTTCATGTACCGGTACAACAATTTACATTTATTCAAATGCAATTATGTAATCTTCTGGAACATCATCATAACTCCCCAAACCCCACATTCCGTTCTGAATTTCTTGAGACTCCATTGCCTGTAGAACCATTGGCCCAATCGCTCATGTCCAGCAATAGAGCAGGCGAGTATTGGCAGGCAAGTATCTTCCAAATAACGCAGACTCCAGTGCCTAAGGAGAGGCTGTAGACTTGCACAGACGGAGGGGATCATCGCGTTGAAGGAAGACTGAAGGCTCCGAAACCGCACAGCTCCAGGGGCGAAGGCTGATCGTTGCTCTCTGAGCCGCCTGTGCCATCCGCACTCTGATCGCTGCTTATCTTCATCATCATCCACCTTCCTCGGAGATTATAGCCGGCGCGGGCGGCTCAGAGAGCAGCGATCAGCCTTCGCCACCACCCCCTCGCACCTGGAACTGCGCGGCTTCGGAGCCTTCAGTCTTCCTTCACCCGTTCCTTCAGTAGCATGTAAAAGCCGGGGGCTGTTGCTACACATTATAATGCTTGTTCAAAGCCCCCTGGGACTTTCTTTAACTGGTACGGAGCCTTTAATGGTTTCAATTAAATCAATTTAATACGGTACTGTAATTGTTTTGCTGTTTACCACCGCCGCCACTTGCAGTTGCTGCCACTTTAAAAGCAATTTTCAGCGCCTGCATGCCTCGCCCCTGGACACACCCAGCAAGGCTCACTAGAGTGACTTCATGAAAGGCTCCTGGGAAAACTCCACAGTCAGGGAATAAGAGGGCAGGTCCTCTTGTGGATTAGGAACTGTTTGAAGACCAGGACACAGCGAGTGGGAGTCAATGGGCAATTTTCACAATGGCGAGAGGTGAAAAGCAGTGTGCCCCAAGGATTGGTTTTGGGATCGGTGCTTTTCAACTTATTCATAAATGACCTGGAGTCGGGGATAGGCAGTGAGGTGGCCAAGTTTGCGGATGACACTAAACTTTTCCAGGTGGTGAAGACCAGCAGGGATTGTGAAGAGCTCCAGAAGGATCTCTCCAAACTGGGAGAGTGGGCAGCAAAATGGCAGATGCGCTTCAATGTAAGTAAGTGCAAAGTGATGCACATAGGGGCAAGAAACCAAAATTTCACATATACGCTAATGGGTTCTGAGCTGTCTGTGACGGACCAAGAGAGAGATCTTGGGGTGCTGGTGGACAGGTCGATGAAAGTGTCGACCCAGTGTGTGGCGGCTGTGAAGAAGGCCACTTCCATGCTCGGGATCATTAAAAAAGGGATTGAGAATAAAACGGCCAATATCATTATGCCTTTGTACAAATCGATGGTAAGGCTACATCTGGAGTATTGTGTCCAGTTCTGGTCACCACACCTCAAAAAGGATATAGTTGAATTGGAAAAGGTGCAGAAAAGAGCGACCAGATTGATTCGTGGGCTGGAGCATCTCCCTTATGAGGAAAGGCTACAGCGTCTGGGGCTTTTCAGTCTAGAAAAAAGGCGCCTGAGGGGGGACATGATTGAGACATATAAAATTATGCATGGGATGGAGAGAGTGGATAGAGGGAAATTCTTCTCCCTCTCACACAACACCAGAACCAGGGGACATGCACTAAAATTGAGTGGAGGGAGAGTTAGAACGGACAAAAGAAAATATTTCTTTACCCAGCGTGTAACTCATCTGTGGAACTCCTTGCCACAGGATGTGGTGATGGCACCTGGCCTAGATGCCTTTAAAAGGGGTTTGGACAGATTCATGGAGGAAAAGACCATCACAGGTTACAAGCCATAAGCAACCTCCTGGCTTGGGAAGTAGGTTTTCTCTGTGCCAGGTGCAGGGGAGTGACAGCAGGAAACAGGTTATCTTGTTGGCTGTGTGCTCCCTGAGGCATCTGGTGGGGCCACTGTGTGATACAGGAAGCTGGACTAGATGGGCCTTTGGCCTGATCCAGCAGGGCTCTTCTTATGTTCTTATGTTATGTTCACTTTAAAAGCAATTTTCAGCGCCTGCATGCCTCGCCCCTGGACACACCCAGCAAGGCTCACTAGAGTGCTGGCGGCCGCACTGAGCAGTCGACCGCAGCACATGGGGGCAGTTCTGGCCAGCCTCAAAGAACAGCCGGCTGGGGCAAAGATCTGTGTGGCTCAACCATCGAAAAGCTCAAAACGTATTTGGTCTTATTTTCGGGGTAGGTCTTATTTTGGGGAAAACACCACACCCACTCTCCTACTGGGATGATGAGGGATAGTTATCTTCCCACTTTAAAAGGTGACTTTGCCCAGTTAGTGCGCGCGCGTGTGTGTGTGTGTGTGTACACACATCCTACCCACCCACAGAGAACTGTTTTATACACTGAGATAGTGCTATCTTCATGTTTTCAAGCCACAAGTTGAATGAAAACAGTTGCTTCCAGTTGAGTAATGTTCAGGTTGTAGGATAAATTACAGAAAATAAAGTTTGCCTTCTGCTTTTGGGATCAAACTGGAGAGATTAGCATTCTGTAAATGCCATGGGAGGAGCTGATTTGCATAGTCCTATCTGTTTGTAGTGAGTAGGAGGAACAACCTGGTCAAGGATGCCATCCATCCATTGTGAAGAAAGAACCTATCACGATTAATCCAGTGACTCTTTTTGCATGCACCTTCACATTACAAAAACAACAACAACAAAACCCTCCCGTTATATTAAACACCACCAAAAAACAGGGAGAAAGGTTCTGGCTCAACCTGCTTCCTCCTCTGCAAGTTTCTAATTGTAGGGAGTGCTTTAAAAAACAAAACAAAAACAAGCATTCAAAAATGTGATCTGGATCTGCAACCTGAAGTAATACCAGGGATGTGGATCAAGTGGACTCCAAGTCTCGAGTCAAGTCCCACGTCTTTGCCCCCAAGTCCCGAGTCTTTGGTTGCAAGTTGTGAGTCCCTATCTCGCAAAACAGGGAAAATGGGTTTAAACCTGAATACAATTCGACTTCTTGTAAAAGGCTCCGAGTCTCGAGTCGAGTCTTTCGAGTCCTTTGCAATTGCTGACTCATCCGAGTCAAGTCATTGACGTGTCTTGAGTCTGACTCGAGTCCGAGTCAATAGACTCAAGTCTACATCACTGAGTAATACAAACCATGCTACCATTTTAAGATTTTTAACTTCTCAGTCTTAAACAATCAGCAGTCTAATTTGGCAGCTTCTCTAGAAGTCCTCCAGTTAGGGCCCTTAAACAATCGCTGCTCCCTGCCTACATTCAGGGAACCCTGACTCCATTTACTTCAGAGGTAAAAGTTCCCCTTCTAGAGGTTTCAAATAATACTCTGTCTAAAAGGGGTGGCATAAGCATCCAGGTTGTTTGCACTTAAGAAAAGCTGCCTCCCTTGCGGGGACATGGGCACGGCTCACAGGCTCTCCTTGCCTCTCAGAAATCTAGCATCCCAAAAGGTTCTGAAGAAACAGGAACCTGAACCTTGAGGGCTGGACAGTTAAATTGCCGGGTGATCACACCGTGCCCTCTCCTTTTCCTCAAGTACATGCAGCAGGGATGTGCAGGCTGCAGGCAGGAGAGGCAGAGCCTCACCAAACCCAACAAGTTTTTTTAAAGTACCTTTCTGCACCACTCCTTTCTTCTCCAGCACAGTCAGTGAATTAAGCAGCGCGCACACTACAATACACAAGAGCTGCCTTAGGCTGTGTTTCTAATTCGGCTTGGAGTGCTTGAGAGCTATTTTTCCCCCGCCTTCTATGGCTTTTATGATGCTTTTTTTTTTTTCGCCTTCCAGCCCGTTCACCACGCTTGAAGTTTTAACTGTGAGCAGGAAGCTAGAAAAAACGGCGGCCTCCTGCACCAATAGGAAGGCTGCTTGGCTGCCAAGGCGCTTGGGATATGTAGTACAAGGGACGAGGAAATAACGATGGCAGCCTTATGCACCAATAGGATGGCTGCTTGGTTGCAAAGGGCAAGTGGGAGGGACGAGGAGCAACAGCAGCCATTCTGATTTTGGTCATTTCCGTTCATGTTGGGAGCCCCTGGTAGCAGCGATATCAAGCATGCTAGGAGCGTCACTTCCGGCTATTTTCAAATTGAGAAACAAACGCAGCCTTAATTAGGCTGCAATCATGGCTGCCTTCGAATGAAAAACAAGCAGGGTAGCTGGCATCCAATGAAAAAAAAGCAGAGTGCCTGCATCATCAAGCTCTGGGGTGGCAGCAGGCAGACTTGCCTCTATTCTATTAAAAAAAAAAAGCCATGAAAAAGGAAGGAAGCCTGTGTGCAGGGACAGGCTATCGAGCTGGCTCAGGGGGCGTGTCACTGAGCTCTCCCTAGCTCTGAGTGGGGGAAGAACAGGTGAGGTTTTTAAAAAAGTTATTTCGGGGGAAGAGAGATTCAAGGAAGGTATGATCCACTGGGGGGGAGGGTGAGTGTGCCTGTGCCTGGACCTCACCACACGTTTTCTCTTTGCAATTGTGGGTTACAGCACCAGCTCAGTTTTAATTGAGAGAGTCCCCCCCCCCCACGCCACTCTGCTAGGAGGAGGCAAACATTTTTCTGTCCTCCGCATCTGTCCCACACGCAGGGCAGAGCCTTGGTTCCCCACCACCCCTAAATGACACCTGCTCCTTAAACCCACCCTTTCTTTGTGAGGTTTCCACAAACTGCCCACTCTCCTCCCTCTCTGTGTCTCTGAGTAATTTCTTTGATGAATTAGCCCCCCCCCAATAAAAACCCCTACATGTAGCCATGTTAGTCCATTAGAGAAATGAAAATCTAAAAGCCACAATTTGGCAATGCCTTTATTACAACCAACCAAATAGATGCAAAATCTTCAGCAAGCTTTCAAGTTCTTCAGAAGTTGAACCCTTCACTAAGTCTGGTTAGCAAAGCAAAGCAAAAAAAAGGGGGAGGGGGAGGTTGCGGCAGGACATGATATGAAGCCTCCAAAGTCTGCAATTTGTAACAGCCCTTAACTGGAATCACCCTCTATTTTAGGATTAGTACTTTGGTAAACTAGCAGTCAGCTGCTTGTTTTGCTGGAGGGTGAGCTTGCTCAGCTTTGTCCTCAAGTGGCCTAGTGCCTATGAATCTCCATTCCCCAAATGAACTGCCAGTAAATATCGGTAGTACTGCTGCTGACTCTTTTTCCATTGTGCCTTTAAAAACACAACTACAGTATAGCAGGGTATACCTGAGACCCTCCCAGATTTTGGGCTCAGGTCCTGGCATCCTGGGAGGGATGGTGTAGTGGTTTGGGAGTTGGACTTAGACCTGGAAGATCCAGGTTCAAATCCCCACTCAGCCACGAAGCTTCCTGGGTGACCTTGGGCCAGTCACTATCTCTCAGCCCCACCTACCTCACAGGGTTGTTGTGAGGACAAAAAGGAGGGGAGGAAATATGTACACCACTCTGAGCTCCTTGGAGGAAGGGTGGTATAAAAAATGTGAAAAATAAATAAAATCCCAGATTGCCACCGCCATTTAATTTAAACCTACCTTTTTCCAGGCGCCGGCATCTTGGCTCACGAAATCTTGCAAGATTCCTAGATGTCGGCGCCCAAATCTCGTGAGGGCATGATGCTTGGAGCGATGAGAGTGGGCGAGCCGGCTCAGAGTGTCAAGAACGGGCAAGCCGGGCGAGTGCGGCCTGGCCGGCTGAGACTCGCTGAGGCTCGCGCAGACCCGGCCGGCCGATGAGGGAGGAGGAGCAGCAGCACGGCGGCGACGGGCAACGACGGCAACGGGATTCATGAGGTAAGTCAATTTAATTTATTATTTATTTTAATCCAAAAATAAATAAATAAATTTTCTGGCGTGCTTCGCGCGGCAAAGGGGGTGCTTTGCGCCCCCCTTGTATTTTTAACTTAATTAATTAATTAATTCTTTAATTATTTAATTGGTGGGGGGTTTCCCGGTTTAAGGTTGGGAAAATATGGTAAGCCTATAACAGGGGCACATACCGTAAAAAGAAAGCCCAAATGTAAACAACAACAAAGCATTTTCCTACCCACCCCCATCACTCACTCATACAACTTTTCCCTAATTTCTGATCCCTAATGAACAGCTGTTTTTCTTACATCCATCTGATATAGAAGCCCTGTTGCTCTGGGGAGCTCATAATCAGAGCATAAAGATAACAGCCCTCCATCATTGTTTGCCCCACACATTCTGGTATCAAGAGGCATGCTGCCAATGAACCTGGAGGTTCCACTCAGCCGTCATAACTAAGAGGGAATTCTTCACAACCTTTTTAAAGCCGTCTAAGATATCCACCATCATTGCAATGTATGGCCAGCAAATTCCATACGTTAATTGTGCACATGAAAACCAGGGACAAACAGACTTCTGGCTTCCAGGTGTAAGGGGATGGATGACCCCTCAGTTGCCCAAATCCATCACCCCACAGTGTGGATCACACCTCTATCATTCCATCAAGGAGGCCTCTGATATTGCCTGGTTGCAAGGGAAGGAGGTTGACGTTCAACCTTCCAGCAAAGGCCAGCTTTCCTGAAGACGCCAGGCCTTTTCTTCAGGGTCACAAACCTCTCAGCCTTCGTCTCACTTCCTCTCTAGTCTTTATTGACCTGGATTGAAGTTATTATAAGGGTTGTTTGACCTCACTGAGTTGCCAGGATGTAGCATCTCTGTTACCTTGACGACAGACATGGCTGTTGGGAACCTTTTCTCCCAGTAGTGTCAGATGGCAGTTCCAGCTCAAATTCTGTGTTAGATGGTGAGCTGAGCAGGCTGGGGTTGGGCTGTTAGGGCATTGGGCAAGTTGGGGGGGGGGGTACTCTTGGACACCAGAATCTACATTGTTTTCACTTAGAACATAAAGGGCTATTCCCTGTAACCAGATGCAAAGCCTCTGCATCCACTTAGAATTAAAGGATGAGTTGCCTCTCTGAGCATGTGCTCAGTTCAGGAATTGTTTTCAGAACTGGAACTCATAGTCTTTTATTATACAAAAAAACCTCATTTCAGCAGTTTAATTTTAGGGGTGGGGAGGGGCATACGTTGTTGTTGTTGTTGTTGCTATTGTTAAACAATGACAGACCAGAAATTCTTGCTGATCCACTGCAAATTACTCAAAGTGATCAGTAGATCCCAATCTACTTTCCACCTCCCCCTAGAGTGAAGGAGTTCTTTCTTATGTTTGGCCTGAACGTACTGTCAATCAGTTTCGTTGACTGATGCTGAATTCTACCATCATAGGAAAGCTGCCTTATACTGGATCAGGCCATTGGTGCACCTAGGTCATTATCAATTATCTGGATCTCTTTCAATCCAGCTACTGGCCTGGATTTGGGACTGAAACAGTGTTAGTCACCTGGTAGATGCCTGTTGGTCCTGCTGGAACTCTCGGCAGATTTTGACACCACTGACCATGGTGGCCTTCTGGGTCGTCTGGATGGACTGGGGCTAGTAGCATGGTTTTGCAATGATTCTCATGCTTCCTGGCAGGCAGATTCCAGAAAGTGATACCTATTGGGGAATTTCTACTCCTCACCTTGACCTTTGATCTGTTTTATCCTACATTTTATGTCCTGCTTAGTCTGTTCTGTTTTGACCTACATGTTATTTAACATCTACTGTACATGAAACTCGTAGGACAGGTCATCAGGGTTTGTGGTTGAGTGTCACCAATATGTAGATGTCACTCAGCTCTACATCTCCATTCCATCTAAACCAGGGGAAGTTGTATAGCTGCTTAAATAACAGGGGGTACAGGAGGGGCGGACAAGCAAACAGGGCAGGGGTCAGATGGTGGCCACTTATGGTGTGTTTATAGAGCCCCTGAAGGAGGCTCAGGGAGCCCCAGAGCTCCTTGGAGCACCCTTTGAGAAACACTGGTCTAGAACATCTCTCATGTATATTTCTTTGTTCCTCTCTTTCCCATGTTCTTGTCTTCTCTTACACGTTACTGGCTCTGTTGTTGCATTCCATTGCTGTTTGTTCCAATTGTGACTGAGTGATTTTTGGCCACTATTGAAGAGGTTGGGGAAGACTCCCTGTGAAAATTACCAGAGTCACTCCCTTAATTGCCCCAATGCATCTCCATAGCGTTCCAAGTCATTGTTGGCCTAAGGGAGAAGGAAACTGCGAGGATTGCCTAGTTCTTCTATGACTGATTCAAAAATACCTTTCACCAGGATAACGCTTCAAGGCTTTTGTTTGATTGGGATTATCTTTATTTAGCAGAGAGATGATACAACTAAACAATACATGATATAACTGTTAGGTACTACACTTTTAATTCCCTCAC
Source organism: Plestiodon gilberti rubricaudatus (assembly GCA_026170595.1). Taxonomy (NCBI): domain Eukaryota; kingdom Metazoa; phylum Chordata; class Lepidosauria; order Squamata; family Scincidae; genus Plestiodon; species Plestiodon gilberti. The sequence goes on from JANXHW010000002.1 coordinate 223,817,620, forward strand.
AAAGGCACTAAACTTTTAATTCCTTTTCATTCCTTCACAAAGCTCAGTGCCACAAATGTGGAGTTATCCAATTTTAACGGAATTACCTGTGAGGTACACTAGGTTGAGCCACCCAGAGAGCTTCGTGGCAGAGTAGGAATTTGAATGCAGGTTAAATCCCAACACTGAGCAGCTGTACTATATCACACCTGGGTTTTTAAAGCTGAAACATGCATGTAGCCCATACTTTGTGTGCACGCTGACCTTTATTACAAAAAAAATACCCTACTTGTATTATAGAGGTTGGCTTACATTGATTGGTCTTACCCAGGATTTAGTGCCTCTACTCAATGCTTAAGGCTTTGTAGTTTTTGAAATACAGTGGGCTCTCCTCATCTGTAGGTTAGCCATCCACGGATTTGACTCAACACAGATGGCTAACCCCGGAAGTAGGAGTCCCACGGGGGTGGCATCACAGTACCTTATTTTTCAGCTGCATCGGGCGCAACTGCCCGCTTCTTGACTCCCGTGTGTCTTCTAACTAGTGCAGCAAACAGTTTTTAAAAAAGCAATCAGACTTCCAATTTCACATTGCGAACAGAAATCGTTGATTGCTTTTTTAAAAACTGTTTGCTGTTCTTTGGGCTAGTTAGAACTGAAGGTGTTTGGGAGTCAAGAAGCGGGTGGTGGGCACCTGAAAAATAAGGTACAGTATTGTGGCGCCACCCCCCACTGTAGATTTGATTGAACACAGTTTTGGGTATTGGCAGGGGTTCCGGGAACAGAACCCACTCGGATACCAAGGGCCTACAGTATACTATTTGTATATTTGCACAAACTTCACATTTGCACCTTTTGATATCTCTCACACTACCGCTTTCATTTCTTAAAAAAAACCAGAAAATATATGTGCTTCATCTTCCTCTGTACGACTGAGCAACTATTTTTGCTATGGTATTAAATGTAGCTGCACTCAAAAAAGAAACAAACATGAACTCTAGCAGTGGCAAATAACTACTAAAACCTGAGGCTTCTGGATAAGGAACATTCTTACAGCCAAATTGTGTGTAGGCTGCGGCGGCCGGCCTAAAGTGCTGACCACCGCATCCTATTCAGTTCCCTGGCTGCCGTGGGGCAGCCTGGGAACAACATGGGAGAAGGGGACGATTGTCCCCTTCCCCCGTGTAAGCAGCAGTAGGCCCAATGGGCCTATTCGAATGTATGCAGCTCCAGAGCTCGCATATATTCGTGCCAGCGTACCTGGGGCCTGGAGGGAGCTCGGGATACCAGGGATCTCGGGCCCCAGGTATCCCTACCCCCTCCAGGCCCTGGGCGGCCAATGGCCACCCTCCCTTATCGCCTGGTCCACCCTCCCCCCACCCCTGCCCTGACCAGCGTAGGACTTACCCGGTCCGGCGGCCAGAGGGCCGGGGAGACAGTGGGCAGGGGCGCTGCTTGCTCTCCGGGTGTCGCGCAAGTGCTTTACGGCACTAGCGAGACACCCTACCCCAGGGCTCTACTTACACAGAATTGTGCGATCAGAAAAATATTGACCTCCATTTCTCTGCACCGAAGTTCACCCTTCATTAATTGGGATAAGAAATGCTTAGTTTAAAACTTGTTTTTTAAGCTTGATTGAAAATTTTAAATGTTTGAAAAGAGAGAAGTTTTTTCATTTTGTTATGTAAATTAATGGGTTTTTTTTTTTTAGTTTTTAATTTCAGATAAAGGCTTTATTGGTTAATAATTCAGAAGATTCTCCTGCACCATTAAGAAATCTACCTGGTTCATTCCACACTTAGTAGTGAACAACATTTGGTGATGGAACTAAACCAAGCAATTTTTAGTGTTATGAAAAAGCCAGAAAATGAAGGTACAAAGACCAAGAAGAAAAGGTGACTCTGATGATATTGTAATGATTAACATCAAAACATGCTAACATTCATTTTCTGTTCTTTTGGAATTTCTCTGAATTTAATGTTAAATTAGTATGACATAACACATCTTTGCTTGCCTCCTTGACATTTCCTAATTTCTAAAAAAAGAGTCAAAATTCAAGTCTAGTATGAAGCCATAATTTGAAACCTGTCTACTAATCCTAGATGTGTAGAAACTGGTTGTGAATATTCAGTAATGAAAGAAATTCCATAGGCATATTCCCAGTTACCTCATTATTTGATATATCTAAGGGCTCAGCCCTAACAACCCTAAAGGTAATCATTGACTGACTGACTGACTGACAGACAGACAGACAGTGTAACTTGCCGTACACCGACGAACGCAGGATGGACACCGGAGTAACCCCCCTTGGACGCCGCGCACACGCAGTTCGCAAGGGGGCATTATGGGGGCATCTGCGCTAGTGGAGTTGCCTGTGTCCGAACTGCGTGTGCGTGGCATCTGAGGGGGGGTTATGTCGTTTTCTGTCCTACGTCCATTGGTGTATGGCAAGTTACACTGACATAAGTGCACTTACACCAGTGGATCAACTGTTACACGGGTTCAAGAGTTACACAGGATTTGTTTGTCAGTAACATCAAATTAAGCCTTGAGTGATGTCAGAGATCACCACTTTCCACATACCACAGGTATTATGACATATAGGGCGCAATCCAGTCCTACTTAGGCCGCCGTTGTAACCAGCGGCCCAGTGAAAACGGGAGGCCCCAGAACGGAAAGGGGATTCAAATCACCTCCAAAAGGGGGATTCAAAGGGGATTTGAATCCCCTTTCCATTCTGGGGCCTCCCGTTTTTGCTGGGCCGCTGGTTACAACGGCGGCCTAAGTAGGTTTGGATTGCGCCCATAGTGTCTATAACACTTTAGAGCCGTTTGCCATGTAGTGGAGCAATGGCTCTTGCATGTAACAGCTGGATTTCTTTTACCAAATTGATTATTTGCTTTAAAGTAAGCTTGAGGTACTTTAATCTCTATGTTTTGCAGTATTATCTGGATGGCATGGACTACTCTGTTAGGACTAGGTGTTTTCTGATCTGGTGCAGGAAATTGTGACCTTCAAGTCACTTTTAATTCCACACAGAGGTGGAATTACAATCTCCACATTGTAAAAAAGTGTGTTTTTATATTGAATGTTTGCTAGCAGTGATGGGCATACCAGTGCAGGAGTTGAGACCATTGGAGTTACATGTATGCAGGGATTATGTGGGCCATGCTAGTTAGAAAGTTATTTGTCTGATACAGAGGGATGTGGATCAAGTCTCTGACTCCAAGTCTCGAGTCAAGTCCCAAGTGTTTGCCCCCAAGTCCTGAGTCTTTGGTTCCCTATCTATTTTATGGGGAAATGGGTTTAAACCTGAATAAAAATTGACTTTTTCGTAAAAGGCTCCAAGTCTCAAGTTGAGTTTTTCGAGTCTTTTACAATCGCAGAGTCAAGTCCGAGTCAAGTCATTGACGCGACTTGAGTCCGACTCAAGTCCGAGTCAATAGACTCAAGTCTACATCACTGCTAATACAAGGAGCATGCATTCTCTCTCTCTCTCTCTCTCTCTCTCTCTCTCTCTCTCTCTCTCTCTCTCTCTCTCTCTCTGTGTGTGGGGGTATATTCCTTATTTGTGGATTAGGCTACTAACAAATTAGATTCTAATGATTAGAATGTTATACTTCATGTAATCTGTTCTTGAGGATTTCTTTGAAACTACACTGTGGACACAACCCATAAAAACGTAGGAACAGCTAGTTTTAATATACAGTACCTGTGTCTCAGTGAAATCAATGGAATTTGACAGCACACTTAATATAATTGATTGAAATGAGATTTAGGTGCACTTACACGTGTTTTATTTGTTCCTATAGCGCAGGCAATTTCGAGCCAGCTTGTTGCTGATTTTGCAACTATGTATACTATGTGTGATGTTCTAACTTTTAGCTTTTCTGATTGCTAAATGCCAGCATGATAAACTCAACATTTAATTAAGATGTCAACTGGGTTTTTTTCTTTCGGAGTAGTCATCACTTTTCATTTTTTTGCTGGGGGAGACAACAGTTTCTATAAAGCCATAATTTGGTTCAGCATTGGTGATTAAACATCTTTTATTTTTAGCAGTGTAGACCTCCAGCTATGAAACTTTTTTTGGTGCAAATTGAGTAAATTAAATGTATAGTTATCCAGACATAATTTCCATTTGACAGAGAAGGAATCAATAATTATAACTTGTCATGCTCTAGAACAGGGGTTCTCAACCAGTGGTAATAGTACCACCAGTGGTACTTCGGCTGACTGTTGGTGGTACTTGGACCACCGGAACCCTGCATCGACGTGGCGCTTTCAGCAGTGCATTTTCACTCCCAAGAGGCTTCTGTCTTTGATTGAGCCTCTTGGGAACTTTGAGAAAGTCCCTCCCTCCCACCCAGAGCCTCTTACCTGCGTTTTCTGGCCTTTGCAGACCTGAAAACCTGGAAGTAACTGGTGATGATGTCATCACTCCCGTTGGTACGCAGCAGGGAAGTGGAGCTGGAGTTTGTATTTGGCCGGGAAGGGGTTGAGAACCCCTGCTTTAGAATAACTTATACCAAACAGAGAGGCAAAGGGTGAGGTATAGGAGACATGTACACATCTCCCATTCATCCTAATGGCCCCTTGTACAGTATAGGTGGCTCTCCATTGCATACATGTGAAGGGGGAAGACTGGGTTCTGTTGAGACTACTAACATCCTTTATATACTATACTACTACTACTAGTAGTAGTAGTAGTAGTAGTAGTAATCTTGTTTTGCTTTTATTGATTAAGGGTTTAATAATTTGTCTTTGTTGCTAGCTGCCTTGAGGCTTTGCTGAGAAGACAGAATAGAAATGTTATAAATAAATAAACATAACATTTAATATTAGCTTGTCATCCTTTTAAGATATTCTAGTTTGAGTATATACTGTATAGAGAAATATCAGAGGGCCATGTTTGTTCATTATTTGATACCACCAGTCGCATTGTAGGATCACAAGAAGCTGCCTTATACTGAATCAGAAAATTGGGCTATGTAGATCAATATTGTCAACAGACTGACAGTAGCTCTCCAGGGTTTCAGATAGGAATATTGTCTGTCCTACCTGGAGATGCCACAGATTGGCAGTGCTGCAATCCTGTGCAAGGATCCTGCCGGCGGCCCAGGGCACCCGCTGGGTCCTGAGCCCCGGCAGCCATTCTGCCGCCGGGTTGGAGGTCTACTCAGGGAAGGGGACGCTCGTCCCCTTCCCCGGGTGTAAATCCAGGCCGACCCGATATTTAGTTGGCAAAAATCCGAGGAGGCCGTGTAATGGCCTAGCCAGCCCGGAGGCTGCCAAACTTCGCCTGCCCTCGCCTGCCAAACTTCCCCTGTGCCCGCCAGATCCTGACTCACCTTGCCCGGCGGATGCACAGGTGCTCCGGCGACGGAGAGGCCGACCTCCCTTGCTCCCGAGTCGTCGTGAACGTGCTTTACGGCATGTTCACAACATCTTCTGGCGACGGGAACATGGGAACGTATACATGTAAAGCATGTGTCACAGCCCTTCCATGGGACAAGCTTATCAACAACGTAAGACTCTCGTCTATGTTCTCAACATTTCCCTCTATTATAAATTCTACAGAGTATAATTATGATAGATGCTGTTGTGTCATCATTTTAAAGATTTTCTTTTGTAAATCAACTAAATAGTAATATCGCTTGCCTAATTCTCATTTTTATGTTGCTATTGTAAAGATTAACTTTTTTAGATGAAGTAGATGCCGTTACAGCAGAAGACACACCACGAGTGTAAGTATATATATTGTTTATGTCTGGAATATGACAGGTAGCCAAATTCTAACCAGGCACGATGCAGCGGGGCTGTGCAGCCCATGCTGCATCCTATCGAAGGAAGCAGCAGGCTGGAGGTCTCCTCGAGGTGTCCCCTTACCCCAGGTAAAGCCCCAGCTTGCACATTGGGGCTACTTGGATCTGCGCCTGCTACATCGCTGGCACATAACCGAGAAGCCTCGTGTCAGGCTTCCAAGCCTGGGAGAGGGCATAAGATTCAGCGTGCACCAGCGCCGCAGATCCCACCCCTCATGGGTCTGAACCACCCCGCCTCTATCCTCCCCGCCCTGTTACACCCCTCACGCCCCCTTTCCACCCTCCCCACACCCTATCTGAATGTAGCTCTGGGGGGACGGTGCAGGCCTTCCCGCCGGCATCACTTACTCCCAGGTCGTCGCAAAGTGCTTTATGGCGCTTTTACAACAGTCAGCGCAGGCACTGAGGTTGCAGCGCTGGCGCTGATAAAGTCTGCTAATCTGTGGGAAACATAAGTTCCCATCTCTCTTTCCTCTTGAGTTTTATTTATTAAGCATGTTTATTTGTTTGTTGATGGTGTTTTTCTTGCCGCAGACCAATTTCTATACCCTCCCATCCCCCCTTTTTGCAATGTTTCATAGCCATATCACAGCTTGGCTTCTTTGGTTATTTAACTCCCCTGCAAAAATGTGTCTCGTATAAGCTTTTTTTGTTCTTCACATCTCATGTTCTTCCAAGTGAGTCCAGAGTTCTTAGTTGACTATCTGGGGTTGAAAAAGAACCCATATCAACCCGGTGGGAGTTATCAGATACAGAACATAAGAAAAGCCCTGCTGAATTAGGCCCCAAAGGCCTTTCTATGCCCTTTTTTCCACCAAGTGCCTCCGGGAAGCAGGAGGGAAGGCAAACCTCTTCTGTCATTGCTACCCTGAAACTGTTCTTTGGAGGCAAAGCTCCACACAAGAGTTTCTTCATTCAAAATGTATTTCATTATTGACTATCCATGTTATTCAGTGTAGCTTGCGTGTCTCTAAAATGGGAAAATATTCTTCCTGTTGCAGAATCAACGCAAAAACAACCACTTTCCTTACGTTTGGCCTCTGCTTGGTTAAAAGCTTCTCCCAGCAAGGCTTAGATATAGTAGGAGGTAAGAGGAATTACATTCTGTCATAACAATAAAATAATAAACTGAGAAAATAATTTGTTCCTCCAAATTCCCCCCCCCCATATCTTATTATGCTTTCCACTTGCATAAACCTAGAATTTAATCACAGCCTAAAACACCCCTTCACAATTTCTTTTAGCAACCTATAACAGCAAGAGCAGAAGACTGGTCTTGGCAGATGGAAAAGGATTATTCAGCTTGGACTTGGTTCCTTCTAATTCTGCTGGTGAGGAGAACCTATGATCTAGATTCAGTTTACTGTACTTATCACTCTTGTTTAGTTGTGTACCTTCTGCTGAATTAATCAAATCGGAGTAGCATATAGTGTACAGGAAATCCTCACTTAACGTCGTAGATAGATAGGTTCCTAGAAACTGCGACATTAATTGAAACAACGTATAATGAACCCATTTTCACTAGCGGGCTTAATGACGCTCTAATCATCTCAGTTAAAATCACAAGAACATAAGAACAAAAGAAGAGCCTTGCTGGATCAGGCCAAAGGCCCATCTAGTCCAGCTTCCTGTATCTCACAGTGGCCCCACCAGATGCCTCAGGGAGCACACAAGACAACAAGATAACCTGTTTCCCGTTGACACTCCCTTGCACCTGGCACAGAGAGAACCCACTTCTAAAACCAGGAGGTTGCTTATGGCTTGTAACCTGTGATGGTCTTTTCCTCCATGAATCTGTCCAAACCCCTTTTAAAGGCATCTAGGCCAGGTGCCATCACCACATCCTGTGGCAAGGAGTTCCACAGATGAATTACACGCTGGGTAAAGAAATATTTTCTTTTGTCCGTTCTAACTCTCCCTCCACTCAATTTTAGTGCATGTCCCCTGGTTCTGGTGTTGTGCAAGAGGGAGAAGAATTTCCCTCTATCCACTCTCTCCATCCCATGCATAATTTTCCAAAGGTGAAAGTCAACAACCTCAAGCATTCCTGTACATGAACTTAAAACAACTAGGGCTGTTGATGTCAGAGGGCAATCTGATTGGATGCGTTAGGATCAGCGGAGCATCCCATCCCACCCCTTTACCTAACCAGATGGGCTTGGCTGTCCATGGGCAAATGCTGGCAGCAGCATGACCTGGAATGCTGCTTGATGCCACCTCAGGTCTACTGCCTCTACTACACAATTACAAAGGGGGGGGGGCCATAACACCACTTCCTACGCTCCTTGTGCAGTTTCTTCAGTTGCAGAAATGCAAGACTTCTGTTTTGATTTAAAAGGACCATGCAAATGAAGGATCTCCTTTTGTTTGAGTAGTTCCTGTAAATAAAATGGGAATTCCTGCACTTCCGTGTTTGAAGAAACTGCGCCTGGAGCAAGGTAAGGTAAATGTGAGCATTTTCTGCTCACTTTTAGTGGATGGAAAGTGGATCAGTGCGGGTTGCATCTGCAGCAGGCTAAAGGGAAGTGGTGGTGGGGTGTAGGGCACCCTGAATCCACTGCCCTCTCGCCTCCCCTCAATCTGCCGCTGATGCAACCCACATCATATGGGCTGCCCTAGCACATGCCAATATCAATAGGAAGGTTGGCCAGAATCCTTTGTTTGAGGGAAATCCAGCCATTGAGCCATATACCACTTATCTGGGATGCCACGTGGCATGGCTGTAATGGCACTGAATGCAAAAAGGGCAAGGTTTCTGCCGGAGGATGCAGCTGCATTGAAGGTGCTGAGACATCACAGAAGCCTCTGGACATCCAGAAGTGTCCAAAAATCAGGGATTTTTGGCACACAGTGATATTCCAAGATAATGAATGCCTATGTCTTTCAGTTCGGCACTGTTTAAAGTTCTTATCTCTATGTGCAACTGAGAGTCCACATTAAGTGCCATGATCTCTGATTTTGACTGGTTTATGTTACACTACAGGCAGAAACTTTGCTGAACATTTGCAAATTTATGTCAAAACTTAACAAAATTATAGGATTTTCTAAGGTGAAGGCCACATTATCTACCTATAAGCACATCTTAATAGTCATTGCGCCAACTGAACTCCATATCAATTATCGATCGTACTGCTTTTGCCAGTGCAATGCACAAATTAAACAGCAGTGGAGATAGTGGACATCCCTGTCTAACTTCGCATTGCAGACCAATTGTCTTGACAAGACCCCATTCATTGATATCCTTTGGATAGGATTTAAGTTTTTGTATCCTTAGTTGATCTCAGTGACTAACTTCTGAGCAAGACTGTTGACATTTGGGCCAATAGTATAACATAGGGAGGAAGAGGTTGCAGAGCTTATTTTTCTAACTTTGTTTGTATTTACCTTCGTAGTTAAACGAGAACTGTGTTTTCAAAAGTATCAGTTCAACTTGGTGAGAATCATCAGTTTCTCCGAAAAATTCAATGTTTACTTTGCTCTGCAAAAAGATTTTTCAATTAAGGTAAAATTACGTACTGTCAGGTCTTGATATGTGGTGCATTTCTTAGGAAAAGAGAGATAGTTTGCAATTTATCTCAGTAAAAAACAGTAGCCTCTGCTACCTGGGCAAAGAGGCATCTTTTAAGTGGTGAATCTTATCGGGGAGCCAACAACTGTCTGTATTCATCACTTCCTAGTGTCCTTCCTAGTGGCTGTTGCTGGCGTCTTTCTTGTGTCTTTGTTTTTTAAAGACTGCGGGCCCCTTTGGTGCAGAAAGCCACCTTTTCATTCCTTTTGCTGTGTAAACTGCTTTGGGAGCCTTTTTTAATTGCAAAAGGATAAGTATTCTATAATAATAGTTTATTAATAATAATTAAATATAGTAGGACAATTAGTTCCATGCTCAGGATAATTAAAAAGGGGGTTGAGAATAAAATGGCCAATAGTATTATGCCATTGTACAAATCAGTGGTGAGGTCACATCTGGAGTATTGTGTCCAGATTTGGTCATCACGTCTTAAAAAGGATATAGTGGAACTGGAAAAGGCACACAAGAGAGCGACCAAAATGATTAGTTGGCTGGGGCATCTCCCTTATGAGGAAAGGCTACAGCGTTTGGGGTTCTTCAGTCTAGAAAGAAGGCACCTGAGGGACATTTGTTCCCTTTCCCCGGTGTAAGCCCTGGAGGCCCCAGTGGGTCTCCTTGGAGCTCTTTAGCTGGTGCACGTCTGGAGAGGCCATGTAAGGCCACCCTGGCCTGGGAAGGGGACAGGGATATGGCGGAGCATGCCACTGATATCCCCGTCTTCCTTACGGGTCAGGCAGCTGGCCACTTGCCACCTCCCCGCCACCCTGGCCCTCCCTCCCCACACCCTCCTGGCGACCAGCGCAGAAGCTACCTGTGTCCAGCGGCGCAGATCGTGCGGGACAGCCTAGTAAGCAATGCCAGCCTCCGCGCCAGCACTGCTTACTCCTTCAGTGCTGCAAAAGTGCTTTACGGCACTTTCACAACACCAAAGGCCGGCACACATGCTCCGCCAGCCTCACTTTGGGCTGGATTGCGCCCTTAACCTTTACCTCTAGTACACTCGATATTATACATGACTGTACTGAACCAGGAATTATTAATGTTACTGTACAGAATCAACAGCGCAATCCACCGTAAGGATCCGGCCAGCGGCCCAGGGCTGCCAGCCAGATCCTGAGCCCTGGTGGCCATTTTGCCGCCAGACCAGAGGTCTATTCGGGGAAGGGGACGCTCGTTCCCTTCCCTATCGGCCTCCTCGGATTTCCGCCAGCTAAATAGCTGGCGGAAGTCGGATGAGGCCATGTAATGGCTGAGGCCATCCCATGCCCCCTCCCGGGCCGGCTAGGCCAATGGCCCCCCTCCCTCGCCTGCCGAAACGCCCCCATGCCCGCCAGATCCTGCGCCAGCCTCCCTTGCTCCAGAGTAGTCGCAAACATGCTTTATGGCACGTTCGCGACTGCTGCCAGCGACAGAACGCTCGTTCCATCACCGGCGTGATCTCCAGGATTGTGCAGCAAGTGTTATATTATCTCCATATTGCCTCCATAACTCCATATTAAGTGTTATATTACCTCCATATTACCTCCATAAGTCCAATGAAATTTTACTAGAACACTGCAAAAGAAATATGGCTTCTGCCACAGCATGGTTTATCCCTCCCTCTAATACAGTATACACATTTCTAGGGCAGTTCACAAAAGGAAATAAAATAATAAAACACAATATGAACGAACAATATAGCAGCATTAGAACATTTTCATCAGATGCTAAAAGGCTGGAAAAAATAAAAACATTCTTCATCTGTCACCAAAAATACATTGTTGTATACATGCATTTTGATGTAAGGAAAATCTCATGAGTGTGTTACAATATGAATCACTGCCACTAGTGCTCAACAGTGGAATCATATAATATTCGTAGAGATGCAGGCACAATAACACAGTTGGAAAAGAAGTAACATTCCCCCCCCCCCCCCCGTCCAACCATGTTTAATAGTCTTAAGTTTTCCACAAAGATTTTCTGGTTTATTTTAAAGGAATGAAAATTGAGCATTCTGCATTTAATGTGATGGTCAGCTAAAGCAGCTCCTATGAGGACTCCTCATCTGATCCCCACGGTTTGAGCCCAGAGTTGTGTGAGCAGAAATTAACTCACACAATGGAGTTTCCAACCACCTTCAGGCCCCCCTGGAGACTTGGGGACTCCAGAAGAGCATGAATTGCAAGGGAGAGAGGAACTGCCCAAAGTAGGGTGGAAGTACTTTGCGTGAGTAGTGTTCTGCCTTTGCAAGGTGTCTCTGCCTGGTTTTTGGCAATATCGCCCATGCCCTTACAGAGGACTACCCAGTGCTCAGGAGAGACTTCTTGGCCAGTGCTCAATGGCTGCAGTGAGGAGGGGGCCAGAAAACCCTGTTGTACAATTGGGAGTAGACTCAAGCAACTCTGGATCCAACCCATTGTCTTTTCAGGATGCATTCTCTTCCTTTCAAAAGTTTCAGTCCACAAATGCGTTTTCATGCATACAATTAATTATTTGGCCCAAAGCCTGTTGGTTCTTTGTCTCCTACAAGATCTTTGTGACATTGTTTTGACATCACTATTTGCTTCCTTAAGGTTTACAACAAGAACTACCTTGAGGTTTGCTCAATACAAACTCCAGGTTCAGGATGGTTAACATTTATATCGTTCAATCCAGTGAAAGATGAAGTCATCGTTGGGGGAGTCAAAGGAGTAAAGGTAAGGGAAGGGTTATGCAACGTTTATTTTATGAATGCCATAAGAACATAAGAAGAGCCTTGCTGGATCAGGGCAAAGGCCCATCTAGTCCAGGTTCCTGTATCTCACAGTGGCCCCACCAGATGCTTCCGAGAGTTGCTCAAATTATATTTTCATGCTGTAATAGTTTGAAGCGGTGACCAGCTCCCCCAAAACAGTTTTCACACTTAAATGTCTACATTTCCAGATCAAACTGTTGTTTCCAGATCAAACTGTTGTTATTTGTTGTTGTTATACTTCGTTGTTGTTGTTGTTGTTGTTGTTGTTATATTTCATGACAGCCTATGCTGAGCTGGTTATATTCAGGGAATCACAGAGATATTGTTCAAGGATTCTTGCTGTTCCAAGCAACTTTATTTTCTGGAGCTGAGCTGGTGTAATTTGCTCAAGGCCAAGAATGTCATGGTGTTTCTACAGACTTCTAGGCACTGCTCCAAGGACTCCAAATTGGCACAATATTGACCTTCTCTCAGAGGCACCCAAGTTCTGCTCATAGGCCTTGATAACTTCTGATCTTCTCATGTTCTTTATCTTCAATTCTACTGTCTCCTGGGATTGCAATATCAATGATCCAAACTTGATTTTTCTTTTTGTCAACTACTGTTACGTCTGGTGTATTGTGTTCTAGATGTTTGTCTGTAATCTGAAGTCCCAAAGAATCTTTACTTGGTTATTCTCTGTGATTTTATCAGGTTTATGATCCCATGAATTTCGGGATGAAAGTGAATTGTGTTCCTTGCAAAGATTCCGGTGAAGAATATAGTAATAATAATTATAATAATTTACATAGCACCATCAATGTACATGGTACTTGACAGAATGAGAGGACAGGTCTCTGCTCCAAGGGTATTACAATCTCATAGACATAAGGGAACCAACAGAGGAAGAGGAGGGAAATGGAAACAAGGAAAGATTATGTGATTATGTTGTTTGTCAATTTTTCTTTTTTAGATTTGGAAATTTAAAGAAAAGGATGTTGTAGATTATACTGATACTCTGTTCAATTACAGCCTTGTCCTCAGGTACATTAGTTAACTGTCTGAATTGTGGACTAAATATTCATATAATATCTCATCCTAACACTTTCATGTACCCCAATACATGTGCTATAATTTCATATGAATGTAGAAATATGTTTCTGGGAGTGGGACCTTTCTCAGACTGCCCAGAGGCAAATCTCCGGGGGGGGGGATTTTCAATTTTAAAACCACATGGGGGAGAAGAGTGAACTTTCTGCTCTTCTCCATACATCCAGGTCCTGACAAAGGTTACTCCCCTATCAGCTGATTTTAATGAAAAAGAGGAGCTACTAGTTGGGAGCACACTAAGAGCACAATCCTGTGCAACTATCTGGCGGTGGAGTGAGTGCTTTGCTGCCAGAAGCCTTCGCAAACGTGCCAGAAAGCATGTTTGTGACAACCAGCACCAGATCGTCCCTGCGGCCACCAGAGTCCAGCTCCGGTGGGGGCAGTCCGAGCAGCAAGGGAGGGGGGCCGTTGGCCAAGTCGACCCGGGGGGGGACAGGGATGGCGGCCGCCATATCCCCGTCTCCCTCCCAGCCGATTCGACCTTTACACTGCCTCTTCTTACTTCCGCCAGCTAAAAAGCTGGCGGAAATCCAAGGAGGCCCACTGAACCCTCCCCGGTTTACACCAGGGGAAGGGGACCATCATCTCCTTTCCCCGAGTAGACCTCCAGGCCACTCCAGAGCAGCCCGGAATGGGGATAGGATCCGGCAGGCAGCCCAGGACCACCCGCCGGATAGTTAGGCAGGATTGCGCTGTTAAACAGTTTGATTCTAACACTACAATCCTACATATATCTACTCCATAAGTAAGTCCCATTGGGACTTACTCCCAGGAACGTCAATGTAGGATAGCAGCCTTATAGCCCAATTCTATGGGCCTTCTATGACAGGGGGACTAGTGTCCCACCAGTGTAAAAGGCCCTGCAACGGTGTGAAGATCACTGCAAGGCCATTTGAGGCTGCTGCCACAAGGCAGCTGCAGTGGCATATCCCCACTTCTGTGGACCCTGGACAGCGCCAGGGCAGATAGGCTGACATAGGAGGTGGTTTGGGGGTAGTGATGAGGAGGGCAGGGGGAGTAACTGGGTGGGGAGGGGGAGGAATCAGGGGACATGTCAAGGGAAGGAGGGGGTGGGTCTGGCAGCAGTAATTGTCGCAGGTTCCTATCCCCCATTTTCCAACTCTATACACACTCTAGCTCTTCTTGGACTTGCGCCAGCAAAATGACTGGTGCAGGTTGGAGGAGACCCATAGACAAATGGCCGGCCTACCAGCAGGTACTGTAAATGCAAAATACCTTCTGCAGGCTGTCTGATCACCCCATCCACCATAGCATGCAGCATGTGCTCCATTGTCACAGGTGCGTGCTATAAGATGGCAGGAGATAGGATTGCACTGTTAGTAGTGTTACTTTGCCAGAAATGCTGTTGCTGAATATCTGTGGAGATTTATTTTCTATCATGTGATAGCATTTTTAAGTCCTTTAGAAAAATATATTGCAGGTACTGTAATTTATTTTCCTGAACCCAGGCGCGTCACTAGGGCGCGCACCGCCCTAGTGACCCCCCCGTTCCCCCCCTCAAAATTTCGGTGTGAAGGACACACCCCCCCCCACACTGCTGCTGGCTCCAAACATCTGAGCCGGCCGGCTGTCCGAGGTCTTCTGACAAGGCCCAATGCGTTAATACGTGCTTTATTACTTTTTTTGCGCATGCGCACAACGAGAAACGTTCTGCGCATGCGCGAAAAATGTAATAAATCACGTATTGCCGCATTGGGCCTCGTCAGAAGGCCCCGGACAGCCGAACGGGGCGGACGCTCCGAGACCTTCTCCTGGCCTCGGAACCTCCGGAGGGCGACGCGCGCGTGGGTGCGTGTGTCACCCTCTGCACACGTCACCCTTTGGCGGTCCTTCCCCCGCCACGCTAAAGTGACGTCCTTGCCTGAACCCCATGATGCTTTCAAATACAAGGACGATTTATAAAGTGCTTCTATTTGAGAACAGAATACAACAATAGTGAGAACTAGTAATACTTTTTAAGAATGTTTATATGCCACCTTCCCCACCAGTAGGTTTTTTCTACATAGTAGTAGTAGTAGTAGTAGTAGTAGTGTCCCCAAAAGGCTCAATCTGGAATTGGGCTGTCGTGCGTTCTGCTGTCGTAAAATGGCTGCTGACAGAGCACACAGAGCTCTGTCGGCGGCCATTTCAAGAGCACTGCCTCAAGAGGCAGCAGCACTCCCTGTCTGTCGGTGCCGGACCTCCCTAGACCTGCCGGAGCAGGTAAGGCATTGGCTGGGGCAGGGGCGGGGTGAAACAGGGTGAGCGGGAAGGGATGAAGAACAGGAGACGGGGAGGCAGTGTGGGGGTTGGGAAGGATAGGACTGGGCCATATAAGAAATAAAAATGATGGAGATTAAAAGGAGGCAAATAAACTCAAAAATGACTTTAAAAACATAATTCCTCCTCTGTCTCACAGGGTTGTTGGTGTAATCTCAGTTTTTTTATATATATTCTAAAAATAGATTTTACATCATCATATTAATCCTGTCTAATAGCCACAGTAGTATGGTACAAAGCTTTGTATTCATCTTTCTTTAAATGATTAGAATTGCTCAAAAAGAATAAAGTCACAAGTTAGCTTTTGGGCAATTCTGTGTGAGCATGAATAAAACTAGCTGCAGCATATTCCACCTTTAATTCAGTCCATAGCAAACACTGTGTGTTGTACATTTACCAATGCCTCCTTTCACAACTGGTAATTGCCCATACTTCCTGCCCAGCAGTAACAATTCATATGAGAATATATTTTTCCTGTATTTGTCTGGTTCTAGAAGTTTACTATATTTATCAAATTTGAACAGTTATCACAATGTTTTCACGTTGCAATGTGTTCGTAATGTTTTAAACTACAGTGCAGAATATCCACACGTGGCGAAAAAATGGTGCACAAACATGGATTTCGATGTAGTTATGCAAAGATTCTACTGCTATTCTGACTCCCACTTTTTCTGCTATGACATCAATGGAAATATGCTATTAGAGATACCAAATGCACACCAAAGTGCAATACTCTCTTGTGTCTACTCATCTAATGCTAACATTTTCCTCACTTCCTCCAAAGGCACTGAGAGTAAGTTGACCCATAAAGCTGCAAGTGATATTTGATCATATATCTTTATACTTAGGCATGCAAAGGGGAGGAGGTACACAGGTCCACTGTTGTAAATGGCTGTATGATGGCATGCACAGTACACTACTTGCAGCCACTTGGGGGCTGCTGCCACAAGCGGTTGGGCCAGAAGCCTGCTGCCACAGCCGACTACCTCTGGAAGCAAAGGTAAGCCAGCAGCAGGGGTGGGTGTGGGCAGAATGGGGCTAGGAGGGGGAGGAACAGGGGAGTGTCTGGGCAGGGAGGGGTGGGCAGGAGGCAAAACAGGGGAGGAAGGTGTGGATCCTGGCGGTACCAGAGTGTGCCAGGTTCTTAACCCCATTTCCTCTCGCCTTCCCTCTCCCTTGCTCTCAATCAGACCTGCGCCAGCAAAATAGTTGGCACAGATCCGAGGAGACTCATTGGGCCAGCAGAGACTTGCTCCTAGGTAAGGGAACAAATGATTCCAAATGGAACTAAATGCAGTGCATGCTCCACTGGCGCGGTTGCATCGGCAGGAGGGTTAGTTAGGATTGGGCTGTGAGTGATGTGGTCCTGGCAGCTGAGATTTGGGGAACCCTGGCTTTGTGGAAGGTCATACAATGATAAAGGCAGTTGCAATAGATGACATTTAGGTCTCTTCCAAGCTTTGAATGGTATGAGTGGACATTGTGCTTTGTACAGTAATCGGAGATAGGTAGAGGTGTTTGTTTTTGTTGCATACAAGAAGATTACAGCCTAAGTCTTACTGAACACAATGGGCTTACTTCTTAGTAAAATAAATAACATCATTTTCAAACACCTCTAGAGAGAGGTTATATTTGCAAGTTATATTTATTACTGAATTATTATGCCTTTACTCATTGATTTGTTTTTTGTTTTCCTATTTATATGCAGTAAAATCTTGGAATGACCAAGGCTGCTTGCTGCATGAATTTCAAGGTCATACCAAAGCTGTCACAAAGATTCTACTGCACCCAATCAACCCTACTTTATTTATCTCTGCATCTCTAGACGGATCTGTCAAACTCTGGTCATTTGCTTCAATGGAACTTTTTTACAGGTACTATACTGTAAACAATGTCATGCCAACAAATGTGTAAATACAGTGAACCCCCACTTTACAATGGGTTCACTTTTACGATTAAATCACTTTATAATGGACTTTCTGTAGTAAAACACAGTTCACTATACAATACGTTATTCATTTTACAATGGGCTCACAATTGCAGCCAACGGGACCTTGTGGGTGATAGATAAGCCAATCCACAATGCCAATCCTAGCGTTTGGTAGCATCTAAGCCAATAGCAGTGTATTTAACATCATGGCTGTATGTATCGAGGGAAAGATACAGCCTTGCAATTTGAGTTTTATAATTACAATATTGTGTAAACTGATAACCATGGCCCCTAAGGAGTACAGTGGACACATTTTAAATCACCTTTTAGGGAGAGACATAGCTTAGTTCTGTGGCAGAAAATTCAACTTCTGAGGTTTTAGAACAGATTACCAAAAAACAATGCGTTATTGGGTTCACATTACAATATTTTCACAATACAATGGTGTCTCCGGAATGGATTACCATCATAAAGTGGGAGACTACTGTGCATGCACTTCACCACTCAAGAACTAGTATTTCCTACAACTTCTAGAACAGGGGTGTCAAACGCAAGGCCCACAGGCTGGATATGGCCCATGGAAGCTCTTTATCTAGCCCCCATGATAATTGGGCTCTCCCAGCACCACCATCAGCTGAGCTGCAAAGCGACGCATGGGCAGACGCGGCACTGCTGAAAGGGCAGGGGATGACCAATTATCATGTGGGCCACCCGTTCAGCAGCACTGCTCCTGCCATAGCATAGTGATGCCTTCACTTTCTAGAGCACCTCTCAGCTGCTGAAATGCGAAATGACACCCCTGCAGAAGTGGCGCTGTTGAAGGGGCAGCAGCCCGCATGATAATTGAGCTCTCCCATGTCTTGAAAATATGACCCCCTCCCTTGCCACTCTGACCGCCCATGCGGCCGCCAGTGGGAGCCTTACCTGCCTCCAGTGGCCGCATGCTCGTCTCGGTGGTGGAGTGAGGGAGGCCGACCTTGCGCCGGCCTCCCTTACTCCAAAGTAGGTGCAAACGTGCCTTATGGCACGTTTGCGACAGCTTCTGGTGCTGGGAATTTAGATAGGTTTTCGGCCTGTATGTATTGTTTTGACTTGATTACAGGGTGGGAAGAAGCATTCGATTTCCCAGAGGGGAACATGTTCCTTCTGAACACATTTCCAATTTCAAAGGACTTTCATAAGGACTGGAAGTACAAATCGTATACAGTTTGGAGCATCCAGTCAACTTGTATATGATGCAGAAATTAGTAGTTTTTTTTAATGTAGTTGCTCCTTTTTGTGCTCTGTAAGATGGATACACCAAACGTTTCTCAGCACAGTCAGCATGTATGTTTAGTGCTGACTGCAGTCTTTTTCCCTTACAGACATCAGCACTTGAGCATAATAGTGTGTATTATGCCCAGCATAATAATGTAAATTGTTATTGCTTTGATGACTGTTAAGATCTTTGAAGGTTATTGTGTAATACATTTCATCCTGGACTCTTCTGTAGTGGGTGATTTGTAGCTGACTCTTCACACTGTCTGTAACGCCATGTATCTTCTGTATCCAGCTTCTCGCCATTCCAAGATGGGATACTTTGGATGAGCACAATAGAAGACAAGTTGCTGTACTGCTGTACTGCCCGCGATCTTCATATATATGACTTGAACTCGTTTACCAGCTTCTGGGCTCCTGTCCGCAGTCCAATAAGTAATCTCAGCCTCTGTAGCGCAGATGGGAAGTCCAGCAGGGTGGTTGCAATGAGTATTGACAACAGGTATGCTGAATTGTTAAGAAAAGTAGCAACAAAGAGAACTTCTAGAATTTCTATAAAGCAAATACATTAAAGAGATATAAGGCTCTTAATGTCTCAAAAACAAACACAATTTTAATGAGAAAGGTAACGACTATAATTAAGTATCTTAGTATTAATAATCTGGATGGATATCACTCTGGAACAAATGTCATTATCCTTGAAGACCTTATTATCTAAAACAGAAGGCAGCATCTTAGATAATGACAACTGCATAAATTGAATGTTTTATGACACTGATGATGAGTTCTTATCATTGTGAACACCCTAGCTTGTGTGCAGATCTTTAACATTTACTGTTTTTGTTTCTTTCTGAAGTTTAAGAATATTTTCTCTTCATAATGCAACGAAGCTGTGCACAGTTCTGCCACCTCCTTGTCCCTCTCTGCTTCAGTCTGTTCTAAGCTTTACCTACAACCGAGCTAGTGGGACGGTTTACCTTCTCCTGACACCCTGGGATATATGGGTCTACACAGCAAGGTATGGCATTTTCATTGTAGTAATAGTTGAAAATAGCATAAATCTATGCTCGATTCAACTTTAAAAGCCTTTTTAAAAGTTAAAAGAATAGTGTTTTTTACCTTTGTGCAGCAAACCATGCAGACTGCAGGGCCGGAGGACAGTCTCTGGAGCTCCCAGAAGCCACTTCTGGGTTGCACCAAGGCCCTTGGGCCTGGGTCACCCCAGAATGCACTGTGCAGGCCTCGGCGCAACCCAGAAGTGGCTTCTGGGAGCACCAGACACTGCCCTGCAGCCATCATGATTTGCCGCGTAAAGGTAAAAACCCGCTATTTTAAAAAACTTCTGAAGTTTTTTAAACAGACTTCACCATCCACGGATTCGTGTTATACACGGGGGTGGAATAACGAGGGGCGGATAACGAGGGACAACCTGTATATAAATATTCTTAATAATATTGTTTTGTACACATATATTTTAATATAAATGAATGTTGTTGTTGTTCAGTCGTTAAGTCGTGTCTGACCCTTCGTGATCCCATGAACCATATCCCGCCAGGCCTTCCTGTCCTCCACTATCTTCCTGAGTTCGCTCATTTTCATGTTCGTTGCATCGGTGATGCTATCTAACCATCTCATCCTTTGCCTTCCCCTTCTCCTTTTGCCTTCAATCTTTCCCAGCA
This sequence comes from Plestiodon gilberti rubricaudatus, assembly GCA_026170595.1. Taxonomy (NCBI): domain Eukaryota; kingdom Metazoa; phylum Chordata; class Lepidosauria; order Squamata; family Scincidae; genus Plestiodon; species Plestiodon gilberti. The sequence continues at coordinate 223,837,940 of JANXHW010000002.1, forward strand.
TCAGAGTCTTCTCCAGAGAGTCCTCTCTTCGCATTAGGTGGCCAAAATATTTGAGTTTCAGCCTCAGTACCACAAGCCCTCATAATCTGAAGCCAAGAATACACACCAAGATAGATACATACAGAATTCCTCTGTACTCAGAATCATGTAGAATACTGATGCAGAAAGTGTAGACAGAATTTCCTATTACACTTTGTAATCCAACTATGTCCACTGTGGATTTTTTCCACCATCCTGGTTGGCACTCCCTTCCTCTTTTAAATCTGTGGCCTTTTGTTGTTCCCTGTCAACTCTTGCCAAGAAGGCATTGCCTCAAACAATGTGTTCAGTGAATTATGACATTTTAGCTTAGATGTCAGCCCTGGTGTTTTATAAATGTTATCCACCCTTAATGCCGAATGATTAGTTTGGATTAATTCTTGTAAGACTTTATCTCTGCCAATTAGGTGGAGTTAAACAACTGACACATGGGATTTTTTAAAACACCTGTGAGGTCACATTTGCAGATTTATTATGATTAGGCAGCAAAGGATTTTAGAGCCCAATGCTATCCTTTTACATCACCATCCCACTGGTGCAGCTGCGCTGAAAAGGCATGCGTTGTATAGGGGGGGGGGAATTGGGAGGCTTCAGGGGGGAAAGGGGATTTAAATAAGCCTCCATAAAGTCTCCCACTCCGCAATGGGACCAGCACCAGCTGCTTAGCTGGTACAAGTCTGAGGAGAGAAAGGGAGTGGAGAGGCTGCGAAAAAGTGGGGGATAGAATCCGGCGCACACCATCAATTCCAGATCTGCCCGTTCCCGTAACATCCCTACCCGCCATTCCTCCCCCTCTCTGTCCTGTTTCACCTCTCCTCCACTGCCATTGCTGCCTTACCTGCTCCGGCGGATCCAGGCACATCTAGCGCTGGACAGGGAGTGCTGCCGCCTCTTGCAGCAGTGCTCCCAAAATGGCCTCCGATGGAGCACTGGTCTGCGCACAACAGCCCAACCCTGGATAGGATTGGGCTGTCAATGAAATTGGAGCTTTTGGAAATCAAAAATACATTTGCTGATTAGCAAATCAAAGTTCTGTGCTCTCACATATTATAATCTGGACAACACTGTATATGTTACCAGAAAAGCAACCTGGGATATAGGTATTGTAATATTTTAAGTATTTCTTATTCAAAGATGTATCTCATTTAGGCCACAATCCTATGCACACTTCCCTGGGCGTAAGCCCCATTGAACACAGTAGGGCTTACTTCTGAGTAGATATGCCAAGGATTGTGCTGTATGTTACCTTCTCTGGTGAAGAGACAAATCATGTCCTTGGTGCAGGGCTGCTGACACAGGATAAGCAAGGATAAGTACTTACCTTTTACTTACCTCTCCAACCACTGGATGCCAGCTCTTTTGCTGGTGTAGATCTGTTCCATCATGGGGTGTGTGTCTGGGCTGGGATGGGGGTTCTGGATCTAGTGGATGTCACTGCCACCAAGATCCATCCTGTCCCACCACTTACCCTAGCCTGGTTCCCACCCCAATCCGTCCTGACCGCCTCCACAACTGCGGCGCCATTGCTAGTGTGTGGCCTCCTAGCCTTTGCATCAGTGGCCACACTCCACAGACCGTCAGAGAGGAGGTTGCGATGGCCGACTGTACGGTATGCTGGCGGATCTCGGGATCAGCCAGCGTACCTCACAGATAGGATCGGGCCATTACTTACTTTACAGAGCTCCCTCAGTGCTGCTGAAGAAACTCTCTAAAGGTAGAGACCTCTGACAGACCTCTGAGGACACTGGAAAGGAGACAGTGTCTGTTATGTCCAAAGTCCATTATGTAAAAGTCCGTTAAATCAAATGTTCACTGCATGAGGTACAGTATTGTTATGTTAGACTCACTACAGATCTGTATAAAAATGCATAAACATTTTCAGGGTTAGGATTTTCTTAGTTGTGGGTAGGTCCCTAGAGGCTATCTTGAATGTTTGGTATGGGCCATGTTCACAAAGCACTGGGTGTCCAGCACTGTGTATCCAGGATCATTTTGAGCTGTATCTTTAAAAGGATGAAAGCACCACTCCCTCCCACTCAGATAATTTTGACACAGCAGCAGGTGACACATCTCCTAGGCTGAAAGTGAGTTTATGCTAATGATGGCAGGAATGACAGGCTCATCATTACCTCCCAGTTTGCTCCCATTGTTCAGTAATAGAATGATCTGTGATACATTTTAAATGTAGGCAATGTGTAATGGTAATTATCATGTGATAAACAAAATGCTTGAACTTCTTATTTGTTGTTCCAATATTCACATCCCGAAGTGTCTTGAGAAAAACAGAGTTACTGCCAAGCTTGGTTACACCCACTGTTGTGTATGTGGCAAGATCACTATCATCTGCTTTGTACAAGCTAAGGAACACAACTGCCCAGAGCACTAGCATTTAATACAATTTTTTTAAAGGGAAGCTTTGTTAGAAGGGCAGAGGCTGCATAGAGAAATAATATGTTGAAATTACGTGGAGAAAAACCTAATTAAAATAAAAATCCTTAAAACATAATGGCTCGGACTGTGTGCTGTAGTTTGAGCAAAGCAATTGAAGAGTATGCAGTACAAAAGAACTCTGCATGAATGGGAGAGAATACCATTTTCTTTTCAGTGAAATCAAAACAGGTGTGTTTTTTTAAAAAAAATTACCAAATGATATGTACACCAATTTGCTTAACTCTTTCTTATTTATCTAGCACCATCTATGTACATGGCACTTTACGACTGATGAGAGGGTGGGTTGTCTGGCCTGAGTGGCTCAAAATCTGGAAACATACACAAGGGAAAAAAACAGAGGAATGGGAGGGTAGTGCTGGCTGGTTAAACGGAGGAAGAATACAACCACATCGCATTGCAAGCGGTGGCCTATTTGCTGGGCCCCACCCTTGCACAGGACAGGGCAAAGCAGAACAGCACCTGATTAGATCAAGCTGAAGGCTGTCTTACCTCAGTGTTATTTCACTCTGGGCTGCTAATCTTTGCCATTCTGGATCCGTCCCACCCATCCTCAAGACAGTCTGAGATTAGCTGGTCATCTTTGGGGCCAGGTGGGAATGTTTTCCTTTGCCTGATTGTGCCATTGGAGAGAGGGTTTTTTTTTTCCACCTACTCCAGACCGTCTTCCATTGGTGGGATTTAGCCAGTTGGTCACTTGTGGCAGTCATAGTATGGGACTGGGACTAGGAGTAGGGTCTAGCGGCCCAATCCTAACTAGGCTGGGCAGCAGCGGAATGTGTGCTCCACTGGCACTGACTGCCATAAAATGGTCAGTACCAGCCATAAAAGGTACTCCAGTAGCGTGTGAACTCACTTGTTGGAGCACCGGCAGGAAGGCCGGAGCCTTCCTGTGTGCGGTGGAGCAGCAGGAAGACCCCACCAATGGAGGTAAAGTGGCAAGGGAGGCGGGACAGGGTGGGGGAAGGCTGGGCAGGCTGAACAAGAGGGCAGAGGATGGGCAGATCTGGTCTGGGAAGGGGGTGTCTTCAGCAGCAGCAGCAGCTGCTGAATCCTAACCCCTTTCCCAGACCTGATCCTGTGGTGCAGGTCCATGTGGACCTGCACCAGCTTTTTTGCTATTGCAGGTCTGAGTAAATCCCCCACGCCACAGAGGCTTGTTCCCTAACCCAGATGAGATCTCTGCAACTGCCGGTCCAGCAGGATGCAGCGGTAGCCATTTTGGTGCCACTGCATCGGGGGGGGGGGGGGGAGAATAGGATTGGACTGTAGGTATGCATGCTAAGGTACAGTATGCAAGGGCCAGAGGGAAAGCCAGTATCAGTTTTCAGAGACTGTCTGGCTTGGGGATGCTGGCTGGCGACCCTGAAGACCTGAATTGCAAATTTCTTCCTAAAGGCTTAGCAGCTTGGGATGAGTTATTTGACTGCCTTGATCCCCTTTCTGAGGGTTGGTGGAGAAAAACAGAGATTGGCTTGAGCCGTTCTCTGGTTGGAGCCAGGGTACTACGCCCAGTGGAGGAAGTGAACAGTTGCTTCTGTCCCCGTCAGTGTAGGTGCTCGCGCTAAATGAGGGGAAAAGCTCCCTAGTTCAGGATCTGCTACAGAATTTGAATTGTATTCTTTATGCAATAAAGTGGCCCGGTTTATACCAGCATTGACCTTGTCTCATATAGTTTGTGGTGGGTGACCCAGCAATTATATGTTTATTTCATGCAGATGAAGAGAGGCTTCACTGTAGTAAATTATAGGGATTGGAGAATTGTGCCAAAGGCTTCATAGATACCAGTAGGTGCTTTTGAAGGAAGTAAGAGAGGAAGCATCATACAGGTGAACTGGGAGGGAGTTCCTGGAATAAGGAGTGGGAAGGAGTTCTTGGCATAAGGAGTAGCAAAGGAGAGAAGGTGGAGCCATCTGAAGGAGCAGGAACCATTTGATGACTGAGGGTGGTAGAGCTGGAGGAGCAAAGATCACAGGTAGGAGTGTAACAGGATATGAAAGCAGAGTCACAGAGGATATGATGGCAAGGACCAGGAACTTGTACAGTATCCAGGAGTGGTCAGGAAGCCAGTGTTGAGAGGTTTCCTCTGCAGAAGGAACAAGCAAGTGGCACACTGTAGGAGGGGTGATTAAAAATTACTAACGTTTTAACAGTGCAATCCTATGCTGAAGTTACACCGACTTTCCCCCAGCAACTCCACACTGGAACAGCCCTTGCGCTAACCTAGCCCAGGTAACTCTGCCAGAAACCATGGAAACCCTCACAGTCCACTAACCTTGGGGTGGCAGCCCGATGTCAGCCTGATGTCAATCCGACACTGACCTGACCTCAGCCTGATGTGCAAGAAGCCAATCCCTGCAATATACCTAGTCTCAAAGCCAGCAGCCAGAGAAGCACCGCCAGGGTGAACCAAGCAGGGAGCAGTCACAGCTGCAGGTCCAGTGAGCAGCTGCTGCTGGGACAACACCACCACCACCAACCCCATTGGAGTTTACCCTAGCGGTATTTATGCTGGCACGGAAGGTACGTCACAGCAGCATTGTGCTGGTGTCCACGGCATATCCGTTGGCAGAACTGGGTGTACGATGCTGGGGATGTCTTCATGTCTCTTGGCATCCAACGGCACAAGCTATATCCTATGCTACTCAGAATTGATGTCTCAGAAGTATAGGATTACACCATAATGGTGTAAAAACTAATTTCTAAAAGTAACGTTTTCACACGAAAGAAGTGTTGAGCATGAACTTCATTATCAACATTATTCACTGACAATGTTGGATTAGCGTATATACAAAAGGAGCCCTAGAATAGTAGTTCACATAGATTTTGTTGAAATTATGGCAAGATCCAAATATTCAGTCATTTATAGGGTTAATGTGACAGTTATTTCATACATACTGAGTTAAGGCTGGGGAAAATGTAAAACTGATTGGTTGATTAGATCAAGTGATCTTCAAGCAAGGGTCTGCAAAGAAGAAGAATCTCCTTTTTTTGTTTTAGATAAGTGTGTGCTTTGCTTAGTGTTAGCTTGAACCTGTTTGAATCTCTTTCTCTATGTTGTAAGTTTAGTAAAGTTAAATCAAATCTAAGCTTTCATGTATGCCTCAGCTTGTTTTATTCTGATGATCAAGATTCATTGCAACCTCCAGAGAATCATAAAACTATGAATCCCTTCAATATTCCCAACAGATTTCAGGGTTTTTGACACCTAAAAAAATGCTTTGATTCCAGGACTGATCCTGCATGTCGAGCAGCAGTGTGGACTACTAAAGAACTACAGCAGCACTTGTATAGAAAACATCCCTTAGCTTCGTGAGTTTCCTTCACCTGTGCTGTGTACACCTCTGTCACCAAGTGTGTTCATGTCTGATGGCTTTTTCTTCTTGTATGGGCTTCAGTTCATTAAAGATTCCCGTCTGTTCGAGGCCTCTTCACTTGTATTGGTGGAACACTTAAGCATCTATATATAGACTGACTGGCTTTATCTTGTGAACCTTCATGTCACAGTGTTTCTAGAGCACCACATGTGATTCCTTTTAGTCAACAAAAAGTGGTGATGAGATGATGAGCCAGTAGAATTTTAAAGAGGGCTAGCAAATAAGTAGAATGCTTATATTCAATAAATTTTATGCCCTGAATAGTCCTAGAAAATAGAATGGCGAAATCCTGTGTAAGATGCGGCGGCCGGCCTAAAGGGCCGGCCACCACATCTGGTGCAGTTCTTGAGCTGCCCCAGGGCAGCCTGGGAGCACCTTGGGAGAAGGGGACGTTGGTCCCCTTCCCCGGGTGTGAGCCAGCTGGGGCCCTATGAAACTGACGTACACCAGAGGTGGGGAGTAAGGTCGGCAAGGCCCGAGGACGAGCCTAGGATATCGGCAGAGCTCGCTGCCAATATCCCCGCCCTCCCCCAGCCCAGGCCAGCCACCCCCTGACTGCGCTGTTCCGCCCTGTCCCTGCACCAACTGGTGCAGGACTTACCTCCGCTGGTGCGTCCCAGCTCTGCAGGGTGGTGGTGTGAGGACTACTGGCCCCCACGCCATCGGCCCTTATTCTAGAGAGTCATTGCAAACATGCTTTACGGCACGTTTGCAACAGCCGCTCTAGGCTTAGAGAGGATTTTGCTGTAAGCTATATGTATTCAAATCCCTATGGTTCTCTTTCATTTAAAGATGCTTCCTAATGCTTATCCCACATAAAGGTAACCCCTGACAATTAAGTCCAGTCGTGTCCGACTCTAGGGTGTGGTGCTCATCCCCATTTCAAAGCTGAAGAGCCAGCATTGTCCAAAGACGCCTCCGTGGTCATGTGGCCGGCATGACTCTCCTTGCCGCAGCGCGTAGCATGCGGCTGGAACACGGAGCGCTGTTTACCTTCCCGCAAGCGGTACATATTTATCTACTCACATTAACATGCTTTGGAACTGCTAAACCGCTGAACCATGAGCTGTCGATTGAAAGGTCGGCAGTTCGAATCCGTGATGGGGTGAGCTCTCGTTGCTTGGCCAGCTCCTGACAACCTAGCAGTTCCAATTCATGTTAATGTGAGTAGATAAATAGGTACCGCTTGTGGGAAGGTAAACAGCGCTTTGTGTTCCAGCTGCATGCTAAGCGCTGCGGCAAGGAGAGTCATGCCGGCCACATGACCACGGAGGCGTCTTCGGACAACGCTGGCTCTTTGGGGATGAGCACCACACCCTAGAGTCGGACACGACTGGACTTAATTGTCAGGGGTCACCTTTATCTTTACCTATTTCTGTCTACTGAGAACATATATTTACATTTTGATGAAACATAGATGATTAAATTGCCTCTGAAGGTATTGGAATGCTGTATATAACTGATTTTATGTAAATACCTGGGCTTATGATAAAAAAGCATTTAATGGAAGTGAAAAAGCTATTGTTTTTATTTAAACTGTATCCATTATGTTTGCAAACAGGACCGCCCACGCGGCCGTCGGGGGAGCGCTTACCTTCGGTGGCCACGTCCTCGGTCCGGTGTCGGTGTGAGGGAGGCCGGCCTCCCTTACTCCCAAGTAGTCGCAAATGTGCTTTACAGCACATTTGTGACACTTTAGAATGGCAGAGTGCATGCTCCGCCATTCTAAAGTTACGCACGATTGTGCTACTAGTCCCATTCCTTATAGGGCTTTAAAGGTCATCACCAACATCTTGGATTAGGCTCAGAATTGAATGGGCAGCCAGTGTAGCCTCCAGAGCAATGGTATGGCAGACGTAACCCGCCCCGGGGACCAGCTGAGCGACCGCATTCTGCACTAACTGCAATTTCCAGACTGTCTTCAGGGACAGCCCCACGTAGAGTGCATTACAGTACAGGTTGATTATCCCTTATCCAGACTATTCCAAAATCCAGACTATTCCAAAATCCAGACATTTTGGGGGTTATGACTTAAAAAAAAAAACTTGTTCCTGGCTGGCATAGCACAAGGCATGCTGGGGCACAAAATTATTAATCCTATTTAATAATTCCTCTAAGTTAAATTGCAAACAAAATTGGTCAAAATTATGTCATAAAATTATGAAAATTCTTGTTCAGATGTAAATTGACCTGCATCTAGTATGTGCACACGTAATTAGAGTGACTTCCATATGTCTCCACAGTTGTATACAGAGCAATGAATATTTTCAACATACTCGAGAAAGGAATTTTCGGACATCAGTAAGATGTGAATGCATCTGCAGCTTATCCTCACCGTTGTGCTATGTGATAGATGAAGGAGTCGTATATGCAGACAGTCAGGAATTTCTGGTTCTTGGCATGCAGGTAAAAGGTTGAGACATGCATGCAATTAAATTAATCAACTAGATTTATGTTTCCTATTATAGGCTATTTGAGGATGACATAATAAATGTGCATGTTTCGCAGTTACTGCAGTTACAGGGATCTTGAATTTTGCAAATGTTTAAATACTGATGCCCATGGATAGACCAGATTGTCCATACATCAGCTGATTATGGATCAACTTCAGTGATGATAATATAATCCAGAACACCAGCTAGCTATTTTAGCCTGTCTTGTTGAACGTTCTACTATTGGAGATTTCCTCTTTGCTTTGCCTGAGGAACTGCCTGAGGTCAAAGGGTGTGTGTCAAAAGGAGGATTTGTTCCTAGAAAGTGGTTGCAGAGACTTATTAAAATAACATCCAAACTTAAAGTCTATGCGAATTAAATCCAGGAATAAGCAGATTATGCATTTGATATGAATACTATATCTTATTGGTCTATTTGTTTATTTCAAAGATTTAGATATCACCTTTCTCCTCCCCATTGAAAGGTGCCCAATGTGGTTTACATTATTTTTATTACCTATTAGTAGAATCCAAGAGGAGGGAGTATAATAATAATAATAATAATAACAACAACAGTATTTATATACCGCCTTTCAACAAAAAGTTCACAAAGCGGTTTACAGACAAAATCAAATGATTAAATGGTTCCCTGTCCCAAAAGGGCTCACAATCTAAAAAAGATGCAGAAGAACACCAGCAAACAGCTACCAGAAAAGACACTGTGATGGGGTGAGAGACGTGTCTCTCTGGTTTTTTATCTTCCTCCTCACAAGGCAGTTGGTGTTTCTCTGTGTGGGGGAAAAGGACACCATTCTGGTTAAAAAAAAAACACCAGTAGGTGAATATGGCAATGGTGACTCTCTTCCTCCTCCTCTTCCGCCTCCTCCTGCTCATCACAAGGCAATATTTATCCCAGCATTGTATATTCTGACAGCATTTGTCCCATATGTACACATCTACATGAAAGGTTATCTGGATGTTTGAACTAAGGTACCATTGCTATGGCGATGACACCCAATCATACCTCTCATTTTCCTCAATTGATCCTGGAGAGACAGTAGAAACCCTGGAGTATGGAGGCAACTCTGGTTTGGTTGTTGGTGAACAAGTTGAATCGTAATCCAAATAATACAGAGGGACTGTTGGTTGGAAACTCTGTCAATCTGTGTGGTGGTTTTCAACTTGTTTTGGATAGTCTTGCGTTCTTCCTGAAGAAGCAACATCTACAGCCGGGGAGTGCTCCTGATGCTATCATTGATTGTTCAGGTGGCGTTTGTTGCCAGAAGTGCTTTTTACCAGCTTTGACTAAAAATCTACTAGGTAGTTTACCGATTCTATGCACATTTACTCAGAAGTTACTTTTACTGTGTTCAATGGGCTTTCTTCCCAGCTGAGCTTAAATAGGATTATGGCCCTAGTGAATTTAAAAACTGATGGCAGTTCAATAACACAACTATATCCTTGGTGTACATTTGGAAGCCTTTACTAGACACATAGATATAGCATAATAATAATAATTATAAATATACAGTATTTATATACTGCCTTTCTTGGTCATTGGATTTCTCCTCCGACTTTAATTCAAGGCGGTGTACATGGGCAAGCTGTCCTAACCCCCCGTGGTTTTTTTACAATATATAAATGTCCAATCTTTCATGAACGGCTACATTCCAGGTGATATCCTTTTTGCAGTCTGACTATTCTGCTGACTGGCGCCTCCCACACTTGACCGACGAAGCTGGGTGTTCTTATCTCTCCTCCCAGAGGCTTTTACAGCTTTTTGTCGGCAGCGTCTCGAACTTGTCAAGTTCACTGGTCTTCGGGCTTACAAGACGGCAGCTCTCCCAACTGAGCCAGACCCTTCTACCCTTATAGCATGTGCAATACTCAACAGTATAGATTGCTTAAATATCTTTAATATATAAAGATATATCTTTTTTATCCCCCCTCTCAAAAACAGATATATCTTAGTTTCTGTTTGCAATCAGTAGCGTAGCTGGGGGGAACAGCACGGTAGGTGCTGCAAGGTGGCCCCTCTCCCACTCAACGTTGGAACCATTCCAGGCAGCGAAGGCAACGTGCAGGAGACTCCATTTGGTTCAGTGAGCGCCTGCGCATTGCCTTCGCTGCCTGGAATGGCTCTGACGGTGAGTGGGAGGGGCTGCCTTGCAGCAATTACCACGCCGTTTTGTGTTGTTTTTAAATGTTTGTTTTCTTACAAAACTGTTTAAAAAAAACCTACACAATGACGCCTGCACAACCTACACAATGACGCCCACCCTCGTCAGCACAGCTATGCCCGTGGGAAGAGATCAATCTAGGCTTCAATGGAATTCTTTTCCATACCTCTCTTGTTGCATGTACATGGGTGTGGACAGATTGCAGTACACTAACCATTACTCAGAATGGGAGGCCAGAAATCCACCCACTCATCCTTCTCCCCTAGGGCTCCAGTCTGTAAATTACTCCCAAGCTTCATGGGAGGCACCTATGTGCTAACTGTAGATGGTTTCCATCCTTGCCATCATCATTTTTATATTAAGCTATGTGATTTATATAAGTCCTGTCCTGAGGGGGGCATTCCTGAATCCTGACCCTTCGGGAGATGCTCCTCTCACCACTAGGAGGCAGGGCCAATCCAAAGCATTGTCCACTCCTGATGTAGAAGGCATCCTGTCCCCAGACTGGCCCTGCCTCTGCCCTGCCACCCGCTGATGATAGTAGCTCAGCTTTTTTCTTTACATTTTTTCTTCTCTTCCTTTCTCTTCACCTTTTTCTGCCCCTGCCTCCCTAGTCAGGGCTTGGCCCTCACATAGGCAAAGGGGGAGTGTCCTGCAGGCTTTCTACAGCCATAGTTGCGGCCTGTAAGAGCCTTTTCCCCCCATGCTATTGCATGAAGGAGGCCTGCAGCCTGCATGCCAATTTTTTTCTCTGTGCTACTGCATGAGGGAGGCCTAGATGCTGACTTAGGCCTGGCAAACGTTTTTCCCCTGTGCTACCGGTACTGCACAAGGGAGGCCTGTGACCTACATGCTAACTTAAGTCTGGCAGGTGCTCTTGACAGGAGTGACCAGCATATACAGTAGGAGGGCACCCAGCAGCAGCCTTAGAGCCCTCAGTGTTTTTGGCAGAAATTGTGGCTGGCTGGTGCTTCCCTATAGCCAGCCCTGCCAGCGCAAAAGCCCAGGAAGGTTCAGCTTTGCCATGCTCTGATCACAACAGCGGTGGCAGAGCAGTGGAAGAGTCACGGAGCTCCCTAACCCACCTCGCCCGCCCTGGCCGGCTTGGTTGGGTCTGGCAGGCCTGTGCATCTGGCACCCTCCCTCACAGGGGCCTTGCCCAACACAGCCAAGCTGCGGCCTCCCCTTCTCATCCTATGCCTTCATGGATTGGGTGGAGTGCATTCTCTGCTGCCTTTTGCTGCCCAGGAGGGCTCAGCTTCGCCACAGATCACAATAGAGGGGTATTTCAGCTCTCGAGGGTATTCTGCAGGCAGGATGCCCTACACAGCAGGAGGAGACAACACTTTGGATTGGCCCTTCCTCCTAGTAGTGAGAGGGGCATCTCCCAAAGGGTCAGGAATGCCCCCCTTCCTTTCCTCAGAACAGGAATTCTCAGGTAATAATTCCCATTTTCTGTTGGCCTGCTAATTTCCAGGCACAATTCAGGGTGCAGATATTGATCTTCAGAGCCTTTAATATCCTGGGGACTAAATATCCTAGGAAAGTCTGTTATATGAGCAGCAGTTCTCTCCATTAACTCTGGGATGCCCTGATTCAAGATCCATTTACTGGATATATAAAATCAAGATATGTCTTAATTCTTCTGGAGAATGCCAGGGTACATTTTAAATATACATAGCATGTGTGGCTTTGATCAAGTTTTTCATCACGTTGAATATAATGACATTCCCTTTCAAAAGGATGGAAGAATTCTGTTTCTGCATACATCGATACAGAATTTGGTGTATTATGAGATGACCGTCTACAAAGATCCAGTAAGTGCCTTTCAATTTTGATTGTCTAGCTTTTCCTTAACTGATGATATGCAAACATATATATTTTAACAGGCCCAACCATCTGATCAAGGTTGTGCACACAGTTTCTGAATTGGAAACAGGAAGTGAAAACTGCCCCCAGTTATGTAGGTAACCATTCAACCCTAGAAAGTCTGTGAACAGGACTTATTTGTGCGTATGATTCTGGATCCAGTAAGAAACCTTGCTTCTGCGTGTGCACCCCCCTCACTGGAACAGGGTAACTGACAGCCCAATCCTATGCATGTCTACTCAGAAGTAAGTCCCATTGAGATAAACGGAACCTACTCCCAAATAAATGTGTATAGGATTTCAGCTGGAGATAATTTAAACTATTACAAGAAGAGAGATGTACCAGTTTTATAATTGTAAATTTATTTTCTAATAAAAGTGTAAGTTCTCAGAATACTCATACTGTACATACAAAATTACAATAGGTTACATCAGGCCAGGTTACATATCACCTCTCTTTGTGGTATCCCTAACGTTTCCTCGTGGTCATAACAATTATGGCACATCTGAATTTCGTATTTGCATAATAAGAGTTATCATTAAGTTAATTTGAGCATTTATTCTCGTTATGGTGATCTACAGTATCAACATACTTACTTCTAGCACCATACTTCCCAAAAGTATATGGAAGTATGCTCTCAGTGGATCCATAGACTGGTTTTTAATTTTTTTTGTTTTATCAAGTATGTATCTTTTCAGGAATTAAAGACAATCATCAATTGATTTAGGTAATTCATTTAAGACATGATGTGGCCCAGAAACAACTGATAATCATGTGTCAACAACCCAAATGCAAACTGGTCCATTTCAGAAGTTTACCGGCTCTGGAATTGGTCTACTGTGTAGATGCCACGAATGATACCATTGCTTTTACAAGGCTTGTGAGTAAGAAGAACACTGGAATAATATTGTAGAAATATGGTATGTGACATATTTCTGAAAAGAATACAATTACCGGTATTATGGCCTGTCTTTTACAACGTTTCTTCAAACATTTTCTTGGAATCCTTTAATGAAGTGGTCCTTCTTTCTTATGGGATAACTCTAGATAAATCTCTGGACAAATCCTGTAGGACAGAATGCCATGTTCAACTGTTATGCCAACATTGTTATAAAATGTGCAAAGTTATCTGTAAAAATAAAGATGGATTTTTTTTAAAAAAAGTGTACAATGAGTTAATAATCTCATATTACAGTACTTAAATGATCCTGACAGGCCTGTCTGCTAGTACAAATATAAGGAAGAAAGGGTTTATATACAGACTTCTAAAGAAGCTATGGGCTAAATATGACCAACTCTCTTCCAGCTTTCGGTACCTATGAGAAATACCTGGAGAACAGCCACATATATTAAACCCTTCCTTCCTTTGTCTGAAAGTGTAACTAGGGGCCCAATCTTAACTGGGCCTTGGGCTGCCAGAACTAGTGTTCCAGCAGCACAAAGGCTTTTATGGTGGTGCAAAAGCCAGGCTGTCACAGTACGCTTCTGGGCCGCTGCCACAAATGAACAGCTGTGCAGTGTGCACAACAGTAGCTCCCAGAGGCTCCATTGCTCAGGGTAAGTGGGGTAGGGGTGGCTGTTGTAGGGAGGGGGAGGGAGGGGGTGGATCCCCGTGGAAGTGGCTTGTGCCAGGATCCTATCTCCTCGTTTTGAATCCGTCCTGCCCATTTTTGCTTCTCAGACTGACGCCAGCTACTATATAACTGGCATAGGTCCAAGGAGACTCATAGGCCACCAGGGAGGCCTATGGAGAGAGAAGGGAAAATATTTTTCCTTACCTCTCCCAGGCCTCCTGTTCTCTCTCACTCACACACACACTCACACACACACACAAACACACACACACCTATTGGATGCAGCACGTGCCCCCACTGGAGCAGCTGCATCATCACCATTGGTGGGCAATAGGATTGGGCTGTAGGTGACTTGCATAACCATTTTCATGACTTAGAATACATGATATCAAAACATCCACATATGGAGCAATAACAAGAAGTGATATGGAAGAATAGCGCTAAAGAAGGAACCCACATTTGTGGAAAAAAAACAATTGTATATAGCAAGCAAGTTACATATGAGAGTAATTGTTACTGCGGTCATTCCATCAGCCTTTTCATATAGTCATTGCAAAAAAGGTAAAACATGAGGAAGGATTTGAATGAAGAAAGGCTAATAGATTGATAAGATACACATGAAAGAATATTCCATACACAAGGGAATGGAAATCTGAGCTCCCTTCTCTACTTGACTAGCATAGTTACAAAGGACAGAGAGTTTGCACATACCAAACTAAAATTATATGCATGTTTCAGAACAACGCAATGTTTGTTGGCATGGAATCTGGAGCTGTAGATGTTTTAAAAATCCTAAACAAAGATGACCAAAAAGCATTTTCCAAAAAAGATGTGAATAATGGTAAGATTATTTTTATTGTATAAGATAAAATTAGGGGTCATTTTTAAAATAGTATTTCATTATACAGTACTTACTAACTGGAGGAGGTAAACTGTTGCCTTATTACACTGAAAATATGAATATTTATTGTGGGGCTTCTGGCACTGGTTTAATCCTTAAAATAAGAGGCTAAAAGCAACGTTGTTCCCAAGTTTTACTCAGCAGACCAAGCCAGTCTGAAATCTAAGGGTGTGGATCAGCCAGAGTAAAACACCTTGAAGTCACGGATTTAAATGAGAGTAAAGCACATGCTCAGCAGCCCAATGCTTTGGGCTTCAGCTGCCAGTGGAACACGTGTTCTGAAAAGTATGGGTAAAGCGCTTTCTGGCAGCGTGCTGAGTAGTGCGCTGCCAGAGCTCTGGCAGGAAGACCTGGGCCTTCCCGCACATGGGAATGTGTCAAGGCAGGTAAGATGGCAGGGAAGGCAGGAGGGGGTGGGAGGAGGGCAGAACGGGGTGGGGAGGGGGCGTACAGGGGACGGGAAGGTGTGCTGGATCCTATCCCCCTTTTTTGCAGCCTTCCGCCCCCTTTTGCTCCTCAGACGTGCGCTAGCGACATCGCTAGCACAAATCCGAGGAGACCCATTGTAGGGCGGGAGGCTTACACAGAGGTAAGGGGATTTAAATCCCCTTTTGCCTCTGAAGCATCCTGATCTGCCCCCCGCCACTGGATACAGCATGCCTGTTTTTGGTGCAGCTGCACCAGCGGGGGTGGTGGTGGTGGAAGGATAGGATTGGGCTGTACATCTCTATCACTGAATGGGTCTAAATAGAACTTTACATGTGCTGAACGTTTGACTGGATCCCATCTTGGCTATATTTTGGTGAACTTTTTGTGAAAAGACTGCAGAAGAATCAGCCAGTTCTATAAATTAAAACTGAAATTCTGAAAGTAATTAAATCAATCATGGAAAATCCTTACACAGAAATATTCTTTGTTAAGTAAAAATCTTGCATTGAGTCTGTGTTTGGCTGGCAGGTCAGCACAGAGTACACATCTATGCAGTGTGTCCCATTTCCCACCCTCCTTGCATTTGGCTGGATACCTGAACAGGGCAAGTGGTGCACGTTTAGTAGAAGTTGCCTCGCATCACAGTCCCTAATCATCCAGTCATGTTTAACTTGCATACCTTGGCATTATGCCTGGCATGCTTAGTATAGAACCTCTTTCTCATCTGCTTGTAGTGGCTAATTGACTGCTCCTTACACAGGACAGTGGCACAAGGCTTCTGTGTAGGTGGCATACTGCAAATCTGAACGTAGGTGGAAAACAATTCTTGTTTGTTTGGTTCCCACACCCATAGAAAATTGTACAGCTCATCTCCAGCAGTTTCACTGTGTTATAAAAATTAGCAAAGTTTCTCATTTCCACTAGCAAACTAGCAGTGCAAGAAATGCATGTTGTAATTATTCAATTATTTCAACAACCTACATTTTCTTTTGCAATCAATTCTGAATTTCATGCTTGAATTCTGTCCTAATTATAACTAAATACTACATGATTGTGTAGAGAAGTGTCTCTGAATATTTGCAGGCTTGTTAATGTTTAGCAGCTAGCCTCAAGTTAATCTGAATGAGTAGCAGTTGAATTCTAACATCTTTTTTGATATTTCTTCCCCAGCTCCTCATCACAACCTCTGCTTCTAATATTATCAGCTTTCCAAAAGGCTTATTGAAGTATTATTCTATTGTGAAATAATTGAAAACGACTGCTTTTAGATTTGACTCTTTTTGTTTTGTGTTTGTTGATTTATAATTTCACATTTTAAAACTGTTAGATTTAATTTTTTTATTAGTCATTTTGAGGGGCTCTTTGGACTCAAAAGGTAGAAAATAAAATAGGTGCAAAGATAAATAGCATGTCTATTTTCCACTCATATTTTGCACTCAATGTTTCCATTGCATATAATGTACTGGTAGTTCACAAGGAAGACAAAGCAGGGATATTTTGGTAATAAAGCTGATACTGGGTTTTGGAAAGAAAAAGAAGCAGCAAAGTCTATTTACTTTGCACTAGCAGCAAATCAATTTCTTATTTCTCCGGTACATCTCTGCATAATATCTTTTGCTCATGTGTTTGTTGGCATTGTGGTAATAGCATTAAGAGCAGATGATGTGTATTCCAGCATCAGACACATCAGATATTTCTGGCAAAAGATTTAGCTCTTTCTCCAGAGATCTTTAACTTGTTTTCTAACTCTCATGCTCCCTATGAATTAGGACCAAACTAGGCATGCCATTAAATGTTGAATGAGGCACTTGTTTTTACTCTAAAGTAGCAGCTATATTTGGAGAATCTACTGTATATTTCTGCCCAATTATAAAAGCACTCCCTAAAATAAGTAACTGAACCAGAGAGAAATTCTGATGAACTTGTACTGGGCCCAAATGTTTAGTGGCACACACACACACACCGCTATGTAACCCCCATGCAGTGATGCAGCAGTGCCAACATGGTTTCCACTGTATCCCACGGAGGAGTTTCGGCATGTTGAGGTCTCTTCGGGGTAAGGGAACATTTGTTCCCATGCCCAGGGGTAAGCCCCAGCAGCCGTCATGGGTCAGCTTGGACCTACGCCAGCTCTATTGCTATAGTTGGCTCAAGTCTGCATTGACCCATGAAGGCGGATCGAGCCCGGGAAGAGGGTTAGAATTTGGTGAGTGCCACTGCCGCCTTACCTTGGGCCCGATTTGCCTTCCACCCTGCCCCATCTCTCCGTTCTGCCTCCCCCCACCCGTTCCACACCCTACGCGGCCTTACCTGCAATGGTGGGCATCCCTGGTCCACCAGAGCATGGACCTGGCTGCTCACCACTTGTGGTGGCAGCCAGGCCGTACTCACTGGCATAGTCATGTCTGCAATACATAGTCTGCCAGCATAATGCGCTCATAGGCTTGGGCCATGAGTAGACTGCATATTTACTGCACGGTCCTGTGCATGTCTATTCAGTCCCACTAAATTCAATAAGCCTTATTCCCAGGTAAGTGTGTATAGGATTGCAGCCTTATAGCCCAATTCTATGGGTCCACTGCACCTCTGGAACTCACTTTCTGACAGTGCAGCATACTTTACACTTGACACTGCATACTTTACGGCAGTCGCAAAACGCAACCCGCCATTCAGGTAAGGGAACAAATGTTCCCTTACCTGGGGTGACCTCTAGGACTGCTCCCCCTTGCAGGATGCAACAGGCGCTTGGGTGGCACTGCTGCATAGATGGGGGGGATTTAAATAGGATTGAGCTGTTAATGTCTCATCTAGTTAGGTCCTTTGTTTCTTTGCATTTTCATATTTGGAGGTGCATGTACATATCCAATCTGAATATGAAGGTGCACGTACATATACATACGTACATATCCCACAGAACTTCGACAATTTAGCAGCAACAAAAGGGTTCTGTTTTCTGTTCAGATGCTGATATTGCTTCTTCACCACAAAGGGATGGGCTGAGCCTGATTAACTATCTTGTGATCAACATGTAGGATATCAACCTACATCTCAACCAGTGGAAACAATTTTGATTCAGGAGGCTGAATTCATTGATATAGCTCATACCATGTACGTTAAACTGTTTTAAATAAAATATTACACTTTTTAGTATGTTGGCATTATCAATGCAGAATCCAGACATACAGTGACAGACAAAACCATATGCTAAATGATGTAGGCAAAATTATATGTTCATGCATGTGATATCATGCTGATCTCCTTGTACTCAAGGGTGTATTCAAAACCAGAAATTAGATACTGTACTTAGGATTGCTCAATTACACCAAAGTATTCTTTTTTTAAAGAGAAAAATGAAGAAAAGGATGGTTCTGACTGGTCAGCAAACTATCACAGGGGTGCTGTAGTAGCAGTTGACTCCTGCAAGAATCTTTCTATATTTTTAAGTTGTGGGTAAGTACCATTTCAGTTTCATCTTTTTTTAGAGTGTTAAGAACACAAGAACGTAAGAAGAGCCTTGCTGTATCAGGCCAAGTGCCCATCTAGTCCAGCTTCCTATGTCTCACAGTGGACTCTGGGAGAACAAAAGATGTTAGCTATATCCTGTTGCCACTCCTTTGCATCTGTCATTTGGAGATAGGCTACCACTAAAACCAGAAGGCTGCATACAGTTCTCATGACTTGTAACCTGTGATGGACGTTTCCTCCATAAATCTGACCAACGGCATCTAGGCCAGGTGCCATCACAACATCATGTGGCAAGGAGTTCCACAATTATACGCTGGATTTAAAAAAAATCTGTTCTAACTCTCCCACCAGTCAATTTTAGTGGATGTCCTCTGGTTCTGGTGCTGTGCGAAAGGGAAAACAACTTCACTCTATCCACTCAATTCTATGCATAATTTTATATGTCTAAGAGACTAATCCCATCCAACTTTCCAGCACCGATGCAGCCCCGAGGTAAGGGAACAAATGTTCCCTTACCTTGAGAACGCTTCTGTGACTGACCCCCCCCCCCACTGCAGGATGCAGCACATGCCCCATTGTCACGGCTGCATCAGCGCTGGAAGGTTGGATAGGATTGGACCGTCAATCAAAGAAGCCATCTTTCTTGACTGAAGAGCCCCAAACCATTGTAGCTTTTCCTCCTTAGGGAGGTGCCCCAGCCCACCAATCATTTCAGTCACTGTCTTCTGCACCTCCACGGAGGGGTGGGGGCAGAGATGCCAGTTAAATGAGTGAGTTGCTTAACAGAGCAAAGTGATGATAGACAGCAAGGAGATGAAGAGCGCAATCCTGACGATTCTTCCAGCGACGGAACAAGCGTTCTGTCGCCGGAAGCAGTAGCAAATTGCCAGAAAGCACGTTTGCGACTACTCGGGAGCAAGGGAGGCCGGCGCAGAGGCCGGCCTTCATCGCTGGAGCGCCCGTGCGTCCGCCGGACGAGGTGAGTCGGGATCCGGCGGGCGCGGGGGGCGGTTCGGCGGGCGAGGTAGGGGGGCCATTGGCCTAGCTGGCCCGTGAGGGAGCGGCGGATAGCCTCGTCCATATCCCCATCCCCTCTGGGCTGGCTAGATTGTTACACTGCCTCCTCTACTTCTAGCTGGCGGAAATCTGAGGAGGCCGATCGGGCCAGCCTGGATTTACATCCGGGGAAGGGGATGAGCGTCCCCTTCGCTGAGTAGACCTCCGGCCGGGCAGCAGAACAGCCGCCGGGGCTCAGGATCCGGCCGGCGGCCCTGGGCCGGCGGCCGGATCCTTGCGCTGGAAGACAAATATAGCATACTATGAAGTTAATAGTATGAATGGTACAGGTATTGTTATTCCGGCTAACTTTCAACTTATAGATAATCTGCTCTTAACATGTGTTCTGTTGTTCTATATTTTTCTAAGTTGCTTCACTGCTGTTTTATTGCTTGTTTGTTTCATATGTTGTTTTGACTGTATTGTATGCTGCCTTGGGCTTAATTTTGTAATAAAAAGGCAGGGTATAAATGTCTAAAATAAGAGATCATATATCTATAGTTGTATGGCTGATACGTACGTACTTTTGTTTTTCATAAGATCTCATTTGGTGAAATACAAAAAGATACACAGTAAAAGCCGTGTTATCTGGCACACACTGGGAACAGGGGACGTCCGTGAACACAGCTTTCACCATCCCTAGGGCTGCTCCCTCCTTGCCTGACAGGACCTCCCTCTACAGTGCCCGCAGGAGGACTCAAAGCTTGGAGGCAGACGGGCGTCTTGCTTAACTGAGGCTTTGTTAAGCAAGCCACTCATTTAACTGGCATCTCTGCCCCCTCGTGGAGATGCGGTTAACTGAGGTTGCTATTTAACAAATAAATAGCGCAGCTTGTGTTGTGTATGTAATATAATTATATGGAAAGGATGCAGAACACACACTCCTGAGAACTGTTGCTAGTCTTATCAATATTCTTTTTGCCTCCTTTAAAATTGAAGTAGACAAGAAAAATTGAACTGGACAAGGTTCACTATGAATTTTGCTGTTAGCTAACATTCCCGCTTCAACTTTTTAAAACTCAGAAGCCTCACATAACTGTTGCTAATACCGGTGGAATCATATACAATTATAAGGAAGCTCTGAGAATATAATTTGTTTGCCTAATGGATATAATGATGAAGCAAAGCTCCCTAGTAATTCAAATGAAGCATTATACTAAGTATATTGAGCCATTACAATGCTAATGTATTATGAAGCTTCTCTGGGATCAGCCTGAGGGCCTATTTCATTTAGTATCTATAATAGTGACATTGGGAAAGGAATTAGATAGTTATTGCTAAAATTTGTGCCCTGCTATCTGGATAAAATGGCATTATTAATAAAGACAAATACTGTGAAGTTATTCAGGATGCACTGAATGACCTCAAGAAACGACTGTGTATCAGGGTAATAGTACCTTAATTTTGTTCTTGGAATTCTCTTCATAAAAATGAAGGAAATTTTTAATTGACTCATGGCCTGATCCTATCCTGGGCTGGCCCAGAGCATGCAACAGTGCTGGCACACCCTCCACTGCATGCTATGAGCCAGCCAGGGACGTTGGGTGTCGGCGCAGCAGGTGAGGCAACCCTGCCCCTTCGTAGTTCACAGAAAAGAGCTGCAGCCTAACTGTGAGATTGCACGCCTGTGTGCACTACCCACTTACTCGGGTGCACGTGGGTAGCGCACGGAAGCAATCTCACGGTTAGGCTTTGGCTCTTTTCTGCGAACTACGAAGGGGCAGGGTTGCGTCACCTGCTGAGCCTGCGCTGGCCAACCAGGGACCAGGCAGTGACAGAGAGATAAGTAAAGATACTTTATACTTACCTACTCCGCTGCTGCCTGGTCCCCAATGGGCCTACTCAGATCTGCGCAAGCCCTTTGGCTGGCGTAAATCTGAATGGATTCAAGGGAGCATGTTGATCCCAAGCTGGGGACATAGGATATCAGCACCACATTACCGTCAATATCCGGCCTGCCCTTGGCATGCTCTTGGTCAGGCCCAATCCCCTGCCTGGTCTCCTCCCTCAAAATGCCCCTTCCACCGACCTTCTTGATTCAGCGGAAGCTTGGGACTCCATTGGCACATGCGCGCGCAGAGCTGCCAGCCTTTTGCATTGGTGACCCCAGACCATGTGCTGCCACGTCAGCAACCTGCACCTTGCGCTGATGGAGAGCAAGTTCTGTCAGTGCAGGGCCCAGATAAGATTGGGCCCTTAATTGTTTGTACTGTCCTTGATTTGTAATTTAATGAGACTTTATTTTGTTCCATTTTCCAAACTTGATATTTCATTTAAGACTGTTTCTCAAAATGTTTTGTCTTCTAGTTTGGATTTCATAATAAAGCTATGGGACCTTCGGAAGAAATTGATTGCTGAGATAACTCTTGATAACACTTTAAGTACAGCTTGTTTCCTGAATGGTTCTGGAGATATTTTATTAGCTTTCAAAAATGACCTTTATCTCTTGCCTCACAATAAGATACTGGACTTACCAAAGTCAAGTATTGATGCTTCTAGAGTCTTAGCAGCAGGTAACATATAATATTACATCAACATCTCAGTTTTTGCAATATTTGGTATACATGCAGCCCAAGCCTATCCATTTTATTCAGAAATATGTCCTTCAGAAATAAGTCCTTTTATTCAGTTGGACTTATTTCCAGATTACTGTGCATAAAATTTTAGCCTTATCGCACGAGTGTATTGTCATATCAAATCAGATCGTAGTTTGATATGCCAGTTAGAACAAACCAGGATTTACCAGGTTTGGAAGCAAAGTGAAGTTGTGGTTTGTTACAGCCCACAAATGGAAGCAACTAATTTATTTCCCGTATGCATGAACCCCAAGACTCATGCTCATAGTGTTAAATCATGGCTTGGCATGATATTTAAACATACCCTGTGTGGGTGAGGGATACTTTATAAAAGCTCACCGCTTGCGGGAAGGTAAACAGTGCTCCGTGTTCCAGCTGCATGCTACACGCTGCAGCAAGGAGAGTCATGCCGGCCACATGACCACGGAGGCGTCTTTGGACAACGCTGGCTCTTCGGCTTTGAAATGGGGATGAGCACCATACCCTAGAGTCGGACACGACTGGACTTAATTGTCAGGGGTCACCTTTACCTTTTATTTTTTCCAGGTTTTTATGTTACTTAATAATAAAAAGGTAGAGGTGACCTTGAGTGCCCTTGTATTGAGTGCCCTGACTGGGAGAAAGGCAGGTATAAATTCTCTAAATGAATAAATAAATAAATATTTGGCAATGTAAGGAACCCTATCAGTGATGATGAAAATGTTCATTTGTGTTCTGTTGTTCATTTGAGTGAAACATAGAAACATAGAAACACATCAACAGTGAATATGTTCATGAATAGCAAATAGGATTTCTGAGATTGTCATTTTCAGATGTACTAACAGCAAAAATAAATATTGTCCTGGAACAAAATACAAGAGGCTTTTTATCATGGCAGTTTCACTGTAATATAGCGTTGTCATATGAATGCTGTAAAATAAGTACCGTACCTAGAACATTGTTTTCTGACATAATACTCCTGGAAAATTCTACAGATATCTGATAATTTGCCTTTTTAATAATGCTGATACCCAAGAAGTTACTATCCAGTGGGAAAGGAACCATGATTTAGGTGGTCAGGCTATTAGTAGCTGGAAGTTAATAAATAATTGCTGGAGTTTTGAACATTAAGAAGACATATTGAGAAGAAGATAAGTTATTGAAATGGTGAATTACCAGATACCCATGTTTCCCAAATTTCCCTGGAGTATTATGTCAGAAGAAAATTGTTTGCGTATTATATCAAACCACTTGTGACTATGTAACTTATCTGTTAATGACTTAAAGCAGTGGTACCCTAACTGGGGCGTTGCGACACCCCAGCCGGGAAGAAAGGGTTGCTATGCCCTTAAGGGGCATGGCAACCCGCGGTGACGACAACGGCGCGCCTGGGATCGCGCCGCCACCGCTGTGCCCAGGATCGCCGTTTTTACCGTCATTGGTGGGCAGTGGGTGTCCCTCGGGGGTTGCGGGGAGCCTGCGGACCCCTCCGCAGGCCTCACCAAGCGTCGGAGCAGCGCTCCAACGCGATCGCAACTGACTTCCGGTTTTACGTGAAACCGGAAGTCAGTTGCGATCGCGTTGGAGCGCTGCTCCGACGCTTGGCGAGGCCTGCGGAGGGGTCCGCAGGCTCCCCGCAACCCCCGAGGGACACCCACTGCCCACCAATGACGGTAAAAACGGCGATCCCGGGCGCAGCGGCGGCGGCGCGATCCCAGGCGTGTCATCACCACTCCTGGGAAGGCCCCGCTGCTACTTAGAGCAGCGTAAGGCCTTCCCAGGAGTTAGGGAACCTCTGACTTAAAGGTATTTTTGCACACAGTCCATTTCAGCAATGGTGTATTATCAACATTTGTTGTATTTCTGAATTTGACAGCTGACCGTTGCCTTATAGTTGATTAATATAAATACTACAATCCTGATCTCTCTTCCAGAATCCTTTATTTTTGAAAGTCAAACTTCAGATGAGCAAGAGAGAGAGAAGGCTGTTGTCTCTAAAGCTGCTGAGATGGAGATGGAGTCGTATCTGGTATGTTCACAGCTTTTGATGTGTTTGTTTTAAAATGTATGAGGGAACCAAGGCTGAACTAGACACTGTGTTCTTGGATGTAGGAATCATCAAAGTCAGGGCCCAATTCAGCATAAAGATAGGCCGGTGGAGCGTGCGCTCCACCAGTCTTCGGTGTTGCAGAAGTGCTGTAAAGCACTCCGTGTAAAGCGCAGAGGTCGGCACCGCTTACTAGTCCGTCCCCCAGGACTTGTGCCACTAGGCACAGGTACGTACTTCGGCGGGAGGGCGTGGGGAGGGTGGGCCAGGGTGGCAGGGGAGGAGGCGATTGGCCGGCCCAGTCCAGGATGGGGGCAGTGATATCGGCAGCGCGTCCCACCATATCCCCATCCCCTTCCCAGTCTGGGCCAGCCTTACACGGCCTTCCCAGACATCCAAGGAGGCCTATTGGGGCCTCCGGGGTATACACCAGGGTGAGGTGAGCCCTGGCCACACTAGTGCAGGCCGTATCCTGCCAAGGATGCAGCGGTTGGCCATTTCGGCCAGCCGCCGCCTCTTAGGCAGGATCGGGCTGTCAATGGCATCTAATATTAGATGTAAAGTCTGCCACCCTTTGCTAGTTAAACTGTGGTACATTGCAATAATTCAACAAAGTGTCTCTGATTTTTGGATTGCTTTAAAACCCTTTTGGCTGTGATCTTTACAAAAATATTACTTTTCTATATTTACTTAGAGTAAGTTAATTAGGTCACAGATTTCTTTCTCACAAATTACTTATTTAGCAGGTGCTTTACTTTGGTCAAAATTAATGTCTGCCTGGAAATTAATTTCCCTTGCAAAAAATACTTTTTATACACACAAACATATATGTATGCATGTATGAATCATGCACACTGAACTTCTGTATCGCATATTTCTAATGTCTAGAAACATATGCATAGGAGTATTATCAAAATAAATATTAGTTTTATCATACTATGAATGCTTTGCTATTTTTCCAGATACCTTATAAGGGATTTTCCTTCATTGAAGACTTCACATCAGAGTTGTTGGTTTTGCCAAAGAAAGAACAGGTTAGGTAACGTGGGTCCTACAAAGTAATGAAGCATGTTACACAAAATTGATGTGATCAGTGTGAACTACTGGATAGGATGTTTGACCATTCAAATCCTTGCTCAGCCTTGAGTGGTGCAGGGCAGAGGCGTAACAAGGCCTGGGCGCTACACCAAGGAGGGTGCCACCAGGTGTGTCACTAGGGGCACGCGGCGATGACGGCTGCCCTTGACCACGGCCCTTACCTGTTATCCCGACGAGGCACATAGAGCTCCGTACTGGTTTGTGTTCTTCTGTTTGGGCCCACCCGCAGTTCCGAAAAAAAAATCGGGGCAAATCAGAGGTGAGTGACGGTGATATGATGACGTAAGACGGGTGGCCAACCTTTCAACATGAATGCTCCTGGCCCTTTAATGGTTGTATAGGTGAGGGCATTTCAGCAGGTGCAGCTGCTTTAGCAGCACCTTCAGCAATTGCAGCTGCCAAGATTCTGTCTTCTACACAACTTTTAAAAACACAGAGGCCCTAATGGTGGAAGGTTGGCTCTAATGTAAGATATCATCGCATCACTGCCTAACCACTTCCAGGGTGCACTCCGCATCGCTGCTCCGGGCGTTATAGACCCTGAGGCAAAGTGAGGCAAACCCTGAGTGGTCCAGGGCAATTCACACTCTCTGCCTAAACTGTCTCACAGGGCAGTAATGCAGGCCCACTTTAACTCATAAAATTAATGGCACACTTGTTTATTTCTAAAACTGCGTTGATTGTGGTGTGTTACTATGTTGGTAATGAAAGAGAAAATTAAAGATACCCTTCCTTTCTAACAGTTACCAGTAACATCCAATTTAACTATCACACAATCCCTGAGGCTTCTGTTATTTGCAAATATTAAATGTAATTGGTGAATAACTAATTAGTTAAATGCAGATGATTAAACAGTTAATGTTATTCAACCAGTTGACAATTGTAATAAATATATTATTATTATTATTATTATTATTATTATTATTATTATTATTATTTATTTTCTTCCTTATTAGCAAGTCTGTAGATTACCAGTGGCTCCCTCAAAGATCTACTGCTCTCCCTGTGCCTCAGAAGCATCGCTAAAGATATATGATTTCCTGCTTCAACCTAGAACACCCAATTTAGAAGAACAAGACAAAGCTGAAAGTAATGGTTTAAGGAGTAATTAAACTAAAAGTTAATATTATATAAATATGAACAAATCACCCATTCATTTGATGGGCTGAATTTTGGTTTCTGGGCATGCCACTTCTTCCAGCCTCAGAAGATGTGTCCCACACAAAGGTTTCTGTGCTTACCACGCTTGGCCCAGTGTGACCAAGAGAGAGAAACTAGGAAATACAGTTCAGCCAAATCCTATTTGGACGCCATGCTAACAGCACACTGACATTGGTGCAATGTCCATCATCATCCAGGCAATGTCACACTTGCACAGCCGTCCCAGTAGTGCCAATAAAACTCCAACACAGCCTAGCACCCATGGATTGGCATCCTGATGTCGGCGCATCATTGGCATGATGTCAGGTGCATCATCAATTCATCATTGGTGTGATGTTGATGCATCATCAGCATGACATCCATGGAGCCAATCGCCTCATCCATCCAGCCCTAACGCCAGTGGCCAGAGAAGCGCTGCTAGGGTGAACCAAGCAGGAGGCAAGGCAGGCTCAGGGCCAATGAGTGGGGGGACCACTGGCGTCGCTCGAGGTGGGGCGGAAAGCTAAGTTCTGCAGCGTTCCGCCCCACCGTTACTCTCCGGTACGAGGCGTCCCGCCCCCTCGTCGTAGGAGCCCGTCAGCGGAGAGAAAGCAACGCGCAGGGACTCTCCTGTGCGTTGCTTTCTCTCCACTGATGGGCTCCTATGACGAGGGGGCGGAGCGCCTCGTACCAGAGAGTAACGGTGGGGCGGAACGCTGCAGAACTTAGCTTTCCGCCCCACCTCAAGCAAAGCCAGTGGGGGGGAGACCACCCTGCCAATCAGTAGGAATGAGCAACACAGCAACAGGCACCACTGCCAACCATGGGGAGATGCCCCACACAACATAAGGATGCCGCGGCACCCCCACCCGCTACAGCAGCTATTGCGGCATCAGCAGCAATGGAATGAAAGCTAAGAACTGCTGGAATCCCTACACTCAGGGTTCAGGTCTCCTTATCCCACTCAAGCAAACACACACACATCTAAAGAATACCTTTCTGAGTGGAACAGAGCAAGGGTAGAAAGATAGCGCCCTTGAAAGAGAGCAGCCATGTGAAACAAACACACAAGCCCCTCCATGGCAAGGGTTTGAGTCCCTGAGAGGGTATTTACCAGGGGAGGGACTAGGATAAGTCACAAGGGGAGCCGCAACAGCACTCAAGCAAAACTGGATGCAGGTAGCCCACTGCCGAAAGTCACCCAGCCACTTCAGAAGACAGGCAAAGCACACCTCATCTGGCATTGAACACCTTGCATCACCCCAAACGGGCACACCTGGCTGGGAGGCTGTAGCACACAGAGCTATCAGAGGGAGCATTGCATGGGCCAATCATTGGGCTAACATGCAACACAGCACACCTACTGCAGCGGCCCATCCTGCTAACCATACCCATACAGTGGCGTCATTCTAGGTGCGGCAGAGCTCTAAGTTCCGCTCCGCTCTGAAGCGTTCCTTACTCCCTGGCACGAGGCGACCCCCTCCCCTTTCTGTCGGAGCCATTCAGGCCGGTGAAGGCAACGCGCAGGGAATCTCTGGACTTACAGCTCTGCCCCACCTAGAGTGATGCCACTGTACTCACACAAACCCTGGCCCATTGCATCATTGCTGGCACCTGCCAGTGCGGTTGTCAGTATGCTGTCCTCCCCATCCCCCTTCCGCTGTTTGCCTCATTGACCGATGGCAGCAGAGAACAGGAGGCTTATGACCATAGAGTGGTTTCCCTCCCTTGGACCCTAAGGAGTCACAGAGTGAGGATGCTCCACACCTTGAGAGCAGAGTGGTCTCTCCACCCAGCAGAGTCCCACTCTGAGGCTAGCTGAGGTAAGAAACAACTAAAGTGGGAAGAAGGGATCCCTATCTGCTACCAAGAGACAACAAGGGTGACACAGCCAAAGGTTTTATTGAACTGTATCAGCGATCAAGCAGCATCTGAAAGGGAAACACACAAGTCGGGTTGGCAACCATCTCCTCCCAGCAGGGCTGTTGTGCCATTGAAAGTTATCCAACAGACAGCCAAATGACAGGTACCAGTAAGGTCAGGCTGCACCAGTTGGTTCACTGTCCGCCATAGAGTTTACAAAGCCACAGGGACCTGATTGGAAGGAGTAGATTAGCAACCTCACCAAGCAGCAGCTGGGCTCACACTGGTGCAGACACACTTATGCAGACAAGTAGGCTGTTGGCTTCCCTGGAGTCTGCATGGTGTCTTCACCTGTGGGACAGCTGCGTGTGAGGAACAAGGAGAAACAGAATACCAACTATTTAACAGCATCAGTCACATCTGTTGTCTGGATTGAGATGCATACTTGGTGTTTGTGAGGAAGAGTGATGCCATGAGTGTTTGGAGAGCAGTAGCAATAGTTGAGTCCCTGGCACTCACCAAGAGAAAGCAGGCACAGTTTATAGCAAAGACATGTTTGACAGTCCTGGAGAGGCAATGTGGGGAGGGCATAGAGACATGAGAACCCACAAACACTTGTGAGTGTGTCCAGGATCCAGCCCTGAATCAGGTCACAATGTAGGAATTTATGGGGATCCTTCTCCCTGAGGACCTGGCTGACTGCTACCTCGAAGTCCTGAGACTCGGGGACAGACTGATCAGAGTGAAGTGGCAGAGATCAGGCGCTCCACTCATGTCAACAAAGGAATACCACCCGAGAGGCTATCCTATGATGCCAGAGGACACAGTATACCTGGGAGGACATCTCAAAACTTCCTGATAGTGAAGCCAAAAACTTGGAAAGAGGCAACAGAGGAAGACACACAATCCCTTCACAGGACCAAGACCTCACCAAATGGCCACCTGAGCCGAAAATAGTAGGAACCAAATGAACTTAGTGGACTTGCCAGTGGCAGGTGGTAGGAGTGGTCGTCCTCAGCAATCAGGTAGGCAATCAGGGTTCATTGTTTATATGGAATTATGGTGGCGCTTGTCTGTCTCATGCTGGAAGGTCTCGCGATGGTCGGTCTTGCCTGGCCCTTCTACGTAGCATGAGGATCCGCTTCGGGGTGTCAAATATGCTAGGTACACCACTGGGACTCGCACCCATGCTTTAGAGAAAGAGTGTTGAAATAGCAATAGTATGCAAGCTGGATCTGTACAATATCAGTGGGTGTGGGTATGTGTATGCATCTCCACTGGTAGGGGGACCTGTTACCTATCCAGTTCCTAGTTTAAAGGCTTGCAGGTTGCTCTTTCCTACTTTGATTAGACTTCTCATTAGTTTTCTTTTTCCTGTCTTGTTCTTCTACCTGTAGTATAACAATGGCTGCAGTTCTTTCCTTGTTGCAGCAAATTCTTAACAAACAAACTTACTGTAGCTTTGCTGTGTGTGGGACTGATTAATTCCATCAGCTCTGCTACCAGACATAAGCAGCACAATCCTGCCTAACTGTAGACCAGCGGGCCTAAGGCACGTTTTCGACACCTGGAGAGTAAGCAGCATCGGCACGGAGGCCGGCACCGCTTACTAGGCCGCAGAACCTACCAGTCTTTGGCCGCCGCAAGTAAATCCTGCACTGGTCGGTGAGAGGGTAGAGGAGGTGGTGAGGAAGGGGGGCCATTGGCCGGCCCGGGCTGGGAGGGAGCAGGGATATTGGCAGCGATATCCTAGGCCCCTTCCCGGCTCACACTGCCCTGTCAACGTCTCCGCAAATGTATGCCAGGTCTGGACCCGGTGTACCTTCGAGGAGACCTGGGGAAAGGGACGAACGTCCCCTTACACCCGGGGTGCAGCATAGCAGCCCCAGGGCAGGCCACAGTCCTAATAGGATACAGCGACAGGCCCTTTAGGCATGCCACATATACTTACACAGGATTGCGCTGCCCGTTTCCCAGCTGCAGCTTGTGGATTTTATATACATAAGATTTCTACAACCCTGGTATTTAGATCAGCTGTAAGCTACTAACTAAGGTAATTGAAAGATGTAAACATACTCTGAGGAATATGTACCTCACTGTTTCCATGGGTTCAGATCGGTATAGCATGACAATGAATTTATATTTATCAAGAGATAAAGGTTCTACTAAGCAACTAGCTCAGGGGTTCTCAACCAGTGGTACTAGTACCACACGTGATATTTAGGCTGACTGCTGGTAGTAATCAGACCGCCAAAACCCTGCTCCAACATGGCGCTTTTGGCAGTGTGTTTTCACTCCCGAGAGGCTCCTGCCTTTGTCCGAGCCTCTCGGGAATGCTGAGAGGGCCTTCCCACCCGCCCAGAGCCTCGTACCTGCCTCTGAAAACCCAGAAGTAACTGGTGTTGATGTCATCATCAGTCATTTCTGGTGGTACGCAGCAGGAGAGTGGCGC
This sequence comes from Plestiodon gilberti rubricaudatus, assembly GCA_026170595.1. NCBI lineage: Eukaryota > Metazoa > Chordata > Lepidosauria > Squamata > Scincidae > Plestiodon > Plestiodon gilberti. The sequence goes on from JANXHW010000002.1 coordinate 223,868,865, forward strand.
CAGAGATGGTACTTGGTCGGGAAGGGGGTTGAGATGAGAACCAACTTGTTTTCTCTAGCTATAAAAATAGCATGCATGTTACATAGAATGAGAATCATAAGCACATAGATCCTGTAATTTCAAGGTGCTTAGATTAGTAATTCACATTCAAGAAGTATTCTTAAATATCTTTTTCTCAGTCAGAGCTTTCCACTGATGCTAGAAAGATCCCACAGTCAGGGGAGGGGTTCCTGCCTGCTTTCGCAGGAACGAGTGAATGAGTGTCTCATTCCAACCAGTTCGCCAAAAGCACACAGCCTGATAAAAATATTTATCAGAAATGTTCCAAAATGCTTTCCTAGGCTTCCAGGACCATTTGCTTCCTTTCCTTTCCGGCCAATATCATTATGCCCTTGTACAAATCGATGGTAAGGCCACATCTGGAGTATTGTGTGCAGTTCTCGTCACCACACCTCAAAACGGATATAGTTGAATTGGAAAAGGTGCAGAAAAGAGCGACCAGAATGATTCGTGGGCTGGAGCACCTCCTTTATGAGGAAAGGCTACAGCGTTTGGGGCTTTTCAGACGAGAAAAAAGGCGCCTGAGGGGGGACATGATTGAGACGTATAAAATTATGCATGGGATGGAGAGAGTGGATAGAGGGAAATTCTTCTCCCTCTTGCACAACACCAGAACCAGGGGACATGTCCTAAAATTGAGTGGAGGGAGAGTTAGAACAGACAAAAGAAAATATTTCTTTACCCAGCATGTAATTCATCTGTGGAACTCCTTGCCACAGGATGTTGTGATGGCACCTGGCCTAGATGCCTTTAAAAGGGGTTTGGACAGATTCATGGAGGAAAAGTCCATCACAGGTTACAAGCCATAAGCTACCTCCTGGCTTTAGAAGTAGGTTTCCTCCATGCCAGGTGAAAGACAGTGGCAACAGGATATAGGTACCGTAGTTTTTGCTCCATAAGACGCACTCCCCCCCCAAAAAAATAGGGGGAAATTAGTGTGCGTCTTATGGAGCGAATCCAAAGAAAAAAGAAAAAAATACTTACCGGGGCTTCGGGGAGGCCTGCAAGAAATGGCCGAAAATAGCTATTTAGCGCCGAACTGAAGATCGGGGAGGCCTGCAGAGGGTCGCGCAGGCCTCCCCGAAGCCCCCACAAGCCCTGGAAAGTAAAAACGTTTTTTCCTCTTTTTTGCTCCATAGCAAAAAATACGGTATCTTGTTGGCTGTGTACTCCCTGAGGCATCTGTGGGATACAGGAAGCTGGACTAGATGGGCCTTTGGCCTGGTCCAGCAGGGATCTTTCAGGCACGTCACTAGACCATGGCGGGCCGCCGCAGGGTGACGTGCGCATCAAGGGGTGACGCGCGCCACCCCCGCTCCGTGCGTCACCTCCGAGTCCTGGAGAAGATCCAGGCCCATTGCACCAAAGTGTCATTTATTAGCTTTTTCGCGCATGCGCGAAAATGCTAAAAAAATCATGTATTGATGCATTGGGGCCTGTCAGAAGGCCCCAGACCGCCGGCCGGGGTGGACGCTCTCTGAGGCCTTCTCCAGGCCCCGGAGGGTGACGGGGGGGCGTACGGGGGGGCTGGGGGTGACACGCGCCCACCTGCACCCAGGTGACACGTGTGTAGTGATGCTTCTGGATCTTCTTGTGTTCTTATGTTTTTATGTTCCTTTGATCTTATGTTTATGTTTTTATGTTCCTTTGAAAAATCAATGGATTATTATTGATCACTTTGAACTTCTTACGTTCCAGTCTCTATCTTCGAAGAAACTGATGTTCTCCAGAATACCTTCTGTAGCTAACATTCCTTCTTCCAGACTCCAAATGTTGTTTAATGCTGTTTAATCTCAGTAAGAAACAGGGAAACAAATCTGTTTTGCCCCTTGATTGGTTTTTTGAACAGGGAAAAACTCTTAAAGTGGTACAGTATTCTATCTGCTGCCCCTTAGTGGGGGAATGTTCTCAATGTGCTTCCAGACTGGAAAGAATGTCTCTGTCCTCCATTCCTTTGACAAATCCCACAAACCATTTTGAATCATTTAAACAAAGATCTGCAACAGGGACAGTTGCGTGGGCTGTGTCCACACAGCTGGCCACTCGAACATAAAATTGTTTTTCTTTGTAAAGCAACCACCAACTTTTGTATTAATTTGGACCCAACCCTTAGTTCCTGCTAGAAGTGGAGAATTTGATGCAAATAAAAGGATCAAATGAAAGCAACAACTTTTGCTAAAGAAGCATATCTTTCAGCCCAATCCTACCTAACTCTCCACGCTGTGATGCAGCAGTGCCAACGTGGCAACTGCTATAGTCCACAGGGGGGGGGGGGACAGGACGTGTTGAGGCCTCCTCGGGGGAAAGGAACATTTGTTCACTTTCTCCGGGATAAGCCCCCACTGCTGCCATGGGTCAACTCAGACCTGCACCTGCGATATCAATGGTGTAAATCCACATTGACTGGTGAAGGTGGATCAGGCCCGGGAAGGGGGGTAGGATTTGGTGGGCACCGCTGCCGCCGAGCCAGCCTCCTTCCTGGACCCTATCTGCCCTCCTCCCTGCCCCCATTGCCTCTCCCTCCCAACCCCTGCGTAATCTTGCAGGCAACGGCAGGTATCCACTGTCCATCATCACGTGGACGTGGCACTCACTGGTTGCACCAGCGGCCAGGCCGTGCCCACTGGCACTGTCACATTTGCGACTGTCATAAAGCTGTTTACGCCACCGGAACACTTGTTCAGTGGGCCATAGGATTGTCTATCAAAGCCTGCCTTTCTCTAGCCACCAATGTCCTTGATTCATGACGTGTTTTGCAATCACAGAGAGATGTAGCAAAGGACCTGACTGAAGTGGTCACTGTTCTCTTCCCTCAGTGTCTAAAAGAATGATCGTGACAAAGGATATGAAATATGTGCCTGGGCCAAAAGTGCCTCCAGATTGGGAAATACCTTCCTTCGGAGTTTCTCCATGCCCATCACTAGTCTTTGAACAGCTGAAGGCTGAAACAAAACCTGGAGACCAGGTTTGTATGACAACTTGTACGGCTTCTTTTAATTTGCTGTTAAGGCTGTCACCTCTTGAGTGGAACAGCTACTGTAAATTTGACCATGTTAGTTCATTGGGAATACATTCACTTTTAAAATGGTCTGCCGTTGGAGCTGAGCATTAAAGGCTTGTATCTCATTAAGGCTGCAACCCTATACACCCTACTTGGGGGAGTAAGTCCCATTAAACTCAATAGGACTTATTTCTGAGTAGACATACATAGGATTGAGCTGTAAAAGGGTCAGAAAGGAACAGTGCAACCTCTCATATATGGCTAAGGGGGCATTTTTGCTAATGGCCTTAGGCTTGTTGGGAGAGGAACTGTCCCTTCAAAATGTTGGACGTTTGCTCTACTTGTTAATACAGTGGACCCTCGCTTTATGATACTAATCTGTTCCAGAGACTCCATTGTATCATGAAAATACACTATTGTAATGTGAACCCAAGAATACACTGATTTTTAGTAACTCGTTCCAAGGCCTCGGAAGCCATTCAACCTCAAATGACCTCCCCTACACCGAGCCTGCATTCTACATCCCAGCCCACTCCTCACCGCTACACATAGTATAAATACTCCTCCTTTCTCATGTCCCTCTCTTGCCCAGCTGCCGCCGACGCTGCCGTTTTACCAGAGACACACTGCGAGCTCTTTCGGGTAATTTGCTGGTTCACTGTGCTACAAAATGTGCCAGAAAGGGAAATGAGAGGAGCCGCCTCACTCCTTCCTTCCCTCCCACCTTGTCCCAGTGAGAAGGCAGTGCGCAGCCAGTCTCTGCCACTCACTCAGCCCGTCTCTCCTCAGCTCTTTCGGGTGTTCACCAAGGCCCCACCACAGCCTATACAGAAAGGGAGCTGCTGTTGCTGGTTTCACCACCTCTGCTTTGCATTGCCAGAGGGAACAAGGGCATGAGGAGCTCCGCCTACTTCTCTTCTCATTCATACATTGATGGACCACTACTACTTGTTCCCTCTTCCCTTTCTCTCCTCAGTCACAGTGGTGCATACTTATCATAAGTGCATAACGTGTCGTACAATAAACCTTATTTTATTATGTAGAGCTCCATTGTAAAGTGATTTCATCAGATGCTGAACCGATCATAAAGCGAGGGTCTACTATATTACCCCATTACAGTGATCTGGTGTGTCACTGTCTAACTTTATGAAATGACCCCGGAAGTGTTGGGAATATTGCTCTGGTCAGAAACAACAATATGCCCAAACTTGGGTTAAAGATTCACATTCACTGCCAAAGTACTATGGGGAAATTTATTTGTGTCTTAAGGATTAACTTGCAGCGTTCATTCGGATCAACCGAAGGAACTTAAGACTTGTCTTCTTTGCTGTCAGTCCAGTTTTGTTGCATTGTGGGTGAGAAAGTGGCAAACTACAGACCGTTCTTCTCAGCATGCCCCTCAGCCAAAGACAGGGCGCAATCCTGCACAGAATTAGACTGGCGGAGTGAGAGCTTTGCCAGCTTAAGGTGTCGCAAAAGTGCCGTAAGGCACTTTTACATCACTGAGAGAGTAAGCGGCGCCAGTGTGGAGGCCAGTACCGCTCACTCAGCCACAGTGCCCGGACCCAGCTGCCGGACACAGGTGGGTTCTGCGCCAGGCGGCGGGAATCCAGGCCAGGGTGGCAGGGGAGAAGGGGCGAGGATATTGGTGCTGGGTTGCGGCAATATCCCAAGCCCCTTCCCGGGCTGGACTGACCTTACATAGCCTCCCTGGTTATGCGCCAGCTCCAGAGCTGGCGCACATCCGAGGAGGCCTGGATCAGGCCCGGGAGAGGGGCGGGCTTGATAGAGGAGACCTCTGCTGAATCCTATCCTCCTTCCAGGGCTTGAAAGCCTAACACACAAGGCTTCTTGGAGCTGCGCCAGCCATTTAGCTGGCGGGCCTCCAGGTAGCACCATGGGGCTGCTGGGGCTCGATATGTGGGAAGGGGACATTCCCTTCCCTCGAAGAGACCTCCAGCCCTGGATACAGAGGAGTCTGCCCCAGCGCCACTGGATCCGAACACATGGCTTTGGATAGGATTGGGCTGTAAGATAGCACTGCAGGGCAGCAGATCAGGATTGGCAACGTATGTAACCAATCCTTTCCCACACCACAGTACCAAGGGAAGCTTCTATTAGCACCCACAGTGGAAGTTTCCCTTCCAGAACTAACAGCAGGTTCGGAAGCATGGTTTGTGTTGGTACTGTGGTGTGGCAAGAAAAGGTTAGATGCCCCGTCTCTGAGTTACATTGGTATCAATTTTGAGTGCCTTCCCTGCAGTTGTGACCTACACAATGCAAAAACAATGCAAGGTCCATTCAGTGTAAAATGTAGCTTAGAAAATAGCATTTCTTTAGAATAGGGTTGGAATGGAAGGATCCCCAAAAAAACACAAAAGTTAAGTTTTTTAAAATTGTTTTTTAAGCTCGCTGACACAGAGAGTGAATTATCCAATACTGAGTTCTTACAAGAGGCCACAACCAAAGAGCAACAACAAATCAATGAAGAAACAGCTTCCAAACAAACTGCTCCAGAAGCACCAAAAATAATGCCAGAGAGTGTTTGGTTTTTAGAGAAAAAACAGATCTTACGGTCACCTTTTACCTTTTACCTAGGTACAGTATTCCAAGATGTCTGTTTCCACTATTTTCATTGTATATTAAAATATTATAGATATTGACTTATATTCTAAGCTTAGTTAGTCTTGACTAAGGAAGCAACCCATTCTTTTAGAAGTAGGCATTGATTTGCTGCACAACTGTTAGTGTAGAGTATCTGCATCAGTTTTCAATTCCTGAAATGTAATGTAGTGGTTAAGAGCATAAGGTGGATCTTCTATCTGAGCTCAGTCAGGAATTTACAGTATTAGGTGACATTAGACAAGCCACTCTATTTTAGCCTCAACTCTCTTACGTATATTGATAATACTGGTCCACCTTACAGGGTTGTTGTAAGAATTATTAAGGTAATACAGGTTGGACCTCGATATCCATGGGGGTTCTGTTCCGGATTCCCCCCTGCGGATACTGAAATGCGCATAAAGCGAAATCGCTTTAGCGCAGATTAAAGGGGGGAAAGGTTAAAAATACCATTCCTTACCTTTTTGCTGGCAAACCGCTCCATTTGCAGGGCTGTAGACTGTGAGACAGTGAGATTGCACTCCTACAGCCTCTTCCAGGTCATGCAACTTCCCTCTCCCTTCCCCAGGCTTGCCCCAATGCATTCTACGGAAGAGGCTGTAGGAGCGCGTTTTCACTGTCTACAGCTCTGCAAACAGAGCAGTTTGCCAGTGAAAAGGTCAGGAACGCTATTTTTAACCTATTTTTCTTTTTTAAAAAGGTTCTAACAGTGGCCCCCGTATCCACGAGCATCCGCATTGAGTCAAATCAGACGTGATTTCAGCAGATGCTGAAATCGCGGATATGGAGGTCCTACCTGTATAAGCAGAGTATTTAGAACACGTATCACTTTATAAATATGAAGAAATAATATATAGCTTTATATATAAATTTAGAAACAATGTCTACAAAATATACATTTATATATATATACACACTCTGTGTATATATACACAGAGTGTGTATATATATGCCGTGTGTGTGTGTATGATTGATTATAATTATATAATTTGCATTTACGTAAATACAATTATCATGTGAAAAAAATTCTAATTAATTTTTTTGTAGATCCTTCAGTTCCTGGAAAAAAGAAAGAAAAAAGTTGTAAGAGAGACAGTAGAGTTAAGGTATTCATTATCTTATAATACTGAAGTTAAATATCTTTTAAATCCTATTAATTCCAACGGGAGAATGATGAAGGTGCATCACTTCTACAGAGATCAGTTACAGTAAAGATGCTGAATTTTGTACCCTAAATCATTATTTTCCACTAATTCATGGACATATGGTTTTTCATTTTTTAAGATTCTTTGGCCTTACCAAGTAGATATCACTATGTTGAGTTATGTAAAATCACAAGTTTGAGTTAGTACTAATCAAGGGACACTGACCCAGAGTGAGGAAACACTTGTCCTGGAAATAAGAAAATTGCACACGCTGTGTTGGAAGGCATGGATGGGAGCCAACTAGAGCAGGCATTGTGAAGACAACAAGAAAGGCTGAAGCAGGTATTGGGCTAGCTAGTACCAAGAAGCAGGAGACAAGCATCCAAAAGATGTACCAAGTTCTCCTCTTACAACATTGGATGAGTGACCACTGCATTACTCAAAAGGCTTTCTTCCTGTGATTTTATATACTTGGTGATAGCCAATGAGAAGATCATATGAGAGGCACAGTCAAATGGTCTTTTTGTCCTAGGTTTCTCAGAGCTGGTCCATCTATGAGGCCAATTGAAGCGGTTGCCTCAGGCAGGAGGCTGGTGGGGCACGCCCATCTCTGTTCACTTTCTTACCTTTGCCGTTCCTCCTTCTCCTTCCACTCCCTGACTGGAAAAGGAAGAAGGGAACATAGAGGAAGAGGAAATGGGGAAGGGAGGAAAGTGCTGAGCTAGAACATTTGAGAGTGGAGGGAGCAGAGGCTGGCACATCGTCGAGTAAGAGGAGGCAGCATTTGGCACGCCACCTCAGATGTCAGGAGTCTTGGGATGGCCCTGAGGTCTCCTATGTGGAAACCCAAACACCATCCTCTGTATGTCTGAAGATTCAGTAAGATTTCTTCTTGCTTTGTTGTCTCAAACAGCGGAGGCTAAGAAAAGGAAGCAACCTAAATAAAAACCTGCTTTGAAGGGATATTCTCTACACTGCAAAATTAAAACACCTTGAGTACATTTTTAATGCAATAATAATAATGGAAAAGCAATAATGTGCTTTGAAGATAGAATGAGGAACTCCCTCAAAGTGAAGAACTTAAGAGGAAATGCCATTGTCTTTCAAATTTATCCCCTTGGTCACACAGGTGAAAAGTAGTCCAGTCCCTAGGCTCTGCATTGAGGGGAGAGGGCAAGGTGAGGCTACTGAGAATACCAGAGCTAGACTGGTTGATGGCAATTGGTTCTTCCTCGTGCACCAGGAAGAACCAATGGCTGTGCCAAGTACTGTATTTCCTTCTGCAGTGATCTGACGAGCATTTTGCCAGATGGTCAATTGTAACATGCATATGATTAACTCTGTGTGTGTGTGTGTGTGTGTGTGTGTGTGTGTGTGTGTGTGTGTTGTGTGTGTGTGTGTGTGTGTGTGTGTGTGTTGCCCTTCTCAGTTTGCCTCATGGAAGCCTCCTCACGAGCAAACATTCACGACCTTGAACACGACTGAAAACTCTCAGGAAACATCTGAGGTACATCTCTCCAGCTTGCTCAATCCTGGACAGAAAGAAATGTCCTCCACTGACAGCGCAATCCTATCCTACTTACACCATCGGTGTAACCCAGCGGTGCAGCGAGAACGGGAGGCCCCAGAATGGAAAGGGGATTCAAATCCTCTCCAAAGGGGGATTCAAAGGGGATTTGAATCCCCTTTCCCCGTTCTCTCTGCACCGCTGTGTTACACCGCTGGTGTAAGTTGGATAGGATTGCGCGGAGTTACACCGCTGGTGTAAGTTGGATAGGATTATTTTTTTAATTGTTTTTTAGTTATTGTTTTTATCAATTGTTATTGTTTTTACTGTTTTAAAGTGTGATGTTTTTATATGGTATTTTTTGTATTTCTGTTGTGAGCCGCCTTGGGTCCCTTCGGGGAGAAAGGCGGGATATAAATATTGTAAATAAAATAAATTGCGCTGTGTGCAAGATGATTCAATGACACCTCTGCTTTCAGTATTAGGACCTCTTTCCTGCACGCACAAGCAGTCAGGGATGGATGCCTGATGTTGGTGTTAACCCTTGAGTTGGCCTTGGCGCAAGACTCGTGGATGCCTCCAACTACTGTAGCAGATAGTAAACAGCTTTGTGAACGTTTTTGGTTGAAAAGTGATTTATAAATATCATCATCGTGGGATTCTGTTGTTGGGCTCTATTCTGTCCTGGACCTGTAATGTGTGCTCTAATAATATTTGCCTCAGGCAAATAATATTATTTGCCTCCAATAATAATAATAATAATATTTGCCTCCAATATTATTTGCCTCCAATAATATTTGCTGCCTTCTACAGGGAATGATTTCCCCAGATGCTATTTATGTAAGTGTTTCTGTTATCCTGAAGGAGCATCAGTGGAGGGGGGTGAAACTTAAAAGAAAGATCTGTGTTTGAGGCAACACCTTCATTTCAGGTGTCAACATATTTATTTATTAAAGAATGTATACCCTGTCTTTCACGCGACAGGGCAACCAACTACTAGTCGTTCCAGTTAAAATATATGATTTTAAGAGCAACCAAAATGATTCGTGGGCTGGAGCACCTCCCTTATGAGGAAAGGCTACAGCGTTTGGGGCTTTTCAGTCTAGAAAAAAGGCGCCTGAGGGGGGACATGATTGAGACGTATAAAATTATGCATGGGATTGAGAGAATGGATAGAGGGAAGTTCTTCTCCCTCTCGCACAACACCAGAACCAGGGGACATGCACTAAAATTGAGTGGAGGGAGAGTTAGAACGGACAAAAGAAAATATTTCTTCACCCAGCGTGTAATTCATCTGTTGAACTCCTTGCCACAGGATGTGGTGATGGCACCTGGCCTAGATGCCTTTAAAAGGGGTTTGGACAGATTCATGGAGGAAAAGTCCATCACAGGTTACAAGCCATAAGCAACCTCCTGTCTTTAGAAGTAGGTTTTCTCTGTGCCAGGTGCAAGGGAGTGACAACAGGAAACAGGTTATCTTGTTGGCTGTGTGCTCTCAGAGGCATCTGGTGGGGCCACTGTGAGATACAGGAAGCTGGACTAGATGGGCCTTTGGCCTGATCCAGCAAGGCTCTTCTTTTGTTCTTATGTTCTTGTGATTTTAACTGAGATGATTAGTAGCAACTTGTTTCCATGGCATACTTGTATAAGAACATGGGTTTTTTAAAGGTATGTTGATATAAAATATACCACGTAATACTTGATGTCTGATACGTTTAGATTCGTGAGCCCAAGAAGCATATACTCAAGAAGGTCTTCAGAAGGGAAAGCTTGAGTATTAAAAAGATAAGGACACCAAAACACGCAAGACTTATTTCAGCTGAAAAGGTAGCTTTGTTCCGTTTTTGTTAATGAACAAAAGTATTCTCTGGATTTTTATGGCTTTAACAGCACAATCCTTTCTGGGACAGGACTGGCAGAACTATCATTCCCCTGATGCCAGGTGCTGCAAATGTGCCGTAAGGCATGTTTTGGGCACCCAGAGAATAAGCTGCGCCAGCGCCAAGGATGGCGCCACTTGCTCTGTGCTGGACGGAGGCCGGAACAGGGTGGAATGGGAGGGGGGATTGGATGGCTGGACCTGGGAAGGGGGAGGAATCCTCAGCGGCATGCTCTGCCAAATCCTATCCCCCTTCCCGGGCCTGACCAGCATTACATGGGTCTTCTGGATTTGTGCCGGCCATTTTGTTGACACACATCTGAGGAAACCCATTGTGGCGGCTGGGCCATTACTCGGAGTAAAGGGACAAATGTTCCTTTACCCCAAGGAGGCTTCCGCCTATGCTGGCGCTGGCCCAAACCTTAAGGATTGGACTGTTATCACTAGAGTGCTTATCACTAGATAGGTGCACGTGACAGAAAGTTTCTCTTTTAATTACAAGGCAGTTTTACATGAGTAGGATTATACTGATACATTGAAGAAAATCTTAGTCATTCAGGACTCAATCCTGTTGAGCAGCTGCACCATCAGAATGCATGTGCAGAATGCAGTGGCCAGGGGTGGCATGATGCTGCCCAACGCTGCCACCTCTGCTGTGCTCCTCGCATGGTTTTCTCAAACCTGGAAGTGCTGGACCTCCAGTTTAGTTAACAGGGGCAGCGCAAATGAAGGAGCGACTTCATTAGCACGGTCCCTTTAAGTAAAACTGAAAGTCCTGCACTTCTGCATTTGAGAAAACCATGTGAGGAGCACAGCAAAGGTGGCAGCGTTTAGCAGCATCATGCCACCCTTGGCCACTGCCTTGCTGTGCTTTCTTCAGATGCAAAGCTGCTAGTGTTGGGCAACAATAATTGTCCTTGTAATCAGAGTTTGAAAAGGGGGTGCCTAGCAAACCCTGGTTATATAGGGAATATGGTAGTCCACATATAATACTACATCATTTAAATAAAAAAGTAAATTTGTGAGGGTGAAAGAAGTGGGAGCGAGGGAGGGAGAATTTGAGTCCATGGCACACTCATGACTACAGTTCTCATCTGTTGAAGAAAGTAACATCCCTCTTCTTTTGCCAATCAGGGTCCTGTGATATCAAAAGATCGCATATACGTTCCATGTGCCAAATCGGCTATCTCTGTTGGTAAGAAATCAGATATCTTCTGAAGCTAGATTAAATTTCACCATGGAGAAGGAGAAGGCAGATACTGGGAAATTAAGATTTTGTTTCACAGTGTGATCGTAGGAGACATATTTCCAAAAACAAAGGGTGACATTTTATACAGGTGGGCCCCCATATCCACGGATTTGCTATCCACAGTTTCAGTTATCCACAGATTGCGGGGAACCCCCCCCCCCAGACTGTTACTTTTTTCGAGTAAGCTTCGTTTCTTCCTTAAACAAACAGGAGAAGCAGCCTCTGGCTGCTTATTGCAGGCAAGTAGAACGATTCTAAGTCCTAGAGAGGCTCTGCAAGGTTAACAGAAACCTTGCAGAGCCTCTCTAGGACTTAGTCTCGTTCTACTTGCCTGCAATGGAGGCTGCTTCTCTGTTTTAAGAAAGAAACCAAGCTTGCTGAAAGAAAAATAAGAGCTGGGGGGGGGGGGCGCACGCTTACCCGCAGGGGAGGCGGGGGGGTGCCCTCAAGAAACCATGGAGGGCGTGTTCGCTCCTATCCATGGTTTCAAGTATCCATGGAGGGGCCTGGAACATATCCCCAGTGGATATGGGGGGAGTACTGTACACACGTATCTGAGAATAAGCCCCACTGTGCAGAACAGGACTCTTTTCTGAGTTAATACGTATAGGCTTATACTTAATCCTTATACTTATAAGGAGTTAATCCTTATACTAAAGTTGTATTTCATGCATTTCTCCTGACTTTTATGCCCTTGTACCTTTTTAAAAATTGCAATATCTGGAGAGTCTATGCAAATTATGCACTACATGATTGGACATATTGAATAAACTAGTTCTTTTCCTCCATTCCGTACTTTCACACTTCAAACGCGCTGTGGTAGTGGTGTGTTTTGTCTTTGTTTTTCTTGTTTCCTCCTGTGGACCTTTCCCACCTCCACCTGTTCTCAGATCAGATCAAATGTCTCCAGCTGACCTCAGAATAATCCTTGACAATACACTTCCAGAAATACACTGCACTGCCAGAATGATAATTGCTAGCCTCCTTGTGTCTGTAGACTTTGTGTTTCGAGTTGCCAGTTATATGAACATAAGAACATAAGAAGAGCCCTGCTGGATCAGGCCAAAAGCCCATCTAGTCCAGCTTCCTGTGTCACACAGTGGACCCACCAGATGCCTCAGGGAGCACACAGCCAACAAGATAACCTGTGTCCAGTTGCCACTCCCTTGCACCTGGCACAGAGAAAACCCACTTCTAAAACCAGGAGGTTGCTTATGGCTTGTAACCTGTGATGGTCTTTTCCTCCATGAATCTGTCCAAACCCCTTTTAAAGGCATCTAGGCCAGATGCCATCACCACATCCTGTGGCAAGGAGTTCCACAGATGAATTACACACTGGGTAAAGAAATATTTTCTTTTGTCTGTTCTAACTCTCCCTCCACTCAATTTTAGTGCATGTCCCCTGGTTCTGGTGTTGTGTGAGAGGGAGAAGAATTTCCCTCTATCCACTCTCTCCATCCCATGCATAATTTTATAAGTCTCAATCATGTCCCCCCTCCGGCGCCTTTTTTCTAGGCTGAAAAGCCCCAGACGCTGTAGCCTTTCCTCATAAGGGAGGTGCTCCAGCCCACGAATCATTCTGGTCACTCTTTTCTGCACCTTTTCCAATTCAACTATATCCTTTTTGAAGTGTGGTGACCAGAATTGGACACAATACTCCAGATGTGGCCTTACCATCGATTTGTACAAAGGCAGAATGATATTGGCCGTTTTATTCTCAATCCCTTTTTTAATGATCCCGAGTAAGGAATTGGCCTTCTTCACAGCCGCCGCACACTGGGTCGACACTTTCATCGACCTGTCCACCAGCACCCCAAGATCTCTCTCTTGATCCGTCACAGACAACTCAGAACCCATTAGCGTATATGTGAAATTTTGGTTTCTTGCCCCAATGTGCATCACTTTGCACTTACTTACATTGAAGCGCATCTGCCATTTTGCAACACACACACACACACACACACAGTTTAAACTCTGCACTTAATCATTTGCTAATTTGCATTTTGTTTTTGTTTTTTTTAAATGCTCCCTCTGGAGCATGTGAAATATAAAATGTATAGAAATTGAAACTTTGGCTTCGTCCACGGCAAGGGTTTTCCTGAATGATCCAGACTAAAGAAAAAAATGTTAATTTTGCCTTCGGTGCCTCTCAACCCCTCCCTTCATGTTGTTGTTGGTAGGGCTACACACTCTGGAGCAAGATGCTTCACTAGCCTCCTTTCTCCATCTCCCTGCTTGCAGCCAAAACATAACATACCCCTTCAGTTTTGTTTTAGGCTTCAGAATGTGTTAAGCAAGTGTAGAACCACAACTGTCTTTCCTGCACATGAATGGCAGGATGGAAGCTGGCAAGACTTAGCACAGGCCTATTTCATCAACCCTCATTTTAGACAGGATCTCATTTTATCCCTACTTTTCTACCAAAAAGTAACTTCTATAGTCTGACACACCGCCCGCGGCATGGTGTGGCGTGAAGCAAGGCGAAGCGAAGCTGACCTTTGCTTCATGCCGCACTGCTTCCTGTCTATACTGGCCTGGAATTGCTCTCTCCGTAGTCTTTCCATGGCTCTCTCCATCGTCTCATCTCAGCCTTTCTGTCAACCAGAACTGAGTCTTTTCAGACTTGATTCTGATTGGCCAAATGCTTCACTTTGCATCCGGGCCCCACTACACTGAATGCGCCCTCAGATTGGACAAAGTTCAATTTTTCCATCTTCTGTCGCATGGCAATGCAGCTCTCTTGCATTGCCGTGCAATGTAAGAGAAGACACACCGAAATCTTTGCATTGCTTGCCAACGCTTGTCTATGCACCGCGCTGCAGCGTGGCCAGTGTGTCACGGGCTTAAGACAGTTCACAGTATTTAAAATCCAATCCGTGATACTGTGTGGGGTGAGGAGGATTCTCAGTTGGAGCTGGGTCTATTTCTTGGATTACCATGTTTGAACACTTCTGTATCCTACAAAAAAATTCAGCCAGTTGCTAGCTGTGAGCAAGACAGACTTAATGTGCTAAAGCAGGGCTGATCATGGCCTATTTCTGCATGGGATTATCTGAGGCTAGCTTTTTGCCGTGGACTTAAATACAGAACAAGAACATTCATTTGGCAGGTGTGGGCTCTATGGCTTTGCAAACTACGTTTTGTTGAAAAGCATATACATATCAATACTGTAATAATAATGGCAAATACTGAGCATAAAAACCCTCACATCTTCAACAGTTCTTTTAATTGATCATCCGCCAAACTTCTAATGGCATAATGTATTTTGCTTTCTACTTAGGACACTGGATTCATTAGAACCTAATGAACTTGGGCCATGTCCATTCAAGCTAAGCCTAGCTGGTGAATACTACTAATTTTCTGAGTTTCATGCAATTCTCGTTTCACTCAACTGTGTCACACAGGATTTGAAATGAAAAGATGCATTTAAATTTCTGTGTCCTAAAGTAAGGTTTAAAAAAAATTTTTGGCTAGTATTGCCTTTCAAAGTGAAGAACGAGTCTACAGTATAGTTTATAGTTCTTTAAAATATACATACCTTAGTAGGGAAAAAGCAAAACTAATTAGAGAAAAGAGACAGTTTTGTGGCATACGAGAGAGAGGATGTTACAGTCCTCAGAGCTCACACCCAGCTATTGGGGGCAATGGAGATACAAACAGCAGATGACTTCAGTGGGAAAGCTCAATTTGGGAATTCACTGTTTGTAGAAGAAGCCAAACACATGACGGAGACACCCACAGAGCAGCAGATGAACTAAGATGGCAATGAGATCAGCTACTTTTCAGGAATTCGGAGGGAAAGGAGGTGAGATGATGTGAAAAATGAACAGAAAAGGGTAGAAGTGGTGTTTGAAGGGTGAAAGGCTTAGCAAACCTTTGGGCTAAAGCTTCATGGTTTG
Organism: Plestiodon gilberti rubricaudatus; assembly: GCA_026170595.1. Lineage (NCBI taxonomy): Eukaryota > Metazoa > Chordata > Lepidosauria > Squamata > Scincidae > Plestiodon > Plestiodon gilberti. The sequence goes on from JANXHW010000002.1 coordinate 223,884,227, forward strand.
CTCAAAAGGGGAATATTGTGGACGAAACCCCACGCTCGGGAGACTGATCAACTGTGCCCAATTGAGGACGGGAGAAATGCCAGGGTTCGAGCCTGCAGCATAGCGAGAGCCTCCAATCTGGAGGTCCTTTTTGTGATCCCCAATGCATGAGTTGTCTGTGCAATAGTAAGGAAATGCTTTCTGCACATGCTCAAAGACACTCTTAACCAGTGCTTTGCACACTGCAGATGCACGCCACAGCCCTGATAAGGCCCCATGGTTCAGCCTGAACATCCCTACACACAAGACACGGGAAAAACATTGGGAACAGTCTCCCGCCTGAAGTTCCAGCCCAGAAAGAGTTTTCATGCCACCACGAGAAACAAGCAGATGACTGCAGTACGGCATGCACAGCTAGGCTCGAAGACGAAAGAGCAAGGAAGAAAGTACCAGAAACGCCGAAGTTCCCCCCACTCACTTGTGATATCATAAACAACAACGGCAACAGTGGAGTCACGAATGTAGCTAGGAATCAAGCTCCTGAACCGCTCTTGACCTGCTGTGTCCCACAATTGCAACCGTACCTAACGGAAATCAGTCAAAACAAGCAAGAAAAACAAGAAGAAAAGGTCAACGCAGGAGCAAGATATACCTACTTGTGATATCGTAAACTACTACAGCAGCAGCAGAGTCACGGATGTAACTGGGAATGAGGCTACGGAAACGTTCCTGACCCGCAGTATCCCACAGCTGCAACCTGATCTGTGGGATGGGAGAAAATTAAAAAAAGCCAACTGCCACTAAAAATGAATAAGCTTGCGATTGCTTTTTTAAAATAAAAAAGCCACGTCAGACTCATGCGTGGAAAGAATTACTTGAGGGTTGCGAAGACTTTTCATGCCTAGGGGGCAGTCCAGGTAGCCTCCCTTATTTCAAGGGCAGGAAACAGAATGCACGGCTGCTAATCAGAAGGCAGCACCAATCTGCCCTTTCTTCACAAGCAGTATTGAAACATGCATGTCCTGGGGCAATGTGCTGGGCCAATTGAAAGGCACCCCCCTCCATAGAGGGGACCCTGTCAGATCAAGGGAGCAGTGGTTGAAAGCTCAAACCCACTCTGAACTTTCACGACAAACCAGCAACTGCAAGAACCAGCAGAGCAGTGATCAATAAGTCTCTGCCAGCAGTGCTATCTACTAGTCAACAAGCATGTACAGAAGTAGCTTGCAAAACGCCCACAGCATTCATGGCAAGGGTAACATTCAGAAACACAAGCATTTTGACAATATCCTATAAAGGCCACACTAAAGCTGAGGACAGTCAGTTATGTTCATCAGTAGCAACCACATGGATGCTCTTCTAATGCTATGAGTAAAAATTCTCTTTAGATTCTATGAACGTATTTTCTGTTGATACAGTTCTTAAGGTATCAGCTTGGCATAGGCAGCTGCCAGAAAATGCGATGCAAAATTGGTAGGAATGAATACCATGCTGGAATTTAAACTGGAAAACCAAATTTAAGGTCAGCTCAGCCTCACCCGTGGCCTTGTGCAGTGACCCAACTCACTTTCCCAATTGAAAAGGGGAAGGTTTGAAGACATATGAGGCAGCTATTTTGCTGAAGCTACACAAGTCTGGGTTTGGCCAGTGTCTAGATGGGAGACTCTCTGGGAATCCTATGTACGTTGCCTTGAGTTCTATGGAAGACAGGCAAGATACAAATGTAATAAATAAAAATGTATTAAACATATACGCATGGGTGTGTCCTTTGGTGCAAGAAATGTTTGAGCTACACGGTTCTTTGACTTGAGCAGAACAGATCCAGATCGGAGGATCAATTTTCCATTCTGTCTAATGTAAGTCTAGCTACCCAATACTGAAGCGCACCACCGGTGGGACTTGAGCTGCTGTCTAGCGGCTCCCAGAGGAAATCCCTCTGCCCAGCACTGAAACCGCGACGCTACAAACAGTGGTGGGAGGCTCGGTGGGCAGAGCTCCAGTGCACGGTTTTCACGTGCTTGAAAAAGCCCACCTGCTCGCCCTGAGCCTCTTACTGCTGTTTGTAGCATCATGTCTGGCCTCCCAACCCGGCAGTAACTGGCGATGACGTCATCACCAGTTACTTCCGGTGGTACTTATGATAACCAGGCTACAAGAAGTGGTACATCGGGGACAATGGTTGAGAAATCCTGTTCTAGCCCAAGAGCAGCCTGTCAGGGGTTGGGCAGGTAAGGCGCTGCTAAGGGCCCATATCCCTCAAAGGGTCCTTCTGGCCGAGATGCACTCTCAGTACTAGTGGTACTAGTAGTACTGCACAATGCATCAGCAGGGGTGGACAGGAAGGTGCCATGGGGAGCCCAGGGCAGGATTTGCCCCAGGACCCCCAGCAAGCTGGCACCAGTACTGCAGACTGTCCAATAAAAAAAAAAGATACTACCTTTGCACCACTTATTGTTCTGAGACAACTTTCACTCCACGTTGATTCAGGCCAAAGCATTTAAATGAATCTGTCTCTGCAATGTAAACAGGTATACCAACACATGGGAACAGAAACGTCGTCAAGGGGGGGGCGGGGTGCAGAGGCTCCTGGGGGGGCCGGGGGCCTACTTAGGTTTCGGTTTGTTTTTCTGTTTTTTTCAGGGGTTTACGGGCTTTTTTTACTGCAATCTACATGTGTGCATGCCCTGTCCCACTCAGCCTGTGCATCCCGGAGCCGCGACCCGCCTGCCCTTCGTTCTGCCCGCGACTGCAATGACTGGCTAACAGATCACTCTGCTGTCAGTCTTCCAGACATGTCTACATACAGTAGCACTGGTGTCATTGCAGGGGGGGGCGGAGCAGTGGCATAGCTAAGAATGGGGCCAACCCCCCGACACCCCCAAACTAATTTGCATAATTTAAGTTTCATTTTTGTTTTAACTTTTTTCGGTTATTTAAAGTTTTTTAGGGGTTTTGTAGCGCTAACGGGGCTTCTAATCAATTGTGTGTATGCTTTGCGCACATAGCTTTTGTATAGGAGCCTCCAGCGACGATCTCCTCCAGCGACGATCTCTTCCAGGGGCAATCTGCGTTCCTCTGCTCCGGGCGCAAACTCTGTAAAGCGCCCAGCAGCGCTTTACAGAGTTCACGCAGGCGCAGCACGACGATGTTTCCAATCGTTCTGCGCCTGCGTGAACTCTGTAAAGCGCTGCTGGGCACTTTACAGAGTTCGCGCCCGGAGCAGAGGAACGCAGATCGCCCCCGGAAGAGATCGTCGCTGGAGGAGATCGTCGCTGGAGGCTCCTACACACAATTGATTAGAAGCCCCGTTAGCGCTACAAAACCCCTAAAAAACTTTAAAAAACCCGAAAAAAGTTAAAATAAAAACGAAACTAAAGGAGACTCCCTGCGCGTTGTTTTCACCGCTTTGACTGGTTCGGAAGGCGCGGGGGCGTGGCGCTTCGTTCCTCCGTGTAACAGGAGGCTCCGATCACGGAGGAACTTACAGCTCCACCCACCCACCCCCCCGCAGTGACGCCAGTGTACAGTAGTTATAAGCTCTGCTTCTGCAGGTTTTCTTAGAGTCTTCATGCTGTGTTTCATCTAAGGGTTTATGGTTCATAGCAACTTCTCAGGCTCATAGCAACTGAGATACAGCTAAAGATATCTTTGATGTACACCACATTTCCCTGCTTCCACAGTTGCTGTGATATTCTGGCTGACCATGCTGTATGAAATTAGAACTAGAAGATAATAGAAAATAGATAGGCTTACCATATTTTCCCGGTCTTAAACCAGGAAACCCCACCCCCAACTAATTAATTAATTAATTAATTAAAGAAATAAAATAAATTTAAAAATACGAAGGGGGCACAAAGCGCCTCTTTGCCGCACAAAGGGGGCCAGATTTCTAATTTATTTTTAGATTAAAATAAATACCTCCTGAATCCCGTCGCTGTCGTTGCCCGTCACTGCCATGCTGCTGCTCCTCCGGACTTCCTCATCAGCCGGGCAAGCCCTCATGAGATTTGGGCACCGACATCTTGGATCTCGCAAGATTTTGCGAGCCAAGATACCGGCGCCCGGAAAAAAAGGTAATTTTAATTTAAAATTGGAGGCATATATTCTCTGAGCCCTTCTATCAACAGAAGATGATGGGAGACTTGATAACGTTGCAGCTTTTGCTTCTTCGGTGGTGGCTACTCGGGAAACGAGCTCTGAAGTATAGATTCATAGTGGGATATTTTGGGGAGAATCTTTTACAAGATTGTAGATGCTGTCATTGGATGTGTTGGGGGATTTCTGGTTTTGTCTATGTCTGTTTTTTTGATGTGTTTATGCCAATAAAGGTGTCTGTCTAATTTAAAATGGTGGCGGCGGTAATCCAGAATGGCGCCATACCTCCCGGGATGCCAGGATCCAAGCCCGAAATCCGGGAGGGACCTGGCCATTCCGGGACATATGGTAAGTCTAAACATAGATAACTTTAAAGATTCATAATTTCAGATTTCCTTTTCTTTATAATCTTTCATTTACGCCATTGTGTCACCCATAGAGCCTCACGAAGTACATGTCCAGACTAATGGTTTTGCATTTCTGATTTTAACCATTTGGATTTCACAGAGTGAAATCTCTTACATATTTCCTCTCTTACAATTATACACCAGAACCAAAAGAGCATTGAGAAAGACAAACAAGTGCACCTATTTAACTCTCATTGCACCAATTTAATTGCCCTCCCCCGTCCCCCAAGTTGGTTCATCTATTAATTACACCAGTTAATCCTTTCAGCCTTTGGAAAAAACTGAAGCTACTGTATACAGTTACCTTAATTAACCAGAAGGTGGAGCACAGACCTCGTGAAGTTTTTGCAAGAGCCTGATAGAGGAGGACCATTAGATTCAACATATCTAATAAGCCTGGACATACATGCACCTGGAGAATCTGTAAATCTGTAAATCAAACCTTCAGTAAAGACCTTGGGTTGTTTCCTAGCCATTGAAACACTGTTGCTCCATAGCAGAAGAGCTCCTAGTCATGGAGTGCTGCTGTTAGGATACAACCCACTGTATTTCCTTTGTAACAGTATTTATTTATTCAATTTATACCCTGCTTTTCTCCCAAATAAGCCAGCGGGTGGCGCAGTGGGTTAAACCGCTGAACCATAAGCTGTCGATCGAAAGGTCGGCAGTTCGATCCCCGCAACGGGGTGAGCGCTCGTTGCTTGGCTAGCTCCTGCCAACCTAGCAGTTCCAAAGCATGTCAATGTGAGTAGATAAATAGGTACCGCTTGCGGGAAGGTAAACAGCGCTCCGCAGAGTCATGCCGGCCACATGACCACGGAGGCGTCTTCGGACAACGCTGGCTCTTCGGCTTTGAAATGGAGATGAGCACCACACCCTAGAGTCGGACACGACTGAATTGTCAGGGGATACCTTTACCTTTCTCCCAAATGGGCACCCAAAGTGGCTTACAAAAATATAAAACAATAACATAAGTAATTAAAAACATAACATAAACTAGGATATATTATATAAACACACACACACACACAAAAACCCTGGCAACAGTCACCCCAAAATAAATAATAAGCTCTATAAGTGTTCAAAGAAGATTTTGCTGAAGGTCCAAGTTTTAAATTTATGGATAGTTGTGTGATTTCAGGGTAGCTCTGTAAAACTTTCAATCGAAAGTTTTGCAATGATGCTTTTATCCCACCTTGAGCAGAAGAAAACAAGGCTGCATTGTCTGCATGGTAATTGTAGATTCGTTTTGGGAGAGAGAGCCAATACCAAAAAGAGGTCAGGGTTATGTAATTCCAGGACTAACAGCGCAATCCGACTTAACTTTTGTGCCGGTTTAACCAGCGGCACAGCGAGAACGGGAGGCCCCAGAACGGAAAAGGGATTCAAATCCCCTTTGAATTCCTCTTTTGGAGGGGATTTGAATCACTTTTCCGTTCTGGGGCCTCCCGTTCTCGCTGCGCCGCTGGTTAAACCGGCACAAAAGTTAAGTCGGATTGCGCTGTAAATCATTTTTTTATAGGCTGATTAGAAAGGGGGGGGGGGTTAAGGGACAATGCTTAACCTTCCTGGTAATGGGTATCATCCCTGAGAACTGGCCTTCAGTTCCAACTCTGATCTTTGACCCTATTTGTATACTTTATCTCCCAGCCATTGAATGACATGCACACTTATGGATACGCATATCATACTCCTGTTCTTCATTTTCCCCAGATTCAGATGGTGCAATTTTTCACTAACTGACGAGGGAAAAAAAATCTCATTCTGATTTGCTATGTTTCCCAGATTAATAGAGAGAAGTACAAAGAGAAGCTGTGGCTGAAATGAAGGGACACAAACACGGTATTGATGGATAATGAGGAATCTTTCTGCAGATACACCACCAAGGGCTGGTTTGGACAATATTTTGTCTCCTGAATTGGCCCCACATGTTAAATGAAGTGCATACTTACAGCGCAGGCACATCCTCCCTTCGTTTCTCCCGCTTTCCTTTTTAAATCTCTAATGAGAGGGGGGGCAGTTTGTCCAAACTGTTCCCCTGCATGAGTTGCTAACCCCTAAGTCTTTTAAATTTTCTTTTGCATTGCCTCTGATCCCAAGTATCTCTTTTTCCAGACATAGTACTTTGCCTATGTTTCCTTTTAATACATGCCGTACTTTTCTATATCTTGAAAGAAGTTGGCTAAAGGCAAAGCTAAGAACCAAATGCTTCCTTGCCTTCAAATCTGTCTACACCCTACAAGTGCGTGCGCATATGTGTGCAGGTGTGAGCAGAGGAGGAGAAGTATCGGGGACAGTTCACACCCCTTTCCTCCAGCATGGAGGAATGCCTCAGTTAACTGGCTGCCCCCTGGCTAGAGGAAAGGCTTGAGGTGGAACTTCAATTCCATCTCTGGTGACAGCAGATCTACTCCCAGGGGCCAGACTGGGACATACAGCAACAGCCAAGATAGATTGCTGTGGTGTTCCTCTGTTTCCCCTTGAGGAGCCCAAGAGAGCATCAGAGGCTTGAAACACAGGGAATGTGTATTTCTTTTCTCCCCACTATCACTTCCCTTAGTTATACTGGTTCTCACAGATCAGACTTCAGTGTACTCCTCTGGGCCTCATCCCAGAGTTTTATCAGCTGCCACTAGCCTTCAGTGGGCTGTTTCTGTTCTCTGCAAGGTAAAATGAGCCTCTTGCTAGCAGTTGCTGAGGAAGGTATATTCCAGCAGGTCCTATTACGTCTTGGACCATGGGATCCTTCCAGCCCCTCTTATTTCAATTCCTCTTAAATCAGTAATGCACAGAAGAACTCAGCACATGGGTAGTTTTGAGCTTGCAGTATCACACCTGTCTAGGGCTACAATTATAAACCCACTTATCTGAGAGTAAGTCCCCCTAAATTCAGTGGGCATGCATAGGATCGTACTGTTAAGCACTTGTATCCAGAAAGCTATTTTATTGATAAGACAAAGAGTTAAGCATCTCTAAGGTAAACAACCAATTTTAGAAAAAATACATCAAAAAGCAACTTGTACTAATGTCTTAGAATCTAGTGTCTATGGGTAGTACAATCGTGGCAAGCTGGCCCAAGTTTGAAACAGGGCCATTCAGAGGAATTTTATCAGGTGGTACAAAGTTTCTTTTGGGCCCCTTCCCTACATATGAATTTGGCTCCTGGGCCCCCCTTTTTTGCTCCAGGGCTCCCTTTTTGACCCATTTTTCACCCTGGGCCTGGGTACAAATTACCCCCTTAACCCCCCTCTGTTTTTAAATAGCTATTAAGCTTAGAGACAAAATATTCGCCTCATGTTATCAAAATGATGGGCTGTTTCCTCTGCACAGGACAGGTCTGACCTCTTCCTTGGATCAAAAACGAACCAGAAACAAAGAAGCCCTCTTTTCAAAGGGGATGGCAGGGGGAGAAAGGAGTTTGCCTTTGGAACACTGCTCAGTCAGCTTCCATGAGGGCTGGACCCAAGCCTTCAGTGTCACAGGCCAATTTGTGATCAGCCAATGTTAACAAAATCCCCCACAGTCAAGTGGACACTGACACTCCTTCTTTTGAAACCAGAACTCACTTCATGTGTTAATAGTGGGTGCAAAGGAGTCTCCAGTTTAGATTTTATATAGAATTTTAAAAGTCTAGCTAGAAGAGTAGCAAAGAGCCCTTAACAATTTTATTGCAGCATAAACCTTTGTGGCCTAGAGTCCACTTCACCAGATGCATGAAGTATTATGCTCAGTTAGCAGATATATGGCATGGGTATAGAGGGGGGAAATGCAGGACATTTGTTTACTCTGTACATGTATATTTATATATCTACTACTGGGGGATGAAACTTTATGCACTGGAAATGGGCTGAGACCACCTCAAACATTTGCCACAATAAATCAGTTGGTCTGATTCATACAAAGAATGAAAGCAGATTACATGACCTGTCAGCCTGCGCTGATGGCAATCTTAGAGTCTGTTTGAATCAAAATTGGATCCAAAAGAGGCATTTATATTGCCGTGGTGAACTTGAATTCCAGAATCAGTACTCCTTGCTGTCAGCAGCAAAACCTTTCATCCTAAGGACTTGTAGAGAAGATATTTTAAAGGAACTAGACAGAACTGCCCATTATGAGCAGGAGGAGCAGGAGGGAGAAGGTGTTGTATCCCTAGGGACTGCCATGCATTATTACCACTTTGACACGCATGCAGTGACGCACCAGACTTGTCATTGTGATGTGACACAAGGTGTTTTTGTTTGACAGATTAAAATGATAGGTGTCTCCCCACCCCCGCCTCCAAAGGGCTTATCTCCTCCAGTTTGACAACATCTTCCTCAGGTAAAGCAAATGAAGTGAACATCAAGCTAAACTAAGATTTTTAATCTGAGCCCAGTTTTTAATTATAATTGCTGTCTCGCACAGGTGTTTTGTGAAGGTGACCAATTCATTGAGCATTCCCATCAGGCTGATCTCTGGCAACAGCAAATGTTCTAAGCAGCTCCCCAGGGAGTTGTTTACTTGTTGTGTTTAAAAGCACATGAAAGTAGAAAGAGCTCTTTTTCTAATATAGTGTCACGAAATCAGTTGGTCTTCAAAGTTTAATAAATAATACAATTGCTTCCATCCGATTTGAAATCCTTCTGTCTAGATTAAAAAAAATTCAAAAACAAAATAAGTAGACATTCAGAAATGTCTGCATGTGACCTCTGTGAGTAACCTCCCCTTTTTTAATGGTGGTGTGTCAATTAAGGACACAGAAAGAGATTATGAGGGAGCCCATTTTTCTCATTTTGATATTAAGTGTTCCAAATAACTAGTTCCTTTACTAATGGGCATTTTGGCCAGAAAAGTCCTATAGAAATACAGTATAATAATAATAGATGTATTGCGTGAATCATTCCTCCATTCCAGTCAGTAGAGCCAGGATTTTAGCTAGTCATGCACAGAGAGAGTGTTGCCCTCTTGTGATGCAGTGTAAAAACAATAACAAAAAAACCCCACACCAATATTTATTTATTTTTAAACACTTGTGTATTTTTAAACACTTTTGTTCCAAAAACATTTTTTTTAAGAAAATTCTCCTCCAGGAGTGTACCTTGTGCAACACTATAGAAGCACACATGCCCCTTCGAAAGGAGCCCTTAGGGGACAAAACATTTCAAATTCTTTTTTAAATGCTATTTTTCTTCCTGCGGGAGTACACCTGCTCAATAATAACACTCATAGAAACACCAGAAACACACAAAAGACTCCACTCGTAAGCTGTTTTTCTTTTTTCTTCTCACAGGAGAATACAAGCTCTCCTGCATAATAGAAACAACACAATCAAATCCTTTCAAAAATCACTAGTTCCAACAATTAAAAAAACACACCAAAAACCCCTCTTTATCGTGCATACATTCTGGAAATATAACTCTAGAAGAACGCAGATTCTGATTTTGTGTGTTACCTTTGGTAAATGTTTCTGGTAACCTGGGACCCCCGAAATCTAAAGACAAATTCAGCAGAGAAGTTAGGGATACTTACTGCTCAATCCTAGGCACATCTACTCAGAAGTAGGTTCCACTGCGTTCAGTGGGGCTTACTCCCGGGTAAGTGAATACAGTATAGGTTTTGCAGCCTTATAAGCAGAAATAAGGATAGACAGTGAAACAATTTTTATGGGATTTCCAGCCATGTACAGTTCTAACTGAAGAAATAAAGAAATTGTTGATCCAAAACTTGCCTGTAGAAATTCTTCTTCAAACGTCTCTGCCACGATGTATGCAGGCGTCCCGAAAAAGATTATCCAAAGCAGGCAGGCAACAAAACTTAAATCCTCTCGCTTGACGTTTCTTCCCGCACTTCGGGATTTCCTCAGAAGCAAACAATGAGAAACAAACCCAGTAACAATACTGGTAGATTAATTTGCATGTTACTCAGAAATAAGGATACTTACACGCACAATCCTATTCATATCTACTTGGAAGTACATCTCATTGAATTGAATGGGTTTACTCCCAAGTAAGTATGTGTTAGATTGCAGCCTAATAGCCCTAATCCTAAGCAGGTCTACTTAGAAATATGTCCTTTGAGTTCAATAGGACGTACTCCTGTTTTTTGTTTCTCTTTGTACCAGGAGAAAAAGAATATCCTGCCCTTGAAAGTAAGGTATGGCATAATTATCATTAGTATTATACTCAAAAGAAATCTGTGACTAGGATCTTGTGCTTTGAAACATAGCTTTCTTGGTCTGTGGGCTGTTTGTTTAGGGGATTTTGAAAACTACCTGAAATAATTGAGGTTACTTTCCCTGACTTTCATTCTCCGCTTTCCTTTCTGAGCCCATGTCACTGCTAGTGTTGCAAGGATTTGATTCTGTTTGGAGGCTAGGACTGCTGGTCATTAGAAGTGTAGTGGTTGCAGTTATGTGACTGTGAGAATGCCCTGCTTTTCCCCATATTTTTGCCTATTTTTCCTTATTTTTGGACACTGAAAAACACTGCCCCCAATTCCCAGCTGCCCCAGTTCAGATGGTCCAGAAGGATACCATGGGTCAATGATATCAAAGGCTGCAGAGGGATGGGGTCCAGCAGAATCAACAGAGATGTGTTCTCCCTGTCCAGTTCCCAGCGTAGGTTATCCACCAGGTGACCAAGGCAGTTCCTTTCCCAAACTCTGGCCTGAAGCTGGTTGAAGAAGATCTAGATAATCAGTTTCCTCCAGGAATCCCTGAAGTTAGGTTGTCACTGCACACTAGGTTGCCACCTTGCTCCGGAATGACAGATCAGAGACCAGCCAGTCATTGTCTAATACAGTAGGGTCCATGGAGAGGTTGTTTTTAATAATGGCCTGGTCACTGCCAATTTTTAGGCAAGATGGTGTTAAGTGTTTCCATCCTTGGCCCCAGCAGTGTCATCGTTAGAGGGGTGTACCCCCCTTGGGAATCTTCCTTGTTCCCAGTGTCATGGGTAGAAACAAAGCCAGGGTTGCTGGCCCAACACCCAGGATCCCTTCCACCCAGGCCTAAGAGTCAGCAGTGGGGAGAGGGTTGCTCCTTCCTCCTCTTCCTGGCTCCTTCCCTGGGCCTCCCTACCCTCAGCTCCACCTGGTCCAGCCCTGGGGTTAAAGGGCCAGCATTGCTCTGGAGTAGGGAGGCCCCCATCCTGCAAGGAGCAGTCAACCCTGTGGCTTGCTGGCCCCAGCGACAGTGGGAGGTCTGGACCTACAGCCATGCCATTGGCCATACGGTGCCAGTGGCTGCTCCCCTGCCAGAGTTGTGAGGGCCCAGCTGGGGTCCCCAAGATGGTGGGGCAAGTCCAGATGCGGACAGATGGCATGATCCCTTCAGCCAAATAGCCATTAATTACCCTCCCTGCCCACTTGGCCAGCCCTCCTCTGGTTGCCTTAACAAGCCAAGGTGGGCAAGGGTGGAGCATGCAAATAGCCGACTGTGCATTAAAGTCAACATGACCTCCAAAACCATCTGACCAACTTAGGCAGGGTGACTATTGGGCAGCAGGGTTGGCAGTACACCCACAAAAACCCTATCCACTGTCTTCAGAACAGATTCTCAAAACTCGGTGACTGCTGGGCAAGACACCTAGATAAGGGAACGGGATAAATCACTGCAAGCCCCCTCCCTGGCCCTGAAGACTTAGCTGCTAATGCAGCAATTTAAAACTTGGTGGACAAAGCTGGGAGAGATTGACCCTTCCATCTTGTCCTACCAGTATATCTGCCAGGGTTATCCAGTTGCTATAAATGATCTCTATGAACCTTCAATGCATGATCATGTATTGAAGTCTCTGTGACCAGTAGTATTTTCAGATGTTGAATTCAGAATGAAAAGCGGATAAGGAATCTCCTATAAGCGCACCCTGCTCTTCATTACAAATTGTTGGGGTTCTTGGAGGTGGGGTTTATCTGATGGGAACAAGGAGGATTTCCATAAACCTCTCTAAAGAGAAGACACACTTTAGCTTGGATTCTGAAAGGCTTCCATAGAAGGAATAAGCATCTTGATTTTTTACAAGTAAAGGGGTTTGGCAGCTCACATGGCTCTTTTTTATTACTGTTATTATTATTCCAAAACGTTGTGGTTATGTCATTTCTTTCTGTTTTAGGATTTGGCATGTCCTATAAAAAGGTATGTATAATGAAAGGATTTTAAAAATGCATTTGTCAAATGTATTGAATGCTGCTATGCCTGTTCCCTGTTTCTCCTCTGTGACTTCCAGCCAGTGCAGAGAGATTTATTTTGGATTTTAAATTATCACACCCACCCACACCCCACACACCAGAAGCACTAACGTATCCATGTTAAAGCAAATTCTGTTTTGGGGATAACCCAGGCCAGTTGTTATCATATACAGTATTCATCTGCCTTTCCTATAATTAGAGACAGAAAACATTGCGTATATGAAACTGAAATGCTTTACTGAAAATTATTCATACTGTGGAAGGATTTCAAAATCCTTGAAAACAGTGTTATTCTGTAAGTCCTGCTTGATGTATCGGCAGCTACCGCCAGGGATAGCAGGATGTTTTTTTCATCATTTGTCCAAAGTTATCCCCTTCATTCCTGATCCTTCTGTGAATTCCAAACTAGTTTGGTTCCAGAATGCAAGATGAAGGCCTGAAGATTCAAATGCCTGGCGTAGACATCCACCTAATCGTTTTATTTATGCATGTAATGGTATTTTCAATGGGCTTTCCCGAACCTTGGCCCTTGTTTTTATCCTGTGATGTATCACAAGCTACTTCACAAACTCGCGTTGGTAAGATCATAAAAAGCCCGCTGCTTGCTTGGTCAAATCAAAGGTCCCTCAAGCCTAGTGTTCTCTTTGCCAAGGTAGGCAATTAGATGCCTCTGGGAAAGCACACAAGCAGGGCATGAAGACACCACCATTCCTTCCAGCAGCCGGTATTCAGAAGTATACTGCTTCTGACCATGGAAGTTCCACATAGCCATCCTGTGATTGCCACCGATAAAGCACTATCCATGAATTTGTCTAATCCCCTTCCCTTTTAAAGCCTGGTGGCTATCACCACATCCTGTGACAGCAAATTTCATGTATGAGTGAGGGGTGTTTGTATGTTGCAGAATGACTTCCTTTTCATATTTACTACGCAGAAGTGCCATTACCTCGGGTGTTGTGGTTCGACTACATGGATAATATGAGAAAGGCGAAAGTGTTGAGAGATCTACCCATAATAACAAGCACCCAAGTTACAAATCTGAATATTTTTTATTTTTTTATTTAATGAATTTTTATTTCACCTTTCTCCCTGTGAGGGCTCTCAAACATTATGCAAATGTTTTTGGAGTTAGTTTTTGCCCTACAAGTGAACCTAGTAAGGGCTTAAACAGAAGGGCAAGATTTTATTACCGTATTTCTTCCATTCTAAGGCGCCATCAATTCTAAGGCGCACCTTTAGTTTTGCTACCACCAGCAGGGAAAAAAAAATCCCCAAGGATTTATGTGTAAATTGTACCCCCAAAACGCCACCTTCTTACTTATTACCGGGGCTTGTGGGGAGGCCTGCGTGACCCTCTGCAGGCCTCCCCGATCTTCAGTTCGGCGAAAAACAGCTGTTTTCAACCATTTCCGGTTTTCGCGAAAACCGGAAGTGCCCAAAAATAGCCATTTTTTGCCGAACTGAACATCAGGGAGGCCTGCGCGACCCTCTGCAGGCCTCCCTGATCTTCAGTTCAGCAAAAAATGGCTATTTTCAGGCACGAAAAACGGAAATGGCCGAAAACAGCTGTTTTTTTACCGAACTGAAGATCGGGGAGGCCTGCAGAGGGTCATGCAGGCCTCCCCGAAGCCCCCACCAGCCCCGGTAAGTAAGAAGGTGGCGTTTTGGGGGTGCAATTTAAATTCATCGATTCTAAGACGCACCCCCTTTTTTGAATTGGTAAGTTCAGAAAAAACGTGCGTCTTGGAATCGAAGAAATATGGTATTATTTTTTTAAAAATGAATAAACATGCCTGCATTGTGTAATACTGTATATCCAAATAAATATATCTCAGTACTTGACAAAATTTCGATACAATAGAAGTCGTTACAAAAGTCATTGCTGAACACTCAAAAGTACAACAAACCCTGTAACATTGTAATTAAAAATAGATCTGATGTAGAGGGTTTTAAATTCAAAGTCAACTCCAATAACAGCTGTGACAAAGAACAGAACTCTTTGATGAGAGCCTGATCATGTACTACGTAACTTGCATAGCTGCATTCACCTAAGTTCACCTTATAAAATTAATTTCTTAGCTTTGTTCTAATCTAGAGAGCTACATTTTCCAGCCGATGAACGCAAAAATAAAATTAGTAAACAGTCTTGAGGCAGATTTCCTCCCCCCCCAAAAAAAAACATTGAGTAGTACAGCTTCAATCTTTCTGCATAAGTAATTTTTTTTAATATTTCAAATACTACTGGAAAGTTATAACTTTAATTCCCTTTTGCTCTACTTGTTTAAAAAATGGAATAAAATAGTTATGAACCCTAATACACAGATCACTAGAATTCTAGGCCATTGAGGGCCATGAATGTCAGTACAATGTAGGGATTTACGCCTTATCTATTTTATTCTCACAAAGAGAATTATTATTGCCTGGGAGATCACCACCACAATATATATAATCCACTAGCTATGATTTGTGACTGACATGCACAATCACCCCTTACAACTCTACTCTTATGAAGATTTTCAATTGAAATGTGAGTTTCATGCTTTTAGACCATTTAAACAGTAGACCATTTTATTTGCATCAAAAGAAGCACATGAAGTTTTAAGTCTGATCTGATTGACAATTTTATAAAAAGAGTAGGTATGAGAAGCAGTGTGATTTTCAGCGCAATCATGTCTAGCTAGGTTGCGGCACAGGCGTAGAGCCCATGCCGCATCCTGTCTAGATAGGACCCTGCACCGACACAGCTGGAGCACTCCTTGGGGGAAGGGGATGTTTGTCCCTTTACCCCAAGTAGAGCCCCAGCTGCCCTGATGGGTCTACTCGATTGTGCGCCAGCTATTTTGGTGGCACACATTCGAGAGGGCCGTGTAACAGTGGCCAGGCACGGGAAGGGGATAGAATAAAAACACATAACTCCACTTTCTGCTATTTCAGTTTGCTTAAACACTGAAAACTGTAAAAAAAATAAAAACATTTTCTCCCACCACTACTCATAGAGACAAATCAGATGAGACACGAAACATATAATCTGTTCCTGCATATTTTGTTCTTAGTTAAAATTGCAACTGTATGTGTGCCTGAGGATCGGGACCACAGCAATAGGGAGAGTAGACTTAACACTTTCCTCCTGCACTGTGGTCCCACCCAAATGGTCTCCAAAACAAGGAAATAAAGATTTGGAAAATTTAAAAAAAAAACTAATAAGTTCAAGGGAAAGATGGATGGTATTTCTAGATCATTGTGCTAGTTAAATGAAGGCATAATACCATATGGAAAGAAGTGTTCCTTACACATTTTATTTAATTCATTTTGCAAATGAAATAATTGTATTGTGAAGTGTCAGATCCTTTGGCTATTTTTTTAAGCATTGATACATTTTAATGTGGTTTCATTGATTTGCAATGAATTTTCTTTGTAGGCTTCTCCTTTCAGAAAAGACTGACCAGAAGAAAGGGGAAGATTATGCATCTTGTGATGAGAAAAACATAAGGTACAGATAATTACTTTACTTAAATATTTTAAAAATGTTTGACCTGCCTTTCTGACTCAATGGAATCTCAGGGTGGTTTACACTAACAGCCCAATCCTTACTAAGCCCGCGGCGCCGGAACGAGCATTCTGGAGTCGGAAGCAGTCGTGAACATGCCATAAAGCACGTTCGTGACTGCTTTCGAGCAGGGAAAGCCGGCGGAGCGGCCGGCCTCCCTTGCTCCGACAACAAACCTCCTGCCGGACCCAGGTAAAACAGGATTTAGCGGGTGGGGGGGACGGATCGCCAGGTGGGGGAGGGTGGCCATTGGTCCAGGCGGCCTGGGAGGGGGAGGGGGATGGCCTTTGGCCGTATCTTGACCACCACCAGGCGGCGGGGCCTTTACACGGCCTCCTCTACTTCTTCCAGCAAAATAGCTGGCAGAAATCCAAAGAGGCTGATAGGGCCTGGCCCCGGTTACACACGGGGAAGGGGACGATGGTCCCCTTCCCCAAGTAGACCTCCCGCCCGGTGTCCAAGCTGGCTGCTGGTGCACAGGATCCGGCGGGCGGCCACTGTAAGTGATGAAACATAATCACAATAAAATGCCAATTAAAAAGCATAAAACTATCTAATAAAAACTAACATGCCAGCATTCAAATATCAGCAGCTAAGTGCCTTATGCTTTCTTATTTTTTATAAAACTCACCTCCTCAATGTTCAGCAGTGATGGACATCCTTTGAGATAGTGTGTCCTGTGCTGCAGACTTGTTTGATCCCTGATTATCCCCCAAACCTATTTTCATTGTTACAGTATTCTCACATGAGGGCAATTGCATTCTATTTTTTGTGTGTGAAAAATAAGAGACATGAAAATAGAATAAGAAAAACTGATTAAGGCCTCATTCTTTGCACTGTGCTTGACTGAGAGTCACTAGTAAACCAGTCCTAACCAGCAGATTTCCTGGCGGAACTCATGTTTCTGTGTTGCTATGACGGTGCATGCGACGAGGCCATCACTGCACATGGCTGGCGGCCGTATGCTTGGGGCAGTGGAGGGGCCCACCAGCACCGGCAAGGTGGTAGTGGGGGCAGGCAGGTGGGAGGAGCAAAGGGAGTCACTAGATGGAGAGAGGGAAGGCGGGAGGGAGGGGTGTGCACCAGAATCCTATTCTCATTCCCTCTCCTTTACCCTCCTAGGTTCTGTGCTAGCAAAATGACTGGCACAGATCCAAGGACACCCACTGGGGAAGCAGAGGCTTACCCAGAGGTAAGGAAACAAATGTTCCCTTACCTGCAGAGGCCTCCGGGACTGACCCCCCTGCAGGATGCAGCATGCGCTCCGTTGGCGCGGCTGCATTGGTGGGGGTTATTAGTTAGGATTGGGCTGCAAGTTCACCATCCAGTCATCCTAATGGATCTTAGCCTATATTCTGCTGGTCCTCCTGCAGGATTGAGATCACAAAACAGAAAGAATTAATGACATTTTAAAAGTAGCTAAATCAAATTCACAGCAGCAGCTCACATCCTTTGTTTAGGGTAGCAGCCCAGAGGAAGAAAAGACATGAACAAATTCAGCAAGCAGCAGAGCGGCGCTTGATAAGAGAACGTGCACAAAAATCGTGTTCCCGGAATCACTGTTTCACACCGAGCAACTCTCAGCAATGTAAGACGGCTATTTTTATTAGTGTGCCATTCTAAAATGTAGGATTTGGCAGGGGGACATCTTCAGGAATGGCAAATGAATAAGGCCGTCTGTTTTCCTTTGGTGAAATAGATGTCAGGCTGAAGTGGAAGACATGAAGAGCTGCTTTCATGGAAGTGTTCTTTATACTGAACAAGCAGTTGAGGTTTAAGCCATGGATTGAATTTGTAATTATCTTTATCACTGTTACTTGCACCCCTAGAGCTGCACTCTCGTGTAGCAAGATCTCATATTGGTCAGATGCTTGGATTGGAACCCCACAGGGGAAACACTTTGGAAGTGTGTTATTATGGGGCAGAGAAACAATAGGAAAGTGTTAATAACCAGCACATACTGTATATGAAGACACACACTGGATTTCATGCTTTCACGAGCCTCCTCTAGATAAAGCATCGTTGGAGCTTTAGAGAAGATGCTATAGTTTTGCATACAGTAGTCTTGCTGGTCGAATAAGTACAAAGATTTAGCAGCTACCCACTCATAGGTTGAGCAGTTGTGAGCAGTTTGTCTGGCAGAGTCACTCCCCTGAAGGAACGTGCTTGTTGCTGTGGATGAATAGACAAGTGGTTCGACTGCAAGGCTGGGTTGAACAAGGGCATACCCCATCACCAGTGTTGTGGTAATGAACCTGTAGAGAGGATTATTAAGAGTGTTGCCAGTTAAGAACGAATGGCAACTTATTGGTTTGACACTTGTGCTTATGCTCCACTGCTTGTAGAGCCTTACACTCTGCAGTATTGTACTAACTGGCCCTAAGTATATGAGTTAAGCTCACATTCAGTCTGATTATTAGGTTTTGCGTGGGAAAGAAGTTTTTATCTCTGGTCAAATTGGCTCCGACCATAGACGAGAAGAGGAAGGGTTTCCTTCCTCTGAATCCTGAGGCCTGGTGACTTTGTTTGGAGATGCTTGCAGGAACCCTTCTGGGGCACAACTCTCCATGCTTTTGCAGCTCATTATGGCCTGAATTGTGAATGTTGATCTGTGAAGATCTATCTGTTATAGATCGTCCTTCCTTGCATCAAGGATTGGACTAAATTGCCTCTTGGTCCCTTCTGGCCCAATGATTTATTTATCACACCCTTAAGGCCATAAAATAATTATTTGTTATTTCTATATAAATGCTTTATCTTGTGTGGTTTTTACAAACATCTACCTTTCCACCAACATGGGAGTCTACTCACCTACCAACCATTCAACTCTAGCCAACTCTACACAAAATAAAGCTGCAGCTGTTCTGAGTTGCGACTAGAATGCAGTTCCACCCAGTTAATCATTTCTCCTTAGCTAGCACTAGGTAGGGCAATACTCCACATAATGTATAAAACACTGCTTTAGTTTTCCCCTCCCTTAAATCATGTGGTACTCTAGGCTTTCTGTATTTCTTATTTCTAGGCATTATGATTAAACGGCTTTTCGTGCATCACAGCTCTGTAAAAACATGCATGCACATGCTTTTAAACTAGTGCAATATGGAGTTAGAGATAGGAGCTATAATCTGCAATAAAGTTGGCCATTCTTAAGTCCCATTGATTTAAAATGCATGGCACATGCAACAATCCTTATCTTCAAAATTTGAGTCCCCAGCAAATAAGTAGGAGAGGGTTCACAGCTCAGTCACAGAGTCAAGGTCCAAGGGTCAGTACCTGGCACCTTCAACTTAAGGCATTTTTACCCCTCCAGAGGCCTCCATGGGCCTCAGAAAGCCTTTCCAATACCACGGGAAAAGCCTTTCCAATACCACGGGAAAAAAATAATAATACCAATTATTTCAAACCAGAAGTCACTTTCAATCGCGTCGGAGAGGCTTTCTGAGGCCCACAGAGGCCTCTGGAGGGGTTTCCAGGCTGGCATGACGCGGGATCGACCTCCGGAGGCCCCCCCCCCACAGTGTGTTAGGGTCAAGCTTTGCAATGCTAGAGGAGGGCGGGAACCTCTGAAAGGGGGGGGGAGCAAGCCTAGTAAACCTACATAGCTCCCGCTCTTCCCTTGCAGCACACCCCCTTGCCCCAACCAAGGCTCACCTGCTTTCTCGTGGCAGCCACAGTACAGGCAAAGGACAGCCAAGCTTACAAGATGGAGTCAGACCCAAGTCTGTGATTTGGAACCTGTTCTTCACACTCGCCGTTCCTTTCTACCTTGTGATTTCATTCAATGCCATAAATTGTATCATCACTAATGAGAATGATGTCAAAACAACATTTCAAAAAGCATTCTTCTTTTTTTATTTTAAGCTTTAGACATTATTTATGTAAGCATAAGACATCATTTGTATGAGGAAATGAAAAACCACTAGTGGCATTTCCCTCATCATTTCCCCTGGTCTTCTTTGGCATGCAGATGTGTGAAACATTCCTCAATTCCTTTCAAACATAATATAAAATGTTACTGCAATTGATATAATACTCGAAATGTTAAGGAATCTTTTCCACTAAAAAGAGTCACTTGGACAGCAGTCCTGTATGCACTTACCTGTGAGTAAGCCCTATTGAAAGGCATGGGGCTTTCTTCCAAGGAAGCATGCACAGGATTGCACTGAAAGTGATCTGCACATTGTTCTGCACATTGGTGGCTTCAGTGCAGAAAAGGATGAATTTGCTTTTGAGTGCAAACCTGCAGGTGGCATACGCATGCACAGAGTACCATGCAAAGCCACCCACAAGAATCTGTAGAGTTCTACCCCCTCCCTGCCGGGCCACTTCTGTACCGCTAGGTTGTTCCCCTTCAGGCCTCCGCTTGCAGCTTTATGCTTACTTTCCTGGGAGTAGGCAGCTGCATGCTGGCTCCATAGGATTGAAAGGCCTGAACACTACGCTGTCACCCAGCAGCAGGGTGAAGACCTGGTGGGAGAGGAGGAGCAGTAGCGTTCCTGTGACCGCCCCCACCGTGCCGGAAGTGACGTAACGGCAGCAGCCGTTATCGCTCACTCAGAAGCACAGTGCGGATGGGAGGGCCAGACATGATGACGGCTCTCTCGCTCGCCCTGGCGAATGGGACAATCCGCGCTGCCGCCGGCCGCCGTTGCACCCCCTGCTGCCTGGGGCCCGATCCCGCCGCCTGGGGCCCACCGCCCCAAGGTCCCCACCGCTGAGGAGGAGCACTACTGATTTCTATAGAATGGCTCCACATGTGTCCCGTGTACATGAGACATGCAGGATTGCACCTTGCATGATGATCTTTCTTAGCACCACATTGACAACATTTTGGAAAACAAAGAAATTGCGAAAATGCCGTGTGGGTCAAGAACAAAGAAAATGTTCCATGAACGGACAAAAAAGACGTTCTTTCCTAGATTCTACTTTCTGTGTCTTTGTTGCCTAATCTAGGCTGCTTAAAGCCAATTTAGATTTAGAAGTTATGATTCATTCATTGCCAGTGTGCTCCTAGTCTTGGTTTACTTAATGGTGGCCTGTGCTCAAAAGTAAAACGGAACATGAGGTTTGCCTATGAGGCCTGCGTTTTGGATGGAGTGAACCCTGCCATGTCTGAGGCCTTTTTTTCCCCTTCAATTCTATATAATTATGTACTGGCAATTTGAAAATGCTGGCCTGGTGCACACCCTTCCTCAGCCACCATAGACAGATGAGATCCACAAAAAGACTTCCCAATTAAAATAAGAGTCTGGCATTTTTATTTTGGTATTTTACTGTACAGAACAATATTCTAAGGCAAAACAAAAAAACTAACAACTCCCCCAAAACATAAAGCCATGCAAGCTATTCAACTGTAAAATATAATATTTTTATCTGCTTACTTATGTGAACAGCCCTTCTCAGGCAGGAATTGCTTAGCTGAGTGATAACTTGTAAGGTCAGGCCTCGAGGTGGTGCATTAAAAAAACCCAGCAAAATATTAGATGACTCACCTTTAATACATGCTCTAATAACATGTCTGAAAAATCCAGATCAGTTTACATTACAAAAATCAAAAAGCTTTCATTCCCTGGGGCTATAAAAAATCACAGCACCAATAGTGCTGCATTTCGTCTTGAAGACAGGCTCATTCTTATCCAGGGTCTTATATTCTGCACTGTCAGGACCAATTTCAATGTGATGCCTAGCAGACAAGAAGAATTCACCCATGTTGCATTGCGTGCACCTGGCATCTTTCTTGTTTAAATTGGGCCTTTGTTTACATGGGGCTAACACAGCGTGTGCTGTGTTAGCACGCCAGTACAACACCTGCCCGGGGCTACAGATTCCTAGTGTGCGAACACAGTGCACGCTGGCAAGGAGGACTGGTTTACAAGAGAGTCTGGCTGGGCACATGAAATTCTGCACAGGTGAGTTCTTCTTGCCCACCTGGCATTATGTTTAAACTGGGCTCCAGGTGCTCTGCACTGAGAAAATAGCTTTGGTTGTGATACCTGTTAGGGTCTATTTGTGCTGGTTCTATGGTAGTTCTGTAAGGGAACTGGGTGGGAGGGGAAGGTTTGGAGAGCCAACAACCTTTCACCTGGGAGAGATCCTTTTTCCCCTTCTCTATAACTGCATAGGGGGAGTACCACTATTTTCTCCTGCTTTAGGGAGCCTTTGTGACAACGGCAACTACTGAATCAGTCTTCACCCTCATTTCAGACTTCGTTGCACCCCTAGTGACAGGGGGAATTGATGGTGTAAACCAGAGACATTTAAATCAGCAAAAGAAAAGACCATTGTAAATCACTGATAGAAATCAACATTCCCATTTTGTGATTCATCATGTACAGTATTTTCTGAACAAGTGTAGAAACTAGTTGGTTGGTGGATCTGACAATTAAAACCAGTGGTGTAGTGAGAATGTTTGAAATGCAAGAGCTCTTCAGGACATCCCCATGATAACCATGATCCCATAGTCAAGCCACACACCCCATAACCAAGCCAAGGAGGAATTTCACAACAACGCAAAATCTAACCAAAGGCCCTGACTTGGGGGAGGCTGGACTTCCTGAAAGTTAAATCCCTTACTCCTGCATGCAAACAGAGTTTCACTGTTGTAAATAGTTAGCTAAAGATCGGGCTGTTATTCCCAGGAAAGTGCGCATAAGGTTGCAGAGTAAGGCTGAACTCCGAGGCACACTTACCTAAACATGCATAGGATTGGGCTGCAGGTACCATTAAAATCATCGAGAAACGTTTAACAAATTATGTAAAATACCAGTCCATAGTCGTACCTTAAGATTTGCTTCTCCTCACCTCTTATTATCTAGATTCACATCTAGAATCTTCTGCATGCGTTTCTGAAACTCTTTTTACCTGGATGAAGCCTTACAGACAAGTTGCCGGCCGCTCATACACTGTGATGGAAGAGACTACCATCAATCTCCCGAGAGATTTCCCTTACAGGTAAAATAGAACAGAGTCCGAAACTTTAGAAAATGTTCTGAGGGTTTGTTCGCAGATTTCAAATGTCTTGAAATAGAGACAAACTAAAGTTCCATATCCCAAAATGAAGGTGATGGAGCACCATCTACTCTGCTTTTAATACCATACAGAAGAACAGGGGGATTGTAATGATAAATCACAAAGACTACTGTGATGGGCTGTATGTGGGGCTGCCTTTCAAAACAGTTTCAAAACTTTGGCTGATCTAGAATGCTGTTATCAGGTTACTGATGGAAGCAACTAGACTGAAGCATACTGCACATGTTTGTTCCATCCACACCGGTTACCAATTTACTCCCAAGCTCAATTCAAAGTCCTGGTCTTGGCTTTTACAAACCCTTAATCATCTGGGACCAGACTACCTGAAGGACTGCATTGATTTTAATGTAACTTTAGAATGTATAGATATTGCATTAATTATGTGTTTATGATTGTTATTCTCATTTAAAAAAATTGTACATCCCTTTGATCTCTTGGAAAAGCCGTCTAAACAGTCACAGCCTAATCCTGTCTAGCAGGATGCGGCAGCGCAAATAAGACGCCCGCCTCATCCTGTGCAGGATGCCTGCACTGGCGCAGCCGGAGGCCTCCTTGGGGTAAAGGGACATTTGTCCCTTTACTCTGGGTAGAGCCCCAGGCGCCTCAATGGGTCTAGTCAAATGTGCACCAGCTATTTGCTGGCGCACATTCGAGCTGGCCACGGAGCGCTGCCAGGCCCAGGAAGGCCTCTGACAATTCCTCCCCCTTCCCGGACCCGACTGACCAATCCCCCCGCTCGAAATGCCCCGTTCCACCCTCTCCCCACCCCTCTGCTGCCTGGCAGGGACTCACCTCTCCGCTGCAGTGGTAATTGATGCCTCTTTCTCCCTCTTCCCTCCTTTCCCTCACTAATCCTGCAGGTGAAACTAGGCTTAGTATCATTGAGTAGCAGCACTATCTTACCTGATGTGCTCCATCACTGTGCGGAGTAGGTGGGAAAAAATCCTCAATCATAGGCCAATATGGGTGGAAGGGAAAAGATTCCTAATAAGCCCATATGTGACCTCCTGATGACTGAGGGCATATGGTAGGAGCCAAACTGATAGTGAAGAAGCAGGTACAGCACCTTAAATAGCCTCACCTGTGTCTGCTTCTGATAGGCCTGACCACATGAGGCTGTGCACTTGCAGCTGGCCATGGCCACTTGTTCATCTCTTCCTATCACCAGCTACAGTCATGCGCACACAGAGGACATGTGTGGAAGCAGGGAAAGAGCAGAATTCACGTTTGCTCTGAAATACGTTCCATTGTGTTAACTAGGGTTGTTCCCAAGTAATTGTGTATAAGATTGCAGCCTGAGACTTGAATGGGCATATACTGTGTATACTTTCAAAACCTATGCTTCTACTTTTCCTTAAGTCTTCCTTTCTCTCCATTATGCACATGGAAGTTATCCATGTTCATAGATGTTGCTAGGTTAATTAAAAAGGAGAGATCTCTCTAACCTGTTGTACTCATAGGCTGGCCTGGGAGACACCAAGCACCGAAGTCCTGGACATAAAATTGTATTACCCCAAGAAAAAGTTTCCGAAGGACTCCAAGCTAAGCAACGTGCTTCTGGATAAAGGTCTGCAGCCGACAAAATCAATCCCAGACAAAGGGTATGTTTGAAAGGCAATAGTTTAGTCATTCCTTCACTGCATTGTGGATCTTACCTCATCCTTTCAGCAGACAGAAGTCAGCATTCCAAGTGCATTTCATGGAATATTGGAAAAGCACAACGAACTTTTCATTTTCACCTTGATTTTTGTTTTGGTTTTTCAGAGGTCTGGTAGATATTTAAGCAAAAGCCAGATGGGTTTTTTTTGTTGTTGTTTGAGGAAGACTCACCATCCTGCTTACTTTAGAAAAATGCAATCGCGCAAATGTGTTGGTTGGTTAATAGAGCTTTGATATTGACCTACCTACTGGGCGTTCTTACATATAGGCATTTACATTATCTATTACTGTTGAGTGGGCAAATCAGGAATTTGGACTGGATCTTGTCGTTCCAGACAGACACAATCCACTGCCAAATTGGTATAGATGCTTTTCGAACTTCATAGGTTACACTCAGCACCAGAAAACAATCACACCAGATCTCATCAGAAAATGCCACTGCACAGCCAGCATGTGGCAGTGTTGTTACAGGTTCCCTGGGCAGCATCAGAGGTTGACCAGATTGGGCACTGGCAGAGGGGCCAACTAGCCCCTGAGGCTCCACCCAGCAAACACCTAAGTATCCATGTTTATGTGGGGCAGCGGTGGAGCGATGCAGCCCCCATCTCTCCATCACTGCCTTTTCCTGCCCTTTGCCCCTGCAAATGGGCTTATGTGAGAACGCGAGGGCCCCAGAAAACCTGTTCACAAATGTGAAGGGCAGGAGAAGGAGATGATCATAAAATGACTCACTCAACTGAAGGAACAAGATTACCAACCCAACCCTTTCTCAGTGGCCAAGAAAGGGAGAAAAGGGGCAAGGCTGACCGACACTTTCTTTCCTTCTACAGCATTCAGTCCCTGGCGGATAGGGAGAGACTATTGCTCTCCTCAGCAGTGTCAAAGCAAGAGGGTGACTAACCTACCCCTTTTTTTCCAGCTTTGGGGGAGGGGAGTTAGCGTGTGCATGCACACTCAGGGCAGAGCCCACCATGGGATGCCCAGTACAGGACTTCATAAGAACATAATAAGAACATAAGAAGAGCCCTGCTGGATCAGGCCAAACGCCCCTCTAGTCCAGCTTCCTGTATCACACAGTGGCCCCACCAGATGCCTCAGGGAGCACAAGACAACAAGATAACCTGTTTCCCGTTGACACTCCCTTGCACCTGGCACAGAGAAAACCCACTTCTAAAACCTCTAAAACCAGGAGGTTGCTTATGGCTTGTAACCTGTGATGGTCTTTTCCTCCATGTATCTGTCCAAACCCCTTTTAAAGGCATCCAGGCCAGGTGCCATCACTACATCCTGTGGCAAGGAGTTCCACAGATAAATTACACGCTGGGTAAAGAAATATTTTATTTCACCCGAAAGTCTTCACCCGAGAGCCCCCAGATCCTGGTGCCAACCCTGACTAGTGCACTAGGGAGGGAATGATACCGTCTTCACATCTGCGGTGCATTCAATATTCCTGAGCATCTTATAATAGTCTCTACTCCCTGTGCAACCTTGAATGCTCCCATATACGTGTAGAAGCATTCACACCCTCAGTTTAGGATCTTAGCAGCTACCAGACCAACTTTCTGGTTAAATGATCAAGTACTGATAATTTTAGATGTAATACAGGATGATTACCCCTTATCTGGACATCCGAAATCCAGACAATTTGGGGGCTATGACATTAAAAAAGAAATAAAAAGAAATTATGCCTGGCTGGCATAGCGCAAGGCATGCTGGGGCACAAAATTATTTTAAATATTGTATAAAATTAGCTCCAGGCTATTTGTATAAGGTGAATATGAGACATAAACGAATTTTGTGTTTAGACTTGGATCCCATCCCCAAGATATCTCATTATATTTATGCAAATATTCTGAAATCCAGACAAATCCAAAATCCAGACAACTTCCCGACCCAAGCAGTCCGGATAAGGGATACTCAACCTATATATATATACCTTAACGTCTAGTAAAACAAACAAACAGCCCAATCTTATGGGCTGTGTGGACTCCTGGAACTTGCATTATGGCCCTGTGCTTTACAATGTCGCAAAACGCGGTCACACGCTGCCAGGCCACTGCCGCAAGCAGCAAGGTGTGCACAGCAGCATCTTCTGGAGCTCTGCCAGCCCTGGGGAGGCGTGCCGTAGTTGGGAAGGGCGAGGGCACAGGGAGTTTCAGGGTGGATTGGGGGTGGGCAGGGGGGAGACCGGGGGAGGGAGGGGGTGGATATCAGCGGCACTGGTGTGTGCCAGGATCCTATCCCCGTCCCTTCGCCCAGTCCCTTCCCTTTTCTTCTCCTTGGAATTACAACAGTTATAGAGCTGGCGTAGGTCTGAGGAGACCCACAGAAGATCAGGGGGCTTACCTTGAGGAGGCACACACCATTGGATACAGCACATGCCTCTATGGCATGGCTGCATCAGCACCAATGGAGGGTGATAGGAGCATAACTGATATCCCACTGAAAATATACCAGGAGTACTTTTGAACATTGCTGTAGCATATTGCACATTGGTAGACATTAGACAGATAATAGCAATGGACACACTGAACTTGTACTATGGTGAGGAAATAAATGTGCCAATTCAGTACAGTTTGACGCTAGCCTCTCTTCTCAAGTTTTTCATTTCTCCTGTAATCCCATATGAATCTTAAATGAGCAGGAAACCATTCCTGCTACATTGGAATGTGTAACAAACCTTCTCTGAACATCTTAATTCATTCATTTGGCTGAGATAAGAATGCGTCTAGTGTTGGTGACTAGTGATGAGTGAATTCCCCCATGGCGTGACTTGGAATGGGCTCAACTAATATAAATTATTTTCCAAAAAATCAGAATAACGTTTTTTCCCAGAGCCTAATTTTGAAAGTTGGACCCTATCATGCTCTCGACATCGTTGGACGCACAAGGGATCCAAACACTGCCCAACCAGCCTGTGTGAGCTCTAGAGCCCTGCCCTGCCCCCTTTCATTCCGTCAATAGTTCCCTGAGGCTGAAGGTGATGACAGCAATAAGGCCTTGCTGGAGGGCTCATGGTGCTATCCATAGTCACCATCCCAGGTGCACAGAGCCCTGGGACATGTAGTTTCTGGGGCACCTAACAATCGATATTAAGTTCTTAAGCATCCTGGGAAACTGCATTTCTCATGGTCCCCGATTCTTGAGATGTTGATGCTTGAGATTCGGTCCCGCAATTCCACGGAGGAATGAGGCCTTGCAGAGAGGCTTCTGTACAATTTCAGCTATAACCAGGTATGTTTTGGTGCAAGAGAAGGAGGCAGCTGCAGTGGTGGAGAGCCATGGCACTGTGACAAACATTACACATTGAGTCTAAATTCTAGTGGAGTTTGGGCTCACTGTGTAATAAGTTGTGGGAGGTCAAACTCATCAGCCTGCCTGGGATCAATAGTCATTTGGCTCTTCCCCTCAGAGAGCTGTGTCCATCTGCAGCAGAGGGAGAGGACAGAGACCCGGGCCCCCTCCATCGGCCTGGCTATCATCAGGCTCCTCCCTTCCTAGATTTGTAGCTCTCTGCAGCTGCCCCACTTAGCTGCAGCATAGGGAGAAGTCAGGCAGCCATTTTGTTTTATGTTATTTTAAGTATTTTCTTTGTAAGTCTTCTTGAGGACTTTTAAAGTCAAACAATGGGTAAAAATAACTTACAAAAATAAATTAGGGATCCCCCTCCAAAAAAAAATTCTGAACCACTTATGAACCTGCCGTATACTGAGGCTGACATCTGGCTTAGTTACACTGACTGGAAGCATTTCAGACAGGAGCACTACGAGACGACACCAGTGTTCCCTCTTACCTTCCTTCCCCTACCATGGGTGGCTCTGGAGCACTCGACAATGATGTCATCGCACCAGCTTAGAGGGAACGCTGGATGACACTATAATGTCATCACTATTAGTAACCAAAAATGTTCAGAATCCTGACTTGCCATTAGGGGAGAACCCTTGAAAATAATACAGCCATAACATTTATATTTTCCTTGTCCCTGCTTTTAGGTGTTAGAATTTTCAGACTCATTGCCATCATGCTTTTCAAACTTTTCAAAAGGAATCCGCTCTCTCAAAATCAGTTGTTGAGAAGAGGTTAACATAACGTCCACCGTTCTACCAGAGAACCTATCATTAATGACATTTAGATGATCCTATTTCCGCTTTTTTGTTTCAGGAGATACATCTTGGTGACGGAGCCAATTCCAGAATCCTCTCTACCTGCTCTGAGCCCATTGGAAAACAAGTTACTCAGTGTTCGTTTCCCTAGACAGAAAGAAAAGATTCTTCGTTCTTTCCTCTCAAACCTGCAGGAACCATGCTAGCCTTGCCTGTTATCTTCAGCAACTTCGCTTTAGCAAATGAGATGCCTTCAATGTACTCGACTCCTTTGATAGGTACATTGGACAGCATGTTTAACTCCTCAGGTGAAACAACACACATGCTTCATACTACTTTCTTCCCAAACTTGCTTGGGCAGTGTTGTCTCCCTTCATATTGTTTGGCAATGTCTCCAGGTTTGGCTACCCAAGGTAATAACACCAATGTCTGAGCTTCAGAAAAAAAAATTTGTAGTATGATTTTTTAAAAACAACAACGCTGTGCCATTTTCTATTCTTCATTCTCATATCAACACTTCATAACTGATTTTCCTGAGAATGGAGCGGCCCAATCCTATCCTCTGCCGGCCTACAGCAGTGTCTGCTGCATGCTCTAGGCTGGCTGGGGACCAAGCTGAATGAGAGAGGTAAATAAAGAAATGTTTTCCTCCTCAGCCACTCCATGGTCCCCAGTGGGCCTACTCAGATCTACACTGCCTCTTTGACTGGCGTCGCTCTGGTAGACTGAAGGGGACAGGTCCAGAACAGGATGGGGAGAGGGGGGTAGAATTTGGCGCGCACTGCTGCTGCTGACATCCACCCCTCCTGCCCCCAAATTGCCCTGCTCCCTGCCCCAATCCACCCCCGCCATCAGCCAACAACTGTTGGCAGCA
The DNA here is from genome assembly GCA_026170595.1 of Plestiodon gilberti rubricaudatus. Classification (NCBI taxonomy): domain Eukaryota; kingdom Metazoa; phylum Chordata; class Lepidosauria; order Squamata; family Scincidae; genus Plestiodon; species Plestiodon gilberti. The sequence continues at coordinate 223,914,083 of JANXHW010000002.1, forward strand.
GGTTTGCCAAGTGCTGCTGGTGGTGCAAGGCCCAGAATGGTGAAGTTGCTGCCATTGCCAGCGGCCTGTGAGATATGCTAGCAGACCTCGCAGTCCACTAGCATACGTTGCGGATAGGATTGGGCTGTTGTAAGTAAGTAAATAAGCACTAATGGCCTAACAGGAGAGAACAGGCCTAACAGGAGCCTAATGGCTCCTAACAGGAGCAAATGCATTACTAATTGACTCAAAAACCAGAGATCTCATTTGTGCAGATGTTTCAAAGTCTAAAGTTGTGAGAATCATAATTTCCCAACAAAGTCATGCAATATCCCTTCTTGTTGTCGGTCTCATTTGGGCCTGGGGTGGGACTTTCAGACCTTCCATCAAACTGCACACATCTTTCTTCACTCATCTTTACGCAAGAATTAACTCTTTTCAGGAAGTCTGTGAGCAACTATTGGCTTGTCTACGGCCAGCACCACATGTTTTTGAGTAATCCATTTGACAGGCTGGTGGTCCATCTCTGTGCTCCTTCTTGAGGACAGGTTAGCTGGAAGGTATAGTTACCTACCCCATTTGGCAACTCCTCATTGCTACTTACAAACTCTGAGCGAGATCTGAAGTGGCTCAAGGACTGATTCATTCATGTTCATATTGAGGGGAATAATCAGCTTGTGAAGGCTCTTCTACCTCAAAAATTGATGTGTGAGTTTGGGGTGGTATTAAAGATCACTAGGTTGCCTCTGAAGAGCCCTTCACGTATGCTAATAGAAGAGACACAAGGACAGTGTAGCTAGTAAGCTTTGGAAAGACCACAGGCCTCACTCTCTGGCTCTTCACAAGTTGCTCTTAAAACTATAGTCAGTGTAATTTAATTTTGTGGCATTACATTAATAAATACAATTCATTCTTAAAAGTCTGTTGTATGATCAATATTTTTCCTTGAATAAGACATTTTCTTTCAGTTGTGCTCTGGGCATTTGGTCAGTCTTTCAGTTTAGAGGGTTTTTTCCCCAAGAATTACAATCCAGGAGGAAGAATCTTTTCACACCTTAAAGACTAACAATTGCTGCAGCAAAAGCTTTCATGGACTATAGTTCACTTCCTGCAATTCCCTGCATAACTTTAGGGTGGTGCATAATTCCCTGCATAACTTTAGGGTGGTGGAGCATGCGCTTTGCTGGCCTAAAGCGTCGCAAACATGCCATAAAGCATGTTTGTGACAACTTGGGTGTAAGCGGCGCCGGCGCAGAAGCCGGCACCACTCAGTTCCCTAGCGGGCACAACCAACACTGGATAGCCCAGGTAAGTGCTAGGCTGCACGGTGCAGGGGTGGGTAAGGATGGGCCGGGGCAGCGAGGGAGGGGGGCCATTGGCCGGCACAAGCTGGAAGGGGGTGGGGATATCAACAGTGCGCTCCACCGATATCCTATGCCCCTTCCCAGCCCGGATCGGCCTTACACAGCCTCCCCGGATGCACGCCAGCTTCAGAGCTGGCGTACATCCGAGGAGGTCCATTGCGGCCCAGGCGGCTGACACCGAGGAAAGTGGACGAATGTCCCATTCCCCCCAGGAGAGTCCAGGCCGCAGCGGTGCAGGCCACAATGGCGTTAGGATACAACAGCCGGCCCTTTAGGCCAGCCGCTTAAAGTTAGGAAGGATTGCACTGTAAGGTTCCAATCCAGTTCTCTGCTCCGACTCCCTCTATCCCTTTCTGCTTTCCTCCTGTATACGCTAAGAGCTGTACATGCCCACTGAAACAGCAGCACATTCAGACTTTATACATGCTGTGTGCTATTTCAAGTACAGCTTTAACCACAGAGGCTGTGATTTGCTTATGCAGTATGTATATCTTTCTCTAGCAGGACACTGGTTGTGTTGTTAGTTTGAGGCTCTGAGGAAGATGCACGTTTATTCCTTATTCCGTCAACTGGAAAAGAACACTTGAGTAGCATCCAACTTTGGTTCACCTTAAGCCTTGTGGATTGGAAAACATTGAGAGTGTTGAATCGGCACCTTTATTTCAGTCTAAATGGCGAGGGTTTTGATTGGCCAAATTGTCTTCTTAGATCAGTTCTCCCTGATCGACTTATGGCTGGAGCCACCCACTGGCCTTTGACCCCTGGTGCTTACTTTAGCAATAGCCTTAGGCTAGAAGGAAGGCAAGTTGCTCCCCCAAAACGTGTGCCAAGACTTACAGGAGATGGGCAAATGTGGGTGGGAGGCTGAGACCAGAAACTACTCATCCCTGGGCTGATCATTTGGGAGGGGAAATGACACAGATGGTATTGGAAGAGAGTAATACAAACCTTTCCCCACTCCACTCCTAAGGCGTCATGTGCTCTTTACATATTTCAATTTGTTTCAACATCTGCAGGCTGGGCATTTGTTGCCTGTTGTAAAACTAAAGTATGGGAAGACCCCACCCACTGCTCCCAACACTTGGAATACCAGCAAGGTTATTTTCTCGACCCTCCCTCAATTCTGGAAATCAGCACCAACCGTTTATTTTATTTTCCTTTTTATCTGCAAACTATTTGCTTTTCTTCTCCAGTGCACAGCTTGCAATCAGTTTTGCAAAGAAAACATTGGCAAGCATGATGCCTCCCATCTCAGTAGGGCTATTCCCCACTGCAGCCAAACTTCCATAGACATTACTGACACATGCTAAAAAAATGCAGGGGGGGGGAATGCTTCTCTTGGGTCATCTAAGTAAACCTTTATATTCCTTGCTGCCATATTAATTTTTGTTTTCTTGGTTGATGGTTTGGAGTCTGGGAGGGGGAGATTGTACTTGTACTTCCTGCGACCCTGTTGATATCCTTCCTGTATGCCATAGTTATGTTGCCCTAGCCTTGAAATAGCTTCTAACCATTTTCGGCTGGGCCGCCCACTCATAATCAGTGGACTAATCTTGTGTGGGCCGATGTCTCCTCTTGAGTCATAACAAAGTCAAACCATTTAAAACATATTTCCAAATAAGGTGCATCTCCTGACTTCCCCATTGAGGCCTAAGGTAAAGGTGACCCCTGACAATTAAGTCCAGTCGTGTCCGACTCTAGGGTGTGGTGCTCATCCCCATTTCAAAGCCGAAGAGCCAGTGTTGTCCGAAGACGCCTCCATGGTCATGTGGCCGGCATGACTCTCCTTGCCGCAGCGCGTAGCATGCAGCTGGAACCCGGAGCACTGTTTACCTTCCCGCAAGCGGTACCTATTTATCTACTCACATTAACATGCTTTGGAACTGCTAGGTTGGCAGGAGCTGGCCAAGCAACAAGAGCTCACCCCGTCGCGGGAATCGAACTGCCGACCTTTCGATCGACAGCTCATGGTTCAGCGGTTTAACCCACTGCGCCACCCGCTGGCTACATACTATTATTTATTTGATTTCTATCCCGCTTTCTCCCTCCATAGGGGAGACTCAAAGCAGCTTACAACAATAAAATCCGTATAAATATAATATAAAACTTTGAAAACAATATAATCTAAAAAATACCACACAAAATATAACAAAATATAAAAAAGGAGTAAAAGGAGTAAAAAAGGGTTGGACTACTAAAATAGTTATTAATGAGATCCTTTAACTTAAACCGCTGGTCTGGGCTTGAAAGGCAAGGGTGACTTCTTCCATCACACCAACCAAAAAGAGTCTTATCCGCTGCATATACCTTGGTGGAGCACCTGTACAGGCTGAACCACCATTAGGCAGGGATGAAATGGGCACGAATCTCCAAAGGGAACTTCTTTTCTGGTTGTGCTCATACACTTATCACTCCCTTCTTAGTAGTGGGTCTCCTGTGTACAGACTTGTGGGTTGCCTGAAGGGAGGTTATTAGCCGATGGCAAAATTGGTTTCGTTATAAGTCCTTTCGCTTACAGTTTCCAAGAACCTATTGACAACTTTAAGTGAGGACTTGCTGTAGGATATTCAGTTTGAACCAGTCCTAAAAGACTGAACTATGAACCAGGAAATCCGTGGATCATCCCCACCCCCTGCCTGGCATCTGCAATATGAGAACAGCCCGATCCTATGCATGTCTACTCAGAAGTAAGTTCTATTATAGGCAATGGGGCTTACAGGTAAGGGTGCATAGGACAGCAGCCTTATAGTTGTAGTTGTGTCGATTATGAAAATAAAGTATATGAAATGCTTTGTGCTTTGAACTCTCTAAGCCCCTCAAGAAATACTAATATATGTGTCTGCCGATATCCAACAGCTAACAATTCTTGAAGCAAGCTGGCTTTTGTTAGCATCATTGCATCTCCTAGGAAGTGGAAATTCTGACGTTTAAAAGCTGCAACCTTACATTTCAACTGCAAATTGCAATAAAACCTTCTCTTGCCAGCAGTACTGTAAGATGGTTTCTATGTGCTGTAAAATCCAAGTATGTTTCCAGCTGATGTGAGCACCTCATGCAGGGAGGAATTCGGTAGCCTGTAATTTGGTTCCATCCCACCCAAGCTTCACTTCGTAAAATGGAACAGCTGCTTTTTATTTTTATTTTTAATTGCACCAGCAAGAGAAGCTAGAAAAGGCAGATGTGATGGATTCCCTGAAATCTATTTTGGACATGTCCTATGTGTCATGAAATAAACCTAAGCCTTAGTCTATGTGTCAAATGCTCTCCAGGGATATTTTCCAAAGCATAATTTTGAAGGGTTTTCTGTCAAATGCAATGTGGTTATGACTTCTGTTCCTAAACAATGTGTCAACAGTTCTGCAATGTGGCCAGCTTAGAAGAAGCCTTGTGAAATCAAATTTATTGCCAACTTTTAAAATAGTTACAAATAATCCCAATATTGTGTATGGTTGCCAAGTGATCGTCAGTTTCATATTCCTCTTGCCTGGATGCTGGAAACATGTAAAATCCGGAGGATGGGGGGGGGGGGACTCTCTGTGTTCAATGTTTCTGTTGTTGTCTTTTTTTCTTATAAACCATGTTTGTTTTTTTTAATCATGGTATTCTGCCCATGCTCAGTAGTACTCTGTCCACTCTTAGTTTAAACAGGTGTTTTGTGTGTGTTTTTAAAGCTGTTTTCTGTACAGGGAAAATGCACTGTGCATACGTTTAGAGCCACTGTGTCCTTAGAACCATTTTTTTTTCAAACTGAAGATGGTTCCCTTTGCGAGGGAAATTTAGGAAAAGTACTCTACAGATGTTCAGACACCTTGCCTTTAAGTTCCCCCTCCCCCCCAAAAAAAAGATGCAAGAGAACAAGACATGCTGCATTGTTTTCAAAAGCATCCTTTAAAAAAGTGAGGTTCTGGCTGCAATCCGACTTGCACCCCCTAATATGGTCAAGGAGACAGACAGTGCAAGCTTACTCCCAGGAAATTGTAGGATTGCAACCTGATTTCGCACATTCCACCCACGTAGGCTTCCCCCATTCATGTCAATGTAGGCAGATGTTTTGAACCTACAAAGCAATATAATGTACACACACAGTTGCTTCTATTGAATCTGTGAGAATATCAGTGGCACACAGCAGACCTCTTCTGGCAACTTGGTTATTTATTGCTAACTGCTCACCAGTGCCTGAAACGCAAGGGCTGTTCACATGATAAACTGTGCCTGGATACATCTGTCTACCCAGGCACAGCCGTTGTTAATTCACACACTCTATTCAACGCAGGTATACTCTTTGTACAGTGTACACAGGTTGTTGATCTGTAAACATTAATCCAGGTACTGTCATTCACATGGAAATGTGTACCTGTGTAGAGACATTTATTCTGCACTTGTTACAGAATAACGTGTGAACAGCCTTTGAGATGGGTGAGGGAGGGGGTAGTGGCGTAGCAACCGCTCTTCATGCCTGGAGTGGCAACTTGTGACGCTACCCCCCTGGCACCAGAAACGGGAAGTGACATCACCGGAAAAACCGTCACAGGAAGGGCCATCATTTGCGGAGAGCCGTCGTACACATCTCAGTGCATTTGGTGGCTTCCTTATGGGTGCAAAGACTTCTTCGTGCCCATCGGGAAGCTGCAGAACACACTGGGAGCTGCCAGGGAGCACACGCCAGCTGCCGCCCCTCAGTGCTTTTGGCGGCTTCCCGATGTGCGTAAAGACCTTTGCGGCCATCGGGAAGCCACCAAAAGTACTGTGGGCGCGACGGCTGGCGAGGACTGCTGGGTTTCAGGCCTGGGGGGTGCGGCTGATGCCCCCCAGCCTGGAGCCCTGTGCGGGCCGCACCGGTCGCCTCGCAGAAACTACACCACTGGGAGGGGGCCTCAGTCACAAGGAGATTTTTTAAATAAATAATAGATCCCAAGCACAACCTATCAGAGGATGATCTCTAGTTTAGTCCATCTGGTGATCTAACAAACCATGGTTGCCAAACTGAACCAGTTCCCCAGCTCTCGCACATAGTCTTCTTATCCTGGGCTCGCCTTTTAAAGAGGCAGGAATACACAACTTTGTCCTGTCCCTTTTGCAATGAATAGGAAAGCCCACATATTTCCCAGAAAGGCAGGAAGACCTTGACAAGCTTTTTCTTTTTCTTCTTCTCAAGATCAAACCCTGCATATAAATGGAAGGAATTATTAACGAAAAGCCCAGACTTGTAGCAGTATGACTCATTCGGTCCTGAGAATTAAAATACCAAGCTGTGGTTTGAAAAATGATGGTAATTTCCATCAGCAAATTAGCAGACATTGCACAGATAACAAAACACTAACTATATCAATCCGATTCCCCAAGGTCAACATCCAAAGACAGTCTTTTAAAGTGCATTATTGCTTGCGGTTCAGTAGGTGTCACTCTTATAAAAATGCAAATTAAATAATGGAATACTTTACATTCATTTAGTCATACAGAAAGGTCTGGCATCTTGGTGTGAAATAAAAAACATACTGTCACAAAGAGGTCTTTCCTTTGGCGGAAGGGGAGGGGAAAGGAAATAATACAGTTCTCACTGCAATTTCCTGAGCAATTTTCAATTTGCTTGTCCCTGTAACAGGTTGAGTATTCAATTCAATATACTTGAATGCATATTGGAAGAAGCCACAGATTACGTTTCTGACCTAAGTAAATGTCCTATGATTTAGGACGAAACGTCGGTCTCATCAGCCTTCATGGAAATGATTTTTAATTCATATCTAGTCGTTTTAACAGCGTGGAGTAATTTGAAAACCTATATTTTTAAATTGTTTTTAATACGTTTTGTGGCTTGGATAAACATTTCTCACATGGCTCTTTTACCCTTGAATCCTTCGTTTCGGAATGCTGTCTCTGGCCATGAAAGCTTTCACACAATTCTATTACACATCTACTGGAAAGATCTGGGTTCAGATCTCCAGACATCAAACACCCTGGATGGTTTTAGGCCAGCCCTTATTTCTCACAATGTAATCTTAGGAGAGGGGGTACAAATTCTTTAAGTATATAAACGATCACCTTCTCCTAGATGTTGTTGTTGTTCAGTCGTTAAGTCGTGTCCGACCCTTCATGACCCCATGAACCATATCACGCCAGGCCTTCCTGTCCTCCGCTACCTCCCGGAGTTTGCTCATTTTCATGTTCGTTGCATCGGTGATACTATCTATCCATCTCATCCTCTGCCTTCCCCTTCTCCTTTTGCCTTCAATCTTTCCCAGCATCAGAGTCTATTCCAGTGAGTCCTCTCTTCGCATTAGGTGGCCAAAATATTTGAGCTTCAGCCTCAGTACCTGTCCTTCCAGGGAACAGTCAGGGTTGATTTCATTTAGGATTGACTGATTTGATCTCCTAGCAGTCCAAGGGATAGGTAGGTACTCCTAGATGTACCTTCCTGCGTTTAGGCTCTTCCTGCTCCAGGTGCTCTGCCTTTTGAAGTATGGCAGGGAAGTTGTCCAAGATATGGCCTTCTCAATAGCAGCACAAATTCTTTGGGAACGTCCTGCTGGGAAGTTCACTCCACCCTCCCCACCCCCACACACACGCAAGTGACGGTCGGCAACACCAACCCAACCCAACAAGTGACAGTCGGCAACCCAACACCAGGCAAGTATTGCTCCAAAGGCCATACAGCACAAGCCTATGTATGTCTACTCCTAAGTCTCATTGAATTCAGTGGGACTTACTCCCAGGGAAGTGTGCATAGAATTGCAGCCTCCAAGAGTGATGGGATTTCTTTCATTGGCCCTCCCTTCTTGCTAACTTTTGTTGTCATCATTGTTTACTGAGAATTAATTGATTGACTGATTGTTTTAAACTGATTACCGGTAGTTTTGACAGGTGTCTATACGCACACGCACACACACACACACACGTGCGCTTTCTGTTTTCCACTGTTTTAATATGTATTTTGGTTTTTAATATTGATAGGTAAAGGTAAAGGTATCCCTTGACAATTAAGTCTAGTCGTGTCCGACTCTAGGGAGCGGTGCTCATCTCCGTTTCAAAGCCGAAGAGCCAGCGCTGTCCGAAGACATTTCCATGGTCATGTGGCCGGCATGACTCAACACCAAGGCGCATGGAACACTGTTACTGTCCCACTGTCGCGGTACCTATTAATCTACTTGCAATTTCTTGCTTTCGAACTGCTAGGTTGGCAGGAGCCGTCACACGGATTCAAACTGCCGACCTTTCGTACATAATGTAAGAAGAGCCTTGCTGGATCAGGCCAAAGGCCCATCTAGTCCAGCTTCCTGTATCTCACAGTGGCTCCAACAGATGCTTCCGAGAGCACACAGTCAACAAGATACCTGTTGTCACTCCCTTGCACCTGGCACAGAGAAAACCTACGTCTAAAGACAGGAGGTTGCTTATGGCTTGTAACCTGTGATGGTCTTTTCCTCCATGAATCTATCCAAACCGCTTTTAAAGGCATCTAGGCCAGGTGCCATCACCACATCCTGTGGCAAGGAGTTCCACAGATGAATTACACGCTGGGTGAAGAAATATTTTCTTTTGTCCAAGGAGTCTTTTGTCAGGTTTACATAATCTGTTTTGATTTTTTCCTTGAAAATGGCCCCTCGGGAAATACTATTGGTTTTTCTCTTGTGGAATCCCGCCCTCCATCCCCATAGAATGCCAGAGTTGTGGGAGGGCTGGTCCGCAAGTCACACAGGAGGTTGCTTTACACTCGCCCTTCCCTAAGCAATGGGAGGAGCAGGACAGCCTGTGACAGCTTCCTTTGGGAAGACGAAACGCACTGGAGAAATGTGCCAGTGTAACTATCAGTATTCTTCCTGCACTACAGTATTGGAAGCAGCTGGGCTGCTGAGGAGGGACACCGGAGCAAGCATTCGCAGACAGAGAGTCCTTGTTTTGCAATTTCAGACCAATTCAATTTCAGCAACAGCAGCAACGTTAAGGCTGCAGTCGTCATCTTATGTACCAATTCTATGGGAATAGCCCCATTGGGCGTTACTTCTGAGGACGCATGCATAGACTAGGGCTGCATAAGTCAAAGCAACTTTTGCTCTAGAAATGTTCAACTGTGCCAGCTAGCTCTCTATGCAGATCACTAGTTTCACAGGCACCTTCCTTCCTACAGGAGAGTGTCAAGGGTGTATAGTCTGTGTGTGTCCTCATATCACAAGCTCAAGGGACAGGCTCTGGCCAGGGTTCCCTAATTTTCAGTGCAAGGCGCCCTACCGTTGCTGTGCGGTAGCAGCTCCGGAGCATAGTCTTGTGATGACGTCACTGTCATGGCCGACTTCCGGGAAGCTGAGCACCACCTCCGAGCTGCCAGGGCTCTGTTTAGAGCTGCACAGCTTATTGAGAACAGTGGCTGTGGCTCAAAGTGGCACATACTTTGCATGCAGGATGCCCCCATTTAAATCCCTAGCATCTCCCAGTAGGGCATAGAAAAATGTATGTCTGAAACCTTGGAGCAGGGCCGTCCGAAGACTTCTGGTCACCTGAAGCAGCATGCTGAATGCTGCCCCCCCCCACTCAAAGGTATGCCAGTCTCTGCTCCTCCCACTTTCCAATATTCTCGCTCCTCACTCCCCTCCCCTCCACATTTCCTCTTCCTCTCTGCCCCACTCTTCCTTTTCCAATCCAGGGAGTGGAAAGAGAAGGAGGAGCAGTGGAGGCAAAGATGTGGACAGAGATGGGTGCCTTGAGGTGACTGCCTCATGGATGGGCCTGCCCTGCCCTGGAGAGTTGCTGCAAGTCAATATTGACAACCCTGAGATAAATAGACAAACAGCCTAACTCAATCTAGGGAAGTTTCCTAGGAACCGACCATCAGAATGATGACCATGGTGCTCTGCCACACAGATTGCGCATCAGTCAGTCATTATTGCTCTGGCCCAAGCTGTGCCAAAGCAAAAAGGAAGCTTTAAATAGCAGAGTAGCATGGCTTATAATAACAGCCTCTTCGTAATGGTGAAACTCTTAGGTGGGTTGACTGTGATGCACACAAGTCTTTCTATGCTGCAAACATGGGTCTTCAGTGATTTTCCAGATGATTCATTTATTGAGCAATAAATGTGCAGTCCTTGCTCAGTTGTCGCACACGTCTTTCCTCAAAGAAGTACATATTTCTTTTGTGGGGATGTTCCAGCAGTCAGCCACACATTTACTGCTAAGCAAAAGCTATTCTTTCCCCAGCCAGTGAAGCTGTTGCAATGTGGAGAGCTGTCTGGAACATGATTGCACAAGCGCCTCTTGGAAAGCACTTATGATATCACTAAGTATGAATGACACGCAGCGGTCACCCTATGGCCACACTTTGGTGTGATCCTCACACCAGGCTTATTCTGCTGACTTGTACAGGAAATGGAATTGAAAACAACTAGTTCCTCTCCCCCCCCCCAAAAAAAAAATTGGAGTAGAGAACCCATTGTCAGAGTTTTCACCCATGGCAGTAAGTCTTCAGAGCAGGCCTTTCAGAGTTAGCAGGTCTCACATCTGAGATGAAACTGCTGAAGGGCTTTGCTTTGAGATGAGTCTCCTTCAGTTTCCCAGCAAATCTTCTCTTGGCAGACTGATCACTCTTCTGGGTCTCCCATCCTCCAACCCTTCCACTGTAAAGCCTGAAGGAAGGTGGGGGTGATGGACCATAATACCGCTATTCCTGCATGCAGCAAGGTTGCCTCGCAGTGTGGATTGGATCTCACACTAGTGCCTTTTAATCAGACCTTGCAGGACGATTCCACTCCATCAAAAGTAGGGTTGGAGGAACGTTGCATAAGGCTCTCCCAGTGAATAATGACGATGTCGACACTTCCCCTAAACATAGCGTTGGAAATTCTGACAGTAAGATAGGCCAAGGCTGGCAATCTGATACCAGAGATGGTTCCAGGGCCTAAAAGACAGTGAATTGACATCACAGTTTGCATTGTATTCTGTCAACCTATTGCTGTGTTGATCGCCTGCCTGCAATGTGCTGACCAGCTCTGGTCTGAGGAAGAACACACACTTCAGAACCTGAACTCCTGTCCAATCTGAACTCGGTTAAATTACAAAGTGCAAAGGATCTATAATGAAATGGTAAAACCCTTAAAGTCATCAAAGCATTTGTATCTATTACTCACTGGTTTGTGTGTGTGTAATATAATGGTTTGTGTGTGTAATATAATGCATCCTTGCATCTAAATATTATCTTGTTAACAGCAATCATAACAACAAATCATAAGATATGCAGCACAAAATCCATCCAGAATAACTTCATCTTCTTACAAACCACAACCAAGGTTACTGTTACTTTAAACAGTTGTCAGCGGCAGCCCACAATTATTTTATATGTGATCAGATGCACACTTACCTGGGAGTAAGTCCCACTGAACATAGTGGGACTTATGTCCTAAGTAAGCTTGTATAGGCTTCCATGGTTAGCCATTCAAGACCAACAGGAGCCCAAATTACATTAATTTGTCCTAATACTCTAATTTAATTTATACCTTGCTTAATCATTTTATGTTCAAAGCAGCTTACAAAACATAGATGGCAATATGCACCACATAAAAAAAAAAGTTAATTCTCTCTCAATCCACATATGATAACCCTGAAAACAGTAAAACAACAGCATTAAATGAAATTCTAAGTTGTTTTGCAGTTTAAATTTGTACCCAACGGGCAATCTCCTTATGATCACAAGCAGAGGGGAAGACCTGGAAAATTGCAGTCCTCTGAGCACACATACTTGGAAATTAGTCCCAACCGAGCTGAGTGGGAACCTACCCCCCAAGCAAGCAACTATTTTAACTTGTAGATATCGCCAATGGGTTGAGATGCAAAAGGGGTTGGACCACCATTCCAGGCAAACCCATCTGGTGAAGGGGCCTGTAGTTCCAGAAAGCCTAGGCTGAAATAAATTGGTTAGCCTTTAAGGTACCACAGGACTCTTCAGAATCACAGATGAAAGAGAGGAGGGTTTTTCAATGCCCTGTTTTTGCTTGAAAAAATCCCTCTGTCATTTTTGGGGCTAAAGCCCCAATCCCGCACATTTTAAAAGGTTGCTGACCGGGAAGTAAGCCTCACTGTATTCAGTGGGACTTTTTTTCCGAGTCAACAAACAGGATCGAGCTGTTACCCCTCTCTCTTACAGGCTCCTCGAGATAGTCACACGGCGAGTATTTTAAATACTGATCTTTCTAGGCGCGCTATCGCATTGTAACTGGCTTGGATTTGTCCTTATGTTTTAAACACGCTGGTCCTGCATCTTTAGCACAAGGCAGGCAACAAAAACAGTAAGTACAGTAAATAATAATAATAATAAAGGCTATATTCCTACACACATACTGTCCGGGGAGTAAACCCTTTTGAACACAATGGGAGTTGCTTCCATAGGATTGTGCTGTTAGTTACTGCTGTAAGAGACTCATTTCATAAATTATGGGCGAAATGACTAGCCCGGAGCAAGCGTGGCCCAAGTTATGGCTCTTTTCTCCTCGCTTCTGCCAGGCATCACCGCTTCTTCTCTAAATTGAGAGGTCCCGGGGGCTCAAGCCTGTCAGCAGCCATACCCTCTGTTCTTGAATCCCTGTCCCGAAATGCTATGTGGGAGCTGGTTGCGGGCGATGAAAAGTCAGGTGCGATGAAAAGCGCGCTCAGAGGCGTTCTTGTCTTGATTCTCATGCGAGTGCTGGCATGAAAAAGAAGCAAGGTTGCTCTGGGGGCTGAACCTGAGGGAGACCCTTGAGATACGCAACTTCTTCTTCTTCTTCTTCTTCTTCTTTTTTTTTTAAAAAAGGTGATTACCCCTGGTATTACATTTGTGAGTCCCCGTCAGCCGGACGGATCCACTGGGCGGAAAGACGGGGGGGGGAGAACTAACGTTCAGCGTTCCTTAGTGAGCAGGGCGTACAACAAGCTTCTCTTCGCTATACCCCGTGTCCGATCCCTTTAGAGAAGCTGTGCAGAAACATCTGCAGGAAGCAAGGGCTCACCAGGGGGCTCCGTCCCCTGGATGCCTGCTCCTTGTCTCCCCGCGACGCCCCCGCTCCCGTCCGCTGACTTAGTAGGGCCCTGCCCTGTGCCGAAGTTTCCCTGTGCCCTGAACATCTACAGCTGCGGCTGGCAACGCCGCGCTCGGGCCAGACGCGCAAGAAGGAGGAGGAGGGCGATATGGATGGTCGCTGCCCGCAGCGGTACCGGTGCAAGACGGGCCATGAGCAGCTATAGCGACTCCCCGACGTGGCGACTCCCTCCCTCTTCCTTGCCGCGCTGCCCCGGGGGCATCCTTTGTAGAATTTAGGATGAGAAAGAGCAGGGTGTCCCGGATGGTCCTGGCCACTTGTTTGGGCTCTTTGCTCCTGGTGATCTTCTACTTCCAGAGCAGCCCGAATCCAGGTAAGTTAAACATTCACCCCAGGCGAATCTCCTTCCTGCCTCCCTCTTTTCCCAGCGCTGCTCACTGTGGGCTTCATCTGTTCCTTCCTTCTCTTTCTAAAGTGTAGGTTTCATTGAAAGCGGAGAAGCTTTGGTGCCCTGTTGTTCTGTGGTCGCCTTCGCCTATCTTCTTAAGCGCATGTATTTAGAGAGTAAGTCCCATTGAACTCAGTGGCGTCTGCTTCTGAGTAAACAGATCTAGAATCGCACTCTAAGAGTTTTTTTTTTAATAAAATAAACTTATAAAGCCTTTCTATTTCAAAGAGAAACAGCCACTGTCTGCTTTTTGCAGTACTAAGAGTGCAGAATCATGATGATCAAATATGTGACTGTTAGTTAGTTTGCTGCAAGAATACTATACTCTCAAACTGACCTTCAAAATAAAAAAGATAAAATGATACAATTAAGGCAGTGATCCTGTTCCACCCTAACCCCCCCCCCCAAACTTGATGACATTTTTGAGAAAATATACATAGGGTCGGACTGTCCAGCAGTTTAAAACCAAATAGCTGATCATGCCCCAAGTATTTTCAGATAAAGTTAGGCAGGGTTCAATTCCATTGATTTCACTGGGAAAGATTTAGGTATATGATTATAACATTGAAATCAAAAGGATATTAAAATGCTTCAGTTTGGCTGAACTGGGTCCTAAACGGGCAGTGGCATAATAAATATTTGACAAATGACCGTCTGTACCTTTGGATAGCCTTTTGATATAAAAGAAACTATCGCTGCTGGTGGAACCTATACAGACAGGGCCACTCAGAGGAATTTTATTGGGGGGGTACAAAGTTTCTTTTGGGCCCCCTCCCTTCTTGTGAGTTTGGCTCCTGGGCCCCTCTTTTTGCTCCTGGACCCCCTTTTTGACACATTTTTGACCCTGGACCTGGGTATGATTGTACCCCCTTAACCCCCCTCTCAGAGGTCCTGTATGCAGAGAGGTTGTTGGGGGGGGGCTCCCTGGGTGGGGAGGTCTAGAGAGCCAGGGCCACCATGAGAAAAAGCCCTACTCCAGCCCTCTCTTGCTGGTCTCCGCTTGATAAATGGAGGGTCACAGAGAAATGCAGTGTGCTGGCAGGCTTCCACTTAGTTCAATGGGTCTTGCCCATATTTTCTAGGAAGCCACTCCCTGTGGTTTTGATAAAACTTACATCTAAGTAAGAGTCTGAGGATCGTGGCCCCTGAAGACCAGAACTTAACTCTAGGCTTGACTTCTACTGAAATCAATGAAAACAAACTGACTCTGGATAAGTGAAATCAAAGACTGGAACTTCTGCTAGTGGAAACATTTGGTTGGCTTTATGTACTGAGTTCCCCGGACCCCAGCACAGTATGTCTTGACGCCAGGTACGTGAATAAACTTTAGTAAGCAAATACCAACTTGCTGGAAAATCCGTCTTAAGTTGAATCAAGAAAATGGCCCCAGGGGAACGTACTTGGTGAGAGATTTACATATTTTCTAGCTAAGATCATTTTTCTTATAGATGCATATTTTACAGAGGGAAGTCAAGTACTGTACAGAAAATGCTCACTGTAAAGAAAGCTGTATTTAAAAGTTGATTTTCACATGGACACCAGTGCCAAGTAGTGCCTCTATTGCAGGAACAGATCTGAGATCACCCAGATCCAAGCCGAGCTCTCTGTCCTATACTGGGACTATGGGTACCTTATTATCTGGGCACAAAAGTGCCATTCCAAACATAGCAAGGCTAGGTTCACACATGCAAATGTGTAGGCTTACCAGATCTCCAACTGGGACAGACTGCTGGACCTTTAGGAGAAGGAATGTGGGCAGGTGTAGCTTGTTAAGCCCTTAGAGCACAATACTCAGAAGCAAGCCCCATGGTGTTCAGTGGGGCTTGCTTCTGAGTAGACATGCCTAGGATTGTGCTCTCAGGTTTAACAAGCTACACCTGCCCACATTCCTTCTCCTAAAGGTCTAGCACTCTGTCCTGGTTGGAGATCTGGTTGGAGATCTGGTAAGCCTACTTATCAGTGTTGTGCTCCCCTTTACAGAAAAAAGATGTATGTGGCTGTTTTGCCAACATGCTTTCATTTCTGTCTTTATAGTGCTTTTCACTGGTACAAATGTGTTGTAGGCAGCATCGTCGCTAGGGTGCACGTCACCCTGGAGCCGGGACGCGCGTGTCACCCCTGCCCTAGGGTGACGCTTACCCCTGGCTCTAAGAGCGACCGCCCTGTCTGGTGGTCCGGGACCTTCTGAGAAGGCCTGATGCGTCAACGCGTTGTTTATTAGCTTTTTCACGCATGTGCAGACCGTTTCTGAAGGCAATGGCTGTCCTTTTGCCTTCAGAAACGGTCTGCGCATGCGTGAAAAAGCTAATAAATAACGCATCGATGCATTGGGCCTTCTTAGAAGGCCCCAGATCGCCGGACGGGGTGGACGCTCCAAGGCCTTCTTCTGGCCTCAGAGCATCCGCGCGGACGGGTGCGACGTGCGTCACCCTTTGCGCGTGTCACCCCCAGGCGGCCCGCCCAGCGCGCTACGCTACAGTGACGCGCATGGTTGTAGGCACCCAGGTTTCTAGAAACCTGGTTCCGAGATGAATGTCCTCGTTGGCTTTGATCTAGCTGTACCTGCTTGAACCATTGGGTTGAATAATCCACGTAAAGCGAAGGGGCAACTTACCTTTTTGTGCAGAGTAGAGAGGGCCAGAATCCTGAATGTTCTTCCAGGATGATGGCTAGAAGAGTCTCAGCAGGGAACTCAAACATGGAGCCTCTCAAGGCTAATTCTCACAATCTCCCCAAGGGGACAAAATCAAGTCCTCTGCCCCCTTCCCCTCAATTGCCTATCGGCCTTATTGCAGATAAATTGAGGGCCAGGCATACATATATGTAGCTGCTATTGGATGAAACATTTCAGCCTCCAGAACATGCTTATGGGATCCTTTTGCAGCTGGGAATATACACCCAGAGACTAGCTTCTGCTGACTTCAGCAGAACAACCTGGAAAAAGTGTAAACTCTTACTCGGAATATGCATAAGAAATGTGAGCATTATATGTTGTCTTTGGACAAAAGGCCTCCTCCTTACTCCATATGTTGAGTCTGGTCCAATTAAGCACACTTTCAACTGGACTTGCGGCACAATCCTATGGATGTCTACTCAGAAGCAAGTCCCATTGTGTTCAATGGAGCTTACTCCCAGGAATATGTGCGGATCGGATTGCAGCCTTAAATACTCAACTCTGCATTTATCATGTCTATTTCAATGGGACTTAAGCACACTTGATGTTTTTGACTGAAAACCAAACTCTATATAACTAGAAGCAAGAGTTTCAATCAATTGGAGATTAACTCTCTTAATTAGTGCAATATTTAATGAGCTGTCTCAGGACCAGAGCTTGTCCGTGCCTATTTTCTGGTGAGAGAAATTTATCTTGATTAATAAGCCTAGAGAGAGCTTTTATTTCTGGGAAAGTCATGGCAAATGCATGGGTTGAATCAAAATCTGTTAGCAGTGGAGAACAGTCCCTAGAGGGCCACTTTAATTATAGGTTGATTCAGAGGCTAATGAATTAATAGTTCCATTTACCAAGTAATCCTGTTAATGTTTTCAGTTGTACAACCAAACAATACAGAACTAAAAAGATGTTTCATTTCATTGCTTTTGTGTGTGTGCTTTTGTGGTCAAAAGTCTTTGAGTCCCATTTCCAGAGAAATATGATTAAGTACTTTTTATTCTTCAACCAGTTTTTCCCCATGTTCAAACAATTAGTTACTAAAATCTTCAGGGTTTTTTTTTTTTAAAAAAACCACTGTGGATTTAAAGAGTCAAAAATTCCACTTCTGTTTTGGGGAGAGTGTGTAATTGACTGAATGATATATACAGGTGTTTTGGGGTTTATGTGTGAAGTTTACTGTTGCAGCATCATATCAATTTAACGAGATGAGTTCTACAGCTCTGTGGTCATCGTGTTGGAAATTTTTATTTTCCATTCAAAAAGAAATGGGCACCATTGTCTTGCTGGCATGATCAGTTGGCGGAAGAATACTGCACGAGGGGCATAGTCGAGATTCGCTGGAAAGATTTGCACTAACCTCTGTGGGTTTGTTTGCATCCAGGCTAACTGGGTGCAAATGCTCCTCCACCAGAAGGGGGAATAAGAGGACATGTTTTCCATTGCTTTTGACAGAACTGAATTGATAGAGGAGGGAGGGAGGGAGGGAGAGAGAGAGAGAGGGATGTAATTCATCCTTGGTTTTTTAAAGAAAATGTGAATAATTCTGCAGGCACTTCTGCATTCATTTAAAGATAAATGAAAGTGTATTGATTTGGAGGAAGGGAAATCCAGTGTTAGAAAATCACCCAGCATAATAGATATGTGGTGTTTGTATAGGATGCTGGACTAACAACTGTCTATATCAGTGGTTCTCAAACATTTTAGCACCGGGACCCACTTTTTAAAATGACACTCTATCGGGACCCACCTAGCTTTACGAGAATTTTTTAAAAAATGATCTAAAAATAAATAAATTCATTTACAAGTAAAGAGCTTGGCTGCTTGCAGAGTAACTAGCAGCTATCTTGCAAACTGCAGGAGCTCAGCTCTTTGAAGGGCAATTAGTAGCTATCTGATTTTTGAATAGCCTCAGGGCTTGTGGCAATTACTTATCTGATCTTTCCATCACCTGGGACCCACCAAAAATCAAGTTGGGACCCACCAAGTGGGTCCTGACCCACAGTTTGAGAAACACTGGTCTATATTAACATATTCATGTTTGCTTATCCAGCCTTCCAAAAGGAGGGATTCAGGATCAATTCCCTCTATATAGGTCTACATCCAGACCCAAGCCTAGATCTTCTCTGCTTTGTGAAGGCTTACCGGTACTCGCCTTGGACCTCAGCTGCTGGGAAGTTACAGTATTGGGGGAAGTGGAACCACACTGTGGCTCCTGACGGTCTGTCCAGGATGTGGCATAATCAATCTATATAAGAACCTTCTGGGAAGTGCCCGGCAAGCGTCTTGTCAGCTAGGCTACTCATCTGCTAGTGTTGGACTCTAGTCTTCACATGCCTGCCTCACCTGGTCCTGCCTTTCAGGGGTATATCCTGCAGATTATCCTTGCACATTCATTTTCAGCCTTTTTGGAGAGGTGGAACCCCTCTAAACCCGCCAGTTGTGTTTGTTCTGCTATCCCTTACTTCGCTTTCCCCGACCCATGCCTTTTTCCCCTGTCTCAATAACTTTCTGGTCCCCATCCTGTCCTGGAACCAGAGTTTAGGCCTTCAGCCCACTCCTAAGCTTAGTTTTCGATCCTAACACTTGAATTTATCTGCCTATCCTAAGTGGCTTCTCTTGTTCCCACCTGCTTCTGGTTCAAGTCTCGTATATCAGAGTGTTCAGAATTATCTCTAGTCCTAATTCCAGTATGGTCTGTGTCTTTTATTTGAACTCTTCTTGGCTTAGATTGTCTAATCCTACACAAATGTAGCCAGTTTTCTAGAACGGTTTGTAATTAGACTTTGAACTAATGTTTGGACCATGCATTTGTCGTATTGCCTGAGATCGGTTCTAGTCTGTGCTCCTGGAGCTGGGCTTTGCCGTGTGGGTCTTGATCCTGTGTGTTAAGGTGTATGGTTTTTAGTGATTCGTTCCAGAAAGCCTGACAAACCACCTCAACCAAGTCAGTGAAAGAGCCAATTGGCAGGTATCAACATAATGTAATGGGGAGCCGGGGCCAACGGTCGACAAAGTTTGGGAAACACTGGGGTAGATCATAGCCTGTACTGTAGTCTCATTTTCATTTAATACTTCCATTACTGTGTATAAACCATATAGTATCTAACTGCATATTTGCGATTAATTTGCACATTAAATGTGTAAATCTGTAGTAATTTACACATTACTATAGAAGCTTCTGGTTTTTCTCCACGCCTATATTGGCACATCTTGCTCAGAAACAGCGCTCCGTGTTCCAGCTGCATGCTACGCGCTGCAGCGAGAGTCACGCCTGCCACATGACCACGGAGGCGTCTTCGGACAACGCTGGCTCTTCGGCTTTGAAATGGAGATGAGCACCACACCCGAGTAGAGTCGGACACGACTGGACTTAATTGTCAGGGGATACCTTTACCTTTATAGAAGCTTCTGGTTTCTCTCCATGCCTATATTGGCACATCTTGTTCCAAAATAGCCTTTTTCATTCAGTGCAGGATGTCTGCCTGCAAAAGCTCACCCGCTCATCTCGGAAATGACACTGAAGGGATGGCAGCAACTTGAAAGGAGTTGCATCTCTCTCTGAAAAAGAGCAGAACTACGTGACTTTCAAGTTGATGCTGCTGCTTTCAGTTCTTTTTTTTCTTTAGTATACTGAGGAACCTCCCCCCCCCCCCAAAAAAAAGAAACCTTATCCCACAAGTTTCCTGTAAAGCAAATATTGGTCTATATAATATTGGCATGTGTGGGCTCTTCCCACCCCCCTTCCCAGCCTTGTCTCAGGATGTATTCTGGGACAAGGGTGGTGGTGAGAGAGAGAGAGAGAGAGAGAGAGAGAGAGAGAGAGAGAGAGAGAGAGAGAGAGAGTTACACTCCATATACAGAGTGGAAATGTGATTACCAATGCAAATATTTTAGATGCTTTAAGAGAATAGTATAATCTCCAGATTTTTTTTAATCACTTCAAGCATATGTCGTACATAGCCCTGCAGTGAAACACAGTTTATAAACTCTGAAGGAACGAAGATCTCTGTTAATGTCATTGCTGTTTTCACTAAACAGGGTTGTAAATTTCAGTTGCCTGTTGCATCTGTTTAGAAACCCACTTCCTTTTAAGATGAGGAATAAGAGGCCAAGCAAAACAGAGGTCATTCTGGGGACCAATAATTGTCCTTAAGTGGCAAATACCCCTTTGTCACTTTCCCATATGACTTTGATATCTTAAATAGATTGTTTAACAGTTAAGGCTGCTACATGAATGTAACAAATCATGTATACAAATTGGCTGCACCTCTCCAGAGCTTCCAAAGTGTTTTACTGATCCCAGCACATGCAAAGGGGGGGGGGGGGCTAGCATTTTGCTCCACGATTGCACATACAGTCCTTTACTCCAGTATTTCTGGTTGGGAGCTAAGCAGACTGCAGCCCCTACAGCACCTCTTCTCTGCAGGTGTTCTGTGCATGTATTCAATCCTGAAAGATCTCCTTGCATGGAACTCCTGGGATTTATAGTGCTGTAATTCTGTCCTTTATGCAGGCAGTTTGCAGGTCTCTGGCCCTGTGTGCCGCTGGCTGATGTATTCACATATCTGGTTCAATGACAGGGTGGAACAGATTTCACTTTGCCTGTTATAACTAGGCACAAGTGCAAATCTGTGTGAGGCCCTCTCCAGGATTCGTTTAAGGAAAAAAAATGGTTTTAGCTGCAGACCTTTGTCAGCTTAGATTCCCATCTGAGCGTAATGTGAGAGGCAGTTGCTGGAGACGGAGTATCGTGATGCTGCGTGGTTGAAGGCCTGCATGTCAGCAAAAACTGAAATGCTGGCTAACATATGCTGGCATCTCACTTCTGCACAGGCCGCTTGTGTATGTGTTGAAAGATTGGTCTGCAGCACAGACTCATGATACAGCCTTGGCCATGTGCGGCCTCCTAAGCCAGAGTTGTTTGCAGCAGTATCTAGACCAGGGGTGGCCAACCTTCCCCCTATTAGGGCCTCTGCGTTCTTAAGAGTTGTGTAGAAGACAGAATCTTGGCAGCTGCAAGTGCTGATGGTGCTGCTAAAGCAGCTGCACCTGCTGAAATGCCCTTACCTAGACAACCATTAAAGGGCCAGGAGCAGTCATGTTGAAAGGTTGCCACCCCCCCCCTCCCCCGGGCTAGTGTATGGCACAGTGTGACCTAGATCCCGCCATGCCATGAAGTGTAGTCTACATCTAGCCAGGATGGTGTAGTGGTTTGGGAGTCGGACTTAGACCTGGAAGATCCAGGTTCAAATCCCCGCTCAGCCACGAAGCTTCCTGGGCCAGTCACTATCTCTCAGCCCAACCTACCTCACAGGGTTGTTGTGAGGACAAAAAGGAGGGGAGGAAATATGTACACCACTCTGAGCTCCTTGAAGGAAGGGCGGTATAAAAATGTGAAATAATAATAATAATAATAATGAACAAAGACTTGGGTATCACGGGCAACATAGCCATGTAAATAAAATAAACTGACTTGAATAAAAACAAAATTACCAAACTGCTGGTGTTCATAATCGCTGGCCATGAAAGTTTCCATGCAAAAATAATAATCTTATCTATCTGGACCAGGCTTAAAACATCACTTGTTTGTTTTATTTGCATTCTGCCATTCCTGCAAGGACCTCATGACTATCCCAGCCTTTATCTTTATGACAACTCAGTGAGGTCAGTAAGACATAATTGTCCCAAGGCCCACCTAGTGAGTTTCATGGCTGAGTAGTGATTTCAACCCTGGTCCAAACCCATCATTCTAACCATGACATCATGCTGGCTTCTCTAAGGAGCGTCATGTGTTCAAACCCGACAGCTGGGATCAAGTGACACATGAGGGGATCCTTCTCCTGTTGTGTGCAAGTAGCATCTGCTTTGCTTGGAATTTTGCAGGGAAGGGAGAAGGTCTGGAATGGCAGAGGCAAATGGAAGGACTGGTTGCAAAGGAGGTTTGCAATCAAGGTCTTAGAAAGGAAGAGCAGCCATTAGGCTTCTACAGCTCCACAAGCCTTTAAAACCAACAGAAGAGACTTTCGGGTTGATTAAGTAAATCTCTCATTTGATTTCCTCACACGCCCCATATAATAGGGGAGTGTAACTGGGGTTTCTTTGGGTTCTCTTGTTAGTGGTCATAAGGCTGAAAGGGAGAGGATGTCCGGGTGCCCCCATCTTAGCAGGGGATCACATAGCACTGCCCCTGGAGAAAAGAAGAGGAGCACAGGTCAAGCTTCTTGAGTTATATCCTTCTCCTGTGAGGTGGTGTGAAGAAGAATAAATCCTTAGCCTCCATTTTGTTCAAAATGAAGTTGGATGTAAGCACCCAGTCCTTCCTCCACTCTGCTCTGTGCCATAGAGAAGGGAAATCGAGGGGCCTAGCATTAATTCTTGCTGGGTAAATAAGCCTCACTTTCCCACCTCGTCTTTTTTTTTTTTTGTGGACGGGAATTTGGTTGGGGACACAGATAGATGGAACTAAGGCTCTGCCCCCACCTCGTACTGTGAACACCCCCCTACAGATACCATAATCCAAATTAAATCCATATATTTAGGCTTACCATATTTCCCCCCTCAAACCGGGACACCCCCCCACAATTAATTAATTAATTATAAAAATAAAAAATCAATATAAGTTTAACAACCGAAGGGGGCGCAAAGCGTGATCACATTTTATTTATTTATTTATGCAATTACCGGTAATTAATTAATTAAATTTATTTACCCCATTGTCGCCGTCGTGCTGCTGATCCGGCAGTGCTGCTCCTCGTCATGCTGCTGGTCTGGAGGGAGCATGCCTGCTGTCGCTCGCCCGCTCTCTTGCTGGCTCCGTTTCGGTGAGAGAGCGGGCAACCCAGAGGGAGCCTGCCCGGACCACGTGAGCCTCCTGGAGGCTCGTGCGGTCTGAGCCGGTGAGAAAGCGGGTGAACTAACTGCCTACTCACCCGCTCGCTGCTCACCGCCGCCATTACTAAAGAAACTTACCCGGTGCCGGCATCTTGACTTGCGAAATCTCGCGAGGTCCAAGATGTCGACGCCCAAATCTCGTGAGGGCATGATCTCGCGAGATTTCACGAGTCAAGATGCCGGATCCCGGAAAAAAAGGTAAGTTAAAAAAATTAAAATGTTGGCAGCGCAGTAGCTTACCAATCGGCCCGGAAGCCTTCCGGGACAATTCCAGGAACGAAGGCCCGTTTCCAGGACTGTTCCTATTTTTCCGGGACGAATGGTAAATCTACATATATTGGTGAACCTCAAAAAGTGCAAGAAGATTTGGATTATAATTAAGCCTGTGACACACCGACTGCATCTCAGTGCAATGCGTCCAGCTGCGATGCGAGAGTAGCCGATTTGTCACACCGCACCGAGACACAGCCTGTCTACACTGAAGGACTCAAGAGAGGAGAGCCCTGCCCTCTGTTAGCCAATCAGAATCGAGTCTTTTCGGACTCTATTCTGATTGACCAATGAGTTGCTCCACGTCCCGCCCCAGCAGCACTGAACGCAGCCTCTCATTGGCCAAAGTTAAGTTTTTTCCAACTTTGTTCGCACCAGAACAATCTGACAAAAGAGAAGACACACCAAGATTTTCGAGCCGTGTGCAGACACAACACACTGCAACGGTGTGTCTCCAGCTTTACAGTACATGATACGTAAGAGTCTTGTGATCAAATTAGTCCTTGACAGAAGTGGTTAAGATAATCTGGAAGCAGTCTAGGTATTAGACT
Source organism: Plestiodon gilberti rubricaudatus (assembly GCA_026170595.1). Classification (NCBI taxonomy): domain Eukaryota; kingdom Metazoa; phylum Chordata; class Lepidosauria; order Squamata; family Scincidae; genus Plestiodon; species Plestiodon gilberti. Next base: position 223,938,253 of record JANXHW010000002.1, read on the forward strand.
GGAACTAGCAGTCTGGAACTTCAATGATGACACTACCAAGGCCAGTCCCCTTTAAGGTGTGCTGGTGGAATCTTTTCTCTTTCATTTTATATTTCTTCTAATTTACCATTTCCTGTTTTTGTCTAAACTCGTGGAAAGAAAGATATGTATTCTGGCATATTGTGCTGACACTTGTTTTCTGACTTACTTGGGGAAGTTCAGCATGACACAATCCTGCATCCCTAAACACAGTTACTGAGAAATAAGTTCCACTGGATGCCATGAGAATTACTTCTGAGGAAACATGCTTATGACTGGGCTATGTGACTTCCTTGTTTTAACAGCCCTGAAACAGAATAATTTTAGCCAACTCATTTTACCCAAAAGTCCTGAATCCCCACCACCACTGTTGCCTTCCATGTGTACAATGGAGGGTTTTGAATTAGGAAGACAACCTGGGATTCAAACCTCCATTTCATTCTTGTAACACAGAGAATCTGATAGTACTAAAAAGAAAAAAAAAACACCTTGAGATTCTCTGCTGCTTGGATCTAAGTTGTTTGTTCCAGTTGATTAGAACAGCTTGATACTAGTGTGTTTCTGACTCAGTTTTGTGCACCTCCCATCTTCCCAAGTTCCATTGTATACACATGGCTGGCCTTTTGATAGTTAATATCCTGCTAGTCCCTTGAGAGGAAGTCCCCCCCAAAAAAAACCCCTAACAGGACTCAAATTGTAGGCTCTGAGGCTAAATGCTGCAGACTGAGCGTTTGTGTGTCTGTGCACAGCTGGCTGTGCTTGTGAGAGGCGTCTTCACACACATGAAATGCAACAGAATAAAAGAGGCCCGGACTGTGTTTCTTGCTGGTATTCACTATTTATTCACACCCTCCACCCTTTCCAAACGTCTGCTATGCCAAGCAAGTCCCTGACTCTGGTGGAAGATGCAAAATGGAGTAGTGTGTTTGCCACTCTTCCGCAGAGGAGCCCTGCTGGATCGAGCAATAGACTCATCTGGTCCACCAGCACCCCACTTTCCAAAGCGCAGTGGCCATTTGCCACTAGGAGGCTGTCGGCTACACCTCCTCCCAGGGGAGCAGCTCCATATTGAGGCAGTTTTGGAATACTGTAAGTGAAGGCGGAAAGCACAATGGGGGACTCAACAAGGGTAGGGACCTAATTTAGTAGCCACATGAACAAACAAAAAACACTCCTGCTTGGCTGCTTCTCCTGCTTCCTCCTTGCACCAGGGATCTTTCCCTCTTCCTGTCTGTCCTTCTTTCCTTCCCACAGGTCTTCCCTTTCCCCTGTTCTGAGTTGTCTTCTGAGTTGGGTTCTGAGTTGTCTGTGACGGATCAAGAGAGAGATCTTGGGGTGTTGGTGGACAGGTCGATGAAAGTGTCGACCCAGTGTGCGGCAGCTGTGAAGAAGGCTAATTCCATGCTCGGGATCATTAAAAAAGGGATTGAGAATAAAACGGCCAATATCATTCTGCCTTTGTACAAATCGATGGTAAGGCCACATCTGGAGTATTGTGTCCAGTTCTGGTCACCACACCTCAAAAAGGATATAGTTGAATTGGAAAAGGTGCAAAAAAGAGCGACCAGAATGATTTGTGGGCTGGAGCACCTCCCTTATGAGGAAAGGCTACAGCGTCTGGGGCTTTTCAGCCTAGAAAAAAGGCGCCTGAGGGGGGACATGATTGAGACATAAAATTATGCATGGGATGGAGAGAGTGGATAGAGGTAAATTCTTCTCCCTCTCGCACAACACCAGAACCAGGGGATATGCACTAAAATTGAGTGGAGGGAGAGTTCAAACAGACAAAAGAAAATATTTCTTTACCCAGCGTGTAATTCATCTGTGGAACTCCTTGCCACAGGATGTGGTGATGGCTTCTGGCCTAGATGCCTTTAAAAGGGGTTTGGACAGATTCATGGAGGAAAAGACCATCACAGGTTACAAGCCATAAGCAACCTCCTGGTTTTAGAAGTGGGTTTTCTCTGTGCCAGGTGCAAGGGAGTGGCGACTGGACACAGGTATCTTGTTGTCTTGTGTGCTCCCTGAGGCATCTGGTGGGGCCACTGTGTGACACAGGAAGCTGGACTAGATGGGCTTTTGGCCTGATCCAGCAGGGCTCTTCTTATGTTCTTATGTTCTTCTTTGACTCTGGCTCTAGGACTTCTTTTCTCCTTTTCCCTGGTGGTGTTTTCCTTCCTTCATCTATGTTCTTTTGTCCTCTTTCCTTCCTCTTTCCTGCCACCCTGCCCTTTGCAGCTCTGGCTGTCTTTACAGGCTGGTGCTAGGCCCCCCCCCCGCTCTTACAGCTGTCCTTGCCTCTGGCTGGGGGCTGTCGATGTCTGATGATGTCATTGGCCGTTGACCCACCTCACAGTGGATCAGTGGCTCTTTGCCTTCCTGCCGGAGGGTCATGGTGTCTTGCGCGCTACCATGGAAGCCCACAAACAGGAGGGAAAGACAAACCGCCCCTTTTCACCACTGTTACCTGGCAACTGGTATTCATGCTGCTGCTCAGGGTAGCGGAGGAGGCCTCTACCGTATCGTATCCCCCGTCCCAGGCCTGAGAGCCCTACATGGGGCTTCTCTGACCTGTACCATTGAGCAGACTGGGGATCTACACTGAGTAAGAGGACAAATGTCCTATTACACCGAGGAGACCTCCAGCCTGCCGGATACAGCAGCTTGGGCCATGCAGCTCTGCTGCACCAGCGCTGGATAGGATTGGGCTGGCCGTCTCCTTCTAGAGGCAAATCTCTTATCCAAAGAGTCTGAACCCTCTTTTGATTGCAGGTAATTGGTAAAATATTGATCAGTTGAGATAATCTTCTCTACTTCACCTTTTAATGAACTCTTGGAAGCTCTTTAAAAGATAGCCATCGTGCTGATGATTGGCAGACATAAGCTTTTCACACTGCACACTTTTGGGTTTGAACAGTGACTTGGCGGAAAATTGGATGTCAAGAGTGCAATAAACTTTGTGGATGTGAATTTCTGCAAGGAACTCCTTGCTGCCAAATGGAAACGGTTCTTTGGAGGTGGGGGGGGGGGTATATAAACCTAGTTTGCTGAAACAGGTTGCATATATAAAATGTATTTTGGACAAATTCATGAAGTATCAGTTAACCCAATACAAACAAGCACCTGTATTTTACATCTTATATCTTAATTTTATTGTTCACCACCGTATGAAAGGCATGTCTTTTAAAGATGGTACATAAATGTATATCATAAATAAAAACCCTTAATCCAAACATATCTCTTCACAAGCTATTGTCTCGACCACGCAATGCTAAATAAACAATAGGATGGCAGCCTTTGGTTCCGGTCTTCAAAGCCCTCTGAGGTTAGTGTTCTGAGATGGATATGGTAGCCATATGAGAACTTCACATCTGAAGTAATGTTGTCTGCAGAATTGGCCACCTCCTTTTTTTCCCCACTCTCAGCATTTCTAGCCTTCTCAATACTGAAACCCTCCAGAGCATCCTGATAAGAGAGTAGAGACTGTCAAGAAAAGTAAATTCAAAGCACGACTCCTGGAGAGTAAGCTCAATTGAACTCAGGTGACCTTACTTCTAGGTAAATGTGTTTAGGGTTGCACTGCTCTCTTACTGATCACAAGTGATTGAGTGAAAGATATAAGCCAGACCCTTCTTTGGAGAAAGAATGCCCTCTTTCACCTTACACAGATCTCTTCTTTGGGTACAATATTGAAGAGTTTGGAAAACTTCCTTCTTCCTCACCAGTGCAAATTGCCCTGCCAAATATATCCCTGTTGCTCATTCTTAGCCACTGCTCTCTGCTATAAAAATGGTAGTCAGTGCCATAGAACAGAACTTCTCAAAGTGTGGGTCGCAGCCCCAGGCAGAGGTGGGTCGTGAGTTGGGGCCACTTGCCCGCCCTTGCCTCTGTTTCGCTCCAAATTGGAGTCAAACGGAAGCAACTGGGACCCATTTCCGGGGCCCATCCCACCTCCTGGTGCTGCTCCCTCATTGCTCCGGCTCATCACTCCGGCCTCTGAAGGCCTCTGAAAGTGACCCGAAGGTTACTTCCGGTTTTGCCAATACAACTTCCGGTTGCATTGGGAGGCCTTTCTGAGGTCGCTGAGGCCTCCAGAGGCCGTTCCCAGGCTGGAGCGACAAGGGAGCAGTACCAGGAGAGGTGGGTTGTGACCCACCCCCGGAGGACAGAGGTGCATCGCAGCACCAGCAGGTTTGAGAACCACTGCCATAGAAGACGGTTTAATCTGTTTTCTAGGGAGGGTTTTTAGACTCTGTTTTGTTGTTAAATGGCGTAAGCCTCCTTGATTGCTTTTCGAACAGAAAGGGTAGAATGCAAATATTTTCAGTACATAAAGAAGAGTCAAAGTACAGCAATGGGACTCCAGAATAACCGCTACTGGTATCCTTGAATGAATTGTCGTAATGGGTGTTGCAACAATGTTGAAGAAACGGTTTCTTGCCTTCTTAATGCAAATTGAAACATTTTGACTTTTTTTTTTTTGAACTGGTGAATGATGGCAGAGTTATGGACTAAGCATGTACAACTAGTGGCCGGAAGGCTCAGTGCAGTCCCACATATAGCCCCCTATCCTGTTCCCCCTTGTTCACCTCAGTCATTTTCTCCCACAAGCTGTGCAAAGGACTCTTTCACCGTCCTCTTTCTCCCTGTTAAGACTAACAGAAGCTTTGGCTGAGTTCTGTTCTCGCACCCCTCAGCTGGCCACTCTCATTAGCCTTGTCTTGGCCTTTGAAGGGGTGTAAATCTTATACAATACTGTCCTCAAGCTCCACGAACAGGTGTCCTTTTCCCCCAAAGCCTAACTGGCTGGCTGAGCAGTTTTGCAAGCCTCCACGGCAGTGATTTTCAACCTTTTTCATCTCACGGCACACTGACAAGGCGCTAAAATTGTCAAGGCGCACTAGTGGTTTTTTGACAATTGACAAGGCACACCACACTGCTGGTGAGGGGCTCACATCCCCCCAATGACCCTATTAATAAATGACCCTCCCCCAAACTCCTGCAGCACACCTGTGGACTATTCGCGGCACACCAATGTGCCATGGCACACTGGTTGAAAATGGCTACTCTAGGGTGTAGGAAGTCCTAGCAAAAAAGAAGAATGTACAGTTTCTCTAAACTTTAGTCTGCCCCACACACTGCACCAAGACAGCACTATTCTAGCAGCCACTACAAACAGAACACGTGGAGGGGAAAATGCACAAGGAAAAACAAGCCAGCTTCCTTAGCTTCAATATTTGCAGGGCTGAAATAGAAACACTAACAGAAAGCAGACGGTTCACATCAACCAACCTTCCAGTCACAAAGGCTGCAACTAGAAGCCACTCCCTAAACAAGCTGATCAGCAATTTCATTTTAATTTCATTTTTTTTTTGGGGGGGGGGGAATTGGGACCATCTTTTGAACTACGCTGGCTCCGCCTCAGTACCTGGCTCCCTTAACTCATTTCCAGAAGGCAAGAAGACACAAATATTTCTTTAACCCCCTCTTTGCCAGTGAGAACAGCAAGAGGTAGGATTTGAACCCTCCCGGAATTGGTATCCATCTTCAGGTGTCTACTGGCAGCAATTCTGGAGATTCTAACAGGGGCTCCTCTGCTTAGTGATGTTACATCTTGTTTGGGGGAAAAAATCTCACATAATAGCCTCAGTCAGAGTTGGTGACCTTAACAACGGAGCCATTGGTGGAACTCTCCCTTTACTATCCCTCCTCCAAAACCATGCTACAAGCTTGTGTTGGTTTTATGCCAGTTTAATGGTCAGATTGCAGAGGGCTAGCAGCAGTCAGGTTAAGCTGTTACCGCAAAAAATGACAACATGTTGTTGTATGGCACCGTAAAGACTAACAAATGCATTGTGGCTTTCATGGGCCATGATGGCAGAAATGGTAGTCACCTAAGTTTGTCGCTGTGCATACACATTTATCCTGAGTACAGTGATGATAAAGAGAATTTTGTTTAAACTGGACTGTTTATAATTATGGTGGCTCCCCCCCCCCAGTATTATGGGAATTGTAGTTTTGTGATAGTGCAGACTGCCCTGCTAGATATCCCTTGCTTGCTACCCACCCACCAAGAACTATAGTTCTCTGGGGAGAAGGAATGACCACTAAACCAGTTTGCTTATTAAAATAACAATCTTATCTCTGCTTCAAATAGATAGAAATTGTTGGGATTCTCTTGGGCGAAAGGGAATGAAGAGATGCTGGATAGATATGAAAAAGATGCTGAATCTTCATTCTTCCATAGTCTGGTTGCTGCTGTACTGTGTGCTGTGGGCTGGAATTGATCTGTTCCAGATGTGGAGTGGATGGGATAGCTAGAAACGTACCAGCCAGGCATGCAGAGCCCGCTAAGGGAAGCCAGTCTGTGAGCAATACATCATTGGGGAAATCTGTTTCTCCTACACGTGTGTGTGTGTGTGTGTGTGTGTGTGTGTGTGTGTGTGTGTGTGTGTGTGTGTGTGTGTGTGTGTGTTACAGTGGGAATTCCTGGAGCTAATCTGGTGATGTATAAAAATAGAAATATGAGACAATTGTGCAGTTAGTGAATAGGCACATGGACACACTTACTCTCGGGGATGACGACGACATGGAATTGAATCTGGAATAACTGACCTCTGCCTGTTCATCACTGTGTGAAGCAGTGGGTAAAATACGCTAAATACGACATGCATAAAAGTGGAATACTCCCAGATCTCAGGCCTGTTCTGTTCCATAGCTGCTGCACAGAGGCCAGCTTTCTATGTGTTGCTGCATGATTGCACATGGGTCTCTACCTGAGGGGCTGTCACATAGAAGAGGTCAATGCTTGTTCCCTGCTGTCTGGGTGAAATCTGATTGGCTTACCTTACAGTGGGGTAGATTTTGGTTGAACATTAGGGGAAACTTCTTAATAATGGTAAGACCTGTTTGCCAGTAGAACCAGTTACCTCGGGCATGGAAGACCTCACTGGAGGTCTTCAGGCAGAGACTCGATAGCCATTTGTCAGTGATGCTTTGACTCTAGATTTCCTGCAATAAGTCAGGTGCTGAACAAGGCCCCCTCCAATTTTATGAATGTGCCTTTTAGGAGCATGCCTGCTGTATTGTATCCAATCTGTATAGCACAATCCAGGATTTTCTTCCTTGTCTCCCCCTTTTTTTCCACTGGCAGCCCGAGTGCTTCTGGCAGAAATATCTACTAAGGCCCAGGTCACAGAGGAAGCTTATTTATGATTTTAAATGGAAGTGTCTGTAAGTTGGCCTAGCACTGTAGCTTTCTTCCATATGCTGCAGATCTCATCCAGAGCCAAGAGGCTATTTGTGGCTATAATACTGTACACTGTATACAAAGCCATTTTTTGAAAAATTCTCTCTCTCTCTCTCTCTCTGCAGGTAGAATTAACTATTTGAATGCTGTATTGATACAGCCTCTAAAACAGGTGTGCAGTGTAATCAAAGATATCTTCACTCAAACCTAAATCCCAAATGAGGCTTACTCTCAAGGAAGTGGGTTAGGATTGCGGATGGAGAGATGCGAGTCTGTTCAAAGATGATTTTTTTAAAAATATGAACAACACAAAGTTCTTAGTGCAAAGAACCAAGTGAGCAAAAGCAAAATGAAAATGACATAAAAAATTGAGTTCTTCTTTGTCTACCTACACCTGATAGTTTCTCACCTGGCTGCTCGGGAAACAAAGATGGGCTTTGTCTCGCTTTGGTTAATCAGGTTACGGTCGGTCTGGTCTTGAATCTTCTGTTGTGGAATTTGGCAAACTTTTGTTATGGGTGTCTGGGTTTTTCATTGCGTGATTTAAAGCAGGTTAAACCTCCAAGCTCTGACCCCTCCCCCTGCCCCCTTCAGGCCATTTGGCTAGAATTTCATGGAAGTATCCCACACAATGAGGAAAAATACTCAGTACCATTTTTTTCTGCACAATCAAAAGCACTGTCTTGGCTATACACTATATTCTTCTTGGGGCTCCCTTTAGGGGCCAGGTATGCAGACATCCATACAATTGGTGCTGATGGTTTGGAAAGTGACTGTTGCCAAACTGGGAGAAGCTTGGGGCCGAACTAGACAATACACCTATTCAGGGGGTCTTTGGCTGTTTCTGATCTTCTGGCATTTTTACCATAATTTCTTCTGGCTGATCTCTGCGCAACCATAAGATCTAGAAACTTGTTTTTAAAATGAACATGTGCAGTGGCCACAGTTCAACACCAACTTCACCAGGCTGAAGCTCATTAAGCATTCCTGACTCTGTGTTGGAATGTGTCCAATATATTTGCAGCAAGCAGTAGCAAACCTTTTTGCAAAGAGGCCGAGGCAGTGAAAAGTACTATCCAGCTTCAGTCCCCCTCCTCTCTCTCTTGCCTCCCCTGTATACATCTTTGTGTTAAAATGGATCTTCGTCACCTACTGAGATGTCTACCTGTGTGGAATTTCTAAGCCATTAGAAAATGCATTTTGGCAGCTGGGTTTCCTTAGGTCACCGGCAATTCTTTTCGTAGTGAGTCACTGTGCTTATTCTTCCTGATTTAAATGTCATTGTTTCTGCGCTCTTTTGAACTGGATTGCAATGAGAAAACTGTGTTTAATTAAACTGATTTAGTTGGGATTTTCTGCAAGTCAAGTTCAGAGTCGGAGCAATCTATCAAGGCCTCATTAATTCGGATAAGGCCAACTTTCTCACACTCAGCGGCAGAGGGTAATTTCCATTCTTCCTATGTGTTGGACTCCTTGGGTGTGTGTTTTCTTCTCAAGAGTTAAGCAGCTTTCTCTCTTGCTGTTAAGCAAGTGCTTAACTCTCCCTTTGCAAATAAATGAGACTCCAGAGTCTGGTAGCTGAAGAAAACAAGTTTGTAAATATATGCTGCTACTAACTTTGATCAGTTATTGCTAGCCCTCTGTTTCCTGCCACCTAACTGCACAGGAAATTACCTTTAGCCACAACGACAGAGCCTGCTAAAGAAGAGAAACTGGGTTAAGGAAGAGCAGCAGGTTACCGACCGGCAACCACATGAGTCGTGCAGTGTGGCTGCAGCCGTGCAATGTGGTTGCAGCAGCAGCAGCAGCATCGCCTGGGCCAGTTGTTTGAACCATGCCAATAAAAAGCTTTGCAACAAGCCCAAGAAGAGCCACCCCCTGTGCTCCCAAGGTGCACATGGAGGCCTGCTTGGGGATTTTAGGTGGTTGTTTTTTTTAAGTGACCAATGGGGAACATGATGGAAGCGTATAAAATTATGCGTAGTGTGTAAAGGAATAGATTTCTACCAAATTTCTGTGTCACGTGTGTTGTTAGGGGGATACCTGGGCAAGTACTTCTTTACATAGCTCACAGTTGGTCTGTAGAATTCATTGCCACAGGATGTGGTGATGGTCACTAGTTTAGACACCTCCATGGAGCATGAGTCTCTCCATTATGGCTACTAGTCATAATGGCTACATACTATCTCCTTGGTCAGAGGCCGCGTGTCTCTGAATACCAGTTGCTGGGGAGCAACAGCAGGAGAGGCAGATGCCTTTTCCCTACTGCTTGTGGGCTTCCCAGAGGCTCTGGTAGGCTGCTGTGGGAAACAGGCTGCTGTTGGACTACATGGGTCTTTGGCCTAATCCAGCAGCAGGGCTCTTATGTTCTTCAGCAAGGCCCATGTAACAGAACCACAATGCAGTATGAAAGTGTTCACTGATGTTGCTTGTTTCACCGTCACTCTTTCAAAGTGGAAAACATAATGACAGAATCGTGAAGAGAGAATATTCTAAAACAACGTCAAAGAAATGGTAGGAGGATCTTCCATTCCATCCTTGATTGAAGAACTAAATCTCCCAAGTGAATCGCCAAAGCAATGCATTGAAGATGCATTCTTAAAATGTGGTGCATGTATTCCCTCACATCTGGTCAAAGCTCTGGGTAACCAGCTCTGACAGATATTCAATGCTTGCTTAATTTCCTCTATAGTCAAGGTCAGATGGTAAATTGCTAATGACCAGAGAAGCAAGCTTTCCACTAATTGCATTTAAACCTTGGCACATGCACCCCCCAAACATAAGGATGGACAATGCTAAGATTTTGTTTGAACACACCTGCAGTTACTTGGGGAAAAGTGGAGTGAAGTATGCATGGAGTTTTGTCCAATGCATGAACTGAACTCATTTCAGATAATGGGAGTTTTTCCCAGTGACGGGTTATTGCATCACACCCAAAGAAAACACATTTGAAAAGGGCAAACTTCCATTTTGATGTCTTTTGGTACTCCTAGATGCTGCTTCTAACATAGCAAGGAAACTATTTCCAGACATTTCCATCACGAACACTTGCACACGGCCATGATTTCTTTTTGCATAGGATATAGTGAGTTTGTAAAAATGGCAGAGGCTGAGTTTCAGATGCAAGGAAATTAAAAATTATGGGCAGATATTTGATGCTCTAATGAGCCTCATCCAGTCTGTTTCCTTTTCCTGAGAGCCGTGGAAAAGGAGGAGAGAGTTCCAACTTAGCAGTCACATTAAAAAAAATAAAAATTCTTGGAACCCAAAGCCTTGAGGTGATTTACTCGTGGTTGCTGGCATTTAATATTCTGATGTCTCAATGTCTGTTAAAATTTTTAACAGCCAATCCGTCTGCTAGGAGGAACACATCGTATAGCTGACTACAGTCTGCAAAAAGTACGCTGCCAGGAATAACTAGCACTATGTCAGAATTGGCCCTGGGACAGAATATTTTTTCCTCTGTGAAAGAATTTCTCTGGAGAAATCCATGTGAAAAAACATTGACGCTGGAGTGCAAAACTCATTTGCAGGAACTCAGACTCGTCTTTCTTGAGCTTTTCCTACCAAGATGTGTTCTTCTGGAAGTGAAAAAAAGTTCACATTGGTCTCAGGTACTTCTTGATGGAGGAAAACCATGATGTCTCTAAATGGTGTGTCCTCTTCCCTAGTTTACAAATGTTGAACTTTGCTCTTTTTGTCTCTTTATGTGTCCACCATCGGGGCTAATGCTTTGGTGATATCGACGATAGCTCCATATTTGTACCTTCCAACATCTCACAGTTAAAATTTGTCTAAACCCTGCTCTCCTCTCAAAGATCACTGTGCAAACCTTCTGTCTCCAGTGTTTCGCATTGCACAAAGCCCTGTTCCTTGTGTTGTACTGCTGGAGGGCAGTTTGAAAGAGAAGAGGGCATTTGTTTGCTTGGAGGAAAACATTGTCCTACAGCACTTCAAAGTATACGTTGGCAGATGCAACATATGCAATGACAGACTGTTCTAGGTGTTTGTGTGCATGCGGTTATGTCCGTGTGCATTACAGACAAGATGCTTCCATTCTCCAGTCTGTGATTTAGTTGGGGCAGTGTCAGGAGTTGGCCACACCAGGCTGTGGCCTGTTAGGGGGCTCACAGCTGACCCCAAGGCCTATGTTGTCCAGTGCCTACACCACAGTGCCAGCAAGATTCACTCAAGTCGGGTGAAGCCCCCACAGAAGGCTCTGCCCAGGAGCACACCAAAACTTGACACTGGCCCTATGGAGCAGGGACTTGAATGCTGAAGAATGACGTTTAGCAGTTCTTCTTAGTCCTTAGCTGGCGCTTAGGGAGCAGGCCATCCTCTCAACCGATACGCTGCTGTAGGTGCTGCGGGAGTCGGTAAATGTCATTCACGATACGCTTCCTCTCTTGGCGGTTGGTGGCGATCTTTCTAGCCTCATTGATGGTCATTCGGTGGTTCCTTATGTCTTCCTCAAGGTGTTTAAGCCACATTTTCTTCAGTGCTGCCCGCTGGACCCTCCAGTGGGCACATTCTCTCTCTCTCTCGCCAAAGGAGCTTGTGTGGCAGCCGACTGGTGCTCTTTCTACAGATGTGACCAAACCATCACAATCTGTGTTTTTTAATTTGTTCTTCAGCTGAGGGTTGGTAAGTCTCATCTTGTCCAGACTATCTCGTTATGATGACGATCACAGACTAGCAAATGGTTAATAAGACATCTGTGATTGGCAAATAGAGTGGTTTACCAGGGGTGGGTACTAGAAAATCAGGTCTGTCCCTGGTAAATAGGGCTGGTTAGAGAGCATTTATCTTTGATTCCGCAAATGGTAGAAATCCAACTCAAATTCTCATGGGGATCATAGTTTTTCTGCCAGGCCCTTGCATATAAAGTTTCTTTTTGTTGTTATACCTGCTTTGCTGGCTCCTAGAAATTGTTGCAGTAACATACCCAATGTGGTGCAGCAGGTTGAAATCATCACTTTCCTTTATAGGCACCTTTCTTTTCCCTTTCCTACTGGGCTTGCTGCCTTTTCTTCCTTTCGACAAAAATATCCCTTTTAAAAGTTAGTACTTGCCTCTCTTCCACAGGTTTGATTTTACTGCCCTGAGCTGGATGGCTGCGATATAAAACAGTGACTCATCAAATCTTTGAAAGTGTGTTGGTTGGCCAGAAACATGCTTTTGTTATCGGCAGGCAGCTGTGGTTACTTTCTAGCTATTTGTGTAGTTTTGGAATTCAGAAGAAGCCACAGCCTGAAGTTTTTTGAGGAGTGGGTGAGTCAGAAAGGACTGCTTCCTTGACAGAGAGCGAGAGAGAGAGTACAGTGCCTCTTTCCTCTTAATAGTGTTAAAGGGGAAATTGCTCCATGGAGAAAGAGGAATTAGTAGCTACTCGATACTAAATGCATAGGCCTTATTTCTCTATGAATGAATGAATGAATGTAGCCCACTGTACTTTCTCTTCTGCTCTGTCTTCCTTTTTCAATCCAGGGAGTGAGAGGAAGAAGACCAGTGGTGGGTCTACAGAAGTGGGTGCCCCCCCAGCCTGCTGCCCCCCCCCCCAGCCTGCGATTGCCTCAGTCAGTCTCATGGATGAGGATGAGTCAAGGGTTTATACATGGTTTCAGTCTGCACCTCAATCAAAATTGTCTGCTGTCGGCTTAGAGAGGACACACACCACCTTTGTGTCAGACTGGCTGTGCTTCTTCTAGCTACTTCAGAATTAGAAGTGAATTCTGTGTTTATGCAGCAGAGGGTTAGCTCATGCCAAAAAAGCTGTCCTGCTCCCGCACTGCTGGTGTACAGTGGGCTTTTTTTCCCACCTCTGTGCTGGAAGAAAACGGCGTTATCCTTGCAGAGTTCATCTGTTTTTAAAATGTTTCTTTTGTTTTGTATTTGATCTTGCAAAAAAAAAATAAAATTGTGCCATTGTACATGCCCGCTATACTGATTTGGTACAATAGCACACATTCATATGGAGGATTTGGGCAATGGGCATCCAAATGATTAATGGGAAGAATAGACAAAGACCAGGGAGGGCACAAACTCAGATTCTTTTCATGCATGCAAACCCTGATGGGCAAGGACTTGCATATATTGGGGTTGCCCTACCCATACATTTCATACCCATATATCTTTGTTCATTGTGTTGAACATTAGCAAGAACATTGGTCTCTTTTGCATCATGCTTATGTTGGAATGGCCTCTCATTCTTAGATGTTCCATCTTAGCTGCTCTTTAAAGTTCTCCCAGCTGTGTGGCAACTGAACGGCTCCCATGTGGCTGGGGGGATAACGTATAATGGGCACCTTAAATGCAGCCTGATCTGTGGTAAACCACAAGCAGCGCAATCCTATCCAACTTACACCACCGGTGCAGCGAGAACGGGAGGCCCCAGAATGGAAAGGGGATTCAAATCCCCTTTGAATTCCCTTTTTGGAGAGGATTTGAATCCCCTTTCCATTCTGGGGTCTCCCGTTCTCGCTGCACCACTGGGTTACACCGGTGGTGTAAGTTGGATAGGATTGCGCTGTAGAATATGTAGGAAGAATCTGCCACTGTTTGCCTTTTTAGGCATGATTCACCAGACTGGTGAACTCGGAATAGCTGGAAGTTCATACCCAAGAAGACACAACTAGGGCTAAGCTTTGTATTGCCCAGCAGAAAAATTGGAGTCAAAATTAAGTTGTTATGAAGTGCAAACTCCCCCTGGAAAAAAAGAATTGTCGCATTCATTTCTTCTCTGACTGTTCACAGCCATGATAACCACCATTTTGCCAGAAAACCAGGAAAGCTGCCTAGATGGTAGGACTTTTCACACATTATACCAGGTGTACATTTCCATGTGAATGACTGTATCTGGGTTTATTTTTGCAGAGGAGTAATTCATGTGCACAGATTGTACTTGCATTGAATGGAACATGTGAATAACTGTACTTGAGCACAAACTAACACTGATTGTACCTAGGGATACAGTTTAACGTGTGAACAATCTTCTAATGGGGACACTTCCTTGTCTTCCTGCACCTGTGCTCTGCTAGCGTATAGTGCTGGGAGAACAAAATGGCAGTGCTGCTTGTGACTGCAAACAGCTGTAGAAGAAATGGATTACCCTGACTAATGGGGCTTGCTTCTGAGTAGACATGCCCAGGATTGTGCTCTCAGGTTTAACAAGCTACACCTGCCCACATTCCTTCTCCTAAAGGTCTAGCACTCTGTCCTGGTTGGAGATCTGGTAAGCCTAACCCTGAGGGTAAATTGGAGTAGGAGGGGTCAGACAGCAGAGCAATGGGTGAAGTTCGTCCCTCCCCAAGCACTGGCAAAAGAGGAGGGGGGCCACTGCACAGCCTGTAGTCAGCAGCTTTGCTTTGACTCGGCTCTAAACAAAAGAAAACCAAACACAACTATGGATTTAAACTGGATGCCGTTTGCAAGCTGCTTGTGGGAACGTGTGCAAGGGGAAGCAAGTATCAGCATTCGTGTAGTAGTCAATACAGATGTCATTCCCTCTCAAAGTCATTCCCACTCAATGTTGTCGCCAAACATGTTTTGTACTGTACCGGTAATTTTTTTGGGGGGGGGGCATGGGATGTGAAAATCAGACAAGGGCTTGCAGGTAACATCTCTAGGTGAACTTGGGTATCTCATTCACAAGACACGAGCAAGCCTTCAAACATGCGTCAGAAAAAAGACCCCAACACTTTTCTACAGTTATAGCAGGGATGTATCTAAGTAACTAGGACACGAGTGCAAGTACAAGTCATTTTTGCACAAGTGTGAGTCAGTGCCAAAATTTTGGGTAAGTACGAGTCAAGTGCGAGTCATTTTTGCATGAGTGCGAGTTGAGTGTAAGGCAAAAAAAAAAAGAGTCACGAGTCGAGTCACTTGGGGAAAATGGCTTTCCCCCCTGAAAATGGGGTGGGTGGGTGTCTGTGTGGGGACCTCTGAGGCTTTTAAAGCACCCACTTGGCTTCCCCTATGCCCTTCCCCTCACCTCTCAGTCTTATTACCACCCATCTGGTTTAGGAAAACATTTAGTGTCTACATTCAAACCATTTATTATTCCCTCCCTGCCCCCTCCCCTTGCTGAGCCAAGCATCCCTTGGGCTCGGAGTTTTGGCCAATGAGGAGGAGCCACTGCGGCAACTTCGCCTTCCCTCACCCCTCCCCACCCCTTGCGCTCGGAATTGTGGCCAATGGCGAACGGATGGCAAAAAAGGGAAAAAACTCGGAGCCAGGCTTGCTTTCCCACCCCCTCGAAAACCCTGCCTCCCTGTTGCCCTCCTCCTCCGAGGTCTCCATTGCGCCTACCTGTGTTGATGCCAGCCATTAAAGGAAAATGACTCGGAAATGGCAAGTCATTACCCCCACGAGTGCGAGTTAAGTGTGAGTCCCGTGGGCCGCGAGTGCTAGTCAGTGGGTCACGAGTACAAGTACGAGTATGAGTCAGGGAAAAAGTGACTCAGTCACACTTGCGAGTCGAGTCATTTGACTCGAGTCCCCATCCCTGAGTTATAGAGATCCTGATAGTTTTAAAAAGCTAGTTTGATTTCTCAGTAATACTGGGATGTGGAGGGGGAGGGAGGACCGTTGCCATCCCAGCTGTTTCGGAGAACTGATTGACATGAAGGGTTTGCCACAGTTTCCAGCGAGCTCACCACTTTTTCCACTGAAGTCACTAAAATAAGAATACAACTTGTGGCTCTTGAGCCCATCCATGAGAACTCGCTAGCGCAAGCCACAGCATCTCCCAGCCCTTTGGAAATGCCTGCTTCCGGGATTCCTTTAAAGAGGATGCGTTATTGCATCATTCAGCTGCTTTCAGTTTAAAGTAGAGCATTGCTTGCTTGCTGCTGACTTTACACTCGTGAGTGTAGTGATGTTCAGTGAGACTGAGCATCGTTGACTCTTCCCTCCTGGAAGGAGGAGGGAAGCTACTAGCGAGGTGGCTGGAGTATGGAGGAGTGGCTAGCGAGGTGGCTGGCTAGGTGAAACTGTTGTGTGTGATGGTTGAGAGGAAAGGGGAATTCCCAGCCTTCTCTTTAGGGGCCAGGAAACGGGGTGCTGCAGCCGGCCAGCCTAGGGCTTCTGACTGGATGACCTGCTGCTGTCAGCCCTGGCTGCAGAGTTCCTCACCACTGCCACCTAGTGTTGAAAAAGAAGGCCTTTCCCTTCAAGCGCTATGCAGTGCTGGCGACCGTTTTGCCTAGCAGCCAGCTACCACTGCTTGTGTAAACGGACCATAGGTTTATGGATTTGAATCTTAACTGGTGGCTGTCATCTCACAGGTTCCTACAAAAAGGGGGGGGAGGCAGGAGGAGGATGAAGACATTTTACAGCACTTCAGATAAATTTTCAGCTCTGAACCAGTTACATGAATACAAGTTTGGAGGAACGTAAACAGGAGTTTAATTTAAATACGTGTTCTGCATGTGTTTTCCAAATACTGTAGCAGGTCAGGGAATAGTAGCAGGTGAATGTGGTCAGTGGACAATTATTCCGGGGTCTGTTGTCTACGAGAATCTTTCGATAACGCCAGAACAGTGTGGCACTGGTGGAGACGCTGTGTTTTTTTTATTCCCAGCCAGCTTCTGCACCTGCAGCATTCCACAGGGTCAGACATAAAACTTTGGAAGAGGGAGAGAGACTTACCTAGACAGCAAAGTCATAAGAACGTAAGAAGAGATCTGCTGGATCAGGCCAAAGACCCATCCAGTCCAGCTTCCTGTATCTCACAGTGTCCCCACCAGATGCCTCGGGGAGCACAAGACAACAAGATACTTGTATCCTGTCGCCACTCCCTTGCACCTGGCACAAAGAAAACCTACTCCTACAACCAGGAGGTTGCGTATCCCCATCATGGCTTGTAAGCTGTGATGGAATTTTCCTCCATAAATCTGTCCAATCCCCTTTTAAAGGCATCCAGGCCAGGTGCCATCACCACCTCCTGTGGCAAGGAGTTCCACAAACCAAGTCCAGTTGTTCCGTCATATTCACCCCAGTTAGGCCTAAGGCCCCTGCTTAGCAACCAGTCCTTCCCTTCAAGTCAGTGATAGGCACTATTGCCTGTATGCGACTATTTCTGTAGGAAAAACCTTGTGCAAATATGTGTGAGTCATGCACGTATCTAGCTGGCCCACGTACACATGCAGTGGGAAGCTATAATCTGTGATGAGGTTTCACCACGTAGGAACATTAGGAGCTGAGGCTGAGTCAGGTGCTTTGTCTGTCTAGATGAGAGTTGTCGACACTGAACTGGCAGGGGCTTTCCAGAGTTTGACAGTGTCCTTTCCCAGCCTTGAGATGCCAGGGATTGAAGCTGGGACCTTCTGCGTGCAAAATACGTGCCCTTCCACAGGTGCCCCAGCCCTTCCCCTACTATGCATACGGCCAAATAAGGCGCATGTCCATTTTTAAAATGAAATGGACCATATTCAGGTCCTCGCACTGGGTAACCTTGGAACCCACCTCGAAAGGAGGAAGCCCTCCACTGTGTACCTATGGTGACATGACATGAGTGCTCCATGCACAGAACTGGATGCATGCAGGCCTGATTTGTAGAGTTCTTCAAAGGAGAGGGAGGAGAAATGGCTTAGTTCGAGTCTGCGCCATCACGATGGCTCTACTACAGGTAATGACTGACAGCTGAGTGACAGCTGGCTCCTTCCAAAAGCACTGCACTGAAGTGACCGGAAAGGTCTGTGTCTGATGGCTTTTCCTACATGCAAGTCTTCTCTTGATGTCGCAGTCAGTGATGCACATTCATGTATGAGCCATCCTTCCGTATATGCAGGAGGGAGGAGTGTGCAGCATACACCTGTTCTTTCGTCACATAAAGATCCTCAGCTTGGTGAGCCGGTGAACCAGCCCCTTATCTATTCAGCCAGCAACTTGAATCCCCCTCAAATCATCGGTATGTGTCCCTACTTGCCAATTATTTGAAAACACTTGCTCTTCCGTCTCATTCCTGAGATCTCAAAGTGGCTGACAAGCAAAATACTAAAACCTACTTATAAAGCGAATATGAAAATGGTAGCAAATGGCATTTGCTTTCTTTACTCCTGTTTCGAGAGACTGCTTTCCCCCTCAATGCTGGGCTGCTCAGCGCCCTTTGCCAGGGCCTCTGACGGAAACTCTTGGGACAGCCAAGGTCTTTGCCAGTCTCCCGCTGCATTGCGCAGGCGAGGTGTTATGTCTGGGGTCTGTGCTTGGTAGATTGTCCAGGCCCTCTCCAAACAGACTCCTGCCTGTTATGGGCTGCTTTGTCAGACCACAAGCATGCAGGTCTATCTTGGAAAAGGAAGCAGCCTGAAGTCGGGAGAGGGAGAGAGAGATGCATCAGGAGGATGGGAACACGAGTCATTAAGAATAAAGGTGTTATTCAAGGGCAATGTGGACCGAGGCTTTGCTGGCAGAGGAGCTGCTGGATTTGCTGCCGGATTTCCTCTGTCTAGGATGGTGCACAATGGGCCTTGGCGCACCTTGGTCTGAGAGGTTCGAAGGGTGGAAAGCATCCCCAGCTTGGATGCATTTTTAACACCTGAGTTCTGTATGTGACTTTGTATCCACAGGACAGAGAGAACCATTAAGACACAATGATAGACCAAGTTTGCTAAAGTTTGCAACAGCCCAAGCCGTGCAAAGTGTGTAGGACAAAGGCAAGTGCTTCTCCCTCCCCTCCCCAGGATGCTTCCATGAATTCTGCAGAAAGCTAAGCTGGGTATCCAATTTACAGTTGCCCGTATTGGTTTTTATCAGCACCTGAACACTGGGGGCTGGAGCACCTTGCATTCCTTGACCAAAGAGTCAAACAGGTGTTATTTTAAGCACATGACTCTGGCTGCAATGCTTGTGTTTTAATTGTTAAAAAGCAGCTGAATTGCTGTTCCCAAAGATTCGGACCTTGGCATGGGGTATGGGAGGTCCTCCCCAATCCCACTATTTGCCTTAGAGGAAAAAAAAATTCCCATTGGGAAATCATGGAACTGATATCGTTCAGGCTAATACATATTTAGCTCTCTGATCCTTGAGTATGACTCTTTATCTTAGGGGAGGGGAACCTCCGGACCGCGTGGCCATCGGCTCCGGCCCACGGGGAAATTGCCGGGAGGCCGCCCAACTGGCCCCCGGAGGCTCCGCCGGGTACGCGTGGAGCCTCCGGAGGCCGGGAGAGGGCCTCCGCACGTCCTCTCGGGCCACCGGCTCGGCCCGTTCTGACCAGGCCCTCGTCGGCAATTTTGCTCATGCATGTGCAAAATTGCCGACGAGGGCCTGGTCAGAACGGGCCGAGTCGGCGAGCGAGGAGGACGTGCAGGGGCCCTCTCCCGGCCTCCGGAGGCTTCGGACGGTGAGCGCAGAGCCTCCGGAGGCCGATGGGGGGGCGGGGCCCCCTAAATTAAATAATTAATTTAAAAATGGCGAGCGGCCTAGAGGCCGGTCCGCAAACAAAAATTAAATATTTAAATGGCCCTCAGCGGGGAAAAGGTTCCCCACCCCTGCTTTATCTCATTTCCCCAAGCTGTATCTATAACATGATGACTGGAAACGGTGTTGGTAGAGTATAGCTTCTAAAGCAGCAAGGTTCTTCCATGCGTTGGGGGATAGAGTTTGTCTGTTGACCAGACGTTTTGTTTTCCGAACTCCCTTCGTTTCTGTCACGGTATACGAGAGTTTGGACGCAGCAAAGTTAGTGGAAGCTAGTCTTTAGCCAACAAGAAAATGCTCAGTATGGAAAAGATTTCAGGTTCTGCTTTGCATTTAATTTGCTGCAAATAATAAATGTTTTAGTCTCTTTTCCCCCCATAAGAAGAATGGGACAAATGATCCATTTTTGTAAAATGCATGGTGATAATAGTTCAGTTAGTATCTAGAACCAAATGTAGCAGTTCAGTTAGTATGACTATGAACCAAGAGTTCCTTCAAAAATAACTCTGCCCATTCAGTTCTGTGTCATTTAGAAAGTATACCTTCTCTCAGTCTCTAATCTTACATGGCAAGCACTGTTCTGGCTGCTTTGCACAGTTCCTTAGAAACAGTGAGAGAGGAAGCATGTATAGTCATCATGTGTAACTTGTGGGCCTCCTCTAAAGAGGGGAGTTGTGCAAATCCCCCTGTAGAAAGATTCCCTTATATTGTATCTCTCCACTTCACAGAAGACCCAGACGTGGGGGGGGGGGCAGGGGGAAGAGAAGAGGAAATGCCAATCAATCACATCCTTCCTCGCCTGATAAGTTAAGGAGGTCTTCACATGTGGGGCTTAAATAACATTCTTTTTTTCTTGGATCGGTCTAATGCAACTGTCAAACCTTCACTGGCGACAGTGTACATGCAATGCTTCTTCTGACCCTTATTAACACCACTCACACATGGCGTTGTTAGCACAACAGAGAGAGGTTCCAACGTGCGAGTTACCTTTAAGTGTGAAAATTCCATAGTCAAGTGTGCCAGTTTGGAATTATACCTGTTTCATTATACCGTCATATGCTTTGCCCAGTAGGGAGAGGCATGCTACTCTCTCATGCCCTCTCCAAATGTCCCTTTTGCAGTCATTGCTGAACATTTTAAATGTTAGCTTTAACTAGGACAAAAGGTAAACCGCCTCCAAATGCAGTTGCCCTCTTCAAAGCAATACTCTTTGTAACAGCTGCAAAGACAGACAATCCAAAAACTATATAATCTGGATCGCTTTTCAGGATCTCTGCCTCCAGGAAGACCACAGGCTATAATTATTGCCCAAAGCCATAATTTCTGGCTTTAAGACAACTCTATCATTTTCCTCTTTTTAGATCTCACATACATGACAGGAAGTGAAGGGGGTGACTGACTTCAATCACCTTATGGGGACCAGGGGGATTCACAAGCTATAGACTTGTGTATACTCCCATCCTGTATCTGTTCCAGGCTTGCCAAGAGGACTGGATGCAATCCAGCCACAAGTCGAGCACTTTTAATTGCATTGATTTTAATGGGAGAGTCGAGTATGTGCTTAAAATTACTCCAGTTGAAATGAATGGATTCAAAAGTGCTTGAGCCTTGTTTATGTTGTTCTCGGAGCTTTTACAAAAGGCACCTCGTACCATATCTCATGCCTCAAAATGCCCCCTAAACCAGTTTGCAGATTCTGAACTTTCAAAAGTCAGATTCCCATCTATCTCTGTTTCTACATCCATTGTGTCCTGGATTCCCAGTTTATAAGGCAGTGGTTTATATCATGCTAAGATATGACCTTTGCATTTTGGGAACTGTTCCTAATCACTGTTGTGGACAGGAAAGCCCTTGTTGGCTGTAGTTTATGTGATGTCATCGTTGGCTGCCTTGGAACCTGAAATGTTGTTCATTCTGTTTCCAGCCCCTTGGATTTGTCCTGTGATAGCTCTGCAAATCAAATGCCGAGGACTACAAGAACTGCCAGCATTTCCTAAACTTCCCTTGCACAACAGCAATCCCTGGATTGAAGTCTTTGTGCAAAGCTTAAAGCCACTTGGCTAAACACTTCCAACAGAGGCCACAATCCCTAAAGATCTGGTAAACTTTGCTAAGTTTAAGGCCCTGACACACCTTACATTCGCAGGTTTAACAGGCTTGTTTTGAACATTTAGGACAGGGATTTTGGCAGACCTCTTTCAAATTATTCTCTAGTAAAACTCAGCAACAAAAAAGTCACTAATTGATGTTAAATAAAATGCAATGTGTTCTATAGTTTTCAGTTCAGTTCAATTCAAAATTACTATTAAAAGTAGCAATAGTCAAAGTACTATGAAAAGTGGGAGGGGTGTGTGACACACCAGCAGAGTCAAGTTAGGCATTTTCAGAAATTTTGACACACCAAGCCCAAATGGTTCGCCATCACTGGTTTAAGCAGAACAGGATGGAGGGACCAATTGGAGCAGGTTTGCTTTGACTCTAACCAATAGCACCCTTTGCTCTTGGATGCAACTGTGACTCTGTTAAACCTTTCAAGGATTTTCACATAGAGGCTGTCTCATGTACCTGATGCACCATAAAGTGAGACATTATCAGCCAAGTTATTGAGTTCTTGGAAGAGTTTTGTGATGGGGAATCCTGCTGTACTGATGGCTGTGATCCCCACATCAAGGGACAGCTGCAATATATTCCAATCTTGCTCTATGATCCCCTACCTGCCAGTTGTTATAAGCACTTTTTCATCTCTCTTCTTTTCCGTCCCCACTAAATACCATTTCATATGTTGCTTCACAGCAAGAAACCTGGGCTTGCCACTACCTAGTCTACGTGAGAGGGAGTATAGCCAAACCCAGCTT
Organism: Plestiodon gilberti rubricaudatus; assembly: GCA_026170595.1. Taxonomy (NCBI): domain Eukaryota; kingdom Metazoa; phylum Chordata; class Lepidosauria; order Squamata; family Scincidae; genus Plestiodon; species Plestiodon gilberti. The sequence goes on from JANXHW010000002.1 coordinate 223,960,795, forward strand.
GCTGCTGAGTGTCTTTATGATGTATGTGCTTGCAATCGCGTCTTTGTTGCATTCAGATGTTACATTTGTAGATGTACACCAACAGAATGGCTGGGTTCAGGCATATCGCAAACCATGGTTTGTTATTTAGATAAAAACATGGTGTCACGTTATGATTTTTTCCCCTTGTTTCCCCAAAGCAATACTTAATCTCCAAATTAATAACAACCTAGGTTTAAATTAGCAATTTTGGCTCTTCTTATCTACACCAATCCCATACTTTCAGCCATAGCATCAGAACTTCAAAAGTAATGAATATCTTGCTGGGACTTTTCCATTAGACAGGATACAAAATGGAACCGGTAACCAGCTGACCAGCTATGCTAGTTTGTAGCATGAACTACACTTTTCCTTGCCATTCTTGGATCGGTCCATTCTTGGATGGAGCCTCATGGCCTCAAGAATCCATTTTGTTAGCTCCTCATATACCCCCAAGCAAGCAACAGGCACTTTCAGCTACAGGCGATTTCCGCGTTCAGGTTTATAAAACAACTGAACTGCTTAATGATTTTTGACTAGAGCCATGATGGACTCAGGACATGTGTGGCCCCTCAGGGCTATTTTCACAAGTGATGTTCAAATCAATTTGTGTTTCCTGCATTCTGTATATCGAAAAGGCCACACTGGTCAGAACATATATCTGGTGTTATAAAACGGCTGCCCACTTTTTATATCGCACTGACAACGTTCAGAAGCGACACATTTTTGACTGAAAGGTGTTCTTGGCACTTTGAAATTCTTTCTCAGGCATTTTCTTCAAACTGCGACTTAGATGTAGTCACATTCGATGGAGATGAGCTGTAATAGTTTGATCCTGGGAAATCCAAGTGTGAAGCAAACACATGTTTTCTGGATTAAGGCATTTCTTGATGTGCAAACGTTTGTGAAATCTGCTGGCACTTCTGACCCAAGCCATGAAGTTTGGAAAGCATCCAGTCACAAGGATGGTGTAATCCTATTTTGAACGTTAAACCCAGAGGCTTGGCTGCCGCCCATATGCAGGTCAGAGCTTCAAAGCTCTTTCACCAATAATTAACAGCTGCTTTTTCTAACGGAGCAAATTGCAGCCCCCTTTCCTCTTATCAAACAGACCAGTGTTTTCATGGAGTGTTGTAAAAGTGCATGGAAGGGTCAGATATAGGGTTGCCAGCTTTTGAAAGAGTGAATTCTGGTACCTGGAGGTGAAAACTGGTGAGTTCAAGCGGTGGTGCCCAGGAGCATTAGAAGTGGTGTCCAGTGGGCAAGCAGAGGTCGTGGCAGGGATCAGTCAGGCCAGGGACCTGGTCAAGGTTCCACACTCATCAGAGGCCCACCCAGCCTTGTTGACCCCTAAATCCTCAGTACTAGTGCCCAATGTGTCATCGGGGTTGTGACTGCGCCCACCATATGACTGGGCAACGGTATGATGGGGGCCCAGAGCTTTGCTGCAAGGCCCCCAGCAACCTGGTTATGGCACTAGGGGCAAGCCTACATCAAATGCTTTGTTCATCTAAGAAGCATATATTTCATGTGTCCACTATAATGAACCATCTTGGTCAGGTACAGCTGGTGATGTTAATTGGTGATGTCCACATGATTTGGTCTGCATGCTACAATTCTCATCACAGGCTGTGCTTCATATTCCTTACCCAATTTTTCAGCAGCAGTCCCCTAGTTGTGAAATTACTTTCCCTCAGGAAGCCCAGCTGACCCGACACTGCCCATTTTTAAAGTCAAAACTTTTTTCATTGAGCCTTTTCTTGAATTCTCCCCCCCCCATTTGTTTCCCCCCCCCTAGTTTGCCATTTGTGCATGTTAATTAGTGGATTGTTTGATTGACTAATTTGATTTATTTTTTGAGTTGTTGCAAGCCATCTTGGTGGTATGTTTGATGGTAGTCAAAGGTGGCCTATAAATATTTTAAAGTTTAAAATTTAAACAAAATATAGGAGGTTTTTTTAAAGCATGTAGCCGTTCCCTTTTTAATTGCCTGGTGTTTGAGATTGGAAACCAAGTCTTAACCTTTTGGGGTTAATGTCTGAATACAGTTCTGTAGTTCTCTTGTGAGTGTATATTAGGTAGTAAGTGGCCACATCGTAGTAAGTGGCATTCCCCCTTGACTTCATGGATCAAGTTAGTTCCCAGTAGTTGGCAAAGGAAAGACTAAAGGCAAACTTTAGTTATGATAACAGGACAATTTAATAGCCAGCTTAGATTTATGAGGAATGTAGTTACAAATGTCGAAAGTCAGATATCGAAGAAGCTTGACTTTTAGTGTGTCTCCTAGACTGTACCCAAATCCATATCTGAATGAAACGTGACCAAGATTACAGTTTTAGGCTGCCAGATTGGACACTTGTGTGTTCTTAGTGTAGATTCTCACACCCATTCAACTCTTTTAGGCAGGTGTCTCCTCCAGATGTTCTCTGTTAAGTGTTGATTCCTCTACTAGGCAACTTCCTTCTTCCTCACAATGATTTGCCTCTACTCAAGTGTGGCAACACACACCTGCCGAGCCCATGGCAGTGACATAGAGATGCTGTTGATCAGCTGGGAAGCAGTGCACCAGCCGGTGACATCATCAGGTGGTGCCCGCTTCCCGTGATCAGCTGGGGGCAGGAGGTGCGTCTCCTTCAAAAGTGGCAGCAGACAAGCGGAGGGGGGGCATAGCGATGGATGGAGCAAGAAGGAGGGAGACACAATCAAGAGAAAGGGAGATGTGTGAAAGAAGGAAATGAAGGGGAAATGATAGGAGGAGCAAAGGGAATGAAGCCGGCAGGAAGGGAGAAGGAGAAGATCGAGTGGCTGGAGAGAGGTGAAGAGGAGAAGGACCAGAGACAGATGTCGAAAGAAAGAGGGAATAGACCAAGCCAGGCAAGAGTGGCCTGTGAGGGGCTGGAAAGCCGAAAGCAGGAGGGAACCAGACCAGGAAGAAGTGAGTGACCTGGGGTAGGATTAGGGGTATGACCAAGGCTCCTGCGAAACCCCAAAACAGGAGGGGACTGAGGTAAATGACCCTAGGGTCCTTGCAAAGGGCGGAAAGCAGAATTCCTTGCGCCCTGAGGGTAGGCAGGGGGATGGCCCCATGGCACTCTCAACCCCACCTAACCCACATGACCCGAGGGAAACTATCCAACAGCAGGCGACTTGGGCACTCTGATACCCTTCCCTGGGAGATTCTCAAAAGAAGAGCCTCTGCCTGACTGAAGGGACTCAGCCCATCAGCGTGAAGGGTAAAGTAACCCAGCAGAGGGAGATCCTGTCTCCTCTGTACTGCAAGCATCCTGTCTCTTCTATATGGCAAGCAATAAAACCCCTAGTTAAGGCATTTTTACCCAAGGGTGTTAACAGGAGTTAAATGTGCAACAGGAGTTAAATGTGCACACCTGTGCACTGTTAATCAAAGCATAGATTCAAGCTGCCCCATGGCCTCCGGAGCTCCCTTGAAAGGAGGACCGGGAGATGACACCAAGTGACGTTTGCACTTCTGATAAAATTGAAGCACCTATTCTAAATGAAATGAAAAACTCGTTCAAAGTGGTTGGCCTCTTCTTGTTCTTGTATGGTGAAAATCACCCAGGGCTGGGCCAAAATCAAAACGGGATCTTACTATTTCAGAACAAAGTATGTTTGTTCTCAGACATACAAAGTATGTTGTTGTTTTCGAGTTGTTTGACCTGTATGGCCAGGTAGTTTCTGTGCACTGACTTGTCCTGTTTGCTGGGAATGGAACTTGATACCCTCTTTGAGATTTTGATCCTAAATTTGGGGGACAGAGTTCTCATTCTCGAGTAAGAGATCAAGTTGGATTAGGTCTGAGCATCTCCAATTTGGAATGCAGCTCAGATAAGACCAAAATAGAAACTAACATTTGACTACTCAAACCTAACAGAACTATGGTGAAAAGCTTCTCCTATCATCATCATCAACAGTCAGTAACTTTGTGGATATGGATTGCGGCTGCTTGCAATATTGCACTTCTGTGTACTGTTTGTGGTAGAGCCAAATGGAGAAGGACTGCTTCAGGCTACTCTGAATCTAGCCTTTGAGGTTTAGTTTCTACAGGCTTGTTGCATCAGGTCACTTATACCTGTAGCAACAGTCAGGTGAATAGCCACTGCAGTTGCCCAACTGAGTAACCGTTCCTTTGCCACCGTCTACTCCACAAAACGTCGGCAGCATTTGAAGCGTGTAGGACTATGTAGAACCTTTTATGCTGATTTCGAAAAGCTGCTACAAGCACTAAGAATGTAAAATGCCATGATGAGACTAGCCTTTTTCCTTAGCATGCATAATTAGGAAGCTGATTTTCCCAGGTGCAAAACAGCATTAGGTGCATTTGCTGCTGCTTATCTCAAAATGGGGCAATTATTTTCATTAGATTATTTTTTACATATACCGGTATATCCTGCTCTTCCTCCATATAAGGTTCTCATCTCTGCTCTCCTGAACCAAGATCTCTCTAGTCCAAGTTCGACACTTTCATTCAGGGGTCCCCCAAGTTGAGCCTGTAAGCCACATCCAGCTCACCAAAGCAGAAGGCTCAAAAGTCCCTGCTGCAGGTCCCTGAGGAAAATGTCGGCACCAGCCATGGAGAGGTGAATGCCATTGTGCCTAAACAGGGCTAGTGAAGTATAAACAATACCAGGGCGAGCAATAGTTGCTCCACCCTGTTTATTGAAGACCTTCCTCATGTAAATGTTCACCATGCACCAATCAATGTCAACATGGTGCGGGAGAAATGCCTTATGCCAAACTCTGTATAGCAGCCAGTTGGACCAGAGGACAACAATCCCCGGAATCCAACCCCTGACTATGGCGATATCCTTAGTGACTGCAGCCTCAAGGACAAGGAAGTCCTCTGAGGGGAACGTTGTGGAACGCCTATGATCCCTTGGTCTCACCCCACCCCAGTCAGTGGGCTGCCAGCATTTTCCTGCCTCTTCCCAGTGCAGAGCGGGGTAGCAGTGCAAACGGGGCCGGCACATGATATGTGCCACCCACATTTTTTCCCACTGGTATTTTTTTGTGTCCCCCAATCTTTATGATCTTTTAACTTTCCTTCCAACTCCCAACTGTCACTTTCTAACTTAATTGTCACTTTTCATTGGCTATCTAGAATCTTCCTTCTATCTGAATCAGTTCTCTTCAGAACTGTTACGAATATTCCACAGCAATTAAATAGCTGATCATGTGACTGAAAATTTATGTAATTAGTTTGCGTTAAATTTGGTGCCAGCTCCAAAAACTTTAAATTAATATATTTAGGAAAGGATTATTTTACACTTTTTAGTACGTTTTCCTTCCCTCCCTCTCTCCCTCACAGTGCAATCCTGCCTAAAGATCCGTGGGCGGCCCTAGGGCTGCCCACAGGATCCTATGCTCGCTCTGGGCCACTCTGGAGTGACCCGGAGGTCTCTTCAAGGGAAGGGGACGTTCGTCCTTTTCCCCTGGTGTAGAGCTGGGAGGCCTCAATTGGCCTCCTCAGATTTCCGCCAGCTCAAGAACTGGCATAAGTCCGAGGCGGATGTATAATGGCCACCAAGCCCGGAAATGGGACAGGGATGTGGCGGCCGACATCCCCACCCTCTCCCAGGCCGGCTCGGCCAACCGCCACCCTCCCTTCCCCCCCCGGCTTACTCTACAGTTGTCGCAAACTTGCTTTACAGCATGTTTGCGACAGTTTATGCTGATGGAGCGCACACTCCGCCAGTCTAAAGTTAGTGTGGGTTGTGCTGTCACTCTATTCCTTTTTAAGTTGGTATGGCCATTGAGTTTTTAAATGTTAATGGGGAGATGGTGCCTCACACAATTGTCCCCATCACAGAAGATGGAGTCTGCCTGTTTTGGTCCCTCTCCTATCACATGTATGACACTCACCTCATGGCTAGGGAGGTCCGAGAGCTAATTGTGAGGTACGTGGTGGACAACTGGGAGGAGCTCTCCATCATGTCCCACGACAGCGAGGGGGACAATTCTCATTCGATGGAACCATGACTTTTAATAATTGCAGGGTGTTGCCTGACATGGGCTGGTTGTGTTACATTTAAATGGTTCATTGCAATCAAAGGAAAGTTTATTAGAATTAAAATGGATTTAAAGTACTTATATCCCATAACGAAGCACGGGTATCACGCTAACCTCTGATGTTTTGTTCAATTGACCTGTTCTTTGATATTCTGCTGTTATGGCAGCAGTAGTGAAGATCCAAAGCACAGGCCTGGATTTTGGCACCACAGAAACACCCCACAATATATAACGAACTGTGGAGTTCTTGCTGAAATTGCAGGGGGATAAAACCAAGCATGCCCTTTTTCCTTTGTCTGACTTTCAAAGGCTTCTTTGCAATTGCAGCAAGTGAAGGTTTAAAGCGCTTAGAATGGCCTTGACAGGCTTCTGTTTTAATTAGTGAGCCACTGGCAACGTAGGTTTGGAGCCTCACACATGAGCGACTCAGCACAGCGCAGCGGCATGGCAGGTGTTTGATCAGGCTCTTATCTTCACCTACCACAACGAAGGCTTCACTTTGTTGCAGGCCGAGGGTTCACTGGGTTGAGCAAGCCATCAACTGTTACTGGCGGCTGTCACTTGTTGAGTAATTGCCTGGGGAGTCTGGCGCAGCAGGAGGTGGTGTTTTTCGAGGTCCATAAAGGTCTAATTATTTAGCAAGTCACCAGTGCAGGGCTGAGATAGTGTATAAGGACAGCATTGAATAATGGTAGACCCAAGCTTTCTTTTTATTTAAATAAAAGAATAACAATTTAAAATTCATCAAGGCTCTGGGCTTTGACACACTGGCTGTGGTGGCCTAGACCAGCTGAGATCAATGAGGCCATCTTATGCCCCAAGGTGTAAAATATTGCAGTGAGAATGTATAAAGCCCTGAAATATATTAATAATATGTATGCTTGGGACAGATTCAGGACAGGATAAAAAGGAAGCATTTTTTTTTCATACAATGTGTAACAAACATATAGAATCATTGTCACAAAAGGATGGGATTTGTTGCTAGCTTAGGAGGCTTTAAAAAGAATTAGAGTCATGGAGGATAAGTCTATCAAGGGCTATTAGCCCTGATAATTAATTAGACCCTTCATATTCACAGGCAGTATACCTCTTAGCAGGGGTTGAAATCCTCACTGCCAAGACCTCAATGCTTTGGAAGGGTCACCAGTGCTCTCACCATCGCACCTAACCCCCCACTTGTCCACATGCTCAAGTGGACAGATGGCCAGGTAGTGTGGTGTACAACAGGAGATGGTGATGGGGGGGGGTCACAGGAACAGGTGAGCAAGGAGGCAGAAGTGGCCACAGCTACTAAGTGCTACTAGCACTTTCATCTTCTCACTGCTGATTCTTAGGGTGAGGGATTGGACAGTGACAATGACAACATCAGCGAGGAGGAGGAGGACCTGGCACCTGCTTGCATGCCAGCTCCCTAAGTGAGTGAGCAGACAGCAGTGAGGAGGAAGAGGAGGAGCATTGATGAGGAAATGGCACATTGAGGGAATTTTCTCGAGGGCCCCCCAAAACTTGAAGCTGGTCCTGATGATGCTGGAGACAGGCAACAGGGGAAGGTTGCTGCCTTCATGTCCTACCTGTGAGCTTTTCAGGGGCATGCAAATGTCTGTAGAGATATATGTGTGCATTCATTTTCAAAATGAATGGAACCTGAATAGGTCCATTCAGTTCCGATTCCATTCATTCCAAAAACGAACCTGATGGTGCATGAATGGGTACAAATGAGATTCATTTTTGGAACTCTATTCATTACCTATTCATTTTCATGGTATTTTTTTAAAATCTTGAATAAAACCTTTATTTGTTTACTGCTGCCACCTGTGTTGGCGATGACAGGACTTGCAATGCACAAGCCAGCTCCTGGCAAACATGCCACTATCTCACTAACGTAGCATTTCTACTGAAAGGAGATGTTCTTTTTAAAGACTGTCCTCTTTGTACTTTTTTTCTTTCCAGCTGCAGAGGACAGAATTTTGAGGACCACCTGGCATGGGAAGTCTGGTCGAAGCCCACTTCAGACTCTTTACAATAGTGATCAGGTGAGTAAACTTAAAAAAGGGGGAGATGGATGAATAATGTAAAGGACGTGAACAGGCAGTTGGGGAATGTTCTGTGCATGCAGAAATGTTTCTCAGCAAAAAAAGAGGATGGGGTAGTTGCTGCTAGAAGGAGTCCATACAGCCTTAAGGCCATGCTCGATGTGCTAGCCACAGAACTGCATATATCATAAATGGGTCACTTTTCATGAAGCAGGCAGGGGAGATTTAAAGTGCAGCTTGGGTGGGCAAAGCGAAACTGACCTCTGTGGGGGGCTACACTGTGAGAAATAACTTCTGCTGGGGGAAAAACAACTAGGGAGAAGCTATTTCAGGGTGACTATCCTCTCCTCCTGTGCTTTACATTTCCCCTTCATTCTTCTTTATATTAGCAGAGCTGTGGAAAAAAAAACTCATTCACAGCGGAGCTGAATTACACAAAACGTTTTTATATTCCAAAATAAGAGAAGTAACTGGTCTTGGCCACTTAGGCAGGGAGACATAAGACAAAAGGAAAGGAAGCTAATAAGAAGTCCAGTCAAAAGCAGGAGAGAGCAGTCTGTTGTTGTTGTTCAGTCGTTAAGTCGTGTCCGACCCTTCGTGATCCCATGAACCATATCCCGCCAGGCCTTCCTGTCCTCCACTATCTTCCTGAGTTCGCTCATTTTCATGTTCGTTGCATCGGTGATGCTGTCTAACCATCTCATCCTTGGCCTTCCCCTTCTCCTTTTGCCTTCAGTCTTTCCCAGCATCAGAGTCTTCTCCAGAGAGTCCTCTCTTCGCATTAGGTGGCCAAAATATTTGAGTTTCAGCCTTAGTACCTGTCCTTCCAGGGAACAGTCAGGGTTGATTTCATTTAGGATTGACTGATTTGATCTCCTAGCAGTCCAAGGGACTCTCAGGAGTCTTCTCCAGCACCACAGTTCAAAAGCATCTATTCTTCGGCGCTCAGCCTTCCTTATGGTCCAACTCTCGCAACCATACATTGCTACTGGGAACACCATCGCCCTGACTATACGAACTTTTGTTGGTATGGTGATATCTCTGCTTTTTATTATGCTATCTAAATTTGCCATAGCTTTCCTTCCAAGGAGTAAGCGTCTTTTAATTTCATGGCTGCTGTCTCCGTCTGCAGTGATCTTGGAACCCAAAAAAGTAAAATCTGTTACTGCTTCCATTTCTGCCCCTTCTATTTGCCAGGAATTGATGGGACCAGATGCCATGATCTTAGTTTTATTAATGTTGAGTTTCAAGCCAACTTTTGCACTCTCCTCTTTCACTCTCATCAAGAGGCTCTTTAGTTCTTCTTCACTTTCTGCCATTAGAGTGGTATCGTCTGCATATCTGAGGTTGTTGATGTTTCTCCCGGCAATCTTGATTCCGGCTTGCGATTCATTCAGCCCTGCATTTCTCATAATGTACTCTGCATATAAGTTAAATAGGCAGGGTGACAATATACAGCCTTGCCGTACTCCCTTCCCAATTTTGAACCAATCAGTTGTTCCATGGCCGGTTCGAACTGTTGCTTCTTGACCCGCATACAGGTTTCTCAGGAGACAGGTAAGGTGGTCTGGTATCCCCATCTCTTTAAGAACTTGCCACAGCTTGTTGTGATCCACACAATCAAAGGCTTTTGCGTAGTCAATGAAGCAGAAGTAGGTGTTTTTTTGGAACTCTCGTGCTTTCTCCATGATCCAGCGCATGTTGGCAATTTGATCTCTAGTTCCTCTGCCTCTTCGAAACCCAGCTTGTACATCCGGTAGTTCTTGGTCCACGTACTGCTGAAGCCTAGCTTGTAGAATTTTGAGCATAACCTTGCTAGCATGTGAAATGAGTGCAATTGTGCGATAGTTTGAACACTCTTTGGCACTGCCCTTCTTTGGAATTGGAACGTAAACTGACCTTTTCCAATCCTTTGGCCACTGCTGAGTTTTCCAAATTTGTTGGCATATTGAGTGCAGCACTTTCACAGCATCATCATTTAGGATTTTAAGTAGCTCAGCTGGGATATTATCATCTCCGCTAGCTTTGTTGTTAGTAATGCTATCTAAGGCCCACTTGACTTCGCTCTCTAGGATGTCCGGCTCTGGGTCAGTGACCACACCAGCGTGGTCATCAGGAACATTCAGATCTTTCTTGTATAGTTCTTCTGTGTATTCTTGCCATCTCTTCTTAATCTCTTCTGCTTCTGTCAGGTCTCTGCCTTTTTTATCCTTTATCATGCCCATCTTTGCACAAAACGTTCCCTTGATATCTCCAATTTTCTTGAAGAGATCTCTAGTCCTCCCCATTCTGTTGTTTTCCTCGATTTCCTTGCATTGTTCATTTAAGAAGGCCTTCTTATCTCTCCTTGCTATTCTCTGGAAATCTGCATTCAGTTGTTTATATCTTTCCCTTTCACCTTTGCTTTTCGCATTCCTTCTTTCCACAGCTATTTGTAAAGCCTCATCTGACAGCCACTTTGCTTTCTTGCATTTCTTTTTCTTTGGGATGGTTTTCGTTGCTGCCTCCTGTACAATGTTACGAACTTCCGTCCATAGTTCTTCAGGCACTCTGTCTACCAGGTCTAGTGCCCTAAACCTATTCTTCACCTCCACTGTATACTCATAAGGGATATGGTTTAGGTCATATCTGACTGGTCTAGTGGTGTTCCCTACATTCTTCAGTTTAAGCCTGAATTTTGCAATAAGAAGCTCATGATCTGAGCCACAGTCAGCTCCAGGTCTTGTTTTTACTGATTGTATAGAGCTTCTCCATCTTTGGCTGCAAAGCACATAATCTATCTGGTTTCGGTATTGACCATCTGGTGATGTCCAGGTGTAGAGTCGCCTCTTGTGTTGTTGGAAAAGAGTGTTTGCTATGACCAGCGTGTTCTCTTGACAGAACTCCGTTAGCCTTTGCCCTGCTTCATTTTGCGCTCCAAGGCCAAACTTGCCTGTTGTTCCGTTTATTTCTTGATTTCCTACTTTAGCATTCCAGTCTCCTATGATGTAAAGGACATCTTTTTTGGGTGCTAGTTCTAGAAGGTGTTGTAGGTCTTCATAGAACCGGTCAACTTCATCTTCTTCGGCATCAGTGGTTGGGGCATACACTTGGATTACTGTAATGTTGAATGGTTTGCCTTGGATTCGAACTGAAATCATTCTGTCGTTTTTGAGGTTGCACCCCAGTACTGCCTTTCCCACTCTTTTATTGACTATGAGGGCTACTCCATTTCTTCTAAGGGATTCATGCCCACAGTAGTAGATATGATGGTCACCTGAATTAAATTCGCCCATGCCCGTCCATTTTAGTTCGCTGATTCCCAAGATGTCAATGTTCAATCTTATCATCTCATCTTTGACCACATCCAGCTTGCCTTGATTCATAGACCTCACATTCCATGTTCCTAAGCAATATTGCTCCTTGCAGCATTGGATTTTCCTTTCAACCTCAGACACATCCACAGCTGGACGTCCTATTGGCTTTGGCCCAGCCGCTTCACTCTTTCTGGGTCTACTTGGAATAGTCCTCCGCTCCTCCTCAGTAGCATATTGGACACCTTCCGACCTGAGGGGCTCATCTTCCGGCGTCATATCTTTTAGCCTTTTGGAACTGTTCATGGGATTTTCTTGGCAAGGTTACTGGAGTGGGTTGCCATTTCCTTCTCCAGTGGATCACTTTTAGTCAGAACTCTCTGCTACGACCTGTCCGTCTTGGGTGTCCCTGCACGGCATAGCTCATGGCTTCATTGAGTTACGCAAGCCCCTTCGCCACGACAAGGCAATGATCCATGAAGGGGGAGAGCAGTCTACAAGCATTTTAAACTAGAAACTGAAGAATTGGTGACTGTTCCTCCTACTGATTGGATATGAACACATACATATCCACACCCACTGTTGTTATACAGATCACGCTCGCATACTGTCGCTCTTCCAACACTTTATTATAGGGCCTTACAACAGATCGAATCGTGCAGCTGTCGCATCTAGTTGTGCTCTCAGGAAAACCCAAGATGAAGAGAGTTGTCAATTTTTTTGCTTAAAATCGTGTCTGTAGCAGCTGGAGTTTCCTTGAGATCTAAAACTGCACCTGGCCTTTCCTTTTGTTGGAAGCCAGACCGCACACAAGGCTTGCTGTGATGCAGTTTTGGTTTTATTGTCCTCTGAGATAGAGCCACAAAAATGTTGGCAAGACAGCTTTTCAGGGACCACAAAACCCAGTTGGGGATTCTGATTACAATCGCAGGAAGAATGTGAGCAGAGGAGACTGTTTGCGTTCTCCTATCTTATGGCACTGGAAAGGGGTTGAGCTGCTCTTCCTCCCTCCCTGCAACAAGCGTCTTCACTGCCTTGCTTTCCAGCTGTCCAGCAAGCAGTCGCTAGCAGGTACTGCCAGAGAGTAACTTCAGCATTCAACATGCAAAACTCCTTCAGGGTCCCCCTGAGCAGTGTTGACTTTTTTCAGATCGTTTGCAGAAGTTGGAATGAATAACATCAGGTCCTTCTTGGCCTTCAGGGTAAACATTCTGGGAGGCTCTGGCAAATATATTGAGATTCCACAGCCAGCACAGAATCTCATTGTTATGAGAGGTGGCCGGAGGGGGGGGGGAGAACACAACTGGGTAGGTTGACTTCTCTCTTAGAGGTAAGGCTTGATTGTTACCATTGAGACGTTGGAATTCAGCTAACGCATATAGAAGATTTATGCTAATTACTTCTTTCCAAATCCTCTCGGTTGTGTCAGTAAGGCCCTTTTCCATACGTCGCTACACAGGAGTGACAGCCACTTTCCCATGATGCAGTGCCACATCCTTTCTCCCAGTCATGTTCTGCTCTGGGTAGGAATTGCTCACATGATCAGGCCCATTAATATGGTTATGCAATTCACAGATCGCCATAGGGAAGCGACTCCCACACTGCTGGGAGTGCATAAAACATAAAATGGCTGTGCTTACATATGGAGGGTGCATAAAGCTCCTCTTGGAGTGTGATATAGAAATAGGAGTGAGTAAGCCAGACTTGTATAGGCATCCTGAGGGTTTATGTACAAGAGAGGAATTGGAAAGTTTTTATTCCCTGCTTTCTGGAGAAGAAAGGATGGGTATCAACTGAGAAAATGAATGAATAGTACATTCAGAAATAACAAGCCCTGCCAACTTATGCAAGGAATTCCATTGTGCTTCAGGATGCATTCTTGCCGACTGACTTGAGAAATTCATATTCCACTATGGAATCATGAATTCTACCCACGAGAAAATTAACAGCTCTGCTACACTTTATATGATTACTTATGCCAGGATGACTGAAAGGCAATTCAAGATCCCCTGATTGTGCCAGAGATGGTTGACTCTTTTGGAATTTACATCAGCCTCTCAGTCACTCTTTGTACACATAAAGAATTCCAGGGCCAAAGGAAGTTTTGAGGTTATCTCAGGATGAAAACTTCTGTAATTAGAGAGAACTTCCCTTTTTGCCATCATACTGACCACTGGCGTCGCTGCTGCATGGCGGGGGGGGGGGGACGCGACCGGGAGACGCATCACCCTCCCGACACGTCACCCCCAGGAGAGCAGCAGGCTGAGCCGCGTCTTCTTCAGCAACTTGCCCGCTTCTAAATAGGCCAGGCAAGGCTTCAAGCGGCGCATGCGCACAACACCGCTCGAAGCCTTGCCCTCAGAAGGGCTGAATGAAGGGCTAGAATATGAAGAAAACAAAAATCTACCTGTATACTGCCCCAGGAAGAAAACCATGTTGCTATGTAGTGAGAGCCTTCCTGAAATGTTCCAAGGTTGCATTGTGTAGACTGGTTTTTGTTGTTGTTTCAGAGTTGTATATCTTTTTAACGTTTAGTTCTGCAGTTTTAATTTTTCAAGATTAAAACGTTAGGAAGGCTGTTTTGGACACACAAACAGACTCTATTTCATTGTATAACAAGACAAGAGGTTCTCCTAGTTAAGTCTTTAGGATTTACTGAGCAAAAGTATAACTAGTTGACTCTCTGGTGAATGATATGTACTTGCATTGACCCAGAGGTCAGGAATATTGTGTGTCCAAGTACTTCACAAGCAGGCCCTTATAACAAGCTGCAAAACTTGTGGGAGGGAAGGGAGCAATAGAGACTGCATGTAAGGAACTTGAGTTCATGTGCTGAAACAAGAGTTTGCTGTCTCCTCTCCTACTGTTGCCAAGACGGGTCTGTTCTAGCTAGTATAATTTGAAAGGGAGGGGAGGCTCCTTCCCCTAAATGGCGACTGTTTTGTGTTTCCTTAGACTAGAGGATAGCGTTGAGTGGGTGGAAGTGTACAAGGAAGGGAAAGGAAGACCCAGCCAGATCTTGAACTTGTTCCGAGTAGCAAGCCCTGGGGCAGTGCTGTGACCCCAAAGTGGCCTGGTGTGGCTGGCCCTTCCCAACAGATGGCTCCTGCAGGAAAGGAATGCAATCAGGCAGTGAATAGCCGAAGAGTTGACTCTGTCCTGCCTTTTGATGCTGCCTCTCTGCCCTGGCTCAGTGTGCCCACCAGGGTAACATTAACACAGTTGAGCAGGACACTCCTACTACCGTTTTGTAGGCACGGAGGCAGGTTAGCTGAGATCACCCCTTTCAAAGGAGGCTGCTGCCTCAAATCTGGTGACCGTTGTTATCATTGAAAGAAAAGAGCAGTTCTATGGAGAGAGAGAGAGCAGACCCATGACGTCTCTCACTGGAGGGGTTGACGTTGCTAAAACATGTCTGTCTGAACTCCACACTGGCCCAGGGTGGGTAGGGGTGTCACTTATCAGTTTTTCCTTTCAGAGAAATAAAATCTTTTGGGATCTGAAGCCATGTAATAATCTTTAATACTAAATTTTACAATAACATGCAAAAATCCAATGTTTCAGCTGTCAATACTGGCAGCATTCGTCAGGGAAAGAAAATGAGACCATTGGGGATGTCTTTTGTTTTTCCTTTGTGTATGCTTTTTTAAAGCTAGACACTGTCATGGCTTTTCCCAAAGAATTCTGGGAATTGTAGTTTGGGATGATACTGTGATTTCTTAAGAGATCACAGAATAGAAACCCACCCATCCCCCATACACATACACACTCACGTGGAGCTCAATTTCTGGTTCTTAATAGATTTTCTTTTTTCCCTTCCCTTGGGGGAAAGTGAGAGAAATTAATGATTTTAATATATCTGTGATAGTTGGGCCCCTGTGTGTCCACACAGAAAAAAAAAAAGAGAACAGGAACTTCCGGTTTAATTTTGTGTGGAAAACGTTGATTGTGTTTGGAGTTTTTAAGCATTTTAAAAATCAACTCATCTCCATGAGAGTCAGCGGAGCACAGGGCTTCTGCATGCAGGTGTTTTTGGATTTGGGCTGGGAAGAGGTCAGAGGGGACAATTTTAGAAGACTGCCCTTTTGCGGCAAGCTGGAGGAGTGTCTCTGTACTGGAGGCTTTTAGCTGGAAATCCAAACCTGGCTCAGCCCCATCTCTAAGCTGCAGCATTAATGGGACAACATTGCTGGTTATCAAAAGTCTCAGCCACTCGCCTGCAATTTAAGGAAATGGACTGTGTTGGTTTGGTGTCGAACATTTTTAAATGTTCAAGTACTTAAAAAAAAAATGTGCCCATACGGTAAGACCTTTGGGGTCTAGTTCAGTGGCAGAGCACCTACTTCATGTGCAAAAGGTTCCAGGTTCAATCCCTGGCATTTCCAGGGACGGCTGGGAAATGCCCACCCACAACCCTAGAGAGCTCCTGCCAGTCAGCGCAGGCACTGCTGAGCTAGATGGACTGGCTGGCATCTGACTCAGTAGAAGGCAGCTTCCGATGTAACCTATGCAGAGCCAGAACTCCTCTATTAGAACATGTTTTTGGGAGGGACAAATTGCTGTCCTATCATAGATGTGTTAAAATTGTGAATTTCACAACCGGTTTTATTCTGTGGGCAGTTCTTACTTCTGTGCTGGGGACGGACAGACACACACACACACACACACACACACACAGTATCTTCCAATGCAAAGCTTGAACGTTCTCTATCAAGATAGTGAGGTGTGTAACTCTGTTGTTTTCTTATCTCTGTTCCCCTCATAGAACTACACTGGAAAGGGAACGATGGTTTAAACAGCCTAACAGCTCAATTCTAACTGTGCTTTTACAACAGCGGAACAATGGTTCTGCTCTTGTAAATGGCCATACAGTGGCACGCATAGCGTGGAACCAGCACCGCTAGCAGCGGGCCACTGCTGGCTACCAACGGGACTGCAGGTAAGCTGGTCCAGGGTCAGGCGGTGGAAGGCACAGGGCAGGCAGGAGATGGAACGGGGTAGGGAGGGAGTGGATCTCGGTGGCATCAGCGTGCGTCAGGATCGTCTCCCCGTCCCTCTTCCTTACTCTTCTCATTTCTGCATCAACCAAATGGCTGGCACAGATCCAAGGAGAGACCCATTGGGGCAGTGGAGGCTTGCCCCAGAGTAAGGGAACAAATGTTCCCTCACCTCAAGGAGACCTTCGGAATGCAGCGCATGCTTCGTTGGTGTGACTGCATCTGCGGTGGGGGGAGTGGGGAGTTAGGATTGGGCTGCTAGTTTGTGTTATAGTTATGCCATGTGCGATTGCCTTTCTCATTGCAGAACCGGAGGCCTATCTTTGGCAGCTGACTGATATAAATTATTAGCATCTTCCTTTTAGACTAGGGGTTTTTGTTTTGTTTTGTTTTTGCTGAAGCAGCCTCCATTTGGCAAGCCTTTTCTCTTCCATTCTCTGCCAGCTACTGTAGTTCTTGCAGCCGGTCAAAGGACTAGAGTGAGTCTTGCAATGGGAAACTAATTAAGCAGCTACCTTCCCCCCCCCCACTGCCCTTTGGCTTTTCACTACCTCCATTTGCTTTCTCTGTCTTCAGATACCCACCCCAGCAAACTGGATTAATTAAAACCATCAAAGCCAAGGCAATTTGCAGTAAATGCAGAGAAATGTGCCTTCTTCCTCTTCTCACCCCCTGAGCGACTGCAATAAAATGTAAAAGAGATCATGCTCTTTGTATCCAGAAGGAATACTGTCTTTCATTTCTGGCCTCATAAGTAATACTAGAATGGACTGAAATTGCCTCTCAAAGGTAAGTACGGGTTTCACTCTTTTGCAGCTCAGTCGTTAACCCATAAAAAGGTAGGAAATGTGTGTTCAGGGGCAGTCCGTCTGTGAACACCTCGACAGAAGGGCACAGCGTGTTTTATCTTTCCCGATACACAAGTGTTTGAGGCACTGAGCAGGGAAATGTATGGAACTACAGTAATTGTATCCGCTCAACAGTCAGCATGCAGTGACTCTTTCTCTTGTATCTCCTCAGTTTGAGCAGTCCTCCCTGCAGGTGGCTCACCAACAGAGGAGGGACCTACTCAGTAACGTGTGTAATCGCTACACCCGCAAGCGGCGCCTTCTGACTCCTGATGACTTGCGCCACCTGGTGGTTGATGATGTCCATGGGCTGCTCTACTGCTACGTCCCCAAAGTGGCCTGCACTAACTGGAAGCGAGTCATGATGGTCTTAACAGGACAGGGCAAGTACCAGGACCCACTGGAAATCCCAGCCAACGAGGCTCATGTATCATCCAACCTGCGTACACTCTCTGAGTATAGTGCTCCTGAGATCAACTACCGCTTGCGTAACTACCTCAAGTTCATCTTTGTACGGGAGCCTCTTGAGCGGCTGGTCTCGGCCTACCGAAACAAGTTCACTCGTAGCTACAATACGGCATTCCATAAACGTTATGGGACAAAGATAATCCGCCGGCATCGGCAGGACCCTAGCGACGAGGCCCTGGAGCACGGCCATGATGTACGTTTTGAGGAATTTGTGTACTACTTGCTGGATCCACGGACGCAGCGTGAGGAACCGTTCAATGAGCACTGGGAGCGGGTACACTCCCTTTGCCACCCCTGCATCATTCACTATGACGTAGTGGGTAAGTACGAAACATTGGCTGAGGATGCCAGTTACATCCTGCGACTGGTTGGGGCTGACGCAGGCGTCAAGTTCCCTTCTTCCTCCAAGACCACAAGGACCAATGACGACATGACAGCCAAGTTCTTCCAGAACATCAGCCCCTTCTACCAAAGGAGACTATTTAATTTATACAAAATGGATTACTTGCTCTTCAATTACTCCATCCCTTCTTATTTACACATCCGATGAGGCTGGTGACAAGGTTTCCTGGCCTCTCCCTCGCCATTACTAACGTCTGCTGTCAGCCAATAGCCATAGGAGCCACCTTCCCCACTTGTCACCCTTGCTGTGATGGACCACATGGTATGATTCCAGCCTGCTAACACTGCAGTCACGAATTGTCTCTTCCTCTCCCCATTCCCCTGAAAGGAATCTACTGTTGTCTAATTATCCTTATTCTTCAACCAAAGAAAGTCATTTCCAGGAAGTCCTGGAATTGTGGCCTTTTGTCCAGAGATGGGAGATTCAATCGGAGAAGCAATAAAATTTGTGTTTTTATCTGTGTGTTTTAAAGTTCCCTCAAGCTTTTCTCTTCCTCATAGATTGAAGAAGAACTTTGTGAGCCAAAAGTGTCTTATTGTGAACAATGTCTTAGTGTGAATGAGAATTTTCTTTGAGACAAAGCCTATTTCATCTCCTCTCCTACACACACACTCTCTCTCCTCTCTCTCTCTCTCTCCATTGGCACATGATACATCTGGACAGTTTTTTAAGACATAGCCCACCATGTTTTACGCCCATACAAATTCCATTGGTACGAGTAGCAGTTGCACTGGAGCAATGCTTAGTAGGTTGCCCGCGTGTGCAATTTGAGTACATGAACGTCCAACTTCCCTCTTTTTATTATATTGTATGTGTGACTGAGTTATTGTGACTTTGCGTGTGTGTGTGTTGCAGTGGCTAGCTGCACATTGTGGGCCCAACGTATTTAAGCTTCAGGACCAGGCTATTCAATTTATTTGTTGCAGAGGGACAAAGTTGAAAAACACTTGCGCTTGCAATGAGAGGATCAGAAATATTTTGCTGTACCCAATTGAGATAAAATAAATGTGCTAATTAGCATGCTAATAAATGTGCTAAGATTACGTTAGTTTGACATTTTGGCTTCTACCACCCTCCAGCCCTGCAGATGGGATATCCCTACCCCCCTCCTGCATCTCTCTCTCTCTCTCTCTCTCTCTCTCTCTGAAAGGCAAGTATATAGAATACACCTCTCAGACCCAGTATGTCCCTTGTTTCTGGACATTTCCCCGCCCCTTTTTCTCACAGGCTTTCCAGTGGGAGAAGAACATGTCCATAGGGAGATTGTCATCAGTCTCTGCTCTTCATGGAAGCCTGCATGCTCTTGACTTACTGTTATTCCTTTGGTGGGAGGAGTGTGGCTAGCATCCTCAGCCAACATTTCTCGAGGTTGGCCTCTCTGAGCCAGAAACAGAGGATGTAGGCAGGGGTGTAACTCTGTGATACAGCATGCTATGCTGGTGAGCCACCTGGACATTACTCCAGAATAAATATAATCCAGGCACCCTGTACACTAGGACTATGCTGAATGTTCATATTTTTTTTGGGCAAACGTCATGCTTTCAGGCTCACAATATCCTCCCCCTTGCCAACTGTATGTGTTTTGTTTATGGCAGTTTACAGTCATTTTATGTTTCTCCTTTGTGCTGTTCTTTTTTACTTGTTTTTTTTTCTCATTTCCCTTCACTGTGTCATCACAATTGAGGATCACATAGTTAATGTGATGATGTCATGATATAATCGGACCTTGCCTTGTCATGGAACGATGAAACATACTGAAAAACTTCCTGTACTTGCTTGTTCCCTTCCACCCCAACTGGAGTGGGTACTTTTTCCTCCCGGGTGGCCCATCTGAGTTTCCCTTTTTCCCTTGGCTTCTATTTTTTTTAATATTATGCTCTTACCTCTGATTTGCACTCCTACCCATGAAGCATTTTAAAACCCCAACTCTTGCACTGAGAGAGTCCCCCGCTGCTTAGCTGAGTCCTAAGAAATCATGGAGCCACTGCTCCGGTCAGGTTGCCTGACTGGAAGTTGAACCTTCATCCAAGTTGTAGTTTTGCAAGATGCATCTGAAATGAGTGAGGCTGGCTGGGCCTACCCTGAGAGGAAAGACGAGAGACTTTGAAAGGACAAACTCTTTTTAGAATTCGTATTCTAAAGGGGATCTGGTACGCACAGGTACAGGAAGTGCTTGTATTGGGGCTACCCTGCTCTGTGCTTGAATAAGCTTACATCACATTAAACCTGGATGCCGCCGTTGCCATAGATGACCACTGCAGACATTGCCACAGTCTGCAGACTAGTTATTCCCATTCAAAGTCGCTGCTTTCTTTTTATGGGCCAAGTCTATCTCCAAGGGTGTTGATTTATTTTGCAACAAAGCACTTTGGAATCCTGAGGAAGACGTCATTGTCTGGGAATGGAAAGGTAGGGGATTTTATTCAGTGATCATGTGGTATTGAGTGAGTGAGTGAGTGAGTGAGTGAGTGAGTGAGTGAGTGAGTGGACATGTTGCTTGTGCATGGAGGGAGAGAGACAGATAAGCAGAGGCACTTAGCTCGCATGCCATTGTTGGTCTATTCAGCTTTGGAACCTTTTTTACTTGAAGAGACAATCCTGGAGCTGTACATTTTAATTAGTCCAAATGGACAGGTTTGCTTCAATAAAGCATTTTTGTCTCTACTATGATACATTCATTTTCTGGTGTGTATGCTGACTTGTGCAAAACTGTAGCAGTTTGCTAAATCTTCAGGGAGTTCGAGTAGGCTGAAAACCTACAGGCTTCATCTGCTAAAAGCTTAATAGCTTGGGGCTGAGGTAACTCCTTTTGAACATCCTATTCAATCCCATGGTTGCTTTTTTCCATCGGACCAAAATGAAATCCATATGCAGACAGGTCTTGAAATGGTTTGGAGGTAAAATTTGGAATTGGCCTGGCCCATAATTGGATAAACCAATTAAGGGATTAGCTCTCAATGTAGAGGTTTCCAGGTGACAGTTCTACATTTGAATCCTGCTCTTCCTCCGAGTACATCAGGGTGGTATGCAGTGAGTTTTCCCATTTTATTCTCACAACAAACCTGCAAGGTGGGCTAGACTGAGAGTAATTGACCCAAGGTCATTTAAGAAGCTTCACGGCTGAGGGGGATTTGAATTTGAGCATCTCCTCAAAGACGGACTCTGCTATACGCAACAAACTGCCCACTAGCGTCACTAGGACGCGCGTCACCCTGGGGTGGGGGCGCGCGTGTCACCCTAGTGACGCTATATATCGCGGCGCGGGGGGGCGACCCGGCAGAGAAGCTGAATGGAAAGGGGACGGGATGTAATGGGATTGAAGACCTTCAGAAGCAAGATGGTAAAGGAAGAAAGACAGAAGTAAATGTGCTGAGAAGACATGAGTGGAGGAAGCAGGAAGATTTATTATTTTTCCACATTTTATACCACCTTCCTCCAAAGAGCTCAGGGACAGTGGTGGTGGGGATGACGCGGCGGCAGCGGGTGGGTGCCGCGCCGCCCTCCCACTGCTCAGGGTGGTGTACATGGTCCCCTTCCTCCTTTTGTCCTCACAACAACCCTGTGGAGTAGGTAAGGCAGAGAGATCATGACTGGCCCAAGGTCACCCAGGAAGCTACTTGGCTGAGTGGGGATTTGAACAAGTCTAACACCACAGCCACTACACCATGAAAGACCAGGAGGCCAAAGAGTGAGTGGGATTGGAAAAGAACCAATCACAGTCCAGGAGCATAAAGGGTAGTGCACTGTTGACAATGAAGGGGTGGGCAAAAGTGATGAGACTGCGTAGGCGGGCAGGAAAGCAAGCAAGCAGAGTTCAACATGCTGACTTGATACCTGCCACGTGTCTCTCTAGCAGCCCAATCCTGCCTAACTATATGCAGCCGGCCTAAAGGGCCGGCCACTGTATCCTAGGCCCATTGCGGCCTGCTCCAGGCGCAACTCGGGAGACTTCCCCCAGTGTCAGCCGCGCAGGCCGCAAGGGGCCTCCTTGGATGCACACCAGCTCTGAAGCTGGCGTGCATCTGGGGAGGCCGTGTAAGGCCGACCTGGGCTGCGACGGGGCTCAGGATATCGGCACATCTCAGCGTCAATATCCCTGCCCCTCCCAGCCCGGGCTGGCCAATGAACCCCCTCCCTCGCCACCCCAACCCGCCCATCCCTGCCCCTGTAGCGAGTGGCCTAGGTCTTACTTGGGTCATCCAACACAGGTCCAGTCTGCTGGGGGAGTGAACGGTGCCAGCCTCCGCGCTGGCGCCACTTACTCTCTGGCTGCCAAAAACATGCTTTACAGCACATTTACTGCACCCTAGGCCGGCGGAGTGCTAGCTCTGCCACACTATAGTTGCACAGGATTGTGCTGTAGGTCTGTAGCCATACTGTCTGTCAAATGGTGTGAGTGCTTCAAATTGCACTCATACCATTTGCACATCAGCTATCTGATATTCTTCTCTGCAGTTGCAAAGTCTCTGGATTGACTCTGAACATAATGCATAAAAGACCGACTTTTGTGCTCTTTTCAACGCTTCTTTTGTGTGAGTGTGCTGTTTCTTTCCACCCTGCCGCTTCCTTTAATGCACAGCGCCACTTTGTGCTAAGGTGCAATCAGTGATGCTCTGACACTCCACGTACTGCAAATCCTCTAGAAACCTTGCTGTGACAAAAAGTTAATTTGTTGCACTCAAGGATAGGCACACCCAGGAATGAGAATCCACATTATTGGGTGGATGTAACATGAGCTTGCAATCTTCCAAGTTAATGGACCAAGGGTTTCCACAATCAAAACAAACTATATAGCAGTGTGGCAACCCAATGCAGTGTAGGAAGACAACATTATGTTATCTAATTGTCAAAACAGTATTTTAAAAACTCTAACAGTAGTTGATTTGGATGCAAGGGCCACTGGGATCAATGAAACTGTCATTTCTAGGTAAGTGTGCTTAACATTGCAGCCTAAATCACACCTAGACTAATATACAGATACTTTACGCTCTATGTATTCTGATTGCAGAAGGAGGTTTCTGCTAATGTGGTCATATATCTAGCCAAAGTTAAATTCTTCTAGCCACCCCCCCCCCCCCGGTTATTTCAGTGGAAGAGTCAAGTGCATGAAATCAATGGGACCAAAATGCACAGGCAGCCCAATTCTGCGCAACATCTGCAAAGCGCGCTGTGCCAGATCCTGCGCAGGATTGGGCCCATGCTGGTGAAACTGGGGCACACCTCGGGGGAAAGGAGCATTTGTCTCTTTCCCTCCAGTGTAAATCCCAGTGACCCCAATGGGCCTCCTCAGAGGTGCGGCAGCTATTTTGCTCGTGCACATCCGAGGGGCCGGTGTAAGGCCAGCCAGGCCCAGGAAGGGGCGCTGGATATCGACTGAGCGTGACGCCAATATCCCTGGCCTGACTGGCCAATTGCACCCTCCAAAGGTGGGAGCTGGGGGGGGGGGGAGAACAGCACCAAAAAGACAGGAAGAAGCAGGAATTTAGGCCTCAAAAAAAGTGCCAAGCCACTATTATGAAAAGAAGAGTACCATATAACTGCCCCAATGCATTTTGAGGATAAATTGGTCTTCATCCTCAGGACAGTAATGTATTCTCTTGTATAGGTTGCATTGCCCAAGCTGTACATCTTGCTGTGTGATTCAGTACTGATTAGAGCAAAGCAAATCGCTCTCTGCCATTCTGAGTAACTGTTAGATGTCATATTTTCAAAGAAGTGGGGGAATGACTGTTCTAGTTTCTGTGTACCAGTAGCCCTTGGTGCAAAGTGACATTTGTCTTGAGCTTAGCAGAGGCTAATGTGAGTCTGCACAAAACCTTGTATGCTCTATTTTAAGATTGTTACAAACTGCAGACCTTGTGGGGGGGGGAGGGTCTTTCCCATCAGTGTTGTATTCCTCCCACCCCACCCCACCCCCAGTTCTGCTTAACATCCAGCCTGAAGAAGAGTGCTGGAGAACTCAAAAACTTGCTTGCTACTTTGTGAAATTTTAGTTGGTTCTCAAAGGCATTACCTACAGTGATAAAGGCTTTTTGCACTATATCTAGCAGTACAGGAGATCTGACAATATTTGGGCTGCTGCTTTAAACTGCAAGGTTCTGATACCCATAGAGTCTTGGGTCAGTCAGCGTAGAGCTATGGGGACACCTTGAGGCTAATTTGCTGAACTGCAATCATTTGAATCTAATGTAGGCGTTGACACCCCATGCTTTCTATATGGTAATTACAGGTCTGATCTCTGCCACATTCTCTGTAAGAATTTCTTCCCCTGCTGTTTAAAATAACTGGGTAATTCTGATGTCATTTCAAGTTAATAAGCGGCCAAACCTCTCTTCTGCTTAGGAGACTGATTTGGTGGTTATAGGGAGATAGCACAACAACAAACTTCAACAAGGCATTGTGCAAATATAGGCTGTTTGCTATCCTTTTTTTAAAAAAAAGGAGCTAGAAAGATACCCAGAAATGTGATGGGCCACTGATTTGCTCAGCAATACTGACCCTTGTGGCACAGAAGATGTATCTGCAAACCTGCAGTTGTAAATGCACATCATTATTATAGGTCACTTTTTTGTTGTTTGCTCTGCCAGCCCCTAGAGCAGGGGCATCAACCATAAGGCTCACAGGCTGGATACGGCCTCTGGAAACTCCTTATCCGGCCCATTGTGCTCTCCCAGCGCCACCCTTTCAGCAGCGCTGTTTCTGCCAAGGCTCTGGGAGGGAAAGACGGAAGGAGGCCTCAGAAGGCAAGGGATGATACAAGGGAAGGAGCAGGCCAAGAGGGGTAAAAGAAGGAGACGTCGCCAAGGTGTGGGGAAAGCCCACTTATCACGCAGGTTACCCTTTAGTGCTGCTTCTGCCGAGGCATCACTTCGCAGAATACCTCTCAGCTGCTGAGCTGCAAAGTGACGGCAAAAGCGGCGCTGCTGAAAGGGTGACCTGCGTGATAATTGGGTTCTCCCATATCTTGAAAATATGATCAAGAGTTGCATACTTTCTCTTCTGTCATTTGCAGCTAATGAGTTCCTATGTGAGAACAAAGTGTTTATTTCTGCCCATTATCTGCTTCATTTTGTCACTTCTGGCCCTCAGCAGGCATCATGAATGCCATTCAGCCCGCTGTATGAAATGATTTTTGACGCCACTGCCCTAGAGCAGCATTTCTCAAAGTCCTACAGGGAATTTACTCCCCTGTACGTCTTTGTGGGGGTGGAGTGATATCGGAGGCAGCGCTCCAGGATTGCGCCTGCCTCCGACTCAGAAACGCTATTTTAAACGATGCCCACTTCTGTTTTTTGGCAAAAATGGAAGTGGGCTTTGCAATGCGATCAGCACCGTTTGGAGCCTTGGAGAGGCCTGCAGAGGTGGCAGTGCCCTCCCCTTGGGCCCTTCTGGGAGCTGGCAGGGCAACCAGGTAAGCTGAAAAATAATAATTCATGAGTTGGAGGCGGGTGCGATCCTGCAGCACCACCTCCAACATTCGGGCTGGCCACCCCCTTAAGGGGGTATCATGTACCTCCGGGGAATGCGGTGGGCCGCGACCCACCACTTTGAGAACCCCTGCTCTGAATCTTTTCAGTGGATTTTTTCAAGTGCATCAGGCAGAAATTTCAGTTTCCTTTTAAGAGCTTTTGTGTTTTGTGAACAGGAGAAAACTGGTTATCAAATATTTCACAATTAAGTTTTGGCTCCTCAAGAAGATCAAGTTGATGAAAAAAAATGGGGGAGGGCATTGCTCCCAAGTGTGTGTTGTGTTTGCCCACAGCGGTGGCAAGATCATTTAGTAGAACAACAACATGGTGACTCCTAGCCTTCCCACATTGGGAAGGAAGGAAAAAATGGGTCCCTGTTGATCAACCTGTGTTTGTAGCACCATATGGACTTGACTCGCATAAGCCCTGGTTGCTCATAAGAGCTGTGAATTTGCAGCAGAGTAAGCTGGATTATCTGATGCCACAAAAGACAAAGCTCCTCTATCGTCGTGGGAAGAGGGAGGGCGTTTTAGGAATTGTTGCTTCTCTCACCCCTACGGCACTAGGACACCAGAAGCTGCACTGGCTGGAGTTTTTCTGCTCTATGCAGCGATACGAGAGAGAGAATCCTCATATTTTTCGCTCCATAAGACGCACTCCCCCCCAATAGGCGGAAATGTCTGTGCGTCTTATGGACCAAATGCTGTAAAAAATGAGTAAAATGTCTTGCTTTAACAATTAATTTTAACGGCGCTTGGCAGCGTACTGCATTGCTGTAGCACCTCCGATCTTCGTCCCGCATTGCTGGGACTGCCCCCAGTCAGCAGCTCCAAGACGTGAGGCTCCCAGGTGCTGCACGCAACCAGGGAGCCCTGCACAAACATCACAGCAACTGTGATGTTTGCGCAGGGCTCCCTGGTCGTGTCCAGCGCCTGGGAGCCTTGCGTCTTGGAGCTTCTTGGAGCAGCACGCCTGCCCGCAGGGGAGGCATGGCGGGGGGGGGCTCAGGAAACCATGGAGGGGGTGTTCACTCTTATCCACAGTTTCAAGTATCCACGGAGGGGCCTGGAACATATCCCCAGCGGATAGGGGGGGGAGTACTGTACATATACATGGGAAGAGAGCGGAAAATGTAAACAGTAGGGCCAAATAACCACGAAATATAAGAACTACAGTCAATAAAGATTTTTATAAGTCTTTTGAAGGCTGAAGAAGCACTATCCAGGGACAGACATCACCATGTTGTGTGGTACACATTTGGCAGCGTGATTCTGCCTAACTTTAGACCAGTGGAGCTCTCGCTTCACCAGCCTAAGGAGCTCTAAAAGTGCTGTAAAGCACTTTTGCAGCTCCTGAGGAGTAAGCGACGCCGGCGCAGGGGATGGAGCGTCTCACTTAGTCATCAGCCAGGACCTGCACCAGCCGACCCAGACAAGTCCTAGGCTGGTCGGCGGGAGGATGTGGGGAGAGCGGGCCGTGGTGGCAAGGGAAGGGGCCATTGGCTGGGCCCGGTTTGGGAGGGGGCAGGGATATCGGCGCCAATATTCCAAGCACCTTCACGGGCCAGGCTGGCCTTGCACAGTCTCTCCAAATGCATGCCTGCTAAAGAGCTGGCACGCATCCGAGGAGGCCCATTGGGGCCTCTGGCGCTTACACTGGGGGAAGGGAACAAACGTCCCCTTCCCCCAAGGTGAGCCTGGGCTGCGCCGGCACGGCCCACATTATGTTCAGGATGCAGCGGCCGGCCATTTAGGCTGGCCGCTGCAACTTGCGCAAAGTTTTGCTGTTAATGATGAACACTGATGATCCGCCAATGCTTTAGCCTCTAAATAGTTTTTTTAAAAATGCATTTTAAGAGCTCATGAAATGATGTAGGCATGCAATGGGAAATGTGTCACTTATCATCACCCAACATGCCACAGGCGTCAGGCACCAGCGAACAGGTGCGTATGATGCTTGTGCAACCACATTCGACCAAGCACTCACTATGCCACACAACTGGGAATTCTGTTTTCGCTGCAAAAATGAAATCTGTTTTGATGAGTACTGTCCACCTCCATCTGCAGGTATTCATAGCACCTTGCATACATTATTCTTCCTGGGCTGACACGTTCTCTGCCCTCCACTGGCTTTTTCTTCCTTCTCTCTGGCTTCCCACCCCCGCTTCTTTCCCCCACCCACTCCTCTCTTTTCCCTGGCTCCCCCCTTTCCTTCTTTCTCCACCCCCCCTCTCTGGTTCCCCCCCACCGCTCCCTCCCCATCCCATTCCTCTCTCTCCCATCCCATCCCTGTTTTTCCCCTCCCCTCTTTTTTCTGCCCCAAGGCATTTTTCTCCCTCCCTTCCCTGGGCTGTTGTGCGCTTCCTCCCTCAGACAGCTTACTTTGAGTGACAGATGGATAGACCACTCTTTCCTTTCATCCCTCCCTTCCAGGACTGGCTCCTTCTTCAGATAAAGGCTTCAACCGCGGCTCCTTCTGCATCCCATGCTCCAGGCCTTTTGAAAAGGCAAGGCAGACATAGGAAGGAAGGAGGAAGCTGGTGGAGCGGGCCAGAGTGCCCACCAACTCTAGTCTCTATTGCTTTCCTCAGTTTCCTCCTCCTGTTGTGGGACCAGCCTCTGCCTTTTCAAGAGACAGGACAGAGGGGGGAGACAGCTGGCAAGGACCGGGAAGTGGAACCAGGGACTTGAGAGTTTTATCTCCTACTTTGGTGTCCTCGTACAGACACACAGCCACCCCTGGCTATAGCAGTGCTAAGACTTAACAGGAGCGTGCAAATTCTGTGATCTGACTAAATTGTAAATTGCAACTTTATCCTTAGTATGAATGTGCGCACACCTTTGCAAATCACTTGTGTGGTTTTCTTGCAGAATCCTTAGCCTTATGCTGGTGGGATCTGACATCCAAGCCACCTTTGTTCTGGCAGCACTCCTGTGCCTTTAACAGCTGCATGACAGGCAACAAACCAACAGATGCAGCCTTCCTCCAGTAGGGAAGTGCCATCATGGGGCAGACAGATGGCTTGCCTACAGCTGTGGTTCCAAGGAAAGGCTCCGTGAATCTGCTGATATTCAGCAAAGAAGGGGGAAGCCAGCTGGCTGTCCTATATAGCCTGCAAGCTAGCAAGAAGGAAACTTGTTTTTCACCAGAAGTTTGGCGGCTGTGACCTGCAGCCTCTAGTAGATCTTTGGAGTTAATTAGGGCCCGTTCTTACATGTTGACTCTCCTGAACATGGCTGGCTTCCTGTTGTATCGCTGCAGATTGCCGAAGCCCTGTCTTCTCCCTGCTCGAGCTCATGTGCAGAATGACACTAATTCTCTCTGCCTCTCGCTTTTGGAGCAGCACCAGTGAAACCATTTATCATCTCTCTTCTGCTGAAAAGTCTGCAGATTCTCATGTGGTTTCAATCTTTGTCAATTAGATTAGAGTACATTGTGTAAAATGGATTTAATCTGCCCTCTCTCTGGCTGAATTAATCAATAAACCGCCACCAAATGGCCACACTTTTCTCTATCTCGCTCAGCGGGAAGACGCGCTGCTCTCCAAAAGGCTCTCGGAAGGGGAACTTTAATCATTTTGTTTCAGCAGAACACCAAAGGTTCTGGCTTAGTAATAAATCTTCGTTTCCTCCACAAAGATTTAAAAAACTGATCTAATTACTGCAAGATGCAGAAGGGCCTGCTGCTCAAACCTCAGCCCTTTGAAATAGTTTCTATGAAAAGAGAGCTGCCGTTTGGCCAGCATGCCCAAGGGGCTCAGCGGTTAATTTCTAAAAAGAAAAAGTGTAGGGGCTCTGCTACCAGCCTGTCTGAAAGATATACCCCTTGACCTGGATGTGTCGGTCTGTCCGCATCAAGCTAAGAAAATATTACTGTAGCCAGAAAGTACCGGTAAGTGTTCTGCCTTAACTCCCTGTCCCTGTATCCTAAAACATCCATGTCCTTTGACTTTTCCTCCTCCAGCTCTGCCATCCTCAGCTGCCCAAAGTTCTCCTGCTCCCTCAAGTGTTTTCACCCCTTCTCCCTTGTTGCCTGGAACTGCTTCTCAGAACATCTCTCTCTCTCTCTCTCTCTCTCTCTCCTCTTTGAATTCCAGGTGTTCACTGATAACCCCTTAGTCCCAAATCCCGAGTGTAATTAATCCCCAAGGATACGTAAATCAAATAAATGCAACTTCTCCCCCCTCCCAGCTCACCCTTGCCTTAATTTACCTTCCCATCCTCCGCTGTCTCCCCGGTACTGAATTTTAGATTGTAAACTCCTCGAGGCAGAGACCTGTCCTCTACGTTGTAAACGGTGACATACATTGACAGCACTCTGTCTGTAATGGGTTGGATCTAAAACATGGAAGGGAGCTGTTGGTGCTCCTCTGCAAACATTTGCGCAGAAGTGATGCAGAGGTTGCGCAACATTCTTGGGCAAACAGAAGAAGATCCTTTGATTTCACTTTTTCTAGCTTAGCACTCCAGCACAAGGGTGTATAGAACAGCAGAAGACGTCTTCCATGTGAGGACAGCACCTGTGACAGCACCAACTCTATTGAGGAGGTCCAGGCTTCCTGGCACTGCTTTCCGACCAGGGTACTGGTTCTGCATGGCTTCAGTGGGGACAGCAGAAAAGATGATATGGGCCCAAGCTAGCAAAGGAAGCATTTGGCTCCATGCCACCACCACAACATGGAGTGAGGAGCACCTAGCTGTTGGAGGACTGAGAAAGCAGCCACTGAAGGCAGCTGCCCCCAACCTATGTCCTCCAGGTGACCCACTGATTGGAGCTTGTGCTGAGGGACTTCTGAACAAAAGAGAGCAATGCAGAAAACCCCTGCCAGAGTTTAAGAGGCAGATTGCGCGGGGTCACCATAGACTCCGTTTGTACAGTTGCACCAACCCTGCAGCAGTCATGCAAAACTCCTCCTCCGTGATCAGGATTCACATCGTAGGGGTCATGCATGTGGGTGACCTTCAAGGCTGTCATCTCTTACCCCAGGCAGGCTCTGGGTGTTGCCCATAGTTGAAAAGGTAGCCATGGCTCCTCCCACCCATCTCCTGTTCAATTGCCTGCCTTCTTCCTGATCTGCTATGAAGCACAGCTGGAGACTTGGGCACTGCATCAGGTAAGCAAAGGGTGTGTGTGTGTGTGTGTGTGTGTGTGTGTGTGAGAGAGAGAGAGAGAGAGAGAGAATAGGAGCATTGCCTGCTTTTTCTCGTGCTTTGGTTAGAAATTGCAGGACAGAGTCCAAGTAAGAGAGGGGAGACTTGGTCACCCAGCTTATATTGTTTCCCATGAGAGCACCAGTGAGCCTGATGGAGGGGAAATAGTGGAGTGGGGAGTTAACACATGATGACCCAGGTAGTGCTGGTATCAAGTCACTGTGGACTCCTGCTGGCTGGCCCCACAATGCCCATGGGCCATGGTTAATGCTGCCACTGGGTACTGGGGCTTCAGGAATCAGCCAGGTGAGCTCACCAATGAGTGTGGGCCCTCAGGCAATGCCCCACCTGGCCGATCTCTGAACCCAGGTTATCTATTGCACTCCATGGGGCAGAAGCCATTCCTTCAGTCATTTACGGGTGTGTGTGGTGCTGTGCACAATTGTCAGTGTCGGCTTGAGTGAACTCAATACCAACAATAAACCTATAAACCAAAGAGCAATTAGTGAATTGGAGGTACAAATAAATCCCGCCTTCAGTGACAAAAAAGAAAAACTGAGTCTTTTCACTGTAATATGCAATACAACCTGGTTGATTTTCTTGACTTGCAAATGCGTTTTTTAGATCACTTAGTATGCCAGTAAACAGGAGGACTTGTTTGCTTCGAAAAACCAAACATTGTGTTTTCTGCCAAATTGGGTTGTGGGAGGGATATGTGTGAGTGAAATACCCCGATACCAAGGTCTCCTTTCAGAGTGAGCTGTCAAGTAACACAGCGTTGACTGTTTCACCAGGAGGCGATGACCTTTCCTGAAAGAGGCAAAGACTGTGCTGGGCACTAAGGGCATTTGTGAAAAGGAGGCTATTCAAATCTGACAGTGTTTACTTGTTGGCATTTTGTTTGCTTCCCCCCCCCCCCCTCCATTAAATGAATGTTGCATTTCTATCAAGTTATCCTTTCTGGAAAACTACTAGCGGATGCCTGAAGAGTGGTTCTCTGTGATGATGGGGGAAACAACATTGTGTCTTTGTTGTCATTTTGGGTAGGCCAGATCTGAAATCCATCCTTTCTCTTACCTTTTATATTATCAAGACAAGGGAAATGTTTTTTTGGGAAACTCTAGTCTAGTGAGGCTCCAAATGGATCAACCTGGCACCACTGGCGTCACTATGGGGGGGGCGGAGCTCTAAGTGCTGCTGAAATCAGAGCCTCCTTTACACAGACGAACAAAGCGGCCCCGCCCCCTCACCCTCGGAGCCTTTCAGGGAAGCGAAAGCAACGCGCAGGAGACTCCCTGCGCATTGCTTTCGCTTCCCTGAAAGGCTCCGAGGGTGAGGGGGCGGGGCCGCTTTGTTCGTCTGTGTAAAGGAGGCTCTGATTTCAGCAGCACTTAGAGCTCCGCCCCCCCCCCCTGTAGTGACACCAGTGCCTGACACACTGGTTGATTCAGGGCCTCCATCAGTCACCATTAGAGGACTCAACAAGAGCAGGTGAAGAAGGCCTTCTTCTCAGCAGCAGCAGGAAAGGGGGGAAATGGTCCAGTGAGCCTAGGCTTATTATGGGGAGCCGGAACAGCATATTGGGACCTCAGAGCTTTGATTGCTATATATTTTTTATTGTAAACTGCCTTGAATAATGCTATGACAATATGATAGAAAAGCAGGGTATGAATGTCTAAAATAAATAACCTAGACTTGCTGAAATGAGCAATAAAGAAGGTGGCCAGATTGAAGGTAATGGAGTACAGTACTGTATTTAAGTGACTCTAGCCCCCAAACCTCCATGGCTCCTCTAACCTTATAGGGCAACTGGGATCAGCAGCAAAGTGGCCATCTGCTGCTAACCTCAAAACATCTCCAAACGTCATCAAAGGGACTTCAGAGAGACACTCCTGTGCGGCGCTGCTGAGCAAGAAGTCATTGGCAAATTCGATTCAGACTTGGAAGACTTTTCTTTCTTTCACACACCAGATAGCAATTGTCCCTCTTTTGGTGATATAGTATCATAGGCTGTGATACTATATCACCAAAAGAGGGACAATTGCATCATGGAGCAAGATACTAGTAGTATTGCCAGTAGTATTGCCACTGCACTGGGAACAAGCCACTTCTGTTTTTGTTTTGCATGTACATTTGTATACAGCCCTAATATCTGCTTTGGAGGTCTCTGCCCTTTTGGAAGTTAGGTGGAAACAAGGACCACTGGGGGGGGGGGGACCACCGGGACAATAGGATTTTATCTGCCACGGTTCTTTCAGGCTTGTAATGGCTGTTTCATTGCATTGTTTTCTGCTATTACTGCATGTTTTAATTGCATGTTTTTAGCTCAGTTGTTATGCTGCTATTAAGCTGTTTTAGTGACTGTAATTTTAGTGCTAATTCTGTGTTTTAATTTTTGTTTTATATTGTGTTGTTTGGTTAGCTGCTTTTGGAAAACATTCAGGTGGAGAGCCAGGATAAACATCGTTCAAATAAAACATTTGAGCTCTGCATAGAAATGAGGCTGACCCTGAAATATTTAAATGTAACCATATGCGCCAACCATGGCTGCAATTAAAAACAAACAAACTAGGGAGTAAGCGAGCCTCGTTGAATACAGTGGGATGCACTTTTGAGTAAACAAGTGTAACCGAATGCCTCATGCATCCCAAGGGTACATGCCTGTGTGCGTGTGCGTGTGCGTGTTTGTGTTGCTTTTCTGAAGCCAAGGCCTATTATAGTGAAAATGGACTGGGATCTTCGTATGCCCATGTTGATCAATAAAACGTCTCTTGTTCTCTAACAGGTTTATGGTCATGTTGGAAGTACAGTGTATGCCCAGCTGAGCTGTTGGAGTAGGCTGCAGTAAGCAAGCCTCATTGAACACAGTGAGATTGACATTGACTCCTGAGCAACCATGCATAAGATTGAGCTGCACAGCTCCTACTTTGCCTTGTTCAATTATTAGATTTGGAAATGCCATACGATTCTTGAGGTGTGTGCATGCATGTGCGTGCGTGTCCTTTTATCCCTCTTCATTTTATTGTGTATTTCCAATGCCCTGTCTCTTGTGGAATGACACACGATCATAAATACACACTCTTCAGACTGGTATTGGTGAATGTCAGGAGCTGAAGTTTCTGCTCCCACTTCTGTTTTGCCAAGTTTGCCTCCCTTCTCCACTTAAACTGCTCTAATACAGTATACTATGGCAGTCTGTAGGGCTTGTAATGATGCTTTCACTTCACTTTAGTTTCAGATTCCATCCTCAAGGAGCAAACAAATGACACTGTACTGTATAGTCTTTTTACATCTACTTACTATAGTGTAGCCTGGTAAGTACGAGAGGTAAGGATGTTTGCTCAGCCCTACTCTCCACATAACACAAAGAAGATTCTAGCAACCAACAGTTGGCCTCCATTATTTCCAAGCACTGAGGGAACACCAACTCCTGAAAAAATGCCTTATGGAGGCACTGGCTCTGCTCCATCCAGACAGTAAAACAGAGAGAGTGAAAAAGACCACACCACAACAGACCTCAAGAAGGAAAAGGAAACTAACAGCACAATCCTAACCAACTTTCCAGGGCCAATGCAGCTGTGCCAATGGGGCGCACGCCACATCCTGTGGTGGAGGGGCAGTCATGGAGGCCTCCTCAAGGTAAGGGAAGGCCCCCCCCCACCTCAGGGCTGCATTGTGGTTGCATCAGCACTGGGGAGTTGGTTAGAATTGTGCTGTAACTCTTGCAAGCTCACGTAAAGTTGCATGTACATCACACTGACTTGTGGGACCAGGAGGCATACAAATGTACAAATCCAGCTTTCGAGAAGATTGTACAGTACTAAGATAATCTGTAAGATGACTGACTGGGTATGGAAGGTAGAGAGCTTCAAATAGACTTGACAACTTTTTTGTTTGTTTGTTTGTTTCTGGCAGACCTCCTGTATCTTTAACGCTTTAATGACAAGCGAAAAGGTGGCTGAAGCTTCATGTCAGGAAATGATTCAGCAGTTGAATTTTCTGTCTGTCATCGTGCCATTGTGAAAGCTCCAGGAGCCCTGACAAAAAAAGAAAAGGTGTCAACTCTGTTTAATTGAGGGTTATCCTAACAAACTGCAACCACCAGTTGTTCTTGTGTTTGCGCCATTCACATGCAAAGCAGAGTGCAGACAAGGTCCAATTTTAGCATCATAACACCAGGCACTTTTCCCCACATCAGCTCCACCTCCAGGAGTGAAATGGGCTGGGACAAAAGTGTCCAAAGTGATGGAGTATGGAGAGGATGCAGCTCCCCTTAGTCACACACTCACCTTGATGTAAAAATGAGGCTCTCTCTCTCCCCCCCCCACATACTTTATACATGAACAGGGCAGACATGATGGGGGCAGCCTCACTCATTTAATCGCATCTAGTTTAGCCCAAGAGAGATGAACAGGATGTGGTCTGTTGCAACCTGTTCTCGGACAACGCTGGCTCTTCGGCTTTGAAATGGGGATGAGCACCACACCCTAGAGTTGGACACGACTGGACTTAATTGTCAGGGGTCACCTTTACCTTTTTATTAAAAAACAACCCACCCACCCCTAAAAAAAACCCCAAAACAACTCAGTTCAGGGTGAATTCTGCAAACATCACAGAATTAGGGGAGAGTGTCCACTAGTGTCCAAAAGGCTCTTGTGATTTATTCAGTGGGGTTTCACCAGATCAAGTACCTTTACTGCGGTGGTGGCAACCAAACCCTCTGAATGCCAATCAGGTTGCCATAAGTCGGCACTAGTTGCATGAACATTCAGATATTTCCCAGAATTTCTTTCCAAATCTGTCTTTACAATGGGGTGTGGTGGTGGTGGTAACATTCATTTTCCTCAGAGGCGGACACAAGGCAAACTTAATGTATCCTTCAAGCACTAAATATTGTTATTTTTACAGCATGTGTTTTGGTTTTTTTCGGTGTGATTTTTCTTGACAAGTTGCTGGTGTTGTGGAAAGAATTGCTTTCTAAAGTGAACTGGGCGTTTGATACTACAGGCAAAGAGCCTGTTGTGGTGTTTTATTGAAGGGGAAAAAATCATTTTGCTGTTTGCCAGAGGTAGTCGGAGATTTCATGCTGTTCTTTGTGTAAAAAGTCTTTGAAAATGAAGAGTAATGGGCTCCTGTATGAAGAGTAATGGGCTCTACTCACTTTCGCTTGTTTCTCAAGTTGGATGTTAGATAATAATAGTGGCAACAAACCTTATGGACTGGAAACATGCAATTATTTTTAAGGGGCAAACTTACACATTTTACCCACAAAGCACTGATGGGTTTTAGAAAAAGAAAAGCAGCCTCCAGTGGCTGAGAGAGTGGTCAAAAGAATAGTGTGCCTGTGTGTGCTTAGCTCTTTCTACACTAGTTTTTTCAATACAAAATCAACCAGCTTGAGTAAATGTGCGTGCGTGTGCGTGTGCGTGTGCGTGTGCGTGTGCGTGTGTGTGTGTGAGAGAGAGAGATTTGGATCTGGAAAGATTAAGCTGCCCCTGCTCTGCACCCATAATTGGAGCCTTCCCAGGCTACTTTTCATTTTAAAAGCACACACTAATAGTGCAGTCCTATGCATGGCTGCTTTGAAGTAAGCTCCATTGAGTTCAATGGGACTTCTTTCCAGGTGTGTGTGTATAGGATTGCAGCCTAGCCGGGTTTTGTTACAGGCTTTTCTGTGTCACATGTACAGTACTTTGCCCCTTAGACAGCCACATCTTGTAGTAGTAGACAATATTGAACTAAATGGCTCAATGGTCTGGCTGTATGAACTGTACAGTATAAGGCAGTGAGCTTCGTATGTTTGTATCAGATAGCTCGTTTCCCATTTTCACATATTACAGATATGAAATATACACAAGGATCAGAAAGTTTGACTTCTTAACCTCCCAAATTTTCATCCATGCCCTTTTACTGGTCCAATTCCACATGCCTCATAAATCTGATTGTTTTCTTTTGAACTGCCTTGAGAACCATTATGTTTGAAAAGCAGTATACAAGTATAAAATGAATGAACTGGGCTCTGAATTGTTGCAATTCTCAGCTAGTATAAGGATGAAGCCATGCGGGAGCCCCCTGGCAATATGCTCTGAAAACAGTAGACAATTTTACTGGACAAACAACCTTTAATACGTGCCTTGAAAATCCCTTTTTATTGAAACCGTTTCCTCCCGTTATATCATATTTCTGGAGGACAGTAAAAAAGTTACAGTATGTCCTAAATGCTTGTCTTTACAGTACAACAGGAAAGGTAGCTTGCAGCTTGGCAATACTTGTGACTTCAGATGAGGGCCCACAAAGCTAGTGCCGTTTCTCCCCCTCATTTAGAGCAAATTTTGGTTCTAGCCACCCCCCCTGCAATAAATAAATAACCCCCATCATTCATCTGTCCAAAGGTACAATGTTGGCTGATAGGTTGTGTCTGTTTACGCAAATAGGCCATCAGCTGGTATTGATTAGGTCTTACTGTCTTGATGTAGTCTACCCAAGTGAGCCTGGGGGTGGGGTGGGGGTATGGTTTAAGAAAATTAAAAACTTGTATTTTGCAAGGTGAAGAATTGGGCCGACTGTATCAAGTGAAACATTTCTTGCCCCTGTACTCACTGTCTTGTTACCAGCCTGATCCAGGAAAAAAGGAAACCCTGTCCCTAAAGGGCTCACAATCTCAAAAAAGATGCAGAAGAGACACCAGGAACAGTCACTGGAAAAGACGGCAGGCTGGGGTGAAAAGGGACAGATTATACCCTGCCTTTCCACCAGAAAAGGATGCCCAAGGCAGCTCATCAAACTGTGACTGTGAATTGTGGTAACCTCCAGACATTAATTTCCACATACTATCTAGGCAGGGGATCAGCTAAAAGGCCAAGCAGTACAGAAGACCAGCTACTTCCCTCAACTGGAAATAGGACCCACTTATTGGAAACCAAGGTTTTACGCAAATAGGCCAGCAGCTGACACTGATTAGCTTGGCTGGGTTCAGACCGGGTTATGGGACTGAAATAGTCTTGGCTGCCCTGGTTGACAACCTACATCAGGAACAACATAGGAGGAGTGTGTTCCTTTTGGTTCTGCTGCGTATCCTTCTGAGCTGCCTGCCCAGGATGGCGGGGGTGTGTGTGTGTTTATGGTGGTTCCGCACCTACCTGCTGGGTTGGTTTCCGAAGGTAGCAGTGGGGGATTGCTGCTTGTTCCCAGGCTATTGGCCTATGGCATCTGGCAGGGTGAAGCCACTGGGAGAGGTTGTCTGAAAGTTTGGCATGTGGTGTCATCAGGATGCTGATGGTGCCCAGCTCCACCTCTCATTTCCATCTGGGACCAGAGAGGCTGAACTGGTGGCTGGAAGCTGTGAAGGACTGGGTGGTGTGCGCGAATAAATGGAGACTTCATCCAAGCAGTACAGAGATGCTGTTCGTCAGTAAGAAAACTGATTCTGGAATGGGTTTGCAACCTGTTCTGGGTGGGATAGCAGTCCCTTGAAGGATCAGATTTGCAGTTTGAGAGTTCGCCTGAACCCAGGGCAAGCAACAACTGTGGCTAGGGACGTTTTTGCACAGTTGTGGTGCTTCCTGAAGGAGGAGGATCTGGCTATAATAATCAACAATTTCATCTTGTTTAAGCTACTGCACTACAGTGTATTTGGGCTGCCCTTGAAGATAGTTCAGCAGGTTCAATTGGTGCAGAATGCAAGCATCCAGGGTGGCTTCTTGTGATGGCTACCTTCAAGTGACAAGCATCCGGGGTGCTTGCAGGCACCCAGTGATAAGAACGCATTACACTCGGGCTTCATGATCTGCACTGACTTTCAGTATGCTTCCAAGCCCAATTCAATATGCTGGTAATTACCTGTAAAGCCCTCACTGGACTGGGCCCAGGATAGTTGAAGGGCCATATTCTTTATGAACCTGGTTGCATTCTCTGTTTATCACCAGAGGCCCTGCTCTGTATTCCACTGCTATTGGGATTTTGTTTGATGGGAATGCAGAACAGGGCCTTCTCAGTGGTGGCTCCCAAGCTGTGAAGCACCCTCCCCTGAGAGGCCCACTGACCCTGACCTACCCATATTTAGGCAGGCAGTTAAGATGTTTCAGTTCTGGTTGGCTTTTTCTGAAAATAAACGACTAATAAAGACCTTGTCTGCTCAGGCTGTTTTGTGATTGCATTTTTGCTGCTGTTGTCAATAGTGGTTCAAATTGTGTTAATTTCTATTGTGATTATTTTATCTTGAGTTCACCTTGTAAGCTGCATGGAGGTCTCTTGAATAGGAGTGAAAGCTGGCACAGAAATCTTAGAAATAAAGAAATAATGCCCTAGATGGTGGGTAATAATGCCCTCAAACTGGTGGGTTGAGACCCACCAGGAGAACCGGATGCTTCCCCTGCCCCCTTAAGGGGCGGGGGAAGCATGCCTGTACCCCTGCAAGCACTCTCCGTCTCATGGGGAGATTTTTGAGAAACGCTGGCTTAGAGCATCCACTGGTTGCTCTCTGTAAAATGATGCATTCCATGTAATGATACTTTGCAAAGGGTTCCTACCCAACCCCACCTAAATGAACAGGAATTGCGTAAGAGCACTGTTGGAGCTTGGACAGATGTTCTCTCTGGAATGTGCCCAAGGTGGAAACAACCCCTGCTTGGATGCCTCTGCTTGGCCTCATCCAACCCCTTTGGATGAGGCAAAAACTGGCATTTTTGTTTCTCCACTAACAAGGAGATGATTTCTTGTTAGGATGCCAAGGAAAGGGACTGCGTGAGCCCTTGCGGGGATATAGTGACATACTGATGCTGGTCTAATGAAAAACAGACATCACTGCAGCAGAAATCTATGCAGCTATGGCAAAGACACAAGAGTCCTTAGATGGCACTGCTGGGCACACCAGCAAAATAAGGGGGGGGGGGAACAGCTGAGTTGCTACTGCTCACCCTGGAGCCAGCCCTACAAAAGGGAGTTTTTGCTCTCTAGACCTGTCATAGGAGTGTTCCCTTAAACAGGCATGGACGTTCCCAGTTTTTGTATTATCTAATTCTAAAACAACTATGTAACTTTTCATTCTCTCCTCATGTCCTGTGCTCCTTTCTCGGGATTACGAGGAGTAGCTGCTCTTGAGCTTTGTGCATTGCCCTGCGGCACTGGTAGCACATCTGTGCTTGTTGCCGAATGGAGCAGGAACCACATAATTCTGGCTTCACGGTCAAACAGATGCAGATGTTTTACTAAACATTTCCCAATGTTTCTGGGATGACCACCTTTGGGCTTCATCAGACATTTTGTTATGGAACGAACTGAGGGAAAAGCGGCTGAGTTAGGTGTAGGTAAGAGAGGTTATAAAAGCAGGAGGGTTTTCTTCCCCCATGACCCCACTTGAACACACACAAATCGGAAAATGTCACCCATTTTAGGTAGGGAGGAGGTGTGTCCAATTAAATGTGTGGAGGAGGAGGTGTGTCCAACCCTTGCAATGATTTAGTTCATACATTTGCTCATCTTCTTGTCTCTACAGGGTGGATGAGGGAAAACTGCACTCTCATTCACTCCCACCCACCCCAATCTTGGCTGCCAAGAATGTACAGGAGAGGCAGATCAGCACTTTCCTACAGCAGCAAAAAAGAGCACCCATTTGCACACCTTTTCGCCATCTTGACAGTTAAGGGGCAAAGATGGACACCCTTTTCATTCAACACTGCTGACAGAAGAGAGCATCCATCCACCCTGAAGAGATGACAACACAATGACTTGCTCAGCTCAGCAAGTCAGTCTGTCCTCATCTGCTCTGCTCAGCTGCTGCCCCACATAAAAGTGGGCACAGGATGGATTCAGAGATGGGCCTGGTGGACCCTCAGGGGCCCTCAGTCAGGACCTGACCTTGCCAACTTCTGACTCCACTCTTTCCTCCACAGCAATCATGACGCCTTTTAAACCCAAGGTTACATATGTGAGAGGCAAGTTCTGTGCTCCTAGGAAGGAGCAGATTCTTCACTTCAAGTGAATTATCTGCCTGAACCAGAATAGTTCTTACAATTCTCAATCCTGTTTAAGAAGGAAAGAGAGAGAAACAATAGTGACAAGATTAACACGATTACTCCCTACAAAATCTTGACTGCCAAGTCTCTGTTATTACCTCACACATCTAAGACAGGGACACAAAATAAAACCGCCAAAGTGCTTGTATTTGTACATTTTATTGTGTGTGTTTCTATTAACCGTAAAGCTATCATTAGTCCTGCAAGTCTAAAAAAAAACCCCAAGGAAGGGATTGAAAATCTTCTCATACTAGGCAGTGACGCTGAGGACATAGTGAAATTCCACCGTTCAGTCTCCCAGGTTTTCATCAACACAGAGCCCCCTTAAGCAGAAGTGCTTTGGGCTTTAAGAAGTCTGTGAGAAGGGAAAACCGCTGAACGACCCTGTGATAAGGAAAATCAACTGAACCACTGGAAGCAAATGTGGTTTTAGGCAGACCGTGATCAAGTTTTCCCCTGGCACAGAACTCTCAAAGGGCTGAGAGCAGAACAGGGCTACTCTTCCCAGCACAGAGCTCTGAAGGACACCAAACTCCATCCACAACAGGGAAAACTCGCTGTTGTCCTAGGTGAGCTTTCAAATGAGCTGTGATCCAATATGGACTACGCCATATGAAACGGACTGCCTGAGCTTTTTAAGAAAGCATTTACAAAGTCCATAATCAGGGCTGTTCATTATCAACAGGATTCTATGTACAAATATGTGCAGACTCTGAAAGCAGCTGCAGAGGTGACTCTGATGTGCTGAGGGAAAGGGGTGGAAGCTCGACTGTCTCATTCTTAGGTTCTGGCATCGACTCCTCCTCAGCATCTGTCTGGTTCATCAGGAGACATTTCACCTCCATCCAGGGAGATGCGCAAGTAGCCAACGTGGAGACAGACTGCACATCTCTGTGGAAAAGTTCTGTTTTGGACAAGAGAGATATGTGGAGGAACAAGGAGCATGAAGTACTTGCTCTCCTGTTTCAGTTGTGTAATTGTGTATGAAATCATGCAAAGAGCCAATGAAAGGCTCCAGTATTCCATTTTGGCGCTTCTGTGCCTTTTTTCTTGGCTGCCAGTTATATTCCTCTATCCTTAGCCATTTTCCAACTTATAATTTCCTTTGGCTACCACAACGTCAAATTCTGCAAAAAGGCAAATAAAGCGTGAACATTGCAAGCTGAGTCATTTAATGCAAAATACACAAAATGCCCGTGTGTGTATTACTGTGAATGAGGTATTGAGAAGCAGAATCTGAGCAACTGTAGTGCACAGTTTTGGTATTCCTAGTGTAGAACTTGCATTTTATTTTTATTTTTTTGGTGTAGAGTGTGAACAGCCCTGGACAGCATTCTCTCTTTCTGTGGAACACTATGGAAAAAAAGGCAACATCCTCATCTAGGACATAATCTAAAGCCCACTGAGATCAGTGGATAGCCTCCCATTAATGTCAATGGCCTTTCCAGACTTGGACCTGTGTGGCCAGGCTTTTCAAGAACACTTCTCATTCAATCAAAAGGCAGACCCTTTCAATGCTTGCCATTGCTGCCCCTACAAAGCTGCAGCCCATGTTGATGCTACTTCATTGGTACAAACGTCACAGCTATGCAGTGTTGAGGTCAAAAGGGAGGGATATGCAACCCATCCCAGTTTAAGGACCTGGATGTCCTTTTTTTCAATACCCTGTTGGACCGTGTCAAAAGCACCATAGTGAGACTCTCACTTGTCAGAACAGTAGGCAGATGAATATTGTAGCAGATGTCCCTTTAGTTTCCAGATACCATTTTGGGTCCACTGACCAGCCACTCCGCATGAAAGCAAAGGGCCAGGAACCCAGTGCCCAGGAGGTCTCCTAGTGCAGTGAGGTAGGGGATGGAGAAGTTGTCGGGATCCAGACCCTTTCGCCACATCAGCCGCACAATCAGGTCAGCCACGTACAGCAAAATTGTCACCTGTGAACAGATACATGCCAGTAGTGTGGCTACTGCCTCCATTTTGTAATCAGCAATGAGCCCCCGAGACCCAGGAAACTGGCTATGCAGGAGAGGAGGACTTGCCCTAAAGACATATATTAATGAACCTAACAACAGGTGACTCCGCTGTGCAAAGTGATAGGAAATGGGCCTAACTCTCAAGAACATCTGCTGTGCAAACCCTACTGAAGTGACCTGGAATGCTGTAGCAGCTTATTTGGGCTCATCGCATTCATTTTGACAGGCTTTACAAGGGAGATGTTCTGCAGTGGCACCTCTAGATAGGTTTTCACCAGAAATCTGGTACAAAAAGGTACCTTCAAGCGTGAATGCTGCAAGTTCAGAAATCTAAAAAAGACTGCCACCAGACTGGTGGCATATTGTTTGCCTCATTCACTAATGCGGCGGATCCCATTCTTATTCGAAAGGTCAGTTTCTGGTTACCTGCAGGAGAGCAGCTGTCAGGTAAAACATCACAAAGGTGAAGCTGAGTGTCGTGTGGCCTCCCTCAAAGAGATGAATGGTGTAGAGAAAGACCAGCTGCCCAGGGATTACTAGCAGAACCAGGACACGAGCCGACTTGGAATTTACCCCTAGAGAGGAGGAAAAGCAACTTATATCACAACGATAATTCCATAAAGCGGAATGAGATACGTGTTCTCTTGAAACAGGATCACGTGCACTGCTACGGATTGCGTTTTCAGTCACCTGAGTGGCACAGGTAGCTGGCAACCAGTGTCTGAAGGATACAGAAAATCTTTCATAAGAATCTATCACAGGGAGCTGGCTGGTACAAAATGGCTCTCATGTGAAGGCCACTTTCAATGGCTTCTCACAATGGCTATTTCCATGTGACAAGCTGTTGCTGTATACCTGATCGTCACGTGAATTTGGAAACTTTCTCTGTGCCACATCAAAATCAGATTCAACATGAAAGAATTCAGCAGGATTCTTTTATTTTGAGTGAAAAATTAAACTTGCCTTGGTAAATTACAAATTACCAGTACAGAACATTTGGTGTCTGTCACACATACCTCTCAGTTTGTACTCAAGCAGCTTCCTCATACTTACCAAGTACAAATAATGATATATAACAAATCCCATCTAGAGCAATTCTTTTTCTCCATGTTTGGTCGCGCTATGGCAAGTATGGGATGTGTGAAAGAAGCCTAAGGGCTAGTACACACATCATTTTCAGAAACTTTCTTTGCTCAAGTGAGCAGTGTCACATGTGGGCTGGGAGCTGATGGATCTCGATCACAAAAGATCTGGAAGCAGGGCAGGCCCAAGACCTCTTGACACCTGAGGTGGCACACCAAATGCTTATCCAATGATGTCCCAGCCTCTGCTCCTCCCAATCTTCAACGTTCTAGCTAAGCACTCTCCTGCCCTCAACATTTCCTCTTCCTCTCTATCCTCCTCTTCCTTTTCAACCAGTGAGTGAATGGAAGGGGAAGGAGGGGCAGTGGGGTCAAGTAGGCGGACAGAAATGAGTGCCCTCCACCAATCTGCTGCCTGAGGAAACTGCTTCAGTTGGCTTCATGGATGGGCCAGCCCTGCCTGGAAGGCAGATGGCTATGTCAGAGATTGCAGAAGCAGGAGCTGTGATCTCTAAGCTACATTCCTCCTGAAAAAAAGCAGCTGACAGCAACATGTGGACCAGCCAAAGGATCTGCTTCCCATGTGACATTCTGGAGCCCCACCAACGTGGAAAGCCACATTTCCAACTTTTCCATGCATGCTGCTTCACACATACAGTGCCCCTGCTCCCCAGGCTCAGTGCAGTATCTACAGGCTTGTGATCCCAGAATACTTCTTACCTTTTAGGACTAAGATTGCTTGGAAGCATCCCCACTTAAGGCTATGACACACCGCAAGCGACGCATCGCAATGCGAAGCCGGCCTTTGCTTCACTTTGCGCTGCTTCCTGTCTATAGCCCCCGAGGGGGGGGGGCTTGGATGGCTCCCTCTCTGTTTTCGGCCTTTCAGCCAATCAGAATTGCATCCCACCCCACTGCACAGAACTCGGTTTCTAATTGACCAAAGTTCAATTTTTCCATCTCCTCTCGCAAGGCTTCGCTACCTGACACA
Source organism: Plestiodon gilberti rubricaudatus (assembly GCA_026170595.1). Lineage (NCBI taxonomy): Eukaryota > Metazoa > Chordata > Lepidosauria > Squamata > Scincidae > Plestiodon > Plestiodon gilberti. Next base: position 224,005,560 of record JANXHW010000002.1, read on the forward strand.
CGCTGCTGTGTGAGAGGAGAGAATGCAAGACGCCGCATGACACACTGCCCGCGTGGTGCTGCTTCCCAGCACATCAGTGTGTCACAGCCTTTACTAATGCTTTCAGAACCTTCTCTGTATTAACGTCTCTAAAATGACTGATATCGGCTAAAAAATGGGAAAGGTTCTGAGTAGGGAGCACTTGGAAAGATGCATGAGCACGTTACGATCCAAAACACACTTCCTATGGAGTAAGTCCCTAAGAAATCAGTTGGACTTACCTCGGAGTAGACCTGCTGAGGACTGCACTGTTCCCCCCAACCCCCAAAGAACAGGCCAAAAGCACCCTGGAGGCCAGTTTTCAGCAAAAGCAGGAAGACTAACAGATGCACATCTTCAAACTAGCTTCACCTTTAGAGTCCTGCAGCAAGTGCAAAACCTGTGTTCTGGCAGCTGAAGCGCTACCCGTGGGTTTGGTACACCTGCCAGGAACTAACGGCAGTTCCCTACCTGAAGTGAAGAAGGTGGTGCACGGGTTAGGCCAGTGCTGCCTCATCTTGTACGGCAGGACTCCAGGCATGCTCCAGAAGTGCAGAAACGTGGAGATGCGGCTGGCCTGGATGGCTACCAAATTGCCGCCGACACCTACAACACAGAATTGCAGAACAGACCTTACGAACTTCCGTTGACGACCAAACGGCGGCTTTTCCAGTGGGTTTGTCAAGAGCTCACTGGAAGGACGGCAGTCAGTCAGCATCCAGTCAGGTGCTCTCAAGGCACGAAGGCTAAACACAGGTCTAGCCCAGGAGACGCTGACCTGTTCTGAGAAACGTGCATTACCCATATCGTCACAATAGCCAAAATCTTCCCAAACTCCACAGACCGCAAGCGTGCTGTGAGGCAGGATGTGGTGCTATCAGCTGTTTACTGGTGAGCCACCAACACTCAGTGCTATGGAGGCATGAGGGAGAGGTGCTAGTGTAGGGGTTCCCAAACTGTGCGTCGCGACGCCTTTGGGCATCGCAGCACAGTCACAGGGGCATCGTGAGATGCCCCCGGTAGCTCCTCCTACCTGTTCTCCTGGGCGCCGCCATCTTGGATCTTGCAAAATCTCGCGATATCCAAGATGGCGGTGTCGAAATCTCACAAGATTTCAACTTTAACACATTTTGAAAGCCAACACAACAGGGCATAATTGCATTGTTCCTCTGGAAGCACCAGTCACAGATTCAGCAGAGAGTGGATCAGCCCTATCTTTGTCACGCATATGCAGAAGACAAATGTACAGTTTCCAATTTGGTTATTCTTGGCTAAGTGGAAGGAGAAGCTCCCTTTCTCATCCAGCAGGTTGAATAGTTCTATGCAAATGGTGCTGTGTGTGTCACCCTACTGATTCGCAAACTTTGGACCAGTTCTACAGATTTAAAACTGCTAAACTGCATCAGGTAGATAATGCTCTACATAAGAATGGGGGCTCCTTTCACCTATGGTGCTAAAAATGGAGATTCCGGTCCAAGGCAGTGATGTAGACTTGGACTTGAGTCGGAATCAAGTCGCGTCAATGATTTGACTTGGACTTGACTCAGCGATTGTAAAAGGCTTGACTCAAGACTTGGAGCCTTTTATGACAACTCGAATTTTATTCAGGTTTAAACCCGTTTTCCCCATAGGGACTCGCAACCAAAGACTTGGGGGTAAAGACTTGGGACTAGACTTGAGACTTGGACCCAGAGACTTGAGATTTGACTCGAGACTTGGAGTCAGAGACTTGATCCACATGCCTGGTCCAAGGACTGTGAAGGTGAAACAAGGACTGCCCGTTTCATTTGAAAACTCATGCCCCCAGCCACCATACTTCTCTATGAACAGGCAAATCCAAAAAAGAATTAGCTTACCATTGATAACAGGGGTGAAGACAGCCATGCCTTTAAAGTTCGGGTTAGTCACAGTTTTGTCCAAGATCAGTCCCCCCAAGCTGTGTGGTTTTTTAAAAACAAAAAGGACACACTATGAACTTATTCACTACCCATTAGTCCCCACTACCCAGAGACCAAATAAATAATCAGAAACAGTATCAGTGCTTTTAAATCTATCTATGATTGTATTCGTTTCCCATCCTATTCACCTAAGGACCACCTACTCCTATATAAATCTGCCTGTGCTTTCAATTCACTTGAGAAGGCCCTCCTAGAGGTCTCCCTTCCTACTGAAATCAGGTGTGTGGGGCGGCAATCACTGCGATTTGGACCACCCTAACCAACTTTCCAGCATTGATGCAACCATGCATTCTGCGGTGGTGGGGCAGTCACAGAGACCTCCTCAAGATAAGGGGACACTTGTTCCCTTACCACGGGGCTGCATCGGCACTGGGAAGTTGGTTAGGATTGGGCTGCTAACCTAGGTCAGGATGCTTGGCACCTAGCTTTCCGAGTTCTAGGAAGAAGGTAAATATGGTTTTATTCACAGATGTCTTCAATTCCTTTTCATTGTCTGCTACCATGAAAGTTTTAATAATCTGCTGCTGTTTTAGCCATTAGTGCTTATGTATTTTAGGGTTACGCTTAATTTTAGTGTGCTGTTGTTGTGCTTTATCATATCGTGACAGTTTGAATACTTATATTTTAATTGTTCACTGTTCATCATTGTAAGCCATCTCAAAAAGATGTACACGAGATGGCTTACATATACATCTTTATAAATATATATCCTTGGATAAGGTGAGATATGCATTAAAAAAAAAACCTGTAGAAAATAATTAGTGTTGGGGAAAGCCCATTGGGTTGTAAAGGTGTTGCACGCGTGTGACTCTAACTGTAGCACACTCTGGGGGGAAGGAGCCGACCGGCTTCCTGAACGGACACGTCCCCTTTGGAGACTATAGATCAGATCATAAATGCAAGACAGTAAAGGGTAGAGGGGCTGGTTCCTATGTGCATCCATGTCACATGATAATGCAACACAGGGCGATTCACAGCTGAATCTGTGAACTGACACCACCGAAAATAATTCTGTTTGAGAGGGGATGTGAAAGTCCTATCTCTGGTGACCGATCTGTGGCAGATCATTTACCCACATACAAATTGCCAACTGATGCTGCATCAAGTGATGAACATTTATGAAGCAGCCCCAAGACTCTGTGTGTGTGTGTGTGTGTGTGTGTGTGTGTGTGTGAGAGTGAGAGAGAGAGAGAGAGAGAGAGAGAGAGAGAGAGAGAGAGAGAGAGAGAGAGGTGTATTTCACCAACATACATTCCCAAAACATGGGGGGAAAACTTTCCCTGGTACAAGCAGGAAACTGACAAAACAGATTAAAGTGATTTTCCAATGATCAGCATCAGGCACTAGAAAGACTACAATCCTATATGCACTTACCTGAGACTGATGGCCCAATCTTATCTAACATTTCAGTGCCAATGCATCCGCAATGCAGCCCCGAGGTAAGGGAACAAACGTTCCCTAACCTTGAGGAGGCCTTTGTGACTGCCCCACACTGCAGGGTGCAGCGCACGCCCCATTGGTACAGCTGCATTGGCACTGGAAAGTTGGATAGGAATGGGCCCTAAGTCCCACTGAACTCAAAGAGACTTACTCCTGAGCAGGCATGCCTAGACATGGCCCTGTCTGTTCAATTCCAAACTGCCCACGAGGCTCGTTCCTATTTGATTACAATTACCTGCTGATGGACATTGCAACAATAACCGGCTGCCATCCAGACTTCAAGACTTCAGCAATGGAAGGACTCTGCTTGGCAATAGCAACCCATAGAGGAATCATAACAATAAAGACGGCACATATTAAGGGCGAGAGATATTTTATATCTGCCAAGGAAAAGGAGACAACAGATTATTGCATCCATCTTTCGTTTTGCAAGACTATAAAAACCTCATGATCTGAACAAAGTCATGCTATTTCCTGGAGTGAAAGTATGGATGCAGTGACGGGGACCCAAGTCAATGGCTCCCAGACTGAAAACCGTATGATCTGGGTCTTTTCCTTCCATCTCCTTAGGTCATCAACCAGCAAAACTGGCTGTCATGACAAATGTATTGATTATCAAAATAAAAAACACTTAAACACCAGTAAGAATACCCTCTGTTACATCAGGCAAGAGAGAAGAGCACAAGGAATGGAAATAGTGGCCCCAATGAAGAGAATGCCAATTCTGTTTAAGACCCACTGAAGCCAATGGAACAAGGTAATCACTATGACTAACTTACAGCCCAACCCTATTCTTCCACCCCGCTGATTCAGCGACACCAAAATGGCTACCGCTGCATTCTGCATCCCCATCCTGGGGAGGGGGGGGCAATTGCAGAGGTCTCCTCTGGGTAAGGGAACATTTGTTCCTTTACCTGGGGGTAAGCTTCCGCAGCGCAGAGGGGTCTACTCGGACCTGCACTAGTGCTGGTGCAAGTCTGATCGGGTCTGGGAAGGGGGCTAGGATTCAGCGACCACCGCTGCCGCCAAACCCTCCGTCCTTACCCCGCCCCGCTCTCCCCTGCTGTCATGCCTGCCTCGGCAGGTGGCCTTCCCACCAGCGCTCCAGCAGCATGCGAGTTCACGTGCTGCTGGAGTGTTTTTTTTACGACTGCTGTAATGCAGTCACTGCCAGCAAAATGCATGTTCTGCTGGTGGCAGGCCCACATAAGAGTGGGCCGTCGGTTATTTCAAATATTTACAACCCAACTTTCCGTCCAGAAAATTTTGCAAGTCAGTGCAACATCAACACAAAACCAAAGTACATTAAAGCATAACAATCCGATCACAACACCAGCAGCAACAAAACAGCAGAGCTGAATGAGGACATTAAGGCAACTACTAATCGTCACTGTCTCAAATGCCCTCAGGAATAGCAGGGTCTCAATTTGCTACTTTAGTGAGAGATCCAAGTGTACCTCCCTCAGGATGGTTCCATAATCTAGGTGCCAACACTGAGAAGACCATCCACTATCTTCCTGTGCAGCCACCCACTGTGCAGTCATCCACCAGACGGCAGACAGCAGGCGAATATAGAACATGGCGTTCTGAAGATGATGTGAGCAGACAGGTTCATATGGAAGAAGGCAACCCCTAAATTCCACTGCTTTCAATGGGATTGAAACCCAATTAACTTCAGTTGGATTGGGATCAATGTGTCTTCTTGCACCATCTCCATATAAATATCACCTCTCAGAGTATACTAATCAGATTTGCCACTAATCCTTGATGGACAGGGGAACCATTTTTTAATAACTTATTTTGCCATATAAATTGCCTTTCGAATTTATTTGTTGAAAAGCTTTACACAAATACCGGTATTTCTTAATATAACAATCATAAAAAGCCATAGATGGACAATTAGCCTGATCTAGAATGATTACTGCAAGCTTTTGTCAAAGTCCCCAGGTAGCTGGGCCGCAGGAACTTGGTTGACCAGTTCCTTTTAGCTCCAATCACCCTCTCCTGTTCTTTTCTTCCTTTCTGAAGTACAACCTTGGACTGACCTTCAGAAGAGCTTTACGAAAGAGGGAGGGTAGGGAATGCTGCTGCTGCGGTATGAGAAAATGAGCATGACTCAGAAGCAGAAGGAAGGAAGCTTCAGAAGCACCTTCCAGCAATGGGGAGCCTGCCAGGCCTTTTGATATGCTAATGCTCGTTCTTGGAGGGCTCTCCATCTGCTCTTTGTAACGGGTCCAAAGCTAGGCCAGTCGCAACACATTTTGCAGGTAATGAGGCAGAGAAAGCATTTATAACAGGCGCTTTCTATTTTTCCCCCAAAGATGTTGTCAACACCTCCGGCTAGAAGGAAGAAGCCTTTAATCGCAAAGTTTTATCAATCACAGACGATGTCACCTGGCAAAGAAATGCAGCCTCCTCTGGGGAACGTAGGGTAGGGTTGTTAACAGTGGCATATAGCATCCATAACCACCTCTGGCGATACCAGCCAGAAAGTGTGCTGCACTTTGATGCAGCGGCAGAAAAAGAAAAGGTTGAGTGTCTCTTTGTTATCAGCCTGGTTTTAGAACTGGAGTTGGGGAGGGGGGGATGTTTGGCCCTCTGCAACACCCATAGGCTTCAGGATTATTGAGCTGTCAAGCATCAGAGTCTGACAGAGAATGGGAACTGCCTGGGACTTCAACGGATGCTACTTTTTACATTGCTGTGCTGCTCAGGTATGAAAAAACGTCTGCCGAGCTCAGCTGTCATTTGCTGATTAAAGGCACAAGAGTCCTTTTGCTCTGCAACACCCTAGCAGTCCTTTTGCATCTGTTCACCCTAACTTCACAATGTTCATGTATGACATTTTTATGTCACCCTATCTCCAAGAAACTTAGAATGGGGAGTATGGGATCCCCCCCCCCCCATTTTATCCCTGCAAAAAATCTGTTAGGTTAGAGACTACAAGACAGTGGCAGCCCAGTGAGAGTCCTGACTCTGCAGCCATTTGAACCTGGGCTCAAACTGGATTTGGACTCTGGCCTGAGTCCAACTACCTACCCAATACACCACCCTGGCTGTCTGATTTCCGAAGTGTCAGAGGGCTGAACTGGGCAGGCGTTATTAGGCCAGCCTCCTCTGCTCGGATGTGGCGCACTGGCCGGCCTGTCAAATGAGTAACAGGATATAGGAAACCACTAAGTAGCCCACATTCTCAGCTCACAATGTTTAGTCACAGCTTGGGCATGGAAGGAGGAAGAAGTTACTGCTAGAAACTTCCAAAAACATATTCTTGAACATGTTAAAAACAAAACACACACACCAGACAAAGTCCTGGTTCTTTCTCTCAGAATCCCCTCTAGAACGACCATGGGGCAACTTTCCTGGCCATTCCTAAATTTCAGTGAAAAAGTGCATTAGGTTAGACCTGCAGCCTTGTGCTACGCAGACTTCCCTAACTAGAAAGGCAGTTCAGCAATGGCGTCAGTGGCCTTGCAAAGAACGTTATTTATTTTCTCCCCTTCCTGCTTTAGAGGTTTCTCACAACAAGGAGGAAGATGGAGAAAGCACAGGCAAGGGATGATTCAGAGACACAAGCAGCGGTCTCATACCGAGTCAGATCAGGGGTCCAAGCTCACGGGGTATTCACCATGCTGCCTGGCAGAGGCTCTCCAGGGTTTGAGGAGGGGGGGGGTGTCTTTCCCCACCCTACCTGGAGATAGCAGGGACTGAACCTGGGACCTTCTGCACACAAAGCAGAGTCTCTACCACTGAGTTATGGTCTCAGCCCCAATAAAAAGTTGGCACTTTTTACAGCCAGGGTGTCCAAAAAGCAAGGAGGTTCAGGGCTCCTGCACCTTTAACAGTACCTTGCAGAAGAGGACATTTGGAAGGTGCCCTTTAGTAATCCCTTCAACTCCATGACAAACAGAGCCTGCAAAAAATCCTTCTTCTATCCAACTATTATGGCTACAGGAGTCTAGTACTTTTATTTCAATTTAGTCAGCCTACGTAGAGCAGGAAAATGGATTGGATCATTTGTGGAATCTTGGAGTGCAGGAGCTTAACGCTCAGTGATCTTCTGATCCATACAATCCCAGTCTCTCTTAGTTGGTCCCTGAGATTGACTCCATTGCACTGAATCAAATAAACCTAGTAGAGGAGCTTTAGCAAGTCTGTTGGTTCTCTTCCTTTCGACTAGGCAAGGCAAAAGTTATCCCTTCCTGCATCCCTACTCAACCTAGCAGTGCATCTCCCTGCCAACGTGGATAGCTGCCTTGGGAAAGACCCCACTTCTACCGGTATAGATGTCCCGGCAGAAATGTTAGACTGCTCTCATTGACATACCCATGTATTTGAAGAGGGTGCTGCTGATTCCAGCCAGCAGGGAAAGGGTTATCAGGTCTCCAAGGCTCGCTGCTATGGGCGTGGCAACATTATCTGGGTTTATCCCAATCCTTCTTGCACCAATGATCACAACTATCATCACCAGACCTAGGAAGGAAAAAGAGAGTCATTAGATGATCAAACCAGAAGTCGCTTGGAAAAGTGCAGATCTCAAAGCAGTGGCTTCCCCCCAAAACAGATGTTGGCAGTAACAGCCGAGTGATGTGTCCCAGCCAGGACAAAGAGCTGGGAGGAGTGTCTGACCTACTAGGAACTTGGATGATGGGGCGGAGAAGGAAGGCCTCCTAGAGAAAGGTGAGTTTTGGCTGCCACACACTAACATGGCAACCCCTCTGGAAGAAAAGCAGCAGCAGGAGCAGCAAAGGTTGGGAGATGCAGAAATATTTTCGAGGCCTCTCTTCAGCTTAGTAGTTGTGGCCACCTCTGGAATAAGACAGTTGTCTAGAATCTAACCCAGTGGATCAGAAAACCCAGTGGGTTGGGGCAGCCCTGGCAATCAGTCCTAAGATTGCCAGCAGGAAATCTGGATGGCAATACAGCAAAAAACGTTTTATGACCAGGAACTGGCTAGCTTCTCCCTGCATTCTCAGTATGGAACGGGCTCATTCTTTTCAAGCAGTTTCAGAGAAAAGCATGAGTTTCTCCCAAGAGTTCTCTATGGTCTTGGAAAGACCTGGCCCGTTCCCAACGCTTCCCTGCCAGACCTCCACTGACTACAGGCCTCTTCAGGTAGCTTTCCAGCCTGCTTTCTCTTTACCCCAAACTTTCCTTCCAGCGCAGGGGTGGGGGAGAAAAATGGGGGTGGGTGTCACCCCTTGGGCTTGAAAGTTCGAGGTTTGAAAGTCTTGTCAATAAAAACTTTACAGTGCAAAGATTTCTGGAATTATCGTTTTCCAGGAGTTTCAGGTCCTCACTAAGTGCTCTGAAACATTCTGAAGACTCTTTTTGCACCTAGAACTTCCCACTGGAAAGACCTGTTGGGCCTCTTCAGAGCCTCCTGAAGGCTCAGGTTACACCCTGAGGTGTAACCCTCTCTTCTGACACCTGTGCTTGTATCAAGGAAGGAACTTAAGGACATCTTAGAGGGGAAGGTGGAAATAACAAGATCAATAACAAGAAGAATGAAGGCACTCTTACTCTAGGACAGCAGTCTCAAGCTTCATTATTAACAACAGAGTTTGCTCCAAGTGGACGGCTGGATCCCAAGACAGGAGAGGCAGAAGGTGGGCATGAGATGTGGATAGAGGGCAGGAAAGCGGAGGGCAAGTTTGCATTCTTAAAAGCCCATAAAGATGGCAGGCCACAAAGTGAGTAGGGAGCGTAGGCAGTTCTCACATAGCTGCTAATGACCATACTTGAGAATTGGAATTAGTCCAAGTGGGAAACAAATCACTTTTGGTGAAGAGGCCTCTGCCTGAAATTAGTGGATACGGAATACATATGGTGTGAAAAGTGGAAGCACATACGTGGCCTTGCTTGCCTCTGGATACGCATAACCACAAATATACAGGGAGCCCCAGGTACCCGCTGGGGATCCATTCCAGGCCCCCCGCAGATACCAGAGAGCCACGGATGGGGCAAATGTGCCCTCCGCATCCCCCCCACATGCCCCACAGGCCATTAATTTACCTTAGTAGCTTGTGTATTTCCTCCTTTAAACAAACGGTATAAGCAGCAACATGCTGCTTATAGCGCTGAAACCGACTGAGTTCTAGAGAGGCTCAGTCGAAGAACAGGAAGCAGTTCCACTTATCTGCGGATAAGTGAATCCGCAGATAGCAGATCCACAGACACGGGGGCTGGTTTGGAATAGGTAGATAATGTTCCAGCAGAGGGTGCTTATCCACATGACAGCGATTATAAGCCTACATGGGGACTAAATGCTGAAAAACAAGACTTTAAAAACAAGAAACTTCTGACCTACAAACACAGACTGTTCACTGGGGAGTTGTCTTCATGCATATGCACCTTAAAGCAAAAACTTCTTAACTCGCTATACTCAGGGCATTTGTTTCCACTAGAGCTGTTTGCCAGTGAATTGTGCCTAGAGCAAAATTTGAGGTATCTTTGGAGGGTTTTGCAAAAAAACAAAACATGACAGAGTCAAGTGACATGATGGAGGAAGTCCGCAGAGACCCCACTCAAAGGCAATATGGATTGCTTACAAACACCATTTTCAACCTTGAACTGAGTGCACTGCCTTTTCTGGTGGTACCCATTTTTGGCAATCAGTGCATGCACACACACACACACACACACACACACACACACACACACACACACACACACACAGGATGTATGACTAAAGTCTACTGGTTCAAGTTAGGGTGGGGGGCAGAAGGAGTTCCTTTTGACATTCACTACAAAACAGCTTCCAGAATGTGAGACAACTCTGACAACAACTGTGAGTGGCAAAGAAAGGAAGCACACTTTCAAAGGCCTTGAGAAAGGACAACTGGAGCCCACCCGAGTCTGAGGAGTGACATGAGGAGACTCACCCAGCGATAGGGCTGCAATGAATGCTGTCATCACACTGCTGGCACACAGCACGGCTGCTTGGTTCAGCTCCATGTACCCCTTGGACACTGCCCCTAGGAGGACAGCTGCGATAGCCGCCAGAAGCCCCACCACTGTGGCCTGGACCTGTGGAGCAAAAAGAACTTCAGGACAGAAGCGCACAGTCTGTTGGCAGCTCACAAGCATTTCCTGCAGGCATCTGGTTTGGGAGCAAAGGGATACACTATACCTTGCACGCACATGTGTGCAAGGAAGCCCCAGTACAGAGGGTTGTTCTGAACTGAAAAACAACTTCAAGAAGGACCCATTTGGAGCCAAGAAGTGGAAGGGAACGTGAGTGTGTGTGTTTATTTTATATGCATGCTGAAAACTTTCCCACTCCATGTCTGTCTGTCACACACACACACACACACACACACACACACACACACACACACACACACACACTGAACTGTTCCCCCCCCCCCCCCCGCAGAGTTTCAGACACATGTTGTGAAGGCAATATCTGGATCCCTGCTGTGTGAAAAAGGGGGGGGAGAGATACTGGAAGTGGCAGAAAAATTATTCCCCTCCCCACCATTTCTCCACTAAAAATGGCTCCTCACACATTTGCTTTTCAGCTAAAAAAAAGGCATCAGGGCTCCCTTATATGCGTTTTTGAGCAACGTGTAGTTTGCCCTTCAGACCAAATCACGATTTACCCTCAAGGAAATCATCATTTCATTCCACATCGGCAACAAGTTACTAAGAAAGAGACGGTGGAAGGCGGTCTGTTTCATTTTCAGCAATCCTCAGGGCTGCTTCCCATGCAACGTTTTTACCTGCAATGCACCTGTCATCATACTTGGTGCAGGTTATGTGCATTCATTGCAGCGTGAAAAGATGCAGCGGGGAGCTGAACTTGATCCGGGCTCCCTGCATGATGTTTTGATGGTGAAATAAGTGTATGAATCACAGACAGACGTTTCAGAGGTATACCGTGGGAACATGTTTTTCGTACCCCCAAAACTGAAACAAACATGTGAAGCGTCCCTCAACCTCAGGAACATTGGCATCTTAAGTCCTTATCATTAAAACTCGGATACCTTGACATGGTCCACAAAAGCGCATGGCTGCCCTCTGGTGGATGAAAACACACACATCCTATTGTACATCATAGTAGTAGCTGTACTACACATTTATATCAACTTTACAGCACTGTAACGGACATGGATTCTTCCCCCCAAAATCTGGGAATTTTAGCTGCACAAAGTGCTGAGAATTTTTCTTTCGGACATCTCTAGACCTCCCTCCCTCTCCACAGAAGGAATGACTGTTGAATCAATAAGTCTGTAGTGAGAATATGCCCAATGGATTAGGGCTTTAGGGCCCAATCCTATGGGCCTGCTGCGCCACCGGAACTCGCGTTCTGGCAGCGCACCATGCTTTACAGTGGTCGCAAAAGGTGACTTGCCATTTTGTGCAGCCGGGCTGCCAACTCAAGCAACAAGTGGCCACGGCTGTACGCTAGCAGCCTGTGAAGAAGCCCTGGGGTCGGAACGGGGTGGGAAGGGGGAGGAATGGGGTGGAGACCAGGGAGGCGAGGGGTATGTCAAGCCGAGAAGGAGGCAGTATCAGCTGCAGCAGAGCCACTGATATCCTATCCCCCTTCCTGGCCTTAATTCGCCTTCCCGGATCCACTTGGACTTACACCAGCAAAAGCTCTGGGCAGGTCTGAGTGAGTAAACCCACTGCAGCATCGGAGCCTGGAGGCCTACCCCTGGGCATGAGAACAAATGTTCCCTTTGGCACATGACAGTGTGCGGCCATAAAACATGCTGTGCCACCAGAATGCGAGTTCTGGCAGCGCAGCAGATCCATAGGATTGAGCCCTAAATTCTGTAACTAACAAACAAATCAGTTAATCACAATCTATGAATAAATTAATGCTCTGAGACCTTTCATAGAGATATTTCATAACAGACATTTATGTTCAATTAAACTGGCATTTGTTGTGGAAGAAGGGAAATCAAAGGTTCTAGTTCTGTTTATAAATCCACACTGAACAGTCACAGCCTACAAAATAGGAATGGCAATAACTTCCTGGCAGGGGACAGATCTATCAGATTACAGGATCACATTCTTGTCAAGGTTGTAAGCATTTTAAAAATCAAAACTACACATGACATTAAATCTGTGCTTGCACTTCTGTATATGTTTTTTACTTTAAATATCAGAAACTGGGGTGGCAGGGGGTCACGACTGGGAGCGCAGCATGGTTAGAGGAAGGGTTGACCCTTTCCCCATGTTATTTTCCTAATGAACTCCCCTGCCCCCAGCATTGGTGTGGTTTGTTCCTAAACGTACAGGCCTGTAATGGTACCATTCATTGTATTCTTATTCTTGATACTCACACTAGCTCAAAGATCTGTGGGAATGACCTTAAGGGATGTGGTTTAATAAACACAATCAAGACTCCAGGTGCGAAAGTTAGATCTGCTCACCTGAATCAAGGCCAGATTGCAGGTAGCCATTTTCCACTTTTCATGGGTATCATCCATCTGTCCGGTATTAGCCTGGAAGGCAAAAATAAATCTCATAGACTGACAGGTACAATAAAGGAGCACATCAGGGATGCACCGGAACATTGCCAGCAATGTGGTAGGTGCCAGTACCTGTCCCCAGTCTCTCTGACTCTTGCCCTTCTTTTATTAAGCAGAGCTTTCCCACATCTGCCCGTCGGACATGGGTGTTCTTTTCTTCCCAATAAGAATATGGCCAGTATATCAACAGACATGGAGCCAGATTATCACCACCAGCAGCTTAGACTGAACTCCACTCAGGTGTTCACCTGGTTGACAGATACCTCCAATAGATTATCTATTCAGTGTGAAGACATCAGAGCTTCCGACAGAAGAAAGCATCCTGTTTTTCAAAAATAGACTCGGGGTAACTCTGCATGCCAGTGGAACCAGTTCAACCCCTGGCATCTCCAGGAAGCGCTGGGAAAGACCTCCGTATTGAGCTCCGGAGCACAACTGCAGCTCAATACCAACGATACTGAACCAGATGAAGCTACAGTCTAACATGGGAAGCAGAGGCATATGTTCAGAAAGGGAAGGGCAGCAGCCCTTGTTGGAAACTGGGGGACAACAACGGTGAAGCCCTACTGATTGGATTTTTTTTTAAAAAAAAATGCAAACAATATCAAACTAAAATAAAAATTATGCATCACCAATTAATTAAAACACACGACATTATAAAATATTTAATAAGATATAATTGAACAATTTGCTTTCATGAGTTCCATGGATATATGCCTTGAAGTATTAACAATAGTTGGAAATATATCCCTGCTGTAGGGTAACTGGGAATTCAGTGCATCACTGCAATTTTTCTTCAAGTTAATCAAGGGCATTTGCCCTCCCCTCCTGACACTAGTGTCGTTTGAGGTGGGGCGGAACGGTAAGTTCCACAATGTGCTAACCTCTGTTTACTCCCCGGCGCGAGGCGGCCCCGCCCCCTCGACGTCGGAGCCATTCAGTGCAGCGAAGGCAACGCACAGGGTCTACTGAGTGTTGCCTTCGCCACACTGAGTGGCTCTGATGGCGAGGGGGCGGGGCCACCTCTTGCTGGGGAGTAAACAGAGGTTAGCACAGTGCGGAACTTACCGTTCCGCCCCACCTCGAGCGACGCCAGTGCCTCCTGGACTTAGACAACAGCAGTTTCTTCCTTAATAAGATGTGCCAGGCTTCCCTAAGTCATTCCTCGATGAACAATTTCCTGTTGTAGTTCCAATTTCAAGCAATCATCATTTTAGCGGCAATCAGCAAATTTCCAACCAACTCTCTCTGCTTACACATTCTTGTTTACACATTGCCTTATATGATTTAGGAGACAACTTGCTGAGTAAACTAAAGTCTATTTCCTTCAATATGAAGATCATAATAGTGGGTCAATTTGCTAAAATTCCACATTTCTCTTGCTACAAAGTTGGCACCAGTTCTCTATGTGAGGACAGTTTTACTCAAATTTCAGTCGTTCTCCTGTCCCACCAATTCTTTTATACTGTACCTCCCCTAATTGAATTGACCACCACTGATATAGAACTACACGTTGTACCATTCAAATCTATCAACTCCCTCTTCTAATCCCTTTTGTTGTACAGTAGTCACCTTTACACTTGGAACATTGCCACTGCAAATGAAAGTATTTAATATCGATTGAATAACATTTAACTTTTCCTGAGGATTTTTTGCTGCTGTTGTCCCAACTGTCTGTAACAAGAACTCATTCATTTTTATTATCCTGGTGATTCTCCACATCCAGGATTAATTCAACTTAGCCCATCTACAGTATTTAGATCTCGGATGAATTCATACTGAGAATTAGACCTGCTACTATCGGCAGCTTGGGTTGAACTTCTAGGTCACACTACAGTGCAATCCTATGCACGTCTACTCAGAACTAGCAGCCGAATCCTAACCAACTTTCCAGCACCGATGCAGGCGCAATGCAGCCCCGAGGTAAGGGAGCAAACATACTCTTAACTCGTGGAGGCCTCCGTGACTCCCCCCCTCCCGCAGAATGCAGCGCATGCCCCATTGGCACGGCTGCATCGGTGCTGGAAAGTTGGTTAGTGGGCTACACAGACCCAGTAGTGTAGCTGAGGGGACGGGGACGTGCTAAGTGGCACAAAACACTGCAACTCATTGTGTAAGTGGCCCTCCCACTCACCATCGGAGCCATTCCATGCAGCAACGGCAACGAGCAGGCGCTCACCAAACCAAAACGGAGTCTCCTGCGTGTTGCGGTCGCTGCCTAGAATGGCTCCAATGGTGAGTTGCAGCGTCTTGCACCACTTGATGCGCCCCCCCCCCCAGCTA
This sequence comes from Plestiodon gilberti rubricaudatus, assembly GCA_026170595.1. Classification (NCBI taxonomy): domain Eukaryota; kingdom Metazoa; phylum Chordata; class Lepidosauria; order Squamata; family Scincidae; genus Plestiodon; species Plestiodon gilberti. Next base: position 224,020,744 of record JANXHW010000002.1, read on the forward strand.
CACTACTGCACAGACCAATGATGCTCCAACAGGCATATGATACAGGGCAAAGATGTCCCAAGGCTGCCCACGGGGATGGTCTGCAATGTCATTTGAGTGATATTCAAAAGGCACCTTATAAAGTGGTGTCCTCTTATATTTAGCAGGGGGAGAACAACTGTCCCTCTTCACCCAGCATGGCCTCTTTTCCAGTGCCTGTTGCTGGTGTCTTTTCTGTATTCCTTTAACAGCATAATCCTAACCAACTCTCCAGAGCCGGTGCAGCTGCAATGCAGCCCCGAGGTAAGGGAACAAATGCTCCCTCACTTTGAAGAGGCCTCCATGACTGTCCCTGCACTGCAAAATGCAGTGTGCACCCTGTTGGCATGGCTATACCGGCGCTGGAAAGTTGGTTAGGATTGCGCTGTTAAGAGTGTGAACCCTTTGGGTTATTTATAGTAAAATCAATCAATCAATGGTTCCCTGAACCCTTTGGGGACAGCAGGGAACCATTTATTGATTTATTTTACTATGTAAACCGCTTTGTGAACTACTCTTGTTGAAAAGCGGTATATAAGTATTCTTAACAACAACAATAACCATATTCTCTCCCCAATGCTGGTGGATGCTGGACTACTACAGTCAGGGAAGCTTTTAGTTCAAAACTGTATTAATTTCTTTTGAACTGCCTCTGATCTCAAATATAGAATTTGATTGCGTGTATCTTTCGTTTTCACACATTTTCTTTTTTGTCTCTTTTGATTCCAATAAACGAATTTGCTGTGGATTAAGCAAACCTGCCTATTTTAAAAAAATTAAAAAGTTGTCTCCAAGTCTCTTGAAGCCTTACCCTACCAGCACTACAGAAGAGAGACCTGTGAGAGAGAATGTATGTGCGGGAGTAAGAGAGAAAGGGAGAACAGCTGCCAGGGACCACATGGGTCAAGACATTCCCGCCCCCCCACCCCCCCACACACACTTCTCCCTTCTCACACAGGTTACTCGGTCAGGAAAGAGTAACTGCTTGCCAGTCAGTTTGTTGGGCTTCTCTGGGTGCTGGGAGCTGGGAGTGTGGTCCCCTTTAAGTTGGAGACACCTGGGCCTTGTTGGGGGCTGGAACTCAGCAATCTCTCTCTGTCCCTCCCCCAGGTGAGCTGCTTGAAAGAGCCACTGGCTTGCCAGTCAGTTTGTTGGGCTTCTCTGGGTGCTGGGAGCTGGGAGTGTGGTCCCCTTTAAGTTGGAGACACCTGGGCCTTGTTGGGGGCTGGAACTCAGCAATCTCTCTCTGTCCCTCCCCCAGGTGAGCTGCTTGAAAGAGCCACTGGCTTGCCAGTCAGTTTGTTGGGCTTCTCTGGGTGCTGGGAGCTGGGAGTGTGGTCCCCTTTAAGTTGGAGACACCTGGGCCTTGTTGGGGGCTGGAACTCAGCAATCTCTCTCTGTCCCTCCCCCAGGTGAGCTGCTTGAAAGAGCCACTGGCTTGCCAGAGGCTCGAGCCGAAGGGCGAGAGCCTAAGGGCTCTTTGCCCATGGCTCTTCGCCCTGTGGATCGGAGACCACGCAGACCAGACCACGCAGGCCAGAAGACTAGTTCTCCCTTCTTCCTTCCACTGTTCTGGGACTCCTTGGAAGTAGTAATAACACCTCCAACTCATCAGAGAGTTAGGGGGCAGCATCTTCTTTTCTTTGTTGTCCTTTCCTTTTCTTTAAAACCTGGGACGTCTAGAGACTTTTATAGCTATTCCTCTTCTCTCTCAACTCCCTCATGTCCTGGAACTACCAGTCCATCCCATCCAGCACTGCTGGACTGTATTCTTATTTTTCTGTTTTTCTTTTTTCTATACTCCCTTTTATTATTTGTTTGCTATTTAAATCTTTCTTTTCCATGGCTCCTCGTACCTTTTCTTCTCCTTATCTTATCCCTATTCGTCCTCTTCCTATTTCTCAACTTCCTTTTTCTTGTGCTCTTTGGAACTGTCGTTCCGCTGCGCCAAAAGCAGCGGTAATTCATGATTTGTTCCTATCACAATCATTTAATCTTCTTGCCCTTACTGAAACTTGGCTTCCGCCCCATAATACTGCTACCTCTGCTTCCCTCTCTCTTGGCGGTCTCTCTTTTACCCATACTGGCCGTCCCGAGGGTCGCGGAGGAGGGGTTGGTATTTTATTATCAAAGTCTTGCCAGTTTCAGGTTCTTTCTCTTCCCCCTAGCTATTCCTTCTCTTCATTTGAGTTGCACTCTATTAGACTCTTTTTTCCCCTGCAATTGCGGGTTGCTGTCATTTATCGTCCCCCTGGTCCAGCTTCCCAGTTTTTCACAGATTTTGAATCCTGGTTGACATTTTTTCTTTCAGATACAATCCCTTCTTTGATCCTGGGTGATTTTAACATTCACCTCGATGATCCTAAGGATTCTTTAACTTCCCGTTTCAGCTCTCTTTTATCTTCTTTCGGTCTTCAACCTCATATCAAATCTTCAACTCACTCCCTTGGTCACTGTCTTGATCTAGTTCTCCCTTCCAAGTGTGTTGTGTCCAATTATTTTGCTTCTGATTTTCCATTATCTGACCATTACCTACTTTCCTTTACCCTTACCTATATCCCCCCTCCCCGTCATACCGTTCTCCGTCAGTTTCGTAATCTTCATTCTCTTAATCTTAATCGTTTTACTCAGTCCTTAGATTTATCTCTTGCTACTTTTAATCCTGGGGACTCTGCTGATTCAGCTATGTCTTTGCTGAACTCTACTCTCTCCTCAACCCTTGACAGCTTTGCCCCAGTTTCTATGCGCATGTCCTCTTCTTCTTCTACAACTAGGCCTCAGCCCTGGATTACTCCTACTGTTAGATTTCTCCGGTCCTGCTCTCGAGCAGCCGAACGTCTTTGGAGAAAGTCCAGGGAGTGGGCCGACTTCATTCATTTTAAGTTTGTTCTTTTATCCTTTTCACGCGCTTTGTCGACGGCAAAACAAGACTACTTTCAATCTTTGATCTGCGCCAATGAGAGGCGCCCGCAACGTCTGTTCTCCTGTTTTAACACATTGTTAAAACCTTCCTCTCCCTCTGTTTCTCCATTATTCTCTCCCTCTGATTTTGCTAATTACTTTACTACTAAGATCACTACTATTCGTTCTGAGTTAACTTCTCATGACTCGGCTCCCACTATTAATCTTCCTACTCCCTCTACCAACAAATTTAGTTTGTTTTCTCCTATTACTCTGGATGAACTCACTTCGTTGCTGAACTCATCCAAACCCACTACCTGTTTTCTCGACCCACTCCCTTCTCGTCTTCTAATCTCTATAGCCCCCTCTTTATTACCCCTCCTTCTCTATATCTTTAATCTTTCTCTTTCTTCGGGTTCTTTTCCCTCAGCCTTTAAACATGCTTTAGTTTCTCCTATTCTGAAAAAACCCTCTCTTGATCCTTCTTCTTTGGCTAGTTATCGCCCAATCTCTCTGCTTCCTTTTCTCTCTAAGGTGTTGGAACGAGCTATTTATTCACGCTGTCTTGAGTTTCTTGAAACTAACTCTATTCTAGATTCCTTCCAGTCTGGCTTTCGCCCACGGCACTCCTCGGAGACGGCCCTTACTAAGATCTCGAACGATCTTTTGCGAGCCAAGGCGAATGGCCTTTATTCGATTCTTGTCCTTCTTGATCTATCTGCGGCTTTTGATACCGTAGACCATCGTCTCTTAATAGATATACTTTCTGACCTTGGTTTCTCGGGTGTTGTTCTTGATTGGTTTTCATCTTACCTGTCAGATAGATCTTTCTCAGTAGTTTCGGGTGGACAGACTTCGTCCTCTGTTCCCTTATCTGTCGGAGTTCCTCAGGGCTCTGTCTTGGGTCCCCTTCTGTTTTCTCTATACACACTATCCCTTGGTAAACTCATTAGTTCTTTTGGTTTTTCCTATCATCTGTACGCCGATGATACCCAGCTATATCTTTCCACCCCTAATCTTTCGCCAGAGTTAGAGCTGCAAGTGTCATCCTGTTTAACAGCTGTCTCTCATTGGATGTACCATCGACGTTTGAAGCTCAATATGTCTAAAACTGAGCTTCTCATTTTCCCTCCTAAGTCCACTCTTCATTATTCCTTTTCTATCTCTGTTAATAATGTTTCTATTCAGCCGGCTCAGGAAGCCCGCAGTCTTGGTTTTATCTTTGATTCCTCTCTATCATTCAGTTCTCAGATTCAGACTACAGTTAAAGTCTGTAGATTTTTTCTCTATAATATTGCTAAAATCCGTCCATATCTCTCCGTTTCTACTGCAAAAACATTGGTTCATGCTCTAGTAGTCTCACGACTAGATTACTGTAATCTTCTCTTGGCAGGGCTTCCTCTTTCTCATCTCTATCCATTAATTTCTGTTCAGCATTCAGCTGCACGCATTATTTCACTTGCTCGCCGTTATGATCATGTTTCCCCTCTGTTGTCCTCCCTTCACTGGCTTCCTTTTCCTTTCCGTATCAGGTATAAACTTTTGTTACTCACTTTTAAAGCCCTGCACGGGCTAGCCCCTCCTTATTTAACTGATCTCCTTTCTCCATATACTCCTACTCGTACTCTTCGCTCTGCTAGTCAAAGCCTTCTTTTTCAACCCAGGATCTCCTCTGCTCTGTCTCGCATCCGTCCTTTCTCTCTTGCTGCCCCTCATGCCTGGAATCTTCTTCCTCTCCATGTACGGCTCCTTACTTCCCTAACCAGCTTCAAAGCTGAGCTGAAAACCATACTGTTTAGGGAAGCGTTCCCAGGGAATTTGTGATTGTTCTCCCGCTGCTTGACAGTGTTGGTTATGATGCAAGTTAACTGACTGATGCGATGTGATTTGTTTTATATTCGATGTTTTAATTTCTATTTTCCTTTTATATGGTAATTTAATTCTTTCCTCTTTTATTTGTAACTATTTTAGAGTGTACGCCTTGGGCAGGCTTTTATATTCTTTCTGAGTTTCTTTGTAATTTTGTACAGCGCTGTGTATACTTACAGCGCTTTAGAAATAAAGTTTAATAATAATAATAATAAATAATAGGAAGGGTTGTCAGACAGGCCTCCAGTTGAGAGTAAGGGTTTGTAATGCAGGCCTCAACCCACATTGCTGGTGGCAGCATAAAGAATGCATGTACAACAGTAGCGTGTTATATGTGTGAGGACTTGATCCAAAGGTGGGGTGAAGCACTCCAAGGGCCCAATCCTATCCAACTTTCCAGCGCCAATGCAGCCACAGTGCAGCCCCGAGGTAAGGGAACAAAAGTTCCCTTACCTTGAAGAGGCCTCCGTGGGTGCCCCCTCCCCCCCAACGCAAGATGCAGCACACGTCCTTTGACAAGGCTACATCAGTGCTGGAAAGTGGGATAAGGTTGGGCCCCAAGTCTCACTGCTGCCAGAGGGATCCCTACACAGTACAGAAACAGCCGCCTGCGTCACTGGCATTCAATTGTCACTTACGTGTCACCACATTTTAGCAGCTGACAAGATTAACAGGCACAGCCGCGATAAGACGAACGTCATTTTTGCTCTGTACGGTAGGATAAGGATTCTGATCCACCAGCTATTGCTGCTGCTAGCTATTGCTTTTCTGCTGCTTAATGAGCAGCAGCACAATCCAGTTGTGTGGCCAGTCAATTGGGGAGGCTCTTTTGATTAAGCTTCAAAGCCTTCCCTCCCACATGAAAGCAACCAACACATCTCTGCATATATATGGTATTGAAATGCAACTCCACGGGTGACACTTACAGCAGTAGAAAGTCTAGATGCCAAGGTCATTTCAAGGTTGCCTTTCAAGCCAAGCAGGGCTGGAACCAGGATAAATATTTCTGTGATGGTCTTAAAAACTGTCCAGTGCTGAGAGAAAGGGAGAGGAGAGGAAGTTAATCCATTGACATCCCAACGCCAGACTCCTCTTTTTGCACTCACTCACACGCTCGCACACACACACACCCAGCACACTGCATCGGTGAATGGTTTCTCCAGCAGCTTAGAACTGCACACACTCAATGCCCCATCAAGCAGTACAATGCCGACTCACTGTCACACTGGCTCCCTAAAAGAGAAATCCAACCAGCTCTTGTGTTGATACAGGGGTATGCAAGTTTCCTAGTCACACAGAACTCTTCATCAGGTGTACTGAATACGGTTGCATGGAATGAGGCTACATGAGAGAGGGGGACTGCACTGCACCCCAGTGCATGCTTTCTATACAGAAGGTCCCAGGTTCAAAAGCTGGCATCTTTAGCTAAAAGTCACAGAGTAGGCGCCTGAGGCCTTGAAACGCCTCTGCCAGCCTGAATAAAAAAAACTGGGGTAGACGGACCAATGTGGCCCTGTTGTAACACAAGACAGCTTCGCATGTTCTCAGTGTCATAAGCACCTGTTTGACAGTGCCAGCATCATTGTGAATGGTGACAGACTTATTTTTATTTGCTTATAATATTTTTATCCAGCCTTGTAGACCAATGCTAATAATTAAACGAATAGGTAAAGGTAAAGGTATCCCCTGACAATTAAGTCCAGTCGTGTCCGACTCTAGGGTGTGGTGCTCATCTCCATTTCAAAGCCGAAGAGCCAGCGTTGTCCGAAGACGCCTCCGTGGTCATGTGGCCGGCATGACTCTCCTTGCCGCAGCGTGTAGCATGCGGCTGGAACACGGAGCGCTGTTTACCTTCCCGCAAGCGGTACTTATTTATCTACTCGCATTGACATGCTTTGGAACTGCTAGGTTGGCAGGAGCTGGCCAAGCAACGAGCGCTCACCCCGTCGCGGGAATCGAACTACTGACCTTTCGATCAACAGCTAATGGTTCAGCGGTTTAACCCGCTGCGCCGCCCGCTGGTTCAAAACATTTTGTTTAAACTGGCGCAAAACAATACACCAAATTATAGCAGCAGCAAAAACAAAAGTAAAACCAAATTCAGTTCAAAGCCTGGTGAAACAGGCGACTTGCTCAAAAGCAGCGAAGGCGGGGATCTACCAACCCTCTCAAGGGAGACAGTTCTGTACCTGCACTGCCACCACCAAAAAAGCCCTGTGTCTGGTTTCTGACAATCAGACTTAACACTTGCTTCCCTCTCTCTGCCTAGCCCTAGAACATTTTGTGACATTTTGAAAGAATGATAATTAAAAATCACTGTCAGAGACTCTGCACTCCCTCAGTGTGCAGCTCCAATGTGCAGATTCATTAATAAAGTCAGAGAGAAAGGCTCTTGGGGGGACCCTGGAGATTCACTGTCGGTCAGACCAGAAGGGACTGGGCTAGGCAGACCATCAGTCTGATTCTGTATAAGATCGTTTCTTAAGCAGGAACCTATCCAGGTTACTGGCGGGGCTGAACCATCCGTGAGGTCAACTGAGATAATCACTGCGGGCAGTAGATTGTCAGGGGGACCCCACCTCCGGCCTCCCACTTGCCTCCGCTGCTGCTCCTCCCCTGGCTCCTTGGATGGGAAAAGGTAGAGGGGGTGGAGCAGAAGCCTCTGCTCCGCCCCCTTCCTTTTCCAGCCCAGGGGGCAAGAGGAGCAGGGGCTGGCACACCACCAGGTAAGGGGCTACCTCAGATGCCAGGAGGTCTTGGGTCACTCCAATTGCAGGAGATCAAAGAGGAGGAGAGCATGGTGTCTTGAAATTCAGATTTGGAAACAGCAGGAGGGATATAATAGAAGGATCTGGATGATGGCCATTGAAATACCATGATAAAAAAGATAGCAGAAAAGAAGATTACATAGCAATTATAGATTTATAAGTGGAGGCCTGAAAGAAATTGCAGGGGGCTAGAGGGGGACCAAAAGAAGAGGAGTCAGTTGCCTAGACTCACCTTCCCCCCAATACTGTTTTCCCATCACCAACATCTCCCCATTCATCCTTTCCTTCTCAGTTCTTCAATAACGACTGGAATTATTCTGCATTTACAGTAGCACTATCAACTGCACAGGCTGGCTCAGTGACTTTCCATTCATTTCAAACTGGAGCTGAAAGCTTTTCATCTCTCCCTTGTCTACACTTCTTAATTCACTCACCTCGTGACACTGCCAAGTTCACAAGGTGGCAACGCGCACTAGATGCCCTCTATAAAGTGGATGCTGTATGCAGCAGAGCATGGAGTCAGATCTTGCTAAAGCTGCTTTCTGCACAAGTATGACAAGTTCAGGACTTGTTCATAGGTCTGTCTCCAATACAGCCACTTCCTACATTATCTTTTCCACATGGCCTGCAGTCTTAGAAAGTTATATGCCAGCGTAGGGTAGAATCACGTCCACAACCAGAACGACTGTATTTCAAACCTTGAAATGTGAGGATTCTACTACGATTGCTTTGAGCTTGAAGAAAGCCCCAGGCCCTTGGATTAAAGATGGAAGACAGTCTGGGAGAGCAGAATATGTCTTCTGACCTGGGTAACAGTGATCAGTGTGCTAATGCGCATGTAGGCCCATGTTCACTAGTTCCAGCAGAAAACTGTTACTCCAGATTAATTAACAAGGAGTATGAGAATGTGATGCTGTAGTGCAAGGCACATGATTTTGAGTATCTGAGTGACCAAGGGTGGAGAAGAAGAATATGGCACAAGTGGCGAGGTCAGTGCTACCAGAGATAAGCAGCGCTTTACAGAATGGGTTCTATCCCTTATTTTTAATGTATGAACTGGCCGTCTCCTTCTCCTACCTTATTGCTGATGCTGAGGGGAAAGCAGCATAAGCATTCTTGGCGGCTGACTGACAATTCCTGCAGGATGTATTGCCCCTAAACAGAGAGCCAGCACAATGTTCTCGTTAAGAGTGTTAGACAAGCACCAGGGAGACCTCAGACCTGAGTTCAAATCCCTGATTAAACATGAAGCTGACTGGCTGATGTTGGGCCAGTCATTATCTCTCAGCCTAACCTACCTCACAACAACCTTGTGGTGGGGGTGAAGTGGCGGGAAAGACCATGTACCAGTCTGAGTTTTTTGGAGGAAACACAGTGTAAAAACACAATTACAATCCTGCGCAGTTCCTTTCAGGCTCATAAAACGCATACAGACAACTGTGAACCCCAAATACACACACACAGCGCAATCCTAACCAATTTTCCAGCACCGGTGTAGCCATGCCAACAGGGTGCACACTGCATTTTGCAGTGCAGGGGCAGTCATGGAGGACTCTTCAAGGTGAGGGAACATTTGTTCCCATACCTTGGGGCTGCATTGCGGCTGCACCGGCGCTGGAAAGTTGGTGAGGATTGCGCTGACAGACATACAAGTGAGCCTGAAAATGCTGTAACCAGCCCTATTTTCCAACCTCTAACGCTGATGATAACGAAGCAAGGAACTAAGGGAACGATCCTGAGGGGTGCGAGCACTGCACAGTGGCGCACTCATGGAGGATTGCCACGGGACTCAATGGAGTGTGAAACAGGGTCATCCACAGGCAACATGTTTCTGTCTATGCAGGACTCTCCAAAATATTGGTGTGTAAATTACAACAACAACAAAAAAAGAACCCTCTCCAATGGCCCTGGAAGGAGAGGGCAGGCTTGTGGGCTTCCAGAAGCCATGGAACGCTGGGGGCAGTTAAACAACCGTTGGAAAGGGAAAGGAAGGGGGGGGGAGGGCGAAGGAAAGGAAAATGGAGGAGGGGAGGGAAATTGACCTGCTCAAGGCTCTAGCTGTATATAATATTCTGGATGGAGGAATGACATGAGGGTCAAGAGGTGCATGCCTCCCTCCAAATTCTTCCATGCGCTAGGGGGGAGGGGAGAAAAATGCCCCCATGTTGTACCGCTCAGGTTCAGAGCTAGATGAGTAACTTCCTGCTTCACTTGGCACTGAACTTCAGCAGTCTCATACCGGTGTGCTACTGGAGTGGATTTCCCAGTTGTTTATCCCCACCATGGGCCGCCCTCCCACCAAGTCTTAGTATCTATACTTCAGGACAGTTAGACAACACTGCTCCACAAAGGTGAATGAAAACTCTTTCCTCTAGTATACCCAACGGAGAGGCTGTTTGCTAGCCCCTTCTTTAGGAGGAGCTCCCAAGGGTATGCCCAATGTCTTCTTAGCAGAGGATGCTTTCCCCATAGCCAGGCAGCACACAACACTGCTCACACAGCCACATTCAAAATGGATACTACTCAAGGTCACCCTAGCAAACTAGCCATCTATCCTTCTTGTTACTAAGACACTTGAAAGCACATACATACTTGAATATTATCCATCACCAGGCCAGCAGCCACCATGCTAAAACCTGCCAAGAGGTATATCACAAGGATCTGTGAAGCAATGGAGAAGGACGTTTCTGGAAGGAATCCACTGGGTGATCTGAAGAACTTGCAGGTGAACCCCCTCAGTTTCTTCCCCTGGAAGCACAGCTCCAATTTCAGCTGGGTGATCACCATGATTGAAAGCCATTAACCCATCCTCCAGAAACAGAAGGGCAAGAGGTAATCCAGGAATGGAGGTGGCAGTCCTCACTTTCAGTTTCACATTCCAGAGTTGAAGGCAGTTGAAAGACTGCGCCAGTCTTTTCCTAGCTGTCCTCTTCCACAAAAGAGCAACAAGATTACTTCTCAAAATCCATTTGGCTTAGCTGAGCTCAACCTTCACTAAGCAGCTCCGTCTTCACATTTTACTCCAGGAAGGAAATCAAATCCAGAGGAAGGGATTTATGCTTGTTGGTGATGTTTGGGGATAAATACATATAAAACTTCTTCTTCGGCTACTACCACCGGGCTGGAAACCAGAAAGACCTGCCTGAGCTATGGCATGAATAGCAGCGTGAAGAGTGACAGGTTGCGCAGGAAACCCTCTGAATACTTCCAAGTCACTGGTGTCTTTTCTCCTCAAGTTACAACGTGGTCGCTTAAAATATAAGCCTGCGCTGCTGAAACAGTCACTACTGCTTCAGGCTCACCATGAGTAATGCTGAACTTTTCTTGATGTCCCAGGATAAGGAGGGACGGGCAAGTTAGCTCACTGGTTTTGTGCTGCTTTCCCCCTCTTGTTTCCTCAAGGTGAAGAAAGGTCGCCAGGAACATGAGCCTAATCCGACTGAAGGCACGGATATTACAGAGAAGGTCAACAGGAAAAGCGAGAGAAATGCACTGGCTGGAAGGGCATTTTTGTCCTTCTGTCTTCGTTTTCTCTCTTCCTCCCTGAAGCCTTACTAAGGGCGTTATGAGTTCAGGAAATATACAGTCTCTATCTTTAAACGACTGACTTTCAGCGAAAAAAAGTCCACTGTAAAAGCCAATGAGCTTCAAAGGCTAACATCCTTATCGGCTGTCATCACTTCAACATGCAGCTACTATGCAAAGGCCACGATAAGAGTCTCTTGCAGGAGTTTTATTTAAGGTAGCTTTGTGAGTCAACGGAAAAAATTCCAGTGGCTTCCATGCGACTTTGTGCTTCCCTTTCTAAAAGTCTGCAAAATGCTGTAATGCATAGCTAGGGAAAAGAAGAAAGAAAAAGCAACACTGGCCATGGCGGTTCACAACCTGCAGGCATGGGCATCTGGCACAGACAAAGGGGTGGCAGAATCACATGGAATGTATCAGCCAAAGTCCCTGCTGGAACTGGAAGAGAACATTCTGACCCCACTGAAGTCAGCTGCGTAGGAGTCTAGATGTGGGGGGTTCCTGCCTGCAATGTTTTTGGAACCACTTTGATTCATTCTGCGGGAGGAATGAATAGGGGCACATTCTTGATAACAAGTGACAAGTCGGTGATATGGGACAAGGCTAATTCACGGGATCTTCAAGGCCAGTGGGTTGCCCTGAGTCGGTTTTTTTCCCCACGACTAAAATGTGGACTATACATTTCTAAACAATTAAAATAAATCCACAAGCACCTCAAATTAAAAACACTGATAGACAATTGTGTTTTTTGCAATTGAACTGTTGTCTCAGAATTACGTGTAGGATGTACAGGAATCTGGATGATTAGAAGGTTCAGATAATAAATGGGCAGCGAAATCCTGTGTAAGTATATGCGGCTGGCCTAAAGGGCCGGTCGCTGTATCCTATCTGGATTGCGGCCTGCTGCAGGGTTGCTAGGCCACACCTCAGGAGAAGGGGACATTCATCCCCTTCCCCGGGTGTAAGTGATCTTGGGGCCTATGGGTCTCCTCGAATACACGCCAGGTCCAGACATGGCATACATTCGCGGAGGTGGTGACAGGGCGGCACGGGCCAGGAAGGGGCCTAGGATATTGGTGCTGATATCCACACCCCCTCCCAGCCTGGGCCAGCCAATGGTCCCCCTTCCTCGCTGCCCCATTCCGTCCTCCCACTGACTAGCACGGGACTTACCTGCGGTGGCCAAAGTTGGGTGAGTTACGCGGCAGAGTGAGCGGCTCCGGCCTCCGCACCAGTGGCACTTACTCTCTGGATGTTGAAAATGTGCCTTATGGCACGTTTACGACACCCTAGACCGGCGGAGAGCTAGGCCTGCCAGTCTATAGTTAGGTAGTATTGTGCTGTTCCTAACGCATCAGTTGAAGGAGTTTAGGACAACATACATGGCCCCACTCCTTTAATCCTCACAACCCTCTAGTTCAAGGTCACAACTAAGCAGGGATTTGAACACAGTTCTCCTTGGTTTAAATCCAACACTCAGTCCTTTATATCACACTGGCTCCCTTTGCACCAGTCACTCTACTGCTGATATTCTGATCATGAAAAGTGGATCATTCATAATGACTAAGGGCTAAGATATATGTTATCTATCTATCTCCAAGCCGGCTCCCGAGGCAGCTTACAACGTATTAAATACAATAAGAAATACACAAATAAAAAATTTCCAATCTACCTAACCAGAAAAACAACAAAAGAGATGAACAATGGAAGCAGAAAAACAAACCACAGTGGGGTGAAAACTAAACACTTGTCCAAACAAAAAAGGTAACCACCAGTAAGAGGGCCAAGCAAACCTCCAAGGGAAGGGAGTTTCTGGGCCTGGAGGACACACCCAAGAAAGCTCTCTTATGTTCAGGACATTACTAGAGAAGCTGCACTTGTGGTTTTTCCCCTAAACAGAAGTAATGGGGGGTGGGTGAATCTGAGACTTTAACCTTTTGCTCCACCATGGTCTCGATTTGGATCAGGCCCTTTTGTGGCTGCTATTTACTCTCTGACAAAAGCTCCCATTAACACCAATGAGACAAACAGCAGCTGTGGGAGGCCCTGATCCAAATTCAGATCATGGAAGGGGCAGAGGGCTAAAGCAACCTCCCCCCACACCATGTTCGTAATCCAGACCACTAATCTCTAATGGTCCCTTAATGTGATGTGTCGATTGGCCCAAGACATTTGTTCTGGGACAACATCTGTCTTGTGACTAATCCCAGAACCTTATTCTTTTCAGCTGCTTCCATTTCCTCTACAAAGACAACATCTACAGAATTGCTGCGGCTGAAACCTAGAGCACTGATATCTAGGATCAGCTAAATTAAACAGAAACTCAGTAGCTACCTTTCTGACATTACTTTGCTACAGGAATAGGAATCTCCCCAAGGTTTCCCGTTTCTGTGCAGCAACATCATCGTCATCATCATGTATACTTATATCAAACTCAGGTGGATGAGTGCCTCTCAGACTGCAAGAAAAACAGAGCCACCTCACAATGAGGCAGTGATTTCTAAATACTTGGGGACCGCCTACGTAAGCAGAAGTACAGTACAGTACAGTACATGCATCTGGAAATTGCATTAAAAGTAATGCAGACTGAGCATGCTCAGCAGTCCCCAGCAACTGCGGAATGTTGAGGTGGCTGTTAGAAAACCAACAGAAGAAGGGGGGGGGTTGGGCATCTACCATTGAGAGCTGGGCATGAGGATTGGGAATACGCTACACTTTATTGTTAAAAAAAGATATCAGCAGGTCCTCTAACAAGATGGTCCACTAACAAGATAAAAAGATTAAAAAACACAGTCTTACATTTCACCCCAATCACATAGGGCTTCTTCAGAGTAACAGAATGCCCCTTCTAGTGCCAAAGATGAAACAAAAAGCTCTGAAGAGAAGCTGGCAGAAAGCAAAGGAGCTTATTATAACCAGTCAGGTAACAGTGATTGAAACCAGCTGGGTGGCCTGATCAATGCCTGATCATGGAGCCACCCAGCTGGTTTCAATCACTATTACCTGACTGGTTATAATAAGGTCCTTTGCTTTCTCCTAGTTTTTCTCCAGAGCTTTTTGTGATTTTTGTGATTGGGGCAAAATGTAAGGTTTTGTTTTTATCTTGTTAGTGGACCATGGCCAGAAGACCCCTTGAAAACCATTTTAACAATTAAGTACTTGCCGGCTGTGAAAGCCTAAATTCTCGCATGCAATGTTTTGTTGCAGGTGTCACTTGTTCCCTAGTTAATAACCCAGATGGTTGGGTGTCTTTGGGCTTTGAAGCAAAACAGGGCTACTAGAAAATGAGGTAGAAGTTCACTTCTTACGGACTTGAGAGACTCCCTCAGTTTCCCATAACGTCAATTCCTTTAGCGCTGTGCTTCCACAGTGCTTTTCATCCCAGGCTGACTGCCATTGTTGCCAATGGGAACAGTGTATTCTGGGAAGGGCAGGACCAATCAGCACCAGTTTCCTCCAATGTTGTCTCCCATAGCGCTGCTTCAGGCAGCACATAGCTTTCCAGGAATGGACCTCCAGAGCTAACCGAGGTATTACTAGATATATGTGTACATTGAATTTGTTCAGAGCTGTTCATCCAGGGTGTCAGTTGGTTTAAAAAAGAAAGAAAGAAATGGAGGGGGGGAGAGATACTGGGCTGCTAAGCTAAAGCTTCTAACAGCTTAAAGTAAGCATCCTTGGGGAGGGGTTAGAGTTGGGTGGGATGTGCGTCAAATCATTAAGAACTCTCTCCACAATATACAAAGATATTTCAAGAGGAAGGCCACCTTTTCCCTTTCTTCATTGTCCAGACTCCTACGCCTTCTGCTACAGCAATTTAACACTTGGGTTGGGGACTGGTGGCCTGCACCAAATCTGCCTCTCCAGCACTACTACAGCCCAGCATGCATGGGAAAGGGGGGGGGGGGAGAGAAAGTGTCTTTTTCACTCCAACTGAAACTTTGCTCTCCCACCAAGACCTAAACAGCACTGCAAGGCTACTGTTTAGTGCTCCAATTATAGGAGGGATGAAGTCACCTGACCCCCTTACCTTTTGTCACACTCACACACACACACACACACACACACACACACACACACACTAACTAGGAGGGACATGGATTGGATACAAATGTAGGAATATTTCTATGCATGGACAATGTACAGTAGGCCCCCACCTGGCAGCCAGGAACATATCTGTGCTTGAAGAATGCAAGTTGTATAAGATGCTAGCTGTACAGCACATACTGTATATTTATTCAAAAGCCTGATATCTCATCTTTCAAACCATAGGTTTCCCAAGGTGGCTAACAATCAAATTAAACAAATAAAATACACTCAATAAAAACACATCAGTAACTCAAAACAAGTCATAGAGTAAGAACAGCAATAGCACAAAAGAAGCTAACAATAGATTTTTTTAAAAGCCTTGTTGAATAAAAACGGTTTTACTACCCTCTTCAAGGCAGCTGAAGAGAGGACTTAGTGGGTCTCTCAAGGGACAGTGTTCCTGTAAAAGTTCTGTCTACCGCAAAATGAGACTACAGGGCTTGTGCAGTAGATCTTAAAGCCCAGGTAGGCTCAAATGGGTGAAGGTGGTTCTTACCCTGATTTCCAGGGCTACAGAAATTCAGACTAGTATGGTATTTTGAACGGAGCCTGGAAGTGAACAGATAACCAGTGCAGTTGGTCCCATATAGGTGTTATGCTCTCCTGCCACTCCAACTAGCATTCTGGCTGTGACAGTGGCGTACTGGGGGGGGGGGGAACAGCCAAAATGACACCCCCGTGACATCACAAACTGGAAGTGACGTCACCAGCCCGCCCCCGGGGATGGTGCCAGTGGCGCAAAAAGGTACCTGGGGGTGGGAGGGCGGGTGGGGAAAACCTTTCGCGCCACAAGAATGCTTCAGCGCCCTCCAGGAGCCTCCAAAGCGGCGTGAAAACCTTGCCGCCGATGCAGCAGCTTTGACACCCCCGCTCGTTGCCTGGGGGGCCCCGTCCGCCTCCTGCCCGACACTTCTGGGCTGCGACACCCTGTCCCAGCCGGATTTTTCAGAGGTCTTCAAAGGCAGCTCCCATTTAAAGCACTTTACGGTGATGTTATACAACAGAAAACACATCAAGAGGAAGAGATGTTACGGATGTTGTCACCTGGCCGGTGGGGTGACAACTACGTTGCCATCCTCCCTACTTCAGCCTGGCTGCCACTTCTTGATCTCTTGACCTGAGCACCCTCTGCCACCCCTCTGGCGTCACCCAAGCCAAGTCAAGCCAGCTGGCAGACTCAAGCCCCCTTCTCTCAGTCGAGTCCTCACAGAGGCAGACCTTGTTGTAGCAGCTCTAACCAGAAAAAGGGAGGCCCTGAGATGACGTCTTGCTGCCTAATAAGTTTGATCTCCGATCTTTCCCTATCTCAGAGGCAGCTGTTCAAGCTGGGTGCCCTGAAAGGATGCAATAGGAAATGTGGCCTTTATAAGGTTCAACAGTCTGGGGTGAATGAGTTTATTTACCTCCCGTAATTAAGTAAGCACCATAAAAAGCCTGCAGGTGACGAATCAACACGCAGAAAGAGCAGTTTGCTCAGGAGACCTGGGAGTGTACAATCCTTTTTTATTTATTACATCCTTAAGGTGCCTCCAGTAAAAGAGGCAGAAAGTCTGCCAGCACTGAAGCAATGAGCACTGCTTGTCTGGGAACACTCCAGAACAGAAACTTTCTTTTTAAGAAAAGCATTGGACAGTACCTAGCACACTGCACAACTCAGGGGAAAAAAAGGTTAGGTGGACAGGTTGATGAAAGTGTTTGACCCAGTGTGCGGCGGCTGTGAAGAAGGCCAATTCCATGCTCTGGATCATTAAAAAAGGGATTGAGATTTAAACGGCCAATATTACTGTATTTCTTCAATTCTAAGACGCATGTTTTTTCCCAATTAAGCATTTCAAAAAATGGGGTGCGTCTTAGAATCGAAGGTCTCCAAAAAGCACCCCAAAATGCTATCTTCTTACTTACTGGGGCTTGGGGGAGCTTCAGGGAGGCCTGCGCAACCCTCTGCAGGCCTCCCTGATCTTCAGTTCGGCCAAAAACGGTGATTTTCAGCCATTTCCGGTTTTCGCAAAAACCAGAAATGGCCAAAAATCGCTGTTTTTCGCCGAACTGAAGATCAGGGTGGCCTGCAGAGGGTTGCGCAGGCCTCCCTGAAGCTCCCCCAAGCCCAGGTAATGAAGGAAATGGCACTTTCTGACGGGGCCAGAAATGCTATGCAAAGGCAGTGCACTCAGTCATCCTCAGCTGCAGGAGACATGCTGGGGAGAGTTGGTGCTGAGTAGGTAGATTTAATGAAGGGAGGCGAGTCTTACAATTGATTGATTTTTTTTCCCTGCTGGTGGTACTGAAAGTAAAGGTGCGCCTTAGAATCGATGGCGCCTTAGACTCGAAGAAATACGGTATTATGCCATTGTACAAATCGATGGTAAGGCCACATCTGGAGTATTGCGTCCAGTTCTCGTCGCCGCATCTCAAAAAGGATATAGTGAAACTGGAAAAGGTGCAGAAGAGAGCAACCAAAATGATTAGTGGGCTGGGGCACCTCCCTTAAGAGGAAAGGCTACAGCGTTTGGAGCTCTTCAGTCTAAAAAAAAAAGGGCACTTGGGGGGGGACATGATTGAGATGTATAAAATTATGCATGGGATAGAGAGAGTGGATAGAGAAAAGTTCTTTTCCCTCTCGCACTAGGGGACATCCACTAAAATTGAGTGCCGGGAGAATTAGAACAAAAGAAAATATTTCTTTACCCAGAATGTAATTAATCTGTGGAACTCCTTGCCACAGGTTGGGGTGATGGCACCTGGCCTGGATGCCTTTAAAAGGGGATTAGACAGATTTATGAAGGAAAAGTCAATCACAGATTACAAGCCATGATGGGTATATGCAACCTCCTGGTCTTAGTAGTAGGCTATCTCTTAATGCCAGATGCAAGGAAGTGGCAACAGGATACAGGTATCTTGTTGTCTTGTGTACTTCCTGGGGCATCCACAGAAAGCTGGACTAGCTGGACCTTTGGCCTGATCCAGCAAGGCTCTTCTTATGTTCTTAGGTCTGGAGTTTCAAAGAAAGATGTTCTGTTTCTCAGGGCTGTCGGGAGGGATGGGACTGTATACTTTTATACAGTACCATCAAGGTACACGGTACTGCACAGCATATGTAAAACGAACAGGTCCCAGATGCAATGAGCTTACAGCTTAAAGTTTAAATAGAGGGAGAGAAAGAGTGGGAGAGAAAAGAGTAACAAGGAATGAATAGCTTGGATCCAAATATGCCGTTTCCTTAATGAAAAGCCCTCTTCTGCTTATAAGAGGGCTGTTTCCAATTTAGCAGAAGAGTGTCGGCTGAGCAAAGCAACACCTCATCCAGAGACGTTTGTGCAAAACCGTTCCTCTCTTCAAAACCATTCAATGGTCTGCTAGAGTTTACACGGTATGGCCGGGATCTTCCATATTCACCAAGTTCCTCGTATTGTACTACACCCCACAATGCACTGCAAGAAGGCCTCCACTTTGTTCAAGAATTCACGGAACAGCACATACACTGCTATCCTATGCTTGGAAGTAAGTCCCCACGTGTCCAGAGAGGCTTACTCCCTAGTAAGCGTGCTTAGGATCGCATCCCGTGTCACTTTCTTCTTCCACTCATTGTGCTTTGGACCCAAGCCACCGGTCTATAAGGAACGATTACCACACATACTTAGATTTTGTTGTGGTTGGAGATGAAGACAGGAGAGTTAAGCAGCACCTCCACAGAAAGGAGAGATTTGGACAGATGGCACCATGCATGCTGCAAGCATTAAGGGTCAGTGAAGGAGTCATTTAAGAGAGCAGGAGATCTTGCTGTCACTTTTATCATGGGGCCAATGTACATGAGAATGTTTATGTGTTGTCCATCTGCATTTTTCAGAGGTGATGAGTGCTCAGCAATCATACGACTACTTCACCACATGCCAACATGCGCAAGTCGAGTCTTGTGAATTGATCCTAAATTATTTTGATTGTGGCACACACTTTTGTAGGCAACAACTCGGTCCATCAGCTTTAGAATGTGGACAAAGAAACCAGAAGGGATGTATACACAAGAACTGGGTATACTGGACTGGCAACCAGCGGCGTCGAGGCACCTCCATGCGGGGTGTGTGTGCATACATAATGCCGCCCTCATGACATCACAACCGGAAGTGATGTCACCGCCACCGCAAATGGTTTCCCAAGCGCAGGACAGGCGGGCCAAGCCTTCGCGCCGCCATCTGGCCGTTCTTTGTGCCGCCGCCGTTCGCGCCGCCCATGTGGCGGGGTTTTCGCCCCCCCGCCACTTTGACACCCCCCGCTTGTCTCACGGGACCCCACCACCCCCTGCCCCCCCAAGCGATGCTTCTGCTGGCAACCAAGTTAACAAGGGGATAAACGAAAGATAATGCCAATACAAAACATGTTTGTTGCAATCTCCAACGTAAACTGCTATCAGATATTGGTGAAGTAGTCTGGGGGCCTAACCGGGTAATGGTCTCAACTGGGTAATGGTAATACTGTACATATAACATAAAACATTTGGTACCTGCTATAGCCAGGCAGTGTGGCATGATACTTTATAGAGGGAATCTTAACAGCCTGGACAGCTTGTCCCTCATTCTCTACCTTAATATAGTGAGTTTTATGTCATTCTGAATTAGGAGGAACCTCTAATCTAACTGATCTCCTTAATCCTAACAAGCAATGCAAAGCATCAGCATCAGCTAGAGAGAAATATTAACTCCAGCTTTGTGAAACCTGTCAGGAAACGCAACAGGGCTTTTAATGTCATCCGATCAGATAGATAAGGGGCAACCTGACCTCCTACTTTTCTTGGGAAATAAATCAAATACTGACCGGGGTGGGGGGAGGGGGATTGCAATGCTCAAAAATTAACCTGTTAGAGAGAACTTACATAATTACAGAATAGATAAAAAGCTTAAACCTAAAAATAAAATCCTGGAAAAAATTATCTCTGATTAAGAATTTTGTTGTTTCAACACTTGCATATTTTAATATGCCACATTTGATTTGTGCTTTGCTTGTTTAAGGTTGTACCCCTAAATACTTGTATGCAAGTCTCAGTGAAATCAGTAGGCTGAATAAACTTGCTTAAAATTTTTCTGTAAGACTAGTAGGGAAGACTAGTAAGACTGAAGGGAAGACAGCAGAATCACAGGAAACTACTGTATTTGTAAGGAGCCCTAGGAAGGAATATGATGATCAGCTGAGATCACTTCTGGTCAAACACCATCCAGAATTTCAATTCCGGTCTCAGCTAAGAAGTTTGGAAGTTCTACAAAATGTACAAGTAGCTTGATCCCCTTGCAAATTTACTCAGAAGAGTCTTCAGTTCAATGGGACTAACACACAAGTAAGATCATTCAAGATTGCAGTCTTAACGTCTGGCCCACGATATGTTTACTCAGAATTAAATTTCACTGGGGCTTACTCCTAAGTAAATGCATGCATAGGACTGCAGCCAGTAGACATTGCCGAGTTTATCCTTCGTCATTGTTGCACCTCTTCCGTTGGTGCTGACTGCCGTGTAAAGCAGTCAGCATCAGTAGTAAAAGGCGCTCTGGCAGGACGCTTCCCAGCGCCCTGCCGGGGATGCCGGTGGGAAGGCCTGTGCCTTCCTGCTGGTGCCAGTGAATCCCCAGCCGCCCGCTGGATCAGGTAAGATGGCAGAGGAGGGGGGAGGGGTGGCAGGAGGGCAGAACGGGGGCGGGCAGAACGGGGCAGTTACAGGAGGGGGGGTGGGCAGATTGGGTCTGCCGAATCCTAACCCCCTTCCTAGACCCGATCCCATGGCACAGGTCCACATGGATCTGCACCAACTATTTAGGTAGCGCAGGTCCGAGTAGACACCCCCCCCCCCGCGCCAGGGGACAATTGTTCTCTTACCCAGCGGAGACCTCTGCAACTGCCACTACCACCTTAGGATTCAGTGGTAGCCATTTTGGTGCCGCTGCATCGGTGGGGGGAGGGAGAATAGGATTGGGCTGTGAATGCGGTAGGAGGGAAGTCACCACCCAAAACGAGACTTTATTGTTGAGATTTCGTTCAGACGGTGGACCCCTAAAGGAGAAACATGACACACCCTTTTCCCTGGTAGTGGAACACACTGAAGCCAATGCAGAGAGAGTTTTGTTCTTCCTACCTGAACGTAATCCAAGACCATCCCGGCGAGGACCATCCCCATGCCTGCCAGTAAGTAGGGCAGGAGCACCTGCAGGCCAATCGTCAGGGCAGATTCCTCCTGAAGCTTTGCCATCGCCACTTTGGCCTCCGCAGGCTGCTTCTGAGGCAGGAGCAAAGGGCCATCCTCTGTCCCCTGGCTGCCAAGCTTGCTGCTGCTGCTGCTGCTGTCTTTGTGTTTACTCTTCTTTGCCTTGTGCCTGGTTCGCTCTCCATTTCTAGCCCTGCCTTCCTTCCGACGCTGCCGAGTCTCTTCACCTTTCATGTTGGTTCTTCCGGCTGAGGAGTCCTTTCAGGCAGGCGTGAGGTCAGAGAACGAGTCCAGAAGGGGGAAAGGGAAAGAGAGAGAGAGGCAATAAGGGGGAGTATTATTTCAGAAAAAAAACTTCTGCCCCCCTTTTTTTTTTCTTTCTATAAATCCAAACCAAAGCTTATTTGATTCAGCTGACTCTGGCTCCTGGAGTGACTCCCCCAGGGACACATTTCACCAGAGACACATTTGCTCATAGCTGCTCCTCCAAGAACTGTCTCAGATGATGCAATTTATTATTGTTATTATTATTATTATTATTATTATTATTATTATTATTATTATTATTTAGTAGTAGTAGTAGTAGTAGTAGTAATAATAATAATAATAATAATAATAATAAATTGATTTGTAAATTGCTTTTTGAAATAGATTTCACAAAGAGCTGAACATATCTCAAACATAAGACAAGACATGCACCAGGTGAACAAAAAAGGCCGTCTCTCTGTCCTCACCCTGTGCTATATTGCTCACGTTATACAAGACGGGGCCTGGTCAGTGCCTGGATGGGAGACTGCCTGACTAAAAGCCCCACTTAAGCCGCTCCAAACCTCCCAAAGGAAAGGCGGAATATTAGTTCAATCCCTCCATTAAACAGATCGCCTAGGCATGCAGGTTCTGTGAGCCAGCTGCATGAAAGACTTGGCTCCAGCAAAATGTGGGAATCGCCCCACTTGCCAGCCATCCCTGGGATGCCAGAGGTTACCTCTCATTGAGCTTTAATTCACTTACAGCACAATGCTACGCATCCCAGTTGAGGATCCTCAACTCTGAACTCTGACCAGGTTCAAGACTCACCTCAGCCTCCAATTCATATGGCCAATTAATATGTCAGGAAGGGTGCAACATTTAATCAACCGATTGATTCAAAATTGATCAAAAAACATTTAATTGACGGGCAGCGCAATCCACCCTAAAGTTAGAGCAGCCCTCACTCCACCACCCACCGATACAGGTAAGTCCTGCTCCGGTCGGTGCAGGGGTGGAGGGAGGGTGGGCAGGGATGTGGAGGGAGGGGTGCCATTTGCCGGCCCGGGCTGGGAAGGGGCGGGGATATCAGTGGCACGTTCTGCCGATATCCTAGGCCCGTTCCTGGGCCAGGCCAGCCTTACTCCCCCCACCCCGGATGTACATCAGCTTCAGAGGCGTAACAAGGGTGGAGCGAAGGCAAGTAGTTCTGCAAGACTCCGTTACACTGGAGTCAGCGGCCCCTCCCCCTTGCTGTTGGAGCCATTCTTGCAGCAAAGGCAACACGCAGGACACTCCCCTGTTGCTGCTGGAATGGCTCCAACAGCAAGGGGGAGGGGCCGCTGACTCCAGTGTAACGGAGTCTTGAAGAACTACTTGCCTTCGCTCCACCCTTGTTACGCCTCTGGTCAGCTTCATAGCTGGCGTACATCCGAGGGGGCTCATAGGGCCCCGGCCGGCTTGCACCCAGGGAAGGGGACAAATGTCCCCGTCTCCTGAGGTGCTTCCGGGCTGCCTCGGGGCAGCCCAGGAACAGCATAGGATACAGCGGCTGGCCCTTTAGGCCAGCCGTGTATCTTTAGGCAGGATTGCGCCGTAAAATGGTGCCACCAATTAATTGGGAAGATTTTTTTTTTTTAAAAAAGCTATACTATTTTTTAATATAAGTTTTAATGATTGCAAATGGCAAACACCATCTTAGACGGGGAGAGGCATTCTCCCTTCTCTATCCCACACAGGAGGAAATGCCTCTGATAAGAAGATGGCCGATATGACACACACAGGCATCATCTCTAACAAGACAAAATTTATTTATTTATTTATTTATTTATTTATAGAATTTGTACCCCGCCTTTCTCCCACAAGGGCAACCAAGGCGGCTTACAATAAAAACATTAAAATACATATATACATTTAAAATCAAGAATTAAAACAGTTAAAACAATTAAAACAAACAGTCTCAGTGGGTCATCCACATTTACATTTGTTAAAAGCCATCTGTTAAAAAGCCAGCCCGCCTTGTCAGACATCAAATGCTGATCTAAATAAAAATGTCTTAAGTATCCGCCGAAAGGTCTCTAAGGAGGGAGCCGTTCTCAATTCCAGGGGGAGGGAATTCCACAATTGGGGCGCCACTGCCGAGAAGGCCCTGTTCCGCGCCGCCATCCCCCTCACCTCCGTCAATGGCGGCACGGTTAACAGGGCCCCCCCTGATGACGTCTTCATGCTTCTTACTTTATGACTATTGTTTTTACACATAATTATTTATTTCTAAAATTTGTATCCCACCTTTCTAGAAATAAGGCAAGCAAGCTGGCTTTCAAAAAAAGATTTGAACTAGAAACATAAAATAAAATAAAAAAAACATGACAAATTAGGAAGACTGAAAAGATCAAAAGAGCAGCAGATCTAAAAGTGGACAGTGACAGGGCCAGGTGACCTCTTTAGGAGGTAATTCCTCAGCTTTGGTGCCACAACAGAAAAGGTCCTGTCTCCTGTGCACACCCACCATAACTCTGACAGTGGGAGAACACAGAGAAGAAGTTCAGTTTTAGAATGGAGTTTTGGGGAGTTTTATAAAGGAGGAGATGGTTGTTGCTGAGATACTCTGGCCCCAGCTCCACTTAAGTTTAAAGGTCAAAGCCAGTACCTAGAATTCAGCCCAGAAATAAACGGGTAACTAGGGAAGTTGGTAAAAGAACAGCCCCAGGCAAAACTTGCATGATCACATTCTGGTGCGATTTACATTTCTGGACTGTCTTCAAGGGCAGCTCCACATAGTACAGTAATCTAACCTAGAGGTGACCAGAGCATGGCTTCAGAAGCTAGGTTCAATGTCTAGGAAAGGGTATGGTTAGCGTACCAGACGGAATTGGTAAAAAGCACCCCTAGCCACTGCCCCCACCAGCATCCAAAAGTACCACTGGATCTAGGAGTTACCCCCCCCCCAGTTGTGAACCTACTATTTCAAGGAGGAGGCAATACTGTCCAAAACAATTACACTTCCATTCAGATCTTCAACAGTACTTTCATCTGCTCTGGATTAAACTTTGCATGAACATTAAACTGATTCAGTAATTGATTGACCACATTTTCTTTAATTAGATGACAGCTTTAGCCGTTATTGGCAAGGCATGGGAGTCATTTCTTCAGGGCCAACCCCCCCCCCAAAAAAAAATCACCCTAGCAGCATCCATTATGCACCAGCTTTTAGCCTCAAATCTCCAAACACACTGGAAGTACTAAATAAACACTCCCCCCAAAATACCCCCCACCAGTGATGGCATTGTAACCCTAATTCTTGCTGATTAGTAAGCATCTGAATATCAGACACACACCCCTCCCAGTTACAATGACAGCTAGGAAAGAGAAAAGGGGACAGAAAATGGGGATAAGATTAAAAAGCTGGGGCGTAACAATGGATCATTTCCCAAGGATCGACAAATGCAAGCTGCATAAACCGATAAGAGGTTCTCTCCCCCCCCCCCCGCACTTACCCAGCGCCTCTGTCCTTCCTTGCCTGGGCTTTATCGCCCCCTGGGACCGAAGGAAGGCATCGCACACATCTGGAGCGCGACAGGCGTGCAAGCGAAGGGGGCGTGGCCTCATCCACATCTGGAGCGGCCTTGCCCGGCCCTTGTTCTTCCGCCTCGGCTACCGTTTGAAAGCAGGCAGCGTAGTTGTGCAAGGCAGCTGAGCTACGCCGTCTGAGCAAGCGGAAAAGGAAGCGCTTCGGGAAGGGAAAGCCCGCGCTGAAGATACTGACGTTGACGTGCGGAGGGACGCATGGCGACGGGAAGAGGGCAAGCAGCAGCGCCCCTTCGCGTTTGCAATGGAGCGCCGTTGCCGCCTGCATTGCGAGCTCATGCAGCCCCGGGCACAATGCACGACAATGCAATGCTTTTGCATGACATTGCAGGAGGTGGATTTTGAGAAGGAAAGGGGCCGGGGCTCTGGCTTGTCTGGAGGCTGTCAGTAGTACCAAACATGCTGGCCTCTGGTTACTCGCTGGCGGAGAAGCACTCCTCTCTCTGCACATGCTCACGCAGACATGTATTCCCTCCTTTTTCTAGGGGTGAGACAGTTGAGCTGGCACTGAAGACGACTGAGCCTTTGCTCGCGTTCGTTTTAGAATGAAAATAGCATATAAAAAGGTAAAGGTGACCCCCCTGACAATTAAGTCCAGTCGTGTCCGACTCTAGGGTGTGGTGCTCATCCCCATTTCAAAGCCGAAGAGCCTCACAAATGCAGCAGCTCACGCAAATGTTGGTCGCTGATGATGACCATGGCTCATGATGGCTGCGAAGTCTATTCGCTGGTTTCTCAGATTGCTATGGGAGGGGGGAAGGTTATTCACCATTCCAGTTGTGTGTTATAACAGTGAGAGCAGAATCCTGTACTTGTCTACTCAGAAGTAAGTTCCATTGTCTTCAATGGGACTTACTCTCAAGAAAGTGGGCATAGCCTATGCATAGGAATACACCCTGAATTGGGCCATTTATTTAAGCTGTGCCAAACTGGCAAGCCTTAAAGATTCGACATATTGATGTGTTATTTTCAAGCTCAAGCATAAGGGGAAGAAGGGCTGTAAGCTCAGTCATAGAGCTCCTCCTTGCATGCAGAAGGTCTTCAATCTGTGGTATCTCCTGGTAAGGCAGAGAGAGCCTCCCATCTGAAACCTTAGAGAGCTGCTGCTAATTCTCAACTAGATGGGCCCAGCTTACTATGTTCTTAATAATTATTAGTAATATTTGTGTCAAAGTAATATATCTACCACACTAAGCAAGCCTTCCCCTTCATGGATCATTGCCTTGTCGTGGCGAAGGGGCTTGCGTAACTCAAAGAAGCCATGAGCTATGCCGTGTAGGGACACCCAAGACGGACAGGTCGTAGCAGAGAGTTCTGACTAAAAGTGATCCACTGGAGAAGGAAATGGCAACCCACTCCAGTAACCTTGCCAAGAAAATCCCATGAACAGTACCAAAAGGCTAAAAGATATGACGCCGGAAGATGAGCCCCTCAGGTCGGAAGGTGTCCAATATGCTACTGAGGAAGAGCGGAGGACTATTCCAAGTAGACCCAGAAAGAGTGAAGCGGCTGGGCCAAAGCCGAAAGGACGTCCAGCTGTGGATGTGTCTGAGGTTGAAAGGAAAATCCAATGCTGCAAGGAGCAATACTGCTTAGGAACATGGAATGTGAGGTCTATGAATCAAGGCAAGCTGGATGTGGTCAAAAATGAGATGATAAGATTGAACATTGACATCTTGGGAATCAGCGAACTAAAATGGACGGGCATGGGCGAATTTAATTCAGGTGACCATCATATCTACTACTGTGGGCATGAATCCCTCAGAAGAAATGGAGTAGCCCTCATAGTCAATAAAAGAGTGGGAAAGGCAGTACTGGGGTGCAACCTCAAAAACGACAGAATGATTTCAGTTCGAATCCAAGGCAAACCATTCAACATTACAGTAATCCAAGTGTATGCCCCAACCACTGATGCCGAAGAAGATGAAGTTGAGCGGTTCTATGAAGACCTACAACACCTTCTAGAACTAGCACCCAAAAAAGATGTCCTTTACATCATAGGAGACTGGAATGCTAAAGTAGGAAATCAAGAAATAAACGGAACAACAGGCAAGTTTGGCCTTGGAGCGCAAAATGAAGCAGGGCAAAGGCTAACGGAGTTCTGTCAAGAGAACACGCTGGTCATAGCAAACACTCTTTTCCAACAACACAAGAGGCGACTCTACACATGGACATCACCAGATGGTCAATACCGAAACCAGATAGATTATGTGCTTTGCAGCCAAAGATGGAGAAGCTCTATACAATCAGTAAAAACAAGACCTGGAGCTGACTGTGGCTCAGATCATGAGCTTCTTATTGCAAAATTCAGACTTAAACTGAAGAATGTAGGGAACACCACTAGACCAGTCAGATATGACCTAAACCATATCCCTTATGAGTATACAGTGGAGGTGAAGAATAGATTTAGGGCATTAGACCTGGTAGACAGAGTGCCTGAAGAACTATGGACGGAAGTTTGTAACATTGTACAGGAGGCAGCAACGAAAACCATCCCAAAGAAAAAGAAATGCAAGAAAGCAGAGTGGCTGTCAGATGAGGCTTTACAAATAGCTGTGGAAAGAAGGAATGCAAAAAGCAAGGGTGAAAGGGAAAGATATAAACAACTGAATGCAGAGTTCCAGAGAATAGCAAGGAGAGATAAGAAGGCCTTCTTAAATGAACAATGCAAGGAAATCGAGGAAAACAACAGAATGGGGAGGACTAGAGATCTCTTCAAGAAAATTGGAGATATCAAGGGAACGTTTTGTGCAAAGATGGGCATGATAAAGGACAAAAAAGGCAAGGACCTAACAGAAGCAGAAGAGATTAAGAAGAGATGGCAAGAATACACAGAAGAACTATACAAGAAAGATCTGAATGTTCCTGATGACCACGCTGGTGTGGTCACTGACCCAGAGCCGGACATCCTAGAGAGTGAAGTCAAGTGGGCCTTAGGTAGCATTACTAACAACAAAGCTAGTGGAGATGATAATATCCCAGCTGAGCTACTTAAAATCCTAAATGATGATGCTGTGAAAGTGCTGCACTCAATATGCCAACAAATTTGGAAAACTCAGCAGTGGCCAAAGGATTGGAAAAGGTCAGTTTACGTTCCAATTCCAAAGAAGGGCAGTGCCAAAGAGTGTTCAAACTACCGTACAATTGCACTCATTTCACATGCTAGCAAGGTTATGCTCAAAATCCTACAAGCTAGGCTTCAGCAGTACGTGGACCGAGAACTACCGGACGTACAAGCTGGGTTTCGAAGAGGCAGAGGAACTAGAGATCAAATTGCCAACATGCGCTGGATCATGGAGAAAGCACGAGAATTCCAAAAAAACACCTACTTCTGCTTCATTGACTACGCAAAAGCCTTTGATTGTGTGGATCACAACAAACTGTGGCAAATTCTTAAAGAGATGGGGGTACCAGACCACCTTACCTGTCTCCTGAGAAACCTGTATGCAGGTCAAGAAGCAACAGTTCGAACCGGCCATGGAACAACTGATTGGTTCAAAATTGGGAAGGGAGTACGGCAAGGCTGTATATTGTCACCCTGCTTATTTAACTTATATGCAGAGTACATTATGAGAAATGCAGGGCTGAATGAATCGCAAGCCGGAATCAAGATTGCCGGGAGAAATATCAACAACCTCAGATATGCAGACGATACCACCCTAATGGCAGAAAGTGAAGAAGAACTAAAGAGCCTCTTGATGAGAGTGAAAGAGGAGAGTGCAAAAGTTGGCTTGAAACTCAACATTAATAAAACTAAGATCATGGCATCTGGTCCCATCAATTCCTGGCAAATAGAAGGGGCAGAAATGGAAGCAGTAACAGATTTTACTTTTCTGGGCTCCAAGATCACTGCAGACGGAGACAGCAGCCATGAAATTAAAAGACGCTTACTCCTTGGAAGGAAAGCTATGGCAAACTTAGACAGCATAATAAAAAGCAGAGATATCACCATGCCAACAAAAGTTTGTATAGTCAGGGCGATGGTGTTCCCAGTAGCAATGTATGGTTGCGAGAGTTGGACCATAAGGAAGGCTGAGCGCCGAAGAATAGATGCTTTTGAACTGTGGTGCTGGAGAAGACTCCTGAGAGTCCCTTGGACTGCTAGGAGATCAAATCAGTCAATTCTAAATGAAATCAAGCCTGACTGTTCCCTGGAAGGACAGGTACTAAGGCTGAAACTCAAATATTTTGGCCACCTAATGCGAAGAGAGGACTCTCTGGAAAAGACTCTGATGCTGGGAAAGATTGAAGGCAAAAGGAGAAGGGGAAGGCCAAGGATGAGATGGTTAGACAGCATCACCGATGCAACAAACATGAAAATGAGCGAACTCAGGAAGATAGTGGAGGACAGGAAGGCCTGGCGGGATATGGTTCATGGGATCACGAAGGGTCGGACACGACTTAACGACTGAACAACAACAAGCAAGCCTTCCGCAATATAGTCGGAAGGTAAAGGCATTTATAGTTACCTTTACCTTAAGTTTTAGGGGACATTATTACATTTTCTTATTTCTCTACACAGCAAGCTTATGAGGTAGTACACTATTTCAATTCTGGTAATCCAATAATGATTTCTAAATAGCTACCCCTTTTTGTTGAAACCAAACCAAACTTTCCAGCGTTAGAAATATTACTACCATTCTTTAAAAAAAAGGTTTGCGTTTTTTTAAATTAAGATCCAGTTTGCTTGTTTTTATGTTTACACGCAGTAGTTCCCAAATGTTTTTGACTTACGGCTCCCTTTACCTCCCTCGCCGTTAGCTGTGACTCCCCATTACAGTGCATGGAAGAAACAGGCACTCTTTACATGCTCAGAGGCACCCTTTCTTATATGTATGTGTATATGTATGTGTATATTCCCAAAACGAGCCCTAAAGTGGATTTTCCATGCTTATGCTGAGCAGCAGCTAAGCCAGGAGTGCGCAGGGTGGGGTTGGGATGCTGCCCTCCCTCCATTGGCAGGCCTGAGTAGAGGGCACTGATGTTGTCTGTGTTAGTCCTATTCATGGCAAGAGAAACATCAAAGCACGGGAGGGAAGCATTGGTCATGCCCCACCCCAGTTGCACGAGAGAGAAAGAGAGAGAAAGCTAGCTCCTTTTGGTAGCATCTTTGCAAGATGAAAAACAGATTCTTATACTGCCTGGCAGTTTCCGGGGGGGGGGGGGTTGTCCCAGCAAATAGAGTGGGGAACTAACTTAGAGGTGGGTCAGAAAGGAAGAAGGAGAGAAATCCTAATAATTAATCAACCAAACTAAACATAGAAATCAAAGACTGTATGTAAAGCAGAACCTGCTCTGCACCATTTTCAATTGCAGTTCTTGCATTTGTTTTGTGTTTGCTTTATTAAAAACATTCAACAGAAAGAAAATACTTTATTTGCAAACCTGCAATGTCTGAATGAAACCTGAATGAAAATACCTTATCTGCAAACCTACAATGAGAGAAACGGGATGCTGTCTTGTCTCCAGGAGCTTGCTGTCTCCCGGAGCTCAGCTTGAGTACTTAGCGGCTTATCAATTGTTCTTTAACATAAGATAAGCAAGGGCTTCCCTCACGCTGTGGTTAAAAACAAGACATGGAAACTGCCTACAAACCTGATGTGTTTTGAAATTAACTTTGAGTGACCCGATGTGAAGAGGCAGCTTTTCCCGGGTCTTTGTTTTTGCTCTCTCTCTTGCAAGCAAGAATATGTGTTAATTAAAACACTAACACGACGCCCCTGGCTGCTTTCGATGAGGCACTTGGGAGTCGTGCCTCACACTTAGAGAACCTCTGGTTTACAGGACACAACTCCCAACAAAATCGACATAAGGAAGAAGAAGAAGACTGGCCCATCCATGAGGCCAACTGAAGCAGGTGCCTCAGGCAGTAGATTGATGGGTGGTGCTCGTTGCTGTCCACCTACTTGGGTAAGGGGAGCAGCATTTGGCCTGCCGCCGCCTCAGGCATTAGGAGGTCTTGGGTTGGCCCAAACACATGAGCAGACAGAGTAAAATAAAGAAAAAGGATATATGATACAATACAGTAGATGGGTTTGTTCTGCTTCCATTTCTTTTCCCAATTATTGTGCCTGATTATATTCACTAGTGCATTGTTTCTCAAACTGTGAATCGGGACCCACTTGGTGGGTCGCGACCTGATTTCTGGTGGGTCCCAGGTGTTGGAAAGATCAGATAAGTAATTGCCACAAGACTATTCAAAAATCAGATAGCTGCTTCAAAAAGCTGAGTTCCTGCAGTTTTTGTAAATATAGGGAGACAAATGTTTGAGTGTCTTTTTTTGGGGGGGGGTTCCCCAAGTCTGTCTATGACAGGAACTGGGGGCAGGTGAAAGCTGGGTTACGTAAGCCTCTCAAGCCTTGAGCCTATTCATTAGGGCTTCCTCATTACAAGAAATGGATTGAGTGTGTTTGCAAATAAATAAAATATTGCTGGAAAATAAATAAGTATATTATTTTTAGATCACCATTTTTTAAAGTCTCGTAAAGCTAGGTGGGTCCCCGATAAAGTGTCATTTTAAAAAGTGGGCCCCAGTGCTAAAAAGTTTGAGAACCACTGCACTAATGGATGCTTATTCATTGGAGAGTTCACTTAGTACAGGGGTTGAGAACTTATGTGAAAATGTGTTTTTTCTTTTCTTTTGTAGGTGGTATACTGACTATATACTTGGATGGCATCTGAGGCTGACCAGGCCTATCCATCCAGATGATGGGCAGCCAAAACCTAACCAGCGCCAATGGAGCGGGGCCAGAGCAGCCGCGCTGCATCCTATGTGCGTATTGAGCAGGCTGGAGGTCTCCACCACATCAGTCCCCTTACCCTGGGTAACGCCCCAGCCTGCTCAATGGGGCAGCTCAGATCTGCGCCTGCTAAATAGCCGGCACAAGTCTGAGCTGCCTCGTGTTGGGTTTTCATGTCCGGGAAGGGGAGTAGGATTTAGCGTGCACCAGCAGGGCCCGTTCTGCCCCGGTCTCTGCCCTCCTCTCACCCCATTACACCCTCACCCTTCCCCTGCACTGCTCAGAGCATCTCTTACCTGCTCCAGCACATGTTCTGTTCTCCACTGTGCTGGTGAGATGGCGCAGGCCTTCCTGCCAGTGCTCCTAACTGCCAACGTGGTTTACGGCACATTTGCAACAGCCTAGGCCGGTGCAGTGGTTGCTGCATTGGTGTTAGCAATGCATAGGATTGTGCCATAAGACTCAGATGTTCTGCTTAGTGCCTTATTCACATTAGTGTCTACCTACCCAATGCCAGTAGCTGCAGGAGAAGTAGCAATGATCTTGTTTGCTGCTTTCAGAAAAAAATAAGAGGCTGCATGTTCCAGTGCTGCAGTAGAATACTGTGTACAGCCTTCAAAGAACTAGTATTTGCCGTGTTTTTGTTTTTTTAACAAAAGAACTACATGAGTGGTCTTGTTCTTCTACAGCATAGCAAGGGAGTGCTCAGCTTCCAAAAAAGTTGATCACAAAACTGTGTGGGGCATGATGTGTGTGTGTGTGGGGGGGGGAGTTGCATTATTATTATAAACACATTATTACCAACAGTTCACGACAAACACATCGTATTTGTACATGTCTGCTCAATTGAACAGCACACATTGGGGAGCTATATTTATAAATACATGGGAAGATCTCGAAATGTTGATTGTCAGCCAGCGCAGAAGAGCCTGCCAAATGGAAAGGTTTTTAAAAATAAAATTGCAAATGTAGAATCTGCAAAAATCTTGACTAGTATCGGTTTGCATTTGTTGAAATCATAGACAGATTTTGGAAATAACAACCCTTTTTATTTTTGTATATTTACTTTCCTGGAGCTTTTTGGCTTAGGCTGGGAAGGGGGATCACCCTATTGTCAGATAAATCTGTGTTATAAACCGTATGAGATGCATAAAGAGAAGAGTAATAGACGGAAAAAGTCTGAAAGTGTCTCTTCTGAACTGTTAATATTATGTACCATATGTGCTTGCCCAGGATTTAGAGGATTGAAAACCAAAACAAAACAAGAAATGTCTCAAGAGGGAGGGCTAAAAGAATATGTAAAAACTCAGTAAGAGTTTATTTGACCACACACGTAATTCCCACTTCATTAATAACTTGTGTTGTTCTGCATCTTCTATTCAATGTTCTTATGTTCTTAATGGGACATTATAAATACAGGATATGTCTGATGGCTCATTTCTTTTCGACACCAATATATTTGCTGCTTTCTTTGGTTTTTCCTTTTCCTGTTTTTTTTTTTAAACTGCCAGAGCAGGGGATCAAGCGTCATTTAGTGACTAGCTTGTCCTTTGCTCAAATGAAGTAAATGATAAGTTACTGTAGTGACAGCAGCAGCCATAATTAAAGTTGTTTTCGTTGTTCCTGGCTACAGAGAGGTTTTAAAGATTTTTTTTCTTAAATGTGCCATTAAGCATGGCATAAGAAAGTTAAGTCAGGTCTGCATAGTTTGTGACCCACCAAGTTCACTGCAGCTCAGTAGCCACGTATTGGCAAACTCCTAGGCGTTTGAGAGCCCTCTTGCCTTCATTGCCTGCAAAAATTGGAGGGAGAGGGTGCTGGTGATCAGAAGATCTCAATGGGTGGGCAGTTTCATATTGCAGAAGATGGCTGTTAAGATATCAAGGGCCCAAACCGTAAAGGGCTATAGAAGTAAAGCTGCCCTCTCACCGCACGAATCTCGCTTCGTCACGTCCTGGAGTCGATTCTGATTGGCCCAATGTGTTGCTCCACATCCGACCCCCACAACACCAAACGCAGCCTCTCATTGGCCCAAGCTCGATTTATTCAACTTGGAACGCACCAGACCAGAACGACCTTTGGCCAATGAGAGGCCACATTCGGTGTTGTGGGGGCAGGACGCAGAGCAACGCGTTGGGCCAATCAGAATTGACTCCGGGACGCGACGAAGCGAGACGTGTGCGGTCTGTTACAGCTTTAAGAAACAGCACCTGGAAACTGATGGGAGGTTGACTGACTCCTTGAGATCAGATGACATAGCGAAATAGAGCTGAGGGACAACATACCATACTGATGCAGTTCAGCCCAAATCTCTGGATGACCTCTCCAGCAGTTTCATGTAGATGTCAAAACAGCATGGGGGATAAAACAGAATCCTCCAAGACCCCAAAGGCCACCGGCCATGGGGTCACATAATAGTTCCCCAGTGATACCTTCTTTACCCTCCCCTCAAGATAGGACAAGAACCAGCCCAATACGGAACTGCTCAGTCCAACCTGGAGAGGCATCCCAAAAGGACAATGGTATCGGGAGCCACTGAGAGATCCAGCAGAATGAACTGGGACCCGTTCTCCTGTCTAGCTCCTGGCACACATGGTCCACCAAGGCACCCAAGGAAGTTTTAGCACTGAACCCAGACTGAAATGGGTCAAGATAACCTGTTTCATCCAAGAACCTCTTCTTCCTCGTTTAGTTAATGTTTCATCGTGACACTACCCTAAACTGGGTCCAAAACTCATACACATAATGAAATGCCTCCACTAAAGAAAATAACCCATACTTAACTGTGATCAAGTTTATGCAAACTTACATAGCTCAATTGTATCCCCCACCAGCCTGCATGATGCAGCGGCACTAACAGAGCGCATGCTGCATGCAATGGTGGGGTGGGAGACCAGACAGCCTGCGAGACGTAAATAAAAATCATTTTTACTTTGCTCCCTGTAAGATGCCCAGCTGCCAATGGGTCTCCTCGTACTTATACCAACTATTTAGCTGGTGTAAGTTCAAAGAGCTTCAGGGGGCGTGTCGGGCTGGGAAAGGGCGGATAAGATCTTGGTGTGCACTGCTGTAGCTGAGATCCTCCCCCTTCCGTTCCTCCTGGCCCTCCCCAGAACCACCCCCACTGCCAACTTACCTGCTCCAATGCAGGCTGGGAGAGTCGCTGGGGTGCACATGGAGCCTCTGGCCATTTGCACCGGTGGCTCTGAAGCACATGATGGTGGCATGGCTTTTGAACTGCCGGAACGGGGCTTACAGCAGCAGATTGTGAGATCCACTGCCTTAGGCCCTGAATAGGATTGAGCCATAAATGTACCATCTTATTCATATGCATAATGCAGCATTTGGAATGTGCTGACACAGAATCCAGAATTACTTGGTGGAAATTACTGCCGCTTTTTTGCTGGAGTCCACAGACCTCCCACCTATGAATCTGAACTGTGCTTTATGCAATGGATACTTTCCACCATCCAAACCAGCTGGCTCAACATTACAGTCAATCAGTTAGTAGGACACTAATGCAGCCTAATGCAATCAGGCGGACAGGGGACTACGACAAGTCCCACCAATGAGAGCATAATGTTTAATAGGCGTGGTAGCTGTTATTGAAATCCCAGTGTGGCACATAGGAAAATTGATTCAAAGGATGAAGGGATATTTCTTAAGTCACATTTCAAATTATACCGTTCTATGTGCGAGAAATTATTCTGAAAAAAGCACTGTGATGTTAGCCGTGGAAGATTATCTCAGTAGATCCTGCATAATAGATATTTTAAAACTCCAAATTCTAGTACACATAAGAAAAAAAACCTTTAGCTACAGCCTGAATGAATGGGAGATTATATTTAGAAACAGGAAAAGCATGCATCAGTTCCACAACACAATTCGATCCATGGCAAACTGGATACTAACAGATTTGGATCTCTTTTGGTCTGAAAGGGCATATACTTGCCCCATTACCCACTGGTATTTTTAAAAGATAATAATAATAATCACAATATAACAATTACCCCTGCTAAACTGGGCAAAGAAGCACATTTTAAAGTGGTGTCTTATAGTTAGCAGAGGGAGCGCAACTATCCACCTTTGCCGCAGCATAGCACCTTTTCCAGTGGCTGTTGCTGCTCTCTCTCTCTCTCTCTCTCTCGCTTCCCCCCCCCTCTCGATTGTGAGCCACTTGGGGACAGGGAACCATTGATTGGTTTTATTTTATTATGTAAACTGCTTTGTGAACTGCTCTAGTTGAAAAGTGGTATATATGGATTCCTATTAATAATAATATAATAACAACAGCATGTAAGCACAAGAAACATGTCAGCCATGCTCATGCAACATGATTTGGAGTCATGCTGTTTACATTCTTTAGATATTTCAAAATTTAGAGCCATTACCTTAAGATCACAGCCCAAATAATTACCCGTTCCAAAGAAGCTCACTTTGGGAAGAAAGCTTGAGTGAGACGTTTCGTACTGCCTTAGTAGTGGTTCACATGGTCCTGTTAGATTAGGGCTTGATCTGCCCAGCCGCAAAACAGTTGCAAGGTTCTTGCAAGTGACAGTAACTCAACCCTGCAGCTGCTGTCTTCTGGAGCTGTGCATCATGGCAGGGTGTCATTTCTAAAGCAGCCGGGCTTAGATTTCACCTTACTTGGCATAACTGTGTATCTTTGCGTCTTCCCAAGTGATGCTCCCTGCTGGGTGGTTTGTGGCAAGAGAACCTTTCTGCCGTCAGAAAAGTCACTGGACCCTATCGGAGGAACTGCTAGGTGTACACATAAGCACAACTTCATCTTGCATACATGAGTTGTTATGAGAATAGACTTAGATGTGGTGAAGAGAGGGGAGTGTTTTCCTTGTTAAAAATAGTGGTCTTACTAAGACCATTTTAGACGCATTACGTCTTATGCTATCAGTTTTCAACTGAGCGTCATGAAATCAAATGGGAAGTACTTTGAGAAAGGGGGGGGGGGAGAGAGAGAGAGAGAGAGAGAGAGAGAGAGAGAGAGAGAGAGAGAGAGACTCTTGAGAGTTAAGTTCTCATTCATTTTGGTTCTGATCCATAGCTAACAATGTAGATCCAGCAGTCAGGTCTTCCTGCTGTGTTGTGTCCTCCACTTTGGATTTCACTTGCAGTTTATTTTATTTATTTATTTTTCGCATTTTTATACCACTCTTCTTCCAAGGAGCTCAGAGTGGTGTACATATTTCCTCCCCTCCTTTTTGTCCTCACAACAACCCTGTGAGGTAGGTGGGGCTGAGAGATAGTGACTGGCCCAAGGTCACCCAGGAAGCTTCGTGGCTGAGCGGGGATTTGAACCTTGATCTTCCAGGTCTAAGTCCGACTCCCAAACCACTACACCATCCTGGCTTAGGAGTCGACCACAAAAGGCCACAGTAGGCTACTAGTGACCATCCTAGAATTATGCAAAAGTTCTTCCTTTTTGAGATTGCCCATGATAACAGAGAGCTGGTGACCTCTTTTGCTCCACATCTGTGACTTTTAGCTGATATGTAAGAATGTTAGGACTCTAGTAGATATTCACAATTGGGTCTTCGTTGCTCTTAGCAGCTGCAGTAGCCAGACTACTTGGTAAAACAAGAAAAACATACAAGGGGATGTAAAAACGATAACAAAGAACCTCAAGCTTGCTGTGGTGGCTCCATAATGTTGGTCTATCAAATCATGATAATACTTTGGCCACGAATACTTGTAGAGAGATGGGGCACCCAAATTTTCTTCTCTTCTTCTAGGTTGGGGCCGCTAACCACCTCCGGGGCTGCTGTCCCACTGTGTACTACCGGAAGTAAGTGGCGATGATGTCACCACTTCCAGGTTTTCAGCCATGACGGAGCTCTGAAAACAACAGTAAGGGGGTCAGGGTGGGCAGAAGGGCATTTCCCAGCGCAGGAAACTCACGTGCTCAAGCTCTGCGGGCCACTCAGGGTCACTGACCATCATTTTCAGGGCTCTGGCGTGGCACGGCCGCAGTGGTGGCCGCCATCTTGCTAGATGGGTGTCAGCGTACCACCTGCACTCAGTCTGTGTACCACCAGTTGAGAACACCTAGGTAAAACAATAATAAAAAAAAGGGTGATAGCTTATAGAACTAGTATAAACTGCCCCAATCCCCAGCCAATTACCCTGATCTGCTCCCGCCGCCACTTGCCTGCTCCATTGGAGGTTCTGCGGCCCACTGCAGCTGGCTGACGGCTTACTGGTTCCTGCACTGTTGCTAGGGGGCTGCAGAACAACAGAGCGGCTGCAGTGCCAGTGGCCCTGGGTTTACGCTGGTGGAATGTGAGATCTGCCAGGATAAGGCCCAGATAGGACTGGGCCACGACTGCATTAACTGCGTTCCATGTTCTTTAGTGAAAACTTGTTGATGTTGTTTAGCATCTTGTGTGCCTCAGTCCACGTGCATGAATGCCTACCAGCTTCTCAGTGTAGCTCACACACCTGATGACGCAGACCCACAGCAAAGACATCATTCATTTCTAAGGCACCACACCAGTTTTTCGGTCCACACTGCTACGGATCAACAAAGCTGTTCCTTCAGAATATGACTTTAGAAAAACATCATGTGTACTTCTTGGGTATTTACACTAGTGTCACATTGACAAATAAATTAGTCAGCAGTATTCTCCAAATATGCCTCTGGAAACAGGAATGAAGAAATGAGACACAAGATCTTGGATTAACCATTTTATTAGCATTAAAGAATTGCAGCTATCTTACTCTATGTATTCAGCACTGGCCCAAGACCTCCTGATGCCTGAGGCAACGTGCCAAATGCTGCCCCCCCCCCTAACCAATAATGTGCCAGCTTCTACTTCTTCCACTCTCCAATGTTCTAGCTTCTCCCCCTCACATTTCCCCTTCCCAACCTTTTCCCAATCCAGGGAGTGGAAGGAGGAGCATTGGAGGCAACTTGGTGGACAGAGATAGGTGCTCCCACCCACACCAATCTACTGCCTAAGGCGACTGCTTCAGTTGGCCTCGTGGACGGGCCAGCCTTGTATGCATTTTCTTTCCCCTGTGAGGTTATCAAAGTCTCTTGGGATGAAATGG
Organism: Plestiodon gilberti rubricaudatus; assembly: GCA_026170595.1. Classification (NCBI taxonomy): domain Eukaryota; kingdom Metazoa; phylum Chordata; class Lepidosauria; order Squamata; family Scincidae; genus Plestiodon; species Plestiodon gilberti. Next base: position 224,059,737 of record JANXHW010000002.1, read on the forward strand.
TGGTAACTCAGTCTTCCCTGATTATGTCTGGATAATTCATTTGACTCAGAACTCCCAGGCAGTCACAAGTTCTACATCCCCTCGGAATAGGCTGAGATGCCTGGCTGAGTCACCATCCTCCAAGCCTTGGACAGGTAGTGCAAGGTACCCTCAAGGGGTAACCAGTCCTATTTCCCTCAAGACAAGCAGCCCTAAAGGTCTGGTCTGGAAAAGAGTCCTTCACCTTTCAAGCAATGCCTTGGAGTGCTCACCAACATTCCTTATTCAGTCATATCACCCTCTAACGTTCACTGACTCTGCAAATTGTCACCAAAAGACATTTCCACTGGATTGGCATTTTGAATGAATTCAGACTGAATGAACGCCTTGCTTCCGGTCTCAGGCACGAGAGCGATCCCCCCAGCCCATCAAGGATCATAGTGAGCAAGATCACATTCTGCTGCATAGCTAATCAGACTGAGCGAGGTGAATCATCAATCAGATTGATGATTAACATCAAAGGCAAATGAAGCCAAGTGAGAGAGACAGCTAGAGAGGGCAGTGCAAATGGATAGATGAAGATGTTCATCGGCACTGCTGAATAATCATGAAAGGAGGGGGCAAGGTGTCCAAAATGTTCCCAAAAATACAGTGGGTACTTTTGGCTTTGCTGTATTCATAAGTGAGCTGAAGTTTGCAAGCGCAACTCCAGCAGTAACTAACTGGAGGTGCATGGGCCTCGTTCAATCCCCAAACCCAGGTGACAGATGTTGGCTATCACTAATGTAGACAATGGGGCCCTTTCCTCCTAAGCTGCACATACATTTGTCCAAGCTCCTTTCCACCTTGCCCGTGGAGCGGCCCCGTCATTGCAGCAGACAATATTGTGCTATAGCCCTGGGTCACACAGTTGCCACAGAGGGCAGTGGCTATGTGCTTCTGTCTCCCACCTTTCAAGAATCTGCATGCCAAGACCGATCACAGCTGCCTGTCAATAGAGTGGTGCTGGGTGTCATGGCATCATGCAGCGTGTGCAAGACTAGCTTCATTGCTGTACAGAGGCTCACAGTCCTAGACGCCAGCCTGCCAGCCAGGGACAGAGTGGTCGGAAGAAAGTCAAATAACAGGCGAGCTGGAACAGAGTCGGTTTTCATTCATCACAGCTGTTTGTTGCTTTCTTCTCATTTTTATTTGTTTACAAGTGTCATGTTAATAAATTGTCTGTCCTGTGACTGACCTCTTTCATAAGATGCTGCAACATGCACAACAGCTCCTTTTTGCTCAGCATTGTGGAAGTCAGCAATTTCTGCTGTTATCAGGCACAAATGAGGCCCCAAGGAAGGCCCCTCTCTTTCTTTTTCTTTTTGTCCATTTATTACAACATAAGGGATCTCCCTTCATGAACTGGAAAAACTCCAAAGACCTGCAGATTCCATTTTGCTCTGACAAGGCTTGGTAAGGAATCAGGTGTCTTATACAAGTTGGCTGATATCTACACAAGTCCTCACTTAAAGTTGTTGATAGGTTCTTGGAAACGGCAACTTTAAGTGAAATGACTTATAACAAATTTTTACCGTACGCTAATTGATACATAAACAAGAGTTTATGGTATATTTCTGGTCACAAAAGCATCACCAAACTTTTAAATAAAGACCCCAAACACTTCTAATATTATTAAACACTGAAAAAAATGTGAGCTTTCCGGGACAGAGAAAACCCACACAGACATGGGGAAAATGTTCAAACTCCACACAGACAGTGGCCCTGGCCAGAGATCGATTTTTTTCCTCAACTTTAAAACAAAACTACAGTACTTATAACAAAACGACATCAAGTGAGAACTTGCTGTATTTCAGAGGTGTGTTTTCCCATCAGCTCTTTTAAGGCCAAGGAATGGCCACCTTGCACTCATCACACTCACAACCATATGGTGTAGTGGTTTGGGAGTCGGACTTAGGCCTGGAAGATCCAGGTTCAAATCCCCGCTCAGCCACAAAGCTTCCTGGGTGACCTTGGGCCAGTCACTATCTCTCAGCCCCACCTACCTCACAGGGTTGTTGTGAGGACAAAAAGGAGGGGAGGAAATATGTACACCACTCTGAGCTCCTTGGAGGAAGGGCGGTATAAAAATGTGAAAAATAAATAAATAAATAAATAAATAAATAAACAAGGCACTCTTACGATGAGCAGGAAACTTGCCAAACAGAAGGGGAATAAAGAAGAGAGGCCTTTTCGCAGAGCTAGTGAGTAGCTTGAGTGGAGTTATACTTTCCAACCACACCGACCAAATCAGACACGACAATATCCATTTGGTTTGGGTTTTACACATGTGGACATTATAACGCATGAAAGCTCCCTCACATGGCAACAATTTGAGATCGCGTGAACTCAATCTTGGAAAGAATTGCAGATATGATGTTTTCTACATAAGTGTTAGCAGCAGTGGCGTTTTTACGCTGGGGGAGCTGGTGTGCTGCGCCCCAGGCGCCGAGTGGGCACGGTGCTTCCGGGGGGCGTGGCACCGGAGCCCGACTGCTGAGCCCCCGGGAAGCAGCGCGCCCAATCGGCGTGTCACCGGCTTCCGGAGACACTTTGCTCCGAAGCCGGGAAGCCCTTCTCCTTGCGACCGCCCAGTTCGGCGGTCGAGGGCTTTGTGAGTCGGCCGAACGTGTCGCAGGCTTTTATTTGGGTTTTCTGCACATGCGCAGAACCTTTCTGAGGGCAAACGGGCAAAGTGTCTCCGGAAGCCGGTGACGGGCTGCTTCCGGGGGGGCAGCAGCCGCGCTCTGGTGCAACGGGGCACTCCAGCCCCCGCCCCCCCGGGCGCCGGAAGGCGTTAAAACGCCACTGGTTAGCAGAACATGTACACTGGATTTTATTTTTTGCACCACCTGCTAGCCCTTCTTACTCCTTCCTGATCTGCAGTAGGGACTAGATGAGCTTCTCAGGACGGGATATTCCAAGCTGTGAAACACTGGAATAGGTGAGACCAATTAACAGACATAATGCCACCCACAAATGTTGTCCAATCCCCAAAAGCTATTGAAAAAGGGGCAGTGTTCTATTGATTAGAAGTATACCACTCACCTTCTTCTGTACGGAGCACATTTCCTCCCAGAACTCCTAGCAGTTTGGCTGATTACTAAAGCACATCCACAAAACATGTCCCAACTGCATGTGTTGCCCTTTGCATGTGCCTCCTGATAATTCTCCATGACTCACTTAGAGCCCAATCCTATCCTCCCCCCACCAATGCAGCCATACCAGAAACTAGCATACTGTATCCACCGGGGGGGGGGGTAGGGTTGGGATCGGGAGGCTTCGGAGGAGAAGAGGAATTATTTCCACTTACCCCTCCATAATAAGCCTCCTACTCTGCAATGGGTCTCCTTGGATTCCCTTTTTTTCTAGTGATCCTCCTCTTCTTCTTCTTCTCACCAGCTCTGTAGCTGGTGCAAGTCTGAGGAGAATAAAGAAGCAAGGAGGCTGCTAAAAGAGGGGATAGAATCTGGCGCATGCCATCTTCGCCGGATCCTGCTGCCTCTGTCACCACCGCTGCCTTACCTGGTCTGGTGGGTGCGCCAGTAACTGGTGACGGACACTGTCTGCTCCAAAAATGGCTGCCAACCAAGTGCTGCACATTCCATTGGCAGCCATTTTATGACCTCAGAAGCCTCTTCCACTGTCGTAAATCCCTCCCCTCAATAGCCCAATCCTGGATAGGATTGGACTTGTAAGTCCCCAAGAGTCAGGATGTAAGTAAGACATGAATATGTCAATTTCGCTTCCACTTGTCAAAAGAAGGATGTGAAATTGCCTGTATTCTGCTGGCTCTCTTTTCAAATGCAGATAATGCAGCGCAGCACTAGTGAGAAAGAATTTGCTGTCTGTAGTTAAGAAAAAAGAAAACAAGGCAGTCTTACAGCATTCAGGTCATCAGCTAGAGAAGAAGAAGAAGAGGAGGATCACTAGAAAAAAAGGGAATGCAGCAGAAAGGCTGAAAGACATCGGCTCCTGTACTGAAGTTCTTGGAAGGGAGTGGGCTGGAACTCTGTCTCTTGCAGCGCAATCCTAACCAACTTTCCAGCATCGATGCAGCCGTGCCAACAGGGTGTGCACTGCATTTTACGGTGCAGGGGCAGTCATGGAGGCCTCTTCAAGGTGAGGGAACATTTGTTCCCTTACCTCGGGGCTGCATTGCGGATGCACCGGCACTGGAAAGTTGGAAAGTTGGGATTTCGCTGTTGATCACACACTGACTGAAGAGACCACAGGGAGAAGTTCATACTCCCCTTGCAGCTGCTTGTGCTTCCTTATTATGGTGGCCCACCTTAGAGGTTTCTCTATAACATTAGCATCTCCAGAAAGTCTTTTTAAACCCTGATAAGATCAATGACTGCTGTTTTGAGAAATATTAATACTTGACAGTGGTGCAGTACAGCAAGTCCTCACTTAAAGTTGTTTCGTTATAAGTCGTTCTGTTTTAAAGTTGTTGAGAAAAAAAATTATTCCCGTCTGGGGCCATTGTTTGTGTGGAGTTTGACCGTTCTCCCCATGTCTGCGTGGGCTTTATCCAGCCCAGAAAGCTCACATTTATTTCAATGTTAGGTTTAATATTCAATATTTGAAGTGTTAGAATATTAATTTCAATATTAGAAGTGTTTTGGGTCTTTATTTAGAAGTTTGGTGATTTTTTTTTGACCAGAAATGTGCCATAAACTCTTGTTTCCGTATATCAATTAGCTTACTACAGTAAAATTGGTTTCGTTATAAGTCGTTTTGCTTAAAGTTGCAGTTTCCAAGAACCTATCAACACCTTTAAGTGAAGATTTGTTGTACTTTCGGCTGTTCAAAGCACTTGATGCTTATCATTATCTTGATGTTATCCTTACCTGTAAGGTTAGTGAGTGTTGTTATCCCCATTTTGCAGCTGGAGCCTGAGAGGGATCCGCTTGCTTTCGTAACAGAGGCGAGATTCAAGTTGATTCCCAGCTCATTCTCTTAGCCACGAGCTCTCAACAGAAACATTGACTTTTAACATTTGCCATGAATAACATAGATTATTTTCAGTGGCACAATGCATATCAAATATATCTTTCCCATTTTGTTTCTTATAAATGCGAGTATTTTTTCCACTGGTGTTAAGCCAACATTAACTTCTCAAGAGATGTATTTAGCCCTAGTTCTGTCTGTAGAGGGCAGCAGGAGAGCATGGAATCGCATCCTAGCCAGTTCTAAAATAAATAAATAAACTGATTGGAAGGTCTAGACTTCCAAGGTTCCAAGCTTTTACCATGCAAATGAGTGGCTCAAAATCGACTGAGATGTTCCTCCTGTGTAGCTTTGATTCACTTCAACAGAACTTCCCAGTGGAAGCTGCTATCTTTATTGATTACATTTACGCCAATAAAGGTTTCATTCATTCATTCATTCATTTATTAATTGATTAAATATGTATTGATCCATCTTTCATATATCCAAGTCCAATTGTTGCTGCCTCATTTACTGACAGAGGGACTCTATGGTACACACACACACACCCGGTGAATTTATTTATTTTCAATTTTCTCTGTTTCCTATAATTTGGACCTACAAAAAAAAACTCATTGAGGTAAATGAGATTTGAACACCCAGCCTGCAGAAGAGTAGGAGACATAGTGGCAGGCAGCCCAATCTCACCCAGGGCTTACGGTGGCAGATCTTGTGATCTGCAAAAGCCACACTGTTTACCACATGCATTTCTGACATTGGGTTATATATAACTTATGACCCTTCCTACCCTACCCATCAGCACTTCTCCAGTTTGAATGTCGCCTCTTCCATGAACTTGCTAGGTGGTCTTAGGCAAGCTGCTCTAGCTCCCCAGCTGCAATATGGGAATAATAGTACTGTACTTACCTTGAAGAGTTGTTGTGAGTACAAGATAATACACATGGAGCACTTTGCACACTGAGAAAACACTCTGTGTGTGGGTGCATGGGAGGGTCAATACTCTAGGCTGAGGGTTCTCAACCTCTTTGGCGCGGCGTACCACCTCCATGGCCACCGCTGCACCAAGTACCACCAGAAGCAAGTGCCAGTAGTGTTCCTATGACCGCCCCCACCGCGCGCCACCAGCCATTATTACTCACTTAGAGACGCAGGGCGGGCGAGAGGGCCTAACACAATGACGGCTCTCCTTGCTCACCCCAGCAAATGGGACAATCTGTGCTGCTGCCAGCCACCGTTGCACCCCCGCACCCGCCTGCTGCTTGGGGCCCGATCCCACCGCCCAGGAGCCCACCACCCCAAGGCCCCCACCGCTGACAACACCACTGGCAAGTGGCAATGACGTCATTGCCACGTCCGGGTTTGGGGCCACACCGGACCTCAGAAAACTCTGGTAAGGGGGCAAGGGTGGGCGGAAGGACCTTTTCCAGCCCTAGAAACCCACGCGCTTGGGCTCTGCAGAGCTTGTGCCGCTGTTTCCAGGGCTCTGGCGCAGCACCACATGGCCGCCCTGGCAGCTGCCATCTTGGCGGCCAGGGGCCACATATCACCTCCCTGCAGACCATGTACCACTACTGGTACGCGTTCTACCAGTTGAGAAACCCTGCTCTAGGCATTGATTGGGAAGACAGTAACTGAGCAGCTACTTCCTCCCGTTGCTACTTGTAGGGTTCCTTCTGGGCTAAGAGAGATAACGAAATAGATGCTCCCAGGAGGGTGTGACCCACAGCCACTTCTTGTCTTCCAGCAGCAGCATATCGCTCTTGCAGCCCCACTACCCCTAGGCGTCCCACACTTGCAGGTGTCTCTCACACAAAGACAGATAGTCCCAGGCCAGAGACGGAAAAACAACCGATCTCTCACTCTGAGTGATGACTCTAGAATTAGCCCTTGATGATGGTAGTCTTTGGGTGGCAGACTTTTAGGGGAGGCAAAACAGGAAAACCCCAAACTTTCTGACCTCTGGCAAGTCATGCAAACAGATGGTGCTATGTGAAAATAAAGTGAAAATTACTCTGGGATCGTGCGGTATGTGACTGGATCTATTTTTTCCCCCTGTGGTTTTTTGGGGTGTGTGTGCATGTGTGTTTTACCGTGGTTCTGAGAACAATGTTTAAAAAGAAAAACGCTTGCTAATGAGGTGATTTACACTCCCGGTATATTGTTATTATTACGAAGTGCATAAGGAGAATGCATATTGGTTGCTGAACGCTGAAGGCTGCCTGCCAATCATAACAATAAGAAAAAATAAATAAATGGAAAAAGCCCCCTGCTGCAAAGAGCCCATGAGATAAGCAGTGTGCCAGAAAGCATATGACTCTGGTACAGTTCAAGACTGTGTTTGTCACACAGCTCCCTCTGTTAAGAAGTGAAAAGCATGCAGCTCCACTCGCTATGCAAATCCCTCTGGGCACTTGGGCAGCCCTCCAGGCCACTGGTTTGCCTTGCTGCTAATGAATCAGCCTCTTTTGCTAAGTTACCTCCCCAGCTTGTTTACTTGGAAACCAAGTGCTTAAGGAACAGGGTGCTCCCCACGCATAACAATAATGCCTGTTTGAGATGTGGTCTCCCTTTGCTCCCGCATATTTACCAAAGGAAGAATATGCGCACAGATGCCTGTATCTGTGAGGGACTTCCAGGAAACTGTACCAAAGAACATGAGAACATTTTCATTTCAAGAGCTGACATTTCATGGTGCCAGCACTTTAAAATACACACACACACACACACACACACACACACACACACACACACACACGAGTATCGTCCAGCCTAGAATTCATTACACTTTTTTAATCTAATGTTGCACTTATTGAAAGGGCAGAAAAAAGCAAAAGAGCCCCTGTTCACCACTGTTGTGCCGGGCAGCCCGATCCTGCGTAAAGAAGTGAACAGCCAGTAAAGATACGCAGCCAGCTCATAGGGAACACCTTGGGAGAAGGGGACGTTCATGGAAGTGTAGGGCTGCCTGGTCCTCAAATGTCTGTTGGCTCTGGAGCCAACATACATCCGGGGTAAGGGCCGCTGAGGCTGGGGACGGGTGCGGGATATCGGCTGGGCCCTCTTGACCCGGCTCACCCAACGGCCGGCCTTTCTCTCCGCCTGGCCCTCCATCCCCCGCCCCTGCACCGACCGGTGCATTTCTTACCTGTACCAGCGGCTACAGGGTCTGGGGTGAAACGGAGTAAGGGCCTGCGTGCCGGTGGCCCTTACTCCTTGGGTGTTGGAAACACGCTTTATGGCACGTTTATGACACCTGTTGCCTGCGGAGCGCACGCTCTGCAGGCTCTTCTTTGCTCAGGATTGGGTTGCAAGTTCAAGCCAAAAGCATATACCGTATTGGTCTGAGTATAAGACTCACTTTTTTCTCCTAATTTAAGTTTTTAAACTAGGGGTGCGTCTTATAATCAGGCTGTTGCAATTTAATGCTAGTGATTTAATTAATTTTTTTTAATAGCACCAAACTTTAAGGGTGCGTCTTATAATCAGGTGCGTCTTATACTCGGGACAATACGGTATTTCCCCTAGCTTCATTCAACCCCAGCCCTATCCACCCTCCATTGTCACTTTGGGTCCCCCTATGGGGGAGTAAGGCAGCATAGAAATTCAATAAATACCACCACCACCACCACCACCACCACCACCACCACCACCACCAACAACAACAACAACAACAACAACAATAATAATAATAATAATAATAATAATAATAATAATTGTCTCCTTTGTGTCAATATCTACACTGTAACTCCCTCAGGGCAGGCATCTGTATTTTCACTTTGTACAAAGCAGCATGCAATATGCATGCAGATGGTGCAATAATAATAATAAGAAGGAGGAGGAGGAGAAAAAGAGCCCTCTAAATCAGGCCATACATACATCTGCTCTAGCATTTTGTATCCCACAGTGCCCTGCTAGGTGTTTTTGGGAGGCTTACGAACTGTACATCAAGGCAATCACTCTCCCCTGTGGCTTTCTGCACCACTGGAAGTATATTGTCTCTGACAAAGGAGGTGCCATTTTGCTATCATGGCTAACAGCGATGAATACGAATGGTGGCATTTCCATAAAGAGTGGCGGGGTTATGGAGAGAGTCATTAGCTCTTCCTTTTCTTGTCGCTGGTGTGACTGAACACCGAGAATACAACTGCTCTCTTTCTTCCACCAGAAGGTATTGATCGGAGTTAGTGATGAGAATTACCTCTGTTATTTCTGTAACGCTGCTGAGATTTCTGAGCATGTTGTTCTTCCTTCACAGTTAGCATTGTGTGACTACATGATCATCTGCTTTTGGTTATAATAACTGCATCTTGGAGCTGGATCTTGTCAATACTATCTAACAGTAGGAAATAACCAGGAGAATATCAATAGTGCGGTATCTGTGGTCTGTGTTTTATTAGCATAGGGCCGCGCCACCAACTCGCAACAACACAAGAACCAGCAAACTGTCGGTCCTGAAGGCTCTGGCAGATCTTGAAACAACACGATGTTTGATCTGCATCAGGCTTCTCACCTGCCTGCCAAGGCCCTTGGCAACTGCAGCAGCCCATTTGGAACAGTGTCCATCATCTCTTGATCAACGCTAGGTCAGAGTCCCCTTTGATGGCGATAGGCTATGGAGCTCCCCTGTGTAGTACAGCCCAACACCACTTCATATTTTGCAAATATGTAAAATATATTTGCCCTCAGCAAATATGTGCAACTACCTAAAGTTCCTGCCTGACCACGGAGATAATTGCAAATGATATAATAACAGGATGCACATCACTGGGCATTCTTTGATATAGACGTGAGTTGAATATCTTCTTAGCAATTTTAATAACATTTAATCCTTGCCTTCAGTTACGTAAAAGAGTGTTGCAAATTATACAAACATTCAAGTGACAGGGTTATTAATGCTACACTAACAGCCCGATCCTGCCTAAGATGTGATTGCGATGGCCTGTCTAAAGGGCCGGCCGCTGCACCCTAGGCCAATTGCGGGCTGTGCTGGTACAGCCCGGGCTCACCTCGGGGGAAGGGAACGTTCATCCCCTTCTCCTGGTGTAAGTGCCGTAGGCCCCGATGGGCCTCCTCAGAAGCACGCCAGCTCTGGAGCTAGCGCACGGGCCATGTAAGGCTGCTCAGCCCTGGGAGAGGGAGAGGGATGTGATACAGCACACCAACGATATCCTCTCCCCCTCCCGGGGCTGACCGACCAATGGCCCCCTCCCCTGCTACCCCGGCCCCTCCCTCCCGCCAACCAGTGTGGGCCTTACCTGTGTCGGGCGGTGCAGAGTCAGTGTGAGCAGTACCGGCCTCCGCACTGGCGCCGCTTACACTGGATGAGCCACAAACAGGCTTTACGGCATATTTGCAACTCCTTGGACTGGCAGAGCATGTGCTCTGCCGGTCCATAGTTAGGCAGGATTGTGCCCTAAGTCCCTAACATATGTACCAGTTCCATTCCAGAGTCCACTCCAGATGTTGGAATGTACATACCTCAAAACAGCCAGCTCTTGCCGGTCCACATTATTGCACCTGCACAAAAGCATCGATGAAGCCATCCATAGCTTGGATATCTATAAGTCAGACGTCCATAACTCCATAACTTGGGGAACCAGTGTATTTAACATTATTATCAGCTTAGGCCCCAATTCTATCCTTCCCCCCGGTGACTACCGATGCAGCCACACCAAGGAGGTGTGTATCTAACGAGGGGAGGGCCATGACACGACAGGAGCGGGAAGAAAGGTAAAGTTTTACTTACCCTACTCCTCCGCGCCAGGATCTCCTATGGATGTACTCAGACCTGCACCAGCTCTTTGACTGGCACAAGTCTGAGTGACCTGAGGAGGCACTCTGAGGCCTTGCGGGAAGTGTGGGATATTGGTGGCACCGTTGCTGCTGATACCTGCCCCCAGTCCACCAACATGCCCTCGATCCCTGTTCCATTCTGCCCACTCCCTGCCCCAGCCATCAGCCTACTTTTGCTAACAGACATAGCGGAGTCCGTTGGGGAGCCTTCAGAACCACCGCCATTTGCGGCGGCAGTTCTAAAATGGCTGCTGATAGTGCACTGTGTGCGCTTCCAGAAGCCAGTTTATGACAGCGGAAGGCTCTTCCACTGTTATAAATCCTTTTGCTCGGCAGCCCAATCTTGCACAGATTGGGCTGTTAGAGTAACGCCTGCAGCAACCTCCATGGTATCCATTTTGATCTGTTTTGTTCACACATTTTTCCCAAATTAATTACTTCCCGTAACAAGAGTGAATCATCTTCACCGGGATTGTGGTCATAAGTAGCAAAAAGTTAAAAATTGTTAAAACATGTAACTGTAAAACAGCTTTATAAGTTTCTTAAAATGCATTGAATGCAATAAAATACTTTAAAAGTCTTCTTTAAAATACAATAAAAACAATTTCAAAACGTATGGCATGACGTTTCATTCCCTTTTGTAAAATCTTCCCTTTCTACAATTCAGGCTGGGAATGGCCTATGTCAGGGTTCACTGACTTCACTCTAACCAATTATTTTTGTCCAGAAAGACAGAAGTACATACTGTAATTCTTATAAAAATAAATAATTCTAGATCAGTGTCTGGAGCCTTTAAACTCCTAAAAGAAGTCTTGGGGAGCCCTACCAGCACATGTGCAGAGTCTCGGGGCGCCTCAGAGTGCTGGTGCATGTGTGGAGTGGCGCAGCGCAGGACAGAGGGTGGCCACTTATGCTTTGCTCGTGGAGCCTCTGAAGGGGTTCCAGGGAGCCCCAGGGCTCCTAGGAGCACATTTTGATGAAGAAACACTGTCTGAGATTAAGGCCGCTTCAGACCGCACGAATCTCGGCTCGTCCCGGATCTTAGCCGAGGCGTGCTTGGGTGTCTGGTTAACACAGCGGAAGCGAGCGGTCTCCCGATTGCCGGCACGCTCGAACATCCTCTGGGCCATGTTTTCAGGGGGGCGCACAGCGACGCTACTGGAGCCACCAATCAGAAGAGAGGGGGAGGAGTGTTAGCCAATCACCGTGGAGGTTTCTTCCAAGAAGGCTGGACAAAAGGAGGGACTATTTGCAGGGAGACATTCCTACAGACAGGCAGGTCGGTGGCCAGCCTCTCGCGCTCGCTCGTCTTCGTTCGCTTCCGCAAGCGGTCTGAAACGGCTCTTATCCACAACAGTAGCGGAGTCAGTGATGGGGTGAGGGGGCTGGCCGTCCCATGTTTAGTGAAGACTTCAACATGGGACTGCCAGCCTTACTTTTCTCTTTCTGTGTTTCCAATGCATTTTCCCTCAGTGCCATGTTACCATTCTTGGATGTCCTCTCCTTGGACATTGCATCCAGCCAGGGCTGGGGCAGCTGGGATTGTGCATTAGCAGCAGGGAAAGAACGGGGATGTTCTGCCCTGCTGCCTGCTCCCCACTACTCCCCACTGCTCCCCACTCTCTCCTGGTAAGCCTGGGCTTACTAGCAGCAGCAAAGTGTCCTTCCCTTTTCTTGGTGTCATCTCGCATATCTTGCTGCTGCTGCTGTTCTCCACCAGCATTTGCTAAGGCATCAACCCAGGGCCCAATGAGGAAACTTATCAGGAGGAATTTGGGAGCAGACTGCAGGAGTGGATGTGAGTCCTTGCACCACAGTGGAGGCGATGGAGGTGACTGTCGCCCATCCACACAGCTGGCCCAACAGGCAGCCAAATGCCAAATGCTGCCCCCCTTACCTGATGATGTGCCAGACTCTGCCCTTCCAGTGTTCTCACTCATCACTCTCCTCTTCCTTTTGCAGTCCAGGGAGTGGTAGGAGAAGCAGTGGAGGCAAGCAGGTGGAGAGAGATGTCATGCCCCCCAACAATCTGCTGCCTGAGGCGACTGCTTCAGTTGGCCTCATGGATTGGCTAGCCCTGCCCATCGATTGCCTAGTAGTTCCTGGGCAACTTTGATTCTTCATCATCGTTCTTTGGATTCATCTGTCATTGCAGCAGCACTCAGGGTCAACCGACACATTATCCAGGAGATGCAGACCAGATTCCTGATGCTTTGTTGTTTGTTTGCTTGTTTAACTGAGAAGCAACCTCAGAGACTGTGCTGGAGAGCAAAAGCATGGCAGGAAGGGGGAGGAGCTACAAACATAACCCTTTTCCTTCCTGCTTTTGGCTGCTCAAAATCAATCCTCTATCCCAGCTGCTTTCCCACCTTGGGGTGGGGGTGGGGGATATGTAGTCTCCATCAGTTTGGAGAGGGCAATTTTGAATAGAAAAGTAGCAACCCCTCCCCTCCCCACTCAAACTGGCATGCTTCCATAACTGTTTTGCCTGATCAAAAAAATACACGGTGTGAGATTATTCACATGACTCCTGTGCAATGTCTAGCTTGGATCTCAATAGTACTTTACTTTGGCATGATGGGAATGGTTAAATACATCTTTAGAGATTCATCTGTTCCCCGCAAACAAGAAGCATAGCTGCCATCCAGCCCTTCCGGAGACATTAAAAGGCTGCCACCTAAGAGGAATCCAATCTAGACGGTTTATTCCCTTGAGCGCAATAGTAATAAAAGTGTTTTGATTAAATGACTCACAAGTTGAGCATTCAGAAGTTCCCCTGGGCAACTATTTTCTTCTCCATTTGTATATATACAATCATGTGCCATTGCATTCCACTCATTTGTGGTTATGTTTGTTTGTTTGCTGCTTCATCAACTTCTGTTCAAGTGCATGCTGGGGGCGGGTGTGTGTGTCTCCAGTTCTGTGGGTAAAAGATACACTATCAAGATTGTCTAAGAAAGAGAAACTGGCTTTTCCAAGGGATTTTTGGTAGCGTAAATCTGAGGAGAGAAAAGGGGCAGGGAGGCTGTAGGGAAGGGGGATAGGATCCAGCGCAAACCTTCTGCAACGGATCCTCCCCTCCCGTGGCCTCCCTACCCTGTTCTGCCCCTCCCCACCCCCGTTCCACCCTCCCCCGCCTTCCCGCAGGCTTACCTTTCCCAGTGCACTTCCAGATGTCCTCCGGTGCGACTGGGAAGGCGAGGCGTTTTGCTTTATGGCAGTCAGTGCCAGTGTGGGAGGCGCATCGCCATTGGGTAGCATGCTTAGGATTGGGCGCACGCACGCACGCGCGCACGCGCGCGCACACACACACACACACACACACACACACACACACACACACATGTTCCACTAGTACCACCTTTCAACTGCAAATAGTCATCAAAGATAGTTCTGGTGTGCTAAGGACTTTCAACATACCGTATTGTCCTGAGTATAAGACGCACCCTTAAAGTTTGGTGCTATTAAAAAAAATTAATTAAATCACTGGCATTAAATTTATGCCTGATTATAAGACGCACCCCTAGTTTAAAAACTTAAATTAGGAGAAAAAAGTGAGTCTTATACTCAGACCAATACGGTATTTCTATGCTAAGCCACAAATGCTTGAAATGTCAGCAGATTCACAGTCCACATTTGGCCATCGGAGGACCTGAAATGGATGAGCCAAAGTAGGGAGAATAATGCAAGACTCCAAAGGGAAAGACTACGCACTTCACACAAATGAATGAAATGCCTGTGAGTGGAAGCTGCTTTCCCTGCTGGAAATGCTGGCAGTCAGCGTTCGGGAGTAACAAATCCATAATAGGTATGCAGCTCTTCTGCTTTCCATATTTGTGGCCTGCTGCTTGCAGAGGCTGATCGGAGCCTCAGGCAGCTGGATTAGCAGTAGCACGTTACATCTTGTGATCGTCTTGCTAATAATAAGCATGCAAAGATAGTGACATTAAAAACATCCAGAATAATTTCTTGGAGGCTGTACTGTGGAAAGGGCAATCATGGAAAGCATCTTTCAAGAACTAATTCCTTCCTTGAAAACTCTGGGGCTGAATTTCCATTTAAAGAGTGTTCTTTCCAGCTCTTATTTCTGGGATGAAGTCAACATTTCTTTAGTTTAAGACATTACATTCCTTTTAGAATTCCTTTAAGATCCCATCTGTTTGTGGTTGTCAATATTTCTGGACATGATGCACCGTATAGTATTTCAGCATCTCCTGTTCATCTTGGTGAATCGTCACTTTTATACCTCAACGTGTCCTTTTACGATCTGTCATTTTGCTGTTTCCCCTCCCCCCCCTGCTTTTGTTCTCTTTTGCTATTTGACTTTTTTTATTGCATTTTATATGGTCGTGTTGCTATGTTGTTTTATTAGGATTGCCTTGAATCTGTTTTGCAGAGAAAGGTGGGATACACATTTTATTATAAATCATTAGAAAAAAAATGCATTCTGCTTATGTCATGACTCGTGAGCCCATCACCCCCCAAAAAAGGATAATTATGCTGTGCCCTGATGAAGCCAACATCAGGAAATGTACGGCTAATGGGAATGTAGAATCCTGGAAGGTATACCTGACAGTGCAATCCTAAGCATGTTTACTCAGAAGTAGGTTCAGGTGTTGGCCATGTGAGTCATTGGCCAAGGGCCCACACTCATCAGGCGGCCCATCCAGCTGGCGGATCCCTGAACCCTCAGTAACAGCAGCAGTGGTACCACCCAGTGTGCCATGGAAGGGGGCCCAAGGCAGAATTTTGCCACAGGACCCCCAATAAACTGATGCTAACCTTAGTTTCTGATTGGGCTGCTATTTAGTTTTCTTTTTTAAAGCATGTGTGCATGAAGCACATGCTCAATGCAAGATGTGAACACCAGAAGTTGTCTTCTACTGAATCAGTCCATTGACACTGATTGACAGCAGCTCTCGTGGCTTCAGACAGGAATCTTTCTCTGCCCTACCTGGAGATGTCAGGGATTGAAGCCTGGACCTTCTGCATGCAAAGCAGATGCTCCTCTGCCAGCTATGACCCCTCCCCAGACCCTCATAAGTAGATTTGCACTAGTATATGCAGGTCATCCCAATGCAGTAGGTAATTGGCTCCACCCACTGAAACACTAGTTTGCACCTGGCTCCCAGTTGATAGTTCTTGGGGTTCTAGTAAAAAGCAAAATAGATCCCGCAAGCCTGAATTCCACCCATCTGTGCTTGCTCAAAATAATAGTAATAATAATAATAATAACCAGCATTTATATACCACCTTTTCTTTGGCCATCGAATTTCTCCTCTGACTTAAATTCAAAAGTGGTTTACACAGACAGGCTTTCTAAATCCCCAAGGGGTTTTTACAATACAATATGTTCTAATCTTGCATAGAACCTTTCAATCTAGGTGGTTTCCTTCACAATCCAGCCTCTCTCTGGCGTTCGCCTCATCATGCTTCAGCTGACAGGCAGCCTCAAAGTGCAGCTGCAGCTTCTCTCCCTCACAGAGTCTCTGCAGCTTATCAATGGTGTGCCGACAGCTCTCCGACAGACACATATATTTCTGGCCGCCCTGAACCGCCGTCCTTCAGATCTTCAGGCATATGAGACGGCCGCTCTACCAACTGAGTCAGACCTCCTGCCCTCCTCCCTCCTGCCTCCTACCTCCTCACTCTATGCTAGGATCAGCCAACAGGGCCTGGCTCCATCCATACAATGAATGCATATATGGTAAGAGGTGGCAGGCTCTGCCCCTCTCCGTATGCATATGCGTAAAGTGTGGGCAGCCTTCCATACCCTTGGAAAAACTGCTTTGTCAGGGTTCACAATTGCCTGGAACATTGACTATGCTTGCCACAAGCATACACCGGCATGTTGCAGACACGCATTTGAATGCACTGTACGCAAGGAGATGATCCCTCTTGTTTGAAAAAGCCTGTACTGAGAGAGGCATTCAGACACTAGCAGCATCCTGGGCATTGCAGGAGCTTGGAGTGATACAGGCAGAGTGATGTGTGTGAATGGTGAGATGCAGCTCTTTGCCCTGAATGGCAACACTTCACTGAAACCCATGTAAACACTGTTAATGCAAAAGAAGGAAAGAGGCAAGGGGAAAAGTGGGAGAAAGGCTCGGGGCTTGTGCCAACATAGCTGGTGTGTACAGCAGCCTCTCAAGGCTTGACAGAAATGCTGGAATTCAGAATCCATAGCTGTGGTCACCATAAGCATCATTGCACTGCAATGGGATGTACATCTCTGCAGTTCTAGCATGAAATCGCTTCTGGGCTGCAGCTGCTTTTCAATGGGTTCATAAGTACTCAGATCATTACGCAGATAACTGAACGGTTAACAGAGCTACTGTTTTGGTTGTACTGTGATGCTGAAGGAACATGCTGTGCTTGGCAACACCAGAGGGAATAGGAACGTGCATTGAGTTTATGATTCCAGCGTGGCATGGGTTGTATGTCAAGTATGTCTGAGATCATAAGCAAAGCCTTGAGAAAAAGAGAAGAAAATTATTCATTGTTACCGTGATAATTTTCAGGCAATTTGCAGGGAAAACTGGATTGTCAGAAGACTACAATGCAATACAATCTTTCTAGGAATGGCAGAACAAAACATTTGGGACCATTTGAAAAGAGAATTGGCAGGCTGATTCAGAGGCTTTAACTATTTCGTCATGAAGTAACTGTACTTACCTCCAGTGATGTAGACGAGTCAATTGACGCGGACTCGAGTCGGACTCAAGTCGCGTCAATGATTTGACTCGGACTTGACTTGGCAATTGTAAAAGACTCGAAAGATTTGGCTCGAAACTTGGAGCTTTTTACAAGTCCAATTTTATTCAGGTTTAAACCCGTTTTCCCCATTAAATAGATAGGGACTCGCAACCAAAGACTCAGGACTTGGGGCAAAGACTTGGGACTTGACTTGAGACTTGTACCCAGATACTTGGGACTTGACTTGAGACATGGAGTCAGAGACTTGATCCACATTCCTGCTTACCTCCTGACGGAAATGTCTGTGGAATCTCCAATGTCCCTATATATCTGACCAGGGGGTGGACCATTTCCTGTGGCAACCCGATTTTCAGAAGCAGGTTCTGTAAAGAATTCCACCATGAGATGACTACCCCCAAGTCGTAAGTCTATAAGAACAATAGAAGAACCCTACTGGATCGGTTTAAAGGTTCATCAAGTCTTGCATTTGACTTGCCACAGTGGTCAACCAGATGATTCTGGGAAGCCAGCAGGCAGGTCATGAAGGCAGTAACTATCCCCACTTCCCTACTGTTGCTCTCCACAAACTGGTATTCATAGGCCTACAGCCAATACCTATTGATAGACCTATCCTCCTCCATGATTTAGTCACATTCCCTTTTAAAGTCATCTAAGCAAGTTGCCATTCCCAACGGGCCAGTAGTTAATTCCATAAATTAGCTACGTATTCTGTAAAGAGGTCCTGCCCTTTGTCTGTTCTTAAATCTATCCTGAAGCCAATTCACTGGCCAAGGTCATGTGACTCCATCCGTGAAATACCTGGCTATTCGTCATGGGCCATTCCTAATAGTCAAACAGATATTGGTGCTCAGAGATATATGTGAGAACCTTCCTGTCCAGAAGTGTTAGCATGGGTGGAATCCTCCAGTTCTTTTGTCTGGTCCTTAAAAGGGAGATTCTCCCCCCAGCCCCACCACCATCATGTATATAGGAGCGTCACATGTTCCTGGTTCAGTGCTCAGTCCTGATCCAAAAGCATTAGAAGGAGATGTCAATGTGGTAAAATGTAGTGCTGAGTAACTTGTGAGCCATTTGTGATTATGGCATTTGATACTGCCTCCCACAAAAGGCAGATATGCCCCCCGAGCACTGGAAGCCAGAGGTGTCACTACGGTGGGGGCAGTAACGTAAGTTGCGCCCCATCCTAGTGCCCGTTTACAAGCCGGCACAAGGCGGCCCCGCCCCCTCGCCGTCGGAGCCATTCCGTGCAGAGAAGGCAGCGGGCAGGGAGTCTACGGTACCGCCCCCACTGTAGCGACACCTCTGCTGGAAGCCATCTTTAAAAGCACAGCATTCCTTATTTCTGTTTGGTGCAGGTATATTGTAACTCACGCCAATATCCACCAGCTTTCTGCATTTCCACTAAGATATATCCATCTATTTCCAGCAAAGACATGGCAATCTATTGCTAACGATAACCTGGGCTTCACAAAGTTATAGACTGTGCTAATAGCCAGGGTCCTATCTTCCTCACCAAACTCAGTGGGCCAACTCAGAGCTGTTTACACCTGTGATGTTTAGCATTGTTAGTTCGGGCAGGCATAGCTTTACTTTAGATAATAGCAGCTGGATTGGGGTTCTCTGTAGATCTGGGGTGGAGGGAAGGCGGCTTTAAACCTACCCCACACAGTTCTGATCCACAGCCCTCCACCCTGATCTGGCTAAATTTGCCCTGGGGAAAAAGTTACCTTTGACACAAACATAAGCTTTTTTTTTGCTTTTTTTTTTTGTAAATAGCAATCAGATTGGGGCCCCCATGTATCATGACCATGGTGATGGGGATAAAGTTAAAGCCCCCCCCCCAGTCCCCACAATGGTCCCAGTCCACAGGGGCCTAATCCAACTGCTACTGATAAAAAAACGAAGCCCACCAGAACTATTAATGCTTTGAACGTCACATGTAGTTTGGGCCTCAGTGCAGCCAAAACCTGAGTTTCTTGGGTAGAGAAAAAACAACCCCTTATTTTGACTTCTTTTTATTTCTGACACATCATGAGAACCTTCATTCTGAAAAGGACCTTAGTAAAAATAGAGCAACGACGTCATACTTTGTCCAAGAGCCGTTAGCTAATACTCACTAAATCTCATAGCTACAAATGTGCTTTGACTTTCCATCTTCCCAAAATATGTGAACTATGCCACCCAGCGCATTCCGCTACAGAACAATGTTGAGACTCTATCTCTGAAAGGGTTTCGTGCTTATGCAAGTTGCATAAGTCCGTCATTCCTTCTGCTAGTGGAAAGAGAAGATCTTGCTAACTGTGGTATATTTTTGGCATCAGGCATTCTTGGACATCTGCGTTGGGGAAATAATATGGCAGGCAAACAGCACTGTATTTTCACTGGTAGCCAAGGCAGTTGGTAAAGAGGAGCAGATTAGGGAGCTGCTTTCTTCATGGGGGAGGGAACATCTGGAGCTCTTATGACTCATCCTTCTGCTTATACAACACGGTGGCTAAGAAGAAGAAAATTAGCACCGTGGACAACAATCAGCCTGCAAGGTGATATATGGACAAGATAAAAGTCAACCTCTAAAAATTACCCATATACGTGGTCAGTAACTAGACCTTTAACAATGGGGAATGGGACTTAAGGACTTCCTATCTGTTCTTTGAGGGGTGTGTGCACAAGTCTAGTTTGTATAAGCCCCAGGTAATGACACCTGGTATAAAGACGGTTATTCTTATTGCTGTGGGCCATGGGGCAATTTTTGTTTGATGCAAAGCTCTAGGCTGACAGCTCCCTTCCAGGAATGACAAAAACTGAGATCTTGTAAGATAAGGGCCTGGGCTACTGGCCAACTAAGCCAGCGTTAAAGGGAGAGAGAGGGAGGGGATTCAGTAGGAGTACTGGAGTTTTGTTTTGCTTTTCACCCTGCTTCCGTTTCCATAGTTGTTCCTGGGATTCAGCCAGCAGCTTCAACCCCCCTAGGACATGTTCTTCCCTAATCCAAAAGACAATACAGAGAATGTGCCAAAGCCTTGCCCCCCCCCTCCACCAGGTGTTGAGTTACCACCACATAATCTCCCCAGGCTGGTTCGTGGAGGCCTGCTGATCCCATCTGCAAAGCCTCGGAGATTCTGGAAGCTGGTGGGTGGCAAATTAGCAGCAGCACTGATCAGGGTGAGGCTGTTTCAAAGAGAGATCAGTTTGGATGTTGCCTGGAGAGACAAGCCTCCTTCCCTCACTTCTGGTTCCCCTGTATGAGCTGCTACTAGTCGGGAGGATGGTCTGGCCAACTTAAGGAATGAATAATATCCCTCCACTTTGGCCCCAGGTTTGCGCTCATTTCTATTGTACTACTGAACAACGTCTGTAATAAATGAGATAAATATCTAGCAGACACTAGTTGATGAGGCAGGCATGAAAGTGGTGCATCAGGTAGAGATGACTTGCCTCTTCTGCATGTTACGTTTCCATACTGGACAGGGCTGCCATTGCAATGACATTTCTAGACAAAAAATGTCACAGCAAATCAGGACTGAAAAAAAGACAGGATTTTTTTTTTTCCAGGATTGCTTTGAAAACATGAGCTTCTACTAATGTCATACTAACGCTCTGTCAAAAACGAGTGAACAAACTCTGGTGATTCCAGACAAAACAACTAGTGTAGCACCCATAGTCTCCATGCTGTCATCAATGCCACAACATTTTCCTGATCATGGACCAAAAAATGCAGCTTTGTGTGCTATAAACAACGAAAAAGGAGTGCTTACAACATTTCCAGAATTTGAATGTATGGATATGAGTCTTGAAAATGTTATTTAGCAATTCTGTGTGATTAACTTGTAAGAACTGGGTATATCCTGTGACTTGGTCAACTGAAAAGTCTGCATTTGCCAGGTCCTCACATACAAGACGGTCCTGTTTGCAGAGGATGCGTGAGGCCAGCTACATTTCCACAGCTCTCTAGTTGCCAAGATGGCAGTGGGAATTCAGGGACAAGCTGCCCTGGGAAGACAGGCCAATCTGTAAATAATCTGTCATGTGCCCAAGTCCCCAAAGTCCTAGGGATGTGTTCCTAGCAGTCTGACGCCAGAGAGGGAGAGAGGAGTGTTATTACCACTCATCGGGAAGGTGAGAGAGGCAATTTGCCTTCCTCTTTTTTCTATCTATATTTGGTCTTCCTTGACATTACCATAAGAGTCCAAGGAATGCCCTGTAGTTTGAACAGTCCTGTGCCAAAGAAAACCCTTCATTTCTATAGACCATAGGTGGCCAACCCACGGCACGGGTGCCACTTAGTGGCACGCCAAGCCTTTTGAAGTGGCACGCGCTGCCGTTTCTGCCCAAGTCGAGCGCTGAAGTCCCTCTCTCTTTCTCAACCCCAGCGCACCTTTCCAAGCCTGTGGCTCTAGAGGAGGTCTCTGTACCCCACTGCGCCTCATTCTTCTTGCACTGTCATGGTGCTTTAAATATTTTCATTAGCTTAGAAATATTTGTTTATTTATTTAAGTGGCACGCTTAAGATTATCTACATAAAATGTGGCACATGGTGTGCCACGGGTTGGCCACCACTGCTATAGACGAAACCCTAAACTCAAAAAAAGAAAAAAAAGAAAAGAAAAAAGAAAAAAAGTGGAAAACTGGGTTCTCTTCATTAGCATACTGAGTCTTCAGGGCAATACTACACATTACACATATGGCCATATATTTAAACCCTGAAAGCAACTTTGGGAAACGTGATCTAGTACTTAACTTTTTCATCATTCGCTGCTTTTCTCCCACAATCCTCACAACCTGCTTTTCTCCTTGTGAAGTTAAACACCATTGCAAACATGTATCTAGAACCCCTCAAGAGAAAAGCAGCCAGAGGCAATTTTCAGCAGAAAAATAGCAGGAAAGGTTAAGAATTCCCTCCATCTGCGACTCTCCATCCTGAAGCTGCTTTTCCCTAAGAAACAATAGGGTTGAACACATGAGTTTCTGTGTAATGTGTTGATTGGCCCTTGCTGTGTTTGTTAGACAGGAGCCTGGGAATCAATCATGGGCAACAATATAAATATTTTGCTCCATTTGAGCAAGATTATGGATTAGGACTGAGCTGAATTTCATGCAATTTCAACTAATCTGCCTGAGGTGACAAATTTATAGCAGAAGCACAGTTGATGGAAGGCATCATAATCCCCAGTGATTCCAGTTATGTACAAGATCAGATATGGAGTAAATAGCCTTTTTTTTACAGCCCAATCCTATCTCCCACCACTAGCACTGATGCAGCTGCACCCAAAAGGTGCATGCTTTATCCTTGGGGGGGGGGGAGGAATCAGACAGCTTGCAGGGGGTAAGTAAAAACACTTCATACTTACCTCCTGGTAGGCTGCCTAATCACCAATGGGACTCCTTGGACATATGCCACCTATTTTGGTGGCATATGTCTGAGGAGAGGAAAGGGGCAGGGGTTTTTAAAAGGAGGGTATAAGATCCAGCTTGCGCTATTGTTGCCAGATTCACCCCTCCCGCCTCCTCCACACCTCCCGGTTCCTCCCCCCTCCTCACTGCAAAATGCCCCCATTCCTCCCATTCCCTCCTCCACCTCTCCCACTGCCTGCACCAACCACTGACTTACCTGCCCTGGTGGACGTTGGCCTCACCGCTGGCCCGCATGCACAGCCACCAACAACTGCACTGGTGTCCTTTTTGTGCTCGCTGGCAGTGTCAGCGAGTGTGACAATGTCACCTGGTGCACACCAGTATCCTGACACTTCCTCCTGGATCCTGGCACTTCTACTGGTGGGACACACGTTGTGCCAGTGGAGGCTGAGGGGTAGGATTGGGCTGTTAAACACACTTATGAGCATCTTTGCTGATAAAGTTCCAACTGTGGAACTCCCTGCCAGGGGATCTGAGAACCACCCCCTCCCTCATGACTTTTCGGCGAGGGCTCAAAACGTTTTTGTTTCGTCTAGCGTTTGGATGATGGGTTGTGGTCTGCCTCCTGTATCTCAAGATGCTCTAATAACCTGGAATGTTTGCTTGATATTTCTTCAAAAGGCATTAATAATTAGGAATTGGTCTGTGGGTACCTAGAGATCTCTCTTGAGTGTCAACCATCTGAGCTTGGGAACATTCCATGAACTAACTAAGGAAGGACAGGTTTACGGGGTGTGTGTGCACGTGAAGAATTAGCAGTTGTGCAGGTGGAGATAGGAACAGCACTGAGCATTGTTTAGTGAGTTGAAAGCTTGAAGAACTTTTGAGATGTATATGTCTCTCTGATGTTCTGATGTGGCATAGCAGGTGTGCTGCCTTGCAGGAATGCATGCTCTTTGCCTCCACTTCTGCTCAACATATCTATTTCCAAACAAAGCAAATGTTACATCTCCCATGTTAGATTTTAAGTCTTTCATGATTTTTCACCAAAACGAAACCAGACCAAGGTAGCATTGCCCTTGCAACTTCTCACCACTTGGGAACATAGGGAGCATACAATGGTACTAACATATATGGTTCAAATTCATGGAGGGATAGGCGGGATAGAAATCATTTAAAATTAATAAAACATATAGGGCCCTGGGACCTGATTTTCAAGTTTCTTTCTGATCATGTAATAAAGTTATCAGACTATGAATTACTAGCTCATTTTTGCATGCAGAACATTTTGTCTCAATGTTCCCTTGTGGAGCTAACATTTGGCACATAAGAACAAACAGGAACTTTCAGCTATTTTTTTTTTCCGTCATGGGGTGAATACCCAAGCTCACCATGTGAGTGTACATGTAAATGAAATATTCAATACGTGAAATTGATGTGCTAAGACTGTCATCTTGCAGGGCCTCTTCTGTGATGGTTCCAGAGTTCTAGAATGGCTCCCCTGACAGCCTTGCAGGCATTCTTCCCTCGCCACCTTTTAGAAGCAGGCGAAAGCTTAGTTCAGCCATACTTTTGGGAACGGGTTTGAGACTTGTACTCAATGTTAAAATACTTTTATGGTATTTTACATGATTGTTTTACATGGTTTTAATTAGATTTATTTTTATAAGTGCATTTTTTTCAATATTGGCCTAGAGATATTGGAAGCAAGTAAAAAATGTCCCAACTGAAGTTTTTATATCTTTCCCTGCTCCCTTTTTTAACATTTAACTCAGTTTTACCCAAGCGATCAAAGTTTACTAAAGTTCTCAGTCGCTACATATGATGTGCAGTCATTATTTCCACAGGCCCCAGTCTTTCCAAAGTCAACACCCTCTGATCCTGTCGCTTTCATGCATTTAGCGTGGTTAGTACACCCTGAGCACTGTAGGTGCTAAGCCGAAATACTTTTTCCG
Organism: Plestiodon gilberti rubricaudatus; assembly: GCA_026170595.1. Lineage (NCBI taxonomy): Eukaryota > Metazoa > Chordata > Lepidosauria > Squamata > Scincidae > Plestiodon > Plestiodon gilberti. Next base: position 224,084,525 of record JANXHW010000002.1, read on the forward strand.
TGTTCACTAAGCACCGTAACACTTGTGGCTTCCTTCTCCTTCCGCTGGCACATGTTTTTCTTATTTTGACTTTTTTTTCACAGATTCCAGCTGTGTGACTTCTTCCTGTCTCAAGTCTAATGTCTTCTCCATGACCACTCACTGGGTTGCATTTTGAATTTCTCATGTATTAACATTCTGCTGCCTGAGGCAAAGGATGAGTTGGCTCCCCCCCCCCCATTACACAAAATTGACACCATAAAAACCAACTGTTTTTTAAAAGCACAAGGATAGCTCAGGATTTGGCACTTTCCTCCCAGTTCAGAAGCACAAAGACACACTGCCAGCCAATGGGTTTAAAAAAAAAAATTATATCTCAAACTTAAGACTTTTATTTCATTTGAAGGAGAGTTGCACAAGTCATTAATAGGCAGCAACTGATGAACAGACAGAACCAAAATCAGCGATAACGTTCTCAATTGTTATTTAAATTCAAAATATTCTTGGGAGCCTCTTCCACATCCATAACCATTGGTTTTGCTTTAACTGCAAACTGAAGAATTATGGAAGTAAAAATGGTACTGTACTTTGCAAGTTTCAGGGCCCTGAAACCACTGAACCCTGCCCTGATACCAGATTCCTCCCTCCCCCATTTTCAAGGGCTAACAGTCTTGTGGCATTACCAGGCTCCACCTCAGAAATCTCAAGCTTTAATTTGGCTGCAGCCAACTGGCAACTCTAGCCCTGCCATATCAGCCTTAACAATCAGGTGGCTTAAAATCAAATAAAAATCCTAAACACAATTTATAAAACAATAGCAGCAGCATAGCTAGGCTTACCAGATGTCCAACCGGGACAGAAAAGGAATGTGGGCAGGTGTAGCTTGTTAAACCTTAGAGCAGAGGTTCCCTAACTCCTGGGAAGGCCTTACGCTGCTCTAAGTAGCAGCGGGGCCTTCCCAGGAGTGGCGATGACACGCCTGGGATCGCGCCGCCGCCGCCACCGCTGCACCCGGGATCGCCGTTTTTACCTTCATTCGTGGGCAGTGGGTGTCCCTCGGGGGTTGCGGGGAGCCTGCGGACCCCTCCGCAGGCCTCCCCAAGCGTTGGAGCAGCGCTCCAACGCGATCGCAACTGACTTTACCGGAAGTCAGTTGCGATCGCGTTGGAGCGCTGCTCCGACGCTTGGGGAGGCCTGCGGAGGGGTCCGCAGGCTCCCCGCAACCCCCGAGGGACACCCACTGCCCACCAATGAAGGTAAAAACGGCGATCCCGAGCGCAGCGGCGGCGGCGCGATCCCAGGCGCGCCGTTGTCGTCACCGCGGGTTGCCATGCCCCTTAAGGGCATAGCAACCCTTTCTTCCCGGCTGGGGCGTTGCGACGCCCCAGTTAGGGAACCACTGCCTTAGAGCACAATCCTAGGTATGTCTACTCAGAAGCAAGCCCCACTGAACACCATGGGGGTTGCTTCTGAGTACACACGCCTAGGATTGTGCTCTAAGGTTTAACAAGCTACACCTGCCCACATTCCTTCTCCTAAAGGTCTAGCACTCTGTCCCGGTTGGAGATCTGGTAAGCCTAAGCATAGCTAAATAACCAAGTTTAAAAAGCAGAAAGATATGAAACCCAACTGGTACAAAAGACCAATCCAGTGTACATTTTCTCAAGCCTAGGAAAACAGAAAGGTCTTCATCTGGTTCCTAGGAGTAGATGCCGGCAAGCCTGCCTGGAAAGAGCCATCCACAGATGCCAGGGTGCCACAGCCTAATAGGCCTCTCTCTGGTTGCTGCCCCCTTCCCCTCAGAAGGAGGGGGCACCTGGAGAAAGGTTGTCTTAGTGCATAGACAGGCTTGTGTGGAAGAAGAAGTCAGTCCTTCAAGAAACCAGGTACAGTGGCGTCGCCAGGCGCCCCCAGTACTGGTGCGGCCCCCCGACGCCCCCCAATAAAACTGTCAAAATTTTAGGTTTCAGTTTCGAAACCTATTTTTGACAGTTTTTTGGTTTTTTTTTTCTTTTTTCGGCAATTTTAAGTGTAAAAAACGGGATTTTTAACGTGTATGCATGCTTTGCGGGCACTTAACTTGAATATGGGGCGTTCCAGCGACGTTTCAGCAAGATCTTCTTCCTGCGCCCGGGCAGAGCTTCTCTCAGCGCCTGGGCGTGGACTCTGTACCGCCCCCAGCAGCGCTTTCCGGAGTTTGTGCATGCCTAGAACGTCCCTGGAAACTCCGTGGGTCTGTGCATGCGCAAACTCCGGAAACCGCTGCTGGGGGCGGTACAGAGTCAGCGCCCGGGAGCAGAGAGAAGTTCTGCCTGGGCGCAGGAAGAAGATCGTGCTGAAACGTCGCTGGAACGCCCCATATTCAAGTTAAGTGCCCGCAAAGCATGCATACACGTTAAAAATCCCGTTTTTTACACTTAAAATCGCCGAAAAAAGAAAAAAAAAAACCCAAAAAACTGTCAAAAATAGGTTTCGAAACCGAAACCTAAAATTTTGACAGTTTTATTGGGGGGCGTCGGGGGGCCGCAAATCGAACTGTAAGGAGGCCGGCGCCCCCCCCAGAGCCTCAGCGCCCCTACGCCCTGGGGCCCACCGCCCCACCGCCTCATATCAGGCGACGCTTCTGACCAGGTACCAAGCTCCATGGGTAGGCTTACCAGATCTCCAACCGGGACAGAGTGCTAGACCTTTAGGAGAAGGAACGTGGGCAGGTGTAGCTTGTTAATCCTTAGAGCACAATCCTAGGCATGTCTACTCAGAAGCAAGCCTTATTGTGTTCAATGGGGCTTGCTTCTGAGTAGAGATGCCTAGGATTGTGCTCTAAGGATTAACAAGCTACACCTGCCCACATTCCTTCTCCTAAAGGTCTAGCACTCTGTCCCGGTTGGAGATCTGGTAAGCCTATCTATGGGGTTTAATGGTAAGCTCTAGCCCAGAGGTTCTCAACCCCTTCCCGGCCGAGTACCACCTTCGGCGCCACTCTCCTGCTGCGTACCACCAGAAGTGGCTAGCGATGACATCATCACCAGTTGCTTCTGGGTTTTCAGGTTTTTGGAGGCCATAAAATGCAGGTAGGAGGTTCTGGCGGGTGGGAGGGCCCTTCCCAGCATTTCTGAGAGGCTTGGCCAAAGGCAGGAGCCCCTCAGGACTCAGGAGTGAAAACGCGCCGTCAAAAGTGCAGCATCAGATCGGGGTTCTGGTGGTCTGGCAGTCCGAGTACCACCAGCAGTCAGCCGAAGTACCACTGGTGGTACTAGTACCACTGGTTGAGAACCCCTGCTCTAGCTCTTTGAATTCAGTGCTTGAAAGCAGACTGGTGAAAAGCTGTCATTGCCAGGTGGCTATACCCTGAATTAATGGGAAATATGGTAATAAATCCTACTTATAGCAAAAGCCTGAAGATTCTTATTTTGCAGTCACTCAGTTTGCTTGGGGTATTTCTTCCTTCATCTCTGATGTGATCCCACAGCACACATTGATTAACACTTTATTGCTTTCACACTTTCAAACGTCACTTCCCAGCTCACTTTGCTTTTCCCTGGCCCCTCTTTCTGCAGGAAGTGTTTTGGAAATCCTGGGATCATTCTCAGCCATTAGGGATTCAGCTGTACATGTCTGTCCCAGCAGACAAGGGCTAGAACATCATGTTATTTCCATTCATTTCCCTCTTGTGTTCTCTCAAAGCTTTGCACTGCTTATGACTTCCACGCTGAGCCCCCTTCTCTCCGTTACCATGGTGCAGCCGTTGGTTTGTCATTAATATTGTGGGTAACATCGGATCCTTGACCTCTTTGCTATTGAGGGCTTTTCATGGTGTATTTTCCTCTTGATTGCATAGCTCCGCATTCCCAAGCAAAGATGAAATGCAAATGAATCGCTGCCGCTTTTGAATCGAGAACCGGTTTCATAAAGGCATACTGCAGTGAAGGCGGAACTCCTGTGAAGGAATGGCAAATTAAAAGACCCACAGCCTTTGTGCCCAGGATCGCAGACACTAGGTTTATTCCAGTCTGTTTACGTTGTCTCTGTGAATACCTGGACCCAAAGAAATTGAACTTATTCAATACTTGCCCCAGTTTTGACTTCTGTGTAGTAATATCCTGGGCTTCCTTAGGAGGATCATTTCTACATACTGTACATAAGAATATAAGAACATAAGAAGAGCCCTGCTGGATCAGGCCAAAGGCCCATCTAGTTCTTCCATCAGCCAACAAGATAACCTGTTTCCTGCTGCCACTCCCCTGCACCTGGCACAGAGAAAACCTACTTCTAAAACCAGGAGGTTGCTTATGGCTTGTAACCTGTGATGGTCTTTTCCTCCATGAATCTGTCCAACCCCCTTTTAAAGGCATCTAGGCCAGGTGCCATCACCACATCCTGTGGCAAGGAGTTCCACAGATGAATTACACGCTGGGTAAAGAAATGTTTTCTTTTATCCATTCTAACTCTCCCTCCACTCAATTTTAGTGCATGTCCCCTGGTTCTGGTGTTGTGCGAGAGGGAGAAGAATTTCCCTCTATCCACTCTCTCCATCCCATGCATTATCCCTTATCTTTTGGCTCAAGTTCGCTTATATTTCTGCAACGTAAATCGTGTTGTCTAACAGAGATGTTGCATGGGGTGACTGAGCATGTATTGGCTCCTCATACAACCCAAAATGCTCACTCATTCTGTTGTTCTGACTAGATTATACTCTGAAACATACTGTGAGTACTTCTAAAGCCTTGGTCTGGCTGGGACCAAAGGACTTGCTCAGTCCTTGGCCATTCTTCACCATGCACATCCATCACATTGCACTTCTCTGTCTTGCCGTCTATTTCCTTCACACTCTTCCCATAGCGCCTTCACCCTTCTCACTAACAACAGTCTTCTCAGTCTACAGAGTTGTGGAACTGAGCCTACACATGTGGCGTAAAAAGGTGATAGAATATTGAGGTGGTAGAATAGATTGTACCACTTCAGTTTGCAGAGGGGTCATCACATTTTTCAATGCCCTGCCAGGGCTGGCTCATCCATGAAGCTGATTGAGATGGTTGCCTCAGGCAGCAGCTTGGCAGGGGGTCCCTACCTCCATCTACCCACTTGCCTCTACTGCTCCTCCCACTTCCTGGATTGAAAAAGAAGAGGGAGATGGAGTGGAAGAGGACGTATGGAGGAAAGGAGAGTGGTGGGCTACAGTGCCAGATACCGGGAGGTCTTCGGCAGGCCTTGTACTGTGCTGTAACAAAACTCTTTGCAAGTAGAAAACCAGCACAGCAGGTGAAAAGCTTGGATAGTTCCTTTGTCCCTGCTGTGCTACGTTTCTATTCCCAGGGACTTCTTTACATGGGAGAATGTTCAAAGCTGAAATCCCCAACCTGCCCTCTGAAGTGGGTGCAGTCCATTCTACCACCTCATTCCCCTGCACAGGTTGACCGGAACTACTACTAGCTAAACAGCGAGTAAAAGTTTCTACAGAGGGCAGTGCCACAGGTGGGGCCGTGCCAGCACATTTCTGGAGTCCACATTCAAAAAAAGGGCCCATGCCTGTGTCCAGCCAACCTCCTGCCCTGTCTCCTGGATTGGAAGCCACATATCAGCTGCTGCCATTGCTCCTCACTGCCCCAGGGCCCGAGGGGAAGCTTATCCGGTGATGGGGAAAGCAGAAGGTTGCTAGATGTCAGGTTTTCAGCCTGATACTCGGGTTTTTGAAGGCCATCACAAGCTCTACGGCTGGCCACCAGATCTCAGGTTTGGGTTCTGGAGGGTGCCCTGCCCTGAAATGTAAGTTTTAGAGGATCACCTCCACTGTCTCCACTGAATCTTCCATTGAAAATTGAGTGTCTGCTGCTGGTGTTGTGTCACTCCACCTCCTCCAATTGTCCTGAAAGGATAAGAGGAGGAGAAGGGGAGTCATGTGGCAGCTGGAGTTTTGCAGCAGTGTAACTGTCTGTAGCAAGATTAGTGCAAGATACTACTTTGAAATGTATTCCCACATTAGTCTGAAAAAGAAACTATTGCCATTTTTCTACTAAAAAAAATTACCCTAAAAAGATTTAGGATGTTTTTTTTTTCCTTTTGGCCTTCCTTTTGATATGGGGTTCCACACTGACACCAGATGTTTTTGGTTGTTCAATAATATGCAACTCTGTGACATCACGGGGCCTCACCTTCTGAATATCAGGTGGTAACCCTAGGACAGCAACAATGGACCATCCTCAACTTCCCCAGGAGCATTTAAACAAATCCCAGATGTCTTGTCCCCTGACATAGCATTGTGGGTCAGGGCATCTGGAACTTAAGTGGTGCTGGGGGGGAAGAAGGGGATGTGCATTAAATGTGCACACTCATGCACATTTAATGCATTTGAAAGGGACGCAGTGTGCTATGAAGGGCTCCATGGCTTCCTCCGAAGCTGATGCTGCCACAGCCCCCCCCCCTCCCCACTGTATTTATGAGTTTTATGCTGTTCCTGCTGGTAGGAATTTTCTCCCTATTGGGGACATACGGCCAAAAAAAGGGGGGGACACTTCTATCCCCAGTGCAGACCACATATCACATCATATGCAGCTGCTGCAGCCTGCCAAAACATGACACTTGGCTGAGGTGTGGGCCTGGAAGAGTCAAGCATCAGAGTAAGTTTTAAAGCTCTGTTAGATTATAGCCAACATATGATAGTTTTTCCACCTCTCATCTTGGCCCTAGCTGTTGGATAACTGCCTGTTATGATTATGCAATGTTCTACAACTCAATCATGTGCTGAATGACAACTGGTTCAAACACTAGAATGAAGAACTAACAGCCCAGTCCAGCCTAAGGCCTCAGCGGCACAATTCAGGCACAACTGCAGCCTAAGCGCCTTAGGCTCGAGTTGTGCCTGAATTGTGCTGCAGAGGCCGAATTTGTGCTGCAATTGTGACTGACATAGGACGGGTTAAGGAAAGTTGACCAATTCAGTCCTAAGTTCGGCATAAGAGCTATTCCGTCCTAAGTTTGGCCTAAAAGTGGGCGTGTTGGGGGCGTGTCGGGGGAGTGACGGGGGCAGTTACGAAATTTGTTCCGGTTCCAGACACTGGCGACCCCCTGACACGCCCCCTCGAGCACAACTCAGGCACAAAATTTGGGTCAACAAAAAGGGTGGACTCAAATGTGAGGAGACCCATAGGAGCCATTTTACCTTACCCACACCAGCCCTCTCCTGAAAAGTTCTAACACCCTGGTCCCGAGTTGTGCCTGAGTTAGGACGGAACAGTTGTGGCCTAACTCTGGACACGGACCCAAATAGTTACCCTATCAGCACCCAGCCCCACCCAGCCTCTTTCCCACAAAAGCCCAGCCCCAGCCCTCCACTCTCTCTCTCTCTCTCTCTCTCTCTGAGCACGTGGCATGGGGTCCTGTCCCCCAGCAGCCACAAAGTGGGACTTTGAAAAATTTCAAACACCCCACTTCTCTCTTCCCTTCTCCTCTCTGCCCCCCTCTAGGGCAGAGAGGGCTGTGCCGCCTGTGGCCAAACTGTGTACTCCTGTGCCTGGGCAGCTGTCTCCATGCAAGTGTTTGCTAACCCATGTCTTTCTCCCAGCCCCTCTCCCCCCCCCCACAGGCAACAACACCAGCAGGTAAGTGCAGGTAAGAGCAGGGTTCGTGCTGACATGTGGTCTGACTTCTGCCTCTTTGCATATAGAAATATAGGTAGGATACATGCCTCTTTACCAATGTCTTGTCTCATAGCTGCCTGCAATGCCTGCCATGATATGCCTCTTTACCAATGTTGTGTCTCATAGCTGCCTGCAATGCCTGCCATGATATGCCTCTTTACCAATGTTGTGTCTCATAGCTGCCTGCAATGCCTGCCATGATATGCCTCTTTACCAATGTCTTGTCTCATAGCTGCCTGCAATGCCTGCCATGATATGCCTCTTTACCAATGTCTTGTCTCATAGCTGCCTGCAATGCCTGCCATGATATGCCTCTTTACCAATGTTGTGTCTGATTGCTGCCTGTAGTAATGTGAGCACACAATGCCACAAGTGTGGAACTGTTAGCCTTATGTAGACACCAGCTGTTCCCCCCCCCTTTTCTCCACAGGGTCTACTCACAGGTCAGTATTGGTAGGTTTGCCATGGTTGTGACCCACACGTTGTGTTGTTGTCTTCTCTCTCTTTGACCCTTTTCCCTTACAGGATCATGTTCTCCTGACACCCAGGGAAGGAGCGCAGACCATGCTATGTGTCTCACACCTCTCAGCTGTGTTTAAATTCTCTCCCTGCAGGCCTTTGCAACCGGCACACTGGCATTTCTTCAATGGCGATTGCTACCACACAGCAGCTGCCATGGAACACCCCTGTGTTTTTTGCCTCCCCAGGAACGTCCACTACCACCTACCTTCCTGGGAGCACCCCTGGGCCTGCAGTCTGGTTGCCCCATGGTCGTCTGCCTCGATGCTGCCAGAGGTCCTGGAGCCTGCCCTGCAACCCTCCTCAGCTGTCGGCGCTGCTGCTGCTCCACCTCCCTGGCTGCCTACTTGCTGTCCCTCCCCTTTCCATGGTGCAGGCTGTGGTTCCACAGGGGGAGAGCCTGCATCCCCTGGTCCATGGGGCACGCCTGCTGCTGCTGCTGCTACTGCTGCTGATATGGTCTGAGTGGCCGCTGTGACTACCCCAGGCAGCCTCGCCTGGCCATCTCTGCCACTGTTCCAGAACAATAAAGATGCCCCTGGAAACACATGTCCCCAATGTTACACAAGCACTGCCCCCCCACACAGAGACAGTCCCCAGCACACAAGCCCCTGCATGAATCCCAGCCAGGGCCTGCCACAGCCAGCCCAGGGAGACCACAGCAGGGGGGCTGCCAGACCCTCAGGGCTCAGAGGGGAGTGGGGAGTTGGGGGGCCTCTCAGGCAGGCAAACACTGACAGGCGACATGGTGCACGTCCGCCACGTCTGTGAAGAGCCCTTTCGGCAACTGGGGCTCTCACCCGCCCTCGGTCCGCCTGTCAACGGCGTCCGTTTCCGCCCTCGGTCTGCCCGTCACCGGCGTCCGTTTCCGCCCGTCACCGGCGTCCGTTCTGCCCAAGGTCCGTCTGCATAAGAGGCGCCCGTTCCTGCATTGCCTCCATCTGCGAAGTGACCCCTGAGTCCCTATTGGTCTCTGCAGACCCCTCTCCCTGTATCCCTCTCCCACCAGCCTTGTTGTCTGTCTGTTTCTGACCCACCCGTGCCCCTCCCCAGCACCCACTGTCTGCCTGTCTGTCTGCCTCCCCTCCCACTACCTGATGATGGAAGCTGGCCACCCCCCCACCCCGCCAGAGCGCCTGCTGCGACGTGCTGACGTTGCCCCATCTGGGGGCGTGATGAGCTGCGTGAGCCCTTCCCGCTCGCAGCAGACAAGCCCAAGGCATCTCTCGGTCTTGGCCGGGGCACGGAGCAGAAGGCATGCCGGGATATCTTCTTTGTGGGCATTGCCACGGCCCTGGAGGCCCAGGGCTTCAGGCAGCGCACGGGCATGTAATGGCAGAGGCGGTTCCAGCCTTCATGACACTCCCCTTGTGCGTGCCGTTCCCACCCCCTCCTTCCCTTCTCTCCCCCGCTCACCCCCCCATGACTCCCACGTGCAGCCTCACCGTGGCTTGAGGGTGGCATCGCCTTCTGCAGGAGGGAGGGCAGTAGCACTCCCCCCTGCAGCAGGTGGCTAATGCCCAGGGTGCCCTGGGGCAGCTGGCACTGGCACAACCTCTGCCCTTCCGCTGACTGTCGCACGCCCAGTGCCTGCAGGCCCACCTGTGGCTGCCCATCTGCTGTGAACGCTGCAGCAGCCGTGGTAGGTACACACAGATGAGCTCAGGAGGGGGCTCTTCGCTTCCACAAGACTGACACCTCCCCACAGGGGCCTGCCTGCCTCTGTGGTAAGTGTTGCCTCGATCCTGGCCTACTGCTCTTGCCTCCTGCCTAACTCAGGCACAGTTGCAGCCTAACTCAGCCCTATTTTGGGCCTCAACTGTGCCTCAATTGTGCCTGTGTTGGGCTGGACTGAGGCCTAATATGTACATTTGTGTTCCAAGCAGGTTCTTCTGGCCCAGCCTGGCAGCCAACTTCTGAACCCAAAGCCAGGGCAGGGGCAGATGGGGGCACCATGGAATGCCCAGTACAGGGTTTTGTACCAGCAGCCTGGCACCAGCACTCAGTCCTATATAACCATCAAGTTGTCAGCATCTTTCTGATTCCTAAGCTGCTCGTTGCCTTGGCTGTGTATTGTCCACCAGTACCAGGAGGGTAGTCAATAGGCCCTTCCACACTTTAAGAACATTGGCATTACACAAGCATCTGTCAGAAATAGTTTGGGCACAGCTGGTTCTTCTAGGAGGCCAAGGATGGACCAGATGTTGTTTTAATGTAACTTCTATCTCTAAAAGTTTATGATTTTAGAACTGGCCTCTGTGAATGAGGCCTTACAAAGTTACAAGACACAACCACAGGGCTGGAATTGTGTCATTTGCACACAGTTAATTGCTCCAAACGTTCCTCCAGTACATTTCCAAAAGCAGAAGACCTTCTAAATTCATCGCTGGTGAAGGAGCGACTCCAAAGCCAGTGAAATAATGCCTGGAATGGAGCTCAACTAACAGCTTGAACTCATTACATGGGGCTCTGCGAAAAGCGAGACGCTCACGGAACACTAATTTCCAATGCACAGTCAGCCCTTCAAGGAGCTGTCTTGTATCCAGACAAAGTCATGTGTGTCTTGAAACAGTCGTGTCCACTGTTTCTAAATACGAAAAATAAACAGGAAATTAAATTAAAACTTGTCTGAATCGCACATAAGATATTTATTTATTTCTGCTACCTGCTTCTTGCCCTCACCTTGTCTACGACTTTGCGTGAAGAGTGGCCACTCATCACGAAGATGGAGCGATTGTGGGTTTTCATTCTTATCTTTACAGTATTAGCTTGGAAACCTTTTATAATCTAGTTGTTCTTCCACATGGAGGACTTTTATGCTGGACTGGAAATAGCTGAAACCATTTTATAAACAGACATCACTCAAGGTAAACAACAGGTCCAGAGTAGATTCCAACAGCTTCCTTGTAGACTGTACATATTTGGACAAAGGTGACGTAATGATTTTATTGCTGGTGGCGAGCTAATTTTGAAACCATCTCAAGAAGCTGTGCATCACCAATTTAGACAGGAGTGCCAGTCTCTTTATACAACATCACCTCACAGTAATGATAATGTAATCATCCTGTCTCATTTTTCAGTGAAGGTCGACCTGACACCATTCACCGGTGTTTGCTCTCTTTTTTCTTCATTGCCAAAACCTTGTTTTCAGCATTTATTCAGTCATCTTCTCAACATGTTCAGCCACTCTTTGCACGTATTTTGAATAGTGCAGACATTGCTATCATCACAAAATTATAGCTCTGTGGTACCCACTTTGCATGCAGAAAGTCCCAGGTTCAATCCCTACTATCTCCAGGCAGGACTGGGAAAGACCCCACTCTGAAACCTTGGAAAGCTGCTGCCGGTCAGTGTGGACAATACTTGAGCCAGATGGACCAATGGCTTGACTCAGGGGCTTGACTCAGTATGAGGCAGCTTTATATATGAAGAAAGCGGATGATCTGATTTTCAGAGGCCAAAGCTGGAGAACCAGTTCTCATCCAGGCCAAGGGGAACTGTGAATGCTTAGCATCTGTCTCTAGAAACCAGGCCACATACATATAGGGTTTTAAACATTCCAGCATCCATTTATTGTCATTGCTTTCCACACTGCAACCCAGATGTTGATCTGGCAGCTCTTTGTGTTCTTGTGGATTCGGTTTCATCATTCAGTTTGAACTGAGTGGCATGCCATATAAGAGGGAAACCTGTAACGGGAACTTCAGGTTCAAGAGCCACAGCTGTTTTGGGTTTGATGTTGAAATAAGCAAGAAGAAGGCCTTTGAGGCACTCCAGAGAATTTGACATCCAAAAGGATATGGTAAAGCAGGATAGTTCATTCCTCAATGGTACATGCATTAGAGTGGAAACGTTTGCATGTGAACTCTCATGATGCGTGTATTGATGCAGTGATTTGAAATGATGTGCTCCCGGGCAGGGCCACTCAGAAGAATTTTATCAGGGGATATAAAGTTCCTTTTGGGCTCCTTCCCTTCATGTGAATTTGGCTCGTGGGCCCCCCTTTTATGCTCTGGGGGGGCCCTTTTTGGCCCTGGGCCTGGGTACAATTGTACCCCCTTAACCCCCCTCTCAGAGGCCCTGCTCCTGGACTGGGGCAAACACCTTCCTCACTTCATCCTCTCTCTCTGGCAGCAGAAGTGGGGGTAAGTGGGGGGTCAGGTGGGAGGGAGGTGCTAATTCAAATTTGAACCAGAGACAAGAACTCAGCGATGGGGATAAAGCCTCATATTGAAGTCGAGCATGATGAGTCTACAAGGTTTTTATTCCTAACCAAGAAAGTACAAAATTTGACCACATCAGTAATTAGAGGCAGAAAAGTGGTCCCTCCTCTCTGAAATCTGCTGCCCAAAGCAATTTGCCTTGTATTGCTTCTTGGTAAGTTAGGGCCAGCATCTGACACAGATTCAGCTGCCTAGAGTTACAGAAAAGGATGCACAGACGTTCTCTAATAGATTCAGGACAATGCCAAAAAGGTGGGAGGAAGTCACTTGGCAGCAGCCGCTGACCTAACTCCTTCCCTGGAGGTCACTCTGAGGCCCATCGTGACAGGAGGAGGAAAGGCACATTGTGGTGCCAACCCCATTGGCCCTGGAGAGGCCAAGACGACCCCTCCATGCAGAAATGCCACTAGCCCTCCCGGCGCCTGGGCCAAGGGGGCGGGGCCTAAGTGGCGTGACATCATCGCGCCCAGCGCGACTCCGAACATGCCCCCCCCCGCCAGTTTCGGCACCTTTTTGGAGCCAAATGAGCTCCAGGGAGGGTGGGAGGGCAAAACAACGTTCGGGTAAGTACGCCCCCCCAACGATGACTGCGCCCCCCCGCCCGGCACTGCTGCGCCACACGCTCCGTCCTACTTCCGCCTCTGCCTCCACGAGTCCACAGCCCTGCCCAGTCTGGTCCCATGGCCCCTTCTCCCACCACAGGCGGCAGGGCCAGTTGAGACGGCACTCACAGAATCTCACTGCAGGAGCTTGAAGACTTTGGGTCCCTCCTTTCAAAATGGAGCCATCCTTGACCTGAACGTTCCTTCTCCTTCAGATCTTACAGATCAGCTGTGTCAATTTTCTGCCTCCCCACGAAGAATGCCAATGTCTTTGCTGTACTTCTTTTCAATCAGATCATATTTACTTCGGAGTTTGCAGTGGCCCTTTTCATAAGTTACCCTGAACGATGTAACCCTTTCATTTAGGTTACCCTAAATCTCAGGCCTGCTGAATCCAAGAAGTAGCTTTTGGGGAACTTGCAAGTGTCCCCAGTGTTAGAAACAGCCTTTGTTGTTGTTGTTGTTCAGTCGTTAAGTCGTGTCCCAAAGTCAAAGTGTTCCCAAAGAACCCAAAGATGGTGTTCCCAGTAGGACAAAGTCCAGCCTGGCCAGGAAGTGCCCAAATACCTGGCAAAAAAGGTTCTGTGCCAGACCAGAGCTGAGAGAAGTGAACTGGAAGGTGGGATGAAGAGCAAAAAAACATAATGGTTTTACCCACTGGGGTTGTTTATTTTTTAATCTTAAGTGTTTTAATTAATTATTTTAATGTGTTTAATTAATTGTTTTAATGTGTTTTAATGTGTTTATATGTATTTTAATATGTTGTAAGCCGCCTTGAGTGCCCTCGGGAGAAAGGCGGGCTACAAATTCCTTAAATAAATAAAAATAAAATAAATAATGGTGGGGTATGTGTGTGTGTGTGCGCGCATGTGCATATGTTGATATTGATAATTGAATTGTAAAATGTCTCTTCACTGTCATTCTTAGAGTAATTCTAGACATTAACTTCTTCCGCCACACGGAGCTTCCGGCCGTTTGTGCTGGCAGCTCCGAAGCTCCAGACAGCATTCATGCCTCCAGGACGGGGCTTATCGCAAGATCCGCTGCCATGGGCCCTGAACAGAATTGGGCCGTTAAGCACATGTTTAACTGTCCAATTGCAATTAATGGGAGTTGAAATGGCTTCATTTGGCCTGGATTGCCCCTTTGTACGTTGTCCTTTATTTGGGGGTTTCTTTTTCTTTTTGCAAAAAGATGGAATTTCCTGTCACAGCGTTCCACTCCATAATCACTTAAAGTTATCAGATTTTTTATATATATATAAAATTTCAGGTTATTTCTCTTCCATTCCCCATCTTGCAACAGGCATACGCAACAGCACAGTTCTGGGTTGGGGAGTTAGCAGCAAAGCAGGGTTCCCACTGCAATGTCCAATCCCCACACAGGTGTTTTTATGACTCCTGCAATTAAGCATGGATCTGAGCCATTTGGATGTTCTGCAAATGGCTCTGATTTGTCAGAGTCTACTGTGCCTGCCATTATATTGTGTGCTTTTTCTTGAGCCTAATGAGAACCGGTATTCCCATGGCGAAGGATTAATTTAATTAGTGTATACATTGGGGAGCGAAATCTGCATGCTTGCAAGCCAGCCAAGCTCACTGCTCATTTCGGGGAAACTGGTCTCATTTCCAGAAGAACTGTTGTGATGTGTCCTTTCCCTTTTCCATTCATGGCAAGTGTCACAAGGTGCTGCTGAGTATTCCGTTGCAGCTCCGTGCTCAGTCTGGGTGAGCCCCAACTGGACGTCAGCATTCGTAGCCCCGATGTTTTTAATTACCTAACGCCAAGGAAAGTCAGAGCTTAGTAAATTGCCAGCATTTCCAGGAGACTGATTGCATTCACAAATCTTGTAATCTTTTTATGTTCATTTAGAGAATACTACCAAATAAAGAGGGGCAATCAGAACTTGGCCAGCAAACGAAGCTCTTATTCAAAGATTAGTTCACATCATCTGCACTCCATTAGATGTTCTCCCTAGCCAGGGGATCTGATGCCAGCAATATCTTCAAGGGGGAATAACTTCAGCTCTCGCCAAGTGTTTGCAATTTGCTGGCTCTCCCAGTGGTGATATTGGGAGTCACAGAGCTACGGGCACAGCAATTCCAGGTTCTCTGCAGTTGAAAGGACTAT
This sequence comes from Plestiodon gilberti rubricaudatus, assembly GCA_026170595.1. NCBI lineage: Eukaryota > Metazoa > Chordata > Lepidosauria > Squamata > Scincidae > Plestiodon > Plestiodon gilberti. The sequence continues at coordinate 224,099,612 of JANXHW010000002.1, forward strand.
CCATATGGAGTACATTTATTTCATTGGGGTGCTAAAAAATTACTGATGACAAGTTTGTAAGGCAGTCAAATGACAAAGTTGTCATGTTTTTGTGGTGCTAGAAGCTAATTTTTGTGCATAGACTAGTGGAGCTCAACTTAGACTCTCAGCACCAGCATTTTTCCATTGGCTTTGTCATTCTGTATTTCCCTGTGGTGGCTATGTGCTGAACGGTCATTTTACCTGTGGCTGCTATATGCTCAGCAGTCAGTTGTTCTTGTGGTTTCTATGTATGTTTCCATTTTTTCTTTCTTTCAAAACATTTGTACTGGTTTTCTGCAAAATAAGTCCAAAGTTTTAATACTGAATACTACGATAAAGGTTAACAATTGGAAATAAATATCAGTGATTTAACAGCTAATAAATCATTCAAAATCTGTTATGCTAGCAGAAGAGGACAGATTTTAATAGAATACCTATTGGGCAGCCCAATCCTGTGTAAGATACGGCAGTCGGCCTAAAGGGCCGGCCACCATATCCTATGCAGGTTCAGCCCTGGTGCACCTCGAGAGAAGGGGACAATTGTCCCCTTCCCCAGGTGTAAGCGGCAGGAGGCCCAATGGGCCTCCTCGAATGTACACGAGCACCAGAGCTCGCATACATTTGTGCCGGCTGTGTAAGGCCTGGCCTGGCCTGGAGAGGGCTTGGGATATGGAATATCTCGCCACCGATATCCCTGCCCTCTCCAGGCCCTGGGGCGGCCAATGGCCTCCCTCCCTGCCCACCCAGTCCGCCCTATCCCTGCCCCTGCCTGGCCAGGCTAGGACTTACCTGCTCCGGTGGGCGCAGGGCCGGGCAGGAGCCTGGGCAATGGCCACCGGCTGCTGCGCTGGTGGTCCTTACTCACCGGGTGCCGTAAGCACACCATTTACACTGGATTGCGCCATTAATTGAATATGTCCACTAATGCTCAAAACAACAAACCCGGTTGAACAAAAATGGGTGCGCTATGAGTATGTTTGCACCTATGTTCTGAAGCAGGAGCAATTTACTCCAGTCAGTGCTGGTGCCTGGTTGGTTGGGTTCTGGGGCAAAGCTCTGTATGGCCACTCTCCACCACCTCTGCCTGCCCCCTGAGGGCACATTAGGTGCTGCCACCAGTATTGAGGGTTCCCAGGTTGGTCCCGTCAGGCGGCCCTCTGACAGACATAGAACCTGGGCACTGCCTGACATAGCCAGCCCCTGGCACCACCCCGACTCCAGCAGTAACTTGAGCAATAAATTCGTTTCCTTGTATAGGGCTGCAGATCAGAGGCAGATTCCTGGTCATATGCAGCACCAGGAGTCAGCCAGGTTGGGCCTTGGCTGGGGGCCCATATGTTTCTGAAGGCCCAGAACCAACCAACCCTCAGAGTTGCATTTTGACGCTGGGTTTTCAGATGGGTTGTTCTACCTAGGAGCTCATGGCAAAGGGCCCCTGGGAACAATTCTGATTGATCTTTGGCGGAGCAAGGAAGGAAGACATGTCCGCTCAAGCCAGGGATGCTCCCAAGCGGCAGAGCCTCTGCCACTTGGGGGCATCCAGTTGGTATCTGGGGCAGGGAGAGAGGAAGAAATGCCTGCTTTAGCACTGCCTCATGTCATCCCTCTCTTTCCCAGAGGCCAATGCTGCCAGCCTTGGTCATCATGAGGTGAGAGGGGAAGAATGCCTACCTATCTGCCCACCAGTCAGCCAGCCAAAACTATGCTTCCTCCCCTCCCCCCCCTCCGGCTCTCACCTAAGTTATGACAGCCTTCTGGCAGGCAGGCTAGTTTTCCTTCCTTCCCTCCCTCCTTCCTTCCTTCCCTTCCCTCTAACTGCCGCCCCTCTCGCATCCCAGTTCCAGTATGCAACAGGGCATAGTGAGGCAGGGGCGATCTGGTGGGCAGGCAGCCTGCCCTTCCTTCCTTCCTTCCTTCCTTCCTTCCTTCCTTCCTTCCTTCCTTCCTTCCTTCCTTCCTTCCTGCTGCTGCCCCGTGGTCATGCCAGCCCTGGGAAGCAGCAGTCTAGTCTGGCAGATGGGCCGGCCTTCCTTCCCCCTTTCTGCCACGGCCCTGCTTCCTCCTCAGTCCCAGTACGCTGCAGGAGGTGGTGTGGTTGTACATGGCTGGTTAGTGATGGATGGTGGTTTTGTGCATGCACGCTTTTGCACATATGCACAGGGCAGGGTGCCCAAACTGGCCCATGCCTGAGCAACCAGGAAACCCGCTGGGCCTTGTTGTGTTATGAGGCTGTCTGTCCTTGAATGACCAAAAAGGATCTGATACCAGGCTGGTCATCAGGGGGGATGACCACGACTGTGGCCATGGTGCAAAGGCTGAGATGCGAAGGCCCACTGCAATCCCGAGTCTCCTCCAAAAGCCATTCCTAAGGACCAAGGGCCCCTCAGCAACAGCATGGGATGTGGCACAGGGTGCCTGAGGGGAGGGCGAATACATGAGCAAAGGGCAGAGGCACCTTCTGCATGTGCATTATGAACGCTGCTGTGCATAATGTTTTCTCTTGGCCTGTGGGTTCCAAGGATGGGATATTCACACAAGCTCCCAGGCCCTGATAGGGTCCTGCCCGCAGGTGGGTCACATCCGGCAGTGTAAGATACTGCCGTATCTTACACAGGATTGGGCTGCCCAATAGGTATTCTATTAAACTCTTCTGCTAGCATAACAGATTTTGAATGATTTATTAGCTGTTAAATCACTGATATTTATTTCCAATTGTTAACCTTTATCGTAGTATTCAGTATTAAAACTTTGGACTTGTAAACAAAAAGGAATGCTTCCATGAACAAAAACTCTCTCCAAGAATGGAAGGAGCATTTCGCTTGTGCAGAGGGCTTCTTCTATTTGTGCAAGGATGCTCTGCATGAGCAGAACGCTGCTCCTCTTCTCGGAGGGAGCTTCTGTTCATGGAGCGCGCTTCTGTTCACAGAAGCATTACCCCTGGATGTGACCCAACATCTATTTATGGAGGACAGTTCACAGGAACACAATCAACTTGCAGCATGTCTCACTAACATCTCTTTGTATCCAGAACTAGAACAGAACAAGAGCTCCACCCAGCAGGACTGAACCACTCAGCCAAGTATCGGAGGAGAACCAGACCATTCCACTACAGGCCCCCTAAAATGTCATTAAATATACCGCACTGTGGATGAGTCCCAATTCATTTACTTCTATAAACAAAAAAACAAAACAAAAGTGACCAAAGACGCATGGCGGGACAGGTAGCACTACAATCTTCACGCCACAGCAAGAGAATGAGTCAGTAATTCATTCGAGGTAGAGCAAAAGCAACCACCACAGCTTAGTTCAATCTATATTGCTGTACTTTAGAACCCCTTTTAAACACTGGCAAATTCCCCACATGGTAGGTTGGTTGACTGTATTCACGCAATGTTCTTTTCACAGTGAAACTAAGCTCGTTCCAAGGGAGGAAAAAGCCTGGTATTAATGCCTATTTTTCAGGCACATCTATATACAACTACAGGGTGTTCAGTTGTAGAAGATGCTGGTGTGAATTGATCCTACTTGTAGTAACTGTATTGTACAAATCACAATTACATTAAAACTACACCTTGGAGGCTTGGATACATGAAATAATACAGTAGGAGTTTCCCCCCCCCCTCTCTCCCATGCATCACACAATAAAACTTTTATGTATGAAAATAAAGTGGCTAAAAATAATACTATGGAAAGCACAATATTCTACTTTATATTCTGTGACATTAGGAGACTTAATTTCTCCCAACTCCACCCCAGGCTCTCTGGCCTCATCCACTGAAAAACATATGTCTCACAACTAAATCTTGGACATAATAAGGGGAGATTTTAATTACTAAATTGAATGAGTTTTTAATTTTATTATCATCCTGCCCAATAAATATCATGGGGCTCTTCCCTTCAGGAAATGTCAGCCAAGCATAACCCAGTGAAAAATGAACATTGTGTTTGGTTTGGCTTCGTGACTAGACCAGATCTTCCAAAGAGAGGGTAGAACAAAACAGAGACCCAAGCAAACAACCTGGCCTGGAAAATGGGCACAGTTTCAGACCAACGTGCCTGCATTCCAAGCCAAACCTGCCTGTCGGTAGACTGTTGCCAGTTTTGAAGGCTTTCCCCTTAATTTTTCCCATGTCTGGAATTGCACCATCAGTATGGATCCCTGAGGGGGAGGAAGAAACAACCCTAATCTTTCATAGTGCCTAGAGTCTCAAGTCAGTATCCTTTTTCACTCCATAATAATATTTATGTTTTTTTTAAAAAATAATAATAATAGCATGTATGGTATAAACAGCTTTGTCTGTCTTTGGCCGTCTCTGAGCCTTTTCATTGCATGACTTCAGCACCAGACAAATGAATGCTAAACGCATAATGTCCCATGAATGCTAAACGCATAAACTCCGGTGCAAACATATTTGAGACAGGAGCATTATATAGTGGTGCTTCAAGGGGGGGGGTCTCCCATGCTGGCCCTCCTCCCCACCACCAGCATCAACTGGTTGACCGACTTGGGGTGGATGTGGAACACTCATAATTGCCAGCAAATACCATAGGATGAGCAAAGGTGGGTGTGGCCTAATGCAGTGATCTGGCTCTAGGGCTGGAACCAATCTCCAGCATTGCCTGCTTGGCCACATGACTCATATATCACCAAGCAACAAAAGAAGGTACAAAGGGTCTGTTCCAAATGCAGTTACTAAGACGAAGAATAGAACAGCCTGGACAGAACACTTGCAATTGTTGATATGATGTGTAAATAGCTATTTATTCTTCTTCTGAGTTATTTGAAAATCCTAGTGAGGAAACAGCTGATTTTTAAAAAAAAATTCTTTAGTGGGTGAGAGATTGATGCTTGTGGTGTGTGCACACTCATCCCATTATTTTGGTAAATAGGAGTGGCAGCATTTTTAAAATTGTTATGTGTGTGCAACAGACAGGGCAATATCCCACCTGCCCGAAAGGATTAAGCCAATCACCTTCCACCCAGGGATGGAACGTAAATGACTTGATGATAGCCAATGAGAAATGTGCATTCAAAATTCCAAGATGGCGGGGCAGGGCAGAAGAGCAGAACAGAAAGGTATTTGAAGGAGTTGGAAGTTGATGTTTAGCTGTTGGAGTGGGAAGTTGGAATGGGAGTTCAGAGACTGTGAGTCTGTCACTGAATAAAAGGGCAGACAAAAGTGGAAATAATTTTTTGGGTGAAAGAAAATCATATCCTGTAGACCAGTCTAGCTGGGTGATAGTACTCTGACAGGGAAATGGAGGCCCTGCCAAGTCTATACTCCCAGGGTGAAAATATATAAATAAAGCCTAACCATAAGCAGTAGCTTTGGTGAAACAGAAGGCCTCCCTGCAGAGCAAGCAAAGTAAACGCTCTGAAATATATCCTCTGAAGTGGGAGCTCTCAGTCTAGCTTACTTCAGCGGTCAAGTTGTAATTATTTACATCTGCACCCAGCCCAGCGTGAAGCTGTGATACTGTAACGGTGTATTAAGCGGAAAGAAAAAGTAACCATATAGCCATCTGCCCCCTTTTTAGGGAGATAATAAACTCTGTGGTTTATTCTTTCTACAGCTGGACTCCTGCATGCTCTTGAAGGAAGGTTCCTGAAACAGTGGGCTCCGTCACAGTTCTGAACCTTTCTGTGAACTGACACCCTAAAGCCATCAAAACCACAATCCATATTTTTTTTAATGTGTGCTGTATGTTCACTCCCACTATTCCTTCAGTCAGATCAGTCTGTCACAACATGCTCCCCACTTTCCGAAGCTGTGGGAAGTTTCAGCAAGACAGCTTGGAGATCATCTAGGCTTGGAGATCATCTAGGCTTGGACCCCATCTCTAGGCTTGGAGATCAAGCCCTCCACTCTGACATTATACATAAGCAATATTGCATGGAACGATATGAGCAAGATTAAGAACTCTTTCATGTTTTGTCCTTGGAAAACTGGGGGCTGTTAAAAGCCAGGCTACTTTCATTCGATCACGTAGGTGTCCTTAAATAGCAAAAAAACAACCCAAGTTGCCACCTAACTTGCCAAATGATGTTTACATGAGCCTTTCCGAAAGAGCCTCCGCAAAGTGCCAATGTCCTGTTTTTCTTAGCTGCATAGTCTGTCAGAATAACAGCTGCACCTTGGCACAGTGGAGGAACTTTGCATCCAGACGTAATGCAAGCAAAATTTAACCCATGCGCTTTCTTGGACGCATTTAAATGACACATTGGCAGCTCAGCCCTGTGGTTCAGTGGTGGTCCTAGTGCTTTTACTGCTGGTCCTGTGCTTTGGAATATATAGCAGATCTGCCCTGTCCTGATTTGCTTCCCAAGAGCTCTTGTATGCTAAGTATACTGTATTTCTCTTTAAAATGTTTTCCCCTTTAAAATACCACACGATGGGGTTGCAATCAGGAGCAAAACTGTGGTGGGGGCAAACGATGACGGCCTTGCAACCTCCCTGCTGCAATCTGCTATGTTTTGCAGACCTTCCAGTCTGGTCAAGTACAAATGTTAGAGCCAGTAAAGGTGCATCAAGCAATAGTTCCCATAGTAAAGTGACCTTGTGAATGTATTGTAAATTAATTTAATCCACTAACCTCAGTGGGATTATTTGCTGAAAGACAGCGTCACCTAAGTGATGCCCATAAGGTGGAAACCACATTAAAATTTCAACTTCAGATGCACTAGAACTCAGGATGAGTGAAGCTATTTAATTCTGCTATAGCAGCTGTTCAATCTGTTTACTTTTTAAAGAATACAGGTCTGCAAGAAAAATCAACCTGAAACGCTGGATTCCATCTGCTCTTGTTTGCACTGCCTTTATTTCCTATTTTTCATGGTATAGCGTCCCTGGTATTTCTGCACTTCATGCTATGATCACATTCACACTGTAGCATAGGTTTTGTATTCTATAGCAGACAAAAAAGAAACACAAAACAGGCAACTGTGATTTTGGGCTGCATGCCCGAGAACAACTGGGAACGTTGTAACATATACAAAGAAGTGGCAGTGCAAATGAAAGCGGACAATTTGTGGAACCAATGAAGCCATATATGGCATCCCCCCTTCATTTCAGCAATACTGGATTCCATCAGGTGAAATGTAGCAGCAGCCCTAAGGAAAATAGTGTTAGGAAAATACCGTGTCTCAGTGTAGGGTGCACGGAGTCCTTTGTTGATGGGAGGAGTGATCCATCCCTTTAACTTGTTCTTGTCTGTCAAATGGAGGGGCAAGGACATCCAATCTTTGCAATGACAACTCTGTAAAACCTTTCTTGGCTTCACCAAAGGCTACTAGAAGATATTTTGCAGCAACGTTCTCTCTGTGAAAGGAGATTGTGTGATTTATGGGGACAGTTTTAACAGTTTGACAATAGGCTATTGTCTGCTGCTCCCCTTTGCTTTATTTGACATTAGTTTTAGATCTCAGTATTTGTATATTAGAAATATCAAAGACATGTGGAAATAAAATGAAAAGAGCAACCTCTTGCAACTCTTTGATGTGCTAAGCTCTTTCAGGTCTGATGTCGATGAATGAAATAACATATTATCCTGCATATATGAGTACTTTGATCTTGTGTGTTGACAAATGACATCCTGTTTCGGAAAGCTGGAGGAAGCTTCAGCTTCACTTTCTTAGATGTAGAACAGTGATATTTTGTGGTCTTCCTCAAACTTTTGGGTAGTGTCATTTAATAATATACATAAAAATAAAACAACATCCACATACTTCAATTTTCATGTGACATTTGCAAGCGAATGAGTGTTTTAATTCATAAAACTAGAGATGAGCGAGATTGTCCAGGTTAGAATCAGAAAGATGCAGAAAGGAACCAAGCTATTTCTCCCCAAATTGGAAATAACCTGACTCCTAATGTGAACCAATCTGAGGTTCAAAAAGAAGCTTATTTTCATGGGCTGCTATTTAGGAAAGGTGGGGAGGGAGAAAAGACAAAGATTGTATTTTTCACCCTCCTTTTCCAGAGGGGGGTTGTTGTTCAGTCGTTAAGTCGTGTCCGACGCTTCATGATCCCATGAACCATATCCCGCCAGGCCTTCCTGTCCTCCACTATTTTCCTGAGTTCGCTCATTTTCATGTTCGTTGCATCGGTGATGCTGTCTAACCATCTCATCCTTTGCCTTCCCCTTCTCCTTTTGCCTTCAATATTTCCCAGCATCAGAGTCTTCTCCAGAGAGTCCTCTCTTCGCATTAGGTGGCCAAAATATTTGAGTTTTAGCCTCAGTACCTGTCCTTCCAGGGAACAGTCAGGGTTGATTTCATTTAGGATTGACTGATTTGATCTCCTAGTAGCAGTCCAAGGGACTCTCAGGAGTCTTCTCCAGCACCACAGTTCGAAAGCATCTATTCTTCGGCGCTCAGCCTTCCTTATGGTCCAACTCTCGCAACCATACATTGCTACTGGGAACTCCTTTAAAAGTGCTGGCTGCTTTTGATGCTCTTGTTCAGGGGCTGTATCCCCCCAAATTAGGGGAGGTACAGGACCCTGTGAGATAGCCCCCCACGGGGTACCCCCTTCTTCTATTACCAGCTTCATCCCCTTATAAAGAGCTTTGGAAGTAAGCCAAGGGGGAAGATATCTAAGGGTCTGAAGTGGGGGAGGGTGAACCCCCCACATGATTCTCTGACCCAGAGGGTTCCCCATGGTGGATTGTCTGATCTCTACCTCTCCTAATGTTCCAGAGGAAGTCTTTTAAAAATTCCCTATTCGATCTTTATTTAATGTAATGAAGCTATGGAGTTCCAGTACTTGCAAAGGAGGCTGTTATGCTATATCAATGTGTTCACCATAAATTGTAGTACAGTATATACGGTACTTTTCAGGACCCATTCAGCAGGTAAGGATAAATGTGATTGGTATGTGCAAATCTGTCCTGATCTCACCACCCATCCAATATCTTACATGGTTGATGTCATGACTCAGAACCTCCTGCATTAGAAGAGGAGTCCGGGGATATCATGGACCATGACAATGACATCTCCTAGGTCTAACTTGGAAAGTAGCCACTAAAATATTCCCACCAGCAGAGATTTCCATGGATGAAGAAGAGGAAGAACCCCAAAAGAACCTGCTTCTTCCTCCCCCTGCTTCCAAGAATGTTGCTTTGCCAACATCTTCAGGTTTTAAGGACTCCAGCCCGGAAATTCCCTCAGCTCTGAGGATACCACTTTTGCCAGAAAACCAGTCCCAGAGCAATGGGAGAGACATTCTATCTTCAGTGGAGCACCACCAAAAATAGAGCATATTCTTCTTTTTAACTGAGGGCTGATCTCCTCCAGGGAGGTAAACACACATCTCCCTGACAGAACTTTCAGTTGGTAGGCTTCAGACCAGTGGCAGACACTGTTGAATCCTCCACATGCAACGCATACACTCTTTTCACTGAACTGCATCCCCATGATGATGATGATGATGATGATGATGATGATGATGATGATGATGATATACAGTATTTGTATACCGCCTTTCTGGTCATACATGGGCAGGCTGTTCTAAACCCTATTTTTATTTTTACAATATCATAACGTTCTAATCTTTCGTAGAACCCTTCATTCTAGATGCTGCTTTCACAGTCCATCTCTCTCTCTCTCTCTCTCTCTCTCTCTCTCTCTCTCTCTCTCTCTCTCTCTCTCTCTCTGGCGTTCGCCTCAACAGGCTTCAGCTGACACAGGCAACCTTGACTGCCACTCAAGTGCTCAGCTGCAGCTCCACTCCCCCACAGAGGCTCTGCAGCTTATCAGCTCGGCGTGCCAGCAGCTCTCTGACAGACTTCCGGCCGTCTTGAACTGCTGTCCTTCAGATCTTCAGGTATTTGTGAGACGAACACTCTACCAACTGAGCCAGACATCCTGCCCATTCTCCAGATTGGCATTTGTGAGACGAACGCTCTACCAACTGAGCCAGACGTCCTGTCCATTCTCCAGATTGCACATTCTCCAGAACAGGGTTGACTTAGATGGCGGATAGGTTTATCAATGGTGATTAGCCATGACAGTTAAATGGAAATGTTGTGTACTAGTCTCTCTGGTTATCAGAAACTAAGGGGCAAACAATGATAAGAAATGGCTACCATCTCCCTCCCTTGCTATGAGCTTCCAGTGACATCTGGCTGACCAGTGTTGAAAGCAGAAGATGAGACTAAATAGATCAGGGGTGACCAAACTCTGGCTCCTGAGCCACATGCAGCTCTTTGATGTATAATGTACGGCTCTCGGAAATATACTGGCTGAGCTCCTTTTTGCATCACAATTTAATATAAAAGGTAAATAAGAAATTTTCAAGCTTTATAATTATTTATCAGGTATACACTTAAGAGTCCTCTGGACTAAAACATAAGTTTAATGTTCATGGTGAGTAAATATATATAAAAACTTAAATGCTTCTTTAATATTGTGGCTCAAAAACACCTGAAGTTTATCGTATGTGGCTCTTACATTAAGCAAGTTTGGCCACCCCTGAAATAGATCTTGGTCTGATCGAGTGTCTATTCTTAAGCTTTTTGCTTTTTGGAAAAGGCACTCCAAGCTATAATTGTCAATGCAATAGAAGCCAACGTAAGGATTAACTGTTTCTGTAACATAGATGCCTAGCTGTGAAGGTGAGAACTTCCTATGACTAGTGAGATTAACTAGGTTGACCTTGTCTAATAGAACACATCCCAGTGGCAGAACACGTGCTTCCAACAGAAACAATCCTAGCTGTACTACTTAACCTCTCCAATTAAATAACCTCAGGTTGCAGTGCTAGTGATGACCAGCAGCGTCCCTGGGGTGCGGGTTGGGGCCACCCGGTGCAGTGCTTAGCTGGAGGAGCTTGGCGTTCCGGAAGCTTGAGGGTGACATAATGTCGTAATCACATCACCCCCAACCTTCTGGGCTTTCGCATTGCTTTTAATGCGAAAAGTCGGCCTCCAGACCGCCTCAGCTCGGCAATCATCAGCCCGCCCAGAACTCTTCATCGCTTCTGGTTCTCGTTGCTGAGTGACGAAAACACACTTGGCGGTGAGAGCACGAGGCAACCCGGGCCTGGAGCAGGCTGGGGGCCGCCAAGCGGAGGCTCAGCCACTTTGGTGTCAAACCCCCTCCCGAGGGTGGCACCCAGTGCAGCCTGCACCAGTTGCACCCCCCATTGTAATGCCACGGCTGATGACCTTTCTGACCTGGTCTGTTTAATGTAACATAGCTCAGTGGTGGAACATATCCTTTGAATGTTCAAAGTTCTAGATTTAATTCTGAGCATCTCTGCTTATAGGACCACTGGCAGCAGGGCTGAGAGAGATTAGTGCCTGAAACCTTGGAGAGCTCATCCTACTCACAGCAGGCAATATTGGAGCAATGGTCTGATTCAGTCCACTAATCAATATACGAAGTTTGGAGCTGTGGTCATAAAGTGAAGCTCCCACTGAAATCAGAAGCCCTGTGTGAAACCCTCCCTCTTATAGTTCAGTTGAACTTACCCCTTGTCTGAATATACAGTGATTATTATGTGCACTTCCCCTTTAACTGCCAATGGAAGTCAATGATAGAGAACGAGAGAAAATGCACACTGTAGTGGTATCAGAATACTGGGTAATTTGAACTTGATGTTATTTATGGAGGGAGAGTCAGGAAGCTGACATGGCAGCAGTTCAGCAGCAGTTCTATGTGTTTTTGCAATGTATAAATTGTTTATTATTCATAAAAATATGTTTATCCCACATCTTCCATCCCTATGAGACCCTCAGTCTGGCTTGAGGCACTACTTCAGGCATTAAATTGATCAAGACATTTAAAACTGCTTTACAAACAATCAATCACCACCAGCAGTAACAAAAAGCCAAAACCACAGCCAGGTCACCAAGCAGGGTAGTCAAAGTTAGCAAGCATTCCTATAAATCACAAGCCTAAAAACAAAAAAGTCTTTGCTTTTACCAAAAGGGAACCTGTGAGGGGTTTCACAAGTGAACAGTTCTGGTTGCCCTTATGGATGATCTGTACTAGAAAAAAAAAATAGGGCAATTGTGTCTCTGTTAATACTGCTGGACATCTCAGTGCGTTTTGATACCATGGGCCACAATTTGATTGATGGTCTAGGACAGGGGTTCTCAACCCCTTTCCAGCCGAGTACCACCTCCGGCGTCACTCTCCTGCTGCGTGCCACCGGACGTGATTGGCGATGACATCATTACCAGTTCCTTCCAGGTTTCCAGGTTTTTGGAGGCCAGAAAATGCAAGTAGGAGACTCTGGGCAGGTGGGAGGACCCTTCTCAGCATTCCCAAAAGGCTCGGCCAAAGGCAGGAGCCTCTTGGGAGCAAAAACGCATCACCAAAAGTGCCACATCGGAGCATGGTTCAGGTGGTCCAGCGGTCTGAGTACCACCAACAGTCTGTTGAAGTAGGTTGAGAACCACTGGTCTAGGATAGAGATCAGGGGCACTGTGTTTCAGTGGGTCTGTTCTTACATTCTTTCTCTGTGCTGTAATAGTTATGCTATGATGCAGGGTGATGTGTTGTGGCTTCCCAGAGGGCATCTGTTTGGCCGCTGTGGCAAACTGGATGCTAGCCCACCTGGGCAGTTGATCTGATGCAGCAGGGCTCTTATTCTGTTCTCCATGCTGTTTAACATCTCTACATTATTTATAAGATGAGATTGGTCATCAGGGGATTTTTTACCGCTGAAAAAAGTTCTCCTTGCTGCCAACTTTTTCCTGGGGTAAACAGCAGCTAGACTAGATCCCCTGTAGACTGGGATCATGGCAGATGCATGTGTGTTAAATTAAAGCCCACTGCCCACTGCACTTCTGATTTACCAAGACAGGAGTACAGCTGGAGGTGGGGAGCTGGGCATCGGTTGAGATCCAGGAACTATTTACTAAAGAAAAACAAGGCCCTTAAGGTCTATTAACACTGAAACACCGTGCACAGTTTGGCCATGAACCATTAGATTGAAATTCTGTCCTTCACTTACAGCGCAATCCTGCGCAAGTTGAGGCGGCTGGCCGAAATGGCCTGCTGCTGCATCTTCAGCAGGATGCAGGCCTCGCTGGCATGGCCTGGGCTCACCTTGTCTCCTCCCCCCGGTGTAAACGCATGAGACCCCAATGGGCCTCCTCAGATGCATGCCAGCTCTTTAGCTGGCACGCGTCCAGGGAGGTCATGTAAGGCCGGCCCGGCCCAAGAAGGGGCTTGGGATATCGGCGCCGATATCCCCGCCCCTCCGAGGCCAGGCCGGCCAATGGCCCCCTCCTTCACCACCCCGGCCAGCCCTCCCCACCATGCCCTTCCATCGACCATCAACCAGCCTACGACTTACCTGGGGACGGCGGAGTGAGCAGCTCCGGTCTCCGCGCTGGCACCGCTTACTCCAGAAGAGCCACAAAAGTGCTTTCTGGCACTTCTGCAACTCTTTAGGCTGGCGGAGCATGCGTTCCGCGGGCCAATAGTTAGGCAGGATCAGGCTGCCATCTGGGCCTTAAAGCTAGCCCAGCTGCTGTTTGCTGAAACATGATTCTTTGCTCATCAAACTCTCCTGGCACAACTATTCCAGGTTGGGAACACAGAGACATTTGTTTGACTCAAGTCTAAGGATGACATTTGAGTGACATCCTGGCTCTTCATTAGGAGAGGCCTACCTGCAGCCTGGAGCAAAGTCGAAACCAATGAATTATGGGAGTGATCTGCTTCTTATTGCTGTCAGTAGCCAAATTTTCACTGACTTTAACGTCACACCCTATGTGTCCTTACATGTTCTTACAAGGTGGCTAGTCAGTCTTGTTGCTGTGAGACTGTTAATATTTGTACTGTGTGTAAATAAGATGTAAAACGCCATTATGAATGTGAGGAATCCGTATTTGTAAGGTGAGCTGTCATGAAATCCAGAACACACGCAGGCATTGACTCCATTGCTGGCTTTATCCCTCCTGCAAGGTTAGATGATGCGATAAACACTGTAAATAGAAACTGTTTGTTCTAAGCAATTGCTCTTAAAGAAATAAACAGCCAAAACTTGGGAGAAAACTACTTTTTTCTCAGTTATCAAACAAGACTCTGTATCTTTATACTTAAAAAAAAGTTCTGTTTGTAAAGATCGAAGAGTGGGGGAAAAAACACACAAGACGTTCTTTCAGATCCCTTCTCTGGATCAGATCTCGCATGGTTTTCATGTCAATGGTGCATAGAAAGTTGACTGATGCCAGCATAAGTATTTGGCAGTGAGACTTAAATAATACAATTCTGTCTTTCACAGATGAGAGATCTCTGTGCTACTCAGATGTGCTAAATGTTAACCCAATGCTTTGCTGTCTTCAGCCAAAGCACCATCGCTCCATTTTCCAAAGTACAGAAGAAGGTCCACTGGTCGGAGAACCCCCCTCTCCTGAAAAAGAAAGACTAGAAAGACTAAAAAATATTTGCTTAAGGAAGTACACACTTCTCTGATCCCTTCCCACAAAATCTATGATGAGGAGAAAAGTGTCGGTTCTTTAAAACCAAAAGTTATATTTTTAATATAAGCATGCCATGAATAAACTTACAAATGCACCATGAAGGGCAAAGTTTGACCTAATTGCTGCACCGCATCACCCTTTTGAGAAACATTTGGAAATGTTTACATTTCTGTTTGTAAGACGCTGTTTACATGGACATGGGCTATTCAGCGTGAAAAACAGGGCCAGTTTTTTTTCCCCAACAGAGTCTATCTGTATGTTTAATGTGGGCACTGTTTGACCCCAAGCAATAATCTGCTCAAAGATGAGTAGTGCGTAAGACTTGGTGGTCTTGACCTGGTGGTCAAGATTTTGAAAGAGAAGGAGCACAGGAGCAATTTGTAACGTTGCAAATATTTATAGCGCTAAATATGGGGAACTACTGTATTTATTTATAAGAAATGTTTGTCCTGCCTTTCCATCTAGTGATGTCCAAGGCAGATTGCAACAATATAGAGACATAACAATAAACCAACGTATAGCCAATAATAATAATAATAAAAACAAACCCACACACCATTTTGGCATCCTTCTAAACATTACCTTAGCAGGGGACCACTTTCCACGAATGGCTTCGAAACATTGTTTTAAATCACCCAACTACATGAGCAGCACCTGGCGGTTGGGCTAGGCTGCTATATTGTTATCCTTGATTATTGATTATCTTACTGATGGTTTTATATGCCACTGTTTGATGTTAGTTTCAGAATAGTGTGTTTTATGCTGTTTTGTACAGCTGCTTGATTGCTGTCTTGCTCTTATCACTGTTCTATGCTGTGCTTTATTATTGTGTTTATGCTCTGCTTTTACTGTTTTTACTTCTCAACGGTTTTGCATGACTGATTAGATGTTTTTAATACTTTATTGCATTTGTATTTCATTGGGGGTATTTTGTATTGTTGTATTTATTCTTTATTTGTCAGGCACCTTGGGTGCCCCTTTTGGGGGGAGGGAAAGGTGGGGGTAAAATTGCCTAAAATAGATAAAATAAATAAACTGATCACATGGGTTCTAACCATGAAATCAGCACTCTCGTAAGGTTGGGGTGTACCAGTCCTCTAGGTCATTTTGAACTGCGCAGGACTTGCTCACTGAACAGTGACTCCCTCCCACTTGGCAAAGGTGACATTTTAAGCTATTTTCAAAGTAATGTCCCGGGACAGGCAAAGGCAACTTGTATTTTCAGGTGGCAATTCCCGAGTGGTCTAGAAGTCTGTTTTGCTATGCTAAATGCCTGAATGTCAATGTCAAAATGTCACCTTCGGGCAGGAGGTCTGGCTCAGTCGGTAGAGTTGCCGCCTCGTAAGCCTGAAGATCGGTGAATGGCCAGTTCGAGACACTGAGACATATATATATATTATGAATGCCAAATGGGCAGGCAGCATAATAAAGTTGTCTGCATCTACTGTAGCTTAAGAGCTTTGTTTTAAGGAGTGCATGCTAGGACAGTGCATACAGAATCCAAAGAGAGATGTAACCTTATCATGTGGGGACAGACAGCTTGCCTTTATACAATTTGGCAGGGCCACAAGAGACCAGCCAGATTGAATTGCCCCCAAGGGTCTGTGGGCTGCCAGTTGGCCACCCGCAGCCTAGGATAATCAGAATATCTTTACTTTATAACAGGGATGGTCTGTTGAAACAACCTTGATTGTTACTGAGAAACAGGTTTTTCTGAGATGCCATAATTGTTCTTTATCAGAAGAAAGTGACACACCCTTGGACAATTTTAAAGACCCAGATTGCATCTTTCTTTCCTTTTTTGTAATAGAGAAAAATGATGTCATCAGCCCATGCAATTGAGGCATGGAGTAATTGAAAAGAAAAAAAAAGTTCAGATGTCATTTATGTTCTATTGAGTTTTGATGTGGAAGTTGGTACTTGGCCTGAGCTCTTGGAATGAGGTGGCCAAGAAATCTAAGCAAACAAATAAATGACCTTTTTCCTTTCTCCTGAATCTGTGTGAGGCCAGGCACGTGGAGCTGCTGTGTGCTTGCTTGGGCTGTTGGTCCATGTGATCTGCTGTTGTCTATGCTGCCTGATGATGGCTCACTGGGGTTTTAGGTGGGGGATCTTTCCCATATATACCTGGGGATGCTGGGGGTTGAGCCAGGAACCTTCTGCGTGTGGGGCAGGGCATGTCCTCTGCCAATGAATTATTGCCTCCAAAATTCCATGATCTCTTCTCTTCCTATAATGTGTGAGCTATTGTGTGCTATTGTGTGAGCAATTGTCCCCTCTCCCTTTTCCCCAAGTCCTCCAAAAATATACCACCACTCCCGTAATATAAGACTTTGGTTTTTTTGGGCTACAGTATTACTGTATATATATACACACTTACCTAGGAGTAAGTCCCACTGAACTCAGTGGGACTTACTTTGAGCCAAGGTGCATAAGATTGCGTTATCAATATGCTAGCTACACATTCTGATGTTGTTGTTGTTGTTCAGTCGTTAAGTCGTGTCTGACCCTTCGTGATCCCATGAACCATATCCCGCCAGGCCTTCCTGTCCTCCACTATCTTCCTCAGTTCGCTCATTTTCATGTTCGTTGCATCCGTGATGCTGTCTAACCATCTCATCCTTTGCCTTCCCCTTCTCCTTTTGCCTTCAATCTTTCCCAGCATCAGAGTCTTCTCCAGAGAGTCCTCTCTTTGCGTTAGGTGGCCAAAATATTTGAGTTTCAGCCTCAGTACCTGTCCTTCCAGGGAACAGTCAGGGTTGATTTCATTTAGGATTGACTGATTTGATCTCCTAGCAGTCCAAGGGACTCTCAGGAGTCTTCTCCAGCACCACAGTTGGAAAGCATCTATTCTTCGGCGCTCAGCCTTCCTTATGGTCCAACTCTCGCAATCATACATTGCTACTGGGAACACCATTGCCCTGACTATACGAACTACTTTATTCCACTCCTACCCCCGTTATCATAGAGCTCTGAGCCAGAGAGGAATCTTGCAGGTTCCCATCCTTGCGGTTTATGGCACCAGAGCTGCTTAGCTATAAAATGACTCCAGTGCACCATCAGATAATTATCTGGGCTCAGTGAAAAAGATCCTTTTATTTGCCTCTATCTAGCAAACCTGGCCTTTGTGAAAACAGGTCGCTATTTGAAAACAATATACAGTACATGTGCCAAGGCAATACAACAGAATAATTAGCGCTCCCAGTCGTGCAAATAGTGTGTGGACGGCATTCAGAAATGCCCTGCCTAAAGGGTGCCAGAAATAATATCATGGCACTCCTCTACTGGGGTTGTCACCTTTCTTCTTTTTCGTTTTCGGTTTCCTTCTTTTCCTGACAGGAGCTTTAAGCCTTTACCAGCTGCATGAATGGCAGCAGCAAATCATCAGTGTTTCTTTTTCCATCACAGCCTCGCTACGCTGGGAAAAAGGTTTTTGTTGCATGGTTTCTGGATTATGTAGGTGGATGTGCGCCTTGCGAAGTGCTGTGGAGAGGGTGTGTGTGGTTCTGTGGGGTGTTGCTTTCATTTGTTCATCCAGGAAATGAGTGGGCCATGTTGGATGCTAATTTTATGAGATGCACGCTGTCATAAGCTTGGACAAGTCGTTGCGCCATTCTGCCAATCTGGTTATAATAGCAGAGGAGGTAAACATGCAGATGCTGTCAAAAATGACTGCTATGCACCTAAGGCCTCAGTCCAGCCCAACACAGGCACAATTGAGGCACAGTTGAGGCCCAAAATAGGGCTGAGTTAGGCTGCAACTGTGCCTGAGTTAGGCAGGAGGCAAGAGCAGTGGGCCAGGATCGAGGCAACACTTACCACAGAGGCAGGCAGGCCCCTGTGGGGAGGTGTCAGTCTTGTGGAAGCGAAGAGCCCCCTCCTGAGCTCGTCTGTGTGTACCTACCACGGCTGCTGCAGCGTTCACAGCAGATGGGCAGCCACAGGTGGGCCTGCAGGCACTGGGCGTGCGACAGTCAGCGGAAGGACAGAGGTTGTGCCAGTGCCAGCTGCCCCAGGGCACCCTGGGCATTAGCCACCTGCTGCAGGGGGGAGTGCCACTGCCCTCCCTCCTGCAGAAGGCGATGCCACCCCCAAGCCACGGTGAGGCTGCACGTGGGAGTCATGGGAGGGTGAGCGGGGGAGAGAAGGGAAGGAGGGGGTGGGAACGGCATGCACAAGGGGAGTGTCATGAAGTCTGGAACCGCCTCTGCCATGACATGCCCGTGCGCTGCCTGAAGCCCTGGGCCACCAGGGCCGTGGCAATGCCCACAAAGAAGGTATCCCGGCATGCCTTCTGCTCCGTGCCCCGGCCAAGACCGAGAGATGCCTTGGGCTTGTCTGCTGCGAGCGGGAAGGGCTCACGCAGCTCATCACGCCCCAAGATGGGGCAACGTCAGCACGTCGCAGCAGGCGCTCTGGCGGGGTGGGGGGTGGCCAGCTTCCATCATCAGGGAGTGGGAGGGGAGGCAGACAGACAGGCAGACAGTGGGTGCTGGGGAGGGGCACGGGTGGGTCAGAAACAGACAGACAACAAGGCTGGTGGGAGAGGGATACAGGGAGAGGGGTCTGCAGAGATCAATAGGGACACAGGGGTCACTTCGCAGATGGAGGCAATGCAGGAACGGGCGCCTCTTTTGCAGACGGACCTTGGGCAGAACGGACGCCGTTGACGGGCGGAAATGGACGCCGTTGACGGGCGGCCCGAGGGCGGAAACGGATGCCGTTGACGGGCGGCCCGAGGGCAGGTGAGAACCCTGGTTCCCGAAAGGGCTCTTCACGGACGTGGCGGACGTGCGCCATGTCGCCTGTCAGTGTTTGCCTGCCTGAGAGGCCCCCCAACTCCCCACTCCCCTCTGAGCCCTGAGGGTCTGGCAGCTCCCCTGCTGTGGTCTCCCTGGGCTGGCTGTGACAGGCCCTGGCTGGGATTCATGCAGGGGCTTGTGTGCTGGGGACTGTCTCTGTGTGTGTGGGGCAGTGCTTGTGTAACATTGGGGACATGTGTTTCCAGGGGCATCTTTATTGTTCTGGAACAGTGGCAGAGATGGCCAGGCGAGGCTGCCAGGGGTAGTCACAGCGGCCACTCGGACCACAGCAGCAGCAGCAGCAGCAGGCATGCCCCATGGACCATGGGATGCAGGCCCTTCCCCTGTGGAACCACAGCCTGCACCATGGAAAGGGGAGGGACAGCAAGTAGGCAGCCAGGGAGGTGGAGCAGCAGCAGCGCCGACAGCTGAGGAGGGTTGCAGGGCAGGCTCCAGGACCTCTGGCAGCATCGAGGCAGATGACCATGGGGCAACCAGACTGCAGGCCCAGGGGTGCTCCCAGGAAGGTAGGAGATAGTGGACATTCCTGGGGAGGCAAAAAAACACAGGGGTGTTCCATGGCAGCTGCTGTGTGGTAGCAATCGCCATTGAAGAAATGCCAGTGTGCCGGTTGCAAAGGCCTGCAGGGAGAGAATTTAAACACAGCTGAGAGGTGTGAGACACATAGCATGGTCTGCGCTCCTTCCCTGGGTGTCAGGAGAACATGATCCTGTAAGGGAAAAGGGTCAAAGAGAGAGAAGACAACAACACAACGTGTGGGTCACAACCATGGCAAACCTACCAATACTGACCTGTGAGTAGACCCTGTGGAGAAAAGGGGGGGGGGAACAGCTGGTGTCTACATAAGGCTAACAGTTCCACACTTGTGGCATTGTGTGCTCACATTACTACAGGCAGCAATCAGACACAACATTATTAAAGAGGCATATCATGGCAGGCATTGCAGGCAGCTATGAGACACAACATTGGTAAAGAGGCATATCATGGCAGGCATTGCAGGCAGCTATGAGACACAACATTGGTAAAGAGGCATATCATGGCAGGCATTGCAGGCAGCTATGAGACACGACATTGGTAAAGAGGCATATCATGGCAGGCATTGCAGGCAGCTATGAGACACGACATTGGTAAAGAGGCATATCATGGCAGGCATTGCAGGCAGCTATGAGACACAACATTGGTAAAGAGGCATATCATGGCAGGCATTGCAGGCAGCTATGAGACAAGACATTGGTAAAGAGGCATGTATCCTACCTATATTTCTATATGCAAAGAGGCAGAAGTCAGACCACATGTCAGCACGAACCCTGCTCTTACCTGCTCTTACCTGCAGGTGTTGTTGCCTGTGGGGGGGGGAGAGAGGGGCTGGGAGAAAGACATGGGTTAGCAAACACTTGCATGGAGACAGCTGCCCAGGCACAGCAGTAAACAGTTTGGCCACAGGCGGCACAGCCCTCTCTGCCCTAGAGGGGGGCAGAGAGGAGAAGGGAAGAGAGAAGTGGGGTGTTTGAAATTTTTCAAAGTCCCACTTTGTGGCTGCTGGGGGACAGGACCCCACGCCACGTGCTCAGAGAGAGAGAGAGAGAGAGAGAGAGAGAGTGGAGGGCTGGGGCTGGGCTTTTGTGGGAAAGAGGCTGGGTGGGGCTGGGTGCTGATAGGGTAACTATTTGGGTCCGTGTCCAGAGTTAGGCCACAACTGTTCCGTCCTAACTCAGGCACAACTCGGGACCAGGGTGTTAGAAGTTTTCAGGAGAGGGCTGGTGTGGGTAAGGTAAAATGGCTTCTATGGGTCTCCTCACATTTGAGTCCACCCTTTTTGTTGACCCAAATTTTGTGCCTGAGTTGTGCTCGAGGGGGCGTGTCAGGGGCTCTCCAGTGTCTGGAACCGGAACAAATTTCGTAACGGCCCCGTCACTCCCCCGACACGCCCCCAACACGCCCACTTTTAGGCCAAACTTAGGACGGAATAGCTCTTATGCCGAACTTAGGACTGAATTGGTCAACTTTCCTTAACCCGTCCTATGTCAGTCACAATTGCAGCACAAATTCGGCCTCTGCGGCACAATTCAGGCACAACTCGAGCCTAAGGCGCTTAGGCTGCAGTTGTGCCTGAATTGTGCCGCTGAGGCCTTAGGCTGGACTGGGCTGTAAGTCTCCCATTATCAAACAGGTTGAGCACGTCATGGTGAATAAACTACTCAGTGAAGAGGCAATTCAAATGTAAACAGTATTTACTTGAGTAAGATGTTGTACCCTACACATTCATCATGAAAAGTATCTTCACATGTTAGCCATTAAAACATCCAATGGCCGCCATATGCGCTCAGTGATGATGAACATACAGTAGATTTATAAACACAGCTGTCTGGTCATCAGGGAGGTGAGAAGGCAAAGAGAGACTGTGTTCAGCAAGCATTTTTGCTGAGAGCCAAATGTCAGATCCTGGCTGAAGAGCAAGAGAGTTGCACCAGACATGTTATTGAACTCTCAAGCCATGTTGCTGGGGGATTTGGGAGCGGGGTTGTAGCTGAATGGTAGAGCATGTGTTTCACACACAGGTCCCAAGTTCAGTCCCTGGCCTCTCTAGGTAAGACAGAGAAAGATTCTGGTCTGAAGATTCTGGTCCTGGAAAGCCATTACCAGTCATTGCCAACAATACTGAGTTAAATGGACTAATAGTCTGACTTCTTCTTCTTCTTCTTCTTCTTCTTCTTCTTCTTCTTCTTCTTCTTCTTCTTCTTGTTAAGAACATAAGAACAGCCCTGCTGGATCAGGCCAAAGGCCCATCTAGTCCAACTTCCTGTATCTGACAGTGGCCCCACCAGATGCCTCCGAGAGCACACAGCCAACAAGATAACCTGTTTCCTGTTGTCACTCCCTTGCACCTGGCACAGAGAAAACCTACTTCCAAAGCCAGGAGGTTGCTTATGGCTTGTAACCTGAGATGGTCTTTTCCTCCAAGAATCTATCCAAACCCCTTTTATGCATATAAAATTATGCGTATAAAATTATGCATGGGATGGAATGAGTGCATAGAGGGAAATTCTTCTCCCTCTCGCACAACACCAGAACCAGGGGACATGCACTTAAATTGAGTGGAGGGAGAATTAGAACGAACAAATGAAAATATTTCTTCACCCAGCATGTAATTCATCTGTGGAACTCCTTGCCACAGGATGTGGTGATGGCACCTGGCCTAGATGTCTTTAAAAGGGGTTTGGATAGATTCATGGAGGAAAAGACCATCACAGGTTACAAGCCATAAGCAACCTCCTGGCTTTAGAAGTAGGTTTTCTCTGTGCCAGGTGCAGGGGAGTGGCAGCAGGAAACAGGTTATCTTGTTGGCTGTGTGCTCTCGGAGGCATCTGGTGGGGCCACTGTCAGATACAGGAAGCTGGACTAGATGGGCCTTTGGCCTGATCCAGCAGGGCTCTTCTTATGTTCTTACGACTCGGATTGACTTGGCGATTGTAAAAGACTCGAAAGACTTGACTTGAGACTTGGAGCCTTTTGCGACAAGTTCAATTTTATTCAGGTTTAAACCCACATTCCTAATTAAATAGGGACTTGCAGCTTGCAACCAAAGACTCAGGACTTGGGGGCAAAGACTTGGGACTTGACTTGAGACTTTGACCCAGAGACTTGGGACTTGACTCGAGACTTGGAGTCAGAGACTTGATCCACATCCCTGTATCTAGTCCAGGCCAGCTCATCTTGTGACTCTCTAAGCCAAATGTGACGCATCAGTCATGTGTTGATGCTTGACAACCATCATTCTTGCTGTCCCCTGAGGCTCTGGTGGGTTCACAAATAGCTGATGAGGCTATGTGCAGCTTGATGGATTACAAATTGTCCAGATCTGATCTAATCCAGCAACTGCCTGACCATCCATCCATCCACTAACCTCACATCGGCCAACCAATGCTCTCCATTCTGTAGCATTGCAGCAAATGTATGCAATATAGAAAGGTGCCTGAGGAACAAATAATTCCAGATGATGTCATTCAAGATGTATCTTGAGTGGAAGGCAAAACTCATCCAAGGTCATCAGCTAGGATGAGCTGGAAAAGATTTCTTCTTGATCCAAAATATGGCAAAGAGTCATTTTTTTGAGTCTGATGAAAACTTTGGAGGAGAATGGGTTGGTGGTTTCTATCCACTGCAAATCCCTATTGAACTCAGTGCACATATCACCTGGCCCTGTAAAAACGAACAGGGCGGATGGAGCATGCTGAGAGAGCACTTCTGTCCTGTTTGTTTCTACGGGTTTGCAGTGCGCATTGACCTTGGAAATTATAACTGATTCAAAATGCAACAGCCAGACTAATTTCTGACCTTGGTGGCAAGGAGCATAGAATGCCTAAGAACGTAATATATCTACCTTAGAACGTTAAAAAAGGACATTATTTTAGACATAAAACACATCTAAAATAAAATAAAATAATTGTAACCCTTTAACATGAATGCACATGTTGGTCCAATATAAAAGGCAAGGAAACCCTGGCTTAGAAGGGTGTTATTTCCAAAATTATGACCATACCGGTATATCCAGTTACTATCTATGAACACTAGTGGATTGTAAAACTTGTTTTCTGCAGAGCAATGGCATCTCTTGGCTTGGGATCACACCACTATAGGCTAACTAAAGCATATTGTTTGGGAAGGAGAACAATATAACAGGGTGCCAGAGTGGTTAACCTCTGCAGGGTGTTAACTTTGGTTTGAAAGTTTGTCAAACTCCATGGTGTTTGCGCTCTATTCTGGTTCTGACTTTTAAACCACCAGCAACTGATTCTCTGTGGAAAGAAAAGATATGTTAAAATGTGTCTCTGCTTTCAGTAGTTTATGAGAAGAGAAAATTGTACTGAGAAAACATTTTTTGGGATCTGATTGGCAATACATAGCCCAGTTCCTCTGGAATGTTTATTTGAATCATCTTCTTACACACCCCATATAAATCATTCTGCTTCACGAAGACACCAGACTCTTGGTAGCAACGTAAACCCTGAGAAATGATCCTTTCAAAAAGTGTTACATGCACATGTCCAGTTGCTAATTATCGCATAGAAGAAACCTGATCTATTTGCATGTACTTTCTTGAATCACACCCAACAAAGCCTGGTTCACGTTAGTAACTCAGTAGCTTTGCCAGATCTGATCCTACAAAACAGTGAAGTCAACTTAGGTGTTTCTGAAGCACAGAATGTTCCAACCTACCCTAGTGAGCTTTTTTAAAAGTTGAAATGTTTGTTTAGCACTTGTCCAACTTCACAAGACAGCTTTATGCCCAAAGGCTGAAACTGGCTTTAGTATTGTCACACACTCCCTTTTCCTTTGAGCAGCGTGATGTTCAGGAGAGAGATACTGTACTCTAAGGCCTCAGTCCAGCCTAACACAGGCACAGTTGAGGCACATGAGGCACAGTTGAGGCCCAAAATAGGGCTGAGTTAGGCTGCAACTGTGCCTAAGTTAGGCAGGAGGCAAGAGCAGTGGGCCAGGATCGAGGCAACACTTACCACAGAGGCAGGCAGGCCCCTGTGGGGAGGTGTCAGTCTTGTGGAAGCGAAGAGCCCCCTCCTGAGCTCGTCTGTGTGTACCTACCACAGCTGCTGCAGCGTTCGCAGCAGATGGGCAGCCACAGGTGGGCCTGCAGGCACTGGGCGTGCGACAGTCAGCGGAAGGGCAGAGGTTGTGCCAGTGCCAGCTGCCCCAGGGCACCCTGGGCATTAACCACCTGCTGCAGGGGGGAGTGCCACTGCCCTCCCTCCTGCAGAAGGCGATGCCACCCCCAAGCCACGGTGAGGCTGCACGTGGGAGTCATGGGGGGGGTGAGCGGGGGAGAGAAGGGAAGGAGGGGGTGGGAACGGCACGCACAAGGGGGGTCTCATGAAGTCTGGAACCGCCTCTGCCATGACATGCCCGTGCGCTGCCTGAAGCCCTGGGCCTCCAGGGCCGTGGCAATGCCCACAAAGAAGGTATCCCAGCATGCCTTCTGCTCTGTGCCCCGGCCAAGACCGAGAGATGCCTTGGGCTTGTCTGCTGCGAGCGGGAAGGGCTCACGCAGCTCATCACGCCCCCAGATGGGGCAACGTCGGCACGTCGCGGCAGGCGCTCTGGCAGGGTGGGGGGTGGCCAGCTTCCATCATCAGGGTGTGGGAGGGGAGGCAGACAGACAGGCAGACAGTGGGTGCTGGGGAGGGGCACGGGTGGGTCAGAAACAGACAGACAACAAGGCTGGTGGGAGAGGGATACAGGGAGAGGGGTCTGCAGAGACCAATAGGGACACAGGGGTCACTTCGCAGACGGAGGCAATGCAGGAACGGGCGCCTCTTATGCAGACGGACCTTGGGCAGAACGGACGCCGTTGACGGGCGGAAACGGACGCCGTTGACGGGCGGACTGAGGGCAGAAATGGACGCCGTTGACGGGCGGCCCGAGGGCAGGTGAGAGCCCCAGTTGCCGAAAGGGATCTTCACGGACATGGCGGACGTGCGCCATGTCGCCTGTCAGTTTTTGCCTGCCTGAGAGGCCCCCCAACTCCCCACTCCCCTCTGAGCCCTGAGGGTCTGGCAGCTCCCCTGCTGTGGTCGCCCTGGGCTGGCTGTGGCAGGCCCTGGCTGGGATTCATGCAGGGGCTTGTGTGCTGGGGACTGTCTCTGTGTGTGGGGGGCAGTGCTTGTGTAACATTGGGGACATGTGTTTCCAGGGGCATCTTTATTGTTCTGGAACAGTGGCAGAGATGGCCAGGCGACGCTGCCAGGGGTAGTCACAGCGGCCACTCGGACCACATCAGCAGCAGCAGCAGCAGCAGGCGTGCCCCATGGACCAGGGGATGCAGGCCCTTCCCCTGTGGAACCACAGCCTGCACCATGGAAAGGGGAGGGACAGCAAGTAGGCAGCCAGGGAGGTGGAGCAGCAGCAGCGCAGGCAGCTGAGGAGGGTTGCAGGGCAGGCTCCAGGACCTCTGGCAGCATCGAGGCAGACGACCATGGGGCAACCAGACTGCAGGCCCAGGGGTGCTCCCAGGAAGGTAGGTGGTAGTGGACGTTCCTGGGGAGGCAAAAAAACACGGGGGTGTTCCATGGCAGCTGCTGTGTGGTAGCAATCGCCATTGAAGAAATGCCAGTGTGCCGGTTGCAAAGGCCTGCAGGGAGAGAAATTAAACACAGCTGAGAGGTGTGAGACACATAGCATGGTCTGCGCTCCTTCCCTGGGTGTCAGGAGAACATGATCCTGTAAGGGAAAAGGGTCAAAGAGAGAGAAGACAACAACACAACGTGTGGGTCACAACCATAGCAAACCTACCAATACTGGCCTGTGAGTAGACCCTGTGGAGAAAAGGGGGGGGGAACAGCTGGTGTCTACATAAGGCTAACAGTTCCACACTTGTGGCATTGTGTGCTCACATTACTACAGGCAGCAATCAGACACAACATTGGTAAAGAGGCATATCATGGCAGGCATTGCAGGCAGCTATGAGACACGACATTGGTAAAGAGGCATATGGCAGGCATTGCAGGCAGCTATGAGACACAACATTGGTAAAGAGGCATATCATGGCAGGCATTGCAGGCAGCTATGAGACACAACATTGGTAAAGAGGCATATCATGGCAGGCATTGCAGGCAGCTATGAGACACGACATTGGTAAAGAGGCATATCATGGCAGGCATTGCAGGCAGCTATGAGACACGACATTGGTAAAGAGGCATATCATGGCAGGCATTGCAGGCAGCTATGAGACACAACATTGGTAAAGAGGCATATCATGGCAGGCATTGCAGGCAGCTATGAGACAAGACATTGGTAAAGAGGCATGTATCCTACCTATATTTCTATATGCAAAGAGGCAGAAGTCAGACCACATGTCAGCACGAACCCTGCTCTTACCTGCACTTACCTGCTGGTGCTGTTGCCTGTGGGGGGGGGAGAGAGGGGCTAGGAGAAAGACATGGGTTAGCAAACACTTGCATGGAGACAGCTGCCCAGGCACAGCAGTAAACAGTTTGGCCACAGCCTGAACAGCCCTCTCTGCGCTAGATGGGGGCAGAGAGGAGAGAGGAGAAGAGAGAAGTGGGGTGTTTGAAAATTTTTCAAAGTCCTGCTTTGTGGCTGCTGGGGGACAGGACCCCACGCCACGTGCTCAGAGAGAGAGAGAGAGAGAGAGAGAGAGAGGAGGGCTGGGGCTGGGCTTTTGTGGGAAAGAGGCTGGGTGGGGCTGGGTGCTGATAGGGTAACTATTTGGGTCCGTGTCCAGAGTTAGGCCACAACTGTTCCGTCCTAACTCAGGCACAACTCGGGACCAGGGTGTTAGAAGTTTTCAGGAGAGGGCTGGTGTGGGTAAGGTAAAATGGCTTCTATGGGTCTCCTCACATTTGAGTCCACCCTTTTTGTTGACCCAAATTTTGTGCCTGAGTTGTGCTCGAGGGGGCGTGTCAGGGGCTCTCCAGTGTCTGGAACCGGAACAAATTTCGTAACCGCCCCCGTGACGCCCACGGAACGCCCACTTTTAGGTCGCAGTTGTGCCGCAATTGTGCCGGCGCCCATAGTGCGCATGCGCGCGGCGTCCGTCGTAAATTCGTCCTACGTCCGGCACAATTGCAGCACAAATTCGGCCTCTCCGGCACAATTCAGGCACAACTCGAACATAAAACGCTTAGGCTGCAATTGTGCCTGAATTGTGCCGCTGAGGCCTTAGGCTGGACCGGGCTGTAAGAGTTCTTCTTCTTTGGAGGAGAGCATAGGAGAAATAAACCCACTTCTATTTATTTACAAACGTGCAAATTGGAAAGGTATGGTAGGGATATTTCAGCAAGCAGTAAAATGTTAGTCCGAAGCAGCATCAGCACAGCCCCCCTGTGATGGTCAAGGGAAGGGGCCCCTGCACCTACCTCCCCCCCCCATTTACCTGTATTATTCAAGAATAAAATGACATAAGAACATAAGAACATAAGAAGAGCCCTGCTGGATCAGGCCAAAAGCCCATCTAGTCCAGCTTCCTGTGTCACACAGTGGCCCCACCAGATGCCTCAGGGAGCACACGAGACAACAAGATACCTGTGTCCAGTCGCCACTCCCTTGCACCTGGCACAGAGAAAACCCACTTCTAAAAACCAGGAGGTTGCTTATGGCTTGTAACCTGTGATGGTCTTTTCCTCCATGAATTTGTCCAAACCCCTTTTAAAGGCATCTAGGCCAGGTGCCATCACCACATCCTGTGGCAAGGAGTTCCACAGATGAATCACACGCTGGGTAAAGAAATATTTTCTTTTGTCTGTTCTAACTCTCCCTCCACTCAATTTTAGTGTGTGTCCCCTGGTTCTGGTGTTGTGCGAGAGGGAAAAGAATTTCCCTCTATCCACTCTCTCCATCCCATGCATAATTTTATAAGTCTCAATCATGTCCCCCCTCAGGCGCCTTTTTTCTAGGCTGAAAAGCCCCAGACGCTGTAGCCTTTCCTCGTAAGGGAGGTGCTCCAGCCCACGAATCATTCTGGTCGCTCTTTTCTGCACCTTTTCCAATTCAATTATATCCTTTTTGAGGTATGGTGACCAGAACTGGACACAATACTCCAGATGTGGCCTTACCATCGATTTGTACAAAGGCATAATGATATTGGCCGTTTTATTCTCAATCCCCTTTTTAATGATCCCGAGCATGGAATTGGCCTTCTTCACAGCCGCCGCACACTGGGTCGACACTTTCATCGACCTGTCCACCAGGACCCCAAGATCTCTCTCTTGATCCGTCACAGACAACTCAGAACCCATCAGCGTATATGTGAAATTTTGGTTTCTTGCCCCAATGTGCATCACTTTGCACTTACTTACATTGAAGCGCATCTGCCATTTTGCTGCCCATTCTCCCAGTTTGGAGAGATCCTTCTGGAGCTCTTCACAATCCCTGCTGGTCTTTACCACCCGGAAAAGTTTAGTGTCATCCGCAAACTTGGCCACCTCACTGCCTATCCCCAACTCCAGGTCATTTATGAATAAGTTGAAAAGCACCGGTCCCAAGACCGATCCTTGGGGCACACCGCTTTTCACCTCTCGCCATTGTGAAAATTGCCCATTGACTCCCACTCGCTGTTTCCTGGTCTTCAACCAGTTCCTAATCCACAAGAGGACCTGCCCTCTTATTCCCTGACTGTGGAGTTTTCGCAGGAGCCTTTCATGAGGGACCGTGTCAAACGCCTTCTGAAAATCCAGATATATAATATCCACGGGTTCGCTCGCATCCACATGCCTGTTGACCTTTTCAAAAAATTCTAACAGGTTTGTGAGGCAAGACTTCCCCTTGCAGAAGCCATGCTGACTCTCCCTCAGCAGAGCTTGTTCTTCTATGTATTTTAAGATTTTATCCTTAATGAGACTTTCCACCATCTTCCCTGGAACAGATGTTAGGCTGACCGGCCTGTAGTTTCCCGGGTCCCCCCTCCTTCCTTTTTTAAAGATTGGTGTGACATTAGCTATCCTCCAATCCTCTGGCACATTGGCCGTTTTAAGGGACAAGTTGCATATTTGGGTCAAGAGGTCAGCAACTTCATTCTTGAGTTCCTTCAGAACTCTTGGGTGGATGCCATCCGGGCCTGGTGATTTATTGATCTTTATTTTGTCAATTAAGTCTGAGACATCTTCTCTTTTAACCTCTATTTGACTTAATTCTTTAGTCAGGGGAGACCGTTCCGGCAGCGGTATTTGCCCGAGGTCTTCTGCCGTGAAGACAGATGCAAAGAACTCATTTAATTTCTCTGCAGTTTCCAAGTCCCCTTTTATCACCCCTTTCTCTCCCTCACCATCCAGCGGACCCACCGTTTCCCTGGCAGGTTTCCTGCTTCTAACATATTTGAAGAAGCTTTTATTATTCCCTTTTATGTTGCCTGCCATACGTTCCTCAAAGTCTTGCTTGGCCTCCCGTATCATCTTTTTACATTTCTTTTGCCACAGTTTGTGCTCCTGTTTATTTTCCTCATTAGGGCAAGACTTCCATTTACGGAAGGAAGCTTCCTTGCCTTTTATAGCCTCCTTAACTGTGCTTGTTAGCCATGCGGGCATCCTCCTGGACTTGGTCGAGCCCTTCCTCCTTTGTGGGATACACTCCCGCTGGGCCTCTATGACTGTTGTTTTAAACAGCCTCCATGCACTCTGGAGCGATTGGACTCTTTTTACCTTCCCTTTCAGCTTTTTCTTAACTAGTCTTCTCATTTTGGGGAAGTCTGCCCTTCGGAAGTCAAGGGTTTTCGTGTCAGATTTGCTCGGCACTCTCCCTCCGACATGCATGGCGAAACGGATCGCAGCATGGTCACTGTTCCCCAACGGTTCGGTAACATTTACCTCCCTGACCAGATCTTGAGTGCCACACAATATCAAGTCCAGAGTCACCTGTCCTCTGGTCGGTTCCGTGACAAGCTGCTCTAAGGCACAGTCATTTAACATATCTAGAAATCCAGTCTCTCTTTCATGACCTGAGCATGAATTGACCCAGTCGATGTGAGGATAATTGAAGTCCCCCATGACTACAACCCTGTCTCTCGTTGACACCTCCCTGATTTGCTTCCTCATTTCAAGATCCCCTTCAGATTTTTGATCTGGAGGACGGTAGCATGCCCCTACTATTACATCACTCTTTGAGCCTGGTAATCTAACCCACAGTGATTCTACGGAGGAGTCAGAGCCCCCCTCCAGCTCTACTCTGGTGGATTTTACCCCCTCTTTGACATAGATGGCCACCCCACCTCCAACACGCCCCTCTCTGTCCCTCCTATAGAGTTTATATCCTGGAATTGCAGTATCCCACTGGTTCTCCGCATTCCACCAGGTTTCTGTTATACCTACTATGTCAATGTTTTCCCTAGCCACCAAACATTCCAGTTCTCCCATCTTTGCCCGTAGACTTCGGGCATTTGCATAAAAGCACTTATATACCTGGTCCCCCAAGAAGGGCTGCATGTTTGCCCCCTTATTCCTGCAGCCTTCTGTCTTGCTAGACTGGCTGTCATGTCCCATCACGCTACCACTCCCAATTCTTACTCTGTTATTACTTGACTGTTCCCCATCCTCTGCACCCTCATTCCCGAGGGATGAGGAGTCCCGAACCGGATGCCCCTCGGCTCCTGTCGGCTTTCCCCCAGGAGTCAGTTTAAAAGCTGCTCTGCCACCTTCTTAATGTTACGCGCCAGCAGTCTGGTTCCGTTTTGGTTCAAGTGAAGCCCGTCCCTCTTGTACAGGCCTGGCTTGTCCCAAAACGTTCCCCAGTGCCTAACAAACTTAAACCCCTCCTCCTGACACCCACGCATTGAGACCCCTGAGCTCCGCCTGCCTAGCTGGCCCTGCGCGTGGAACAGGTAGCACTTCTGAGAACGCTACCTTTGGGGTCCTGGATTTGAGCTTCCTACCTAGCAACCTAAATTTGGCCTCCAGGACCGCCCGGCTACATTTCCCCACGTCGTTGGTGCCAACATACACCACAACCGCTACCTCCTCCCCAGCACTCTCTACCAGCCTATCTAGACGAGAGGTGATGTCCGCAACCTTCGCACCAGGTAGGCAAGTCACCGTGCGGTCCTCACATCCGTCACAGACCCCCCCTTTCTATGTTCCTGACTATAGAGTCACCCACTACAAGAAGCCCCCTTCCCCCCCTCCCCAGAGGAGTATCCATAGTGCGACTGGATACGGGCCCATCACCTGAAGAAGGGGTCCCCACTGGGGGATTGTTTCCCTCTTTTCCAGAGCAATGTCCTCCAGCCCTGAGACTCCCTTTCCTGGCAGCTGAGGCGCTGGCCAACTGAGGGTAGGACGATGCCTCCGCGTCCCTAGAAGTCTCACCCTGGTACCTCTCTACCTGTCTCTGTTTCTCCAGGTCAGCAACCGTGGCTTCAAGGGAGCGAACCCGTTCCCTGAGAGCCTGGAGCTCTTTGCACCGAGCACACACCCATGACTTCTGCCCAAGAGGCAGATAGTCATACATGTGACACTCAGTGCAAAACACTGGATAGCCCCCACCCTTCTGCTGGCTGTCTGACTGCATAGCTTTTGAGTGTAAGTTATGGATTTATCAAAGTTTGGGTACCTTAATGTTGCTGGAGCTCTCCTCTATTCAAGGGACGTGCCGGGCAGTGTGTGGGGCCTGGCTTCCTCGCCCCGCTGCTGAACTCGCCCAGCTGCTTAACTCGCTGTGTCTTTTTTTTATCTTGCCACTTTGTCCCCGTGAGCCACTTCGTTCCCGTGAGGCCACTCGCTGCTCGTGAAAGGCAATTCGTGAAAGGCAATTCGTGAAATGGTAGCAATTCACTGGCTAAAAGCAGGCAGAGGTGGAGATTCTCCCTCCCAGGTGTGTGTGATGGGAGCCCCATGCTGCAGATTCCTCACATACAGGAGGTCCCAGGAGGTTCCTTCAAAATAGATGCAACAGCATTGGCCTAGTGGTCACAGAAGTGAGGCTTCTCAGAAGTGATGTTCTTGGCTGAGTCAACCAGGCTAGGCAGGCCAAAGATCAGCATAAGACAGAAGTGTTATAGCAACAGGACTGGCAGACAAAAATGCAATGCAATGGCAATCAGGTAGGCAAGCATAAAAGAAACAGAAAATCTGACATGATTTGCTGAATTTTGATGATACTTCCTGTCCACCATAGCACCTCTCTCCCCAAAAGGTGTCTTGAATCCCAACAATGCACGGCTCACTATATCAGAGTTAAGGTTAAGATCCAGGAGCGTCTGTAGATGTAATGTTATATGCCCTTTGTTTGACGATGCATTTTCTTTGATGATGTCACTCTTCTACCTGAGAAGATGCTACCTGAGCCTTGTGAGATACAGAAAGTTGGACTAGATGGGCCTTTGGCCCGATCCAGCAAGGATCTTCTTATGTACCTCACTGGTCAAGGTATGGTCACCTGGGCATCCTTACCTGACTCCCAACTCTGGCCAGGTGGGTAGGAGTGCCCAATCTGGACTCATGCCAGCTCTAGGCACACTAACCTGGTGCCTTCTGGGATGAAGGAGTGTGACCATGTGAACGATGGACCAGTAGCGTCACTGGAGGTGGGGCTGAATGGTAAGTTCCGCACCGCGCTGACTCTTGGTTACTCACCAGCACGAGGCGGCCCCACCCCCTTGCCTTCGGAGCCATTCAGTGCGGCAAAGGCAACGCGTAGGAGACTCCCTGTGTGTTGCCTTCGCCCCACTGAATGGCTCTGAAGGCGAGGGGGCTGGGAAGGAGGCAGTTATTGGCAGCAGCAGCTTCACTGATATCCTATCCCCCTTCTTGGCCTCGATCCACCTACCCGGGTCCACTTGGACTTACATAAGCAAAATCGCTGGCACAGATCCAAGGAGACAGATTGGGGCAGCAGTAGCTTACCTCAAGGCAAGGGAACAAATGTTTCCTTACCTGGAGACCTCCATGACTCCACACACACACACACACACACACACACACACACACACACACACACACACACACACAGGATGCAGCGCATGCTCTGGTGGCATGGCTGCGTTGGTGGGGGAGGGGGTTAAATAGGATTGGGTTGTTGGAAAGAGATATACATCAACAAAGGTTTGGCACCACCGACCCATCTTTATTACTGACATTCTGATTAAAATACAAGCATACAAGCACTTTTAAAATAGAAGTTGTGAAATAATTTTTGAGATTTGATTGACAATATATACCATAGGAATGTTAATTTGAATCCATCTCCCAAACATCCCATATAAGTAATTCTGTTCCACAGAGACGCTGGACTCTTAGTAGGTACATACTGTATTAAGAAATTGCCCTTAAAAAAAATTATGTAAAGGTCCCTTAAGAAGAGATCATATGAGGACTGGCTCATATGATTATGACAGGACTATTTTCCTTAAGATTGCTGTCAACAACAGTGATTTTCCCCCCTGAATTTTGATCTGATCTTGGGAATTCTCAGACTCAATAGGCTGTACAAAGATTTCTTAGGACCTTATGAGCCGTGGTCTTCACATGAGTTACAGCATTTGTAAACCAGCCTGAAACACTCAAATCACAGAAGTTGTGCATCCACTTAAATGTTTGGATGGATGTGCATGATGTTCTACTGAAATGAACCAGATGATGGTCTTCTCTCAACGTTCAATTTATCTCCATGGAAGTGCTGCTTCCTGGACCCAACTGGAAAACTCTTGGGAAACACTGCATCAGATAGAATCCAGATGAATTTTTTCAGATGAGATCCATGAACAGATCCTTTTGGGCTGAAACCACAAACCACCACCACCACTGTAATGTAAAGCCAGTGCTATAGACTTGAGTCTATTGACTCAGACTCAATTTGGACTCAAGTCGCGTCAATGACTTGACTTGGAATTAACTCGGCAACTGTAAAAGACTCGACTTGAGACTTGGAGCCTTTTACGACAAGTCAAATTTTAAGTCCCTATACATTACCATATCAGCCGCCGTAAACCAGGAAGAAGGCATTTGCGAATCCGAAGACAAGGCAGGCAGGCACAAATGCAGTGGAGGTGGTGGTGGTGAGTGCGATCAGGAGGGGAACATCAGGGGGGAGTTTACAGCCCTGCCAGTGCCATCCCCCCCCCACACACCCAAGCACAGCACCCACCTGGTTCCCCCATTAAATAGATAGGGACTCGTGACTCGCGAGCAAAGACTTGGGACTTGGAGGCAAAAACTTGGGACTTGACTCGAGACTTGGAGACAGAGACTTGATCCACATCCCTGTGTAACGCTACAAACATGATTTTCCTGACCAGGAGCTGCAAATTGACCTTAAAAAATAAACATGGTTATTGTGTATGTACTTTACCTCTGCAGAATTAGAGTGCACATATCTTTGTGTCAATGAAAGGAAGGTGGGGTAGGCAGTCTTTCTACAGGATGGCTATCCCTTCCAAGACTACACACCCCGTATTTGTAAGTGGCATGGGTACACACTTCTACTGTGATATTAACTCATGAGGCAAGTACTACTTTATGCTCAAGGTGACATGGCACTACCCTGTTTCCCCGAAAATAAGACAGGGTCTTATATTAATTTTGGCTCCCAAAAACACAGTAGGTCTTATTTTCAGGTGAGGTCTTATACAGGGTAGGTCTGTTTTATGATGTTTTCTGCCATCTGCAAGGCCCAAGGCCCCTCGCCAGCAGTTCCCTCAGTTATCCAACTACTCCAGTGCCGTAGTTATGTAAAGAGCCGGTTTCTGGCATTTAGGATACCTGGTTCAAATCTTATGATGCCTGGAATTTGCGTGTGCAGGAGCTCCATCCATCTGTGCATCAGAGCTTATACAGTACAGAGCTCTAGACTGGAGGACTGCGGTGGTAAATAGATGAAGTTGCCTCCTATCCAGCCATGCCGCTGGTTCTTCTAGCTCAGTATGTATTGGGGATAACTGCAGGCAGCTTTCCAGGGCTTCAGACAGGGTTTTTTCTCAGGTATGCAGAACCTGGGTCTTTCTACATGCAAACCAGGTTGTCTTCACTGACCTACAGCTCCACCCCCTAATCATTCACATGGCTGACTTTAGTGAAGCCAGAAGCTGCTACCAAATGAGAGATGTTTGTCTACCCCGTGCCCATGCCTGCCCATCAGAACATGAGCTCAATTATTTGACTTATGCCGATCTGGCCAGAATCCCCAGCTTGATTTTTCTTCTTCTCCTGATTTCACTGCAGTGATGTTGGGGGAGGGGGGGAGAAACGAGTAGAACAACTTTGGTGCATGCCAAAGCTGGAACCAGCATTTCAGGCAGATAAATATAATAGGGACATTGACTGCCAAGGCTGGAAACAGCAGCTGAGCAAAAGGGAAATGTAAAATGATCTTGGCAATGCTCCAGACTTTCAGCCAGCGGGGGTGGGGGGGGAGAGAGAAGTAAATTCCAGCCCACACCATTCTAACCAATAATCTATGTTTCCCCAGGGAAATTACAGATGTTTGCAAGTTTTTGTGATAACTTTTTTTTTCGTTTTGCTCATACATATGAAATACCAAGCCTGTTTTTTTAAAAAAAAAATCTAGATTTTTAGGACTGCAGTTTTTACTTCTGTACGGACGTGAAGTTGCTGATTTAGAGCAAATTGCACGCACGCATTCACACATGGAGTACTACACACTAAATCAGAAAAAATGGAGATAAATAGTCTCACAGTAAAACAAAATGTAATTCCAGTGTTCCCAAAGAAAAACATTAGTGATAATAAAAGGGTTATTTTCTGTATAGGCCAAAATCAACACGAGGCCTGGTTAACATGCAGTTAGACTGCCTTCAAAAGAGTGCATTAGAATCTTTCCCTGATGAGCTCAGGGTTGGGGGGTTCGGACCCTACACCTATTTTGGTGACCTACACCTCTTGGTGACACTGGTTTTTAGAATATGGGGTCAAGATATGGTCAAAATTGAGGTACGCCAGGAGGGGATGGATGGGGCTTGTCAATTTCATTAAGGACCCCATACTTCTCCTTCATTATTTGAGCACTAATCAAAACCTGAACACTCAACATTCAGACTGGAGGCTGTGAAACATTGAGGCCTCTGTCATTGTTACCCTACGGACAGCCAGATCCATACTAACTTTCCGGCGCCGGAGCAAGTGCTTCAGCACTCGGGAGTAAGGGTGCCGGGATAGCTCACTCCGGTGCCGGGACGTCCATGCGGCCGGCGGCGGAAGGTAAGTCTCCGGCGGCGGCTGCATGGGCGGTGAGGGGGGGGTCATTGACTGAGCCAGCCCAGGAGGGGGCGGGGATGGCGGCTGCCATATCCCTGTCCCCGCTGGGCCGGCTCAGCCGTTACACAGCCTCCTCCTACTTCCGTCAGCTATTAGGTGGCGGAAATCCGAGGAGGTCGATTGGGCCTGCCCCGGTTTACACCCGGGGAAGGGGACGTTTGTCCCCTTCCCCGAGTAGACCTCTGTTCCATAGCAGCACGGCCTGGAGCGGGGATAGGCTCTGGGCTGCCGGCAGGATCTTTAGTCAGAATTTCGCCCTTAGTTATGCTAAACAGACATTCTACACAGAATCATTTTCGTCTGGTTGGTTTTAATATTGGTGGCAGTTTTCAGTCCAGGAGGCAACAGGGCCAGTGCTGAAATGAGTGTCATACTCAGATGTTGCCATCTACGGTTACATATGGAAGGTGTGGAGTGGCAGTGTTAAGAAATCATGGCCTGTCAATATGGTTTGCTTTAAACTATTTCTATCCACTCTTCTGTTAAAAATTGAATGCACAGAAGTTTTATTTTAAAGGCTGCTGCTAAAAACTGAATGCACCAGTTATCCCTGCTCACTCGATAAAAAGGCACCTTTTAAGTGATGGTTCTTTTATATTTAGCAGAGGGAGAGCTAAATATAATCCCTATTCCTCCCCATATAACTTTTTTTCCAGTGGCTGTTTGTTGGTCTCTCCCTGTCCCCTTTGGGACAGGAAACCATCTTTATAAATTTCTTAATCTCTTCTGCTGTGTACTATATGGTTTTGAGAACATTTTGGCTGAGGAGCGGTATATAAATATTCGGAATGATAAACTAATAATAGCATCCAAAGCAACTGCATGCGGCAGCTAAGTCATGGACCTGCCATGTGTGCTTCCAGTGTTAGTAGCCTTGATGAGAGTGGAATCGTTGTTGCCTGGAGTGTTGTGCAATGGTTGAGCCTGTGTACACAACAGCTCCATGGTAAGTTATGCTTCAGAAGTGGCACAATTGTTAGCTATATGGGTGAGTGTCTTCAAGGTCATTTCAGCATCTCATGGCCTCCCTGATCATCACTGGTCATTCCAGTTGACAACTGACCAGGGCTGGCCCAAGACCTCCTGCCAATTAGGTGGCATGTGCTGCCCCCTCCCCTTACCCAATGAAGTGCCACCCTCTGCTTCTCCCACTCTCCAATGTTCTAGCTCAGCACTCTCCTCCCAGCCATATTTCCTCTTCCTTTTTGTCCCCCTTTTCATTTTCAAGTAGGCAGCTGCCTGAGGCAACCACTTCAGTTGGCCTCATGCATGGTCAGTGCTGTAACGGACACAACACAGGAGACATGACAGACAGTGGCTTTGATATTTTGTTCCCTGGCTTCAGAATGGTTGTTCTTTTTGCTAGGAAAATAACAACAAATAGCAACAACAAAGGTACTTTGTGGTACCTTAAAGACTAACATCAGATGAAGTTGGCTCTAGTCCATGAAAACTAATGCCACAATAAATGTGTTAACTGTTAAGCTGTCACAAAGCTCTTGGTTGTTTTGTTGCAACAGACTCAGGCTGCAATCCTAGACATACCCGTATTTCTTCGAGTCTAAGGCGCCATCAATTCTAAGGCACACCTTTACTTTCAGTACCACCAGCAGGGGAAAAAATAATCCATCGATTGTAAGACTCACCTCCCTTCATTGAATCTACCCGCTCAGCACCAACTCTCCCCAGCATGTCTCCTGCAGCTGAGGATGACTGAGTGCACTGCCTTTGCATAGCATTTCTGGCCCCGCCAGAAAGTGCCATTTCCTTCATTACCTGGGCTTGGGGGAGCTTCAGGGAGGCCTGTGCAACCCTCTGCAGGCTTCCCTGATCTTCAGTTCGGCGAAAAAATGCGAATTTTTGGCCATTTCTGGTTTTCGCAAAACCCGGAAACGGCTGAAAATCACCGTTTTTTGCTGAACTGAAGATTGGGGAGGCCTGCAGAGGGTTGCACAGGTCTCCCTGAAGCTCCTCCAAGTCCCAGTAAGTAAGAAGATAGCATTTTGGGGTGCTTTTTGGAGACCTTCGATTCTAAGACACACCCCATTTTTTGAAACGCTTAATTGGGAAAAAACATGCGTCTTTGAATGGAAGAAATACAGTATTTTCCTGGGAGTAAGCCTCATTGATCCTCCTCCTCCTCCTCCTCCTCCTCCTCCTCATCATCATCATCATCATCATCATCATCATCTGTATTTATATACTGCCTTTCTTGTCATTGGATTTCTCCTCAGACTTTATTCAAGATGGTTTACATAGGCAGGCTTTTCTAAAACCCCGTAGGGTTTTTTTTTACAGTAACGTTCTATTCACATAGAACCTTTTCCTTCTCCAGATGTTTCCTTTCAACAGTGTGGTATCTCACTGGCAGCATATAATGGGACTTACTTCTGAGTAGACATGCATAGGATTGTGCTGTAACACAG
Organism: Plestiodon gilberti rubricaudatus; assembly: GCA_026170595.1. Lineage (NCBI taxonomy): Eukaryota > Metazoa > Chordata > Lepidosauria > Squamata > Scincidae > Plestiodon > Plestiodon gilberti. The sequence goes on from JANXHW010000002.1 coordinate 224,139,050, forward strand.
CTAACGCTCTAGAAATTCCTATGACGAGAGTTGTGGAGGAGACACCACTCTCATGGTCCTACCATTGTGTCCTGAGGCTTCTCATGCCAATGTCTGTAGGGTATTTGAACACAGGCTTCAGCCCAGGGTATGAAATCACATCCAATTCTCCTTGGTAAACCATTCTATTGACGAGAATGCCACAAGATTAAAAAGTGGTTTTCCTGAATGTCTTTGTTTAGTTTCAGGCTATAATTTTTGATTCACAAGCATCACAAGCATAGACACTCCCTGATTTATTTTTAAAAATCTTAAAGGATGCCTTTGCTCTCCCTTTTAAGCATTGTCACAACTAACGTTGGACAATTAATGCACATTGTGCTAGCAGGCAATGTGGGGATTTTTTTTTCCAGCAGTACCAGCCAGTAATTACAAAAATGAATTCTTTAATGTTTGGAAAATTCACCTTCTTATTAGTGTTTAATTATCTACAAACGGGTTTGGGAGCAGTATTCATTGCTTGCTATACTACCAAAAAAAAAAAAAAAAAAAATTGGCTGCCATTACCGGTCTGGCAAATTTGAGATTTTTGTTTCTTTTTATTGAGCTTGGGAATTGAAAACAGGAAAAGAAGTTGGAAAAATTCAGGAACCGACTGGGAAAAAAAACCCTTTGGTTTAAGCTCCCAGTAAAGTGATTGATAAGGTGTCTCCATAATCCTATTCTTTCAATTGTGCTTGGTGGAATCACAAGTTTGTCACAGTGGTGAGGAGTCCTTTCACTGTAATGTTCTCCACTGTACATGCTGCTTGAGATGCATGGAAACTAGGCAAGAGCACTGCTTCACTTCTACGCCCTTGTGTGGATCCCATTCATTTCCGTGGTGCTTGCACAGAAAAAGAAAATGACCTAGGCTGCAATCCTATGCACACTGACATGAGAGTAAGTCCCATTGAATTAAACAGAACAGAGGCGTAGGTACACCCCCCTGTGGGGTCCCCACCTTCGTGACACCGCCTGTGACATCACAAGCCCCGCTCAGGGGTGTGGTATCACAAGCCCTTTCGGCGATAATTCGGCGGCTGCATGGCTAAAACGTACACACACACACCCCCACGGTTTTTGGGCAGCTTTTAGACTGTTTGCAGGCGGGCGGGCGAATCCAGTCGCCCAAACAGCCTAAAAGCAGCCCAAAAAATGCAGAAGGTTGCATTTTTGCCACGCCGCCACCAAATTGCTGGCGGCAAGTGCACCCATCAGCGCATGTCGCCCTGTCGTCTGGGGGCCCACTGTCCCCCCTAACAACGCTACTGCAACAGAAGATGCTTCTGAGTAAACGTGTACAAGATTGCACTTCTGGTGGATTGTGACCAAGATCACCAGTAGAAACGTCATTTAATAGGAATTTTAATAGGAGATTAATAGGAATTTTCCAAGACAATAGATGTAAAATTCCCATAGTCTCCTGCAAGCGGTTCTGTAGCTGATTGTGCAAATTCCATTGAATCTGATAGCTCTATTTATAATGCTGCAATTTGCACAGCACACTTCTATTAGCCACAAATGCAGCAATAGCCATAAAACCGGGCACATTTGGATTGGCAGGAGGGAAGATGCTGCAGGGTCTCATTGTGATACATTTCCCAGGAACAAATGTTTGGGATGAACGTCAGTACACCAGCACCATGGCATCTGGTCCATTCGTGGAAAATAGTGCTACAAAGATGCTGGAAAGCACAGTTGTGGTGCCTGAGATATGCAGTGTACATGTCATCCCCAAATTTAAGCTGCTACACATTACACTTTGGGATGGATGATTTCAGTGAATGTTTCTAAATATATACTTGGATTTATACAGAGAGCTGCATTATCTGAATATGTCATGTCTCTGAATACATTTTGCAGAATGATTGTTGTACCCCAATGACATGTAGGGCTGTTATGCCCCAGGAAATGCCGTATAACAGCTAGCAGAACGTCTGGGGTGTGAGCATGTTTTAGCACTTTGAAGCCTTCTTTAGTCAGTCCTTGTGGGGAAAATCCCGGTCATTCCCCTACTTTTTACCTGTCTTGGACCTTCCTGCTCCTAGGAGGCTCCTGCACAGGAAACAGCATCCTGAAAAGGTTATTGAGAGCACAATCCTCCATAACTACTGAACGGCGGAAGTGTCACACAATGTGCCGTAAAGCACATTTGCGACTACTTTTGAGTAAGGGGCGCTGGTGCGGAGGCCGGCAGCCCTCACTCTAGCACCAGATAGGCCACAGTCTTCCGCCGGCGGGTGCAGGGGCGGGGCGGGTGGCGAGGGTCGGCCAAGCCGGCCTGGGAGGGGGCGGGGATGGTGGCCGCCGCATCCCCGTCCCATTCCTGGGCCGACTCGGCCATTACACGGCCACCTCGGACTTATGCCTGCTGGAGAACTAGCGGAAATCTGAGGAGGCCCATTGGGGTCTCCCAGCACTACACCGGAGGAAGGGGACAAACATCCCCTTCCCCCAAGGAGACCTCCGGGTCACTCATGATCAGCCCGGAACGAGGATAGGATCCAGCGGGTGGCCCTAGGGCTGCCCGTGGATCTTTAGGTAGGATTGCGTTGCCCATCATTTGGATGCAGCAGCCATTGTTTGCCCTATTGTTGCTTATTGTTGAACATCTGGCCCATCTGACCCCAACGAAGAACTTGGCTTTGAGCCATCTCACTGGCCCATGAAATCACCCTTATTCTCAAGAGTGAGAAATTTGAAGGCTGAGGTGACTCCAACAGGCAAAACCTGGTCAGCACTCACATGTTATTTAAAAATAGGGCCACACATTTGCCCTCAACCCATAAGAACATAAGAAGAGCCCTGCTGGATCAGGCCAAAGGCCCATCTAGTCCAGCTTCCTGTATCACACAGTGGCCCCACCAGATGCTTCCGAGAACACACAGTCAACAAGATAACCTGTTTCCTGCTGCCACTCCCCTGCACCTGGCACAGAGAAAACCTACTTCTAAAACCAGGAGGTTGCTTATGGCTTGTAACCTGTGATGGTCTTTTCCTCCAAGAATCTGTCCAAACCCCTTTTAAAGGCATCTAGGCCAGGTGCCATCACCACATCCTGTGGCAAGGAGTTCCACAGATGAATTACACGCTGGGTGAAGAAATATTTTCTTTTGTCTGTTCTAACTCTCCCTCCACTCAATTTTAGTGCATGTCCCCTGGTTCTGGTGTTGTGCTGGATGCATCAATGAGGGTTGCTCACCTGCCTGACTAGGTGTGGGTGTAAGGACCAAGATCCTAGACTAGTGTGAATACTTAGGGCAGGGAAAGTACCCACTAAGCAACCTGAGAGCTTGGTTTTATTTTCAGCTTGCCTTTTGCCCAACTTCCTCTCTGTTCAACTTGTTGCCCAAGCAGTTGCTTCACTCTTGCAAGTGTCTGGTTCTTTTCTTTTCATTCTTCTTCCATCATTCGCATAATTTTAACACACACACACCCCTTTAATAAACTTATTTTATTTTACCTTGTACCTGCCTGGTCTCAGTTCACCTGCGAGGGAACTGGTTAACCCAGTGTTCCCAGATTGCTTTCCTTCCCTATTGACTTGCTTTAAAGGGGGATTCCCAGAGGTTTGGGGTCTCTTCAGTAACTGAGAGAGAAGTTTCCCCAAGGCAGCCTCCTTCTGTCTATTTTCCCTTGGCCTTGGATGATTACGTACATTTACTATATATAACATAAGACAGGAAGTGGTGGTGGCAGCGCAACCCAGAATGCCACCTGATGCCTCCTTGATTTCACCAGCCAGTGGCGTCACTGGAGGTGGGGTGGAATGCTAGGTTCCACACCGCACTGACCTCCGTTACTCACCAGTACGAGGCTCCCTGTGTGTTGCCTTCGCCCCACTGAATGGCTCCGACGGCGAGGGGGCGGGGCCACTTCATGCCAGTGAGTAACGGAGGTCAGCGCGGTGCGGAACCTAGCATTCCACCCCACCTCCAGCGACGCCACTGTCACCAGCTCTGCCAAGGACCGGGGAAGCCACTGGAGGTATCCTGATGCAGGTACAACTTTGATGCAGGTACAAATCCTGATGCAGGTACAACTTTGACCACCTCTCCAGTCTCCATTGATCCACCATGACCCAAGCTGAACTCATGTGTCCAACCACACCCTCTACACAGCTCCCTACAAGTCAATGGAAGCAGCGACATTTAAACGGATGGGATTTCCTATGCTTCTCTTTTGGTCAGCTGAATGAGAAAGGAAAGATTTTGAATGAAAAGTATTCTTAAAATGGTGGGACCTTGCTGTGTAAATAAGCAAGTAGCTTTGCACTATTTGTTTTTCCTTTTTCAAGAGCCACATGATAAATAGTGGACATGGACACATGAATTTAAAAAAGAAAAGAAAAGAAAACATTAAAAATTCCTCTGGCATGGTGGAGCACTATCTAATAAATGACTGCAACTGCTATATATGATTCCATTGCAGCAGCGCTGGCCACGTTCCTGGAAGCAAGTTCCAGTTTTTCTTGAAATGCTATCAAAACCTGCTAGACCAGTTTTGACCAATGCCCATGGTGAAGCAGACAAAATGATTTTGTGTGCCATGGATAATCATAGCTCTTGATATTGCCTCCAAATCTCCCAAAACTTCTTGCTTTTAACAGCCTAAGCTTAAACAGCCTACGTTCCGACCGAACACAGCAACTAACTAGCCGTTAATGACTAGAGAGGTTTTCCTTTCTCCCAGTCTCAATAATGAGAACATTCCCTCTTTGTTTTCCAACTTCATTGTGTCGGTAACACAAGCCACTTTGGATGGTGATAGTAAAACTTTCAAGTCCCTAAGGATGGAGGAAGTTGCCTACTTATTGCTTTATAATTACCTGCAAATTTTGGACGAAATGGTCTGGAGCCCACTGTCCGCATTTTGTGCTGGCTGACAAACCTGGCAGAGAAGTTTGTACCAGGAACAGAGGACAGAGAAATGAATTGGAACCATTGCTAAATCTGGAAAACAAGCCGTCAGAACCACAGAGGAGTCTCTGATTAACTGGAGACAGTCCTTGCCACTCCTGGTCTCTGTGAGCAATTCAGGTCTAGAGAAGTAAAACAAAAAGGCGTTTCACCGAGGAACTTCTCAAGCCAAACTGAATCAACATGAGAGGATTGTTCCTATTTTAATGGCGCCTGGGTGAAGCGGGTTTTCCAAAGACAAAAGAGGAAATCAGAACTAAATATACTAAACGTTTTAAGTAACTGGGAAAGAGACAAAGTTGCTTCTCTAAATCCCATCTCTCTTGCGTATCTCTCTTTCCACCTCATCTACATTGGACCCGAGGCATCAGTAATCCAGGACTCCTATTGTCTGGGCAAAGAATCCCGTAACTCAGTTGAATCTTTCACAGCCTTTCTATTTCACTAGGACTTGCAGCACTTGTGCTAAAATAATATTTTAAACTAAAATTAATCCTTTTGTCTTAAAAAGTAGGGCTTCTAGTGGTCAGAAAGTGGACCCGGCATCGTTCTCAACAGATAATGTAAAATCGCCAAGTTGTTTTGCACTGTTCATGCCCCTACGTTCAAGACCTGCATTTCGAAATGATAATGGGAAGTGGCTCAAGCTGAAACAAAACGTCATTTAAAATGGTTTCTCTGTGTTCCACACCCATCACTATGGAAAATTACTCCAAATGGGGTTCTTACACTTAACTTTCCATACTGTACATTTCTTTGAGCCTCTCAGAAAATAGAAAAGTAAGCAGAGCTAGCACCAGATTGGGGGGGGGCATGGGGCAAAGCCCTGTACTGGGTACTGCATAGCACCCCTGCTGCCCTGTTGGCTTATTGAGTACCCTCATGTGCCCTCACGAGATTTGAGCACCACCATCTTGGATCTTGCGAGATTTCACAAGATCCAAGATGGCGGCACACAGGAAAACTTTTAAAATCGCAGAAGCAGCAGTGGCAGCAGGAGGGAGCAGACCTGGAAAACCAGGACTGCCCTGGTTCCGGGCCCGGTGACCAGAGCCAGGCTCCAGAAACCTAGGCAGTCCCGGTTTTTCCGGGACGGATGGTAAGCCTATAAATAGCAGGCATGAATCCAAGGAGGCCCATTGGCATCCCCTTCCCCCGAGGTGGGCTGGCGCGGGCTGCATTCTGTATAGGTTGCAGCGGCTGGCCATTTAGGCCTGCTGCTGCATATTATACAGGATTGGGCTGCCCGTGAGTTAAGCAGTACAGTACAGGTGGGCCCTCATATCCACTGATTCGCTATCCACGGTTTCAGTTATCCACGGATTGTGGGGAACCCCCCAGGCTTTTACTTTTTTTCCCCAGTAAGCTTAGTTTCTTCCTTAAAGAAACAGGAGAAGCAGCCTCTGGCTGCTTATTACAGGCAAGTAGAATGAGACTAAGTACTAGAGAGGCTCTGCATGGTTAACAGAAACCTTGCAGAGCCTCTCTAGGATTTAGTCTCGTTCTACCTGCCTGCAATGGAGGCTGCTTCTCCGTTTGTTTTAAGGAAGAAACCAAGCTTGCTGAAAGAAAAATAAGAGCTGAGGGGGCAAGCATGCCTGCAGGGGAGACAGGGTGGGGGGCCCTCAGGAAACCATGAAGGGGGTGTTCGCTCTTATCCACGGTTGCAAGTATCCACGGAGGGGCCTGGAACATATCCCCAGTGGATATGGGGCCCACCTGTACACACACACACATTACAATACACAGGGAGGCCCCTAACAGTGCTGCCTCAGTCAGTTGGCTGCAATCATGACTGCCTTCCAATGAAAAAAAGGCAGGGTGCCTGCATCAGTAAGCGCTGGGGAGGCAGCAGGCAGATTTGCCTCAGTGAATGCCATGAAAACAGCAGGAAGCTGGTTTTGAATTTATTACCGGTTCTGGAGAGAGAGAGAGAGAAAGCGCGCATTGGAATGCACACACATGCACACAAGTGAAGAAGATTTTGTAAGGTAGGTTTCTCTACACTCTGTCTCTCAACTGTTTGTGTGTGTGTGTGTGTGTGTGTGTGTGTGTGTGTGTGTGTGTGTGTGTGTGTGTGTGTGTTGTGCCTCCCCAGCCTAGGACCTCACCGCATGTTATTGCCTCTCCGGTGGCTCGCAGGGGAACCTGGGAAGGAAAGGAACAGCCAAGCAGCCTGGTAAACTGTGTGTGTGTGGGGGGGGGGGGAAGCTTTGGGGAAAGAGAGTCAAAGAGAGGAAATGCTCACAGTTGGGAGGAAGAGAGGAAAGCTCCAGCCTCCAGGAAGGAGAAAGGCCATTCTCAAGGCTGGAGGAATGTAAGAGCAGGAACTCAGATCTGCACATTGCTCCAAGGAGGCCCATGCAATCTGGTGCACCCCTGAGATAACATATTTGAAATCCAAGCTGCTCCAGGCTCCAGGTGCCCTCCATGTACCTCCCCCCCCCCCCCCATGATTGTTACATCTTTTCTTAGGGCAGAAGCTCTTTTGTGAAGGCCGGACCTAATACTGGCAAAATTGAGTAAGGACAAATAGCAGCAATTCCTAATCACCCTGAAACTCCATTCTTGCTGGATCCTGCAAGCTGTAAGGAGGATTTTATGGAACCCTTTTCAGCAAGGAGTGCCCGCACACACACACACACACACATACACACATGTATATATGTAATATATATTCACACATCTTTGCTCTGCAATTTCATGGACTTGATTTTCAAAATCCTAATATAGAAATCTGAAATGCCCTCGGTATGGAAATCTGAAAGGAAGCTGGAATCCAACTTTTACCCTAACTGGCAATAATTGGTGTCTTAAATGTTCCTAAACTAACCAACTATGGCAATAATAATCAAAACAATGCAATGAGGCTGTTCCTTTTAGTGTTACCAGAATACCCCCCACAGGATGTTTCAACTTCTAGTTGGCTGCTTTCCATTCCTCCACGTTCTAAAGTGAAAACATACTTCCCATATGATATTAATTTATCTCCAAATTGAATACTTAGCGTTGCAGCTATGGAATATAGCTCCCACTAGAATCTTGGTGGAAAAGAACACAATATTTTATTAGAAGGATCCATTGTATTATGACTAAGAACTCCCAGAATGTTATGAAATTTGATGATCTCTACAGAAGGTCTGGGAAGCATTTTCCCTCTGGACAAATGGTTTTTCTTCAGTGTTGCAAGGGAATAATTGCACACTTTGTCCATTGATTTTTTAAATATAATTTTTAAGCAGAGTGACTTTTAAATTTGCACAGACTGGTTTTAGGGAAAGATCTGAAGTAGGCTTATATGGTTTTGCTGGGGAGAAGTAAGTTGTTAATGTACATGCAAACAGGCCACTGTGTTAGAAACTGGGAAAAGATAAAATGAGCCCAATGAGTGTGATAAAAGAATCATATTCCTAGTTGTCCACAAATTAATTTCTGTCCAGCTCTTCCACTGAGTTAAAATAGAACATTCTAGAAAAGAGTGTTTGCAATCAGCTTGCCTCGTTACTCTCTATTGGAAGACTACTCCCCCCTCCCCCCGATCTCTGGTCAAACTTCTCCATTAACTCATCACCAGTTTCCTCAATATTTAATTTCCTGAGACTGGGCATTTGTCTCAAGTCCATGCTTTTTCCAGGCCATGTTTTGCCTTTGACATACTTTGACATGGATCCTCTGTGCAGCAACAAAGTTCTGTTTCTTGGGAGATAGCTGCATCTTCAACAACTAAAGGAGAGGAGTGACAGCTGAATTCCAGATGGCTCTGTTAATATACTGCAAACAGAGAGAAATTTGTTGGTTGCTCAGTGATACTAATTCTTCCTATAAAGAAGGAAGAAAGAAAGCTATGACAAGAATACGCAATGCATCCACAGACACCTGAATAGGATTGTCACATTTTGGTACATAGACTTTAAATTGAGATTTCGAGTGAATGACTGAGCAGATATATCATGACTGCCTAAGACTTTACGTATACAATCAATCCTATCCCCCAGCAGCCCACAGCACATAGCGCTGTTGATGGAGCACACGCTGCATTCTATGGGAGGGGTGACCAGACAGCCCACGAGAGGGAAGTAAACATCTTTTTTACTTACATCCCTGTATGCTGCTTGGCCTCCAGTGGGTCTCCTCAGACCTACATCAGCCATTTAGCTGGTGTAAGTATGACAAGTCTCAGGGGAGAAGTTCAGGGCGGGGAAAGGGGAATAGGATCTCAGCGTACGTGGCTGCTGCCAAGATCCCCCCTCCCACCCCCACCCAGCCCACTCCTGACCTCAAACAGCCCAAGATCCTCCCCTGATCCACCCCTGCTGCCATTGACCTGCCTGCTGTGGTGGGGCTTGTGGGAGCACCTGTCGTGCATGCAGGGCCTCTGACTGTTTGCGCTGTCAGCCCAGGAGTTATGGTGGCGGATCATGAGATTTGCCACCATCAGCCCCGGTTAGTATTGCACTGTTGTTGTTCTTCAGTCGTTAAGTCGTGTCCGACCCTTCGTGATCCCATGAACCATATCCCGCCAGGCCTTCCTGTCCTCCACTATCTTCCTGAGTCCGCTCATTTTCATGTTCGTTGCATCGGTGATGCTGTCTAACCATCTCATCCTTGGCCTTCCCCTTCTCCTTTTGCCTTCAATTTTTCCCAGCATCAGAGTCTTCTCCAGAGAGTCCTCTCTTCGCATTAGGTGGCCAAAATATTTGAGCTTCAGCCTCAGTACCTGTCCTTCCAGGGAACAGTCAGGGTTGATTTCATTTAGGATTGACTGATTTGATCTCCTAGCAGTCCAAGGGACTCTCAGGAGTCTTCTCCAGCACCACAGTTCGAAAGCATCTATTCTTCGGCGCTCAGCCTTCCTTATGGTCCAACTCTCGCAACCATACATTGCTACTGGGAACACCATCTCCCTGACTATACGAACTTTCCTAATTTGTGGTTGTGTTTTTTTTTAAGTTTTGCAATGAAATTCAGAATTCGAGCTGTCTTCCTGTATGACCATTGTCTTAAGAAGCACAGGAGCAGAAAGATGCTGTTCAAGTTAAATCTCCACCCTTTCTGTCTATTGTCATGTTTGTAAAGTTTCTCTTGAAGAAACTGTCCATAAGAGAGAGTGTGTCAAATAACTAGGTGAGTACAGTAATGTAATTTGGAAAGTTGATTAATCATTATCTAGCAAGATTCAAACAGAGTGAGCAGATAGCAGTCTTGTGTTATGTGTTCCCGTATTTATAGACCTATGGCATGTCACAGTGAGAGTCTTGATGTTCATATCATTTCCATTTGTTTTTCACCAGAGTAACTCTCCTTGAATTCAATGTATTCTCTGTGGGTTTGTTGGAAGATAAATTCCATGTACACGTTGCTGTTTGTTGCTAGATAAAACTCAGGTCACAACAAACCGAAGACTTTTGCTAAAATGTCCTTTTTTTATGACCGTGTGTTCTTCAAATGAATTGGGGTCCTGCACACTTCACAATTTCACTGGCTACATGAATGATGAATTGGACTCCTGTTTAGCTCTCCTTCCTCTGTTGATTCCTCTGTGGCTTCCTCCAAAGGAACAGAAGCAAGAGAGCTCTGCCTCCCCAGAAAGCGGACGCTGTCCCAGATGTATATTTCTGCTCTAATCAAAGGGACGGGTTTGTTGTTGTTGTTTTGCCTCTGTCTCTTTTCCAGTGGACGCTATCTATCCCGCCACCATCCGTTGAATGGTGGGCAGAAGCAAACTTACCCAGGGAGCATAGTTAGGGAAGGCATTGCATGAGATTCAGAAAGGATCATACCAACACAGGTCGTCTGGGGGTTGTATAAAGAACATGCAAATGGACATGCTGATTTGGCATATCTCACAGCCCAATCCTATCCCCTGCCTGCCCATAGCATGCAGTGCTGCTGATGGAGTGCACGTCGCTGCATGCTATGGTGGGAAGGCAACCAAGGGCTCAGTCCAGCCTAACTCAGGCACAGTTGAGGCCCAATTGTGGCCCAATTGTGGCCCAAACTAGGACCGAGTTAGGCTGCAACTGTGCCTGAGTTAGGCTGGAGGCAACAGCATTGGGCCAGGATCGCGGCAAAACTTACCGCAGAGGCAGGCAGGCTCCTGTGGGGAGCTGTCAGTCTTGTGGAAGCGAAGAGCCCCCTCCTCAGCCCGTCTGCGTGCACCTACCACAGCTGCTGCAGCGGTTGCAGCAGATGGGCAGCCACAGGCGGGCCTGCAGGCACTGCGCGTTTGACAGTCAGCTGAAGGGCAGAGGTTGTGCCAGTGCCAGCTGCCCCAGGGCACCCTGGGCATCAGCCACCTGCCGCAGGGGGGAGTGCGACTGCCCTCCCTCCTGCAGACTGCGATGCCACCCCCAAGCCACGGTGAGGCTGCACGTGGGAGTCATGGGGGGGTGAGCGGGGGAGAGAAGGGAAGGAGGGGGTGGTAACGGCACGCACAAGGGGGGGGGTCTCATGAGGTCTGGAACCGCCTCCGCCAGGACATGCCCGTGCGCTGCCTGAAGCCCTGGGCCTCAAGGGCCGTGGCAATGCCCACAAAGAAGGCATCCCAGCATGCCTTCTGCTCCGTGCCCCGGCCAAGACCGAGAGATGCCGTGGGCTTGTCTGCTGCGAGCGGGAAGGGCTCACGCAGCTCATCACACCCCCAGATGGGGCAACGTCGGCACCTTGCGGCAGGCGCTCTGGCGGCATGGGGGGTGCCAGCGTCCATCATCAGGGAGTGGGAGGGGAGGCAGGCACACTGACAGGGGGTGCTGGGGAGGGGCACGGGTGGGTCAGAAACAGACAGACAACACGGCTGGTGGGAGAGGGATACAGGGAGAGGGGTCTGCAGAGACCGATAGGGGCACAGGGGGCACTTCGCAGATGGAGGCAATGCAGGAACGGGCGCCTCTCATGCAGACGGACCGAGGGCGGACACGGATGCCGTTGATGGGCGGAAACGGACGCCGGTGACGGGCGGACAGAGGGCGGAAACGGACGCCGGTGACGGGCGGACACGGACGCCGGTGATGGGCGGACCGAGGGTGGGTGAGAGCCCCGGTTGCTGAAAGGGCTCTTCACGGACGTGGCGGACGTGCGCCACAGTGCCCGTCAGTGTTTGCCTGCCTGACAGGCCCCCCAACTCCCCCCTCCCCTCTGGTCCCAGAGGGTCCGGCAGCCCCCCTGCTGTGTTCTCCCAGGGATGGCTGTGGCGGACCCTGGCTGGGATTCATGCAGAGGCTTGTGTGCTGGGGCCTGCCTGTGTGGGTGTGTGGGGCAGTGCTTGTGCAACATTGGGGACATGTGTTTCCAGGGGCATCTTTATTGTTCTGGAACAGTGGCAGAGATGGCCGGGCGTGGCTGCCAGGGGTAGGCACAGCAGCCTCTAGGACCACAGCAGCAGCATCAGGCGAGCCCCATGGACCTGGAGATGCGGGCTCTTCCCCTGTGGAACCACGGCCTGCTCCATAGAAAGGGGAGGGACAGCAAGTAGGCAGCCAGGGCGGTGGGGCAGCAGCAGCAGCTGAGGTGGGTTGCAGGGCAGGCTCCCAGACCTCTCTGGCAGCATCAAGGCAGGTGACCGTGGGGCAACCAGACTGCAGGCCCAGGGGTGCTCCCCGGACGGTTTGTGGTAGTGGGCATTCCTGGGGGGACGAACAACATGGGGGTGTTCCATGGCAGCTGCTGCGTGGTAGCAATCGCCATTGAAGAGGAGCCAGTGTGCCAGTTGCAAAGGTCTGCAGGGAGAGAAATCAAACACAGCTGAGTGGTGTGAGACACATAGCCTGGTCTGCGCTGCTTCCCTGGGTGTACGGTGAGCATGATCCTGTAAGGGAAAGGGGTCAAAGAGAGAGACAACAACACAACTTGGGGGTCACAACCATGGCAATCCTAGCAATACTGACCTGTCGGTAGACCCTGTGGAGAAAAGAGGGATGGGGAACAGCTGGTGTCTACATATGGGTTACAGTTCCACACTCATGGCATTGTGTGCTCACATTAATACAGGCAGCTATGAGACAAGACATTGGTATAGAGGCATATCATGGCAGGCTATGCAGACAGCTATGAGACAAGACATTGGTATAGAGGCATATCATGGCAGACTATGCAGGCAGCTATGAGACAAGACATTGGTATAGAGGCATATCATGGCAGGCTATGCAGGCAGCTATGAGACAAGACATTGGTATAGAGGCATATCATGGCAGGCTATGCAGACAGCTATGAGACAAGACATTGGTATAGAGGCATATCATGGCAGACTATGCAGGCAGCTATGAGACAAGACATTGGTATAGAGGCATGTATCCTACCTATATTTCTCTATGCAAAGAGGCAGACGTCAGACCACATGTCAGCACAAACCCTGCACTTACCTGCTGGTGTTGTTGCCTGTATGGGGGGGGGAGAGAGGGGCTGGGAGAAAGACATGGGTTAGCAAACACTTGCATGGAGACAGCTGCCCAGGCACAGCAGTAAACAGTTTGGCCACAGGCAGAACAGCCCTCTCTGCCCTAGAGGGGGGCAGAGAGGAGAGAGGAGAAGAGAGAAGTGGGGTGTTAGAAAAGTTTTCAAAGTCCCACTTTGTGGCTGCTGGGGGACAGAACCCCACGCCACGTGCTGAGAGAGAGAGAGAGAGTGGAGGGCTGGGGCTGGGCTTTTGTGGGAAAGAGGCTGGGTGGGGCTGGGTGCTGATAGGGTAACTATTTGGGTCCATGTCCAGAGTTAGGCCACACCTGTTCGGTCCTAACTCAGGCCCAACTCGGGCCCAGGGTGTTAGAACTTTTCAGGAGAGGGCTGGTGTGGGTAAGGTAAAATGGCTCCTATGGGTCTCCTCACATTTGGGTCCACCCTTTTTGCTGGCCCAAATTTTGGGCCTGAGTTGGGCTCGAGGGGGCGTGTCAGTGGCTCTCCAGTGTCTGGAACCGGACCAAAATTCGTAACCGCCCCCGTCACACCCCCGACACGCCCCCAACACACCCACTTTTAGGCTGCAATTGTGCCTGAATTGTGCAATTGTGCCTGAATTGTACCGCAGTTGCCTTGGGCTGGACCGGGCTGCAATTCAGTCACAATTGCAGCCCAACTCAGGCACAATTCAGGCACAACTCGGTCCTAAAGCACTTGGGCTGCAATTGTGCCTGAATTGTACCGCAGTTGCCTTGGGCTGGACCGGGCTGTAAATGACCCTTCCTCAAAAAACCTTTTTACTTACCTTCCTGTATGCTTCCTGTCCTCCAGCAGGTCTCCTTGGATCTATGCCAGCTGTTTTGCTAAGGAGACGTGGCAAGAGGGGGCGCGAAGCTAACCCTAACCCTAACCCTAACCCTTTCCTTACTTACTTAATTAATTAAAAATTCCGGCCGAGGGGAACACTTTGAGCCCTTAACTTAACTAATTAATCAAAAAATTCGTTGATTTTACGTTGATTTTCGTTGATTTTTCGTTGATTTTACATTAATTAATTATTTACCTTGCTGGGGGGGGGGCTGTTGTGGGGGGTGGTGTCCCGGTTGGGGTTTTGTGAAATCTGGTAAGCCTAAGTTAGATGCACCACTCAGCCTTTGAAAAATCTTAGCTTTCCATTTTTTTTTTAATTTTAGTTTTTAAATATACAAAAGCAAGTGTCTGACTGTGGAGATGTCCTTGAAATGGTCAGGACATTGCGCTTTACTATGCTTTTTTAAAAAAACAATGTATTTATCTCCTTTTTAAAATCCTAAATCCTAACTGCGCCTGTGTACAGATGTTGCTAAGAGTAGTCCTTTGTTGGAAATACTTTTGATCCTGAATGCACATTCTGAGCTGTCATATCCAATATAGCGGATGCTGGTGGATAGTTAAAGGGAGAGGCGGAAGAGCAGAGCAGCATGGAAATGGGATCTGAAATGGGATTTATACTTTAATAAGAGAATGGCGACTGTGTTGGAACATAGCAGCATTAGGTGCCCAGCATATTCCATTGGCCTTCTGTAAAGGTACACGGAAAGGATTTAGCAACAAAAAGCCTTTGTTTGTCTCTTTAGCTTCACATTTTGCATTTGAAACTGACAGCGTTTGGAGGTACTCCATGCTGTCTTTTATATGTTCCCAAGACCAGAATATTCTCGTACGATCTCATTTCCAGCTGAGCCATCCTGTGGCCAAATGGAAACAATAGGGACAGATTAATAGCCCAAAATGGTTTAAAGAGAGAAAAAAGTCCAAGAATTTGGGAAGAAGGAAAGCCTGGGAAAACTTTTTGAAATGTATCATTTAGCCAACATTTGACTTCAGCATTTTCACATGAAAGGCAAATTTGTGTGTATGTGTGTGTGTGTGTGTATTGTTTTATCTCATCTCCAAATCCCCCAGTATTAAACTATTCCATAAGCGGCTTGGTTAAAAACACATTTTAAAAATCATTCGTCGTTTTATTTTGGGAGGTGGTGGTGACAAAAGATCTGCTTTGATGACTTCTAATTGCATCAATCCAAAATAACTGCACTGACTTAGATTTGCTGTTAACTGAGCCAAATTTGATCCCTTGGTTGGTTTCATATGCTTCAAGGTTCAACAGCTGCCTTACACTAAGTCAAACCATTCCTTCAACTCGCTCAATACTGTCACCATTTTCTGCCAGTGACTCTCAGGCAGGGCCGGCCCATCCATGAGGCCAACTGAAGTGGTCGTATGATTGATGGGCTACTTATGTGCTTCCGCTGCTCCTCTTTCTCCTTCCACTTCCTGGATTGAAAAGGAAGTATGGGGGCAGAGAGGAAAAGGAAATGTGGGGCTGCTGAGTGAAAATATCTGAGAGTGGGAGATGCAGAGGCTGGCACATCATTGGGTGAGGGGGCATCAGTTGGCATGCCTCTTCAGGGCATCAGTTGGTATGCCTTTTCAGGGCATCAGTTGGCATGCCTCTTCAGGGCATCAGAAGGTCCTGGGCCTGCTCTCAGGGATCCTAGTTTCTAAGCTCTGCTACTCAGGATTATTTCATTGGAAGGACACTGGCAGGCATGTTTGCCCAGCTCCGCCCCTTGCCTTGTACAGGAAGAGGCTGGGGGCTGTTCTATTGGATGGCTCCTGGGGCTGGGGGCTCCTGGGGCTGGGGGCCTGGGGCTGGGAGCTGGGGGCAGAACCTGAGCGCATGGAGGCTGTGCTACGTTTTGTCAGCCTCTCAGTCGCGCCTGGGGAAGCGTCGACCCTCTTACACAATCTGAGATTAGCTGGTTGCTGTTCTCAGGGGGGTACAAAGTTTCTTTTGGGCCCCTTCCCTACATATGAATTTGGCTCCTGGGCCCCCCTTTTTTCTCCAGGGCCCCCTTTTAGACCTGGGCCCGGGGACAAATTACCCCCTTAACTCCCCTCTCAGAGGCCCTGCCAGCTGGTGTCGTGCGAGCCGAGTAGGCAGCTTGGTATTTCCGGCGTCCACTCTGAGCTCGGCAAGGTCAGGGGGTGAGCCAGGACCGCTCCAATGATGCTTCACTAGCTCAAAGAGGCTGACTAGCTAGCCCCCTGATTGGAACGGGAGCACATGGCATGACCAGTCTTCCCAATGTGGTCCTGCTGCCCCGGCCCTTTGGGGTTGGCCGTGATAGGCTGACTGTGTTTTTTGACCTAGTCAAGCCTAGAACCAGGTGGCATATGCCCGTGGGGTTTCCTTGGGGTGAAACAGACGGTCACCACCATTTCACCCACTCAGAGTTTCCACATGACTGGGGGAAGGTCTTTAGTGCCCAGCAGCATTTTCAGTTATTGTTAATATTCAATAAAGGTGGGCCAGTCTTCCAACAGCCTCTGCGTGCGCAGGGGGGTGCTTTTTTGCGGGGTGCCCCGCGTTTTTTGGGGGGTGCTCAGGTAAAAACTGCAATCAGCTTGAGCCTCAGATGTAAAAGAGATGCTCTACTACGGGGTCATTCCGTACCACACTTAGCAAAGATGCCTTTTTGACCTGTTCATATGAAACAGAACGTTCTCCAAAACACATTCAGCAGCCGAACTAAATACTCTGTACAATTCAATTAGTATAGTAGAGTATTTCTGTGGGACTAAGGCTGCAGTCCAATACACACTTACTTTCCTGGGAGTAGGCCCCATTGAACACAATGGGATTTACTTCTGAGTAGACTTGCATAGGAGTGTGCAGTAAGAGGAGCCCAAATGATTAGCATGATGGACCAAGGAACGTCTTGCTGATTCTGCACACTGCAGTTGTTAAAATACGCAGCAGGGAGGCGCTCACGCCTCCCATGCTACTGAAACAAATGTGCATACAGGTGGGCCCCCATATCCACTGATTCGCATGCCTGCCTGCAGGGGAGGCAGGGTGGGGGGCCCCTCAGAAAACCATGGAGGGGGTATTTGCTCTTATCCACGGTTTCAAGTATCCACGGAGGGGCCTGGAACATATCCCCAGCAGATATGGGGGCCCACCTGTATATTGTGATGAGCAAAGACGAGCGCATATATATATATATTATATATAACAACTTATATATATATATATGAAAGTTCTATCAAAATAATTCATGATAAATAAAAAGGTAGAACATGATTCACCCTCTCCTGTACATGCAGTTGCCATGTGGAGAATTCCCCCATGGCTCAATGGAGTCCTTTTTGCTTCCTCCCTCCCTCCCTCTTCTTACCTGGCCTTGGGGAGAAGCAGGTCAGTGGGATCTACAGATGGGATCTACTCATGCTCCTCACATAATAATAAGACTTACTGAGTGTGCAAAGTGCTGAGCTTTCATTATCTTGATGCTGTCCTTATAACAACTCTTTATGGTAAGCTTCATTACCCCCATATTGAAGCAGGGGAAATGGTGGTACAAGGGAGGCCACCTCGTGAATGAGATCAGAGCAGGATAAGCAGGATAAGATGGGGATAAGCAACCTCCTGGTTGGAGGAGTAGGTTTTCTTTGTGCCAGGTGCAAGGGAGTGGCGACAAGATACAAGTATCTTATTGTCTTGTGTTCCCTGAGGTATCTAGTGGGGCCACTGTGTGATACAGGAAGCTGGACTAGATGGGCCTTTGGCCTGATCCAGCAGGGCTCTTCTTATGTTCATTATGTTCCTGATCAGGAAGTCTTGATTCACAGCTCAGATCCAAAGCCCACAACACTGGCATGTTCCCATCTCCCTGTCAAGGGCAGGTGATAGAATACAGCAAGTCCTTACTGAAAGTTGTTCCAAGTTCTTCTTGGAAACTGCGACTTTAAGCGAAACAACTTATAATTTTACCAAAGGTTAACTGATAAATGTAAATGTTCTTATGGAATTTTCCCATCAACTTTAAAACGAAACAACGTAAGCAAATGACTTTAAGTGAGGACTTGTTGTATAAACCTTCCGCTTTTGGATTTTCAGAACTTGGCAGGGATGGAAGTGGTGGGTGAAGGAAGCTTTGAATACGACAGCTTTCAAAATTAGTTGAATTCTTCTTTGGGGAAAAAAAAAGCTGTCCAGGGTGAGAAAATGCTGGGAAAGTATTGCATCTGTCCAGGAAAAAATGTTTTCTATAGTCTATTATTGATTTGTTTATGTTGTATTTAGTGTGTTAAATCTTTATGAGGCGCCTTGAGCTTTTACTGGAAATGTGGGATATACATTTCTTAAATAAACAAACAATGCCCTGGACCCATTACAAACACTTCCTTCCTTTAAAAAGAAATATGTTTCATAAGTATTGTGTACACAATATGTGGCTAACTGCTTCTGCTCTTTTGAAGGTACGTAAAAAAGGAATATACCTTCTGCTCAAAACTAGGATTGCTATTTTCTTTCTTCTGTTTTAAATTATTCTCGAGGAAACACAGTGTATGTACCTTGTTTCAGAATATTGTGGTTTTACAGAACAGACAACCACAATTTCAATCATACTTGAAATTCTTCTGTGGCAATCTCACCACAAAAACATGCTGCCCCACTGTCTGTCATTTATATAAAGCTGCAGAACAAAAAATAAGGGAAAAATACCGCAGAAAACAAGTAAAATTAACATGCACTGCCGCCATCACAGAGATCATCTTGAAAACTTAAACTTACTCTGTGTGTGTGTGTGTGTCTGTGTTTTGAGTGTAGTAGACAATTGTTAGAGGAAATTATGTTTTGTATTAAGAATGAAAGAGAAGGAAACAGCAGAGATGTTAGGCATTTATCTTGCATCTGTCTGCAAAATGAAAAAAAGGCGATTATGGAGCAAAATTAGATGTCAACTGTGAAGTAGAGCTAAAGCATGAGGAGTGTGTGTGTGTGTGTGTGTGTGTGTGTGTGTGTGTGTGTGTGTGTGTGTGGAGAGAGAGAGAGAGAGAGAGAGAGAGAGAGAGAGAGAGAGAGAGAGAGAGAGAGAGAAACGGCACACTCAGCATCTGAAACCAATGTTCCAGGGTGTTCTAGGAAATTTTCCACTTCCTATTTTTTAACGGCACCCATTAGCAATGTGAGCATGTCACACCAATTAGATGAATAAGATATTTAAAAACACAAATGAAATGCCACAAACAGATCGGGACAGCCAGTACTCTCACACAAAAACAAATCATTGGCCATAACAACTCTTCAGCCATCTACATATTAACAGTGACAGGGGCCACCGAAATGAATGAGAGGTTGGAGCTCTTAAGGGTTTGGTGGTGTGTTTTTTTTTTTTAATTTTTAGAAAGGGAAGACTAAGGAAAAGGGGGAGACATGATGGAGGTTCATAAAAGTATGAATGCTCTGAGTAGATTGCGAGATATTTTTCTCTCTCATAATACTAGAACTCAGGCACACTTCTCATACAGGATGCTGGACATGTCGAAGGACAACAGTGGGCTCACGCATGCCATCCCTTCTCCCAGACTCTACACATGCAGCCTCACGTGTGTATAGATGCAATGCACATACAAATGTATGTGCAACCCTGGAAAAAGCAGGCCCCTGATTGAATGGAAAGAGTTGTATATGCATGATTTACACATACGTCAGATCTGAGCACGTACAGAGGTCAGGAGTAAGGACAATGACCCTGATTCCTACCACTGGTGTCACTAAGGGGGTGCGGGGGGTGCGTGCGTACTCCACCGGGTGACACACATTGAGGGGATGACAAAGCCCCCCTGAGCCACCCAGGCCGCTCCAAGCAGCGTCCTGTTCTCGTGAGCCATGTTTCAACAGGCCTGGAACGCTTGAAAAATGCAACTGGAAATGACTTCCAATCACGTGTGGGAGGTCTTCTGAGGTGCGCGCCTCAGTATACATAGCACAGTGCGTGCCTCAGAAGACCTCCCACAGACAACCGGAAGTCGTTTCCGGTCGCATTTTTCAAGTGTTCCAAGCCTGCTGGAGTGATTTACGGAGCACGGGGCAGCTGGAGAAGTGGGCCACGGGCCACTCAGCTTCTACATAAGGTAGTACGGCGCTGTGACCCTCCCCACCACAGACTCGAACTACCCACGTTGAGTCAAATCTGCGAATGGCTAATCCACAGGTGGGAAGGGCCAACTATAGACCTCTGAATTCCAGATGCTGAGGACCAACAAAAGGCTCTTACTTGGTATGCTTCTCATAGGGCTTCTGTCTGACTGCTGGTGGAAGCAGAATGCTAACTGGGGACATCAAGCATGTGCTCTGCCACTCCTTGTGGTGCCACATGTGCCACAGTCCCTCCTTTTGGATGGTACTTTGTTAGCCTTTTATACTAGAATCTAGATTATTTAGCAACAAAGCGTTGCCATGGTCACTAACATAGATGAGGCCCACTCCTCCACTACTTGTCTATTTTTATGATGAAAAGATGAAAGAGAATACAGGTACAGCAAGTCCTCACTTAAAGTGGTCGATAGGTTCTTGGAAACATTAAGCGAAACAACTTATAACAAAACCAATTTTACCGTAGGCTAATTGATACACGTAAACAAGAGTTTACGGCATATTTCTGGTCACAAAAACATCATCCAACTTCTAAAGAGACCCAAAACACTTCTTATATAAAACATTGAAATAAATGTAAGCTTTCTGGACTGGAGAAAACCCACGCAGACATGGGGAGAACGTTCAAACTCTACACAGACAGTGGCCCTGGCTGGGAATTGATTTTTTTTTTCCACAACAACTTTAAAATGAAACGACTTATAACAAAACAACTTTAAGTGAGGGTTTGCTGTACAGTACCATTCAATACAATAACATCAATGCCTATTCTTACAGTACATTTACAGAATACACGTACAATCCCTAAATCCATCAATTCAAATCATTGCAATCAATTGATATGGAATTCAAATCATTGCAAACAATTGATATGGCTGGATATTGTCCTGCAACTTCTTGTTCCAGTGATTATTAAAAATCCATCTCTGGACAAACCCATACATCATATCATTTTCCTGTGTTCTCCTATAGGATATTAATGTAAGCCTCAATACACTCTTCCAAAGCCACTTCGGCCAAACTTCTATACTTTGTGACTCAGCAGTCTAGGGTGTTAAGGGGCTGCTCATCCATATTAGGTGGTCATTCAGATGCACCCTCAGAACCCAATCCTGATCTTCCCCTCTCCTGCCAATGCAGTGGTGCCAAAATGGATACCACTGCATCCTGTGGGGGGGGGCAGTTGTGGAGGTCTCCTCTGGCTAATGGAACAATTGTTTCCTTACCCTCCGCAGCGTAGGGGGTCTACTTGGACCTGCACTAGTTAAAGGTTAGGATCTAGCTGGACTAGATCTGATCCACCATCCCCCTGCTCCCATCACCACCCGTTCTGCCCTCCCCCACCCTGTCACTATGTTGTTTTGCCCTCTCCTACCCTGTTCCGCCTGCCTCTCCCACCACCTTCAGTGCTGGGTAGCTCCGGATCCGCTGGCGCTGATGGGAAGCCTCCAGCCTCCCCCCCCCCGTGTCCCGGCAGTGCGCTACTGAGCGTGCTGCAAAGCGCCTTTTATGACTGGTGCGGACTGCTTTACCGCAGTCCGCACCAGCAGAAGAGGCGCTGCGATGATGGCCAGCCCAGGGAGGATTGGGTTGTCAGAGAAATAGTAATTGCACTGTGTGCTATCTCTACATTCAGCAGCAGTATGCCTCTAAACACCAGTTGCAGAGGAGCATTGGTGGGAGAGAAGTGCATCTTTCTTTCCTGCTTGTGCACTTCCCGGAGGCAGCTGGTAGGTCACTGTGGGAAACAGGCTGCTGGACTAGATTAGCCTTTGGTCTGATCCAGCAGGGCTTTTCTTACATTCCTATGTTCTTAATAGTAACTTGGATCCAGATAAGAACAGGAGAAGTAGGCAAATGGAAGTGATTTTGTTGCAACTGCAAACATCCCCTCATTGTGTGAGTGGCTCATCTCAAGCAACTTGTGCCAAGCTGAACTTAACCAGCCTTTCACATCTAAACCGTGTCCATTAAATTTTTATTTACTGTGCCCAATTTAGCATGTCCTCCTCTCCCCACCAGATAAACACTGAGTCCATGCAAGAAGTATGAATGGCATGGCTGCTGGGCCAAGAGCCCACACCGTGTGGGATACTAAGTATAAAAACCATAGAGCGTGTTGACAAATGCCATCCTTGAATTTGGAAAGGCTCCATACAGTGCAGAATGTTCCTCAATTTGTCTTTGGCCCAGCTCAATAGAGTCTTTATGTGAAGAGCATCAAATGATAGAGAGAATTGCTTTTACAGGATTGGTCTGCCTTGCAAACCTGAGCCAGGGAGAATGCAATAGTTTCTAAGGAAGAATCGTTGCTTTTCACGCAGGATAATGTGGTTACCACCACATAGTTGGATTTCAAGAAGACTCTTATTGAAGACATTTGGTGGTTTCAGAGAAAAATAGAATCATGCTGCAAAACATCTTTTTTAGTTCGTTTAAGAAAACACACGCGTAAGCACACACACACACACACACACACACACGTGAGCGCACATGCCAAGCTTTTACTCTTTGCCCCCTCTGAGAAAGCCCAGCCATGCACAGGATGCACCAGCTCTCCTAAACAGCCAGCCGTTGCATCCTATGTAGACTTACCATACGTCCCGGAATGGCTGGGACCCTCTCGGATTTCTGGTCCTGGCATCCCAGGAGGTATGGTGCCATCCTGGATTGCCGCCGCCTGCCGCCTCCTCCTCCATTTTCCTTCCAGGCCGCACAAGCGGCCTGGGGGCCCTTCAGAATGAAGGGCTCCCTGGCTGCTTGTGCACGGCAATAAGGACGAAAATGGCGACAGCACCAGCGGCAGCAAAGCTGCAGAAAAAAGCGGCGGCGGCAGACACCGTAAGGGGACAAATAATTTTTAAAAACCATTTAAAGAAAAAAATCCCAAAACCAGAAAATTTTTTAAAAAATTGGTGCCCAAAAATCGGGTGTGTGTGTGTGTCCTGGATTGGGTCACCAAAAATATGGTAAACCTAATCCTAAGCAGGACACCGTCTGCATCGGCAGAGCTGGTGCACATATCAGGGGAAAGGGATGTTCGTCAGCCCCAGGGACCCCAATTGGCTTCCTTGGATGTGCACCAGCTATTTTGCCGGTGCACATCCAAGGGGCCAGTGTAAGGCCGGCCAGGCCTGGGAAGGGGCGTTGGATATCAGCGGAGCGTGCCGCCGATATCTCTGCCCCTCTCCCGGCGGCCCAATCACCCCTCCCTTCCACCCTGGTCTTCCCCCCACTAGCGCCACGTACTCCATGGGTGCCAAAAACGTGGCTTATGGCATGTTTACAACACCAAACGCCAGCAGAGCGGCAGCTCCGTCGGCGTAAGGCTATGCTGGATTGGGCTGTTTTCATCCCTCATTTACTGCCAATGTATTTCACTGTCAACCAGAGTTCATGTTCCCGTTTATCAATGGAGTTTGCAAAGCATTTCTTTTGTGCTTATTTTACTTTAGGATAAAGTATCATCTCTGTGCTTATGTCAAATGTTGGGATCCCCAACAGAGACATATCTGTGTTGAAGACACTTCACTGGCCTTAATGAACAGAATTCTTTTTTTAAAAAGAGCAGAAATTGTTATGACCTGCAACTATATGACAAGAAAAAAATCATCTTCAAACGGGAAAAAATGTCATAAAAATTGTTTATATTTGTTAAAATCAAATAAAACAATAAGATCTAAAACTGCATAATGTTTTGTTCATACGCTAGTTTGAACATTGTTAAATGCAAACCTAACTGGCTGGAAAGATGTTACCAGACCATGCTACAGCCAGCATTATAAAAGCAATCTCACTTCACAGGAGTCTTCAATTGAATCATCAACTCAGACCCAAGGAGTCAGCTGCCTGCATGTAACTGTTAATCACCTGCCTCCGTCTCAAGACATATAATTAAAGCAGTGCTTTTAAAGAAAGATATATGATGCCACCCTCCCAGGGGTCATGCCAAAGGTTGGCCAAGAACTCACCTGGCTGGCTGGACCCCTAAACACTCAGTACTGGTGGCATTAGTAGCACCCAACATGCCATAAAAAAATGGGGCAGAGGCAGCATGGGGGACCCTATGCAGGACTTTTCCCCAAAGACTCCAGCACTTTGGCATCAGCACTTCCAACAGCATTGACTATAGCAAGCTCTGAAAAGCTGCATTCCTTTGGCTGACACGAGTACATGGCATTGATAAGACTGGCACATTTCAAACATGTACTGAGCCAGATGAGAAGAAAACCACCGCAGTGCTTGATAGGCTCAATAAGAAGTCAAAAGCAAACTATGTCCCCTCTTCCCAACAATGTTTTATGGCATGATCCTATGTAAACATAGGCCAGCGGAGCAGGCGCTCCGCCAGCCTAAGGTGTCGCAAAAGTGCCTTAAGGCACTTATGCGGCATCTCTAGAGTAAGCAGCACCAGCGTGGAGGCCGGCATCGCTCACTCCGTCACCCGCCTCTTCCCCCACTGCCAGACACAGGGAGGTGCTGCACTAGGCATCGGGAGGGCGTTGGGAGGGTGTTGGGAGGGAGGGCCAGTGTGGCAGGGGAGCAAGTCATTGGCAGGCCCAGCCTGGGAGGGGGCAGGGATATCGGCACCAGGCTGCACCAATATCCCCATCCCCTTCCTGGGCCTGGCTGGCCTTACACGGTCTCCCCGGACGCACACCAGCTAAAGAGCTGGCGCACATCCAAGGAGGCCCATTGGGGCCTCCGGCACTTACACAGGGGGAAGGGGACGAACGTGAGCCCTGGGCACGCTGGCCACATCCTACACAGGATGCAGTGGCCGGCCGTTTAGGCAGGCCGCTGCAATTAGCGCAGGATTGGGCTGCCCATTGTTTCTCTGGGATCTTCGGGGGTAGATTTGAGCTATTGGCTATTGTACCCTGCAGTTCCATTCGGCCCACCTCCTGTTCAATGTCTATTTGAGAGTGCTGGCTGAGAGATGGTAGTTGCTTTGAAATCATGTGCCTGGATGGCTCTTTGGCATGTACATCTGATGCAGAACACATCAGCTCGGCTCATGATAGCATGGATTGTAAGACGTATGTCACACAAGGGTTTACATGTCACAAGACTGACCATTATCACCTTTCCTCATTCTTGTATGCACTGACTTCCTGCAGTATTCCACAGACAAGTAAAGTTGCTGATTTTGACTTTCCAAGTCCCACGTGGTTCAGGTCATACAGCCATTTGGCTAGCTGACATATGCTTCATTGGCCCATTTAAGGACATATGTCATTGGCTCTGCCCTGCATTTCACTCCACCTGGTTTCATTTTAACCTGGAGATTTTCACACATTAACCTCAGAACTGGTGCATGCACAGTTGGCCACAGCTTTCAGTTCCATTCATTCCCATCTTGTTTTCCCCCTCCATGTTTTTATTGCACATAAACAACAGTATGCATTGATGAAGCACCGCACAAAAGGAATCAAAGGCAATGATGTGCCACGCTAGGACATCAATATTCCTTTGGCATGGTGTTTCTTCAATGCACAGCGTTCAAAACTTCGAGGAAAAAATGGATGAATTGAAGGAAATGAAAGCTGTGGGGTATTCACAATGGTCTATAAAAAGTTCCGAAATAAACGATGAAGAATGGTAGATAACTAATGTGTTAGTGCCATTCCACAAAAGAAACCACAAAATACAGTGAGAAGTTCAGACGGAAAATTTTAGAAGCATTCCTGCAACTCAACACTTAATCGTAGGCTTACCAGATCTCCAACCGGGACAGAGTGCTAGACCTTTAGGAGAAGGATTGTGGGCAGGTGTAGCTTGTTAAACCTTAGAGCACAATCCTAGGCGGCATGTCTACTCAGAAACAAGCCCCATTGTGTTCAGTGGGGCTTGCTTCTGAGTAGACATGCCTAGGATTGTGCTCTAAGGTTTAACAAGCTATACCTGCCCACATTCCTTCTCCTAAAGGTCTAGTACTCTGTCCCGGTTGGAGATCTGGTAAGCCTAGTTAATCGGGGACAGGCTGTTGCTCAGTGGGAGAACACATGCTTTGTATGCAGAAGGTCTGAGGTTCAATCCTTGGCATCTCCTCGCAGGGCTGGGAAAGACCCCTCTCTGAAACTGTGGAGACCTGCTGCCAGTCAGGGTAGACAGTATGTGGACCGACGGACTTATTGAATAGAAAATATATTCCTTTGTACTTGAAAACAGCAGCTGAACTTGTAAACTGACTCCACCGAAAAGCATTTTTTGGAGGTTATGTCAAACCACCCTTTCACTAGAGGTCACCACTATTTTCTAAGGGATTTTCATATACTCATTTTCATTTTCAGAGGTTGTCTTTTAATTGGACTGGGAAGGGTAGTGCTGCTGCTGGTATTTTATCTCTATTGTTGCATGGGGTGTTGTGTCAGTAGTGTAGCTGGTGGGGGCCCCCGCTGCCCCCCGTGGGGCGGCGGGGTGGCCATTTTCTAGTGCCTCCACTGGTGAGAAGGGTGGGTACTTGGCGAGGCAGCAGAGGCGTGTGAGCTGGGCCCTCCTGCCTGCCCTCACCTCTGTATGGCTCTAATTGGTGAGGGCAATGTGCAGGTGTGTGTGGGGCCTCACATGGGTGCGGGGGGGGGGTGTCACGAGGCATCATGATGTCATCCCGGCCCCGCCCGGGCAGTGGCCAGTCTAGCAACACCTCTGGTTTGTGTCATTTTTCTTCTGATTTATTTCAAATATATTTGCATAATTTCTGTTTTAAAATGCAGTGACTCCCCCTGCCCCTTCAGAGTAGTGCAGACAACAAATCTAAGTGAAGATATATTTTCATCTTTCCCACCGTATTGCTATGTTTGACTGCTACTGCTGTACAAACAAGACTTCTGTGGCACCTTAAAGACTCACACAAGTATTGTGGCATCACCTTTTGTGCCTTATTTGCGTGCCCTAAATGTAAGCTGCAATGTTGGGCTTCACAAACGACCCGAATCCTGCTTAATTACCCTGAAAGCGTCTTTCTATGTAATGGAAACGGTGCTTCAAAAATAGACTAGCTATTTTTTGAGATGAAGTGTGAAAAGGGTCTCCACAATAAATCAAAGCTACATGATCCTTTTAGGCAACACATATTCCCTCTCCCCTTGCTTTATGTTGCCTTGGCTCCTCATTGCTCCCCAGGCAAAGGAGAACAAAAAGGAGCCAAATGGTTGTTTTATTACTTGGAAATTTCTGAGATATGTCTCCCAGCACTGATCCAACTGTCTTAATTGACCCAAGAGCAACATGTTTCTGTCTTTATCAGGTTGAGTTTTTACAGTGTGGCTCTGCGCAAAAGCCCTGGCATCATCTCCCAATGGCTTCTGCTGTTTAGGAGTTGCTTAAATGCAGCTGCCATGCCATTTGGACATGAACCCAGGACAAAGGTTTCCCAGTCCAAACATCCCACCCCATTTTCACATTTGTACAGGGTATCTTGCACCCTACTTATTTTAAGTTTCTCCTGGCTAGTTTCCCAGATGATCCGTTACCAAGAGAATTGCATAAGGCTGCTACTCAAACGACCCTACATTGGGAGTGCGCGAGATGTTTTTTCCTTTTCGTTTCGTTACTGTATTCCATTCGTTTTCATTATTAAAACCCTAATTACTTTAGCTTTTCTTTTTGGAAACTTGCATTTGTTCCACAACAAATATCAGCCACTTTCCTTACCTCCATTCATTTTTTTTTATTAAGAGGGGAAATGGCTTACTGGTACTGTGTGGCAAAACATTAACATTGCCATTGGCTCAGAGGATGAGTCTTTTTAGGAAAAGAGGATTGGGGCACATTTGAAATCCTTGGATTTTTTTCCCCCTTGGTTTTCTTTTCTTTTCGAAAGCCAAGTCAAGCCCAGACTCCAGATCCATCTGCTGGTTACGCAAGGGACTCCTCCAGAACTCAAGACGATTCCAACTGGAAACTCACACCAAGTACTTTATCAAGCTGAGACAGTCATGAAAAATGAGGACTAAAATCGCCTTGAGATGTAGAAGTATTTTATCTGTGGGATTTTATCGTCAATATTCCAAGAGAGTGTGCCCATAGCCTGTAATAGTTGTGGTCATGTGGGAGAGCATGCGAAGAGTATTTCCCAGCCACATTTGCCAGATCCAAAATGTAAGAATAAGGAAATCTTACTGCAATGTCTACTCTCTGTATTCCAGTGGGCTGTAGAGTCCTGAGGGTCGCTTCAAACATTGTACATGGGGAAAAAAACACGTCCTGTATAGGAAAAAGAATGATAATTACAGGTAACGATCACATATGAGTCTATTTTGCTATTAGTAGAGGCACTGGGAAGCTGTAACAGGACAGGGACACCTCGTAGATATCTTCAGTGAAATCATGTTTTGAACCACTGGGATCCAAATATGGAGTCTCCTACATTTTAGGCTGTTGCCCCTTGTAGTAAGCCACAAAACAGGCAGAGTGGAGGAAGAATGGGGCCATTGGCTTCTTCCCTCGGGCCTGTTCCGGCTATAAATACTTCCAGGTCAGGCTTGGGTCATTGACTTTCCATTACATAGAAAGAAGTACACCTATCTTTGTTGCTCTGTCCCCCGTCCCCCCCGGTATCTACACTTTGGACACACTACCGGGCTCCTGATCTCATTTGGGATTCTCTTAGTAGCATCAACTTCAGGTCTGAGGAGTCCCTTGGCATTGCAACACATCTTCCATGGCCCCTTCCTATGTGGATGGGCCCTGTCATGGAGAAGGAGGTTGGTAGATTTTCTCCTGCCGCCATAGGTGGCAGTGGCAGAAGTCAAGCTCCTCTACCATGTCCTCTTCTAATTGTCTCCCACCCCCACCCCTCACAGTGATATAGCATGGAAGGAACATGCTCCATCTATCATCTCTGCTACTTCTCCAGATACTTTCCCCTCCATGGATTAGCTTTTTCTCAGAGGCCCCTGTGCTGAAGTCAGGGCCTTCAGACAAAGCCCATTTGATGGTTTGGAAAGAGATGACAGAGCAATTATTTCAGCCAAGAGAGCCATGCCGTCACCAGGGGCAACCCAAGATGAACTGCTGCCTGGCCTAAAGACCTTGCCTACACCACTCCCAACCTGCTGACATCCCCCCCCCAACGTACAGAAGGTAACAATCCAGCCCCACACCTTCCCACATTGCTCTTGCCTCAGGTGGTTCGTTTCAACGTTCAGGAAGTGCGGAACCCGCTGAGAGACACTTGGATTAGAGTGGCTCCGTCTGTGGCAGGCTGGAAGGAGGTGATGGCAGACTCAGTGTGACAGGCAGGCACCCCGAGTCTTTTCCTTATTCCCTGTGATCTGCCACCTGATGCAAGCCACATTGGTCACACTATGCATGGGCTGGCTATGGTTGCCACCATTGCGCCAAGGTGGGATGTGGCCTGGGGCTGGCACTTTGGGGATTGGCAGTGAGTCTTCTGATAGCACAGGGCTCCTGGCAACTGCCTGAAGAAGCTGCAGCCGATGCTGGCCCTGCTAATATTGTTTGCTGTATCCAGACTGGCCGCAACCTCAGCCAACTCTGACCTCAGCTTCTTTTGTCCTGTGTCCTTGACTCCCTGTTTGGACTTATTTCGCTTGAGGTCCTGCCTGAAAACGACGTCTGTTTGTTTCTGTGTGACCCCCCCCCCCCCGGTACATCTGCTCAAGTGCTCTATCTGGATCCTATACTGATCCTGCTAGGACAGTATTTCTGAAACTGTGGGTCGGGACCCACTTGGTGAGTCACAACCTGATTTGTGGTGGGTCCCCCAGAGCCTCCAATGAAAAAAAGGTGATGGAAAGATCAGATAAGTAATTGCCTCAAGCCCTGAAGCTATTCAAAAATCAGATAGCTGCTCATAGCCCTTCAAAGAGCTGAGCTCCTGCAGTTTGCAAACTTGTGTAAATATAGGGAGATAAATGTTTGAGCGTCTTTGTTCTGGTGTTTTTTTTTCCCCCAAGTCTGTCAATGACAGGTAGTGGGGGCACGTGAAGGCCCTCTAAATAAGCCCCTCAAGCCTTGAGGCAACTCATTAGATCTGCCTCATTACAAGAAATGGATTGAGGGTTGTTGTTGTTTTGCAAAATAAATACATAAATACAATACTACTTTTAAATAAATAAATATATTATTTCTTTCTAGATCACTTTTTTTAAGTCTTGTAAAGCTAGGTGGGTCCCGATAGAGTGCCATTTTTAAAAAATGGGTCCGGGTGCAAAAAAGCTTGAGAATCACTGTGCTAGGACTCGTGCTTCAGCTTTCATCTGCTCAATTGCTTACCCTTCAGCTCTGAAAATTCATTAAATCACTACATGTGTTGCTCTACATGTGATTTCTGCACCATTTCCTACACAAAAGTGCCTTGCATATTGAGAAAATGCCCTAAAATGAGAGGTTTTAATTAAATGCTTTGGTAGACAGGTAGGAATGTTCTTGGCCATTAGGGTCATTAGTGTCTAGACATTAGGGGCTAGTCCCCCTTAGACATTAGGGCCGTGATGGCGAACCTATGACACACGTGTCACCAGTGACACGCGGGGTCATTTTGGGTGACACACCAGTGTTTCCCCCAGGGCCTCGACACACCTTACATTTTCTCAAAAGTTTTACAGGCTTGTCTTGAACATTTAGTGCAGAGATTTTGGTAGACCTCTTTCAAATTATTCTCTAGTAAAACTCAGCAACAAAAAAGTCACTAATTGATGTTAAATAAAATGCAATGTGTTCTATAGTTGTTTTCAGTTCAATTCAAAATTACTATTAAAAGTAGCAATAGTCAAAGTACTATTAAAAGTTGGGGGGGGCACACCAGCAGTCAAGTTAGGCATTTTCAAAAAAAATTGACACACCAAGCCCAAATGGTTCGCCATCACTGCATTAGGGTCTAGTCCTGATGTAATGATATACCCATTTTCCTTTTTAAAATGATCATCTGTATTTTTGAATTTACATCAGTCAAGAGTCAGAGTACACCTAATACAATAATTTCATTGTTGGAATGACTTTATTCCTCCTGGAACACAAGAGATTCAACGTTTACCCCCAAATCTGCAGAGGGGATTCAAGATAACCACTCTGTTGTGGATTCTAGTAAAGTTGGTCTGAACATGCACACAAGTGGAGAGTGCTAGCATCATGTTCAGCTCGTGCTACCATTTTCCAAGGGATGAAATCAGGAAGGATTATGTAAGAGCTGGCCCATGTGAAGAAACCCATAATTAGTCCCACCAAGGGGAACATTACTGGCAATAACTGCATGGAAGCAAATCCTTGCTGGATACTGCTTGAACCCCATAAAGAACTTGGCACCAATCTCAAATTATTAGTTGTGTGTCAGTGTCACTAACAAGCTTTACTGAGCAAACATTGAGCCAACATGAGTGGAACATGCTGCACTTCACACCATTGAACACCACTGGAACAGAGAACATTTCAGTGGCACCCACTAATGCCTCTGGCACTATGCGCACTTGGCTCTCTGTGCTAAACATACAAAGCTGAATAAGGGTTTGTTTATTTTTTACAGTCCTTTTACCTCCAAAATTCTGTTGTATTCTGTGGGAATTTCAGGAGGCAGGTATAAAATTAGACCCACACATTTTTCAAGATCAGCTCCGGAAATGAGCTTGTATAGGACTGGGCTTGGTAGGATCTGGCCATATCTCTGGACTGGGTTCAGAGCAAGAGAGCTGATCCCAAAAGAGCTCCAAGGCAGCAAATAACAACAATACAGTACACAAAAATACATTTACCGTAAACACTAACAGACTCAGCAGCATAAACAATGTAAAAACCAGTTAAAACAAAAGCTGTCTAAAAGGCTGGGCAAATAAAAAAAAAGGGCTTCACCTGGTGTCAAAAAGAAAACAAACTTGGTGCCAGGTAAGCCTCCAATGTGGAGCAGAAAACTATATACATTCATGGCATCAGGGATGACATGGAAAGTTGAATGGGCTGGAATACTTAAGTACCGAGTTCCTGGAGGCCATATTGCTGGGCAGGGTTTAGTGATGGCTGCGGGATGGCCCTTCTGGGAAGGGTTGCCTGGTTGGAGGCACCCCCAAAACTGAGATTCAGGAGGAGGAGCCTGGTAATGTCACATAGTCGTGTACTCTTGAATGACCAAAAATTCTGGTGGGAGCCCCACAGCAGAGGGATAACAAAACAAACAAACAAAAGAGCCCCCCCCCAAAAAAAATCAGGGAAAAATCCACACATTTAAAGAGGAGTGTTTCTCATTTTTCCAGTGGGAAAAAAACGTAATATTTTCTCTTTCAGATATTATGAATTGGATTAGAATAATATTATAGATAGTCAGTGACGCTGCTGCAGAATCAATGGGAAGAGGTGGCATGGTGCACAAATACTGCACACTAAATTTGGTGTGGAAGGGAGGGGGAAGCATGGAGGTGGACATGCTCCAAAACTCAAGCCTCAGGTTGGAAACCTGAAATCTGCCAACCTAGGGAAGAAGGGAGGGAGCTGCTGCTCTTAAGGGCCTTTATTGCATTCATAGGGCAAACAAGTCTGAGTCCTAATGTGACCATTATTGTGTTACATAAGCACAGGCATCACCTGTTTAAGAATAACAGTAGAGGGTTGCCGTGCTTGGCATTTCACCACCTTAAATACACATGCTGGTAATTTTGAAGGGCATCAGTCCAGTGAACTGGGGTCATTAGATTTCCTGATACCCAGAGAGCTGAAAGCTGTGGTTTTTAAACCAGTTGAGGTCCATAATGTATGCACAATTTTAACATTCTGCATTCCAATAAGCTTGGGGGGGGGGCGCGGAAGAGTTGGATAAAGCAAGGCTTTACAGATTAAAATGTGGGATTTGTAGCCTCTGAAATACAAGTAGGAACTTACTTAACATAGGGTCCTTTGTATAATGACCCAGAACCAAGTCTATCTGAGCTTGCTCCTTACAGCCCCCCCCCCCTAACATACACAGGCATGTACCCTATCCAGCTCTTGTTACAAAGACCTCATCCTTCAAGTCCATGGTCAAGATGAAAAATTTAAGTGCATGTGTTGAATATAATTTCATGTCAACATCATTCAATGGGCAGGAATGTTGTGCTTATTTTACTATATTCTAACCATAAATGTGTAATATTTGAATCAGCCCCTAGGAAATCAGGATATAATGCAGACAGTAACCATGGGTAATGAACACCAAGTTTATATTGGGCATTTTTTTTTATTTCTGATCCCACAGCATTTTTGGTACCGTATTTCTTCGAGTCTAAGGCGCCATAGATTCTAAGGCGCACCTTTACTTTCAGTACCACCAGCAGGGGAAAAAAAATCCATCGATTGTAAGACTCACCTCCCTTCATTGAATCTACCCGCTCAGCACCAACTCTCCCCAGCATGTCTCCTGCAGCTGAGGATGAGCTCATCCTCCTGCAAGCTGAGGATGAGTGCACTGCCAGAAAGTGCCATTTCCTTCGTTACCTGGGCTTGGAGGAGCTTCAGGGAGGCTTGCACAACCCTCTGCAGGCCTCCCTGATCTTCAGTTTGGCGAAAAACAGCGATTTTTGGCCATTTCTGGTTTTCACGAAAACCGGAAATGGCTGAAAATCACCATTTTTTGCTGAACTGAGGATCGGGGAGGCCTGCAGAGGGTTGCACAGGCCTCCCTGAAGCTCCCCCAAGCCCCAGTAAGTAAGAAGTTAACATTTTGGGGTGCTTTTTGGAGACCTTCGATTCTAAGACGCACCCCATTTTTTTGAAATGCTTAATTGGGAAAAAACATGCGTCTTAGAATTGAAGAAATACAGTATTTGGTGCTCAACTTTATCTCTGCACTCATAAAGACTAGAAACTAATCTATTTTTAAAGGAAGGCTGAGATTTTCAGGAAGTCCTTGGGCTGAAGAAGTATGCTTTGGGGAGGGTGGAATAGTGCTGTCTGAGTGCTGTGCAGCATCCACAAACTTACTAGATGGCCTTAAGGAAGCCACTCCCCCTCCTCAACCTCAGCTTCCCAGCTGTAATCTGTGGATAATGCTTATTTACCTTTCAGGGTTCCCACAAGGATAACATCACGATAATTCATGTGAAACACTTTGCACAATCAAAAAGTCTCTCTCTCTCTCTCTCTCTCTCTCTCTCTCTCTCTCTCTCTCTCTCTCTCTCGCTCTCTTTGTGTGTGGGGGGGGGGGGTAACCAGGCCAAGGAGAGGTAAGTAAAAAACCATTTTACTTGTGCCTCAGTAGGCCTTCTGGCCTCCTATGGGTCTCCTTAGACACACACCAGCTATGTAGCTGACGTATGTCTGAGGAGAGGAAGGGGGTGGGGCGGGATGAAAACTGGGGGTAGGATCATGCACTTTTGCCACCAAGATCCACCCCCTCCAGCCCGCACCCTGTCTCCTGTCTTCCTCCTCCCCACCACCTCAAACCCCCTCCTCGCCCACAGCCCGCCCCTGCTTCCGTCATAGGCCAGGGTCCACAGCGGTGGGTGGTGGCTCCAGAGCACCTGATGGTGGCACATCTTTCGTGCCATTGTAAATAGATTTACGGCAGTGGATCATGAGATGTGCTGCCATAAAAGGGGGATAGAATTGGGTCATCCGTAGCCTAAAATAATAGCCCAGCCTTGATGAAATTAAAGGCAAATGCCTGAAATCACAAATTGCAATTCATCTGCAGTGACGGATTCCTGCATTAAGACCAGGCATTCAGGTGCGCAAAGGCCAGCTGAAATAAACCCTCTATCAAGAGAAAATGTGCACACTTAGCAGTGTTGTGGGGAGGAATTACAAAGAATGCCCCCCCATAAAAGGAACAATCAGCTTTTACTCATGAGATAGAAGCAAGTGGAGGGTGCAGCAGGCATCAAGCTCAGCCTCCTTGCTCTCTAGCCTAACCATTAGGCAATGTTGCAAGGCCATAATCATTATAGAGATGACAACTTTTAGCTTCATGAACAGGGCTCAGTATCAAGGCCACTGCTTCCATTGCTTTCAGTAAAGTCAGAATTCTAACTAGAGCTGAAACAAATTTGGCCCAAATTCCTCTTTGAATGTTGATAGTTAATGCTCTCTGGATGTGAGAACCGTTTGGTAATATTTGCCATTCGGTATCTGCATTCGACATGAAGATTTCGCAACAGCTGACAGTATCTGACAGTTGGGATTCGGTAACAGTCAGCAGTTGATGGGATATAACAGTCCAAATCTAACGGTATCAGACAGCTGACCTGCAGTAGCAGTCGGGTTTTGACAGTATTTGACGTGTAGCAGGGGCTTGATAGTGTCTGAGCTGGCATGCCCCCTTTCAACTCTTTGTACACAATTATATGGGTTAGCAAGCTGCACCCCTCTGTATTACTAGATAACTCCAGTATTTGGAAACAGGCACAACATTCTGTGCAGAAAGTAAGATTTAGTGACCTTGTGTGTGATCAAAGGTGCACCCATCTAGTGGCTCCCTGCAATATTTGTTAACTTTTCAGAGGCATGAATAAAAATCTAAAGACTTTGCATCAGGAACTGAAGAAAGCCAAGTTATCTGAAATTGCTTTTAAGATTGTATTAATCATATATCCAAAGGAAGAAAAAGGTATGGCTGAAGATGCCTGGGGAGGGGATGCTTCCAATTAAACTTGTAAATTTGAGCGGAAGCTTTCATGGCCCGGTATAATCTTGTGAGAAATAGGATATGCAGGTAAGGATGCCATGTAGTTTTTTCTTTAAGAAGCCAAGAATAATTTGTTTAAAAAATTCCACAATACTGACACGCAGCTCTCAAAGTCCGTTCAAAGGGTTGTGATCAGGACTGAAAATTACATTAAAAATCCAAAGCTGAAGATGTTGCAAGAAGCCAACGTTTCGTTCCTATCCAGGAACTTTTTCGAGGGAACAATCTCAAGGATTGGAAGCTGGTTACCAACAGCACGAAGAAGCCCAGGTTTTAAAGCTTAAATGAGCACAGGAGAAGCTAATTAGAGGCAGAACTCAAACCGGAAGCAGCAGGCTGGTTAACCCTGTAGTTAATCGGAGGCTATACGGGGTTAACCAGCCTGCTGCTTCCGGTTTGAGTTCTGCCTCTAATTAGCTTCTCCTGTGCTCATTTAAGCTTTAAAACCTGGGCTTCTTCATGTTGCTGGTAACCATCTTCCAATCCTTGAGATTGTTCCCTCGAAAAAGTTCCTGGATAGGAACGAAACGTTGGCTTCTTGCAACATCTTCAGTTTTGGATTTTTAATGTAATTTTCAGTCCTGATCGCAACCCTTTGAACGGACTTTGAGAGCTGCGTGTCAGTATTGTGGAATTTTTTAAAAAAATTATTCTTGGCTTCTTAAAGAAAAAACTACATGGCATCCTTACCTGTATATCCTATTTTTCACAAAATTAAACTTGTTTTTTTTTCCTAGAAGGCATCAGCACACCATATTTGTGTGTATTTCTAAGAATATCTCATGATGTGATTTAAAACATGAAAAATCATATAAACTGCTCTCATCAATAATAAAATCCTACAAAAACTGTAGTGGAAATAAAGCCTGACTCAATTATTTGTGTTGCAGTACATTTTGTTTGCTATCTTGCAAAGCCAGTGAAAAGGCTGGAGAAAAGAATTTGATTTCCACCCCCTCTACAAAAAAAAGTCAATGTACATTTGAAATAAATTTATAACTAATGGATCTGTTAACCCCCATCATTGTATTTCATCAAAAGTGATCCAAATGTACAGTCTGCCTGCCAATGTACCATTTTTGTTCTCACTCTATTAAATTAAGGAGTTTTTTCTGGCTATATATCAAGAAGAATGTAGAAGCCAATCCAGTTCCTGATGTATGCAATATTTTACTAGTCTCTGCTGCCTACAGGTGCAAGAAGAGAAGAATGAGAAGCCAGAGGGTGGGTAACACCCTCCGTGGTCATTGCCCATAGACAAGGATGTGCATGAAGGTATTTAACATTTAAGTAACCTTTCCAACAGCAGCGCCTGCAGCAACGAGCAAGAATATAACAAAAAAAATTGCTATAACACTTTTATACTGATAAAATCTCAAACTCTCGGACTTTCCATACACCCTGGCAGAAACTCCCTTATGAGGAAAGGCTACGGCGTTTAGGGCTCTTCAGTTTAGAAAAAAGGCGCATGAGGGGGGACATGATTGAGACGTATAAAATTATGCATGGGATGGATAGAGTGGATAGTGAGAAGTTATTTTCCCTCTCGTGCAACACCAGAACTAGGGGACGTACACTAAAACTGAGTGGGAGGGGAATTAGAACAGACAAATGAATTCTTTACCCAGCGTGCAATTAATTTGTGGAACAGGATGTGGTGATGGCACCTGGCCTCTATGCCTTTAAAAGAGGGTTAGACAGATTTATGAAGTAAAAGTCCACCACAGGTTACAAGCCATGATGGGGATAAGCAACCTCCTGGTTTTAGTAGTAGGCTATCTCTTAATACCAGATGCAAGGGAGTGGCAACAGGATACAGGTATCTTTTGTGTGCTCTCTGGGGCATCTGGTGTGGCCACTGTGAGATACAGGAAGCTGGACTAGATGGGCCTTTGGTCTGATCCAGCAGGGCTCTTCTTATGTTCTAAGCAAGTGTGCATTCTCCTCTTCCATTTGGTCATCACCTTGATTTCTTTACTTATCATCTTTATATCCTAGCTTTCCTCCAAAGAGAACCGTAACCCTTTCAAGTTGACACTTCTGGACGTGCTTCTTGTAACACCAGCATGTGCAATTTGCATGCGGAAGTGCAGTGTTCCTTCCAGTGACAGCTTATCTGTAAGGTTGACTCAGGCAGTCACTTCAGGCAGTGGATTGGTGGGGAGCAGGCACTAATCTCAATCCACCCACCCATTTGCCTTCGCTGCTCCTCCTACCCATTTCCTGAATTAGACAAGGAAGAGGGGGATGTAATAGAAGAGGAAGTGTGGATGAGAAGAGAATGGTGTGCTAGGGAGACACTCTAGCCAATCACTCTTCTCTCATCCACACTTTCTCGTCCCCCTCTTTTCCAATCCAGGGAGTGGGAGATGCAGTGGCTGACGTATCACCAGGTAAGCCACGGTGGCACTTGGCCCACAGCTCAGGCTCTGAGACATCTTAGACCAGCCCTCATTCCTTTCACACCACAATAGATATAGGGGACTTTTACCCCTCCATTTCTGTTGTGCTCTCTATTTGAGCTTGCACCTCTCAAAAACAAAACAAAAAAGAAAAGAACATTCGGACAGCAACACTGACAACAGTTGACTCCTGTGGTAACCATGCTGCGGTTCCCCCCTCACTCCCCCCCAAAGCAATGTGTTCTACATTATTAAATGTGTTCATTTTCCCACAGGAAAAATACAGGTGGCAAAAAAAATGGACGACAACATTGTGTGAACACCCTGTAAAAACTAAGTGGTCAGTCTCAGAGTAAACACACAGTGCCCACACTTTAGGATGAAATATAGCGACGGGCCCAAGGCTACCTCATGAGCTTCCTGGGACTCACGCTACTATGTGGAGTAACATATGTTACTCCACATAGTAACATATTTACTCCAAGTACTATGTGGAGTAAAAATCTGAGCAGAATACAGTTGCCAAGAAGTCCCACATTCAGAGTTTCCCTGTGTCTTGGGCTAGAACTCCCCATTTCAGCTATAAACATGCTGAAAAAATGACAAAGGCTGTAAGGCAAAACGTTTATACTTATCCGTTTTAAAAAAAATATGATTATGAAAGATCAAAAAGGTAAAAAATATATTTCTATTAATTTTATACAATACAGCCATAGACTGTTAGGCCATGCTGCTATCGTATGTCTTTTCAGGAAACTCGAGAAACAACATGAAGGAAAACAAGGTGTTGACAAATTGATCCGAATATATTTGATGTTTCTGCTTCTTGCATCTGACAGGTAAAGTTATGCATCATGATGACGCCTTCCCGTACCTTATTGATCCAATATATGGATGAAAACTGATGTTCTCCTTTGCTAGTGCATGTTATTTTGGTGGCTAAAATAAGAACAGCAAATCTTTTGTTATTTGATAGCAGAGCTAAGGGAATCAA
Organism: Plestiodon gilberti rubricaudatus; assembly: GCA_026170595.1. NCBI lineage: Eukaryota > Metazoa > Chordata > Lepidosauria > Squamata > Scincidae > Plestiodon > Plestiodon gilberti. The sequence continues at coordinate 224,178,375 of JANXHW010000002.1, forward strand.
TCAGTTCCACAGACAGCAAAGCTGAGTTTTGTTAAGAACTTGACCCCCTGACCCCCACCCCGGTTTTATTTAGGCTAGCATTCGATGTCTGACATGGTGGGCTGACTTTTAACTTTTAACTTTGAACAAATGGCTTTTAACAACTGTAAATAGAGGTGACCCACTGGGGTTGTTTGTTTTAATTGTTTTAATTTTTTAATTGTTTTAAATTGTTAATTATTTTAATGTAGATGTTATTTTAATGTTGTAAGCCGCCTTGAGTGCCCTTGCCGGCAGAAAGGCGGCATATAAATTCTTTAAATAAATAAATAAATAAATAAATAAATAAATAAAAACAAGATAACAGGGGAAAAACTAATGATAGTTCCAGTGGCATCACTAGGGCTTGCGTCACCCGGAGTGAGAGCTCATCGTTATCACCCCAGTGATGGAACTAGGGTTGGTGTCACCTAGTGCAGTTACTCCTAGTCTCACCCCCATTAACTTTATTAATTTTAATATATAACAGTACAGGTCACCCAACAAATCAGTAACTAACAAAAAAACCAATGGCCAACTTGATGGTACTCACACAACTGAATAAGAATTCTAGTATTAGCTCTGATACATAGAAATGAGAGCTGACTCATACTAACACCTTATTGGTTCCATGCTGTGTCATAATAACACCTCATTGGCTCTCGGAACAATCATTCTCATTGGTCAGTTTTGAGTTAAGGAAATCCACTTTTTGTTACTTAAGGCAGTTGTGTTTTCCTTTTCTGGTTATTTGGTCATAACATTTGATAGAATACAGATACATGGTTTGCTTCATTACATTCTGCATTAAATTACCTTTCTAATGATTTATAACATGAAGGTATTATTCATAACTACAAATTTTCCAAAAGGTTTCCACAATTTTGGCCACTAGTTCAACCCCCCTCCCCCGAGGGTGTCACCTGATGTGGTCCACACCCCCCCGCACACCCCTAGTGATGCCACTGGAGAATTCTAGTCAAGGTAGGAGAGAGCAACCCACAAGCCTTTGAAATAGCAACAAGAAATAGCAACAAGGTTTACTGCTCCCCCTGCTGGTGGGGGTGAACATATACAAACACACCCACTGAATATATACTGGATGGCTCTGTGCACATGCTGTTGCTCTTCCAACAATATTGGTTATGAATTCTGTGCAGCTTGACTGGAGTCATGCAAAAGAACTGCTTACATAATAACTTTAGTATTGGGTTGTATCCAAAGAAAGTCAATCATGATTACATGCCATGGAATCAGTTCTGGTGCCAGTTTGCTGGGAGTCATGGGGCAAAGCCCTGCACTGAGCCCCCCCCCCTTGGTGCCTTCTGGTGCTTTGGGCGCTACCATTGCCACTGGTACTGAATTTCATTAATTTCAATAGTCAGGATTCATTTTCTTTAAATACAGTCCATTGCATTTCCTGAGTGTTGGTACTAATTGCTGTTTTGCATGTAGCATTCCAAATTTTTGCTATCGAATCCATATGCAATTACCTTACACAGACAGGCACACTCTGGTGTGCAGTGGGAAAAGGGCAGTAAAGCTGATATGTACCTTTCCAGGTTATACATAAGAGATTTGCACTCACATTCACTGCGCAATCCAGATGAAAACTCCGGCACCGGAACAAGCGTTCCGGTAGCGGAAGACGTCGCAAACGTGCTGTAAGGCACGTTTGCGACTCCTTGAGAGCCGGGAAGGCCAGTGCAAGGCTGGCCTTCCCAGCTCCGGCGCTGGGAGGACCCCGCCAACGCCAGACCCAGGTAATTCAGGATCCAGCAGCCGGGAGGGTGGTTTGCTGGGCGGGGGAGGGTGGCCATTGGCCCATTGGTGAGCCGGGAGGGTGCGGGGGACGGCCTTCGGCTGTATCCTGACCCCCACCAGGCGCCAGGGCCTTTACACTGGCGGAAATCCAAGGAGGCTGATAGGGCCTGCCCCGGTTTACACTCGGGGAAGGGGACGAGCGTCCCCTTCCCTGAGTAGACCTCCCACCTCGTCGCCTGACGGTCCGCGGTGTACACGGGATCCAACGAGCGGCCCTGGGCCGCCAGCCAGATCCTAGTTAGGATTGTGCTGCCCGTGCCTTACAGTCCCAGTAGGGTATTAAAATGGTTTGCATAGTCTCTGTCCCCCTTTAGCACTTTTACGGCACACAGTGTTTTGTAACATCTTCTGTCTCAGACCCTGCCCAGTTATTTCTACCAACTTGATGATCTGTGCCTGCAGGGGAGAAAAAAACCTGCAGGCAGTACATCAAGGGATTGCTAGTGTTAGTGGTCTGGTTCAGATGATATGTCGGCTAGCCCCTTCACAACAAAAGGTGAGAAGCTCATGTCTGCCAACCGGGGGGGGGGTAAAGGGGGTAAACTGTACCTGGGCCCAGGGTTGAGAAGGGGGCCCAGGAGCCAAAGGAGGGCCCCCAAAAATGTCCTAGGATCTCAGCTGGCCTCATGGAGATTGAAAGACTAAGGCCAGGCCAACCAGGAGGCCAGATCTACTGGGCAGGTAGACTTGGGTGCCGCATCGGGAAGCCTGGTAGACCTCGGCTCCGGAGACTTTTCCGGCCGTTGCTGCCCACCCCTGCCCCTCCCCCTTTGAGAAGGGGCCCAAAAGAAACTTTGTACCCCCTGATAAAATTCCTCTCAAAGGCCCTGCTGCCAACAATCTGCTGACAAACTCTTGTCATTTCCCATATAACTGCGTAGAGCTTGGTTCAACCAAACTGCCCCTCAATGCTATTATGTGGCAACTGGAGGGGTCAGTGTATTGTCTGAATTGGCCCAGTGTAAAATTCATGGTGACTCAAGTATCAGTTTGACGCTCATGCAGGATCCCTGTTGACACCAGTTTAAGAGCTCCCTGGATCAAAGCTTTTGTAAGGAACGAGATAGGGCCAAGGTATATATATGGGATCTGTTTCTCTGGATATATCTACCTCCTGAACAGGCTAACTATGTGTATGTATAGGCACACAAACCCTCACACCGCCCTAATTGGTAGTACTGCCCTTTCAAATGGGAATTTTGGGCTCGAGGGCTGATTGTCTTGGTTAACTGAATGACTCACAAGAATGAAAACTAATCTTGTAAAGAGCCTGTAGAGAAAAATTGCAACATACTGGAAGGGAGTTGGTGTAGGGTAGCAGTTAAGATGCTTCCCTGGTTCAAATCAGGACTTCCCTGGTTCAAATCTCACCTCTACCATGAAGACACTAGGCGGCCTCGCTCTCAGCCTCAGCTGCAGTATGGGTATATAATAATACTGTACTTACTCATGAGTCATGTTACAGGGTTGTTGTAAATACTACATCAAGACTATGCTTATGAAGCAGTTTGCACACTCGGAGAGTGTTCTACACTTGTCTAAGCATTAGTAAGGGATTTGTTCTTGTACAATGAACCTCAGCCATTTTCTTCTCTCGGACCAATTTCCCACATGTGTCTTTTGGAATGGAAGGAATTGTGTTGCCTACACAGAAACAAGGGGGCAGCATCCAAGACAGAGGTAAAAGAAAGAGGAGGCAAACTCCAAGAAAGTGGAGCAAAAATATAATTTAATTGAAATGTCTCTGGAGGCCCCACATGTTTCTGCAAAAGTCTTCTTCTGGGGCGCAAAGAAAATGCCTGGCAAGTTTGCTTCCTCTTTCCTTTTCTGCCTCCTATTCATACATTACCTTGTGTGCACATACTGTACACTCTGCATGCACTGTACATAGACTTTTGATCTGTATGGGGAGTGCAGCTGCTGTAACATTGCATTCAACACATGTGTAGCAGTACACACAAGCTGTATCCTACACTGAAGGGGCCCTGTCCCTAAGTTCACTTTTGAAAGGAAGGTATGTGCAGACATTCACACAAAAATATGTATGAATATACAGATACCTGTACATATGTGTACATCCATATGTGTGAATATGGATTAGCCGACCTGAAATGACCCTGGGCTCCCCTTTCAAGAAATCTCAAACTCCAACATCTCTCATGCTATTGTTCTATATGAACACAGGTTGGTGCAATTCCTTTATTTTTGCCCTTAAAAGCTGCATTGATTGCCTTTTATTTCCAGTATGTGCTTATGACATGTGCGGTTTCCATCAAATGCTAATAGGTGTCCTCTATAACAGGCTCTATTCCTTTATAGAAAGAGAGTCTTAAAATAGCCTATCATAACAGCCACGGCATGTTGGCAAACATCACCTTTTGGCAGCCTCCCTAAGACCACTGTTGTCGAAAACAGGCCACCTGTTGTCCATTTTGTATCAAACGCGATCATTTTAACATCAGGGAAAACTGGCACTCCTCCAGACAGATCTCTCTAATTATATGCTAAATCCCAAGCAGCCAATGACTATGGCTAAAAGAAATTTACAAAATGTTCTTTAAATAACTAATTGGGAACTAATTGGGACAAGCTGAGATAAGCTTATGGGTGAACCACAGCGCACATAAACTTTCAATATTTGTTTTAGAGATTTGCAAATTCTAATATTAAGGAACATATGAAGAGCCCTGCTGGATCAGGCCAAAGGCTCATCTAGGAAAATGCTATCAAGGAATAGGTGCCCAGGCTGCAGTTCTAGGCACACATCCTAGTGAGTACAGAACTCAGTGAGATTTATGCCTGAGTAGGCATGTGAAGAATTGGACTGGTAATGCTGCAAGCAATGGCTTCTTGTGCAAGAGGGCTTCCAATGAATAAAGAGAAAAGGTTTTGCAAGGGGAACAAAACAGACCCCCTGGGCTGTGTAACATAGTGAAGCAATTGACTAGTTTATTGTTTTATAGGAATAACCCAGCCCTTTTGCATAGGTATTATGAAGCGCAAATGCATGCTGCACGCCCCACGTAACCTATGTGGGGAGAGATCATCCCAGGGCAGTGAGATTCTGCTTTGTATCAAACATTGAAATGATCTGGAAGACTTGACCTTAAGGATCCAGGGTGTTTCCATCTAGCTATTGAATACAAGTTAGAAAATTGAATACAAGAATACAAGTCTTGAATACAAGTTAGAAAATATGAACCTGCTTTACATTAGCCCAGTGTTTCCCAAACTTTTTCGACTTGCGGCTCCCTTGACCTTTGGCGACCATTGGCTGTGGCTCCCCATGACATGATGTGGATGCCTGCCAATTGGCATTGCACTGTTTTCTGAGAGGATTCTGTGGCGCTCCCCTGGCTAGTTTCCACGGGTCCACTGGGAGCTGCGCCTCACAGTTTGGGAACCAGCCCTTTTCAGGGGTGTTACTATGGGGGCCGTTGCTGGAGGGTTGGCCTCTTTGAGCCTGGCTGAGTCATGGAAGTAATTGACAGTGACGTGGTGACATCATCACATCACCGCCAATTCCGCATATGCCCCCTGAAGGGGTGACACCAAGGCAAGTGGCGCCTCTGGCCCTTTTCAGACATTCCTTTTATGTTCAGTGAACACAAATTGTGTCTTTGTGTACATGTGTGCATGGCAGTGCAGTGGTGGGGGGAGGAAACGTGATTTCAGTATGAGGCTTCAGTTCTCACCTATGCGAATTCAGCAGGACATCTCATTCATTTGAAAAACTGTATGTACAGAGATCGCCAAGAGGGCCATGTAATTGGGAAGGCTACTCAATCACATGGAAGAGTTCTCTGTGTATTCAGTTATTTATAGGGAGGGGAGAGTGCCTACCGATACGTTAATAAAGTCACAACGTTTGGGAGCAGAACCTGCCATTGCCACACATGTGCCAGTATTTATTAGAACTGAAGGGGCAGGAGGTTGGCTAGATCTTTTAACTGGAGCTCCTCGTAATTGACCTTTGGACCTTCTGCATGCAATGCATGTGTGCTCTTCCACTCCTTCCTATAAGGTAAAGGTGACCCCTGACAGTTAAGTCCAGTCGTGTCCGACTCTAGGGTGTGGTGCTCATCCCCATTTCAAAGCCGAAGAGCCAGCGTTGTCCGAAGACGCCTCCGTGGTCATGTGGCCGGCATGACTCTCCTTGCCGCAGCGCATAGCATGCAGCTGGAACACGGAGCGCTGTTTACCTTCCCGCAAGCGGTACCTATTTATCTACTCGCATTAACATGCTTTGGAACTGCTAGGTTGGCAGGAGCTGGCCAAGCAACGAGAGCTCACCCTGTCGCAGATTCGAACTGCCGACCTTTCGATTGACAGCTCGTGGTTCAGCGGTTTAACCCACTGCGCCACCCGCTGGCCTTCCTATAGCTTGGTATAAATCTGATTGATCTCCTGGCATGCAACGTGTTGTGCAGTTTTTGCAATCATTATCATTCCTGTTGTACAGGACTAAAGAAGGCAATGACTTCTCCAAGCCAGCCCAGTGGCTGAGTCAAGATTTGAAATCTGGCCTGCAAAGCAAGTCCAATGCCCTGTGCCACCTCAGTTTGTGTGCCTTAGCAGAGAAATATCCCAGATCCAGGTGTACTTGCAAAATATCACAATGCACACAATATCACAATATCACAAAATATCTAGTGAAGGGAGATGGGTCATTTAAGAAACGAAGCTTTGCCAGGAAGTAGACATTTCACTGGTAGCATATTTTTATATCAGGACACATTTGGAGGAGGAAGAAAATGTATTCTCTGTTTGTAAATTTGCCTCTCATGTGAAACATTTTGTATCTCCAAAGTCCTGTCTATGTTACTGGGAGCAGCCAGGGCACCAATAAAAATGTTGTTCTTGCATTGGGTTTATTTTCATATACTTGGAGAATACCTTAAATGGTTCACTCAGCCTTCTAAACACACAATGTACTACAGATCTCATTCATATTCTGGCAATGGCACAGTCCACTGGAGGAATAGTCTTGCTTTTAAGACACTCTGAGGCACCACAAACACTGAACATTGCACCTGGAACGGAACAATCATATTTATGATTTGGCAAAGCAAGATGTTTATGTGGGAAATGAGATGGAACTCTCCTTACCTTACTCAGGGCACGTCCACACTATTCATTTAAGAAATCCTGGAATTTGTCATCGGAGTATATGAAGTTGCCTTATCCTCACTCAAACTGCAGCTCCATCTTGTCCAGCCTGGCATTGCTTACTCACCAAGATCTCAAGTAGAGAATTCTTTCCCAGCCCTGTAACATGAAATCCTTTGAGCTGGAGATGCCTGGGATGGAACCTGGAACCTTCAACATTCAAAGCATGTAAAGGTAAAGGCATCCCCTACTTGAAAGCCAGTCGTGGCCGACTCTAGGGTGCAGTGCTCATCTCCATTTCTAAGGCCAAAGAGCCAGCGTTGTCCGAAGACGCTTCCATGGTCATGTGGCCGGCATGACTAACAGAACGATGTTACCTTCCCGCTGCAGCGGTACCTACTGTATTTATCTACTTGCAATTTTTTGCTTTCGAACTGCTAGGTTGGCAGGCACTGGGGCAGGAGATGGGAGCTCACTCTGTCACGCGGCACTCGGGTCTCGAACTGCTGTCCTACCAACCTTCTGGTCTGCAGTTCAGCATCGTAACCACTAAGCCACCTCCCTTCATGTGCTCATGTGCTCAAAGCATGTGCTCTACCACTAACGTATAGGAAGGCTAGGGATCTTTAACACAGAGTCCTCCGGACCTTTCCAAAGTAATAGGATTCACAATCCTTAAAGGAACTGTGATAGATAAAGCAGTTTCGTTCCTTCATGTAGACGCGCCCAGAATGAACTAGAATTAAATCCCCAAGTTGCACTGCTCCGTTGAACAGATTGTGAAACGTTTGCTTAAGTGAAGCAATTGGCTTAGACTTCATTGCAAGTGAGGCAGTGAATAAAACTGGGCTGGACAGTTGCCAGGGCTGATCTCCATGCTGAATGCTCTGCTGAGCAATAAACACCCACCGTCCACGAGAGGCTGTGAGGCATGGCAGGGTGTGATTCCGTGAGCAAGGGTTGGCCATTGTTCCCAGATGACGGGTGGCTGCCTGACAGATCTCCCCCTGTGGAGACATGCCTGTAACATTCAAAACTTGAAACAAGGAAAACACTGTTCACTCTGTTCTGCTTTCAGCCTGAACTTCCGATATCCAGTTGCTTAGTCCACAAGTAAACAGTTCTTCGTGAACTGAAGATGTGAAAAAGGTTGTTTATAACAGATCATTGTCTGTTGTGACAGCAATCAACCTCCCTATAGAAGGCAAGGCGTGGGGAGATAAGCCTAGCCCAGGTTCTCAATTCAGCCAAACCCGTCACCGTGTTTCATGCTCAGGTGGTTCATGAGTTCTGAAAAAGGTCACTTGTTTTTAGCAATCTTCAGCACTTGTGAACACAGCCAGGGGCTTTAGCGCTGGGGCCACTTTTCACCTCTTTCCCCTCCCCCTCCAGCATACATGGCCTCATGTGCCCATCCTGCCACCGAATCCTATTGACTCCTATAACCCACATGTGCCATTTGAAGTGAATGTTGCGATCGGAGGGTATTCGGTACAGCTTGATTACAGTTACTTTTATGATGTGTAAGGTCAGTCTTACTTTAGGCACAGAGTGATCAAATTCATTGCAAATTTGCCCAGGTGGCCCTATGTCAAAGTAACAGAAGGCAAAATAGTCCACTGATCGATATTAGAACTAGGCTGTCTAAGAACTTGAGTTTTCAAGAGAGAGAACACCCTCCCTTCCCTCTTCCCGCAGCTTGCCACTTTGCTGGAGTGGGAAGGGATTTTGAATGGCTGGACCAAGTGGGGCTGTCTGGGTTCATCAGGACCAGCCTAAGGTGTTCTGGTGCCTGAGGCAGTGTTCCGACTGTTCCCCCCCCCCCTTTGCCTGGTGATGTACCAGCCTCTCCTCCACACTTCCTCTTCTGCTGTGTTCCTCCTCTTCCTTTTTCCACTCCAGGGAGTGGGAGAGCAGGAACAGTGGGTGGGTAGAGATGGGCTCCCCCAGACAATCTGCTGCCTGAGGCTTCCGCTTCAGGTGGCCTTGTGATGGGCCGGCCCTGGGGCTGGTGAACAGGGGAAGGCGTAATCCAAATTTGAATTGGCCCAGAATAAAGTGAGATATTGGGGGGAAGCGGCTTGGCTTTTTTCTGAAACAATCTCACTTGAATGGGGGAAGCTCACCCTTCGCTAATCAGACTCTTTAGACCCTTTTAGCCTTTACAGTATTCCTTTATGTGTTTTTATAAGCAACTTTTCTACAAAGATTTTCAAAGCTGCATGCATGCAAAACTTAGAGATCACCCCAAAAATCAACAACAAAACAATAAGAGTAACAGGACAATAATTCATGAAGACTTTCTAGAAAAAACTTTACAGTGGGCAGAATATTATCTGTTCCATCGTACGTATAGTATAGTCTGCTATACTATTATACAATTACAGTGCAATCCTATGCATGTCTACTCAGAAGTAACTCCCACCGAGTTCAATGGGAGTTACTCTCATGCATAAGATTGCAGCCTTACAGCCCAATCCAAAGGCAAGGGGAAGGAAGTTGGGTAGAGTAACCCCTGTCCCTGAGGCCTGAACCAGGGGAAAGGGCTCCGGCTCCCAACTCGCAACCCATGCTCTCTCTCTCCGCCCTTTTGGACTGAGAGCACCGCTGAGAAGGAATACCCTGTTGCATGAGTAACCCCGATGCGGGGACCCCACACAGAGATAGATTGACAACACTGAGAGGTCCCTTTTCCCCATTTCAACATGCCTGATTTCATCTTGTGGCGGCACCCAAAGAAGGATCTCTAATGAATTCAAGCCGTTTTGTATGGGAGAAGACGGTCCTTCAAGTTCCCTGAACCCAAACTGTTTAGAGCAGTGTTTCTCAAACTGTGGGTCAAAAAATCAGATAGCTGCTAATTACCCTGCAAACAGTTCAGTTCCAGCAGTTTGCAAGGAGCTGAGCTCCTGCAGTTTGCAAGCTTGTTTAAATATAGGGAGATAAATCTTTGAGCGTCTCGTAAAGGTAGGTGGGTCCCGATAGAGCAAGGGTGGGGAACCTATTTGTGGTGGAGGGTCATTTATCCCATGGGGAAAATGTGTCGCGGGCCGTGCGCCCCTCCACTGCAAATGGGCCCCTCATCGCGCGCGCGCGCCCACTCCCCCGTCGTGCGCATCCACCCCCACCCCTATCGCTCTCACCTTCAGCCTCTGACCGGGCCACTGCCGCTACCGGCGGCCCCGCACTCACCTCGGCGCGACTAAAACTCAAACCGGCTGTTCTGTACATGCGCAGAACGCCACTAAGAGGCCAAGAGAGGGTGTCCTCTCTTGGCCTCTTAGCGGAGTTCTGCGCATGTACAGAACAGCCGGTTTGAGTTTTAGTCGTGCCGAGGTGAGCGCGGGGCCTCCGGAGCCTCCGGTCTGGTCTCGCACGGGCCGGACGTGATGGAATCGGGTCCGGTCTTACATGGGCTGGACTGGATCGCCCCGGGGTCCGGAAATGGCCCACGGGCCGGAGGTTCCCCATTGCTGTGTTAACTGCTTGCTATATCAGGGCTTAAGGTGAAATGTGGTCTGATGACTATTTAAACTGCTTCATGCCACATTGGAATTCCAACAGCGGCTTTCCAATGCAAAATATTCTCACAGCAGGATTATTATTATGGTTCTTAGGCACTGCCTGCCAGATGTTGGTGGCTGGATTTGGCCTGTTGAATATCGGAGCCTTCCCAAGGACCTTGGATATTCACAGATATTTCAGTAAAATGTGTGCTGTTCCAAATAAGGCTGCTTTCTGTAGTCGGTGTATAGTGATTTCATTTACACATAGTATGTTCAGGTGTTTTTCCAAGTCTTTTGGTATTGGACCTAGAGCTCCGAAAACAATTGGTACAATTTAAAACTTTTTCTAACATAGGCATTCAACTTCAATTTGCAAATCTTTATATTTTGTGATTTTTTTCCCCCTGCTCTTTCAATTTTCACATCGACAGGCATTGCCACATCCACTATCCAGATCTGCTTCCTTTAAACAATTGTCAAATCCGGGGTATTGTGATCTAGGTGTTTGTTTGAATATGGAAAAAAAATCACAAATTGTTCACTCGTTCCTTTTCAATATTTTTTTTAGCTTTGTGGTCTCACTAATTTTTGGACACTGGAATATTGTACTTTTTGCAGAGCTTCCAATGCACCATTGCTATGACTTTATTATGCCTTTCCAAATTGTCTGTCTGTGTGATCTTCTTTCAGCCGCACATCAGGTGGTCTACTGTTTCCTCTACTTCTTTGCTCAATTGACACTTGCTGTCATGATTTTTCAATCGGGATCTTGGCTGCATTTGTGCAAAGTGATGCACAAAGTGATTCTCTTGTGCTGCGAGAATCAGGCTTCTTCAATGTTTCTGTCTCTAACCACTGCCAGGTCTCTTCACTGTCGATTTTACCTTGGATGTTCTTTAGGTATTGGCCATGCAACGCCTTGTTCTGCCACCATTCCCCTGTTCTTTTCGATATTATTATTATTATTATTATTATTATTATTATTATTATTATTATTATTGGCTGTGTTTGCATTTGCAAGAAACCCATCTTCTTCCTGAGAATACAAAATTTACAGCCCAGTCCTAACCAACTTTCCAGCACTGACACAGCTGCAATGCAGCCGAGAGGTAAAGGAACAAATGTTCCCTTACCTAGAGGGGGCCTTCGTGACAACCTCCCATCACAGAATGCAGTGCACACTGCATTGGCACAGCTGCATCGATGCTGGAAAGTTGGTTAGGATTGGGCTGCCAATCACCTATTCATAAAAAATGACATTCAGAGGAAGTGGCTCTATGCTTAAATATGCACTCCACATTATCTCTCATACTTGCCAGAAAACCAGAGACATTGCAAGTCTATGCAGCTGGAGTCCCTGTATACAGAACAAAAGGAAACAAAGTTATCCGGGGTTTATTGATTTGTGAGTTAATTGTTTTCAACTTCATCCCTTTGCTCGCTGTGCTGTTTTATAATTAACCTCCCCTTAACTTTTCCAAACCATCCACTGGAAACATGAATCTGCAAGTCATTCTTGTAGTGCAGAAAGCCAATTGCCTGGATAGAATCGGTCTCTCCTTTTTCTGATCAGTACTGATGAGTCAAGAGGCACCACCCAAATCTCCCACATATACATAATCTGTTTTCCTTAGGCTTTGACTTCATCTAGTTGTTTTTGTTTGACACAACAACAATGGCCATATACCGTATTGTCCCGAGTATAGGACGCTCCTGATTATAAGTCGCAGTTTGGTGCTATTTTTTAAAGAATACATTTTTAACTTTTTTTAACTTAAATATACACATTAGTAGAACAGTACAGCTTTAGTACAGTTAAAGGCATAGGCACCCTGTCCCTTATTGAATCTGGGCACTCTAGTATTAGTAGCCTTCCCAGATCCAAAGGGGGACAGAGTCCCTACAGAGTCAAAACCTTTGGAATTTGGGCAGGTGTAGCTTGTTGCACCCTTCCATGATGGTGAGCTGCCCCTGCCCAAATTTCAATGAACAGCACAATCCTATGCATATCTACTCAGAAGTAAGTCCCACTGCATTCAATGGGGCTTACTCCCAGGAAAGTGTGCATAGGATTGCAGCCTAAAGGTAGGCACTCTGTCCCCCTTTGGATATGGTAAGCCTATGCAGGAGCTCTTGCTCTCAACTTTCAAACTGTACTCTCAACTTTTAAACTGCAAGATCAATAAATATCTTAGTTTCCAGAGAGTCCTGGGGTTGAAACTTAAGGGTTAATTTTTTCAAATGCTTCCAGAGGCTGCTGAGAGATAATGATCTCTCATGGTATTCAGCCATTTAGCAAGTGATTAAGAACTGCAAGGAAAGGCTTAAAAACACAGTGCTTTGCAGTTTAAAAAAAAGAGAGAGAGAGAAAGCCCCGTTTTGCCTTTGAAAAGAGACTCGGAGAGGCTTGGTTTGAAAGCGCTTTGCATAAAACACTAGGCAGAAACGCTAGGCTTTGATTGTAGGGCGCACCCCCTACTTTAAAGACTTGCCTTAGGGGATAAAAGTTAGTCTTTTCAATATATATTGCTGTTGTCTGCAGGAAATGGACCCATATTGCTTGGGTCTATAGAGGCACTTTTCACATTTTGTGCTGATGCAGTACACTGCAGGAATAATTTTATCCTAGTTTGTGAAATATACTGCAAGTAAATAATAGATTGGTTCTCTGTGCAGCTGTTCTTTCATGCATTAATAAAAACTTGATCACCCAGCAGAGATACAGCTGGGGCATTACTTCAGATTTCAGGGATAGTATGAGGGGAACATCCAGGAAGGATTAAGGAGGTACGAACCAAGCCAGACGTGTCCCATCAGTGGCAAGTTTCACTGTACGAAGAGTCATGACATAGGCCTGCCTAATATATCATTATCTCAGCTGCAGGGTTGCTACCTGTATTATATGGTTGCCAGTTTGCCAAAAATGACTCTGTTTTTCCAGTTTTTCAAGTGCACAGGTGCCAAAGGTTTATTTCAGGTCATTTTGGATTTGCTTCTGGGCTCCTCCCCTTTCCTGCTGAGCCCCACCCCTTTAACACAGGGCTCCAACAGGTACAAGATTTTTGTTCTCCATTTTTCAAGTGTTAGTAGTTTTGTGACATCACCAGGCCTCACTCTGTGACACTAGGCCTACGCAGGGTTCGGGGGGGGGGGGTAAAGGGGGTAAATTGTACCCAGGTCCAGGGTCAAAAAGGGGGCCCAGGAGCCAAAGGAGGGCCCCCAGAAATTTCCTGGGATTTCAGCTGGCCTCAAGGAGATTGAAAGACAAAGGCCAGGCCAGCCAGGAGGCCAGGTCTACCGGGCAGGTAGACCTGGGTGACGCATTTGGAAGCCTAGTAGCCCTGGGCTCCGGAGACCTTTGCAGCCATTGTTGCCCTCTCCCCATCCTGTTTTGCCCCTCCCCCTTTGAGAAGGGACCCGAAAGAAACTTTGTACCCCTTGATAAAATTCCTCTCCAGAGGCCCTAGGCCTGCCTCAGAAATCTCAGTTTTGGATGCATCCAACCTGGCAATCCTATACGTCCATTTTTTTACCCAGGATTCAAGTTCCAGAAAACACATCCACCCCACCCCCTGTCTCTACACAATATAGCTGCTACACAAAAGCTCCCTGCGCCAGTCTGAATTACCAGATCTGAAATATTCAACACAAATTCTGTTTTGAGGACATTTCAGCGACAAGTCTCAGATCGAACATGGCAACGAGCACTACTTATTATAGAAACCATAGTTTGAGCACTGAAAACATTTCATATTTAATTGAGGATGTTCCCACATCCATGGCTCCGAGAAGGGATCTTTGACAGTAGTGTGTAAATCTCAAAGTATCAATTCCATTGAGTTTCATGAAGCTGCTCTGAATTTACTGTGCGTCAGCCAAGTTCAGGATCTGTTCCAAGATGTATTGCTTTCAGCTAAATGTACAGGGCTCTTGTTTAAATATTTCCTGAAACAGTATACTCAGCTTCACAGGAATAATTACAGCATGACTGTAATTTATGTGCAAAGGCAAACAGAAGTATCTACACTGACCTCCCAGTGTGCTCATCTCATGCAAAGCTATTCTATAAAATGCGCCTTCAACAACCACTTGATTTCCCATCAAGTGGTTAGATAAATAGATGCTCTATGATACAAGGGATGGGCACTGTGGTTAGGGATGTTCGCCTGGGCTTCTATCACGTCGGCTCCCTGCTGAAGAAAACAGCATCAACGATTGCAGCTGCAGCTGTGTGCGATAATTTATAGCCGTTAGGATTAAAACATTTTAACGCTGGACATCTTGTCCACTGGGGTTGTCTTGACTCTTTGGCTGATCTATAGTAAGTAGAAGTTCCTTTCTGCTAGAGCCCATCGTCTTTTTAACCATTGCCCACATTGGGGCTATATAAGCAAGAGCACTGTGCAACAAAGCCATCACTAAATGCAACAGTTTAATGGTGTGTCTGTGTATTTGCGTGTACACACACACACACACACACATGGGGGTGGCTCATTACTCATTTTATACTCACTAATTCAATTATGAGGTTTTTACAAGCTGCCTGATGAAGAGAAGGCTGGAAGCAGCCTCAGGGGAGCAAATGAAAGCAAAAGTCTTGCAGAACGGCATAGGAGGCTTTCTGAAACTTGCTCCATTCCACACTGCTAGGTCAGAGGAGGGTCCTACAGATGCAATAGGCATGGGGTTGTTTGGACTCCAGGTACTTGAAGCAGCTAAGGGCCTAACTATACCTGGCATGTAAAGTTGTGTAACAAAACCTTGACCATCACTTCTTATAAGGAAAAATCACTCTCAGCTCTCTGTTGAATTCACTTTAGCCGTCCAAAATCTCTGCCCGAACAGTAAAGTCATGCAAGGCTTCTGAATGATCCTCACTGGATGGATGGACAGTCCTCCATCACCGTCACTATAGGTATGGATGGAGGTCAAAGGAAGACTCATGTCTGCTGTCACAAGACAAAACAGAGGTCCCACCTGGGCAAAGGTTCCAATTTGCTATCATGGTGCAAATGATATTTCTTTCTAGCCAGGTTCCATAACTATTTTTTCCCTTGTTTTCTTCCACTCCCAACATTTATTTATTATTTATATATAGATTTGTACCTGGCCCTCTTCCCATGCTGAAGGCTGCTTACCAAAATAAAGCCATTAACAGTGCAATCCTATGCATGTTTACTCAGAAGTAAGTCCTACTGTAGTCAATGGGGCTTGCTCCCAGGTAAGTGTGCATAGGAGTGTAGCCTAATAATACTTAGCATTTGTGCAGCACTTTCTGGGTGTGCAAGGAAGTCTTGATTCGCAGCTCAGTTTCTTATCCACTAGGCAACATCAGCTCTGATGAGCATCAAACATAACATAAAGCAACAATTAAGATAGCCGTGGCTTAATCATCATTAAAGCCCAGTAACGTTCCTGGTGGGGGTGCGGCACAATAGGTGGTGGCCCTGCACCGCGCCTTGCAAACTGGTATAACGTGGCCCCTCCCATTCGTCCTGTGATGCCCATGATGGGGGTTGGCTCCTAGGCCCCCCTTTTTGCTCCTGGGCCCCCTTTTTGACACATTTTTGGCCCTGGGCCCTGGTACGATTGTACCCCCTTAACCCCCTCTCAGAGGCCCTGGTGGTCAGATCCATGCAGTGATGGACCACAGATGCCCGCCACCTAAGGTAAGAACACATTGGCGCCACTGCATTGCTACCACTGCATCACCCCGCAGGGAGTTAGGTAGGATTGGGCTGCTTGTGACACCTTTAAATCATCTTGCATGAAGATGTTGCAACATGATGCAACAGAGCTCTGCCTAGTGCCTACCACTCTAGAGAAGACCTAATGGGTCCAGGTTGATTTGCCCTTGATTCTTGGATCCAGGTGACTGATTTTCCTTATACAACAACTTTGGTAATTGGATACTGTTGGCCTCTCTGCCCTACCACCATATTTGTTTCCATATACCAGTCATTCAAAACATGTGCTGCGTGTCTGTGCATTACTTCTGAAATGGTGAAAAATGACAGTGACAGTGACGAGACAGGAAGAGCAACAGATTCCAGGGAGGTAGAAATGGGGCAGGAAAGGGCACAGGTTTTGGAACCAGGGCTGGGACCAGATGCCAGCGTGAGAGACAGCAGCCAAGAGACCCAAACCTCATGCATAGCCCTATCTTTTACTTGGGGCAAAGTGTGAAACATTTGTAATCTTTTATAAAAAAAAATAGCCGAGAGCAATCAAGCATTGAATTCCAGAGATCTCTATTCTGACTTCAGCAAAATTGAGGAGAACTTAAATGAAGCCAATGAAATTGAGATCACTGTTTGGCTGGACGTCAGCAGTCTGATGGCAAGCCAGATTCATTACTGCACTCTTTCCCTACACGCCTGTGTGTTAAGAGAACATGATTTTTTTTTTTCAAAGGAGAGTGTAAATTTCAGGCAGTCTAAAAGTACATTCTGTAATTTTGAAATAAACAAACAAACCCCGTGACGAAAAGAAGCACCACGGATCCAACAATATTTTGCTTGGACACACATGTAGGAAGGATCTGCATTTCTGAAAATGTCCTCAAACTCTGCAAGCATCTTTGCTTCTTGGAGATGCAACTGGCATTTTCTCAATACTCCACTGAATGTTAGCTTGTCCATCAAGGATGCCATAAGAGAAAACAGCCCTAATGATGGTTTGGGAGCAAAGTATGTGTTTCTTAACTACATAAGGTTTATGACACATGGACAAGAAAAGGAAAATCAAGAGACCCAGGTTCTTAGAAAAAAGTTGTCGATCGGCACTCTGGCCTTTGCCAAGGCAGAAGGGTTGACCTCTTTCTTTTTGAAAAACAGAATTTCTCAAGTTTTCAAAAAGATGTAGCCAAACCCCCTATCCCAGGAGAGTGGGAAAATATTTTTGAGGCCTGCATTTGCTATACTCTCAAATATGTTTATATCTGTATTTATTATTTATTTTTAAAAAATTGATACCCTACCTATGCAAACATCAAAAGCATCAACATCACAAAAGCAACGATCAATAGCAAAAACACCAAACAGAATGGCAAGAGGTGACTAAAACTATAGATTCAGTCGGCACTATGGCAGACCAGAAATGGGCTGCCCAAAGAGATGAGTCTTCAGTAACCACCAAAGGATTCAGTAACCCGTGGATTTTATATATCTGGATTTTCAGAAGGTGTGATAAGCAGCGAGGTGGCCAAGTTCGCGGATGACACTAAACTTTTCCGGTTGGTGAAGACCAGCAGGGATTGTGAAGAGCTCCAGAAGGATCTCTCCAAACTGGGAGAATGGGCAGCAAAATGGCAAAATGGCAGCAAAATGGCAGATGCGCTTCAATGTAAGTAAGTGTCAAGTGATGCATATTGGAGCAAGAAATCAAAACTTCACATACACACTCATGGGTTCTGAGCTGTCTGTGACGGATCAGGAGAGATAGGCTTACCATTCGTCCCGATTTGGCCGGGACAGTCCCGATTTTGGGGCGCCGATCCCGGGCGGATCCCGGGGGCCCCCCCATCAAAAATAAAACTAAAAAAAAATTAACAAAAAAACCATGGCGGCCGCCATGTAAAAAACATGGCCGCCTCCTCCTGGGCCGCTTGTGCGCATGTGTGTGGCTTTTGCGAGCCACACGCATGCACACAAGCGGCCCAGGAGGTGGTGGCGAAGAAAGAGGCGGCAAGCGGCGGCGAGGCTGCAATCAGGCCAGCCCCGCTCTACCGAGCCAGCTCTCGCTGCTCCGAGCTTGGAGCAGCGAGAGCGGGCGATCCAGCTCGGAGGGTGAGCCGCCGCTCTCACGGGCTGCTGTTGCTCCGAGCTCGGAGCAACAACAGCTGGTGAGAGCGGCGGCTCGCCTCTTGCCACTCTCGCTCCGAGAGGCGAGAGTGGGCGATCCAGCTCGGAGGGTGAGCCGCCACTCTCACCGGCTGTCGTTGCTCCGGTTGGTGAGAGCGGTGGCTCTCCCTCAGATCACCCACTCTCACTGCTCTGGGAGTGAGAGCGGACGAGCTGGGTGAGCATGGCCCGACCCGGCCCGGCCGGAGGAGCAGCAGCAGTAGTGCAGTGGCGATGACGGCGGCGACTGGAGAAGGTAAGTCAATTTAATTAATTTGTTTAAAATTGGCTTTTTAAGTGCTTATTTATTTATTTATTTATTTATTGAGCTCGTGGCTTAAATAAATAAATAAATAAATTTGCGGACGCGCTTTGCGCGGCAAGAGGGGCCGCTGGGAGACCGGGCCAGCCTGCTTGCTTGCCCGTGCGGCGCGAGTCTCCGGCAGGCTCACGCAACGCGGGCAAGCAGGCTGTGATTCTCCCGGTGCCTGCTTGCCGCGGCCCCAGCCTGCTTGCCGCGGCCCCAGCAGCAGCAGCAGCAGCGACCAGCAACCAAGTAAGCATATTTTTTTAATATATTTTTAAATATAAAGATTAATTATTTATTTAAAAATTTCGGACGCGCTTTGCACGGCAAAAGGGGGCGCTTTGCGCCCCCTTTACTTAATTATTTATTTATTTAAAAAATTCGGGCGCGCTTCGCGCGGCAAAAGGGGGCACTTCGCGCCCCCTTTCCTCTATCATTAATTCATTGAACTGATTTTTTATTTGGGTTCCTAGTTTCTGTTTGCATTTATGGTTATTCTTTCTTTATTGCTTGTAGTTTGTGGTTGATTTCTCTTTGTTACTAGTAGTTTGGGGTTCGTTTTTCTTTATTGCTTGTACTTTGTGGTGCATTTTCTTTATTGCTTGTACTTTGCGGTTGGTTTCTCTTTTTGGCTTGTACTTTGTACTTTGTGGTGCGTTTTTCGTTGTGGATTGTAGTTTGGGGTTGGTTTTGGTTGTTTGTGCTTGGTTTTGCGTTGCTTTTACATTAATTAATTATTTATCTTGAGGGGGGGTTATGGGGGATGTGTCCCGATTTGAAGTTTGAAAAATATGGTAAGCCTAAGGAGAGAGATCTTGGGGTATTGGTGGACAGGTCGATGAAAGTGTCAACCCAGTGTGCGGCAGCTGTGAAGAAGGCCAATTCCATGCTTGGGATCATTAAAAAAGGGATTGAGAATAAAACGGCCAATATTATTATGCCGTTATACAAATCGATGGTAAGGCCGCATCTGGAGTATTGTGTCCAGTTCTGGTCGCCGCATCTCAAAAAGGATCTAGTGGAACTGGAAAAGGTGCAGAGGAGAGCGACCAAAATGATTAGTGGGCTGGGGCATCTCCCTTATTTATTTTATTTAAAGAATTTCTACCCCGCCTTTCTCCCAACAAGGGCAATCAAGGCGGCTTCCAGAGAAAAACGTTAAAATACATATATACATTAAAAATTATTAAAAACAAGTAATTAAAACAAAACAAACAGCCCCAGTGGGTCACCTATATTTACATTTGTTAAAAGCCATTTGTTAAAGAGCCAGCCCACCATGTCAAACATCAAACGCCAACCTGAATAAAATTATGAGGAAAGGCTACAGCATTTGGGGCTCTTCAGTCTAGAAAAAAGGCGGCTGAGGGGGCCATGATTGAGATGTATAAAATTATGCATGGGATGGAGAGAGTGGATAGAGAGTTCTTTTACCTGTCACACAACACTAGAACTAGGGGACATCCACTAAAATTGAGTGGAGGGAGTATTAAAACAGACAAAAGAAAATATTTCTTTACCCAGCATGTAATTCATCTGTGGAACTCCTTGCCACAGGATGTGGTGATGGCACCCGGCCTGGATGCCTTTAAAATGGGATTGGACAGATTTATGGAGGAAAAGCATCACAGCTTACAAGCCATGATGGGGGAAAGCAACCTCCTGGTTGGGAGTAGGATTTCTCTGTGCCAGGTGCAAGGGAGTGGCGACTGGACAAAGGTATCTTGTTGTCTTGTGTGCTCCCTGAGGCATCTGGTGGGGCCACTGTGTGATACAGGAAGCTGGACTAGATGGGCCTTTGGCCTGATCCAGCAGGGCTCTTCTTATGTTCTTACGTTCTTATGTGATCGGCCACAAGGGGGCTGCTGCATCTCACAGGGCAGGGAATTCCTTATGGTGGGGCCACCACAGAGGAGGCCATCTCACAGGTCATTGACCACTGTGCTTCAACAGGAGACAGAACCCACAAGAGAGTCTCCCTAAAAGATCTTCGAGTGAGAGGAGGTGGTACTTAAGATACTTTGGTCCTGGGACATTATGCTCATTGCCTCGTCACAGTTGCCAGCATTTTTGACCTTGGAGGTTATTCCTGTGTCTTTTAATAACTCCGTAGCAGCAGGAACAGTTTTTGTGCTTCTCCCGGTGCCTATGTATCCCGGTGCCTATGGAATCCTCCCCTATGTAAATTACCCTCCATATGTAGAAAACTAGCACATCAGGGAAACAGCAGAGCGGCGATGATGGGACACCTGCTGAACCTTTTCTTTCCCCGTGTGTATGAAAAGGCATTGAAGAGTTCTTTGGGTTAAATGTTGGAACCTCTGGAACAAGAGAGATAGTCTCCTCACAAGCAAGCAAGGCCAGGACATGTACACCATGTAAAGCTTCCACGCAGTCATCACAGGCAACCCCAGCATGCAGATACCGTTGAGGCAGTGACTACAGGCTTGGACAAGGAGACCCAGAATGTGGTTGGTTGGTGAGTGGAAGCAACTCTGAAAACTCCCAGAATGAAGCTGGCTGACCTGGACATATATAGCACAGAGAGGTACTCTTTGAAAACAAGTTGTAAACAGGTCCTAATTCAGCTTGGTCAGGGATTCCTGCCATTTTAACAGCTTCTTCGATTATAGTGGCTGTGCTGCATTTGTGAAAAATTTCCTTACTGCTCAACTGTTAAGAGTGTAGAAGGCCCTTCAGCCCTAAACAGGCATATAAACAGCTAATGTAATCAAATCTCTGGAGCTCAACAGATTGGGTGGCAGCCAGGGTCAATTTGACCTAGGTGGAAGCCTCATTAAAGCACTGCAACCTATCCTCGGGGTATTTTTACAAGCCCAGGGGCATATCTAGTATCTTGCAAGAAATGCAATATTAGTGGTGCAGCAACTTTGTGTTCTTAGAACATTGTCACCAACACCTTGGTCCATAATAACATGCAAAGTTTAGTCAGATCAGAGGTGTAGTAATGGGGGGGCGGGCGGTCCACCCTGGGCACCAAGCCCAGGGGGCATCAAAATCACCCCCGGGCTCAACCCCCACCTTGGCAGTGGCGGCGAGCCTCGCAGTGCCGCTGCCGAGGCTCCTGTTGGTGCGGGCGGGCCACCGCGCCGGGAGTTACACAGGAGGGCTGCCTGCTGCCCCCCTGGCCCACCACCACCTGGCCCCCGGCCGAGTCAGGACTGTGTCCTGTGGCTGCCCGACAGTCCTCCTCTCGGCTCGGCGGGCCGCTTCTGACTGGGCCGGTGGGCAAGGCTGGGGCCTGGGCAGTGTTCTATGTGTGCGCATAGCGTCGCCTGAAGCCCTGCTCCCAGAAGGGCCGAACCAAGATGCAAACATCTTGGTTTGACCCTTCTGGGGACGGGGTTTCAGGTGGTGCCGTGCACACACGTAGAACTCCGCCCAGGCCTCAGCCCTGCCCATCAGCCCAGTCAGAAGCGGCCCGCCGAGTCTAGAGGAGGACCGCCAGGAGGCCACGGGACGCAGTCCCAACTCAGCCGGGGCCACGTGGCAGAGGGCTGGGGGGCAGTGCTGTGGGCTCGTCACCCTGAGGCCCCTGGAGGCCGAGGAGGGAGTTTTCCACCCTCCCCTGGGACCATTTTTGGCCCCGTTTTCGGCCCCATGTGGCATCACCCAGAGCATGGCTTCCAGGTGATGTCACGTGGCGGTTTCAGAATTAGTATACCATCTCTCCATAAAAAGATATGCAGACTTGTTTACTGACAGGCCAATCCTACCTAACTCTCCCTTCCAATGTGGGCTTGAAGACATTTCTGGGAGGGGGGAAGAGCCTTCACGCAACCCGGAACTTGGTCGTTAAGCTTCCAGAAGCCCTGCAGAGGCTTCAGAATGGCACGGTCTGCTGCTAAACAGTAAAAAAAAAACAAAAAAAAAACCACGTTTTTTTCTCCCCCCCCCCTTTTACAGCAGACCCCCGTGGGTCCGGGACCCGCAGTGAGACAAATTCGCAGGTCCCAAATCCACGGATGGAAAGGGTCCACTGTATTTTGTACCCAGTTCAGGGTGGAAGGGGATGTCTCCAGAACTTTCAGTCTGATGCTAAAGCTCTAAACGACGTAATTGTCATTTGTTGCATTATTTTTATTGGTGGAAGACGCATTGTGAACTTTTTGCAAGATTGATAGTGCAGATATAAATATCCTAACTTAATAAACGATCGATGGAATCAAGCCTTGTGTGTCCATAGTCTCAGTGAACAGTATAAGAGATGCCATGCTGGGCGTATTTTACAACATTTCAGAAACGTGGAGGAAAGAGATATACATCATGAGCATCTCCTCTTTTCACACGTCAGGCTGCCAGGGGCTCTAGGGAACAGTTCCCCCAGGGTACCCCCTGCACACCCCTTGATGATGCATTGGGTATTCCTGCTCCGACCAGTACTGATGGTTTAAGAGTTGGCCCAGGCAGGTGGGTTCTGGTGAGTCTGACTTGGCCCTACCTGGCCAGCCTCGGATGCTATCCCTGGAATACATCTCACTGCAGAGGAAATGTGCAATTTCCCCCTAAATTGCACTGGAATTATGAAAAATGCACACATGAACCCATTTATGCTTCATCTCCGCCCCCCCCCATTTCTGAGCGAAATCAGAATCCCGCTTTAGCCAAATGCTTACAAACCCCTTGCAAATAAGAGCGCTTCTCACACCATGGCAAGCGTTGCTATGAATTGTCTTAACTCCTATGTGTCATTCTAGATTCACACTGACGTAAGAGAAATCACACGTCCTTTGTCATCTCACTGCCTACTTTTAAAGAGTTTATGAGTCTGGTTCTTATTTACACCAAGATTCAAAACTCAAAGAATCTCACCTCTAGTCTCAGGATAATCTAAAAAAAAAAAAATCTAAGCTCCCTTCTCCCCAACCGAGAAGCTCTAGAATGCAAATGAGCATTGAGCCCTAATAAAGTCTATTTGTGTTTCCCCATTTCAGCACGGTACGTGTTTATAGGATTTATTAGGCACTTAGCAGCATGAAAGAAAAATGTTTGCTTGTTACTCCTGCCAGTCCTTATGGCTATCTGTGACTCAGTAGTATCCCATGATGCACGAATATTTTCCAGGAAATGAGGAACCAGTTCAATCTGCAGCTTGCTATGGGGAACAGACAACACAACAGCCTTCGTTTATAAAGAAAATACGATTATCTTTTAAAGCTGAAAGTGTACAGAATTCGATGACGCCCACAGTGTGACAAAAACATAACAAATGGCACCAACCTGGACAACTAATGTAATAAGATGATGCTTTTGTCTTCATAAGTTGTCATCAGTCTTCTTCACCTGATGGCTGGTAAAGTATTATCACATTACTCTTGGGATTTCGTAGGATTGGCTAGTTGGATTACAGAACGCAGTATCATTGGGTTTTGATTGATTAATTGATTGATTGATTGATTATTAAACTATTTATCTACAGCTTTTCAACAAAAGAATTCAGAAAGCAGTTTTCATAGCAATGTAAATGAAAAAGTGGTTGCCTGTCCCTAAGGGGTCCACAATCTTAAACAAAACAACAATAACAATAATAAATGCAAAAAAAAGGCACCAGCAAACAACCATTTATTTGTAAACAAACTGTACAGGGGTGAATAGGGACAGTTACTCCCCCCCTGCTAAATTTACGTGAACTGCCACTTAAAAGGTGCCTTAGCCCAGTTAACAAGGGCAACATTTTTTGCCTCCAACATCCTTTGAAGGCTAGAGAACGCTAGTTATTAGGGGGAGAAAGTGGAGAAAGAGAAAGAAAGTTCTGGTATGAATTCTGGTGTTGGAATAGTTTGAATTCACAAGTTTCTGGATTTTCTTGAATTTCACTGAATAGTTGAATTTGTGAGGTAGGTTAAAGAAAGGCCCAATTCTACCTGCGCATTGAGCTGCTGGAATACCCAGCACGAAGCTGCCTTTATGGAAGCACGAAAGCTGAGCCACTGTCATGTGCTTCTGGGTTGCTGTTGCAAATGGCGAGAGGTGAAGCGGGCATAGCAGCTTCCCCGGAGACTCTGCCAGTGCCAGGAAATTGGCAGCATGGGTGTGTCATGGGCAGGGAGGGGGAGAGCAGGGAGAGTTTGGGGGCAGGGACAGGGGTGGATCTCAGCAGCACCTGCATGCGCCAGGATCCTATCCCATCTTTCTCTTTGGATTTACACCAGCTATACAGTTGACATGGGTCCAAGGAGACCCATAGGCCACTTTTCCAGTTCTCAAATGGGGAGGCCTGAAGTGACTCACAATCATAAAAACCAAAAACAGTAAATTAGCGGATGCCATAGTTTAGATTCAATGGAGGTGATATTAATTGGTTGATAATGACAGCTAGTGCAGTGGCAAAATGAGAGCTAGTGCAGTGGCAAAAAGACTACGCTGTGAATCAGGACTTCCCTGGTTCCGGTTTGAGACATCGGCCATGAACTACTGTCGCCTTAGGTAAGCAAGCCACTCCCTCTCAGCCTTGATTCCCCACTTGCAATATGGGGATAAAGCTACTTTACCTTGCAGGGTGGTTGTAAGGTTCCATGAAGATAATACAGGTGAAGCATTTTGCTCACTCAAAAAGTCCTATATAAACGATAAGTAATGTTACAGACAAAGACTGAATAGACATGGGATTAAAAGCCATGTAGAAAACAAAAATATATTTTTGTTTGGAAGTCTGGATATATATTTTTGTTCTGGAAGCCATGGAAGTCTGAGATCGTATTTGATAAGTAATGTTAATTAGACCTAACCATTTCAAATCATCAGGCACAATCCTTTCTTTTTCCAATCATGAATTCCTATAAAGCTGGGTTTCTTTAAGGAAGAAGCTGTACTCTTCACAAAGAAGCAACACTCTTGGCAGAGACCATTCTTGGTCTGTTCCCCTTCTGCCTACCAGGGGTAACCAACCAAACAAAGCAAAGCCATTCCCCCTGCAGCAGCAGCCGAGGACTTTCTCTTCTCCGTCAGATCCGCAAACATGGCAACGTCGTGTCCCAGCTCTGCTCCGACATCGGCAGCCCACAGTCTCCAGAGTGCTCTCAGTTAGGCAATCTCCTCCCGCAACCTGACCACTGAAAGGAGAGAGCAGCGTACTATTTCTAATGCTTGCCACTTTCTGAGGCAGCCTTGGCTCACAGAGGTGCTTTTAAGGAACATTCCAGATTGTGCTAGCACAGAATGGGTCTTCCAACCAATTCCTTGAGGACTGCATTTACCATTTACTTCCCTCTCTAACCCCTTCCAAACAGCAGCCCATGCCGCTTAAAGTTGGGATAAAAGAAAAGGTTTCATTTTTAAAAAGAACCCTTACAAGTAAGACTTCAGGCATTTAAAAAGTTTAAATAGCTCTTGCTATTGGTTTGGGCACCAATACGGTACAGTCAGTGCTGGAGACAGATGAGGTGATAGACTGCAGAAGAACAACTCTGGACTGTACCATTCCAGACTGCAGGTGGGGATTCATATTTTGGAATCCTCCCGTATGTAAATTACCCTCCATATGTAGAAAACTAGCACATCAGGGAAACAGGTTTAGCAGGGAGCTTTTTTTCAGATGGGGGTATTCAAAGGTAAGATGTCAGTTCACACAGTACATTTCTTCTCCAGCTGTCCCAGTCTTCCCTGTTTTCCATGGGTATTGCACACATGCAGACAAAAATGACATGTGAACATAAGACCATAAGGAAATTCCTGCTAGACTTTCATGCCAGCCCACCCAGAGCCAGGGATGGGGACTTGAGTCAAATGACTCGACTCACAAGTGTGACTTAGCCACTTTTTCCCTGACTCGTACTTGTACTCGTACTCGTGACCCACTGACTCGCACTTGCACTCGTACTTGTGAACCACGGGACTCGCACTTGACTCGCACTCGTGGGGGTAACGACTTGCCATTTCCAAGTCATTTTCCTTTAATGGCCGGCATCAACACAGGCAGGCAGGCAGGCAGGCAGGCAGGCAGGCAGGCGCAGTGGAGACCTTGGAGGAGGAGGGTAGCAGGGAGGAAGGGTTTTCAAGGGGGTGGGAAAGCAAGCCTGGCTCTGAGTCCCCCCCCTTTTGTTGCCGTCTGTTTGCCATTGGCAACAACTCCGAGCGCGAGGGGTGGGGAGGAGTGAGGGAAGGCGAAGCTGCCGCAGCAGTTCCTCCTCATTGACCAAAACTCTGAGCCCAAGGGATGCTCGGCTCAGCAAGGGAAAGGGGCAGGGAGGGAATAATAAATGGTTTGAATGTAGACACACTTGTTTTTCCCAAATGAGATGGGTGGTGACAAGACTGAGAGGTGAGGGAAAGGGCATAGGGGGAGCCAAGTGGGTGCTTTAAAAGTCTCAGAGGTCCCCGCACACACCCCACACACAGACACCCACCCCATTTTCAGGGGAAAAAGCCATTTTCTCCAAAGTGACTCGACTTGTGACTCATGGTTTTTGGCCTTACTCGTACTCGACTCGCACTCGTGCAAAAATGACTCGCACTTGACTCGTACTTGCCCAAAAATTTTGACACTGACTCGCACTCGGACTCGCACTCATGCAAAAATGACTCGCACTCGCACTCGCGACCTAGTTACTTAGATACATCCCTGCCCAGAGCCCAAGCTGACTTGATGGGCTTACCGCACGCTGCACTCTGGCTCCCGGACTCCCTGTGTGGCTGAGGACGCTTGTGGAGGTGGGCAAGCGAATGGGGCCTTGGTCAGCACACCACCTCTCCAGACCATCCAGGTGCCAGGAAGAGCCCCAGAAGGCCCTGCATCTGAGGCCCCATTCGCCTACCCACCTCCACAAGCTTCTGCAGCCGTGGTGGGAATTCCAGGAGCCGGGCAGTGGCGCATGGCCCCATCAGGTAAACTTGAGCTCTGGGTGGGCTGGCGTGACTGGCTGGGCCTCCAGGCTACCCAGGATCTCATTGGAGCTTGCGTAAGAGCCAGGCAGCCCCGTAAGTGATTGGCGTGCAGGCACGGCCCAGAGGGCTGGGGCTGGCCCATGGGGGTGACACCATGCCATGGGAGTGACACCAACCCTAGGCACCCCCGGGTATCACACACACACACCCGAAAGCCTCTGGTCCAGCATTCTGTTTCCCATAGTGGCCAACAAGATGTCTTTGGGAAACCAAAATGTTGAGGTGGAGAAAGGTGCCGTATTTTTCGCTCCATAAGATGCACCCTCTCCAAAATAGGGGGAAATGTCTGTGTGTCTTATGGACTGAATGCTGTAAAAAAATGGGTAAAATTAAAATGTCTTGCTTTAACAATATTTTTTAACGGCGCTTGGCCACTTACCGCGTTGCTGTAGCACCTCCGATCTTCGTCAGCAGCTCCAAAACGCGAGGCTCCCAGGCGCTGGACGCGACCAGGGAGCCCTATGCAAACATTGCAGTTGCTGCGATGTTTGCGTAGGGCTCCCTGGTCGTGTCCAGCGCCTGGGAGCTCTGTGCAAAAATTGCAGCTGCTGCAATGTTTATGCAGGGCTCCCTGGTTGCGTCCAGAGCCTGAGAGCCTCGCATTTTGGAGCTGCTAACAAAGATTGGAGGTGCTACAGCAACGCGGTAAGTGGCCAAGCGCCGTTAAAAATTATTGTTAAAGCAAGACATTTATTACCCTATTTTTTGCTCCAAAATACATGTGCGTCTAATGGGGTCTGGTGCGTGTTATGGAGCTAAAAATACGGTATACTCTTCTGCCTTTGGCCCCTGGCAACTGATATTCACAATGGCACAAAATAAGCTACTGAACTCGGCAATAGCATATAGCCATCGTATTTGGTAGCCACTGATAGACTTAGAGCCCAATCCAATCCTCTCTCTCTCTCTCTCTCTCTCTCTCTCTCTCTCTCTCTCTCTCTCTCTCACACACACACACACACACACACACACACACACAGAGCGATACAGCCATGCCAAAAAGGCACATGCTGTATCCAGTGGGGGGAAGGAATGGATCGGGAGGCTTTGGAGGGGAAAGTGGAATTATTTCCTCTTACCCTTCTGTAAGATCTTGCTCCACTACGGGTATCCTCAGACCTACATTAGCTGGTGCAAATCTGAGGAGAAGAAAGGGGCAGTGAGATTCGAAAAAGAGGGGATAGGATCTGGTGCATGCCATTGCTACCAGATCTACTCCCTCCTTCTGCCTCCCTACCCCTCATTTCTTCTCCCTACCCAGTTATGTCCCCCCCCCCCCGTCTTACTTAGTTCGGCTGGTGCAGCAAGGGTCCGTTAGCATAGTTGCGGCGCTGCTGCCTCTAGCGCTTGCAAAATGGCCACCAACACAGCGCTAGACACTCCATCGGCAGCCATTTTACAACAGCAGAACGTTCTGCTGTCATAAACTCTTACAGATGCTTCCCTGCATAGGATTGGGCTGTTGTTCTCCATGAATGTGACTGTTTCAAATTTCATGTTCTCCATGAATGTGACTAATCACCTTTTAAAATTATCTAAGCCAGTGGCCATCTGTGGCAGCAAATGCTATAGAATAAGTATGTTCTATGTGGAGAAGTACAGTATTTCACACATGGCCAGGAGATCATGCTTGTACTTGGGAATTTGTTCCAAGTTGTCAGTTAGAGATTAGTATAAATGAGAATCTGGAAGGTTCAGGAAGGGTTCAGATTTTGCTATGTGTACATAGTGACCAGAAAGAAAACTTGGCCTTCATGAGCTTCTATATTTGGAGTCTCTTCTTATCTAGGTCTGCGTGCAATTCTTCATCCACAGGCTACACAGTTACTATCAAATTTAGTATCTGGAATTTTTTCAGATGGCAAAGCATAATCTGTTGGATTTATGTGCTCATAAACAGCAAAAACATCAAATGTTAATAGGTCAAGAATTATGCTTCCTGACCCAGTGATGCACTTGCCACACCTGTGACAGGCCGGTGGGCCCCATGGCTGGGACAGAGTGGAGGGTCAGGTCCAATACCCCCACCCAGGCATGACTTTCCCCAATTCAGCAGGGTAGGGAGCATAGGTTGAATGGCCCCCTCAGGAGGCACAACCCCAGGCAGTCACATCATGACCTAGACACAGTGGCTGTGCTGACACCTGTATTGGGGTGGGCACCACAGCAAAGGGACATGAGGAAAGGGGTGGGGTCGCAGTGGGTTGAGAAAGCCATTGGGGTCTTGCATGGCTAAGTATGGGTCACTAGGCTGGTCATCACTAGGAGCCATTCGACCTGGGCATGGGCGTGACACCCTGGAAGTCCCCCCAAGAGTTGATGCAGGTCCTTTAGGGTGTGCCCCTGGGTGGTCAACACCCTTCCACCATTGATAGCTGGCACTGGATGCTATCCTGCCAGGTTACATCACACTGCACCTGGTTGTAGATGTGAGTCAGAATGGCACGTGTTTGTGGGCACATCGCATAGTATATGGATGGGAAGTAGATAAGGGGGTCAGGTCAGATGGGCACTGAGTGGCCGGGGCACGAAGGCCTTGGGGCTGGCCATCTGCCTGAGGCACTTGGCCCAGCTTCCCGATACCGGGCCCTTGAGAAGCACACCATATCATAGTCTGTCACAATAGTGCTGGCACTGCACCCCGAGCCCCCTCCTCCACCATGGTGTCCTCATGGGCTGCTGCCGCCATGCCAACTCAGCAGTGCTAGTGGGTGGTCCTCTCTATCATGGGCTGCAGCCAGGGTTTTAAAGCCCTGGCTGCAATGTTCCCAGGCTCCCTCCCCCTCTACCGCCTCACTATGAAACGTCCCTGCTGCCCCAGCAGCAGGGACACCACCATTCTCCTGCACATGGAGCCATCAGGGAGGTCTCCGGACAGCTTTTGTAGCCCTCAGCAGGAGGGGTGTGGCGAGAAAGGCTGGGTAGCCTGTGACTCCGTGGCTCTCCTTGTACTAGGCCAGCACAGAGGAGGCCTCTGGTCAGGGAGGATGCAATGTATCAAAAAGCAACCAGTACCAACAAAGGGACGGGCTTGGCAAAGGTTGGAAAGGGAATTAAAAATGCAAGGAGCACATAACCCTGGCCTGATGTGATTTACTCCATACTGCCCCTTCTAGTTACACTGTCCCAGGAGTCTGGGCTCTTCACTCTCATGGTGAATGGGTGTGACTTTCAAAGCAGCAGTTGTTTTCAATAACAGTTGACTGGGGTTAACACCCCCAAGCATCCTTGTGCATGACTGTAAAAAAAAACTAGGGTTGACGATGTCATGAGTCCATCTGATTGGATGGTGGACAATCACCTGGGCAACCCTACCTGCACCTTTACTTGGTCAGTAGAGTTTGGATATCCAATCAACTTTTGCATGTCAGTCCCAGCAGGAGGGCTGGCCAGAGTCTGTTGTTCTTGAGGTAGTCAGACATGAAGACAAGCAGTCCACAAAAATGACTTGTTGGCCCAGCTGTCGTGTGGATGTTCTGCAATGGCGCTGAATTCAGAGTCTCAGGGAAGCACGGTAGCAAAATGACTTTTGCACCAGAATGTCTCAGCAGCCTTTTTTTTAAGGAGCATCACAGAAACCGGGGTGGGTGGGTTAGAAGGGTGAAACCTAGGTCCCCCAAGTTTCCTCATAGCTGAAGATCTAGTGGGCGACAAATCAGCTTTTCCGTTTTAAAATGTTGACTGACGACTGTTCTGAAGGGATGCAGCTGTGTGGAAAGCTGAACGGGACAACACTCTTTGGTGCTCCCAAAGACATTTTATGATCTCCTTTATCTACTTTTATTGTTAGCATTGTAGTGTGAAAGGAATGTGCCTGCTTGACATCCTAATGGGCTTGTTTATTGTGAGACCATGGACTTTCCGAGCTGAGCAGGCTGAATTCTTTGTTCCATTTGTACTATTCTATCCTTCCTCTGAAGGGATCAGGGTGAGTTTTGCAAGAAGTAAGTGCAGCCAACTAATGGTGTGATAAGTATAAGGTGTCATGAAACCTTGTGGGAACAAACCATGGGAACGGGATTTCTGTTCATGCAATGGTACAGATTTAGCAACGGAGTGCTGGCTGTATTATGCAGAATGGAAAGCGTGGTGCTAATTCATGGAATTTGGAATTCATGGTGCTAATACATGGAAAACTAATTCAGATTACAATGCTATTGCACCTTTCATCTGTAGATCATCTACTGTTCTACAAGCAACTGCTAATTAAATGTCATCCTACTCCTGGCACTCTCATAAAGTATGTGGTAACATTGATTGGAAGCCCTAGATTAACTAGGCCTGGACAGGGTGTGACCTATAGGCTCCTTATTCTTGGGTGCCTCATCATACTGTGGTTTGAGTACAAGGCACTTCACACTTAAAGAAGTATCAAGTGGAAAGCTCAACACTTACTATGCTTACCATACTTCCACTGGCGGCTCTTGCTAGCCTGGAGAAAACAAATACCAATCGGTGAGAACTGCTTCTCACAAGTCAACTACCACTTGAAAGTTCTCACCTGATAAACATGATAATGCAAGCTGGCTTTTTCACTGAGGACTGTCCTTGACTCTATAAGGTTTTGACTCATTTGTTACTGATTACCATCCACTAATTTTGCCTCTCTCTAGTTTTGAGTCACTGACCTTCAGCCTGGGGCATAAAGATGCCAGATAGTCGGTAAGAAATCCCATAACTGTGTTGCAGTGCTTGGGTCTTGATGGCTACAACATCAGCAAAGCATCGCTGCTGGCAAATCTAAGGGCGCAATCCTATCCAGGGATGGCCTACGCGATGCAGAGATGCTAGCTCAGGTTCCGCTACATTCCGCAGGCCAGCTGTTGACCAGGCTGGCCAGGAGATGTAAGTAAAGAAAAAATTTACTTACTTCCTCCGTCCCCTGCTTGATCCCCTATGGGCCTACTCAGATCTATGCCAGTTATTTTGATGACATAGATCTGTTGAGGCAGAGGTTCCCACACTGGGCGTTGTTAGGGTTAGCCCAGCAGGAACCAGTTGCTACCCCCTTAAGGGAGAGGCAACGTTGGTGATGGCACTTGCAGGATCATGCTGCTGTCGCCGAGAAAAAAAAGGGCGTTCCACTTACTTGAGGGTTGCGATTGCATCAGGGAGCCATTCCGAAGCATGGGGAGGCCCGCAGAGGGTGCCATGGGTCCCCACACCCTCCAGAGGGCCGGTGTGACCCTCAGGTAAGTGGAAACCCCCTTTTATCTCAGCGGCGACGCAATCCCAGAAGTGCCATCGGCACCATCCCCTCCCCCACAACTACTTACAGTGGTCCCAACTTTTGTGTAAATTTGGAAACTACCGTGTTAAGGTTAAGGGGGTGCATTGAGCCTAGGGTGGGAGCTCTGGATCTTGTGGACACTGCTGCTGCCAAGTTCGGCCCCCAACCTAACCCCAGCCTGATCCCCATGCATGCTGATCCACTCCCAATCTGCCCCCGCCACCGCCTTATCTGCGCCGATGGCTGGTCTGCTGCCCATCGCTGCTGGCACAGGGCTTACCAGCTGAAACCCACCGGAGGCTAGTCTGAGGGGTACCACTGGCAGAGCATGGCCTTCCAGGTCTTACATTGGCAGCAGTGGCCTGCAGACTGGCGGAGAAGCTGTCGTGCCAGCATACTGCACGGTATACTGGTGGACCGTAGGGTTCGCTGGCATACCATGCGGATAGAATTGGGCTGTACGTCTGCAGTCCTATGCAGGGACTACATTTATTTTCCTGGGAGTAAGCTCTATTGAATACAATGGGACTTACTTCTGAGTAAGCATAGTTCTGAGTTCTTACTTCTGAGTTCACGCATAGACTTGAACTGTCCAGCCTCTTTGCTCAAAAAGGTTGCCAACTTGGGTGTAGAAGGTGGTATGTCAATAACCTGTCGCTATTGCAACAGGATGCTTGTTTACCATATCTACCTGATTCTTAACCTGCTATCCTTCCTTCCTACTCCAGCTGCAGCTTTTCCTGAGTCATTATTGTCTTGATGTAAAACTCCTCTGCTAGTCAGTGTCTGTGCCTTACAGACATTGCACCTTCACATACATTCCTGCAGGATAATCTGAAAGTATATGACCTCTCCTACAAAATGCAATAAGGCTTAACAAGTGCTTAAGTGAGGGGTGTGTGTGTGTGTGTGTGTGCGCGTGCGTGTGTGCGCGTGTGCACATGCAGGCTAAGGTCTGAATGACTACAGATAAGACAGAACACAACGTGGTATTCACCACATTGTTCCATAGGGTTGGGAAGGATTATCCTCCTACATCCAGATTTATTTTCATTGCTTACCTGCTTTTATTCCCTTGGTGTACAGCTACTGTTTGACCAAGGGTGTCTTTACTGACAAGCTGAATAGGACACTGAAGGTTTGTGACACAGCAGAAAGCAGCACGTGTTTGCAGAGGAGGAGGCAGAAATGAAGCAAAGTGACCCCACTCTGCCGAAATGTGTACAATGCCGTATTTTCAACAGATCTCCCTAAGGCATAAGGTTAAGCAAATAGGTCTGAGGAATCCAGAACTTTTGTTTGCCTGATATTGTTTGAACTAATCCTGCTGGTGAAGGCCATTTTAATTTATATCATGATCAAGCAAGGTTACAGTGACTCAGACTTCAATCAAGCCCACCATCTCAACAGGCTCCACGTTTATTTACCGCCGGGTCATAACATGTGAATCCTCCTCTCACTATTGATCTTCTGAGGCACAAAGTCATTCACACCCCCAGGCACAGGAGTATTATCATGGCAATCCAGATCCAACTCTCCCGCTAGATCTTCAAAATTGCTTTTCATGTTATTATTATTATTAATAATAATATTATTATTATTATTATTATTATTATTATTATTATTTTCACAATTCTAGCACATACAAAAAAAATCATCAATATCAACCAGGAATCATATAAATAAAGCCATAGCACAGATAATTATTACACCAATAAATTCAAAGTGATCTCAATAAATTTCTATTACACTCAAAAATATCTACATCAAGGAGGAAGTCCACTAAGCATTGATATCCATATTATACTTTGACTCCAGAAACTTCACTAGATATGACCAGCTCACTTCAAATGTTTGAGACTGTATTACAGCACCCTTATCCTCTCTGTCAATGTTCCATCTTGGCCACCTTCCATACTTTCAATAGCCTTTCCTTTAATCTTGAAACTCTTGGCACTCACCAATGTTTTGTGGGTGACAATCAACTTATGTTTTTTTTTAAAGGAGACAGGACTAAGAAGTCTTTGGAAGTTCTCCACATTGCCCATGACTTTCTCTCCTACTCTATCAAGCTGTGGGCTCAATCCTATCCAACTTTCCAGCATTGATGCAGCTGTGCCAACAGGGTGTACGCTGCATCCTTTGGTGTGTGTGTGTGTGGGGGGGGAATCATGGAGGCTTCCTCAAGTAACATTTGTTCCCTTACTTCGGGGCTACATTGCAGCTGCATCGGTGCTGGAAAGTTGGATAGCACTGGGCCATCAGCAACCCCATCGTCTCCTGACCTCCTAAACGACTCCACCCATTCTCTGTCTCTTCCTCTTGAAGATCTCAGGCAGAGGCATTTCCCAATCCTATTGTTACCAGAGAGCATTTTAAGTGGTGATATTGGGGGGCTGATCCTGTGCTGTTTGGCATACAGAACATGACTTACCACTGAGCTATGGCCGATGCTTGCATGACAGGGGAGGTAGGGTCCGGCAGGAGGCTGGCTAATAATAAATAGCTATTATTTATATAAAGCTTTGGGGTGTATGATTGGACTAAAATTGGGTGAATCAGGGAGTAAAGTTTGGGTATTACACAATCCCTAATTAATACCTTTGTTAAAGTAGTTTAATTAGCACTTACTTTTTATTCATTTGATGAAGTATATACTTACTTTAATTACATTATTACATTATCTGGTTCCATGTTACATTATAAGTCCCCCCATAACTAAACCCTGGCTATGACTCCTGGAACTCCCTTTCAAAAATTCTATGTGATTCTCTCTCTCTCTCTCTCTCTCTCTCTCTCTGTGTGCGTGCGTGCGTGCGCGCCTTCAAATCCCCGTGACTTTTCCTACAATCAGGAACCCTGCATGATTGGGGCTCTTGATTACCCAGAGAGATTATGTGCCTGCATAACTGCATCTGTTCAGACTGTCGGGGTAGGGCTGGTGGCTTGATCCTGTTTCCCTTGCATGCATTCAGCATAAGTGTAGGTCTGTCATCTCCCATAGATTTGAAGTGTCTTGGCAACAGAGACCTATCCTTTGCGTTATGTCACTCTATAAGGTTTCATGCTAAGTGCCACAAGGCAGTCACCTAAGGAAAAGTTATTACATTTGTACAGATGCTTTTGAACAACGTTCCGCCAGAGGCGCAGGATATAGTCACATCAAATCTGAGTGTTCACAAGCCACGAGGAGGAAAAGGTCTCTGGACCCACTTTAATATGACATTTAACGAGACAGTAAAACAATAACTTTACTAGGATCAAGTACAATTCACTAATGCAGTATGCACATTTTTGAATCACACAAAATGTTCTTCAAGCTGGAAGTCTTGGTGAGGTCATGGTACAGTATGTTAAGTCCTGTCTGCTGCCTGTTTCATTCTTAAGATGCTCTGCAGACTAATTAGGTTAGACAGAGACATGCTGCTGTGGCAGCGAATCAAATGGAGGATTTCCCTTTGGAAACACAGAAGCCTGTAGTTATCAGAGTCCGTCTCAGTACTAATCAGATCTCACAAATCCCTTTTAAAGCAGATCATGGAAGTACAGAGAAATGCAGTAGCCCTTATGTTAGCAATGCTGGAGATTAATTTTAGAAGTTAGTAACATGGCAGCTGGGCCATATGCAATAATTAGGCAATATTAGGTAATGACTCTTAAGCAATAGGTAGGGTGTTTTTTTTTTTTTAACTTCAAATGTGTCCTTTATTTTTAGTCTACTAAAAATAATTACCCTCTCATTTAGGACATTTGACTTGTATTCCTTGTTTCTTCATTGTTCCTGTTGAATATAATGGGGTTCTTTCTTGCACGATACCAACGTTTCTGAAAAGTGTACACACCTTCTGATGTATATCCTTTTAAGACTGTTGGTCTTAAGCGATAACATCAGAGGAAACCCAAAGGTCAAGCCTCTTATATGTTCATCACTTCAAGAGTTGTGGTTTGGCAGCCCCCAATATTGGCCTTTCAGTGGGTGTCATTTCCAGCCCTGGGGTAGGTTCCTTGGCCCTCTCCTTGCTATATTCTCACTCTCAGCTGGGAAGACACATGACCCATTGCTCTGCCCAGAAGTTGTGCAATTTGCATCTGACATTTTTGCTGCTTAGTTCCCCAGCATGCTGGGCTTGAGGGCTGGATGGGAAGAATTATGAGCACTCATTTTCACTTGAGATGATGTCATTGAAAAGTTGGCAGCAGGTCTCTCGGAGAATGTTGGTCTTGTAGGTTAATAAAGCCACAAGTATAATTGCATTAAAGGAGCCTTGCTGAGGTTGAAAAATATTCAGTGGCAAACCACCCATGCCTCTGTAAAGTGCAGAGTTCACCAATATAGGAACAGGGACCATACCATCAATGGAGACATTCCTCTCCTGTCATTCTGTATCTCAGTCCTTCCACGATGCTCCTTCAGGTCTCCAATTTTTCTCTTAGTGTGCTCATTTCCCACCCAATGAAATCAAGAAAAGTGCATTTAAGAAGATCCTTTATAGGAAACTCCTCTCTGGATACGTCCCCTGAAGCTGTATGTTTTCCCACCTTGTTTGCAGTGACAGCACTAAGTTTCCAACTGAACCCTCCTTAATATAAATGGGCATTTTTAAATGGAAGGGGCACACAGTTCAAGCAACTTTTTTTTTTAATGAAAATGAGCATCTGATCCTCTCAGCAAGTTTCTGCAATCTCTTGTTTTGGCCAGACTATGATGTGGAAAGCACTAGGCATATGAAACTCTCAGCTTTGAACACAAAATAACTGTTTGGCACCTGCTTCAAGCAGAGCAGGCAGAAACAGAACAAGACGGCAGGTACCTGAATGGGAGATACAAACTTGCAAGGGCAACTGGTATGGTTTTGGGGACCCCATAACCACCAGCTTTTGGTGGTTCCTTTTTTGGTGGCTACTTTTTTGGGTTCCAAGATCACTGCAGACGGAGACAGCAGCCATGAAATTACAAGACGCTTACTCCTTGGAAGGAAAGCTATGGCAAACTTAGACAGCATAATAAAAAGCAGAGATATCACCATGCCAACAAAAGTTCGTATAGTCAGGGCGATGGTGTTCCCAGTAGCAATGTATGGTTGTGAGAGTTGGACCATAAGGAAGGCTGAGCGCCGAAGAATAGATGCTTTTGAACTGTGGTGCTGGAGAAGACTCCTGAGAGTCCCTTGGACTGCTAGGAGATCAAATCAGTCAATTCTAAATGAAATCAAGCCTGACTGTTCCCTGGAAGGACAGGTACTAAGGCTGAAACTCAAATATTTTGGCCACCTAATGCGAAGAGAGGACTCTCTGGAGAAGACTCTGATGCTGGGAAAGATTGAAGGCAAAAGGAGAAGGGGAAGGCCAAGGATGAGATGGTTAGACAGCATCACCGATGCAACAAACATGAAAATGAGCGAACTCAGGAAGATAGTGGAGGACAGGAAGGCCTGGCGGGATATGGTTCATGGGATCACGAAGGGTCGGACACGACTTAACGACTGAACAACAACAACAATAACCACCAGCGGCTTCCTATGTGGTTCAGGGGGACTTGGAATCAACAGTGTTTTTAGCACTGCAATACTGAGAGTGGAGGAATGCATCAAGTTATACAAGGAACAACACCCCCTCCCATTCTCAAACATCCTTAATAGGGAATCCAGGACAGAGGACACCATTATGCTACCATTTGGCCATTGATCTTTCAGCACTGCAGAGTACAGGGCGGATATTCACGGATCCACTATCCACGGATTCACGGATAGCAGGAGCCCCTCTGCACTCTCCACCAGCCATTAATTTACCATAGAAGGTGGTCTGTGTCTTCCTTTCAACAAGGAACTAGAACTGCTTCCTGTTCTTCGGCAGAGCCTCTCTAGCACTCAGTCGGCTCCAGCACTTTACAATAAGCAGCATGCTGCTGCTTATAGCGTTTGTTGAAAGGAAGACACACAGACCATCTTCTCAGGTAAATTAATGACTGGTGGGATGCACGGGGGACTGCAAAGGGGGCGTTTGCCCCTAACTGTGGTTTGCCAGTATCCGCGGGGGGCCTAGAATGGATCCCCGTGGATACTGGGGACCCCCTGTATGCCTCATCAGAGACAGCAGGAGGATGAGGGATGGAGCAAAAGGCTCTTGCATTTATTTGTTTGTTAAAAATTCTACCCCGCCCTATTAGCAAAGTTAGCCCTATTCAAGATAGCAAACAGTCAAAATGAAATAAAATAAAACAACAGAACCAATTTATACAACAGAAGAGCAGTAATTATATTCTAATTAAATAAGAATTGCAGTGGCAGGCCAAGTAATCATATAAGCAAATCAGAAGAATAAAATCAAATCAGCTTGGGAAAATAAAAAGATCTTTGCTGGTGCCAAATGGACCAAATGCCAAATGACAGTAGGCACCAGATGAGCCTTCCTAGGGGAGATCATTCTATAGCTGGAGTGCCACAACTAAAAAGACCCTCTCACTGGTCAACCCCATCTTAGCTTCAGAAGATAGGAGCACCTGGAGAAGGGCCTCCAGTGATTATTTTAATGAACAGGCAGGGCATGTGTGAGAGGAGGCTGTCCTTAAGGTACCCAACTTGTTAATTATACAGGTCTTTCAAGGTATGAACCAGCAATTTGAAATGTGTGTGAAAATGGACCAACAGCTACTGAAATTGTTTCACAACTGACATATGTTCCCCAGGGAGATGGTCCCAATTAGCAGCTTGGCAGCTGCAACCAGAACTTACTGATCTTTCCAGGATGTTTTCAAAGGCAACTCCAAGCCTGGAGATTACCAGGTTGTGAATAATTGTAGCCTGGTTATCTCTGCCCAGGAAGGGTTTCAGGTGAAGTACCAGCCTAAGCTGGTACATAGAAGCACAGAAAGCTGCCTTACCACTGGACTGTGTAGCTCAGTAACGTTTACGCTGATTGGCTGTGGCTCTCTGGTAGAAGATGCTACATGTAACAGAGGCTACCTGGGCCTTCAGTAGTACAGCTGGATCAATCAGCACACCAAAACAGCAGGCTCACAGCTCAATCCTAAGGCAGTGCGCCTCCTGTGCAAAAGTCTCCCCAGTCGCAAAAGCCTCCCCAACAGCGCACTGACCAGCACACTGCTGGGGACGTCGGTGGGAAGGCCTGTGCCTTCCCAGCCACGCCGGAGGACTTCCAGATGCAAGGCCGGAAAAGTAAGCTGGCAGGAAGGCAGGGGAGGGTGGAACACAGGCGGGGAGGGGGCGAAACTGGGTGGAAAGGGGGTGTAACGGGGCGGGGAGGCCACGGGAGGGGGAGGATCCATTGCGGAGGGCCCGCACCAGATCCTATCCCCCTTCCCTGCAGCCTTCTCACCCCTTTTTTCTCCTTGGACCTACGCTAGAAAACTACGCTAGGAATGGCAGCCGCTGTATCCTAGGCTAGGATACAGCGGCTGCCATTTTGGCACCGCTGCATCGGCGGGGGCTGAAAAGGATAGGATTGGGCTCTCCATCTTTTCGGGAGAGTGCATCCCCATCCAGAACAGATAAACCACCCTCCACTATCAGACAGTGCACCCAACAACAGAACCACCAGTTTATCATGAGCTGTAAGTTCATGAACCCTTATCAGGTCCCTTACCCAGTCGCGTCGCTACGACGCGCGACACCCCAGAGCGGGGTCGCGCGTCGCCCTTAAGGAGGAGGCTCCGCCCCCGCGCGTGACATCACGCGCAGGAGCAGAGCACCCTCCCCGCTCCGTTTTCGGCTCATTTTGGAGCCGAACGGACACGGGAGGGCGGGCGGGCCCGCCTCCAACTAAAAACTGTAAGTGGGGGGGATCGCGCGTCACCCCTATACGCGCGACGCCCCCCGGTGGCCCGCCCCCCCGCTTCCCCCTGTCGACGCCAGTGCCCTTACCAGTACTGGGCCTCAATACTGGGTTCTGTCTCACTGAAATTAGTTGAGAAAGGGAAATAGAGTTGGACGTTATCAGTGTGCTACTGGACTTTACTCAGGACTGGCCCATCCATGAGGCTAACTGAAGTGGTCGCTTCAGGCAGCAGATTCATCTCTGTTCGTCTGCTTACCTCCACTGATCCTCCTTCGTCTTCCACTCCCTGGATTGGAAAAGGAAGTGGGGGACAGAGTGGAAGAGGAAATGTGGAGGGGGAGAGTGCTGAGTTAGAACCCTGGAGAGTAGGAAGAGCAGAGGCTAGCACATCATTGAGTAAGGGGGGGGGGAGCATTTGGCATGATGCCTCAGGCATCAGGGGGTCTTGGATCAGCCAATCCACTCAGCTCACAGCAGAGTCATCTCTTTGCCTCATCTGCTTGCCTCACTCCAAATTGCTGGATGACCTCATTCAGCTGTTTCATGGACATCTTCAGTAGCATAGGAGACAAGATGGAATCCTGAGGGATTGTACAGTGTTGGAACCATGGGGCTGAGCCACAGTCTCCTGTACAGCAGCACCACCTTCTGGAGTTCCCCCACCCACCCCAAGAACGAACAGAACCACCTCCACACAATACCCCTTAATCCCAACCCACTCAGAGTACAAATGCAGTTCTTGCACTACTCTGAAATATGGATTCAGTTGGACTGGAATGAGTACAGCTATTGCACTTCTTTGAAGCCACTCAGTCACTTTGGATGCTAATCAAACAAAAACCTTGCTGCAATTAATTTCAAGCCACGTACGTAATTCCAGCACCAGACATCTCACGCATTTCTAGCAGTAAATATCTTATAGCCCATGCACATAGTTGGTAGAAAGCTACTGTGCTGGTCAAATCAATACCTCCATCATCATCGTGAAGGGTTGGCAGCCTGGCCTAAATATCAGTCTAGCTAGAGCTTACGTTGAGTGTATGGGAGTAAATCAGCTGAAGTCCAAGTAACCTGGTTTAAGTAGTAACCCAAACAAAAACCTGAATCAGGTCAGGAAGTACAGCACTGACAAGGAGCATGGCAGATCCCTCCCCCCTCCCCACACACCCCATTTCTTTACCCCAGCAGTTTTTCAAGCAGGAGGTTACTTCAGCTCTCAGAACCCCCATCAGGAGAAATCCAATCAGGGTACAAGCACTTGAAAGGAAGCAACGTGAAGAGGAGGGGAGAGTTCAGTTTTCCCTTCCACCCACCTGTGTGATGTTTTAATGGCTTCCCAAATTCCCCCTTTATATGAATTTGGCAGCAATCCAGCTCTGCTGGATAACAGGTAATTTGGCTCTGAAAAAGAAAGGTGAATGTTGTGTATTTTTAAGTACCTCCTGGCAGCTTCAAGGGAAGGCCATTTTAATGAGAAAAACAGGGCACAAGGAAGGCTTAAAACCCTTCCTCAAAGTGCCACATCCTCCATCTGTACAGTCACCTTCCTCGTGGCTGCTTTTTGCCAAAATG
This sequence comes from Plestiodon gilberti rubricaudatus, assembly GCA_026170595.1. Lineage (NCBI taxonomy): Eukaryota > Metazoa > Chordata > Lepidosauria > Squamata > Scincidae > Plestiodon > Plestiodon gilberti. The sequence goes on from JANXHW010000002.1 coordinate 224,220,480, forward strand.
TAAAGAGACAGGATACCCCATTACCGATCTTCATAGTTTGGACTTGAGAGCTGATACAGACACTATTGCTGCTGGCTAATCCCCGCAAAGAGCAAATTGAGGTTTTCCTGTTCACAGGAAAGGATCTGTGAGCTTGTTTGAGTTTAATCTGTGACTTGTGTGACCAGTTCTATGTGGGGCTTAGGCAACTACAGTCATGTCTGCACCCACTCAAACTTCCTTTTGTCAGCTTTTGCCTGCCAGGAAGCGACAATAAAAAATGCCAAATTTCAACTGTATCGCCAATAAAATTGTTGCTCTTTTTAAATGCTTTTTCATCCATGGTAGAAGTTAGTCAATAACAAAACTCTCATTTGTTTTATTAGCAAGGATTACACACATATACAGCATAGTGAACATCATCATCATCATCATCATCATCATCATCATTATTATATACTGCTTTCCAACAAAAAGTTCTCAAAAAGAGGTTTACATAGCAATAGGAATGGGAAGACCTTTCTCTGCACTAGAGGGGTTCGCAGTCTAAAAAAAGACACAAGGAAGATACCAGCAACAGCCCCCAGGAGGATGTCGTGCCAGGATAAATAGGAACAGTTCTTTTCCCCTTGCTAAATACAAGATCCACTGCTGTAAAAAAATCCCTCTTTGCCCAGTTAGCAAGGGTAAAACTTACTTGAAAGCAAGTATCATTGAACTCAGTTGTACAAATCATAGTTCGGATTACACTGTTAATTGCTTTTCGTTTCATTAATACTCATTTCCCCCTACTATTATCCAGCAGTTTGCTTATTTACAGTGCAATCCTATGCATATTTACTCAGAAGTAAGTCTCGCTGAGTTCAATGTGATTTACTCCCAGGTAGATGTGTATAGCACTGTAACATTAAAGAATGTCACATCTGTAGCTTCAGAAACTTGAAGCAGAGATTTGGATGAGCGAAAGTTTTGAAGTTTGTACAAAAGATTCTGCCTGGAGTCTTTGTCATTAAATAAGCAATCAGTCTAAATAAATAAGCCAACAAACCAAAAGACTGTTAAAATGACTGAACCCACTTGCAATTATTGAATGGCTATGGGGTGGGGGTGGGGTGAGTATATCCAGAAATGCTAGGGCAAAACTTAAGGTAAAGGTAAAGGTGACCCCTGACAATTAAGTCCAGTTGTGTCCGACTCTAGGGTGTGGTGCGCATCCCCATTTCAAAGCCGAAGAGCCAGCGTTCTCCGAAGTCGCCTCCGTGGTCACGTGGCCGGCATGACTCTCCTTGCCTTCAGGTGTGACCGGGGGGGTGGGGTGTTGTTGCAATGGGCTATGATGGGAAGCCCCTTCCCAACATCTACATACGTGGAAGAATGAACACCCTTTTTCAAAATGTCTTTAGGTTGGACTGGGTAGATTCTGATTTGTCAGACTGGGCACTTCTGGGAATGCCTTGTCAAATTCAAAACTCTCTCTCTCTCTCTCTCTCTCTCTCTCTCTCTCTCTCTCTCTCTCTCTCTCAAAATCCATTTTCTTTTCTTATTTTCACCAAGGTCTCTGTCATGTCTGTATTTGCCCTGACATACCCCGATGCTGCTGCCAAAGTTTGAGATAGGCCTATATTATATTACAATTGCAAACATGTACAAACACAGGTATAGATATATATATATATATATAGGCTTGAAAGACAAGTCCATTGTTTAGTAACATTTTCAGTCTTGCTGAAATGCTGGAGTCGGCTTATTACATCTACTGGTTTGCTTTGATTGAGGTTTCTTGGTCTTGCTTCATATTCTGGATGTCAAAAGCATTCATTACACGATCACATACCATTCCTTATCTGCATCTGCTTGTATAAGCTGAACATTACTAAATAGGAACGGCAAGTGCTGATAAGTAGGGCTGAGCCACAGTGCAGGAGGGCAGTCAGCAAAAAAAACTACACAGGGCGCAATCCTCTGTAACTAGTGCACCGGTGTAACAGTAGATCCCCCGGTGTAAGAGCACTTATGCCAGTGTAACTTGCCATACGCCGACGGACGCAGGACGGAGATGGGTGTAACATGCTTCGGACTTCTCACATGTACAGTTCGGACACGGAACGGACGCCGGTGCAGGGGGCATTCCGGGGATGTCTGAATGCCCCCAGAATGCCTCCTGCACTGGCGGAGTTGCACCGGTGTCCATTCCGCATTTGAACTGCGCATGTGAGGCATCCAAGGGGGGGGGGGTTACACCCGTCTCCATCCTGCATCCGTCGGCGTATGGCAAGTTACACTGGCATAAGTGCTCTTACACCGGGGGATCTACTGTTACACCAGTGCAAGAGTTACACAGGATTGGGCTGACAGTCACATACCCTGCAGAACACACACACACACACACACACACACACACACACACACACACACACACACACACACACACACACACACACACCTTTGTTTGGTGAATTTTCAGGACAAGGTAGTAAAATGTGGTGCAAATATTTGCCAATTCAGAGTGAGGTCCAGACTCGGATTTGGCTTCATGATGTCAACGTGCAACCAAATCAGACTAGCAATGTGTCACAGTCAAACTGTCTATTCAGAATTTGAGCAGTGCTTTTTGCCCTCACTCTTGCTTTGTAACATTGCCATATGGGTATATCTGATCAGCAGCATGACACCATGATATGGTGTCATGCAGAATTGCTTCAGGAAGAATTGCTTCAGGAAGAAGTCCATGGAACACCTTCTTTACAAGGAATGGCCACAATGGCTGGGGCATTCTGTATATTATTACTGTATATAATACTGTATAATACTGTATATTATTATTATTTAAACTTGGAAACAAGGCAAGGGGGGACATAATTGAGACATAAAATTATGCATGGTGTGTGTGTGGGGAGAGAGAGAGAGAGAGAGAGAGAGAGAGAGAGAGAGAGAGAGAGAGAGAGAGAGAGAGAGAGGACTATTCTCCCTCTCTCACAGTACTAGAACCAGGGAGTCATTCAATAACATGGAATGGTGAGGGATTTAGGTCAGAGAGAAGGAGGTATTTCTTCATACTGTGCACAATTAGTCTGTGGAATTCATTGCCACATGATGTGGTGATAGTCACTAGCTGGGATGGCTTTAAAAAGGAATTGGACACAATCATGGAGGACAGGTCTATCAATGGCTACTAGCCATGGTGGCTATGTGCTACATCCAGGTTCAGCAACAATATGAAGCTGAATACCAGCTTTAGGGGAGCAATGATGAGAGAGAAGGATGCCTTCTCTTCAGCTTATGGGCTTCATGGAGGGCCACTATGGGAAACAGGATGCTGGACTAGAAAGGCCTTTGGCATGACCCAGCAGGGCTCTCCTTACGTTCTTACATTCTTATATAGAATGGATCAAAAAGGCTGAAAGCATCCAGGGGTTTCTATTTCCAAATGTTTCTGGCTCCTCTCACGCTCCTGCCAATGGAATAAGACCTTCTTTCTTGCAACATGTAGATGACAAGTTGTGCTATCCTCTTACTGATTTATGAAATTGACTTTCCCAGAATGTGTCGTGATTATATTAAACTCCATCTGAAGCTGAATACAGCACTTGTCGATTGACATCCAAGTAAATATGGAACACTTTCCCAAATTTCTCTGTATGTGTTTCAAAGTGAAAAAGGAAAGCCAACAGCTCGATCCTCTGCATATTTGTTCAGAAGTAAGTTCCACTTAGTTCAATGGAACGTGCTCCATCGCCCCGTTTCCCTGCCAGCTTGAAGAGCAGCAGCAGAAAATATACAAAAGAAGAAACCATACGCAAATAGGGTTGATTTGTTGAATTCACGCATATTACAGAACTACGCTCTCTTGGTGCGGAGTTTACATAATTTGACTTCCTGACGGCACAGGCTATATATAAGCCTGACAATAGGGGGGGGGGGGGGACAGAATGTTCAGCTCTGGTTATCTTGAAAAAACATGGATGTTTGCTTTGAAAATCAAAAGTGATATTTTGTTTCTACTTGCCAGGGATGCGGATCAAGTAAACCTGACTTGAGTCCGACTCAAATCTGAGTCAATAGACTCAAGTCTACATCACTGCTACTTGCAGTTTGGTTTCAGTGTACAAGGTTGACTTGGGATGTGTACAATGCTGTCTCTGAATTTAGCAACTGAATATGCCAGCATCCAGTGATGTAGACTTGAGTCTATTGACTCGGACTCAAGTCAGACTCAAGTCGCGACAATGACCTGACTCAGATTTGACTCGGCGATTATAAAAGACTCAAAAGACTCGACTCGAGACTTGGAGCCTTTTATGGCAAGTCGAATTTAATTCAGGTTTAAACCCGTTTCCCCCATTAAATAGATAGGGACTTGCAACTCGCAACCAAAGACTCGGGACTTGGGTGCAAAGACTTGGGACTTGACATGAGACTTGGATTCAGAGACTTGGGACTTGACTCGAGAGGTGGAGTCAGAGACTTGATCCACATCCCTTCTAAACTGGATGTGCTTGATCCACATCCCTCCTAAACTGGAGATGCCAGGGACTAAACCTGGGTCATCCTGCTGCTGTACCATTGAGCTATGTTCAAAATTCACTGATCTATCAGATCAGGGGATGGACCCGAACCCTAATATCTGTGGCATCCGTGTTGTATCACTACACTTCCCTAGTGTGCTTGGAGAGATGTCACATTTGCTGCTTGTTTTGTCACTGTCCTCATGAAATGCAAATGGTCTTCTTTCCCGCAAGTCATCCACATTTTGTACACAATGCAAAAGCAGAAGTGTGTGCATTTTATAGAACGTTGATAAGTTCTATACGTTGAGTCAACGATACACTGACTCAGGTTAATAAGGAAAGCAATCTCAAAGGTTCCTATATGTCAGGGGTGGCCAAACTGCGGCTCCTGAGCCACATGCAGCTCTTTGACATATAATGTGCAGCTTTCGGATATATGTTGGCTGAGCTCCTTTTTGCATCACAATTTAAAATAAAAGGTAAATAAGAAATTTTCAAGCTTTATAATTATTAACCAGGTATAAACTGAGAGTTTACTGGATTAAAACATAAGTTTAATGTTCATGGTGAGTAAATGTATTTAAGAATTTAAATGCTTCTTAAATATTGCGGCTCTCAAACATCTGAAGTTTATCATATGTGGCTCTTACATTAAGCAAGTTTGGCCACCCCTGCTATATATTTACTTCATCCTATTCCTCCAGAAGCTGCAGTTTGGCAGCACCAATAGGGTTGGCCTTTCAACGGACACCTTTCCCTTTCCCAATCCAAGCCAAGGATAGATTCCTCTGACCTTGCCAGGGAAGAGCCCCCCCCTGCTGGGAAGACACATGCCATATATTTTTATTTATTTTATTTATCTTATTTATTTATTTAAAAATTTTATATCCCGCCTTATCCTATGCCGAGGCAAATGCCCAAGGCAGCTTACAACAAAAATTAAAAAACATAGTTTAAAATACAGAAAATAAGTTTAAAACAATACATTTTGTTGTTGTTCAGTCGTTAAGTCGTGTCCGACCCTTCGTGATCCCATGAACCATATCCCGCCAGGCCTTCCTGTCCTCCACTATCTTCCTGAGTTCGCTCATTTTCATGTTCGTTGCATCGGTGATGCTGTCTAACCATCTCATCCTTTGCCTTCCCCTTCTCCTTTTGCCTTCAATTTTTCCCAGCATCAGAGTCTTCTCCAGAGAGTCCTCTCTTCGCATTAGGTGGCCAAAATATTTGAGCTTCAGCCTCAGTACCTGTCCTTCCAGGGAACAGTCAGGGTTGATTTCATTTAGGATTGACTGATTTGATCTCCTAGCAGTCCAAGGGACTCTCAGGAGTCTTCTCCAGCACCACAGTTCAAAAGCATCTATTCTTTGGCGCTCAGCCTTCCTTATGGTCCAACTCTCGCAACCATACATTGCTACTGGGAACACCATCGCCCTGACTATACGAACTTTTGTTGGCATGGTGATATCTCTGCTTTTTATTATGCTATCTAAATTTGCCATAGGTTTCCTTCCAAGGAGTAAACGTCTTTTAATTTCATGGCTGCTGTCTCCGTCTGCAGTGATCTTGGAACCCAAAAAAGTAAAATCTGTTACTGCTTCCATTTCTGCCCCTTCTATTTGCCAGGAATTGATGGGACTAGATGCCATGATCTTAGTTTTATTAATGTTGAGTTTCAAGCCAACTTTTGCACTCTCCTCTTTCACCCTCATCAAGAGGCTCTTTAGTTCTTCTTCACTTTCTGCCATTAGGGTGGTATCGTCTGCATATCTGAGGTTGTTGATGTTTCTCCCGGCAATCTTGATTCCGGCTTGCGATTCATTCAGCCCTGCATTTCTCATAATGTACTCTGCATATAAGTTAAATAAGCAGGGTGACAATATACAGCATTGCCGTACTCCCTTCCCAATTTTGAACCAATCAGTTGTTCCATGGCCGGTTCGAACTGTTGCTTCTTGACCCGCATACAGGTTTCTCATGAGACAGGTAAGGTGGTCTAGTGCCCCCATCTCTTTAAGAATTTGCCACAGTTTGTTGTGATCCACACGATCAAAGGCTTTTGCGTAGTCAATGAAGCAGAAGTAGGTGGTTTTTTGGAACTCTCGTGCTTTCTCCATGATCCAGCGCATGTTGGCAATTTGATCTCTAGTTCCTCTGCCTCTTTGAAACCCAGCTTGTACGTCCGGTAGTTCTCGGTCCACGTACTGCTGAAGCCTAGCTTGTAGGATTTTGAGCATAACCTTGCTAGCATGTGAAATGAGTGCAATTGTGCGGTAGTTTGAACACTCTTTGGCACTGCCCTTCTTTGGAATTGGAACGTAAACTGACCTTTTCCAATCCTTTGCCCACTGCTGAGTTTTCCAAATTTGTTGGCATATTGAGTGCAGCACTTTCACAGCATCATCATTGAGGATTTTAAGTAGCTCAGCTGGGATATTATCATCTCCACTAGCTTTGTTGTTAGTAATGCTACCTAAGGCCCACTTGACTTCACTCTCTAGGATGTCCGGCTCTGGGTCAGTGACCACACCAGCGTGGTCATCAGGAACATGAAGATCTTTCTTGTATAGTTCTTCTGTGTATTCTTGCCATCTCTTCTTAATCTCTTCTGCTTCTGTTAGGTCTCTGCCTTTTTTGTCCTTTGTCATGCCCATCTTTGCACAAAACGTTCCCTTGATATCTCCAATTTTCTTGAAGAGATCTCTAGTCCTCCCCATTCTGTTGTTTTCCTCGATTTCCTTGCATTGTTCATTTAAGAAGGCCTTCTAATCTCTCCTTGCTATTCTCTGGAAATCTGCATTCAGTTGTTTATATCTTTCCCTTTCACCTTTGCTTTTCGCATTCCTTCTTTCCACAGCTATTTGTAAAGCCTCATCTGACAGCCACTTTGCTTTCTTGCATTTCTTTTTCTTTGGGATGGTTTTAGTTGCTGCCTCCTGTACAATGTTACAAACTTCCGTCCATAGTTCTTCAGGCACTCTGTCTACCAGGTCTAATGCCCTAAATCTATTCTTCACCTCCACTGTATACTCATAAGGGATATGATTTAAGTCATATCTGACTGGTCTAGTGGTGTTCCCTACATTCTTCAGTTTAAGCCTGAATTTTGCAATAAGAAGTTCATGATCTGAGCCACAGTCAGCTCCAGGTCTTGTTTTTACTGACTGTATAGAGCTTCTCCATCTTTGGCTGCAAAGCACATAATCTATCTGGTCATCTTCCACTTCTTCGGCATCAGTGGTTGGGGCATACACTTGGATTACTGTAATGTTGAATGGTTTGCCTTGGATTCAAACTGAAATCATTCTGTCGTTTTTAAGGTTGCACCCCAGTACTGCCTTTCCCACTCTTTTATTGACTATGAGGGCTACTCCATTTCTTCTAAGGGATTCATGCCCATAGTAGTAGATATGATGGTCACCTGACTTAAATTCGCCCATGCCCGTCCATTTTAGTTCGCTGATTCCCAAGATGTCAATGTTCAATCTTATCATCTCATTTTTGACCACATCCAGCTTGCCTTGATTCATAGACCTCACATTCCATGTTCCTAAGCAGTATTGCTTCTTGCAGCATTGGATTTTCCTTTCAACCTCAGACACATCCACAGCTGGACGTCCTATTGGCTTTGGCCCAACCGCTTCATTCTTTCTGGGTCTACTTGGAATAGTCCTCCGCTCTTCCTCAGTAGCATATTGGACACCTTCCGACCTGAGGGGCTCATCTTCCGGCGTCATATCTTTTAGCCTTTTGGTACTGTTCATGGGATTTTCTTGGCAAGGTTACTGGAGTGGGTTGCCATTTCCTTCTCCAGTGGATCACTTTTAGTCAGAACTCTCTGCTACGACCTGTCCGTCTTGGGTGTCCCTGCACGGCAAAGCTCATGGCTTCATTGAGTTACGCAAGCCCCTTCGCCACGACAAGGCAATGATCCATGAAGGAGAAAACAATACATACTTAATTTAAATACAATAAAATCCACGGGGGGGGGACAATATGGAGCACAAAAGCAGCATGGCAGAGCATCTTGAGACACAGGAGGCAGACTACAACCCATCACCCAAACGCTAGACGAAACAAAAACGTTTTGAGCCCTCGCCGAAAAGTCATGAGGGAGGGGGTGGTTCTCAGATCCCCTGGCAGGAAGTTCCACAGTTGTGGCGCCACAGCAGAGAAGGCTCGCCCACGTGTTGCCACTCCCCTAACTTGCGATAGAGGTGGTACACGCAGGAGAGCCCCCTCAGATGACCTAAGAGAGCGGGCCGGAATGTATGGGAGAAGGCGGTCCCTCAGATATCCTGGACCCAAACCGTGAAGGGCTTTAAAGGTCATTACCAGCACCTTGAATTGGGCTCGGAAACGAATGGGTAGCCAGTGCAGCCGCTGAAGCAGCGGCTCAACAGAGTCAAACTGCCTAGCTCCAGCGACCACCTGGGCTGCCGCATTCTGCACTAATTGCAGCTTCCGAACCATCTTCAAGGGCAGCCCCACGTAGAGCGCGTTACAGTAATCCAGTCTTGAAGTCACTAAGGCGTGGACCACCGTGGTCAGGTCCGATCGACTCAAGTACGGCCGCAGCTGGCGCACCAGCCGAAGCTGGGCAAACGCACCCCTGGCCACAGCCGCCACCTGACTTTCCAGGGAGAGCTGTGAATCCAGAAGTACTCCCAAGCTGCGCACCCGTTCCTGCAGGGGGAGTGCAACCCCATTCAGAACGGGCAGATGACTCAGTACCTGCATCGAAGCTTTCCTGACCAGTAGGACCTCTGTCTTTTCTGGATTCAATCTCAACCTATTTGCCCTCATCCAGACCCCAACCGCCTCCAGGCAGCGCTCCAGGACTTCCACAGTCTCCCTGGAGCGAGATGGCAAGGAGAGATAGAGTTGGGTGTCGTCAGGATATTGGTGACACCCAACACCAAATCCCCGGATGATCTCTCCCAACGGTTTCATGTAGATGTTGAAAAGCATGGGAGACAGAATAGAACCCTGTGGCACCCCACACTGTAAAGGGCAGGGCGCCGAACAGGCATCTCCCAGCATCACCATCTGGGACCTGTCAGCCAAGTAGGAACGGAACCACTGCAACGCAGTGCCCCCTAATCCCAACTCAGCCAGCCGGCCCAGAAGGATACCATATATACATTGACTCACTGCCAATCTCTTGCACAATTTACTCTTGATAGTTTTGCGGACTTCTTGTGGTAGGTCCCCAGTCCACTGTGTTAGATCTCTGGAGAGGAAAACATATGAACACTCACTTTAGTTCCATATTACGTAATTGGAACAGGCTAACGACAGCTGAGTTGAAGAACATTTGCTTTATATGTGTATATAGTAAAGGAGCATGCTGAATTTAAAGGCAACATATGTACTCACCCACACATGTAGTACTCCATGAAGCCCAAGTTTGATGCATTGACTCGTTAAAAAGGCTATTAACTGGGTGTAAACAAGTACAGTTAAGTCACAGCTACTGATCATAGACTGCACACTAAGCTAAATGTTGCCCACAGCATTTTTATTATAATTCTTATTATTCTACAATGCTCTCTCTCTCTCTCTCTCATATTTGTATGATAAAACACTTTAGGGCTGCAGATGCCAACAAAACAGATTGTTTGCAATCTAAATCATACAGTGTGGAAAACAACCGAGGGTTAAGAAGAGAGGGAAAGAAGACTGCCATGTACTTGACACCTGTAACCCCCCCCCCCCCGTTCTCTTGCAGACCTAGACAAGCTACAAACTGACAGCCCAATCCTATTCCTTCACCGCCACCCCTGCCGCTGGTGTAGCCACAGAAAAAATGGGTGCACTGTATTCAGCGGGGGGAGGCAGATCAGGGGGCTTCAGAAGCAAAAGGGGATTTAAATCCCCATACACCTCTGTGTAAGTCTCCTGCTCCACAATGGGTCTCCTTGGACCTGCGCGAGCGATATCCAGCTCGCTGAGCCGCAGCACAAGTCCAAGGAGATAAAGGGTGTGGGGTGGCTGCAGGAAAGGGGGGAAGGGTCCAACACATGCCATCGCCACCGGATCCTCCCCTCCTGCAGCCTCCCTGCCCCCTGTTATGCTCCTCTCCCCACCCAATTTTCCCCCTCCCCCTCCCTGTTTTTGTCCTCCCCCCAATCTCCCGCTGACTTACCTACTCCGGCGGGTGGTGGGAGAACTGACGAGACAAGTGAAAAGGCTCCTCTCCCCCCCCCCCCGCATACTGGCAGCATGCTACTCAGGGTGTTGCCAGAAAGCGCTTTACTGAGTTTTTTCAGCAGTTGCTGGCAGCAAGAACATGCGTTCCGTTACCGACCGGTCCTGATAGACTTGGGCCATGGGAGGCTCATTGAACTACTGTAGTTATTTTATTACTAGAATATCTATATGCTGCTTTTGAACAAGAAGTGATTGGAACTCTGCAACATTGTATTACTTAGGAATACAAGAAATCAAAACTTCACATATACGCTCATGGGTTCTGAGCTGTCTGTGATGGATCAGGAAAGAGACGTTGGAGTACTGGTGGACAGGTCGATGAAAGTGTCAACCCAGTGTGTGGCGGCTGTGAAGAAGGCCAATTCCATTCCATGCCCATCAAATGTGCCGAAAACTACACGAAAACACTCCACAGCTGCAAATGCAGCCACTCCGGTTGCAAAAAAGCAGCCAAGGAGCAAGAAGCTGCCGCCGCAGCTCCTTGCAAGAAGACCGCAGCTGTCACCCGGGGCACAGCACAAACCCCTGGCCCCGGCCTGGCTACGCTACTGGTTCACTCATTCAACAGCCAATCATCATCTGTACAGAGGTGTTCCTATGGTAGAGGCGGTACTGTAAGTTGTGCCCCGTCCTAGTCCCCGTTTACAACCAGGAACGAAGAGGCCCCGCCCCCTCGCCGTCAGAGCCATTCCGTGCGGTGAAGGCAACGGGCAGGAGACTCCCTGCCCGTTGCCTTCACCGCACGGAATGGTTCCAACGACGAGTGGGTGGGACCTCTTCGTTCCTGGTTGTAAACGGGGACTAGGACAGAGCACAACTTACAGTACTGCCCCTACAGTAGTATCGCCTCTGCATCTGTAAGGGAAATCGAGTGATGTGCAATGCATGAATGCATGAACCAACTCTAGTTTTCTAGTAGAAGCACCTGAGCCTGAGTTCTCCAACAAAACACCATCTGCTGGCTTTGGTGAAGATGAGTAGTTGTGTCCCAAGTAATGATGAAACAATTGTTTTCTTTTAAACTCATTTGTAAAATGCCACTCAGAGCAGGGGAAGCGAGGTTCAAGGCCGAACTGTTCTACAGGCAGACCAGAGTTGTGGTGGTGTTTTTTTTTTCTTTTCGATTTTGCTGGATCATGCCTTTGAATATCACACTAGGTCGCTTTGGTCAGAGGCTTTGGAGGAAATGTAGCTGAACTTGTCAAAGTGCATTGAACTGCGGTTACCTTCTGGTGCAGAGATCTGAACTGGCAATCTTAATTGTTTACCTTTGATTATATAAAAAAAAGTTACTGCGTCACTTTAAGCTACCTTGTTCTTGAAAAAAAAGTGCAGATAAACAGCTCAGGAAGACACTCAGCTCCTCTACTGAAAAAAAGATACAAGTTGCAGAACAGACTTCCCAAAGACCAATCAAGATTTTTTCCAATCTTTTGTAGACATCATCAACATGTTTCACTTTTAACCAGTTTCACCCAATGGGATGGAGATGAACCAATCCAGGACAGACAAACAGGACGAAATACTTTAGCTCTTGTCCTCCATAAATATAGATGTTTGGTCTTCCTACACTTGTAAAAAGAATTTGACTAACCTGAGATAGATAGATAGATAGATAGATAGATAGATAGATAGATAGATAGATAGATAGATAGATAGACTGGTTTCATGCTTTTCCAAATATTGTTCCAACCTGTTTCCATAGTCCAAATACAAAATACATGACAGAGGAAATGTTTTCAAAATAGGCAAGACATATATAGCTTAATATAACCTATTATAGGTGTGTGTCCCCCGTACAGGTGTACAGGTGCTGGTCTAGAAGCCTGTTCCTGGCCTCTGAATGGCCCACAGAGGTCTTCCATAAGGCACCTCTAGTTTACTTAAGTAAGTGCCTTACTGAGGCCTCTGTGTGGGCCATTCTGAGGCCACAGAGGACAGGAACAGGCCTTTAGACTGGCGCGTGACCCCTCTCACGTTGAAAGGGAAGGGAAGCAAACCAATGATGTTCCACCTAGGGACCTCCATCGTACAGTATATCCAGGGGGTCGCTAGGCGGGATGTCATTCAGCTGGGGACACCTGTATTAGTGGCGATTGGGTAAAGACTGGGCCTTGTACTTACATATACTTTCGAGACAAGAGGTTTTAAAAAAATAGATGTGTGCACAGCTGAAACCGAGATGTGCAAGTGTGTGTTCATTGCACTTGCACTTGAGAATCCTGCCTGAGTTCAGGAACATTTCATTCAAAGTAGCCCTCCCTGTCATTTAAGAAGTGGTTTTCTTGGAAATTGCTCCTTCTCCTAATGTACCTTACAGGAATTTAAATCAGCCCAGATTCTCTTACTATCTCCATTACACTTTCAGTAGAGGGCCTACAGTAATAGGAACCAATCTAATGGACCATTAATGTGTAATTATTAGGGTCCCTCCCTTTGAGGCCTTCAAGTTAGCACTTCATTGATCCAGACTACCCTGCAATTGACTGTGTGCCCCTGCACCTGAGAACAGTGAGGGCTGCCAACTGAATTATCTTCATGCTTGAGAAGTCTACACCCATGCCTTTGACTTTGGCAGACACATCACAACAATCAGTCTGTCAGTGGCCAACAGGAAAGTTTGATTTCAAAGAAGCCAGAATGATAAATCCTGCCCCTGCCTCCTTCACTTACAGCAACGTGTGCACACTGACAGACCTTCTTTATGCTCTTAATTTGCTTGTTAAGCTGATGTTTCACAGAACTACAGATAACTCCTCCAAGATGTTTCACAGCTGTGGCCAACATTCAGAGAAGAGACCCTGTGTTCCTACAGTGGTGCGGCCAAGGCCTTACGCAACCTGCTTTAAATGGCCTTTTGGGATTCTGCCTCGCCAGTTCAAGTGAAGTGGCAGGCATCTCTCTATGTGTGAGGAGAATCAGCCTTTGTTAAACTCTGATTTGCTTTCCCCTTCTTTGGGTCAAGCCCTTTTGAAATGATTTGTCTGTCTTTACATGTTGTGGAGTCCACACAACATCCACGGAAATGCTCCCGAGTTGTTTGCATACAGCAGACCTACGCCTAGGAGACCCTGTGTCCTTTGACATGGAGGCATGAGTGTCCAGTGTGAGTTGGAATACAAAACCTTCCTCTGTTCCAGTATGTGAGCTTGCTGCTACACTGCATCTTCTCAGCTAGACACGATGGCTGCAGAAACATAAAATAATCTGTATGGGGCCTTAGGGACTTCTTCTCTAGAACAGAAATATTATTTTTTTCAGTTAAAGAGGGCATAGAATCAGTGCAAGCAATCATTTTTGTTGTTGTTATTACTGACTGCCACTGAGATACTCTAGAGCAGAGGTTCTCAACCTGTGGTACGCACACCCCCAGGGGTACACGGACCGCAGGTTTGGGGCACGCGAGATGCTCCCCATTATCAGGGCAGGACGTCTGGCTCAGGACATAGAGCGTTCGTCTCATAAATCTGCCTGAAGATCTGCAGGACAGCAGTTCAAGACGGCCGGAAGTCTGTCGGAGAGCTGCTGGCACGCCAAGCTGATAAGCTGCAGAGTCTTTGTGGGGGAGTGAAGCTGCAGCTGCAATGCTTGAGTGACAATCAAGGTTGCCTGTGTTATCTGAAGCTGAAGCGTGCTGAGGCGAACGCCAGAGAGAGAGAGCTGGACTGTGAAAGAAACATCTCGAATGAAGGGTTCTATGAAAGACTAGAACGTTATTATATTGTAAAATCCCCTTGGGGTTTAGAACAGCCTGCCCATGTACACCGCCTTGAATAAAGTCAGAGGAGAAATCCAATGACCAGAAAGGCAGTATATAAATACTGTATATTATTATTATTTATATTATATTATTATTATTATTCAGCTGCTGCGATCAGCAGCTGATAACGGGGAGCGGAAAAGCGACTAAATTGCCCCCTGATAGCTTCCCTTACCTTGTCTCCCAGCTGCCTCGATCTTGAATCTTGCGAAAGTCTCGCGAGATTCAAGATGGCAGTGGCCAAATCTCATAAGGGCACATGAGGAAGTTTCATGCCTTATATGAGACATGGTAAGGGAAGCTACCAGGGAGCAATTTAGTCATTTTTCTGACCTGCGGCGCAGCCGAGCGGGTTTTTCCGCTCTCGCTGCGACCCGGAGGGGCAGGGCTGTAGCCGCGATTTTTTGGGGGGGGCCCATTCGGCTGCACCCTGCCCCGGGTGCCCCCCACCCCTTCGTGTTGCCCTCCGGACCTCCGTGACGCGCGTCGCCCTCCGGACGCTCCAGGGCCTTCTTAAAGAAGGCCCAATGTGTCAATACGGGAACTTTTACTGTTTTTGCGCATGCGCAGAGACCGTTTCTGAGGGCAAGGGAGGTAAGTTGAAGTAGTTTGGCTCACTGGCGTCACTAGACGCGCGTCACCCCAGGGCAGGGGGGTGCGCGTCACCCCCCCGCCCTGGGGTGACCCCCCCAAACACCCCCGCGGAGCTCAGCCTCCGCTCCGTGGCCGGGGAGCCAGCCTTGGAGCGTCCGGCCCCGCCGGCGCTCCAGGGCCTTCTGAAGGCCCACTGGCTCAAAACGTAAAGTTTTACGTTTTTCGCGCATGCGCAGTACATTTTCTGAGGGCAAAGGGCTGCCCATTTGCCCTCAGAAAAGTACTGTGCATGCGTGAAAAACGTAAAACTTTACATTTTGAGCCAGTGGGCCTTCAGAAGGCCCTGGAGCGCCAGCGGGGTCAGAAGCTCCGAGGCTGGTTCCCGGGCCTCGGAGCCTCCGGACTCCGGAGGCTCTGAGGCCGGGGGAGCCGGCCTCGGAGCGTCCGGAGTTGGGACGGTGACGCGTGGGTGACGTGCGTCATGGAGGTGACATGCGGGGGTGCGCGCGTCACCCCTTTGCGCGCGTCAGGCGCGCGTCAACCCCGGGCGGTCCGCCTCCCGCCACGCTCCAACGACGCCCATGGTCTGGCTGCAGACCATCGTTCAAGACCTCCCACCCTCTTACAGTGTGTAGCCAATCAGGAAACTGAAGTTGGAGCCAGAGCAAGTAGGCCAGTATTGCCAGGGTTAGAGGAGCTTGGCAGAAGCAGGGCTGGAAGTAGAAGGTGAGAGCCAAGAAGGTCTGAGTGTTCAAAATGAGGGCAAGTTACGGCCTGTGCCAAAGCACAATACTGTATATCCTGTTGGTGCCATTCATGGCCAGTAATAGCCAACAAGAAATTTAACAATTGACCACAGTGCAATAGCATCGTTACAATTCCATGTCATCATGGTCCACGGCAGTGATGCAGACTTGAGTCTATTGACTTGGACTTGAGACGGACTCAAGTCACATCAGTGATTTGACTTGGACTCGACTCGGCGATTGCAAAAGACTCAAAAGACTTGACTCGAGACTTGGAGCCTTTTACGACAAGTCCAACTTTATTCAGGTTTAAACCTATTTTCCCCATTTAATAGATAGGAACTCGTAACCAAAGACTCGGGACTTGGGGGCAAAGACTTGGGACTTCTCGAGACTTGGAGTCAGAGACTTGATCCACATCCCTGGTCCACGGTAACATTTGATGAGTGGCAGTACTGACAATCCTGCCTTTCATATTCTCCAATGGCAGACAGAAGTCAGGGGAGCCATTTAAGAAAGGTAAAGTAGACAATACACACACTCTTATGATTTTTAGACCATGTACAATTATTCTCTTAAAAGCACCCATGATTTCTTTAGTTCTCATGCAATACAAAAAATACTAACAAATTATCTTAAAATACATTTATTTTTGCAATTTGATTTCTTATCATTATTATTCCATTTTATCTTGCTTTTCCATCTCCAGAACCCTCAAGTTGGCCCTTAAATATATCCAACCAAGAGCAGGCCTTAGAGTTTTATGAATCATGTTCTACCCTCACTGAAATCAGAAATGGTTTCCTTGACAAAATAAGATACATATCATACATTAAGAAAATGACAGCAGCTCAGACGTTACTGATGAAAAATAGATCACACAGAATGTTTCCAGGAGAACCTTCTGGTGAACATTTTCTGTCAACCTTCTGCTCTCATTTACCTGAGATAGTTTGTAAAATTATACTTGTAGGATGCCATACCATTAAGCCCTTCTCGCCCAGCCAGGGTTATATTTAACTAAATTGGACCTTAGTTGTGGTGCTTGGGCAGTGTAACTCACGCCCAACTCAATATCCAAGCTTAAGCTCACAAAAGGGTAGGAGGCAATTTTTAAAAAATTCTTTAGACAAGCATTTTTAGGGGTAAGCATTTAAGTATGGCTCTTGGATTATGGTTGTGTGCTATTGTGTGGTGTTTTATGATGAGTTTTATAACATTTTATATGAAGTCTTCATGAGATGATTTATTGCTGTTTTGTAAGCTGCCACAGATTTCTTTCAGCAGGGAGTGATTCGATGAAAGAGTTTGGAAATAGGACAAAAGCTTCCCCTCTCTCCCAAAACAAAAGAAACTAGTTTCATCTTCTGAAATGTTATGCACAGAACTTGCTTGTGTCATATGAAGTGGAAGATTACACTCAATCCAAAAAATCTGTGAAGGCTTCACCTTCCAATGGGGCTACAAGGGGAATTACTTCCCAGTAAACATGCATAGGATTGGACTGTTACTAGTCTAGTGTAGATCAGGGGTTCCCAACCCTTTCCCGGCCAAGTACCACCTCCAGCTCCAGTCTCTTGCTGTGTACCACTGGAAGTGACTGGCGATGACATCATCTCCAGTTATTTCTGGGTTTTTGGATTTTCGGAGGCCAGAACATGCAGGTAGGAGGCTCTGGGTGGGTGGGTGGGAGGGTGATCAGAGATCAGAGGCTACAATTCATCTGTGGAACTTGCCATAGGATGTGGTGATGGCACCTGGCCTAGATGCCTTTAAAAGGGGGTTGGACAGATTCATGGAGGAAAAGACCATCACAGGTTACAAGCCATAAGCAACCTCCTGGTTTTAGAAGTGGGTTTTCTCTGTGCCAGGTGCAAGGGAGTGTCAACGGGAAACAGGTTATCTTGTTGTCTTGTGCTCCCTGAGGCATCTGGTGGGGCCACTGTGTGATACAGGAAGCTGGACTAGATGGGCTTTTGGCCTGATCCAGCAGGGCTCTTCTTATGTTCTTATGTTCTTATGTGAGAGGGCCCTTCTCAGCATTCCTGAGCCAAAGGCAGGAGCCTCTCAGGAGCGAAAACGCGGCGCTGAAAGTGCCGCGTCGGTACAGGGTTCCGGCAGTCCAGCAGTCTGAATACCATCAGCAGTCGGCCGACGTACCACTGGTGGTACGAGTACCACTGGTTGAGGACCCTGGTGTAGATTTTCTGGAGATCCTGTGTGCAGTTTACCACCAGGCATGGGACATGATGCAGCAGCCATGCAGAAGCTAAGCAGGACTTCTTGGTATGGTCTTTGGTTGAATCGAAGGATGCTTGAGAACCCCATGGAAGCCATCTTGAGCTCCTTAAGAGGAAAGGCGTGATGCATATGTAACACATAAATGTGTACTAATTTCAAGACAGAGGAATGAAATAATTTGAGACAAAATAGACATTCTGCCTACCAAACAGTTTGGCTTGGGCTTAATGAAATTTGGGAAGGATGGTGGGTTTCCATCACACCATCCAATCCTACTTCTTTGGAAACAGATCAGAGGCTTGTTGTTGTTCAGTCGTTAAGTCGTGTCCGACCCTTCGTGATCCCATGAACCATATCCCGCCAGGCCTTCCTGTCCTCCACTATCTTCCTCAGTTCGCTCATTTTCATGTTCGTTGCATCGGTGATGCTGTCTAACCATCTCATCCTTTGCCTTCCCCTTCTGCTTTTGCCTTCAATTTTTCCCAGCATCAGAGTCTTCTCCAGAGAGTTCTCTCTTCGCATTAGGTGTCCAAAATATTTGAGTTTCAGCCTTAGTACCTGTCCTTCCAGGGAACAGTCAGGGTTGATTTCATTTAGGATTGACTGATTTGATCTCCTAGCAGTCCAAGGGACTCTCAGGAGTCTTCTCCAGCACCACAGTTCGAAAGCATCTATTCTTCGGCGCTCAGCCTTCCTTATGGTCCAACTCTCGCAAACATACATTGCTACTGGGAACACCATCGCCCTGACTATACGAACTTTTGTTGGTATGGTGATATCTCTGCTTTTTACTATGCTATCTAAAATTTGCCATAGCTTTCCTTCCAAGGAGTAAGCGTCTTTTAATTTCATGGCTGCTGTCTCCGTCTGCAGTGATCTTGGAACCCAAAAAAGTAAAATCTGTTACTGCTTCCATTTCTGCCCCTTCTATTTGCCAGGAATTGATGGGACCAGATCAGAGGCTACAATTACCGTATTTCTTCGAATCTAAGGCGCCATCGATTCTAAGGCGCATCTTAATTTCAGGAACACCAGCAGAAAAAAAACAAAAACCATCAATTGCAAGATGTACCACCTTCCTTTAATTTGTCTGCTCAGCACCAACTCTCCCCTGCTTGCCTGCCACGGCGATCTGATTTTTACCGCGCCATTTTGCCACCTCTGCTCAGCAGCGAGCTCTCTCTTCCTGAACCCGAGTGTTCACCCCAGCATGCCCCGCGGTGCAGCTGACGATCTCCTCACTGCCTTTGAGCAGTGCCTTTGCGGTCCGCCAGAAAATGCAATTTCCTGACTTACCGGGGCTTGGGGGAGCTTCAGGGAGGTCTGCGTGACCCTCTGCAGGCCTCCCCGATCTTCAGTTTGGTGAAAAACAATGGTTTTCGGCCATTTCCAGTTTCCGCGAAAACCAGAAATGGCTGAAAATCGCCGTTTTTCGCTGAACTGAAGATCGGGGAGGCCTGCAGAGGGTCGCACAGACCTCCCTGAAGCTCCCCCAAGCCCCAGTAAGTAAGGAAATGGCATTTTGGGGTGCTTTTTGGAGATCTTCGATTCTAAGACGCACCCCATTTTTTGAAATGCTTAATTGGGAAAAAACATGCGTCTTAGAATCGAAGAAATACAGTAAACCATTTCAGGTGTGAAAATGAACATGTGACAACCATACTACGTTCATTTTGTAATCTGCCCTCTATGTAATGAGGTGATGAATGGTAAGCAAGTGATACGCTGAAACAGAGAGATCATGTAGCTGGTTTGAAAAATTACAAAGTTAACAACTTGTGCACCTGAACCCACAGCTAAATGCTCCACTGGAATAGTATGGAAAAATGTGGCAAAGTGACATCTCTACTCCGTAAGGAACACAGTTTAACATTTTAATTCCCCCTCGGAGAAAGATGCTCCTGAAGATTTCTTTCAAAGAGCTGTTTGAAAGAGATCCTGAAACAATTCCATACAGCAGTCGGAAGTGCCAGGTTGAGGCTCGTCATCATTATGAAACAAGAAGTAATGAAATGCCAGAAAATGTCAAATAGGTAATACATAACACAAAGCAACCCTAGTTCCCTGAGACATTGATGAAGAATGCTTTGAAGCACCAGCAAATCTTGGGAAAGCCAACCTTCAGTTCAGTGTTGATCATTAATCAGCTGTCCTGTTCATACTGGATGCATCCACCCGGTTTTCAGCATACATGTGGTCTTCAGAGAACTTCTGTTGATACCCACCATCCAATCGTCTGTGACAGCCGCAATATTCAGTCAGACTGTTTATTAGCCAAGGACAGAATCCAGTCTTTTTGCCAAAATGTCTCATTTCAGAGACCTCAGTAAGCACTTTTTCTTTGTTTCAACGTTTGGCTCAGATGTCTTGCTGATTTATTTAGAAACAACTTTCCATGGACCCCAGTCCAATGTTAATGAACTTACAGAATTACCATTTTGCAGACAGTTCCACCGGCAATTGCAAAATGGCCTTTTCTTTTTGCTTTTGCGTATTTCACAACTGTCACTTAAACAAATGCCAAGCCAAGACCAGGCATCTTGCGACACTGTCTTATCACTGTCTTATCATGGCAACTGAAAAACCCATATCTGCAGCGTCATGCCCTCCGTTGATCCACCATGTTAGATTGTGGCCTAGAGTTTGTTACAGCAAGGCCAAGAAAAACAAAGGTAATGCATTTCATTTGTAAGAGAACTCATAGTTGGGCTTTCAGAGCAGCATATAATCATAGCATTCATTATGCAGTGGACCCTTTCCATTCGTGGATTTGGGACCCATGGATTTGTCTCACCGTGGGTCCCGGATCCGCGGGAGTCTGCTGTACAAAGGGGAAAAAAGGAAAAAATGCAGAGTTTTTTAATCAGCAAACTGCACTGTTCTGAAGCCTCCGCAGGGTTTCTGGAAGCTTAACGAGGGTCATTGAGCTTCCAGAAGCCCTGTGGAGGCTTCAGAACGGCGCAGTTTGCTGATAAAAGGTTAAAAAATGCTTCCCCCCCCTTCCCCCCCCTTTCTTCAGCATTTTTAGGTGGATCCCGGTATCCGCAGATCCTTGCTATCCATGGGGGGTCCAGAAAGGATCCCCCACAGATAACAAGGGCCAACTGTACAAGCTAAGAGTTTATATCCTTTACTATGATGTTATTTGACTAAAAGCACAATCCTGTGAAGTTTACACTAGCTGCCCTAAACAGCCGGCTGCTGCATCTTAAGCAGGCTGCAGCCCATGCCAGCAGAGCTGGGGCACGTCTCGGGGGAAAGGGACATTTGTCCCTTTCCCTTGGTGTCAGCCCCAGCGGCCCCAATGGGCCTCCTCGGATGTGTGCCAGCTGTAAGGCCCGCCAGACCTGGAAAGGGGGCATTGGATATCGGTGGAGCGCGCCGCCATATCCCCGCCCCAGTCCCTGGCCTGGCTGGCCAATCATGCCCCTCCTCCCAGCCTTGTCCCAGAATGCACCGTGGGACAAGGCTGGGGGGGGGGAGAGCCTTTGCGCGACTTGGAAGTGGGTTGTGAAGCTTTAAGAAGCCTCGTGGAGGCTTAGAAACGCAGCGATTTTGCTATTTAAAGGTAAAACGGCACTTTTGGGAGTTTCCCCCCCTCCTTTCTATAGGGTTTTAAAGCGTGGACATTTGTGGGTCCTGGACCTGTGGTAAATCAAATCCCCGGATCCTGGACCTGCAAATAAAAAGAGTCCACTGTATTTACACACCCACTATTTGATTTACAAATACGAAAAATTCTTCATGCTCATTATAACTACTACCCTAAAACATCAGGGGCTGTCTCCTGGCCCCCTCTGCTTCCCTTTCACAGAAGAGATATAAGAAGAATATACTGTATACAGAATTATGGAGCTGTCCACTGTATCACTTGACCCCTAGACACCTTGACAGCTTGCTGAATCAGCAAGGAAGGTTAGTTACAACCTAGTGGCAAAAAGGCAACGTTGTTCATTTAGCAACATAAGATTTAGCATGCTCTAGGCGACTGGAGTTCATTTCCCAAGATTTTGGCTGCGGCCAAAATGAAACTGGTGACTTGAGAGCCAAATAAAACTTTGCAGTTGGCCTCCATGCATTACACAGCTAACATTCCTTGTGGACCTTTGGTTATATAGTGTGGGTTTCTGTGATTGACAGATTGGATCCAAGAGGGCAGGGCCAAAGGTCCCCAGGGATCAGCTCCAAAATTTCCTGACCTCAGGATGCTCAGACTGACGTTACTGTCACAACACAGTGCTATAGAAGAAGCCAGTTGGAAGAAAAGGACGCTGCAGGCAAACGGGGCACGTCTTCATGGCCCCACCTTAGAAAGGCTGGCACTGTCCTGGCAGGGAGGAGGCCAGGCTCTCCCCAAAGGGTGACCGTGATTGTCTAAACATTTATGGTTTAGACATTGATTGATTGATAGATTGATTAGATTTATATCCTGCCTTGTGGTTTTGGGATTTGACAGGTTAACATTTGAATCAGGGATCATAGCTTTGTGGCACAGCACATACTTTGCATGAAGAGGGTTCTAGTTTCAGTCACCAGCATCTCCAGCTACAGTAGAGAAATGTCCACATCTGAAAACCAGGAGAGCCACTACCAGTCAGTCAGTCCAATCCAATCCCCCCCCCCGGGAGCACACGCTGCATGCTATGATGGGGGGAGGGCAATCAGATAGCCAGTAAGAGGTCACCAATGGCATTCGAGGACAGGAAGGGGGCAGGCTCAGGTCAGGAGAGGGAGATAGGATCGGCGTGTGTGACTGTTGCTGAGATCCACCCCCTCCCACTCTTGAACCGCCCCCTGGTTGGGCCCAGTCCCCTTCCCGATCCTCCCACAAACCACCCACAAACTACCCCCACCGCCACCTTACCTGTACCAGCAAAGCATGTTGAAGGTTCTGCCATGGGCACGAAGCCTCTGGCCATTTCCGCCGGCAGCTCTGTAGTGAGCGACAGTGGCGCAATGTTTGTGCCACTGCAAGGTCACGTATGGCTCAGATCCACAAACTGGTGACTGACACCCAACCCCACACACCCTGGTGACTTCCCCCAGCAGTTTCATGTCAATGTTAAATAACATGGGGGACAGTATTGAATCTTGAGGGATGCCAAAGACCATTTACCATGGTGTTGAGCAGGAGTCCCCCAATGCTGTCTTCTGAAATGTAGCCTCTGGGGAAACAGAGCCACTGTAAAACAGTACCCCCCCCCCCAAGCCACATGCTAGTCAGGTCTTTCACAAGGATACTACGGTCTACGGTACTGAATACCCCTGAGAGGTTCAGCAGAACCAACAAGGACATAGTACCCTTGTCTAGACCCTAGCATAGGGGATCAACTAGGCTAGGGCAACCAAATCTGTTTCCACTCTGAATGCTGGCTGGAAGCTAAATTCAAATGAGTCAAAATTATCAGTCATCCAGGAATTTTTGGAGTCAGGTCACCACAACCTGCTCAAGCACCTTGTTCAAAAATAGGAGGTTAGAGTCTTGCCAGTAATTATCCAATACAGTGGGGTCAACTGCCACTTTAAGGCAGGGTGGAACCAAGCCCTCTCTGAGAGATACATTTTGCCCCCTCCCCACCCACTCAGCCAGCCCCCCACAGGCAGATTTCACCAGCCACCACAGGCAATGGTCAAGCAGGCATGTGGTCAGCCCCACAATTCCAAGGATGCTGTCTAGCTTCAGGCTACATAACTTGAACAGAATCCATAATAGTTGGACAAGCAGGTGCATGGCTTGCCAGTCAGTTTGTTGGGCTTCTCTGGGAGCTGGGAGTGTGGTCCCCTTTAAGTTGGAGACACCTGGGCCTTGTTGGGGGCTGGAACTCAGCAATCTCTTTCTCTCCCTCCCCCAGGTGAGCTGCTAGAAAGAGCCACTGGCTTGCGAAGGGCGAGAGCCTAAGGGCTCTTTGCCCGTGGCTCTTCGCCCTGTAGATCGAAGACCAAGCAGGCCAGAAGACTGCACCCCACGGCTGAGCTCACCCAAGCTGTTGTTACCCAGTGGGTCACTATTTGCCATTAATTGTCAGCCCCCCTCTCTTCTCCTTGCACACTGCTTATCTGTGCGTAGGACATCTTAAGAAGATTGGAGGAGCCATGTCAGCATCGAGAGAAAGGTAGAGTGAGTGATATTGAGTGTGTATGATTGGGGTAGTTTGGTAAGCGCAGGGGTTCTGTGAATGGTGCTAGAGGAGTGGTTAACCTTGGTCTCGGTGAGAGTGAGGCCTAGGGGGGACGAGTGGGACCTCTACCCCGGTGAGAGGGGGGCAAGGGGTGTGGGGTGCAGGACCCGCGCCTCGGTGAGAGGGAGGCAGGGGTTGCTGGACAGGAGTGGTTGGGGTTTGGAGGGAGCGCTTTTAGATACGGATTGACTGGAGACTGAGGTGGTGACTGAGTGTGTGCTGAGTGTGTGAGATTTTTAGGTTGTCTGGTCAGGAAGTAGGCTCCGCTGAAGGGCTATGTGTTTGACACCTCGAGGGAGCCTAGGGGAGGGGCGGGTGGCCACCATTAGCAGAGTGACGGGTCACGGAAGATATGGCGGTGGGGACTGGGCAGGCCATTTCAGGAGAACGAGGGTCAGTCACAGGCAGACTGTCCCTCTTTCTGGCCCTTCTCCCATCCCTCTGACCCTTGGCAGTCTGGGCAACAGTCCCCTGAGTCTGAAACTGCTGCTCTTGAACGCCAGGTCAGTTAACAATAAAATCTGCCTAGTCCAGGATTTAATCCTGGATGAAGGTGCTGACCTGGTGTGTATTACAGAGACCTGGCTGGATGAGTTGGGAGGGGTAAGTCTCTCCCAGATGTGCCCGCCGGGTTTCCGGGTATTGCAGCAGCCACGACTACAGGGGTGGGGAGGCGGAGTTGCGATAGTCTATCGTGATACCATCAGTCTCACTGGGTACCCTGTCCCACGGTCCACTGGGTTTGAGTGCCTCCATGTCGTGTTGGAAGGGCGAGACATAATAGGGATTCTGTTGGTGTACCGCCCACCATGCTGCCCAACAGTCTCCCTGCCTGAGCTGACCGGGGTGATCTCGGCGGTGGCGTTGGAGTGCCCTCGCCTATTGGTGCTGGGGGACTTTAATGTCCACGCTGAGGCCCCGAGGACAACTGCGGCTCAGGACTTCATGGCCGCCATGGAAACCATGGGTCTGTCTCAGAGAATATCTGCCCCGACGCATGATGCGGGACACACGCTGGACCTGGTGTTTACTGCTGGACAGGTGGATGGTGATCTGGATGTGGAGGAAATTAACATCACTCCTTTGTCATGGACAGATCACTTCCTGGTGGGATTTAGGCTTATCGCGGCTTGTCGCCTCCGCAGTGGTGGGGGACCTCACTCTATGGTCCGCCCCCGGAGGATGATGGATCCGGATGGATTCCTGAGGGCTCTGGGGGCCTTTCCTGTTGACAGAGTCGGCGACTCACCCAGCGCCCTGGTTGACCTCTGGAATGGGGAAATGACCAGGGCTCTGGATCTGATCGCTCCTGAGCGTCCTCGACCAAGCCGCAGAGTCAGAGCGGCCCCTTGGTTTACTGAGGAGCTGCGGACGATGAAGCGGCAGGGCAGAGGCCTAGAGTGACGGTGGCAGAAAACTTGTGCTGACTCCGACCGGGCACGGGCTAGAGCTCACTTCAGGGCCTATTCCGTGGCGGTGGCGGCAGCAAAGAGGGCTTTCTTTTCTGCCGGCATCGCGTCCGTGGAGAACCGTCCAGCTGAGCTTTTTCGTGTAGTCCGGGGCCTGCTCCATCTGGCCCCCCCCAGTAGATGGGGCAGAACACACGGTGGCTCGCTGTGATGAGTTTGCCAAGCACTTCATGGACAAAGTCGATCGGATTCGGCATGACTTGGACGCTGCGTTAGCAGTATCTAATGATGTCCCTGAGGCACCTGTCTGTTCTTCTTCCTGGGATTCTTTTCAGCTTGTAGAACCTGAGGATGTGGACAGGATTCTTTGGAGCGTGAGACCATCTGCTTGCCCGCTTGACCCTTGTCCGGCATGGCTGATTGACCATGGTGTCCTTCTGGGTCGGTTGGCTGGGTTGGGGCTTGGAGGCACTGTTCTGAGGTGGTTCCGCTCCTTCCTGGCTGATAGATCCCAGAAGGTGGTGCTGGGGGATGCTTGTTTGGCACCCTTACCCTTGAGGTGTGGGGTGCCACAAGGGTCAATTCTATCCCCCATGCTGTTTAATATCTATATGAGGCCGCTGGGAGAGGTCATCCGGGGGTTTGGGGTAAGGAGTCATCAGTATGCTGATGACACCCAGCTCTTTCTCTCCTTTCCACCTGACTCCAAGGGGGAGGTCGATGTCCTGAATCGCTGTCTGGAGGCAGTTGGGAGCTGGATGGGGGCAAACAAGCTGAAATTAAATCCTGATAAGACAGAGGTTCTTTTGGTCCAGAAGTCTACGACTCAGGTACTGGATCATCGTCATGCTCTGAATGGGGTTGTACTCCCTCTGAAGGAGCAGGTCCGCAGCTTGGGGGTTCTCCTGGATGCGCAGCTGCTCCTGAATTCCCAGGTGGCGGCTGTGGCCAGGGGGGCTTTTGCCCAGCTTCGGCTGGTGCGCCAGCTGCGACCGTACTTGGATCGTGCAGACCTGGCCACAGTGACCCATGCCCTAGTGACATCTAGACTAGATTACTGCAATGCGCTCTACATGGGGCTGCCTTTGAAGACTGTTCGGAAACTGCAACTAGTGCAGAATGCGGCTGCCCGGGTGGTTGCCGGGGCCTGTCGGTTTGACTCAGTCAGACCGTTGCTTCGGCGGCTACACTGGCTGCCGGTTCGTTTCCGGGCACAATTCAAAGTGCTAGTTTTGACAAGCAAAAACTACTATAAGAATAATTTGCCAGCAGATCCATCAAATATCTAAAAAAAATCCCCTTTTTGTTGATGTGGTGTGTACACCCCCAGTATTAATGTTTTTATCCCATCTAATGTTACTTCCACTGCCACTCCTCTTCCTTTATCATCTGTAAATATTAATTCTGGCTTCAAATATTTTTTAACATATAAAACCACCCCATTCTTCTTCTTGATGTTTGTTGAAAAAAATTCTTCTCCCAAATTTTTCTGAATCAAAAATTTTGTATCTCCCTTTTTTATATGGGTTTCTTGAAGGCAAATCACATCTTGATTAAGTTTTTTTCAAATAATGGAATACTCTTTTTCTTTTTTGCGGAGCATTAGCTCCATTAATATTCCATGATAAAAATTTGTAATCCATTTTTACTGTTCACTGCTTGCCATTGCACCGTCCATCCCATCATCATCATCTTCTTCTTCTTCTCTTCCATCCTTGAATCTTTCCAGGAATTCTTTTGCTTTCTGAATTGTATCCAATCTGTAGGTTTTTCCCTGAAGTTTAAAAATCACACCTTCTAATTTTCCCCACCTAAAAACAATCTTCTGTTTCTTCAGCACTTCGACCAGGAAAGCGTAAGTTTTCCTTTTCTGCAAAATTCTCAGCGGAATCTCCTTTAGCACAATAATGTGCACTCCTTCTACCTTGAGTCTCGATTTAGCATGTTGCTGTAGAACTTTATATCTTGTTTGTTGCCTCACAAAATGCACCAAGATATCTCTTGGCACTTTCTTAACTGCTGCATATCTTGTATTAATTCTATATGCCTTATCCAACTCCAGATCCATTTCGTCTCGATCTATTTGTAGAAATTTTGACAGAATGTGTAACATTCTATCTCTTGTATCTTCTGCTTGCTGTTCTGGAATTGCACGAAACCGTAAGAAACTCTGTTTTCTCTCTTGTCCAGCCAACGCCAGCATATCCTGAATCTTACAGCTCTCCATTTCAAGATTCTTCACTTTATCTTCTTGTATTTTCATCTTGGTATTTATCTCTTGAAAACCACCTTTCATTTCTTTTACAGCAACATCCAACTGACGTAATTCCTGCGTCATCTCTACCTTCATCTTTTGAATCTCTTCCTGCAGAGTTCCCAATTTGGCATCAAATTTATCAAATTTGGCATCAATTTTAAGTTCCCATCTTTTGAAGCATTCTTCCAGTTGTTCTACTGGTTTTTCTTGTCCAGGTGACCTTGGAGGAGATTTTTTTTCTAATGTATTGACTCTTTTTCTTGTAGCCATATTTATAAGTTCATCAAATTGCACTTTTTCACTTGTTCAATTCAAGTTCTTTTCCTTCTCTTTAGAAACCAAAAACCATAAAGCAAGGTCTGTTATCACCATTGCTGTTTATATTGGTGTTAGAAGTTTTGAATAGAAATATTAGACAAGATGAAAGAATACATGGAGTGAAGATTAAGAAAGAAACATACAAGTTAAGAGCCTTTGCAGATGACTTGGTATTAATGCTGGAAAATCCGTTAAAAGATATAGAGTTGTTGATGATTAAACTGAAAGAATTTGGATCTCTTGCAGGATTTAAAGTTAATAAACAGAAGACAAAAATAGTGACTAAAAACATGAAGATTCAAGATCAACTGAAATTGATGAATAAAACAGGATTTAAGGTGGAAAAAAATCAAATACTTGGGAATTGTATTGACGAGTATGAATTGTACACTATTTCAAAATAACTACGTTAAAGTATGGAATGAAATTAAGAAAGATCTGTTAAGATGGGAAAAATTGAAATTGTCTTTATTAGGAAGGATATCGGTGATTAAGATGAATGTATTGCCAAAAATGATGTTCTTGTTTCAAACTATACCAGTGATTATATCTGATGCACCATTCAAAGAATGGCAGAAAGACATTTCTAAATTTATCTGGCAAGGGAAAAAACCAAGGGTGAAATATAAGATCCTTCAAGATGCAAAGGAGAGAGGAGGATTAGGATTACCGGATTTGAAAGTATACTATGCAGCATGTTGCTTTGTGTGGTTGAAAGACTGGGTGTATTTACAAAATAGAAGATTATTGGAGTTAGAAGGCTCTGACTTGAGATTTGGTTGGCATGGGTATTTGTGGTATGATAAAGTGAAAGCAAATTTAGAATTTAAAAATCACTATGTCAGACATGCATTATGGAGAATTTGGAATAGATATAAAATGAGGTTTTATGAGAAAATACCATTATGGGTAGCACCATATGAAGCGCATTTTGCTGGAAGTAGCGTGTCAAAAGAGAAAGGACTACTATACAGAAATTTATTAAGTTTTTCACAAGGAGACTGTACAATGAAATCAAGAGAAAAATTAATGGAAGAAGATTCTAATTGCCAATGGTTTGTATATGCTCAAATTTTGGAGAGATTTAAAGTGGATAAGAAGGCATATGGATTTGTAGAAGAAGAATCAATATTGGAGGTACAATTAAAATCTGAAGACCAGGTAATTTCAAAAATGTATAAATTGCTTTTGAAGTTTGAGACAGAAGAAGAACAGGTCAAAGAATGTACGATTCATTGGGCGAAAAATGTAGGTCATGTTATTTTAATCGATCAATGGGAACAATTATGGTTAAAACAGTTGAAATTTACGTTAAATGTTAATATCAAAGAAAATATGTATAAAATGATGTATAGATGGTATATAACCCCAAGCAAATTAGCAAAAATGTATGAGAAGGTGACGAATAGATGTTGGAAAATCAAGAAGGAACTTTTTACCATATGTGGTGGACATGCTCCCAAGCAAAGAAGTACTGGACCCAGATTCATAAACAGATTGAGTTTATTTTAAAGATTAAGATTCAAATGAAACCGGAAACTTTTCTGTTGGGTATGTGGGATGATCATGTAGGCGAAAAATTTCAAACTTTGTTTTTATATATGATAGCTGCGGCAAGAATTTTATATGCACAATATTGGAAGAATTCGGAGATACCTTCGTTGGAAGATTGGTGGCTGAAAGTTTTGGATTATGCCGAAATGGACAAACTTACAATTTTAATTAAGGAAAAGTCAGTTAACCTTTTCGTGAATAATTGGAAACCATTTATAGATTTTTTAAGAGAGAGAGAGAGGAACGATGTGATGATATGTGGATTTAATGAATAGATTGTGGGTGTTATTTTGGCTAAGTTGGAAATTATATATAGAAAATAGTGAATAGTATGCTAGTAGGATGTGACGCTTTGTGCTTGCTATAATTTTATGAATTATGTATTGTTTTTATGTTATTATATCAATAAAATATAAATATACTTTAAAAAAAAAGAGACCTTTCGGCGGGGCCTTAAGACATTTTTATTTAGATCAGCATTTGATGTCTGACATGGCGGGCTGGCTTTTTAACAAATCGCTTTTAACAAATGTAAATGTGGATGACCCACTGGGGCTGTTTGTTTTAATTGTTTTAATTGTTTGTTTTAAATTGTTCTAATTGTTTTAATTTTTGATTTTAAATATATACCTGTATTTTAATGTTTTTATTGTAAGCTGCCTTGGTTGCCCTTGTGGGAGAAAGGCGGGGTAGAAATTCTATAAAAAAAAATAAAAAAAATAGGAACCGAAACTGTCAAAGCAACGTCCAAGTTCTGGCAGATGTGAGTGTTTTTATTCGCAAATTGGCCACAGTGGACTGCTGAGATCTCTTTCACAACTTCTCATGGGTCCAAATGTAAAAGCACCTGCACCACCTGGAACAAGTCTGCTGGATGTCTGTCCCGCAGATGCAAAAAATGGCAGAGAAGTGTGCGTTCTTTGCTGCCAAAATTGCAACACAGTTGTCCCGAAAAATGGGCTCTAACCCATGTTCAATTGGACTTATCACGGGTCTCAAAATATCTCCCCAGCCACTTCATCACCAGCTACTTTCCAGGAAATGTGGGTGGCAACAATTGGGCTCTACGATTAGGTAGAGCAGTCTCAGGTGAGATCATATCAGTGGCCCTAGTTATTTCCTCATTCCAGATGTCAACCAAGGCCACGGTAGAATCGCCGGCCGTACTGGCAGGAAAATCCTCCTGAGCCATCAGGAATGTCTCCAGATGCATTGGCCTGTGAAGGCAGACCTTCCATATAAGTCCTCCACCCCTGTGGGGGAAAGGAGTTCTAATAAGTCTCAACTCAACCTAGTAGCAATTTGTCCATGACAAAGGAGTGGTGTTAATCACAATTCACCTCCAGAACCAGATCACCATCAATGTATCACCATCAGTGGTCTATGTACACTGTAGAATTAATCCTGTATTAGAAAATCAGGTAAATCCTACATCGGTAAAAAGGGCCTCAAATGACTACATAGAAACTAATTATTTCCCCTTAGTACATCTTGGGGATCTGGACTTGGTCCATAATGTAGAAATCACTTGCTTGTCAGAATGCTCAGTGGAGCATGCAGTACCGAGAGTTCCCACTTTATAGCAATAAAGCTGCAGTCTGCTCACAGAATATTTATTGTGGATACTTTTTTTCCCCTGCAGCTCCATCAATGACCCTTGAAATACTGACAGTCAAAGGGATGGGTCTTAATACAGGGTGGCCTGCACTCGTGTGTGTGTGTGTGTGTGTGTGTGTGTGTGTGTGTGTGTGTGTGTGTGTGTGTGTGTGTGTGTGAGAGAGAGAGAGAGAGAGAGAGTGAGTGAGTGAGTGATCGATCTCTGCTTGCATGAACTGAAAATGGATGGAGTACTTTAACCCTCGGCTTCCTGCATGCAATGCCTGGCTTGCCAGACACAAGACTGAGAACTCTGTTACCAATGCGTAACAAGTGTACATTTCAGCCACATTTGTCATTTCAACAGATCATGCTGAGCATAATACCTATTGGCTGAAAAAGAAGTTTTATTTATCATGGTGGGATTATTATTGGCATTCCAGTCCTTACAGCAGTCACAAAACTCACTTCAGCAGCTCATGGAGGCGCGTGCTATCGTAGCGCTGGTGGGAAAGCTGGAGCCTTCCCACATGTGCCAGCCGATCCCCCAAGACTCATCGACGGAGGTAAGTTGACAGGGGAGGCGGGGCAGGGTGGGGGAGGGCAGAACGAGGCATCGACGGGGCGGGGGCAGGTGGAATGTGAAGGTGATGGGGCAGGGGATGGGCGGATCAGGTCCCGGAAGGGAGTGGGTTCGGCGGCAGTGGCAGCCACCAAATCTTAACTCCCTTCCTAGGCCTGATTCTGCGGCATGGAGGCTTACCCAAGTAGACCCCCCCCCTGCTCTGTGGAGGCTTACACCTTGGTTAGGAAATGGCCCAGAGGAGACCTCCACAACTGCTCTCTCCATAGGAAGCAGCAGTAGCCATTTCAGCACTGCTGCATCGGTGGGAGGGGGAAAATAAGATTGGGTCCTATGTACAAATTTGTACCCTCAGGTTTGCAGTTCTGGGAAGGTGAGGATTCTGCATGTAAATATTTCGAGGAAGAACAGTGGAAAGCAATTCACAAGTGACTTCTTCCAGAGCCTTGCAGTTCACCCTAGACCAGTGTTTCCCAAACGTTTTCAACCTGCGGCTCCCTTGACCATCGGTGACCATTGACCGTGGCTCCCTATTACATTATGTTGATGCCTGCCAATTGGCATTGCACTGTTTTCCAAGAGGATTCCATGGCACTCTGCGGCTCCCCTGGCTGGTATCCGCGGCTCCCCTGGGAGCTGCACCTCCCAGTTTGGGAACTACTGTCCTAGACAGTCAGAGCTTCTCAAGGCCGTCAAATTCTAGAAGCAGGTTGGATCCAGTGCTTTAGAGATCAAGTGACTTGCTGGAGCCCCAGCCCAAAATACGGCCATGACAGTATAATGTCTACTATGTCTTTAATCAGTATCTAACCCAAGTGCCAGCAGAGCATTATCCTTTCGTCAGATTCAGCACATCAAAAAGGCAATTTGTACTGGACCCTGCATTTCCGTTTAGAAGTTCTTTGGCTCTTGTTGCCTATTATTTCCTTTCTAATATTTAACATTTTGGGGGGCTGCTATTTGAAAAGTTACGACTGTTTCACGTGACCATGTTGGCATGTTATCATGCAAGTTGTTCCTGGACTTATGGCACTCCTTGAATTTGTGACAAAACATGCTCCTTTCATTGTCAACGCAGGGGAATTTTTATGGTACCCAAAAATGGCCTCCCAGTAACATCATCTCTCTGCTCTGAATCTTTCCAGCTTTGCTTTTCCAGAGTCTGTTTTATGGTCTATCAGCCCTCCTCCTTCTCCCTTCCACAGCAAACTGAAGAAGGGCCTCCACCACTTTCTGGAACTGCTTCTTTTTTTCCTAGAAATAAGCCATAAGTCACATGACCTTGTTTTGCTGCTCTTCAGGAATTCCAATTCCTGCTTTGAACACATTGTAAACAAGGAAACCTGATTCCTCAAGGACATACACAGAAAGAGAACACGATGTCCATAGAATGATACTGGAGAGGGTTCAAACCCTCCAGTGCTTTGTATTTGTGTATACCATAATTTTGTACATAGCGTTACTAAATCTCTTGCAGAGGATGGGAGGGGGAGAAACTGGGAAAAAAGATTTTCAAAGCAGACAACAGGGTTGGCTTTTCAAGCCACTGAAAATAAATGATGCATCTCCCTTTTCATGCTTGTAATTTTGCGAGCATCATTTCAAACCTCCACTTACTTGCTGGCATCATCTCTGCTCTCACCATTCATTTCGAAATCTCAGTGGTCGCTGAAAAATTACACCAATTTCTTGAAGTAATCTGCACATTTAAAATGTTGATCCCGTCTGTCTGAAATGGGCGACCCCTTTTGGCTTCCTCATCAGAATTGTGTCTCACAGCAAAGAACTGCAGCTGCTTCACTTATTGCACAGACTTTACAGGCATCTAAACTGCTTGGAATTTGCATAAAATGAAACTCATTTGCATGCACCTAGCAGATGCGGAGCAACAGTGGTAAATATATTGTACTGCCTTATCTTTCTACAGCATTTTTATTCCAAAATTATTTTCAATCAGTGGCGACTCCGACTTTTGAGGAGCCCTGGGCAAACGTTCTTTTACAGCCTGGGCCTTCCCCAATGGCATGCTCACCCCATACTTTAAAATGCATATGGTCACACCAGATACTCTCCCGTGTCCCTCCCCCCCCCCCATGTTACCCAGGAGGAACCAGGCACTGGATATGTGGCAATCCTACATCACTACCACTATAGTTTCAGGTGGTGACCCAAAGGAGGATTTATGGCCACTGCCACGGCTGCTTCTATCACTGCCTGGTAGGCCAGTGTCCAGGGATGTTTACTGGGTGATGGTGGGGTGTAGTGGTAGCAGGATCGGTAAAATGATGCCGGGGGAAGCAGATTTCTTCTAGAAGGCAGCCAGAGCCGGGGAGCTAGTTGCTTGAGCTTCCAACCAGGGTTGCACACGGGAGTTTTACATAGGAGTTTAGTGGGGGAGTGTGTGATTGGGCGGAAGCATCTAGCAGCAACTCCAGAAACTCTGCAGACGCTACAAAATATGGCCCACAAGGAGGAAGCAGAATGTGGCATTTAGCTGAAAAATGAAGCCACCAGGCACCACAGATGCCACCTGACCTGGGTATCCAGGGACAATTGTGGATCCAGGAGGACATTTGTCCCCTTGCCCCAGGACAAATCCTTTGTCCCCTTGCCCCAGCAGCAGCTATGGGTCATCTAAAAATCAACTAAAACATAAAAGCAGCAACAAGCGTTAAAAGGGGTCCCTAGGAGGTTCCTCCCTACTCAAAAACCAAGCAAAATGAATAGGTCTTTAAAAAGCTGCATAATGAGGGGGCTGTCCTCAAGTCTTCTGGTAACTGATTCCAGAGACATGGTGCCACAACAGAAAAGGCCCTGTACCTTGCCGCCATCCCCTTGGTTTCAGATGGCAGCGGTATCCTAAGCTGGGCCCTCTCTGATTATCAGAGTTGTGGAAAGACTGGAGCGAGCAGAGCAGCGGCTCCGGGTGGCTCCTCGGCCCCGGGCGGTGCTGCTCCGCTCGCTCTAGTCTTTCCATGGAGCCGGAGAAAGCCCCGGAGCGTCCACCACGACCGGTGGCCAGGGCTTTCTGAAGGTGACCGACTGCCACGCTGTGCTATTTATCCTTGTTTTGTACATGTGCAGAACATTTTAACATTCTGCGCATGTGCAAAACAAGGATAAATGGCGCGGCAGTCGGCCGCCTTCAGAAAGCCCTGGCCACCGGTCGTGGTAGACGCTCCGGGGCTTTCTCCGGCTCCAAGGCCGGGGCAAAAGGCCTCGGAGCGCCCGCGAAAGCTGGGTTGCCCCCCGCCCCTGGAGCGCCGCCGCCCCCGGGCAGCGCAGCAGCGAGTGCTCCAGGCAGCACTCGCTGCTGATACGCCTCTGCTGATGATTGTAGGGGACATGCAGGATTATATGGGGGAAAGCGGTCCTTGAGGTATTCCGGTCCTATGCCGTATAGGGCTTTAAAGGTCATCACCAACACCTTGAATCAGACTCAGAAAGCAATGGGCAGCCAGTGTAGCGTCGGAGCAGCAGCATGACAGCCCTGGTGCCCTGGTGACCAACCGAGCTGCTGCATTCTGCACTAACTGCAGCTTCCAAACCGTTTTCAAGGTTAGCCCCATGTAGAGTGCATTACAGTAGTCTAAGCGAGATGTCACTAGGGTAGTAGTCTAAGCGAGTAGTCTTAGACTACTGTCACTACAGTAGTCTAAGTGAGATGCCACTGTCGCCAGATTTGACTGATTCAGGTATGGCCTAAGCTGGTGCATCAGCCGAAGCTGGGCAAAGGCCCCCCTGGCCACAGATGCCACCTGACCTGGGTATCCAGGGACAACTGTGGATCCAGGAGGACATTTGTCCCCTTGCCCCAGGACAAATCCTTTGTCCCCTTGCCCTAGCAGCAGCTATGCGTCAAATTGGACCTGTGCCAGCGATATCACTGGCGCAAGTTCACGTTGACCCATTCAGGCGGATCAGGCCTGGGAAGGGGGTTTGGATTCGGCAGGTGCCGCCGCTGCCAAACATGCCCCCTCCCGGGCCTGATCTGCCCATCCCACACCCTATCTCCCCTTTCCAGCCACCCCTGCCCCATTCCACTCCCTCCCCGAACACCGCCCACCCCTTTCCACCCCCTGAGCCAGGCTTACCTGCTCCAGCAGGCCTCCCAGTGTCCACCAGCATGCGCAGGAAGGCTCTGGCCTTCCTGCCAGCCCGCTGGCAGTTTACCCTACCGCAAAGCGCTTTACAGCTGCTTTGTGGCAGCCTGTGCTGGAAGGACGCTTGTCTTAGATAGGATTGGGCCATAGGATGATCTGCTGCTGCCACCTTTCCCCGCTGCCTCAGGGGTTGGCCAATTACAGGTGTGGTCCTTGTCTGGACGTGGAGCGCCTGGCATGTGTCCCATCTGTGGGCACATCCCTGCTTTCAGTTGAAAAAAAATGGAGGAAATCTTGAAATATGGATTTAGTAAACACAAGTGCTGAAAAGTAATGTGTTAATGCTTTTACATGGGCAAAGGCACCAGGCTTTGAACTTAGAGTGAACCCCTGAAACACTGGCTTTTGACATGACCCACCTCATCACACTGGAAACAGAGAAAGCAGTTGGCTTATCTATCTCCAAGATGAGCAGGTGCTGTGGCCAAACCCTGGGCCTGACTAATAGAGAGTGAAGTCGGTCCCTTCCATACGGGTTGAGGTAGTCGTCGTGGTGCTGCTGTTCCAGGCTGCTACTCCTCTTTCCAAACCCTTCTAGCTAGAGGAGTGCAGTGTTAGCTGCAAGCTTGCGAGTTTCAGCCATTGAATTTGGAGGCTTGGCAAGTAACTAGCACTGAAACTCCTTGAAGAGCACTTCGTAGAACTGTCTCATTTCCATGAGGGTTATCACCTCTTTGGTGACAGCTCCTGTCCCTTTTACTCACATCCCATAGGCCTGGGAGAGATTGTATGCAAGCTGAGCATAATTTCATGCGATTTCCACCTCAGGCCTCTGAACTGCCTACGGCTGTGCTCTGCCCTTCCCATTGCCTAATAAACCACAGGAATTGGGACACTTACTATGCGATGTGGGGGTGGGGAGCAACAGCCACCACAGCGGGAAGAGACCTTCTTTGAACCATCATTGCTGCAATGGTGGTGCGAAGGAGAGCTCTCTTCCACCTTCTGCCCAGAAACTCTTTTCCATGCTACATCTCCTGCCCAGGTTCTGGGCAGATGGGGGGTTGTTGCTGTGTGTGCACATGTAAACGGGAGGGGGCGGCGGCATAGGGCTTGTGCTCAAGGGCCCCGAAAGCTGGATCTGATAAATAACATTATCAAACTGATAAATAGATGCCTTCAAGGATGAACACAGTATGAAAGATTATAAACTATATCTTTTTTATTTTTTCATTTGTGTATTGTTTGCTATTGTTACTGGTTGTCAAGTCAAGTCAGGGGCGTCGCTCCGGTAGGGGCGGGACTGTAAGTTTCGCTCCGTTGTAGACCCTTTACCGAGCGAGCAGGAGGTAGCCCCGCCCCCTCACTGTCGGAGCCATTCCCCTGCGGAGAAAGCAGCAGGCAGGATTTTAGCCCTGAATATCTCTATGTCTGTTAAAAACGAAATAAAGGTATTTTGCAACTATGCATGTTTGTTCTTGATCTCCTCCCGGACAAAAAGGATCTTAGTAAATCCAAGTTTGATCTTGGCTCGGAAGCGGGAATCCAAGTCAGGTATTGATGACGGAAATCATTATAGAGTCTACAGTAAAAAAAATATATATATGTCCAAGAGTTACCACTGAAATTTGATCACATGGGCACACTCTTTCATCCTCCTCCTTTCCTATGAACCTACCTCTTAGTAGATTAGAAAGGAAGGAATTAAACGTGGCTAATGAAAATGCTTAACACTCCTGCGGGTTTATTAAGTATTGAAAATAATTGTTCTTTTGGGCTTGAGCCCAAGATAATTGGAAATATAAAGGTGAACATGATTTTGAAGCGGCTGCGTGTAGTTCTTGTCTTTCTGTATCCCAGAGAGCATTGTCCTTATTTGCATATATGCAGCTGCTAAAGGGAGAGCTCCCAGCAAATCATGAGAGTCCCATTTGTTGTAATTTTTGAAGGAACAGCGATAGATTACTGGTTGCCTTTGCGTTTTGTTCTCTTTCTCGTTTTAATTAAAATGCCCAGTTTATTTAAGGGTGTGGTTTGTATAGGGTTACAAATGGCATTTCAGTGAATCAGAGCAGCCAAACCAATGGTTGTAACTGTTACATCCCTGCTTGCTAATCCCATTGGGACATCAGAGCTGCTTAGCCAGTCATTGCTAAAGACTTCTTACAACACATGGGATGTAAAAATGCTAATATCTAAATGGCAGATATTAGGCATTTACAAAACATAAATTAAGGGCCTGCTTAATTATGCCGCTTAAGAAATCTGCCCCAGTGCCGAATAGGGACAGTTTAGTCGATTGCATTCACAGCACGTACAACACTGCTTGACAGCATTGCTCAATGACTGTAGGGGTGATGATAATGAGGCAAAAGGGAGCGTGGGGTAAAATTGCAGGCCCACGAATGCATAATATTTCAGACAGATAAAAGCAATTCCCACATTGCTGGCTTTGCTGAGCGACACTTTGTCACCTTGCTGCTTGGCATGCAAAAGGATATTCTAGCACAGCTTACAAAAGGTGTGCAGCAGCAGCTCTAGATATAAAATGGAATGGGAAATAACAAGGCATTGGACCGAGATAACAGTGTTTGGCAAGACAGGAAAACATACTGAATTTGCACACTCTTTCTCTCCTATGAGCGTGCCTATACACATATGGATTTGAGGGTGGGATGTGTCAGCAGCATCAGAGGTTGACCAGGTTGGGCACTGGTTGGGCACTGGTTGGGCATGATGCAGCTGGTTTTTTTCTTTTCTTTTTTGCATTGTATTATTATGTCCAATTTTAAACGTTGCCAAAAGTTCATATAGTCAGGGCGATGGTGTTCCCAGTAGCAATGTATGGTTGCGAGAGTTGGACCATAAGGAAGGCTGAGCGCCGAAGAATAGATGCTTTCGAATTGTGGTGCTGGAGAAGACTCCTGAGAGTCCCTTGGACTGCTAGGAGATCAAATCAGTCAATCCTAAATGAAATCAACCCTGACCGTTCCCTGGAAGGACAGGTACTGAGGCTGAAGCTCAAATATTTTGGCCACCTAATGCGAAGAGAGGAGTCTCTGGAGAAGACTCTGATGCTGGGAAAGACTGAAGGCAAAAGGAGAAGGGGAAGGCAAAGGATGAAATGGTTAGACAGCATCACCGATGCAACGAACATAAAAATGAGCGAACTCAGGAAAATAGTGGAGGACAGGAAGGCCTGGCGGGATGTGGTTCATGGGATCACGAAGGGTCGGACACGACTTAACGACTGAACAACAACAACAATGGCCCAATCCTAACCTGTCTTCTGTCGTATGTGATGTCATAAAAGGAGCGTAACTGCTGTGCACTTCGGGGTTGCCTGTGCTGGAGGCCCCTCACACGGAGCAGCAGCAACTCCTGGACACCACACTGGAGCAGGCAAGGTGGCAGAGGGGGAAGTTTGAGGCCAGGAGGGGAGGAGCGGAGTAGGGAGCAGGATGAACAGGTGGCATTTCAAGGGCAGGAGGAGGTGGCTCTTGGCAGCAGCAGCAGTGCATGCTGGGATGCTATCCCCATTTCCCAGCCCAACACACACCCTGCCTCTCCTCAGACTTATGCTAGCAAAATAGCTGGCATAGGTCCGAGGAGACCCATTGATGGCCAGGCAAGTAACATTATTTTTTTCTTACCTCTCCCATGCCATCTGGACACCCCCTGGACACCTGACTCTCCGTCAGTGCAGCTCTATGGCGGAAGGATATCTATATGGTGGAGGATAGGATTGGGCTCTAAGCTGCCTTGAGCTTCCCATTGGGATTGGAAAGGCGGGATACAAATGCTTTAAAATAAAGAAATACAAATAAATATGTATTACAATATTTTTACCCTACCTTTTGGCCCAAAGTATCTGCAAGGTACAACATAAAATACATCTGCAAAAATACAACATAAAATACAGTTAAACAAAAGAGCAGTGAAAAACAGTCCAAATTCAAGCAACAAGTTCTTCAAAACAAATGATCAGGAAACCCCAATAGTTTTATGAATGATGGTTGCCTTAGCCAGCAGACTAGAAAAGAGAATCAAGGCAATGGCAAGGCCTGCCGCAGCAAGAGTTCCACCACCTTGGTGTCACTGTGAGGTCACGATCCACCATACTTCAGATGGCAGAGGAAATTTTGAGATTTTGTTACAGGAAGAAGGTTATACATCTTCCCACTACATAGGGGTGTTTCCTTGAAAATGACTCATAAGGGAGGCTGGCGCAAGGCCGGCTGCCCTCACTCCGGTGCCGGGATGTCCATGCGGCCGGCAGCGGAAGGTAGGTCTCTGACGGCGGCCGCATGGATGGTCTGGGCGGTGAGGGAGGGGGTCCATTAGCCAAGCTGGCCTGGGAGGGGGCAGGGATGGTGTCCGCCATATCCCCGGTCATTACACGGCCTCCTCCTACTTCCGCCAGCTATTTAGCTGGTGGAAATCCAAGGAGGCCAATTGGGCCTGCCCCGGTTTACACCCAGAGAAGGGGACAAACGTCCCCTTCCCTGAGTAGACCTCTGGGCTGCAGCAGCGCGGCCTGGAGTGGGGATAGGATCCGGCTGGTAGCCCTGGGCCGCCGGCCGGATCTTTAGTCAGGATTTTGCACTAACAGGGAAGCCAGGCAAATCTGCTTGAAGAAGGAGTTCCACAATCTAAATACCACTGCTGAGGAGATGTGAATCGGTGTAGTTTCTTTGACATTGTTTAGAGCTTAATTTACAGGTCTACCACAACAATCTTTTGAAACTGAAATGCCAAGGCCCAGATTCAGTTGTAGTCATGGGCAACTAGCCATAACAGGAAATATCAAGGGGCACATCCAATGGGGTTTGGATGAATGTTGCATTGTGGGTGAGGATACACATCCAGATGTGCATCTACCTCCACACGTGGATCTCTCATGCTGGACTGAGGTGCTATTCGTTCAGTTGCTTCCGACTCTTTGTGACTTCATGGACCAGCCCACGCCAGAGCTCCTGTTGGCCATCACCACCCCCAGCTCCCCCAAGGTTTAGTCCGTCACCTCCAGAATATCATCCATCCATCTTGGTGGCCAACCCTTTTGCCTTCCACTTTCCCTAGTTTCAGCATCTTCTCCAAGGTATCCTGTCTTCTCATTATGTGGCCAAAGTACCGGCACTTCAGTTTTGCCTTTAATATCACACAGGGCCAGCATAGTCAGAATACTTGAGTAACTGCTAATGGTCCAGGGTCTCAGAAGGGCCCCTGCTGATTCTGAGTCTTCCTGAGGTGATGACTGATCAGCTCTTTCCAGGCTGGTGGCAGTCCATGAGGGCAGTTTGACATGTGTTCCCTGAAACTTGGAGCTGACACTG
Organism: Plestiodon gilberti rubricaudatus; assembly: GCA_026170595.1. NCBI lineage: Eukaryota > Metazoa > Chordata > Lepidosauria > Squamata > Scincidae > Plestiodon > Plestiodon gilberti. Next base: position 224,261,856 of record JANXHW010000002.1, read on the forward strand.
CATATGCAGATGGCCTGATAACCGATAGCCTATATACACTGGCTCCCAGAGTTACTGACATCCGCCTACGGTCACTCAGGTTTTACATGACTGCAGCGGGGCTTTTACGCAGGCGCATCACGTCTGTTGTGCAGCTTTTGCACAGGTGCAGTAGCGCCAGCTGTTTCGAGATATAAATGTCTCCTGGACAGACCTCCAGAACAGAACTGGTACATATGTTGGGGACTTACAGCTCAATCCAAATGAAGGCCTGTGCCGGCAGAACACACGTTCCACTGGCACAGGCTGCCGCAAAAGTGCCATAAAGACACAGCGCTTTGCAGAGCTGGTATGCTGGCGGGAAGGCCAGAGCCTTCCCAAGTGCACCAATGGAGCAATGGAGTTCCGCCGGAGCAGGTAAGCCCTGTGCAGGGGGTGGATCAGGGTGAGGGAGGGGGTTAAACAGAGTGGGGAAGGGCAGAATGGGGAGAAGATGGGTCAGGTGGGTGGATTGGGCCTAGGAGGAGGTAGGTTTGGCGAAGTGTTTCGAATCCTGACCCCTTTCCCAGGCCTGATCCGCTTGCACGTATCAACGTGGACCTTGACCTGTTGCAGCTGCTGGGGCTTATCCTGGGGCAAGGGGACAAATGTAGCATAGCCTGCACTGCATCACCAGGTGGGGATTTAGGTTGGATTGGGCTCTTAATGCAAGCATAAGCCTCAAAAAATGAAATTCCATCCCAATTCTGTCAAAAGTAATAAAATGTACAGTACTCCCATGGCTCCAGTGGAGCCAAGATTTCTGCTTTTACAGAGAAATGAACACACTAGTATACCATCATTAGTCACACCAAAGGCTGAGTTTAGATTGACAGATCCATGGATCAGGTAGCACTCCGAGAATCCTTTCCACATAAGGGCTTTGTGGTGAAAGAGAAACACTGTGCAACACCCAGCACATCTGGGTTATGCCTATATAGTTTAAATAAAAAAATAACTACTTTAATATATAATTCAGATCAAATGGCACATTACATGAAATATGGAGTTTGGCCCCTTTAAAAAAAACTCAAACAGCATCCACACAAATGGGGGCGGATCAGAACTGCAGCACACAGGGAGGGGTCCTGCTGCAGCACAGTCCTGATGAAAGATGCACCCTACCGCTACTATTGACCCCAGGAGGGATGTTTCCATTGGCGCCAGTGGAAGCTTCCCACTGTTGCGTTGCGTTCAGACCCTGCATGGAGATTCCTGAGAACAAGATTGGGCCATGGCAGAATGGCAAGGCAGAGCCGAGGTGTAAGACTCTGGGCAGATGCAAGGGAGCAAATAGCTTTGGCGAGGGGGGGGCTGAGGTAGGCTGAAACCTTAAGTACCTCCCCTGTGCTCGTTCCTGGAGTGTGGAGTCCTTAAAGGGGCAGCCTTCTGGCCTAGAGCCTTCCACTGCTTTGCCCATTGCCTATGGCTAGGATTACCAGATTTTCCCGACTGTGAACCGGGACACCCGCCCCCCCCAACAAGTAATAAATAAATAAATAAATAAATAAATAAATAAATAAATAAATAAATAAATAAATAAATAAAGGCTTACCATCTGTTCCGGGACGGATGGTAAGCCTACCTATGGCAGTGAGCAGGCCCCAGAGAATGTGAGATTCCTGGCCTAGGAGGGGCCGGTTTAGAAATCCCAAAAAGGCAACTTGTTCCCAACAATGCTGTTCACTTACATTTTGAATTTTTTCTAAACAAAAAAATAAAATTAATATTTTTTACAAAATCACTCCACAGTCACTAAAGCAAGTGGTTTTTGTAACATTTTGTTTTTCAAAGGTAATCTAGCACATTTTGTTTGTTTGAATGCAATTTAATTTTATATTGACATGTGCCTATTGGTAGATCCATTTGGTCCATTAACTCACATGCACTTTTTAGGTCCACATTTTGATTGCTTTCCATTCTACCATAGAGATATAAAGTTTATAATAAACTTTATTTATATATCTCAAAGATTCGACAGACCTTGGCTGTGAACCTGGGGCCCCACAACAAACGTTTCCAGTCGGGCTCCTAAAGCCGGCTCTGCCTGGAGGAACAATGCTGGCATGGTAGGAAACCACTATATGGGGTCCAGTCATGTGAACCTGGACTTACCAATTACCTGAGCAGCATGAAAAGGAGCTTCCCTGCAACCGATGTCAACCCCCCCCCCCCCCAGCAGAATGTGACGCAGGGCCATTACATCTCGTGGAACTCACTCAGCAGGACTTACTTCTGAGTAAACACACGCAGGATCACACTGCACTACAGTGAACTGACTTGTAAATTGCTTTGTATGTAAATATTTGATTGCCACGGCAGTATTTGATCCGAAGCTTGCTGTATTTTGTGAGGTCGTGTGTCGGGAACAGCTGGTGCAAAAAGAAAACCACACTAATGATCCAGCCACAATGAAGCACTTTATAGTTCAGCTGATTTCAGTGGGACGGATGGCAGCTCAGTGGCTGAGTACCTGCTTTGCTTGCAGAAGGTTGCAAGTGTAGTCTTGCTAACTCCTAGTTCAAAACCAGGAAAGATCCTTGTCTTGAAAACCTGGAGAGTCAGTGTAGGCATTGCCTTCACTGCCAGACTGGCTCCGACGGCGAGTGGGAAGGGCCACTTTGCTATAATGCCATGCAACACTTACCGCACTGCCCCCCCCCCCTCTGGTTACGCTACTGGGCAACACTGAGTTAGGTGGGCTTCTCTGGACTGACTTGGTATAAACTAAGCAACGATAAGTGTTCAGAGCATCTAATTGAAATCAATGTGACTTGAAAGTGTTCAGTTTTGGCTACAGTCAGAGTGAGGCAGAACCAAAGAAATCAAGTTTAGGCTCTGGAACAACCTGGCAAAGTAAGCCATGTTTGTTTAAAGTCTTACAGGATATTTCAAGTCTTACTGAAGACCTCAAACAATACAGCAGAATGTTGGAAGAGATTCAAGCAGGTGTTTGACTTGTTAAGAGAAGCATGTGGTAGTAATGGGAAAAACATGCGCCAAACATGGCGATTATGTTAAATTGTCACTGGGCCCTGTAGCTATTGTTGCTTTTAGCTCACTTTCACAGAGCTGCAAAGGATTTGCACTGGCACGTCTGGTGTAGATATTGGTACAGGCTGTTCTAAGCTCTTGCATGTTGGTGCAGCAAGTCTTAAGATCAGGTTGTAAAATCATTAGAGGACAAAAAGCGTCATTATGAAGGAGTATTAAGAAGATCAGAAGAACACTCTTTCTTTGCAGCACTGAAATATGTGGAATGTCATTCACTGACATTCAGCAAATCGGGACGACAGGCAGAATGCTGAAGATTAGCTCACTGAACTAAATCACGTGTAAAACAGTGACAGTCTTGCAAATGCTTTTCTCAGAGAGCAAACTACATTTGGCAATAGTAAATTTTAAAAAAAGGCTTTTGCAAGAATTCAATTTAAATTTGGACATAGCAATTAAAACCTGTCAGTCTGCAAGGTTGAATCAGCAAAGCTTTCAAACGTGTGGAGCAAAGTAGATAACTGCAAATGAGTCCGAACGGAAACCTACAATATGTCCCAAACTGCCAGAGTCACAGGGGGAACCACTGCAGTACAGCAGTTTGCCCCGTGCAGCAGTCTGCCACACAGTAGTGGTCCATATCCCGCCCTGCCTGAATCCCCTCACAGTTTTGCTGCCTCTATGCATGCTCGCGTGTGTGAGCCCCCCTGTGGATGAGTGGGGAGACGGGCAAGCGAGTGAACAAATGGGCAGGACAGATGAGAGAGCAGGTGGGCCAAGCGCACCCCTCCTCCACGGATAGTCAAATCCACGGATGTCTAATCCGCGGATGTGTAATCCGCGGATAACGAGGGTCCACTGTAAATGTTTATGGGAATACTTTAACATCTAGTGAGTGTGTGCCTGTTGCACAGTTTGCAGAGAAGGGGAACAACACTCTAACTACCCATCTGCTGTTCTGGAGTTCACCAGAGTCACATGCCTTGATGTTACCTTTGGCCTCCAATACGTTGTTCATGAACTATGGGCCTGTCTGGCGAGAGGGAAACTGTCCTTTCCAAGAATGATGCTATGGCATCTCCTCTCCTATATGGCTTCACCCTTGGTGTAACACTGGAAGAAAGAACCAACATTACAGTGGGGTCCCCACCCATCAGTGTCAGGCTTCTTCCTTGTTTGCCTGGTTTTTAGTATGTACAGTACATGCTCCCAATGTAGAAAACTGAGTGGACACCAAGTGAACATTGAGGGGTTGTTTTTCGAAAACCAAGGATGAGTACAAGTGTACTGCATGAGTGCTCTGGTTAAAATAAAAAACCTTCTCACCAATTATAGGGTCCAAAAAAAGACAGGGATGGAGGGTCAGCGTTCCAACTCAGTGAGCTGTGTCAACTGTTTCAGCACAGGGCGTTGTGTGGTGGAACTAAGTAGCAATCGCTGTACATTGCTGAGATTTTTCAAAGCTAAGGAAATTAGTTGCCAAAATTCTATTAATTTTAACTGGATTAAAAAGTCCAAATCTGTTTTGAAACCACCAGGTTAAGAAAGGTGTTTTTCCCCCATGCAAAACACACACACACACACACACACACACCAATTTGCTGATACAGAAATTGATAATGTTACCAAAGACAAGTGTTTGGATGCATGCATGAGACTCAAGTCCATGGAGAAATCAATTAAGTGACATGCATGGTCACACCTGGTCACAGGATTTCAGCCAATGGAGCTAAAACAGGAGGTACTTTTGGCCTCTCACATTTGGCATTGTGAAAAGGGTTATGCCAGAACGTGGATGGTGCTAGGGCAGAGAATACAGTAACTCTTTTTTCTGAATGACAGAAAAAAGGTCTTATTTAAGACTGTCAATGGCGTCGCTCCCGTCAAGCGACGGGAGTGGGCCGCTACGGGGTGACGCGCGCAAAGGGGTGACGCGCGCACCCCTGCGCGTGTCACCTCCGTGACGCGCGTCGCCCTCCAGATGCTCCAAGGCCGGCCCGGGAGCCGGCCTCGGAGCGTCCGGCCCGGCCAGTGCTCCAGGGCCTTCTTTCCCAATGCATCAATACGAGTACTTTTACTGTTTTCGCACATGCATTTTGAGGGCAAGAGGGCAGGCCCTTGCCCTCAGAAACGGTCTCTGCGCATGCGCGAAAACAGTAAAAGTACCCGTATTGACGCATTGGGCCCTGGAGCGCCGGCCGGGCTGGACGCGAAGGGGTGGGGGGCACCCGGGGCAGGGTGCAGCTGGGTGCCCCCCAAAAAATAGCCGATAGTTCTATTGGGGGGCATCACTAGGGTGACGCGCGCCCCCCCACCTTGGGGTGACGCGCGTCCTAGAGAAGACTGAAGACTGTTAGGATCAAATGAAACGTACTGTACATACAAACGCATATTATCCAAGCAGGCTTCCAACTGGAAGCACCTCTCTTTGGTTAAAAACAGCTGACTGGGAAGCAACCCTGGTCAGATTGGGACACATGGAGAGGGGGAGGTTCACTCCTCCCCCCCCCCGTAAAGTTTTAAAGCTGAAAATTGCTCCTCTGAAACAGGAATTTGAATTGACACTTCAGAGGCAAATTGTCGCTTCGGGGGGGGGGGATATTTTTGCCTTTAAAACCACGCAGGGGGAAGAGTGAACTTCCCTCTCTCCAAGCATCCTGGTCTCGACTGGGATCATTCTCCCCCCCCCCCCCGGTTGTTTTTAATAAAAAAGGAGCTTCCGATTGGAAGCTTGGGTAGTGCACATTTGAATGTGTGTCCAAATGTGCACAATTATTAACTACTGTACTGCTGTGGAAGCTTAGAACAAAGATCAAGAATGTATACAAGATAAATGAAAGTACAGAGGAAAAAGAGGAACTTCCTTCTTCTGGGAACTCTTGGCAGAACAGAAGATTTCAACCACAAGCCTGGGATTTCTCCATTTTTAACAGCCTTTCAAATTCTGCAAACAGAAAAACCAAATGTCACTATATGAATAAATGAATGAAATATCTGTGTGATTCATTTTTTTTTAGTTTCGTCCAGTAACAAAATGTGTTGTTTTATAGAATGGTGGATTCCAGTGAATCACAGAGCTGGAATTTAAAACCAAAAGAGCCAGGATGGTGTAGTGGTTTGGGAGTCGGACTTAGACCTGGAAGATCCAGGTTCAAATCCCCGCTCAGCCACGAAGCTTCCTGGGTGACCTTGGGCCAGTCACTATCTCTTAGCCCCACCTACCTCACAGGGTTGTTGTGAGGACAAAAGGAGGGGAGGAACTATGTACACCACTCTGAGCTCCTTGGAGGAAGGGTGGTATAAAAATGTGAAAAATAAATAAATAAATAAATAAATAAATCTAGCTCATTGCAGGGCTACCCATTCACCAGCTTCCTGCAGACCATCCTGCACAATCTAGGCCAAAGGGTGTCCCAAACAGAAAGCACATGCATTGCAGAATGGTACTGAAAGAGGAGAAAATCGGCCAATCCACACGTGTGGAAGGACCACAATTAACAGCGCAATCCAGCTGGCTCGGCGCCGGCATAGGGCATCATCGCAAACTTGCCATAAAGCACATTTGCAATGATAGAAGAGTAAGAGGCGCCGGTGCAGAGCCCGGCACCGCTTACTAGGCCATGGAACTGAGTCCATGCCGGCTGCTGCAGGTAAGTGCTGCGCTGGTCTACAGGAGGGCAGGCAGGGATGGCAAGGGAGGGGGGCCATTGGCCAGCCCAGGCTGAGAGGGGGCAGGGATATCGGCAGTGATATCGTAAGCCCCTTCCCAGCCCGTGCCGACCTTACACCGCCTCTCTGGATGTACAACAACTGGTGTGCATCCGAGGAGCTGGCGTACATCCGAGGAGGCCCATAGGCCCCGGGCTTGCCTACACCTGGGGAAGGGGACGAATGGGGAAGGGGACGAATAGGGTTTTTCAGTCTAGAAAAAAGGCGCCTGAGGGGGGACATGATTTAGATGTATAAAATTATGCATGGGATGGAGAGAGTGGATAGAGGGAAATTCTTCTTCCTCTCACACAACACCAGAACCAGGGGTCATGCACTAAAATTGAGTGGAGGGAGAGTTAGAACAGACAAAAGAAAATATTTCTTCACCCAGTGTGTGATTCATCTGTGGAACTCCCTGCCACAGGATGTGGTGATGGCACCTGGCCTAGATGCCTTTAAAAGGGGTTTCGATAGATTCATGGAGGAAAAGACCATCACAGGTTACAAGCCATAAGCAACCTCCTGTCTTTAGAAGTAGGTTTTCTCTGTGCCAGGTGCAAGGGAGTGACAACAGGAAACAGGTTATCTTGTTGGCTGTGTGCTCTCGGGGGCATCTGGTGGGGCCACTGTGTGATACAGGAAGTTGGACTAGATGGGCTTTTGGCCTGATCCAGCAGGGCTCTTCTTATGTTCTTATGTCCCCTTCTCTAGAGGTTCGGTCTAGCAGCGCTGGGGCACCCTGGAATGAGCTCAGGAAGTGGCGGCCGGCCCTTTAGGCCAGCTGCGCATCTTTACACAGGATTGTGCTGTAAGTTGAAGAGAGAGACAGGCTATAAGAGGATAATACAGACATTGGAGCAGCAAGTTAGTAAAAGTGAGGACAGTATAGAACTGGAAGCATGCGGAAAATGATGTACTAAGTTAGCACATGACTCCAGTCTGCTGATCATTAGAACATCTTTTCTGGTTCCTGAGTTTTCTGAAGATGCAATCCATGCTCTTTGCAGGATCTCACCTAAAACCCATGTGTATTAAAAACATACAAAACCAAAAAAGGGCGCAAGTACTTGAGAATCTGCATAGACTGCCATGGCTCAACTGTAACAACTATGAAGATGTCTAGATTCTTTTGATGGGCCCTCTTAAAATGCGAACAGGCTGATCAAAATCACTCTGAAACAGAGTTTCATGCATAGTTTTTCTGCATGGCGACAGAAAAGGTACACGTATTAAAATGTACCGCCAATCCTGATTATGCCAAGGCTTGAAACTAGTGGGACAAAACACCTACTGGACTAAGAGCCTAATCTTGACTTGACAATGACTTGACTCGGACTTGACTTGGTGATTGTAAAAGATTTGAAAGACTCGACTCGAGACTTGGAGCCTTTTACGACAGGTCGAATTTTATTCAGATTTAAACCTGTTTCCACCATTAAATAGATAGGGACTCGCAACTTGCAACCACAGACTTGGGGCAAAGACTTGGGACTTGACTTCAAACTCGAACCCAGAGACTTGGGACTTGACTCGAGAGTTGGAGTCAGAGACTTGATCCACATCCATGCTTACTCCCAGGAAAGTGTGGATAGGATTGCAGCCTCAGCCACTAACCCAGTTCCCAAATAAATGTTACACATGCAGCGCAATCCGAACCCGGTGCATCCATGCCAACAGGGCACACACTGCATTTTGCAGTGCAGGGGCAATCATGAAAGCCTCTTCAAGGTGAGGGAACGTTTGTTCCCTTACCTCGGGGCTGCATTGCGGCTGCACTGGTGCTGGAAAGTTGGTTAGGATTGCGCTGCAAGTTGTGTATTTCTTCCCCCTGGTAATTTTTTTTCTTAAAAGATGCCAGGCTCCATCTTTTTTCCTTCAGGGGTGAGCAAGCAGCTATGGGGGGAGCAATTCTGAAGGAGCCAATTTCAAGAAGGGAAGGGTTATACAGTTTCTCGCCCAGGCCTCTCATCCACTCTCCATTGCATCTTCCAAGGCTGCTTCAGTCTCAATGCAAACTACCGTACACGTTACACACATTTGTGCAATTCTTCACCTCAAGAATTGCACTAATGTGGGCAACATGTAGTTTAGCACTGACAATGGTTCTGTTTAATGATGACTGTAAAAGGAGCAGCCACAAGCCGGCCTAACGATTTGAAATTCCTTACCACTTAGTTGAAACCAGAATTGTCCCATTTTTCATTTTCGTTGACTTTCAACGCTTATTCAACAATGCCTTTCTCCAAACATATGGCATTACTCTGCCTTGAGCATAATAAGCTGCTTTCTCAACAGCAATCACAGTTGCAAAAGAACAATAAGGAACATGGAGTTAGACCAGACTAGAAGACTATTTGCTTTTACCACAGATTGCACCGTAATGGGGTCTTTCTGCTCCCTAAGTGCACAGTTTTGTTGCTCTGTGGAGCAATTTCTCGTCACCAGTGACTGCCCTGTTGTTGCAAAATGTGGGGCTGCAACTTTATGTTCCTGGTTACTCATCTGTGTGGTTATTCATCTGTAATTCATCTGTGGAACTCCTTGCCACAGGATGTGGTGATGGCACCTGGCCTAGATGCCTTTAAAAGGGGGTTGGACAGATTCATGGAGGAAAAGACCATCACAGGTTACAAGCCATAAGCAGCCTCCTGGTTTTAGAAGTGGGTTTTATCTGTGCCAGGTGCAAGGGAGTGTCAACGGGAAACAGGTTATCTTGTTGTCTTGTGCTCCCTGAGGCATCTGGTGGGGCCACTGTGTGATACAGGAAGCTTGACTAGATGGGCTTTTGGCCTGATCGAGCAGGGCTCTTCTTATGTTCTTATGGTTCCCAGCAGAGATGCCTTGCCTCTTAAAACCATTGTGATACAGAAAGGTGTGCTCACTGTAGCAATTTAGAATGCCAGAGCCAGGAAGAGATTATCTAAGATTATGAAATAGGATGTAACAAATGTTTGCTACTGACAAGGCCAGGGCCTGAAGTTGCCACGTTCAGGCATATGCCAGGGCACCAAGACTAGCAAAAAGTCCTAAGAACGTAAGAAGAGCCCTGCTGGATCAGGCCAAAGGCTCATCTAGTCCAACTTCCTGTATCTCACAGTGGCCCCACCAGATGCCTCAGGGAGCACACAAGACAACCTGTTTCCCGTTGACACTCCCTTGCATCTGGCACAGAGAAAACCTACTTCTAAAGCCAGGAGGTTGCTTATGGCTTGTAACCTGTGATGGTCTTTTCCTCCATGAATCTGTCCAAACCCTTTTTAAAGGCACGAGAGAATTCACAGTGGATGAGGTCCCAGAACTGTGACACAAAGAATTCCTTCCTTGGTTCCAACCACTTTGCAAAGCAAACCCAAGCTGCTTTCAAGTGCTTTGGGCAACATACCACTTATGTACATGCTACATATTAGGGAGGGGCCATAGCTCAGTTGTAGAGTGCTCCCAGGTTCAAATCCTGGGATGGTCAGGCAGATCTGGGCAAGACCCTTATTTGAGTCCTTGGAGAGTTGCCTCCAGTCAGTATATAGACAATACTGAGTTAGATGGACCCAGGGTTGACCTGGCCATGAGAAAGACAGAAGTAGTCACCTCAGGCAGTGGGCTGCTGGAGTTGGTAGCAGACTGATGAGGGATATCCTGGAGATTGATGCTGATTCCTAGAGACTCCAGGAGGATTGGTTATCCCTATTGCTACTAACGTGGCCTCTGGCTCATTCTGATCTCAGCCATAAAAAAACTGACTTCCCCTTATTTTTTGCCTATTTCCCCCCTAACTTTGGATCCTTTTAAACCCTGCCACTCCTGGGACGTCTCACTATCCTAAAAAGTGCTGAGACATCCTGCTGCAGCAGTGCTTGCCTTGAGCGTCTTTGAATTCAGTGCCATTGCAAAAGAGCTACATGGCATAGAAGACAGCTCAGTTTGGAGACCGTGTGTCTTCACGTCTGGGTCCAGCTTAGACAATGGACTCTGGCCAGCCCTCTTGCTGGGATAGCCATAGAACAGCCAATTGGACAACCAATGCCACCGATTAGGGCAAGGAGCAGGTAGAGGTGCCCAGGTGGTCATAATTAATAATCCAATCAGATGAGCCTATGACATCATCAAACCTAGGTTTTTATAAGGTCGCGCACAGAGATGTTTGTGTGTGTTGCCTGCTTCGTCGCTGGAGAATGGTTGCTCTTTTTAGTGACAGTGGCACACCCACTCCTTGTGGAAGGAGAGGAAGCACGCAGCACTTTGGGCTAAATGTAAAATGTATTTAGCATTAAGAAGATCCCAGCATCAAGGCTACATTGCTTCCATGAATCGGACCTATGGTTGGTTGGTTTTCAATAGAAATCTTTCTCAATTTAGAAAACGAGCCGCTGCTGATAAAAGTGTCACAAAAGTCTTTTTTTTTTTCCCCTCAAGTGACTGCAACTTGACTCACCAGTCATGGCGCTTCCTGCTGTTTTTCTACCATTTCACCAAGCGACGGCCTGATGACATGGATACTTCTGCCCCAGAAACACACATAAGAATAGCCAGCCCTAGAACTGCATGCAAGTGTGGCAGCTTTCCTTTCCCCTTCATTTCTCCTCTTGCTCTTTTTACATTATCTTGAAGGGAGCATTGCCAAACGTGCTCTTTGCCTTCACTTTCCTTGCCCTTGCACAACGCAGCTGCTAAGCGAAGCACATTTTCTGAACTGTCGTACAGTTGCTGATGAAAGTTTTAGGCAAGATGACAAGCTGCATCTCAGTACATCCTCTTACTGCACTGTCACTGCAGGCGAGGCTGTTGTTTGCTGGCATGGCTGTATGACAAGAATTGAGCTCCTTGTAACTCTCTGAAATAATGGGAAGGGATCGCACACATGGCTTCCTTCAGGCAAAACGTTTTGCCAGAGAGGTATACATGGCGGAGAACAAAGTTGCACTCCTTGTGTTGCACACTTACTTGAGGATGGGAGTAAACCTTGCTGAGCTCAACGGAGCTTAATGATGAGCAAAAGGTACATGGGGACAGGCTGTAAAAAGGTACATGGGGACAGATGTAAAAGAGGAGGCAGGCAATTCAAAGCAAAGGTATTGCCACGGCAGGGGAGAGCAGGCAGATGGGTGTGAAACTGAGGGGGGCCCACAGATACTTGGGGAACATGGCCAAAGCAGTCCCTCCAAAGCCAAAATTTCAGATAGGGATTTACCTCATCGAGGACCCCCAGTCCTAGCTACTGTCCAATCTGTGCAGACCTGAGCCTCAAAACAAAATGGTGGCAGCAGCACAACCACAGCTCACCTGGGATCTGGTTATGAGCCACTTCTGTGTCCTGATTGAAGAACTCTGGTCTCAAGCAATACGTCCAAAGTTACTTGCCATCAATCAGCCACTCTAAGCCAGAAGCCATGCTTCTAAAGTTAAAAGCCAGGGACAAGAGATTCATGTGAACCTTTCTATGAACTACACATAGAATTAGCACTGTAAGGAAGGCTACTTGTGGACTTGGATGTATGAGAAAGAAGAAAATCTTTGTGAGTTTCGGGGGGGGGGGAGATGAATGTTCATCATAGGTGTTCCCCAATTTAAAATGTAATGGCCAACATGATGGGCACCCAGATCCAACCCCCCATTGATACAGCCATGCCAATGGAGACATTCTGCATCCTGAGGGGAAGATTCGGTCCCAGGGGCCTCCTTGAAGCAAGGGGGAGTTGCTGCCACCGATAACGTCTCCCTTCCCACTTTTGACACACACCCCTCCCCAACCCAGTCTTCTCCTCGTTCCTCCCCCTCCCTGTTCCTCCCACTCACTACCCGCCCCCGCTCTGAGTTACCAGCACCAAGGATCCTCTGGAGGCCACTGGCATATGGCAGCCTGGCTGCAGAGAATGGCAGTTCATGTTTTGCTACCACTGTAAAGCACATTGCACCACCGGAACACATGTGCTGATGAAGAAGCCACACCTGGCCAATGCAACTCTTAAAGAAACAGGAGCCATATCAATGTCTAAACCTGAAAATATTAAGGCCTCTCTTAGGCCACTTTCTCCCTTCCAGAACTGCCTGCCAGTTATTACCTCCTCCTGCAGGACCCTGAGCCCTGTATAAAGTTGCTGCCCAACTCACTTTCTCCATATAGCCCTTCTTTTTGTCAACTCCAGGCCTCCACCACTCATGTTGTCCTCCCGTCCCAGATTTCCCACCTTGTTCTCTGAATTAACAGCACTGCGTCCTGTACGGTTTTCACTTGTGTATCCCTCCTAGTCAAGGTCTGCAGTGAAATATTTGAGCCCTTTCCATCTGTTATTGATGTGCGTTTTTTGAAAGAAGAAAGTGTTCTCTTCCTACAATCATATATAACTAACTCGTTTTCTTTTCCTTCTAATTCAACACACATGAAGAATTTTGCATACTGACTACAGAGTGTGTTTTGTTCAGTGTCACCAGATAAATAATTCACCATTTGAAGGCTTGGATGCTGTTCTTAGAGCTCGGGATCATTGTTCCACTTTTTTTCAGGAAGTTGGCAGTCTTTCTTTTCCTTCTTCCCAGGAGAATTGGGTCACTTGAAACATTGAGTAACAGTCAGTCGAATACCCCAACAAGATGTTAGCAAAATGCAAATAACTGGCTGTAACAGAGAGAGAGAGAGAGAGAGAGAGAGAGAGAGAGAGAGAGAGAGAGAGAGAGAGAGAGAGAGAGCATGTCTATACAGGGAAATTACAAGGAGAAAAGTGGTTTAATTTGTTCTTTGACATATTTTGCTTTATTTTTAGACACTATTTTTGTAAAAGCTTTGTGATTGTTATTGTATTGTTCCTTTCAGCCTTACACAATCTGTGATTAGTGTACAGCTTTGTGTTTGGAGACTATTATATTATGTGTTAAGATATGTCTCGCAGACACTGTGATTGCATAGGCTGACATGCTGTGATCTAAAAAAAATGTGATCTAAAAAAAATGAACTCCCCTATTTAAAGATGGCTCATTGAACTATCACAGTGTTTCTCAAACTGTGGGTCGGGACCCACTTGGTGGGTCGCGACCTGATTTCTGGTGGGTCCCAGGTGTTGGAAAGATCAGATAAGTAATTGCCACAAGCCCTGAGGCTATTCAAAAATCAGATAGCTGCTAATTGCCCCTTCAAAGAGCTGAGCTCCTGCAGTTTGCAAGATAGCCGCTAATTACCCTGCAAACAGTTGAGCTCCTGCAGTTTGCAAGATTGTGTAAATATAGGGAGATAAATGTTTGAGCATCTCGTAAAGCTAGGTGGGTCCCGACAGAGTGTCATTTTAAAAAGTGGGTCCCGGTGCTAAAAGGTTTGAGAACCACTGGACTATCAGATTTTCAGGAAAGCTCGTTAACCTGGTCCCCAAGGTCTCATTTCTAATTCATACTACAGTAGTTGGTGAAGAAGTTCTATAGAAGCTTCCTCTGAAGGTAGCACCTCCTGACTACAGGAAGGAAACTGACTCAAATTTCTTCAGTATCATAGAATTTAAAGAATGAAAAGGCTTTATGTTCACATATCTCCATACACAACATCCTGGAAAAAATAAGGCCACACTATCTAGTACTGGGGTAATCAACCAGTGATACTGGTGGTACTCGGACCGCCGGACCACCGGCACCCTGCTCTGACACAGCACTTTCAACGTCATGTTTTTGCTCCCAAGAGGCTCTTGCCTTTGGCCAAGCCTCTTGGGAACACTGAAAAGGGCCCTTCCATCCGCCCAGAGCCTCCTACCTGTGTTTTCTGGCCTCCGAAAACCTGAAAACCCAGAAGTAACAGGTAATAATGTCATCACCAGTCACTTCCGGTGGTACGCAGCAGGAGAGTGGTGTCAGAGGTGGCCAGGAAGAGGTTGAGAACCCCTGATCTAGTTTATAGTGCATGCCCAGAAGACAGGCACCATGCCAAGTTTGCTAGAGGACATGGAATAATACTAGTACAGTACACTCAGATGTCTCAGAAAGAAAGGCTTACCACGCAATTCATGGGAATAAAGAAAACTTTCCAGGATCATCATAGTGTCCTTTATGGACCGAGAAAGGTGCAGAGAAAGCAGCAGGCAGTACAAATAGATCAAATGCAGACTGACAATGTAGAGTGAGGCCTTTCAGAAGCTTTTATAGTGGCTTTGTGAGGTCTTGCCTCTGAACAGAAGTGGAGCAAATACTAAAGCCTGATCTGGAGCTGCTCCAGATTTTGGCTCATTAAAAAACGACTACAAAACATGGAAGCAGGACTCTTGAAGCAGTCTTCTAAAATTATAGCCACCAGACAGTCTGAGTTGGGGGGTCAATCAGATCTTCTGTCCAAGTAGCTTCATCTGCTGTGCCTCTCCAAGATAAAAATAGCACAATTTCAGCACATTGGATTCTTTTCGCTCCAGAGTTGTGAAACATTTTACAAGCTTGTGATTCAGTTTCAATGGGATTTATAATGCATAAGATTGAGGCTTAAGGGTATTGGCAAATCCCCATAATAAGAAGCATACAGCAAAAACTACTGGTATTAGCATTTTCCCTACCCGACTCCAGTTGCTGAGGGTGGTTACAAGTTATTATCCTTTAATGTCCTATGAGGTAAGCTAGACTGTGAGACAGAAAGGTGTGCAATGCTTAGGAGATATTCACGGCACCAAAATGGCTCCCAAAATGTTGCGTTTATGCTATTGTTTATCATTTCTATACCACTTTTCAGCAGCAACAATCAATGCTTTACAATGTTCATAAATGTTCTTTCTAACATTTATGTTAGGTTAAGCTTAAATGGGTTTTAATTAAGCTAAGAAGCAGTGATTAGGGACTGTGTAAATAATAACATATAGACAAGGAGGTAAGGGACAGTGATGTAAGAGAAGGTTTTTGGTAAATTTCCAGAGCATGTCAAGTCAGGGAAACAATATCTGTAAACAGGCATGAAAGGTATTGTAAAACTGTGGGAGGTAGGATTTCGGAAGTCACGAAAATTTGTGCAGCCCTCCAAGTTATATTACATTGGTATATGAATTCAACATGATTTAAATGTCAATTTTGAATAATTTCCATTTGGAAAATAGGACTTCTGCTGTTGTTTTTTGTATTTCCTTTAGCAGAAACCGACCTCTTCTCTTCAGAATTTTACTCTATATTAAAACATAAAAGGGATTAAAAACTCGTTCTTTTTTTTTTTTAACATGGATGTTAACATGTTTTTTTTAACATGGATCCTCTGTTCTGCTTCACACTATGTTGCCAATGCAGCAATTGGATTTGTGAAGCCCTTTGCTGTACTTGGGCCCCGAGAGCATTTTTGAGGATGCAAGTTAGGAATCATGAAATTACCTGCAACTTAGCCTGTTTGCTGAAGTTAGGGTGCATAATCCTCCCTCCCTCCCTCCCTCCCTCACACACACACACACACACACACACACACACACACACACACACACACAGGGTGTCTCAAGGAAATGTACCCACACTTTATAGTGTCAAATTTATTATGCTATAATTCAGTGGTTCCCAAACGTTTTAGTACTGGGAACCCACTTTAAAAATGACAGTCTACCAGGACCCACCTAGCTTTAAAAAAGGTAAAGGTATCCCCTGACAATTAAGTCCAGTCGTGTCCGACTCTAGGGTGTGGTGCTCATCTCCATTTCAAAGCCGAAGAGCCAGCGTTGTCCGAAGACGCCTCCATGGTCATGTGGCCGGCATGACTCTCCTTGCCGCAGCGCGTAGCATGCAGCTGGAACACGGAGCGCTGTTTACCTTCCCGCAAGCGGTACCTATTTATCTACTCACATTGACATGCTTTGGAACTGCTAGGTTGGCAGGAGCTGGCCAAGCAACGAGCGCTCACCCTGTCGCAGGAATCGAACTGCCGACCTTTTGATCGACAACTTATGCCTCAGCGGTTTAACCCGCTGCGCCACCCGCTGGCCTCCACCTAGCTTTACAAGACTTTAAAAAAGGTGATATAGAAAGAAATATTTTTTTTAATTTATTTACAAGTAATTTTTATTTATTTATTTATTTATTTATTTATTTAAAAAACCTCTATCCATTTCTCGTAATGAGGCAGCCCTAATGATTAGCCTCAAGGCTTGTGGGGCTTAGTTTTGTGACTCAGTCTTCATATGACCCCACTACCTGTCATTGATGGACTTGGAAAAAAGCACACCATAAAAAGTGGTTCAATCATTTATCTCCCTATATTTACACAGACTTGCAAACTGCAGGAGCTCAGTTGTTTGCAGGGCAATTAGCAGCTATCCGATTTTTGAATAGCCTCAGGACTTGAGGGAATCAGCTATCTGATCGTTCCATCACTCCTGTTTTCATTGGAGGCTCTGCGGGACCCACTAGAAATTGGGTCACAATCCACCAAGTGGGTCCTGACCCACAGTTTGAGGAAAAGCTGCAATAATTCACACATATACTACGTACCATACTAGAATACACACATGTACTGCATTTGTTGTACACAGAAGCAGTTGCTTGACCCATGGCACAATACTACTTACCTCCTGCACCGGCACAGTACGCACTGCGCCTGTACTGGCCATCACAAAAGTGTTGTAAAGCACTTTGTGGTGGCAAAGCACTTGCCAGTGCTGGCGCGGAAGCCCAGACCAGCCCGCACGCACCGGAAGGAGCAGAAGGAGCAGCACAGGCGGAGAAGGTGAGTTTCGCGCCGATCAGCGCCAGAGAGAAACAAGAGGAGGGGAAGGTGAAGAGAGGGGTGTAATGGGTTGGGGGATGAGCGGTGATGGGGCAGGGTGGATAAATCAAGCCCAGGAGGGGGGCAGAATTGGTGGAGTTGGCGCATGCCGCATCCTATCCCCCTCCCAGGTCTGATCCACTGACACGGGGCAACACAATCTGTGCCACCTATCAAGCTCGTGCAGGTCCAAGTTGCACCATAGCGCCTTCTGGGGCTTACCCCAGGGCAAAGGGACAAAAGGAGACCTCCAGCAGCTGTTATTCCTGTGCAGGATGCAACATAGCCCGCGCTGGCCCCACTGCATCACTGCACAGGAAGTTAGGTAGGATAGGGCTGCCTGTTAGATAGGTAATGAACTGTCCCAAGTGCTCAAAATGTTCCCATTGGCATCTTGACATCACTGACATCGTTGACTATGGGATCTGCAGACATCCAACGCGTGTGCTGGGCTCGTTCCACGCATCTCTTCAATTGCTTTCCTTAGATGTTTGAGTGTTGCAGGTTTTCTAGAATGAAGTACAGTACTCCCTCCATATCCTCTGGGGACATGTTCCATGCCCCTCCATGGATACTTGAATCCGATGATAGAAACCAACACCCCCTCCATGGTTTCCAGAGGGCCTCCCGCCCTGCCTCCCCTGTGGGGAGCCATGTGCGCCCCCCCCAGCTCTTATTTTTCTTTCAACAAGCTTTGTTTCTTCCTTAAAACAAACAGAGAAGCAGCCTCCATTGCAGGCAAGTATAACGAGACTAAGTCCTAGAGAGGCTCTGCAAGTTTTCTGTTAACTTTGCAGAGCCTCTCTAGGACTTAGTCTTGTTCTAGTTGCCTGCAATAAGCAGCCAGAGGCTGCTTCTCCTGTTTAAGGAAGAAACGAAGCTTACTGGAGAAAAAAGTAACAGCCTGGGGGGGGGGGGTTCCCCGCGATCCGTGGATAACTGAAACCGTGGATAGCAAATCTGTGGATATGGGGGCCCACCTGTATGTAAGAATTAGAGCTCATGAGTGTACATACTTGAGACCCCCTGTGTGTGTGTGTGTGTGTGTGTGTGTGTGTGTGTGTGTGTGTGTGTGTGTGGAGAGAGAGAGAGAGAGAGAGAGCTATAGGCTGTCAGTGAACCAATAGTTGCACTTCATTTTGTCATGATATCACAAATTAAACATGCAAGTTAGCAGATATTTTGTTTGCATGCTGCCCAGGCTCTAAAGAGCTTAGGAGATAATATTGTGCAACAGTTGCGTTAAAACATCCAGTACATTACTGATAGCTCCAGAGCTTGTTTGCCTGAACAATTGACTCTGAGCACAGACACTTATCGACAGAGGCCTAAACAAATTAACTTTATTATTTTTCGCTGACTGAACATCAAGGTCTTCCAGGGCTGCAGTTGCTGTAGCAACTTGAAGGCACACACATTAAATGATCAACACCAATGCCAAAGCTATCAGAGTTGAAATGACCAAAAGTTAAACATTAACTTCAATCCACTGTTTGCTTTAAAAAAAACAGAAAGGAAAGAAAATGATACAGCTTTATTTAGTTATCAATTACTTGGCAGAGTCACTTTGGAAAGAATGTCGGAAAACATGACCATCGGAATTTTATATGAATAACTAAGTATTGGCCTATTTTAGGTAGCTTGTCTATGATAATTACCAGATATGTCACAGCAAGGTGTAAGAAAGAGCCATAATGGGCTGTTATTCAATAAAATGAAATATGAGGATTATACGGACTATGTCCTATTCCACTGGCTCAGGATTGCATAATGCTCTATCTGAGGATCATTTCTGTTTGGGATTAGAGAATGAAACCTGTAAGGAGAAAGATAATCCCTTGCTTATCTTTAATGGAGGCCTTGCATCTCCACAGAATCAACTAACCTGCAAATCCTGCTTAGACACAAGATGTTATTGAAAGGTCCAACGCCATATGGTACATTGCCGGAGCTATATAAATATTAGTGATGGTAATCACAATATGGAAATTGCAACTTGATGGAGCTACGAACTCCAACTGAGAGGGTAAAGGAAATGAGAAGGAGACATATAGCCGGCATACTGGGCTTGTTTACCTAATAATCAGAAGGCTTGAATCTCCTCATGGTTATCTGGAGATAGTGATCAGCCCATATCTACATAGGCAATGAATTCCGGGTCATTTCAGCCACACCCTGTTGCTAATGCTCATGGGCCATCCATAAGACACTAACAGCCCAATCCTGTCTTGCTAGGCTGCAGCAAGGGTGTAGAGCCCGCGCTGCATCCTATCCAGATAGGACCCAGCGCTGACGCAGTGGGAGCTCTCCTCGGAGGAAGGGGACATTTGTCCCCTGACCCCAAGAAGAGTCCCAGCTGCCCCAGGGGGTCTACTAGAATGTGTGCCAGCTATTTTGTTAGCACACATTTGAGCTGGCTGTGTAACGGCGTTCAGGCCCAGGAAGGGGGATAGGATTTGGCAGAGGAGGCCGCCAACAATCTCTCCCATTTCCCTGGCCAGGTCAACCAATCCCACCCCCCACCCCAGAATGCCCCATTCTGCCCTCCCCATGCCCCTCTGTCGCCCGGCGGGGAGGGGACACACCTCTCCACTGCTGCACTCCACCATTCTGCAGCACCAGAGGAGCGGCACATACCTCTCCACCAGCGCCGCTTCTCTTAGGGTGACACAAACATGCCTTACGGCATGTCTGTGACACCCTGGACTGGCAGAGCAGTCACTCCGCCGGTCCAAGACTAGATAGGATTGTGCCGTACGTTTCTCTGTAGAATTGTGAATTCCATATGGTTTCCAATTGGCCAGAATGTCACAACTGGATTATTTGAAGCTAGAGAAAAATTCCAACGGAACTATATTTGCTGATAGCGTATATGCATGAGCCATCAGATGCTCGCACAGCACACTGCAAATGCATACACCATTAATTTATCCGCTGTGACTATAGCAGCCCCCTTTCACCCCAGCACAGTGTCTTTTCTGGTGGCTGTTTGCTGGTGTTCTTCTGCATCGTTTTTAGATTGTGAGCCCTTTTGGGACAGAGAGGCATTTAATTATTTGATTTTGTCTGTCAACCACTTTGTGAACTTTTTGTTGAAAAGCGGTATATAAATACTGTTAATAATAATAAAATACCTGATTTTGTACATATAAGGTGAGGGACTGACTATGTCACCTTCTCTTGTTGTACCAGCTCCTCCTCTGCAGCACACCCAGTGTCCATGCAATTGTCATCACATATGCAATGCAATGGAACCTATGCAAGCCCCAAGTGCGCAACCTAGTTCTGGCAGTGCAAGACAAACACCACCACCCCCAGGATTGGATTGTAAAAGTGTCATTAGAGCTTTTTGTTTTCTTAATAGAAGCTGCAGAAGGGGGAGGGATTCAGATTCATCCCATGGCAGAAAAAGGAGGAGCTTTAACCCTTTGCCTTCACCGCTGCTCACACAGTGGCTGCTATTTGCCTCTGGGGGAAAATTCCCATTGGTTCAAACACCCAAGTTTGTTCTGTTGAAAGTCTCCTCTGTAAGTCTGAGACCATCCTATGCTGTCCTGTTAACAAAAGAAAAATAGTAAGTTTCTCTTTGTAACCCTAATTCCCAAGAAGGAAAGATGGCTTGACATGAACCACCTTCCACATGTGGTTCCCTGCTCCACACGGCTCAACTTGCTGCTCTTTCTGGAGAACAGAAAGTTCAATGAAGACAAGTGAAGAAAGGACACTTCCAGATACTAGCTGTACCATTGGCACAATTCTCTTGTACAGGTGGGCCCCCATATCCACTGATTCGCTATCCACGGATCGTGGGGACCCCCCCCCCAGGCTGTTACTTTTTTCCCAGTAAGCTTCGTTTCTTCCTTAAACAAACAGGAGAAGCAGCCTTTGGCTGCTTGTTGCAGGCAAGTAGAACGAGACTAATTCCTAGAGAGGCTCTGCGAGGTTAAGAGAAACCTTGCAGAGCCTCTCTAGGACTTAGTCTCGTTCTACTTGCCTGCAATGGAGGCTGCTTCTCTGTTTGTTTTAAGGAAGAAACAAAGCTTGTTGAAAGAAAAATAAGAGCTGGGGGGGACAAGCATGCCTGCCTGCATGGGAGGCAAGGTGGGGGGGCCTCAGGAAACCATGGAGGGGGTGTTCGCTCTTATCCATAGTTTCAAGTATCCACGGAGGGGCCTGGAACATATCCCCAGCGGATATGGGGGCCCACCTGTACATCCCTAGTAAAAACTAAAAG
Organism: Plestiodon gilberti rubricaudatus; assembly: GCA_026170595.1. Classification (NCBI taxonomy): domain Eukaryota; kingdom Metazoa; phylum Chordata; class Lepidosauria; order Squamata; family Scincidae; genus Plestiodon; species Plestiodon gilberti. The sequence goes on from JANXHW010000002.1 coordinate 224,283,500, forward strand.
GACACCAGCTCGCATCCAGGAGTCAGATCAAAGGCCTTCCAGATTTGATGATGATGATGATGATGATGATGATGATGATGATGATGATGATGATGATGATTTTGCCCAGCCAGAATATTTCCATATAGAAATTATAAAATAATCAGTGGCTCTTTTTGGAATAAGAACCAAGGACTAGCCCACTGTTTACTAAGATTTCCATTTCTGGAACACATTTTTTTTCAAAGCCAAAAGGAACAGAAACTGCTGGAACTCTGCACTGCTCCATTCCAGGCAAGCACTAAATATAGAGGATTTTTAAAAGTATGTTCAGAAATAAAAAAAAACTAGCTAAGATCTGGTAAAATGCCATTATTTGCCACCCGTGCTGATTTGAATGACTGCATTTAAAGTTCTGCAGATCCGAAATGTTTCAGAGGTGAGACACAAATGTATGATTGTACGTTGGCAAATGTCGGCTTTCTGTCCTTTATTCCTCCATCTCCTTTTTGGAGTCCTTCAGACATGCAGTCGAGGAGCAAAAACAAAAACATGACCTCACTTAGCACAAGCCACCCCTCTATTTGCAGCAAATAGCTGCTTTCAGGGCATGATTTTTGGTGGGAAAACAGCACATAGGAAAAGTGTTTAAAAAAATGTACCCTGCTCCCTCTGGGGCACAGTGCCCCAGAGGGAGCTGGCCCGAAACCTCCTGATGCCCAAGGCAGCATGCCAAATGCTGCCCCACCTTACTTGATGATGTGCCAGCCTCTACTCCTCCCACTCTCCAATGTTCTAGCTGAGCACACCCCTCCCCTCCACATTTCCTTGTCCTTTCTATTCTGTCCCCTTTTTCCAATCCAGAGAGTGGAAGGAGAAGGAGGAGCAATGGCGAACAGTAGGCAGACAGAGATGGGTGGCCCCCACTGGCGTCACTAGGACGTGTGTCACCCCAAGGCGGGGTGGCGCGCGTCACCTAGTGATGCCCCCTCCATGTAACCTTCGGCGCCCCCCGCCCCTTCGCGTCGCCCTCCGGATGCTCCGAGGCCAGCCCGGGAGCCAGCCTTGGAGCGTTTGGCCCGGCCGGCGCTCCAGGGCCTTCTGAAAGAAGGCCCAATGCAGCAATACAGGTACTTTTACTTGTTTCGCACATGCGCAGACTGGTTTCGTCTCTGTGCATGCGCGAAAACAGTAAAATATCAGTATTGACGCATTGGGCCTTCAGGCCGGACACTCTGAGGCCAGCTCCCGGGCCAGCCTCGGAGCGTCTGGAGGGCGACGGAGGTGGCGCGCGTCACGGAGGTGGCGCGCGTCACGGAGGTGGCGCGCGTCACAGAGGTGGTGCACGGGGGGTGCGCGTGTCACCCCGTAGCGGCCCGCTCCTGTCGCCTCACGGGAGCGACGCCACTGGCAGCCCCTACCAATCTACTGCCTGAACGGACTGCTTCAGTTGGCCTTATGGATGGACTGGTCCTGCTCAGTCAAGAGCTGAACTCCCCCCCTGCCACATGCAGTGTTTGTTGACTAAAAGGGGCCACTTCTGGGCCTGTGTTAAGCGAGCCCATCAGTAAATGATGAGCATAAAGTAATGAAAAGTTAGAACATACGGGGAAGGGGGGTTGTTTAGAGAGAAACTGACTGAAGGAAAACATGATTGACAGCACAATCCTATCCAACTCACACCACCGGTGTAACCAGCGGTGCAGCAAGAACAGGAGGCCCCAGAATGGAAAGGGGATTCAAATCCCCTCCAAAGGGGAACTCAAAGGGGATTTGAATCCCCTTTTCATTCTGGGGCCTCCCATTCTCACTGCACCACTGGTTACACCGGTGGTGTAAGTTGGATAGGATTGCGACTGAGGTGGATAAAATGATTCATGATCTGAAGAAAGGGGATAAAGAAAGGTTTTCTCCCTCCCACAAGAATAGAACTGGGGTCATCCAATGAAACGAGTTGGCAGAGGATTTTGAATGAACAAAAGCAAGTACAGTCGTACAGCAAGTCCTCACTTAAAGTCGTTATAAGTCGTTTCATTTTGAAGTTGTTGAGAAAAAATGTGATTCCCGGCCAGTGCCACTGTCTGTGTGGAGTTTGAATGCTTTCCCTATGTCTGCATGGGTTTTCTCTGGGACAGGAAGCTCACATTTATCTCAATGTTTTATATTAGAAGTGTTTGGGGTCTTTATTTAGAAGTTTGGTGATGTTTTTCTGACCAGAAATATGCTGTAAAATCTGGTTTATGTATATCAATTAGCCTACAGTAAAATTGGTTTTTTGTTATAAGTTGTTTCGCTTAAAGTTGCTGTTTCCAAGAACCTAACAGATTTTACTTTTTGGGGCTCCAAGGTCATTGCAGATGGAGACAGCAGCCATGAAATTAAAAGACGCTTACTCCTTGGAAGGAAAGCTATGGCAAACTTAGACAGCATAATAAAAAGCAGAGATATCACCATGCCAACAAAAGTTCGTATAGTCAGGGCGATGGTGTTCCCAGTAGCAATGTATGGTTGCGAGAGTTGGACCATAAGGAAGGCTGAGCGCCGAAGAATAGATGCTTTTGAACTGTGGTGCTGGAGAAGACTCCTGAGAGTCCCTTGGACTGCTAGGAGATCAAATCAGTCAATCCTAAATGAAATCAACCCTGACTGTTCCCTGGAAGGACAGGTACTGAGGCTGAAGCTCAAATATTTTGGCCACCTAATGCGAAGAGAGGAGTCTCTGGAGAAGACTCTGATGCTGGGAAAGATTGAAGGCAAAAGGAGAAGGGGAAGGCAAAGGATGAGATGGTTAGACAGCATCACCGATGCAACGAACATGAAAATGAGCGAACTCAGGAAGATAGTGGAGACAAGAAGGCCTGCCGGGATATGGTCCATGGGATCACGAAGGGTCGGACACGACTTAACGACTGAACAACAACATCGACAACTTTAAGTGAGGACTTGCTGTACTTCTTCACACTGCACATAATTGAACTATAGAATTCACTACTGAAAAATGTGGTAGTGACCTCTAGCTTATGGACCAATCCTATGGGCCATTTACAACGGTGGATCTTATAATGGGTTGTTGTAAGTGCAAATGGCACAAACTTTGTGCCACTGTCACATATGACAGAGCTACAGGCGGAAACGGCTGGAGGGTCTGTGTGGACGCCAGAACTGCCTAGGCACTCCGCCAATCCAGGTAAGGTGGTGGAGGGGGGCAGTTCGTGGACCATTCGGGGCAGGGAGTGGGCCAAAACAGGGAGTGGTTCAAGGGTAGGGGAGGATGCCAGATACTATCCCCCTTTCCCGGCCTGACCCTGTTCCCTTACTCTTCTTGGACCTACACCAGCAAAATAGTTGGCATGGGTCCGAGGAGACCCACTGGCAATCAGGCGACCTACAGGGAGGTAAGCAAAAAATAATTGTACTTACCTCTCGCTGTCCATCTGATTACGCTCCCCACCATAGCATGCAGTGCGCATTCCGTTGGCACAGCTGCATGCTATAGACTGGCTGGGGACAGGATTGGGCAGTTAGATGCCTTTAAAAGGAGATTTGGCAAATTCACAAAGGACAGATCTACCCATGAATACTAGTCACTTCCTGGGTGACTTTGGGCCAGTCACTATGTCTCAGCCTAAGCTACCTCAAAGGGTTGCTGTGAGTACCAAAGGAGGGAAGGAACCAATGTACACTACCTTGAGCTCCTTGGAGGAAAGGAGGTACGGTATACATATTTTATTTTTAAATAAACAAACAAACAAACAAACACAGTGCGCCACTGAATACCAGTTGCAGGGGATCAATGATGGAATTCAGGCATTTCTGTTCTTCTCCTTCTTGTGGGCTTCCCAGGGCAACTGGTGGGCCACTGTGGGGAACAGGCTGCTGTTGGACTAAAGGGGGCCTTCGGCCTGATCCAGCAGGACTCTTATGTTCAAACTAATGCATAGATTGATGCAAAGATATGTATCTCCCCAAGTAGTGGTTTGTTCCCCTCAGGAAATAAAGGCTCCTCTGTATTCATTCTGGGGAAACTGTTTTTGTAAAGCAGCTCTGGAATGGCCAACGTTTGGTCCTCTTTCAAGGCAATCGATTGAAGCGCTTCCCTTTCCCTCTGCGGAAGTCATGTACCTGCTTGCTTTGTAACTGAAGCTCTTTCACGCAGCTCAGAAGGCTGACCCAGAGTCCGGCGCAGTCTTAGCACCTGCTCTCTCGCCTCCCTCTCCCCTTTGAAGGCTCCCTCACTCAACCAACACAAATATGTTTACTGTGGAAACTTTGCACTGCCACCACTGCCCTCAGTGCCCTGCCAGGTGCTTTTGCTTTTTATACCCACACAAGGAACAGATCTTTGGTCTAAGATAGCAGTGTAGGGCATTTATTGGAGGCTGATGGACGGATACTTAAGCCCGCTGTCTCATTACTTAGACTGATTTATTCACTTATTTTTAGATTGGTTGCAGAGATGACATGTGAGCTGGCAGGATCAGGAGGCAAGCCACAGTGCTGAAGTGTTTCCCTCTCTGCTGCAGGGCAGTTCCCAATTGCTCTGGGTTCTGAGCATCTCAGGGCTGGCCACGGCAGGCAGAACCTCACAAGATCCAGGCCCGCTTTTATCACAAAAGGCATCAAGGCATCGCAAGACCACAGATTTCAGTGCTGTCCCACCTGCATTACTCGTTATTATTGTTGTTCTTGTTATTGCACCATCAATGTATATGGTGCTTTCCCTAGTGAAAAAAACAGGTCCCTGCCCCAAGCAGCTTACAATCTCGATATTGACACAAGGTAAATAGAGAAGAGAAGGGAATGGGGTTGGAAGCAAGGATAAAGAGGGGATTTGCAAATGTGATTTATTTACATGTGGTACAGGGTCAGGGTCAGTACAATGTACATACCTCCTGGATCAGAGGGTGCCTGCTAAGAGGACACTTGGAGAAAACAGAATTCCCACAAAGTCATGCGAGTATCTAGTTTGACTTTTTAGTTCAAGTAGCCAGTAGTTAGGCTCATTATAAGAACATAAGAACATAAGAAGAGCCCTGCTGGATCAGGCCAAAAGCCCATCTAGTCCAGCTTCCTGTGTCACACAGTGGCCCCACCAGATGCCTCAGGGAGCACACGAGACAACAAGATACCTGTGTCCAGTCGCCACTCCCTTGCACCTGGCACAGAGAAAACCCACTTCTAAAACCAGGAGGTTGCTTATGGCTTGTAACCTGTGATGGTCTTTTCCTCCATGAATTTGTCCAAACCCCTTTTAAAGGCATCTAGGCCAGGTGCCATCACCACATCCTGTGGCAAGGAGTTCCACAGATGAATCACACGCTGGGTAAAGAAATATTTTCTTTTGTCTGTTCTAACTCTCCCTCCACTCAATTTTAGTGCGTGTCCCCTGGTTCTGGTGTTGTGCGAGAGGGAGAAGAATTTCCCTCTATCCACTCTCTCCATCCCATGCATAATTTTATAAGTCTCAATCATGTCCCCCCTCAGGCGCCTTTTTTCTAGGCTGAAAAGCCCCAGACGCTGTAGCCTTTCCTCGTAAGGGAGGTGCTCCAGCCCACTAATCATTCTGGTCGCTCTTTTCTGCACCTTTTCCAATTCAGCTATATCCTTTTTGAGGTATGGTGACCAGAACTGGACACAATACTCCAGATGTGGCCTTACCATCGATTTGTACAAAGGCATAATGATATTGGCCGTTTTATTCTCAATCCCCTTTTTAATGATCCCGAGCATGGAATTGGCCTTCTTCACAGCCGCCGCACACTGGGTCGACACTTTCATCGACCTGTCCACCAGGACCCCAAGATCTCTCTCTTGATCCGTCACAGACAACTCAGAACCCATTAGCGTATATGTGAAATTTTGGTTTCTTGCCCCAATGTGCATCACTTTGCACTTACTTACATTGAAGCGCATCTGCCATTTTGCTGCCCATTCTCCCAGTTTGGAGAGATCCTTCTGGAGCTCTTCACAATCCCTGCTGGTCTTTACCACCCGGAAAAGTTTAGTGTCATCCGCAAACTTGGCCACCTCACTGCCTATCCCCAAGTCCAGGTCATTTATGAATAAGTTGAAAAGCACCGGTCCCAAGACCGATCCTTGGGGCACACCGCTTTTCACCTCTCGCCATTGTGAAAATTGCCCATTGACTCCCACTCGCTGTTTCCTGGTCTTCAACCAGTTCCTAATCCACAAGAGGACCTGCCCTCTTATTCCCTGACTGTGGAGTTTTCTCAGGAGCCTTTCATGAGGGACCGTGTCAAACGCCTTCTGAAAATCCAGATATATAATATCCACGGGTTCGCTCGCATCCACATGCCTGTTGACCTTTTCAAAAAATTCTAACAGGTTTGTGAGGCAAGACTTCCCCTTGCAGAAGCCATGCTGACTCTCCCTCAGCAGAGCTTGTTCTTCTATGTATTTTAAGATTTTATCCTTAATGAGACTTTCCACCATCTTCCCTGGAACAGATGTTAGGCTGACCGGCCTGTAGTTCCCCGGGTCCCCCCTCCTTCCTTTTTTAAAGATTGGCGTGACATTAGCTATCCTCCAATCCTCTGGCACAGTGGCCGTTTTAAGGGACAAGTTGCATATTTTGGTCAAGAGGTCAGCAACTTCATTCTTGAGTTCCTTCAGAACTCTTGGGTGGATGCCATCCGGGCCTGGTGATTTATTGATCTTTATTTTGTCAATTAAGTCTGAGACGTCTTCTCTTTTAACCTCTATTTGACTTAATTCTTTAGTCAGGGGAGACCGTTCCGGCAGCGGTATTTGCCCGAGGTCTTCTGCCGTGAAGACAGATGCAAAGAACTCATTTAATTTCTCTGCAGTCTAAGTTTAATTTCTCTGCATTATCTAAGAGGATGATTCTCAATTATAGTTTAATAGGTCCTGGGTTCAGATCCTGGACTGGTCCTTCTTGCCTGACTAGCCAGGGGTGGCAGGGGGAGGGTGGGGGAGGATCTGGCATCCTCCCCCACCCTTGAACCACTCCCTGATTTGTCCCACTCCCTGTCCCGAATGGTCCACGAATGGCCCTGTTCTAACCTACCCTAGTATGGCTCTTTGCAGAGTTTGTTTCTTTCAGTGTGCAAGGTTCTTGGTTCGTGCCCACCTCTGACCTGGGCTGGAGGGAAGTGGTCTTGGCACCAAATAATTTAATGCACTCTCTGTAAGCACGTGGGTTAGGGAGCACCCAACATGCTCCTTGTTGGCAGAGATGAGGCACTGACAAGTGCTTTGCGCATGAAAGTCCAGATAGGACACCTTGCATGAAGCTTGTGCTCAACAGTCAGAGGTAACTTTGAGGAAAATACATCTTTGTTAGAGAGGATGGAAGTGGTTCCTGCAGTTAGTTTGTCCAGCTATATGTCTTCTCCTCCCAAGGAAGGGAGAGAAAGAGAAAGCAGGAAGGCAGGCAGGCTTGAGAATTGCACTCTAGCTCTGGGTAATTACCTGAGGATAGAAAAGAGAACACCTTGCCCCCTACCACTATCTATCTAGCCTTACTGCCCCCTGCTGGTACAAGTGCAATAGCACCTCCTTGACGCATAGACGCCAACATTCCACTCATCCTGCTTATTTCAAACAGGACGGCGTGGAGGAAGGAGGTGGCACTGGAGCTCAAGTTAAGGGGGCAGGGGGCTATGAATTGCAGCATTCCACCTCACCTTGCCTACCTGGCTGCTTCCCTAAGCAGCCATTGGGTGAAGAGGAGGCGGAGGAGGAGGTGATGTGACAGCAGCTTTTTTTCTTGCTTCCTTTGTCCAGCAGCACTGGAGGAAGAGATGGGCTGTTGCTGTTCCGATCCTCTTCCTGCTCACTTTCAGCAACTTCCTCTGTGCAGCCAATTGCAACTCATAGAAAATACTCCCGGTTCTTCTTACAATTTGGATATGTTCATTAGTGCACCACTGTGCATACCACATACCTCTAAGGTAAAGGTAAAGGTATCCCCTGACAATTAAGTCCAGTCGTGTCCGACTCTAGGGTGTGGTGCTCATCCCCATTTCAAAGCCGAAGAGCCAGCGTTGTCCGAAGACGCCCTCGTAGTCATGTGGCCGGCATGACTCTCCTTGCCGCAGCGCGTAGCATGCGGCTGGAACACGGAGCGCTGTTTACCTTCCTGCAAGCGGTACCTATTTATCTACTCGCATTGACATGCTTTGGAACTGCTAGGTTGGCAGGAGCTGGCCAAGCAACGAGCGCTCACCCCGTTGCGGGAATCGAACTGCCGACCTTTCGATCGACAGCTTATGGTTCAGCGGTTTAACCCGCTGCGCCACCCGCTGGCCTCCACATACCTCTAGCGATGGCCAATGAGCCTTCTTTTGGCATCACCATTCCTACATCTTCTGAGGTGAGCGAGGGGATTTCAATGGCTAGCCTTGTTTGTGGTCATTATTACTTTTACACGATTGCAGTCAGCCAATCTGTTTGGGGGATTTCAGCCAAACAAGCCCAACAGCCAACAAAACAAAGCATTACATACATCTCTCATCTGGAAGTTCTTTTTTATTTATGTTATTGCAAGTTGTCAGGGTGATGGCTGGGCTTGGGCCCCAAGGTGGAAAAAATTGGAGGTTGCTACAGAGTCGATAGCTTTCCATTTGGGAGGACTAAAGGCCATTATGCAGTGCTTCATGCTGGGTTGCCTCACAACAACACACATGTTTGGAAAGAGAGAGGAGGGTTGTCTGGTGCCCTGCACTTTATGATGCCAAGGGCACTGGCCATCGTTTTTCATAAGGAGAAAATAGAAGATGGTTGTTCATAAGAAAAATGAACTCAAATCTTCCCACTTTTAAGAGGATACATAATATTTTGAGTTCCCTTGGTACCAGAACTGGATAGTGAATACAACATTAAGAATTAAGAAAAGCCCCCCCCCCCCGGAACAGAGCAAAAGACCTATCCAACCTGGCATTCCACTTCCCAGACTGGCCAACAAGATGGCTCCAGAAAGCCCCCCAAGCAAGACTTGAAGGCAACAGGGCTTCATTGTTCTTGCCCCCCTCCTCCCTGGTGACTGGTAGTAGTCAATGGTGATGATGAATGGCATACTGTTTCTGAATGTAGAAGTTCCAACTAGCCATCATGGTAAACAGCCACTGAAAGCTGTGCTGGAATGTGATGTGTTAGTGAACAGGCTGAAACCCCAACATAGCCATGGATTCACAGAGCAGCTTCAGACAGGTTGCTGCCTCTCAGGCTTAGTTCCCCAGCTGTGAAGTTGGAGGTCTAATTCGAAGAAGAAGAAGAAGAAGAAGAAGAAGAAGAAGAAGAAGAAGAAGAAGAAGAAGAAGAAGAAGAAGAAGTAGCAGTAGTTTATAGAGTAAGCAGCCCCCTTTGCTAGGCAACTGGACAAAGCTGTGCCTCCGGTTTAGATAGGTTTAAAAAAGGATTAGGCAAATTCACCAAGGGTAGGACTGTCTAACATTTATCAGTCGTGACAGGTAAAAATGGAAACACGATCATCAGAGGCACTGTACCTCAGGTACTAGCTCCTGGAGACAAGCAACAGGAGATGGTTATCAGGAAACACAAGCCTTGCTTGTGTGCTTCCATGGGGAAATTTGGCTGTGCAAGAAGAAGCAGGCTGTTGCAGAAGAAGCTTGGTGTAATCCAGAATGACAATTCAGGTCCCACTGCTACACAAAATTCAAGACACAACGTTATGCTTATGCATGGACTCTATTGCTATTGTAGGGCCCTTTGGGTCCCATGAAAGGTTTCATAAAAGACCAACCTTTTGCCTATCTGCAATGCTTTCTCTCAAGGTAATGGAAATGGATGCTGGCTAAATGTTCAACTCACATATGGCCCTTGGATTATTGCTTTGCATTTTATATCAGACAGAGCCATCATCTGAATTGTTTACTGGGCATTTTGCCAGAGCAATAAATAAATGTATGTCTTGTTTGTACTAAGAAACTGCCAGTCCAGCTGGAAAGGTCCTTTCAAACTGAAACATAGTTCAGACTGAGCTTCGAATATAATGAATTCACCCACTTTTAATTCAAATCAAGTTTCTGCTTCTTGGAATTGGTTTCGCCAAAACACCTGGCAGAAAGACGTGCCCCAGAAATTACACTAGTTGAGCAGTCTACTTGTGTGAACAGTGTGAAGCTCAGAGAAGCTCACAGCCCCTTCTTATGAATAGAAAAATGGCAACTAATGAGGAGCCACAACGTTGCATGAATCTGCTGTTCTAGATTGCTTATGCAGGTTGGTCCCAAGACAGGGACTAAAGGAATGTGTGTAAAGCTAAGCAGCAAAATTTGCATTTAGTCATTGACTGAATAAAAGACCACCTGGAATCCAACATAGACTGCCTTGAGTTCCATCACGTAAGAAAGGAAGGCTATAAATGTAATGAAAGATTGCTTTCGTCTGTGGCTTCTTTGTGTCACCAGCATATCAAGGACTCATATGAAGTTGCCTTACAGCAAATCAGACCCTTGGCCATCTAGTCCAGTAAGGTCTCCTCTGATTAGCAAGCAGCTCTGTAATATCAGGCAGAGGTTATTCTCATCATTGACTCCATGATCCTTTATCAGGAGATACCAAGGACTGAACCTGGAACCTTGTGCATGCAAAGCAGATGATCTACCACCAGCAGCGACCTTTGGCTTCTCCTAGTTGACCTCCTGAAGCCTGCAATCATTTCAGAATTCCATAGTTTTAACATTTGAATTTGTTGATTCTAGAATTCTTGATCTTCAGCCATAATCATGTGACAAGCAATGAATAGTTTTCTCAAGACCCTTATTGAACCCTATTCAGTATACCTTCTCTTACTTTAACATTGATCGATTACTCTTTCAGTGTGCCTTTAAATCAATCATGTACCTCTCTGTGGTTGTCTCTAGCTTGTGAATAAGGATGTTCTCTTTGTGTAATTTTCATTCTTTAACCATTTACTCTGTTGAAGCAAAAAAGTAGGTTAATTACACATAATTTGTTTTTAACAAATTTACGTTAGCTACTTGCAGTCTTTGAGCCTTACAATTACCGTAAGTCCTGTGGTTTATGCAATGCAAAAAGTCCAATCCTCACAAAGGCCATTGAACCAGTCCAGCACAGGGAGATGTAGTGATGGAGGTGTCACAAACACCCCAAATCACTGATATAGTGATGGTGAAACTGTATTGGTGCCACAGAAGGCTCATAATCCAAACAGACTCCACAGAGTACCTGAATAATAATGCTCAGCTAAACACTCAGTATGTGACATAAAATAAAAAGACAAAAAATAATGCAAGCAAACCAGTAATTTAAGCTCTCCCTGCACAAGGGACAGAAGCTGGCTAATTAAGGAGCAATTCATCACTAATCCTCCAGCCATGTCGAATGGAAAGAAATAGAACCAACAGGATCTGGAAACGGAAAGTGTTTAATTAAAGGCACAATAGCCCTTGAAACCTGCAATAGAATTTTGCTATCCAATATGGACAGACTGACACTGCAGTTGCATTTTTTTTCAACCACCTCCACACACACCAGTCAGGTCTGAAAAAACACAGGGGGGCAACACAGAAACACTGGAGTGCAATAATTTGACAATGACATTGTCCTAAGCCTGCAATCAATGTGAAAAGCAAGTGAACAAAGAATGGCAATTCCTAAGAAAAGGGCTAGAGTGGAAGCAACTATATGTATCAGGAAGTGCCCCAGAATCCTCTGATGTCCACAGTGAGCAAAGGAAAAGATCTTTGGAGATCAGAGGATGACAACTTAAAATTATACAGCAAACAAGGCAGGTTTCTTTCAACACTGAACAGCAGCTCACCTTGTTAACTGTAGGAATTTCTGCAGTGAAAACAGAAAAGGAACCTCTGGTCTGTGTGCCATTCAGTTACTCATGCGCAAGTGGCTTCTGTGGCTTCTGTGGATCGCAGCCATAATCAAGAAGATAGCAGCAAAAATATTACACTGCTCAACTGATTTAAATTGTAGGCTTCTAAGCAATCCAGTCTCATTATAAATCTGCTCCCCAAATCTGTTCTAGAAAATGTTAAATGCACACTTGACTGGGATAAACCTGTAATTACAGACAAAACAATTGGCTTTAATAGACTGAACATTATTCGTATTAACAAAGCAGAATCACATGTTTTAATAATAGCCATTAAGGACTGCTGGGGCCGGGGGGGGGGCACTACTAAAGAAAAGGAAATAAAGCATCTGAATTTAGCAGTGCAAATTCATCAAAGACTTTGGAGGTGCCAAAGAACTAAACTGGTCCCAGTAGTGTTCCTGTCACTCAGCTCATTAGCAGGGCATTTACAGAAGACTGGAATAGATCAGATCATTATCAGTGCAATGCAAAAAGTAGCCGTACTCCAAATCTGCGTTCCTGCCAGGATTCATTTTGTTTTTAATTAACTGTATTTAATGTGCTGAGGGGGAAACGACATAAAGCACAGGCACCAGGAGAAAATAACAAAAATGACAATAACTATGCAGCTGAACCTCCACAATGAAAATGCCCCCAAATCATGGCCAAAGAACATGAGTATTAAGATTCTGTGTCATTCATATGATTAAGCAAGTCTATCAGCTGGATAATGTTATGAGTCACCCCTGTCATAATCTTGGCAAATGGTCTGGCTCTGAAAACGCATGAAAGCAAGCTTAAGGTCAGACCATCTCAAAGCCCCCCAAAGACCAATTGGTCATGTCCAATGGCTGTTTTCAACCTAGCCAGAATTCATCATAGAGCCGCGGGCATCACAAGCATTGTGCATGGCTGTGACTGGGTAGTTAGATGGCCAAATGTGTGAAGGTTCACCCTACAATAAGGGCAACCAACAAGCAGTAACAGTCGTTGTAGCAGCAGCAGCAAGGGTAGATATTTTGTGTTGGTGCAATTCTTGAAAGGTACTGAGCCAGTGGTTTTCAGACTACATTCTGGTGAATCTTGGGTTCCTTGATAACTTGATGAGGGGGTTCCTCAATGACAAGAACAGTAAAGGCAGACAGGTTTCCCGGAAAGACAACTTGCCTACCATCAGGGGCAGTGCCAGGGGTTGGCCAGGTTGGACCTGACCGAGGGTCCACACCTGTCAGAGGATGCACCTGGCTCGGGCAACTTCCTGAACTGCCCCAGTACCCGTACCTCACATCAGCTGATAGTCTTATGCATTGCTGCACCTGGTACCCCCATCTACAAATAGTGTCTCTCAGATGCTCCTAGCAGGCGCTCTGATTGGCCAGTGGAGAGGAAGAGCTGTCACTAACTGCCTAGTAAATTGGGGTTGGGGCTTCATGTTGGAAGCAGGACAGCATGTGAGCTAGACCTCTACAAGAACAGTGGGTATGAGTATGTGTCTTCATCCCTGCCTGTAGGGGGAACTGTTACATATTCAGTTCCTAGTTTAAAGCCTCGTAGGTTGCTCTCTCCTGCTTTGACTAGACTTCTCAGTAGTCTTTTTTCCTGTGCTGTTGTCTTATTTCTCGCTTTCTGAGCGGCCATGACCAGTTATTTCACGTGTTTTACTCAGCAGTATAAAAACCACTGTGTGTAAGTCAGCTCTGCTATGAATGAATTGTTTTTTTCCACAGCTCTACTAACACTGCAGGGCTTTGCCCCAAGGCTTCCAACAACATTGCTCTGGCACTGCCAGCCGCCATTATTACTGATGTTCATCTGCAATGCACAGCTGCAAGAATCATCTAGGGTGCATTTTCAGTTCACATGTCACAATTGTAACGCTGGCAGTGCTCTATGTGGACCTGTTGTGCACCTGTGGGAAATGTCTCAGAAATCCTCTGCAAATGCTGGGGTTCTGTGGCAGATGTACAAGAGTTTCTTGGCAGATGAGTGCATTTGGACAGGGATCCCTGAAGAAAAACTCCTACACCAAAAACTCCTAACAATCTACACCAGTACTTTAGATAAATGCTGATGAATCTCCATAAGATAATTGAAGCTGAAGTGGTGCCATCGGTTCCAACTTCTGATGACTGTAATCCTCTGACTAGATGCCTGAGGCAACATGCCAAATGTTGTTCCCCCTTACCCAATGATGCGCCAGCCTCTGCTACTCCCACTCTCCATTGTTCTAGCTCAGCAACCTCCTCCCCTCCACATTTCTTCTTCCTCTCTGTCCTCCCTCCTCTTTTTCCAATCCAGGGAATGGAAGGAGGAGGAGGAGCAGTGGAGGCAAGTAGGAAGACAGAGATTGGGACCACCACCCCACATTGCCTCATGGATGGGCCAGCCCTGTCCTCCGAGGACATACTTTTGAACAGTCTCTTATGGCTTGATTCAGCCGTTTAAAGAAAGATTTGTATATGTATGATAATCTATGACCCTAATGAAGATAGGCTCCAAGTTAATTTTGCCTTTTGTGCACTGTAATGGGCTTGTCAATCAGGTAGTTGTAATCTTCAGTTAGTCAGTTCCTTATGCCTTTGCTCCTGGAAAATTCTTATCAGATTAAAAAAAAACAAAGTTAACTATGTGGGACAAAGCCATGTAATAGAAGCTTCTTTTGCTAGAGAGCCTTGAAATTCCCGGAGCGACATGAATCAACTTGACTAGTGATGAATTAAACATCATGTCAACATGACATCAGCAATGTCTTTACAGAGATAATATCTCCGTGCCATTTTAAATGAAAGACTATCAACACTAAAGCGGATATTACCGCTCATGTATGGTTGTATCTCTCCCAGTTGGAAAACTGAGCAAATCAGATGCTCATTCTTTTCCATGAATTACCGTAAACTCAAAATATGTGCACAGGACATTCCCAATGTGGCTAACAGATGGGAATAAGAGAAAGAAAGGACTGTGATACTGGATTAACCATTAGGCTCAATGTGCTACATTCTGTGACTTACATGGCTCAGTGGTAAAGCACCATGTTCTGCATGCCCAGTGATCAAGGATCAATCCTCAGAACCTTCAGGGATCTTGGTTAGCATGACTGGGAAAGGCAGATACTATCCCAAGCTAGATAGACCCAGTGGTCTGACTCGTCACAAGGCAACTTCATATATACAGCCAAATTGGTACCCTGATATAGTAGATTTGTCTATATTATAGACATATAATATATGTATATATGCTTTTATAATATTTAAAAAAACCAATATATCATATTGAAAGATTACAGCAAGCACGAAGCTATAAATCCTACTAGCACACTAGTCTGTATTATCTACTTATAATATCCAACTGAGCCAAAATATCTCTAACATTATATTCATTAAAACCACAAATCATCACTTCATCCTGATATAGTACATTTGTCAATATAGTTGTTGCCTCCAGACAAGAGACAGAATGCATACCCAGCTGCTCAGGTACATATTGGAAGCCAGCGATCTGAAACCTGGCCATTATACGTGCAATACATGGTTTACCCCACTGAGCTATTTCCCTTCCTCACCTGTACATAAGGTTGCCACTGGTATTGGTGGCAGAATGGTGTCAGTCAGTGCAGGACATTTTAATGCTGTTCTGTTTATTTTCAACTACCTCGTGACCACTCTTCCTAGTTCTTGCTGTGAAAGATATTCATATCCAACTGAAAGAGGATATGCAAATGAACACGGCCCCCTATTCACTATTGTGCTAAGCAATGTACAGCTTATTAATGCCCTTGCCCAATGGGGACCCCCAGCATAGCTTCATTCTCTGAACCTTCCTAAAAGGTGAAATGTGTGATCAACATGCTTCATGTAACTTTGTATTTCTTAGAACATATTGGCTGGTCCTTTCTTAGAACGTACTGGCTGGTCCTTCCTCATAAAAGAGGGAAGCGTTGGCCCTGTTCCAGCTTGTGGTAAATATAGATTAACGAGAGCCTAGTCAGCATGAGGAAAATATATTCCCTGTACTGCACTGCACAAGCCTTGATCACAGGGCTGGATAGAGTGAAAGAGACCATGTGTGGGTGTTTGCATTGGTCTCTGTTCCTGCCTTGTTAAAAGCACTACCCTAAGAATTGCTTTGTTGAATAAAACCAAGGTCATCTAGTCTCCTATTCTACTTCCTTTGGTGGCCAGCCAGCTACTGCAGGAAGCCCACAAGCAGAATATGAAGGTAATAGACCTCCCCAGTTGCATGTTCCCAAATACTCAAAGATGCCTCGGAACATGGAGGATCAGGGCTAACATGTCGAGTAGGCTGAATGTTGATGGATGAAAAGCTGTGGCTTGTATGTCTGATATAGGGAGAGCTTCACAAAATGGTGCAGGACAGCCTATGTCCAACCATGCCTAACTGTGCATAATCAAGTGCAGTGTATATGTCTTGCACCCACCAAACTGGGATGCCACTGAGAACTTAAGAGCCCTGCTTTAATCAGGCTGAAGGCCTCTCTAGTCCAGCCCTCTGCTTCCCACAATGGCAGGAGATGCCAGGTGCCTATGGGAAGCAGACAACAAGCAGGAGATGAAGGCAATACCCCTCTCCTGCCATTGCTCCTCAGAAACTGGTATGCAGAGGTACACTGCTGCCTCCTTCTCTAGTGGCATATTCAGTCATCAAGAGTTATGCATAGGTAGGATTATTGACTGCAATTGTATACGTAGGTATAGCACATCTTTTTTTTTTCCTCACTCAGTAATTTTTAAAAATTATTTATTTGGGCATTGGTATGCCACCGTTCCATCTCCTAAGAATCTCTCGTGGGCAGCTGTTAAAGACCCCAAATATAATCAAAGCATCATAAAGCAGTCGATTAAAAACAGAATAGAAATACAGCAATACATAATAAAAAGCAAACTATATCAACAAAAGAGGGAGAGCTCAACCAGATGCTTGTGTAAACAAAAAAAGCCTTCACCAGGTGATGGAATGGGGTCAACTGAGCCTCCAGAAGGAAGGAGTTCCAAAGCCCGTGGGCCATGACCAAAAAGACCATGTTATCACATGCCCCCTTACCAATCACACCTCTAAAGAAGGAGGAACACAGAGCAGGAGCCCATCTGATGACTGAAGTCGGCAGACAGATTCATGTGGGGAGAAGAGTTCCTTCAAATTTCCTGGTCCCAGGCTGTTTGGGGCTTTAAAGATCATAACCAACACCTTGAATTGAACCCGGAAGCATATTGACAATCAATGAAGCTGATGGGAATAGTATGTTCTCATTCGGAGGCCCCCAATATATTATTAGTGTTAGTATTAGTATTGATGCACTGATCCAGAAAACCTGCAGAAAAACAAACCTTTTTTTCAGCAAAAAGAGCAGAATGTGTTAATTTTAGCATGTCCTGTTGGGATCAAATTAAATGAATGATTAAATGAACTAGCACTGACTGAATCTAGACCACTTTTCAACTAGTTAAAAAAAAAACACCAGCAGATCTTATTCAGACAAAAGTATCTATATTAATGGATGACCGTTTAGCCACAAGATGCGGTAAATGAATTACCAGTTCTTTTATATTTAGAAATGTGTTTTTGAGAATTTCCAATTATTGCAAAGACAGAAGGCTGGAAATGATCTGCAAAATGAAAAGAAAGGATGGGTTAATTGTGAGGACTTCTCAGATAATCAAAACGTGACTGTGCCCTAGACCATCTATCTGGAGGTCTTAAAGTCCTCCATGTTGCATTCTGTGTGGAATGGAGTGTAGAGCACAGCCTGGTTGCCAGAACGTTGGCAGAAGGCTGGTCATTTTTTTAATAGTGTTTTTAATAGTGGAGGTAGACATGCACTTCAGAGCTGGAGAGATCCAAATGAAGAATTTAAAAAAGCAAAACATAACCTACGATAGAGAAGCAAAAGTAATAAATGAAGGAATCATCCCCTCCTCCTTGCCCCGGTGACCACATCTTTTACCCCCAGATCCTTTAAGTGTATCTTGCAAATTTATTTTATTTTAGTTATTTACAATATTTCTATCCCGCCTTTCTCCCCGAATTCTGCAAAGTAAGCACCAGGATGCAAATGCGCTTAACGTACATTATTTATATACGGAGCCCAGAATTTGGGTGGAGGGTTTATTTTGGTCCAGAGTACATACAGATCCAACTGTGTGTGCTCTCGGCTTGTAAACGGCAAGGAATGAGGCTTCGAATTGGCACTTAGCCCCACTGCTGGATCCGTCCTCTTTCCAGCCAGCACAACCCACTCTTTCGAGCTGAATTGGTGGACCTGTGTTTGTCATTCCTTGGCACAATAATATTTGCAAAACACTTTGCCCTTCTTTGCTGCCACTAGGGACCATCTCTCTGTTTTCCGCTCCATAAGGCCCAGGACATGCTGTCCATGGAAAAATAACACTCAACAGAGAGAAAGCAGGAGAGAAAACTCGGCAACTACCTAGCTGCCATTTATAGAATTCTGGGGGAAAAAAGCCAATTTGAAGGCAGCCAAGCCTGGGTGTTTATGTCCCTCTTACATTTGTGAAGGGATGGCTTATTAAATGCCTGACGTCCATTTGGCACGTACGACTGATATTGTAATTAGTCTTCGGGGTCTTAGCCAAGCGGCCACTGAAGACAATGACAGCAGCAGACAGCAACAAAGAAGGTGTTTTGCCATGTGGAAAGCTGTGCAGAATATCATAATAATATCAGAAGAACAAGTTGAAAAGATGGGCATTTGTACTGGTCTGTCTGTCCAATGGAAATACCTGAAGCTTGGAACTTTCTATAAGACGGCGGCCATCTTCCACTCCTCAAGAGGTGGGATGCACCTCAACCCCAGCTTGCAACATGGAGCCCACCTTCCAGAGCTCAGCTGATGAGATAGATAAGCAAGTGATCGATAGGCACACTTCTTTTTCTTTTCTTTTCTTACTTAGTTGTTGTTCAGTCGTTAAGTCATGTCTGACCCTTCGTGATCCCATGAACCATATCCCGCCAGGCCTTCCTGTCCTCCACTATCTTCCTGAGTTCGCTCATTTTCATGTTCGTTGCATCCGTGATGCTGTCTAACCATCTCATCCTTTGCCTTTCCCTTCTCCTTTTGCCTTCAGTCTTTCCCAGCATCAGAGTCTTCTCCAGAGAGTCCTCTCTTCGCATTAGGTGGCCAAAATATTTGAGCTTCAGCCTCAGTACCTGTCCTTCCAGGGAACAGTCAGGGTTGATTTCATTTAGGATTGACTGATTTGATCTCCTAGCAGTCCAAGGGACTCTCAGGAGTCTTCTCCAGCACCACAGTTCAAAAGCATCTATTCTTCGGCGCTCAGCCTTCCTTATGGTCCAACTCTCGCAACCATACATTGCTACTGGGAACACCATGGCCCTGACTATTATAACGTGTGCTTCAACTGTATCATTCTTCTGCCCCTTCTTTCCTTTCAAATCAATTAGAAGAAGTGACATGGCGGGCAACAGAAAAAAAAATTCAGTTTTGAAAGATGGAGAGAGAAAAAGAGGAAGGGGTGCAAGACAAGGCAAAGAGGGTGCCACTGAAGGAGAAAGCATGCAGATGGATGGGAGACTGAGGGGGTTCACTGAAGATTGGGCGGCTTGCACAAAGCAACCTCTCCAAAGCAAACGTCTCTATTGGGATTGATCTCATCTAGGCCCCCTGACCCTGACTGCTGTTCAAACTGTGCAGGCAAAACCATCAAAACCCACTTGTTGAATGTAAGGTATCCATGCCATTCTGCATTACGTGTGGACAATTAACTTACAGCCCAATCCTATCCAGGCCTTGTGCTGAAGAAGTTGTGCTCCATCATGCAAGGCCTGGGCTGCTGACACAGCAGCCACTGTGACTGCACATAGGAGAGGGCTGCCAGTAGAAAGGGCTGCAGCCCCGGGTGGATGCCAATGACCTCTGGAGTCCCCACCCGAGCAGGTAAGTCGGTGGAGGGGGCATGCTGGGGGAAGATCAGGCAGGGATCGTGACAGGCAGGCTGGCGTGGATATTGGTGGCAACAGTGGCACTGATATCCTATACCCCTGGCCTAGGCTCATCACACCCCCTTGGACCCACTCAAAGTTACACCAGCCAAAGAGCTGGCCCAGATCCAAGTAGGCCTATTGTAAAAAACGTGATTTTTTTACATACGTCTCCATCACTGCCTGGTTCCCAGCTGGCCCACCACGCAATTGTGTGTAGGAGCAGAGCCAGGGCAGCACATGCTACCCCGGCACTGGGTGTTACGCAAGTGCCGTAAAGCATGTGCGTGACACCCGGAGAGCAAGCAGCGCCGGTGCTGCTTGCCCCACTATCTCCCCGGCCCTGCGCCAGCTGGAGCAGGTAAGACCTATGCCGGTTGGGGCAGGGGCGAGGGGAGGGTGGACCGGGCGGCAAGGGAGGGTGGTCGTTGGCCGCCCGGGGCCTGGAGAGGGCGGGGATACCGGGAGCCAAGATCCCTGGTATCCCAAGCTCCCTCCAGGCCCCAGATACGCTGACACGGCCAGCGTTAATGTGCGCGAGCTCTAGAGCTTGCGCACATTCGAGGAGACCCATAGGGCCTCCTGCTGCTTACACGGAGGGAAGGGTATGATCATCTCCTTCTCCTGAGTTGCCCCGGGGCAGCCCGGGAACTCGATAGGATACGGCAGCTGGCACTTTAGACCAGCCGCCCGCCACCGTATCCTACACAGGATGGGGCTGCCATACATGCAGCAGAGGCTGCACAAGCCCTGCTGTATGATCAGGGCCAGCCCAGGATAGGATTGGGTTGTTAGTCACTTCGGAATAGCATCTCATATAGTCACTTTAGTTGTGTATTGTTAATACAATCAGCATATCGTTTTCACAATATGGTAGATACAGTACAAGACAACGGTTGGTAGAACATTTTGTTTTTATTCTCTAATACATTCATTGAAAAACTGTTGTAGGTTTGCCCTTTGGTGTGATGAAATTACTGTAAGTAAAAGGTCATGACAGGTGGCACATCATTAAAATGGGGTCATTGTGAAATCTTTCCTTGCCTCTTTGTCTTTGACATCTTAATAAGCAAAAAGAGGAGGAGATCTTCAAACAGCTTCCAAGAAGACATTCGTAACAAATTGCCAAAAGCAGTTTGGTAAAAACTTCAGTGGGAACAACCACCACAAGATCTTTGGTTCCCAAAAGGTCCTTTCAAGCATTCAAGCCAACACTACAAGTGCTTATTTCATGCATCTGTCTGCCTTTTCCTCCTCAACCACTCTGGTGGCCTGGGAGTTGCGGGGCAAGTGTTTTTGAGAAGCTGTTGACTGTGTTTGGGGGACTACTTGGAAGAAAGCCCCACATTCACATGACCCTTCTTCCTAGGAACTGTAGAAGGAAAACCTAGCAAGCTGTAGTCCCATGCTTCTTGCGGCTGAATACAGTACCCCTCCTCCCAAAACTACATGCTGCCTTCTTATTAATGTTAATTCCAAAGCAAGGCCCACTGACTTCCATTTACTTCCTTGGCCTTAGTTGTGATCACTAGTCCCATACCGTGAACCATTTGTTCACTTGACGTAAAAGAAGTGTCAGCGCCTGGAGTGTACCGTCTTATACAACCTCAAGGCTTCAGCTTACATAACACAGTAAAGAGTCAGAGTAATCATTAACCTTACCCTCTTTCTAGTTCACTTTGTTCTCAAGTCACCTGTTTGCTTGGATTAAACATATAGCAGAATGTTAGAGAAGGAAAAAAACACAATTCCACAGCTGCAGCTCAGCGGTATTCCGGGATGGATGGAACTCAGCGGACATTCCGGAGGAAGCTGGTTTCAAAGTACTGAAACAGTTTTGAGATTCCCAGGAAAATGGCAATAATAATGCACAACTCAAACAAGAAAAATCCACAAGATTTATTAGGAAAATGTAGACAGGAATGGGTACTTGTTTGGCATCCCCCTTCTTAGGACCTTCTTGTTTTTTGTTAGAAAAGGCATGGGTCACAGGCGGAGAGAGGTGGGTCTTCTTAAAAACTTGGATGAACTTGGACATTGCCAAAGAAGACTCAGGCTGATCTCCATTAGAACCAGTTTGTACAATCGACAGGATCGCATGCATACATCTACTCCTGGAAGTGAAGTGCCACTTATCATTGCAAGCAAGAGGCTGCACATTTGAATGCTCCCTCATAGGGAAATACAGTAACTCACTCCATGACCCAAATTAGCATACCAGGAGAAGATTGGGTTGACTAAATACGATTTCAGACTTTCATGGCCAGCCACAATTTTAAAATAATTAGAGTCTAACGGGTAAAAAGCCATGTCAATAAATAGATAAGATATCAATAAGAACAAGCATACCAGGTAATTCCTCGTAGAAGAAGCTGTATTGGTTAAAAACACAACACAAAAAAACGTTTAAAACCAGGATAAAACCTGTAAAACCTGCATTTTATGTCTGATATTGATTTTTACAGGTTTTAAAAGTTTTTGTGTGTTGTGTTTTTAACCAATACAGCTTCTTCGACGTGGAATTACCTGGTATGCTTGTTCTTATTGATATCTTATCTATTTATTGACATGCCTTTTTACCCGTTAGACTTTAATAATTATTTTTAAATTGGGTTGACTCCTTTTTCCTGATATGCCACTTTTTGTTGTTGTTTTGTTTAATAGGGGAGCATTTGGCTCTGTAATCACCACCAGCCCACCACCTGCAGCCAGAAGTACTGTACTACCATCTAGGAAAAGAGTTGCCACATAATTCCGTGGATTGTATCGAATGACTCATAGTCCTGCCACAGCACTTTTGTGTCCATGCAATACCAATGACGCGTTGGGTCTCCCATTGCAAAGGAATCCGACAGTGCTAAAGCGCAAGTGACCAGACCTATGCATCTTCTGTACCTACTTTGTGTGTGCATAACATGGGAAATGGGCAAGATTCATGAACTTTGAGTCACTTCTGGACCTAGCAAGTGAAATCCATCAATTCCATTTTACAATTAAATGTTATGTACATGCCAAAGTACATATTACCTTAACCATGTCATGCGGGAGCAAACCAGACTGAACCCTTGTCATAGGGGGAAAGGGCCTTTAACCCTTTGCCCCAATGGCAATCCAAATCTGAATCAGACCCTCTCCCACAGCAGCTATTTGCCCCAGAAGGAAAGCTCCTATTGGCATGAATGGCAGCTTCCCTCCTGGGACAAATAGCAGCCATAGGTGGAGGCAGCTGACCTGTGTCAGGACAATGGTGGAGGCAAAAAGTTAGAGCCCTACCCATGTCATGATCCTGATCCAAATCAGTTCACCCATAGTTGTATTAGTACGTCATCAAGAAAAGTTAAGCATATCAGGGCTAATGACAAGCTTAACAGATGGTATAGTGATTTGGGAGTTCGACTTAGACTTGGAAGATCCAGGTTCAAATCCCCGCTCAGCCATGAAGCTTCCTGGGTGACCTTGGGCCAGTCATTATCTCTCAGTATCACCTACCTCACAGGGTTGTTGTGAGGACAAAAGGAGGGAAGGAACTATGTGCACCATCCTGAGCTCCTTGGAGGGAGGGCAGTATAAAAATGAGACAAAAACATACATACATTTGGTCCTTATACATGCAGAGAGAGAAGTGCAAGTCACTTGGTATTGGAGGAGACCTTGAGGATCATTCAGTCTAAGCTCCTGCTATGGCACCAGTAGGTTCTACTTCTGTCTCAAAAGTGCTTGTACATTGCTTGTGTTAAAATGCTGGTGAAGAAATTAACGGCGCAATCCTCTCTAGTCTTTGACCGGCGGAGCGACCGCTCCGCAGTCCAGGATGCCGCAAATGTGCCGTAAGGCATGTTTGCGTCAGAGTAAGCGGCGCCGGCAGAGAGGCTTGTGCTGCTCCTCCAGTGCCACAGAATGGTGGAGCACCGTGGTGGTGAGTCCCTGCCGAGCAAAGGAGTGGCATGGGGAGGGCGGAATGGGGCATTCCAGGGAGTGTGGGGGAGTGTGGGATTGCTTGGCCAGGCCCGGGAAGGAAGAGGGATCGGCGACTGCTTCCTCTGCCAACTCCTATCCCCCTTCCTGGGCCTGGCCACCATTACACGGCCAGCTCGAATCATTCGAGTAGGTCCATCAGGGTGGCTGGGGCTCTACTCAGGGTAAGGGGATAAACATCCCCTTCTCCCAAGGAGAGCTCTCTCTGTGCCGGCGCTGGGTCCTATCTGGATAGGTTGCAGCGCGGACTCTATGCCCACGCTGCAGCCTAGCTAGTCAGGACTGGGCTGTGAGTTGTCATGAGTCCAATCATCTTTGTTCATCAGAACAAGGTCCTAGATTTCCTAGATCAGCAATTCCCAAACAGTAAGTTGTGTCATTTCAAAGGGATGCAGACTTCTTATGGATAGATTGCCACTATTACAGAAAGGTACGTTTGAGGAAAGACTAATTCCTGTGTCTACATGGTTGAGTTTCAAGGTTGCAATCCTAAGCATGCTTACTAGGGAGTAAGCCCCACTGAACTCAGTGGGACTTACTTTTGAGTAGACATGCATAGGATTGGGCTTGTCTTAAGTTTGGTATGAGAGATAAGGGGAGTATTTTGCTGCTTACTTGGTCTATTACATATTACATTGTTATGGTTCATGTGGTTTAATGTGTACAACTTTTAATGTTCTTAGGGTCACACTTTTAATTGGTTTGGGGATTTTTTAAGATTGGTTTGTTTCTCATGAATATTTGTGTACATTTTTTATGGAAGCATTTTAGTTAAATATTTTCTTATTATTTGTGTCTTGATTGATGGCTTTCCTTGTCTGTTTCATGTGCTTGACTGTATGTTTACTGGCTATTTATAATTGTTTGCTTGTTTCTTTAGTACCTCCAAAGAAGGCTATTTTGCAAAAACTCATTGGGCTTTCAAATATAACTCATGATGACACCTTATACTGTAATAGTATATATTTTTTTTTCTGCACCATTTTAGAAGTCCCTTCTCTTTTTGACTGCAGGTTGCAAAACGGCCAGTCATTGGCTGAGAAGAACGTTGTACATCCTGAAGTACTGGTGAAAATGCTTCTGGTGCATCTCTAAGGGTTTCTGAAACCTTGCCATAGGCCGTGTTTAGGCACACAATGTCAGTTTACTCCAAACACAATGGGGTGCAAGAGTGACACTTGGACTTGTCTGCACCCTCCTCCCAATGTTAGGGCTTTTTGTATGTTTACATGCAAGTCACAGTCATGTGTCCATCATGTGAAGGGGGAACAGGCAGCGGGCCAAATGGGCACTGGTTAGCGATGGCCTCCCACCCTCCCCCATGCTCCCCACTCTTCCTGCTGGTGAAACAGATGTTAATGGGAAGTTGAACGAAAGCTTTCATGGCCAGCTATAATCTCCATAGATTTAATATTTACAGGCTTAAAAAGCCATGTAGAAAATTGTTCCATATGGTTAAAAATATACACATAAAAATCATTTTAAAACCAGTGTAAAAACAACCTTTAAAAGCAATTAAAACAATCAATCATGCAGTTCAAAAAACAAAACGGCTTGGCAACGTTTTGTCCATGTAAACTGTGGACCTCCACAGGCCAAGGCTGCAGCAAACGGCCAGGATGTTAGCTGGATTGTGCTACAGGCTTCCACTGAAGAAGCAAAAACACGCGGGAAACTGCAGACGTGCGGCTGGAAAGAACTAATTGAAAACGGAAATAATCAATCACCAGCCATGCTGTGGAGTAGGTTGCCAGTTAAAATGAAAGCAGCTCATAAGAACATAAGAACATAAGAAGAGCCCTGCTGGATCAGGCCAAAGGCCCATCTAGTCCAGCTTCCTGTATCACACAGTGGCCCCACCAGATGCCTCAGGGAGCACACAGCCAAAAAGATAACCTGTTTCCCGTTGACACTCCCTTGCACCTGGCACAGTGTCGTGTCCCAAATGTTGCACCCCAAACTTTACTCCTGGGGGAGCAAACTACTATTCCCTTTAATTAACTCCCATGTCCACCTTAGGCAAAGTTAGCTCCTTTTCCCTAATTGCAATTGTGTGTCAAAGAAAACACTGAACTCCAAGGCAACTATTTACAAGATTTATTACTTTCCCAGCAATAAATGTCCATTAGCCCTTCCCGGGCAGATAAGATTCTACTTAGCTAACGAGGGTCTGTTTCCATAGAGAAGTCCAGCTCGTCGCTTCACGGCAGTAGAATCTCCTTGTTGCCTTTATCCCATCCAGCCAAGAGTCTTGTAGCACAAAGTCCAATCAATCCTGGTCTCTCCCAGAGGCGTAGCTAGGCGCCCCTGCTACTGTGGCGGAAAAGCCTGCCGCCCCATTATGCAAATTAAATAATTTGCATAATTAAATAATTTGCATAATGAGTTTCGGGGTTTTTTTCAAGGTTTTTAACGCTAACGGGGCTTCTAAAAGGGTATGTGTGCTTTGCCAAACTTATCTGTAGTTCTAGGAACCTCCAGCGACGATCAGGGGCGCAGATCGTCCCTCTGCAGCTCTGCTCCCGGTCGCGAACTCTGCAAAGCGTCCAGGAGCGCGCTGCAGAGTTAACGCATGCGCAGAGCGACGATGTTTCCAATCGTCACTCTGCACAAGCGTTAACTCTGCAGCTCTGCTCCCGGGCGATTTGCAAATCGCCCAGGAGCAGAGCTGCAGAGTTAACGCTTGCGCAGAGCGACGATTGGAAACATCGTCGCTCTGCGCATGCGTTAACTCTGCAGCACGCTCCTGGGCGCTTTGCAGAGTTAGCGTCCGGGAGTAGAGCTGCAGAGGGCCGATCTGCGCCCTTGATCGTCGCTGGAGAGTCCTAGAACTACAGATAAGTTTGCGCAAAGCACACATACCCTTTTAGAAGCCCCGTTAGCATTAAAAACACTTTAAAAAAAACAAAAGTTAAGGAGGCTCCCGCCCCCCACGGAGCCTTTCCGCCCCAACGCCCTGGGGCCCACCGCACCACCGCCCCATATCAGACGACGCCCCTGGTCTCTCCCACTTTCCAGTCAGGCAGAGTGACTCCCAATACCAGTCAATCCAGGTGGGTAGTCCATCCAGGTGAGCAGTCAGTCCGGCAGAGTATCCCCGTCTGGAGCAGAGTCGTCGTCGCTCGGCAGTCTGGCAGCATGTCCCCGTGGCGAGCTGGCGAGGCTCTTTCCTGTTCCAACTGCTGCTGCTTTTATACTGTTAGTCCCTATCAACTCTTTACTGGCTACAGCTGTGGGCTTCCAATCACTGCCCTCATTATTGCCCACAGCTGTGAGAGTTCCAATCAATGCTAATTGAGTGCAGCTGCGAGCCACACCCACTGCATTCAAAGTCCCAGCTTTATCCCAATTAACAGCAACACCTGTGGGCCACGCCCAATTACATGCAGGTGTGCTTCCACCCACGCAGTCCTGGGTGGTAACCCTTTGTGTCCCAGTCCTGTCAAACAGGCAATCCTTTAACCCCTTCCTTCCCGGACCTGTCAAAACAGGGGACCACTGCTAACACCACTAACTCCTCGCCAATCTTCCGCGATTTCCACTACACAGAGAGAAAACCCACTTCTAAAACCAGGAGGTTGCTTATGGCTTGTAACCTTTGATGGTCTTTTCCTCCATGAATCTGTCCAAACCCCTTTTAAAGGCTTCTAGGCCAGGTGCCATCACCACATCCTGTGGCAAGGAGTTCCACAGATGAATTACACGCTGGGCTCGTAAGCACTTCAAGCAGAGAAAACGAAAGGGATATAGCCTGGGGAATTGGGCATACATTGTAAGTAGGTAGTGAAGACCTCAAAGAGGAACAATGAAACAGTGTGCCTTAAGCTTTGAGAATCTGTGGGTCGCTGGAAGCTAGATTTTATCTACAAACAACAGTTCCTGCTGTCTGTTAAGCAAGTTCTGATGTTTTTGCTTGCTGATCTGTATGGCTTCCTGGTGTAATCTTGATTGCAACCCAGACTCTCTAATTAAAGTTGTTGTGTTTTGAAACTGTATAGTATGTCCCGTCTCCATATTGTGTTCCGCCAGAGCAGAAAGTTGTGGATGTTGTAATCTCACCGCTCGCTGGTGCTCAATAATTCTCGTCTTGATTGCATTGTTTTTACGCTGATTTTAAAATGATTTTTATGTGTATATTTTTAACCATACGAAAAAATTTTGTACATGAATTTTAAACATGTAAATATTAAATCTATGGTGTTAATGGGAAATTGGCAGTATTCCTCTGCCACCATCCAAGGATAGGATCCCCATACAGAAAGTGGCAACCTTCAAAAGCCCCTCTCTCAGATAACCAAAGGGTCTAACATTTGGGGGAAATAGGCAAAAAAAGTGGGAAGATTTAATTAGTAAAGGTATCCCCTGCCTGAAAGCCAGTCATGTCTTACTCTAGGGTGCAGGTACTCATTCCCGTTTCTGGCCGAAGAGCCAGCGCTGGCCAAAGACGCTTCCGTGGTCATGTGGCCGGCGTGACTAATGGAACGCTGTTACCTTCCCACCGCAGCGGTACCTGTTTATCTACTTACAATTTCTTGCTTTTGAACTGCTAGGTTGGCAGGAACTGCAGCACTCGGGTCTCGAACTGCTGTCCTACCAACCTTCCAGTCTGCAGTTCAACGTCTTAACCACTAAGCCACTGCAGCTCTAAAATTCAATTACTGTACACAGCCCTTTATTTGTGTTGGAGAAGTTGTATGAGTGGGGCAGACCTATATGAATATTTTAGTACGGTATATTGCATATGGTAAAAATAGAATACTTTATCATGCAGCATGTAATCCTATTACCCAATGGGAGATTTATCGGTTGCTTACCATTTTTGACAACTGGAACCTTGTTTTAATATCTGTTTAGGACTGTGACTCTGTGTCCTTGAAAACCCTTTGAACAACATGGCTTTGAAAACTTGTTAGGACTGGCTTTCCCTAGTGATGGTGATGCTGGATAATCTCATCTGATTACCTGAGGAGCAGGACTTCCTTTGTAGCGTGGGATAGCTATGAAGCAAAATAGGAGTCACCACTAGTTGATGTGATTATTTAGATATTACTCAAAGACAAGGACTCACTGTGAGATAGGTAAGGAACAGGGCAAACCTATGGTCTCATTGGATATTAATAAGCCAAATCAGAATAGGCAAGCTTGGACAAACTTAATACTTTGTCTTGGGTGCTAAAATGCCAAATATTGGCCATTGCTCTTATCAGAACATCTAACACTATAATTTTTTGCAACTACCATTCCAGAGGTTCCAAGAATGCCTCAAGAATTTGCCAACGGGAGTACAGAAACCAAGGGAAGCACATAACGTCATTTGTAAAATTTCCATTTTCTTTTTATTGTCAAAGTAAATATATTTATGAAGAACAAAAAAAAATATACAGAATTGTAACTTATGTACACTGACTTCAAAGATATACTTTTGTTTCCAATTTACACAACTTGTTCATATGTTATTAAAAGATATTTTATATAGATATGCAATATGTACAATTTTATTTACATACATTCATAGGATGCGAGATAAAAACCAGTCAATACAAGAGAGATTCATTTCTATTTATTTCTAGAGGTCAAAAGGAATGCATTCCTAGAGGAAGGTAGGGAAGCTATTGCTCTTCATGTCAGCATAGTCTCTGTTTTGACCTACTAAGGATAGAATTGAAGTGTTTTATTTCCCATTTAGCTGACAAAATGGCAGACAGGGCACAATCTGGTGAAAGTTATTTCTGACTAAGTCCCATTGAAATCTATGAGACATCAGTTAGCCAAATCTAATCCTGTTCCATTTTTTTCATTGGGATTGAGCCTGGCTAATGTTTGCTCAGTTGATGGTACCTATAGACACCCCACCTATGATCAGAGAGGAGCTGGAACATCCTTTATAAAACATCTTCTCTAATTACTGAATCTATTTTGCTAGAAAGCTTCCTACAATCAGCAGAGTACAAAACAAAACAAAAAGAGAAAAATTTCCAATAATTTTGCTGCCAGCATTGGATTATATGTATACATATATTTTCAGATATATATATATATATTCCCTTTTTTTAGCCCTTAAGACAGCTACCAAACTAGCTGGCTAGAGTACCAGATATCCCAGTTGCATTGCTCTCTGAATAGTGGCCCATGAAGATACTCCACATTTGGGTACCGCTTGCCGTCTCCGGCTCTGAAAGTGCTTTCACAAAACATTCACTAAGTCTCAAGTCCTCCCACCCCAGCCAATCAGGGATAAGAATATTCATACTGTAAACATGGGGGGGGGGAGAAATGGGCTCAGCACCTCTTCACAACAATCTGGGAAGGTGCTAAGCAATCACAGTTACTGCTGTCACTGTGGCCTGTAGAAGCCACACCAGAATGAAGCTAACACATTCTGCAGACAGGACATGGATCTTGGAAGGAATGGTACAGTGAGATACAGAGGCAACGTGAGCAACAGAAACAAGGCATCACAACTACGCTCAGTCCTCCCACATTGTGATAACTGGACTATGTGTCTTTGCCCTAGTAAAGGATCTACTGATGCCAAATAACAAACACCATCCCTGAAAACATGGGGCCATGACCTCTCTGACTTTACAATCCACCATCAGCTCATTGGTCAATCTGTATTTTGGGTTCCAAGGGAAGGTGGTACTCAATGCTCTGCCCCAGCACTACCCAATCCCAACCTTTCTCTCTTCTGCACCGCCCCACAACTCACCCCCAACCTCCTATGGAGTCCGTAGGAGAAGAATCTGCAGTGGCTGGATTGCAGTGCCTGGGTCAAGGATGGCTCTTTGGTCTCCTGCTGAACATCTCAGCAGAGACAAAGGAAAAGCCTCTGGATAAATGGTTGGGCACCCTGGAGGGGCGGGCCTTGGGGAATCCACTGACGTACCCTGCCAAGTTCTTAAGGGCTTCCATTGGCAGTTGCATAACACACAGACAAATGTGTATGGCTTACATTGTCCTACGGTGAACAACTTTCATTCTGGCACATTTAATCTGGCCAGAGTTTGGGGATTTGTTGAAAAAAAAAAATACTGCCAGCTTCCTAGATTTTAAAAACGACGAGGAGAGGAGCAACTATCGTTTTAGCCCTTTTCAGTCACTCATTTTTGTTCCAAATCACTGTGCTACCATCAGAATGCCTGGAAAGCCCCTGTGGGCAGCCATTATCCCCACATGAAATGACTGGAAGGGACTGGTGTGCTTTAGAAAGCAGCTGATCTGGGAAGGGACACAAATTCAGTCATACTCGCACCTCCGTTTGAGTTGCTAACTTTGGATTTAAAAATATAGTGGCCTCTCTGAGAGGGGCCTGGAGGGGGAGCCAAGGCAAACTGGGTGAGATGGGGTGAAGCTTGGAGGAATCTTAATGGTCAGGAGAGGACCTGGGTGGAATTTAGGGGGCAAAGATGGAAGGGAAGAAATGTATGGGTTATGGGTGGAGCCTGGTAAAAGCTGGCAGTTTGTAGCAGACTTGGCAGAATCTGGCTTTGCAGATGCAACACTGGTGACCAAGAGAATACAATTTTACTGCTTGGATTAGGAAAAGACTGGCTGGTTGGCAACACTATATCACCAACCACCTGTTGCTCATTCTCATTTGCTAGCTCCTTCAAATTCCTGGCTCAGAAGCCCCCTCCCCACCCCCACCAAGAAACCCCTCCAGACAAAGGAGTTGTTTTCATTTCAAAAAGGGACTTGTTGTTTCCAAACTGGACAAATAGGCCAACTTAATAAAATAAAAACCAAAAACCTCACAATGAATAGCCCTGTACATGAGCAAAGCCCTCAGGAATGCCAGAACTATAATTAACTAGCAGCAAGTAGCCCATAAATTATCACGGAGCAGGATAAAAAAACCACTAAAAATAAAACACTGTAATGTTCAAAGGAAGAAGCAGCAGCAAAGAAAAAGGAAAGAAATAAGGCGAAGGTGATGAAAAAATAAGAGGCACAGGGGAAGTAATGGCATCAGCTGTTACATGGAGACCAATAAATTATCAAGAGAACTACAGGATGAGCAAAGTGCTGTCAGAGGGCCGTTCTCGGATAGAGAGGTGAAAAGGGGCAAGCGGAAGACATCAGTTCACTGAGCGCATCGAGCGGCTGCTTCGGGGAAACCGGTGAACTTTGACGTGCTTGGACAAGTGGTCACTTCGAGCAAACTTCTTCTCGCAGACGGGGCACTGGTAAGGCTTCACTCCGGAGTGGGAGCGCCGATGCCGAGAAAGCTCATCTGATCGGGAGAACCTAAAAGGGAGGGAGAAAAGGAAAAGACAGGCTATTTGACAAGTTACGGATGCATTATCCCAGCAACTCTTATCACAACCTGGCAAAATCCTTACAAGAGCCCAGTACTATTCTTCCCACAGACAGAGGGCAGAGGGTGAGAAACAGTGGCTTGCCTAAGGTGCAGTCCCTGCCATCTCAAACTGTAGCTTACTTCAGCAGTAAAACACTTCTCTTTTTGACCCTCCACACTGCCAGCGAAGTCTGCAAGTATATTGCTCCTGTTCACTTAGCTGCATCAGTTGCTATCAAGATGAGGCACTCTACTGCTGAAGAACATGGCTGCAGCAGTTTGAGAGGGCAGCTGCTCAGGAAGTCACCGAATACTGAGTCAGACCATTGGTCCATCCACTTCAGTCCTGTCTACACTGACTGGCAGCAGCTTTCCAGGGTTTCAGACACCGTCCTTTCCCCAGCCCTCCCTGGAGACACCAGATATTGAGCCTGGGAACTTCTGCATAGAAACCAGGTGTTCTACCACTGAGCAATAGTCCTCCTGTCCCCTTACTGAGCTCATAGCTGAGGTGAGTTTTAAATGAGGGGCTTCCTAAATCCCATTCTTACAGCACAAGCCTATGCTTGTCTACTCAGAAGTAAGTCCCATTGTGTTCAATGGGACCTACTCCCAGGTAAGTGTGTACAGGATTGCAGCATTAGTCACTACATGATACCAACTCTTTTCAGGCACATGGATACCTGGGTATAAAATACACACAATGTGTGTTAATTATGTGTATATGTTTAGCTCCATAGCACTTTAAAATTCACATCAGTGGTAATTGGGCTTCCATGCATTTGAAAGCAATTTAAGTATAGTTACTCAGTACTCTGGTAACTCTCTCTCTCTCTCTCTCTCTCTCTCTCTCTCTCTCTCTCTCACACACACACACGGCCCTCTCTCTCTCTCTCTCTCTCTCTCTCTCTCTCTCTCTCTCTCTCTCTCTCTCTCTCTCTCTCTCTCTCTCTCTCTCTCTCTCACACACACACACACACACACACACACACACACACACACACACGGCCCTTATTTCAGAAAATGACCCTATTTTTAAGGGCAGTTATTCGCTACCACTATAGTTCCACGATGTTCAATATTTCTTAAACGTTGGCAGTTGTTAACACACACACACACACACACACATACCTCACAAACTGTCTTCATCATGAAGATGATGTGCACACATGAATTAGCTCAGACAGGTGGCTCCCTCAGTTCAATCTTGAACATCTATGGGTATTCATCATGGCATTGCCTTTCCCGAGGTCCAACATGGCTCACAGCCCAATCCAGCATAAGATCTGCCGCAGCACGCAAAGCACACTGCACCAAATCCTGGGCGGGATCAGGTCCACACCAGCAGAGCTGGGGCACACCTTGGGGGAAAAGGGCCTCCTTGGATGTGCACTGGCAAAATGGCCGACGCAAATCCGGAGAGGCTGTGAAAGGCTGGCCAGGCCCGGGATGAGGGTTAGGATATCGGTGGAGCGCCCCCATCCCTGGCCTAGCCATCCAATGGCCCCCTCCCCTGCCATTTCAGCCTGCCCTCCCATTGCCTGGTGCAGAACCTACTTGCGTCTGGCGGCACAGCCTCCAGCCCCAGCCTGAGTGAGCAGCACTGGCCTTTCCACCGGCGCCGCTTACTCCTCCAGATGCCAAAAATGTATGCAACACCCTGCACCAGCGGAGCACTTGCTCCACTGGCACGAAGATGCGCTGGATTGTGCTGACAGTCGGTGTTCTCTCTTAACCTAACACATGTTACTGCTTCTTCACTTCTGCCCCTCTCCGTAGAAAACTACCAAGATCTAAACGTTAAGCCCTGTCATACTAACGGAACAGTACTTTTGCACAATGTAAACTGACTTATGTCAGCTGGCTTACAAGGAGTGGAAAGGAAACTGGTAAATATTTTAAGCAAACCAGTTGGTTCGTTCATTTGCCTTATAAACACTGCCTTCTAACGCCATTGTTCTTCCTCATCGACAGTGACCAGAATCAGCTGAGGGATGGTTAGAGCTGCTGGCCCAAGATCTCTTGACATCTCCAAAGCTCCAGGCCACCACTCACCTCTCCTCCACATTTTCTCGTCCACCCCATCCCCCTCTTCTTTTTCCAAGCCAGGAAGTGGGAGGAGGAACAGCAGCGGTGGAGGTGGGTGGGTAAAAAGAGATTGGCACCTCTTGTCAATCTGCTACCTGAGGTGACTCTCTCAGTCAGCCTCATAGATGGGCCGGCCCCAGTGCTGGTGCACATGAAAGAGCCAACATGCGGAGGCCGCTCTGATACCGCCCTCTGCTTTTTTAATCAGGGCAGATGGTCAAATGCAGCAGCCACATTACATTGTTCTCCATGCGGGCAGCTGCCACATGGCAAGGCTCATGTGCTGCGTGACTGGCTATGCTGTCCAGACTATTTTCTCCATGCCACTGCAAACCTAGAACAAAACTGTGGCAGCCTGGAGAAAATTCTCCAATCCATTTGGCGAGCCATTGCATGTATTGCATATAACCAGCTTGCTACATGGAGATAGCCATCAAAGGAACTTAAAAGCAGTCGTTTCATATCCACCGACACTGATCTAGAATGGGGAGGATAGTATCAATATCTCGCAGCCAACTTCTGATCTCAGATAGGAGTGTACCGATAATATCTTGACCACAATGGAGCTGTCAGGTGGATGTCAACAGAGAGGGGGGGGGGAAACTCACACACCCGGACACACCCTGCTAGCAAAATTAATCTCTGAATTTCTTCTAACTGAAGACTGATGCTAAATATGTCATTTGAGCTTTCATCATTGCTGCTTTAATTAAAATGGCATCCACAAGGGACACTTGATTATGATCAGACCACAGTGCTTAGGAAGGGATATTTAACCCTTTCTCCTCTGCCACAGTCCCAACAAATGCTATCACCCCCCAGGAGGGAAGCTGCTCTTGGCACTAATTAACATTTCCATTCCAGGGCTAAAAGCATATTCAGAGGCATGATTTTCATTAGGACTGTGCCATTGGGGGGGGGGGGTTAAGATTTAAACACCTGCTCCCTGCACACCACGGTCCAGATCCTAGACAGCTGGTATTTTGTGGGGGCTACAAGTTTGAGCTGCAAATCAGGATTTCCCTGGGTTGAATCTTGCCTCTGGTGGGTTGAATCTTGCCACCTAGGAAGTTCAATGAACTTCCTAGGTGGCCTGAAGCGAGTTACTCCCTCTCAGCTTTAGCTGCTATATGGGGATAACACCCCCTCCCAAAAAAAGGTGCATTGGGCACTACTACCCCTATTACGGAGCATTAACTTCTGATGGAGAACTAGATAATACATGTACAGCACAATCCTGTGTAACCTTGCACCGGTATAACAGTAGATGCACCGGTGTAACAGCAGATGTACCGGTACGTACACCAGTGCATCTACTGTTACACTGGTGCAAGGTTACACAGGATTGTGCTGGTGAAGTGCTGTACAAATGCAAAATAGTACAGTAACTTTATCCTGACCAAGCACTTCTGCAGCTGCTATTTGAATTTGAAGGGGAAACAAACACCTCAAGAGCCTTTCAATGTCGGGATGAACTTATGAGTTGCAAAGCAGAGGGGTACTGCAGATCTCTAGCACAAACCCATGCCGAAAATCCTCTGCAAAATCCAAGGGTTAAGGAATACACTGCTAAAAATAGTACCCTTTGAGTGGTGGTGTCACAAAGTGGGTGACAGCCAGAACAGTAGCAGAGATTGGCACAGAAAAGAATTCCTAAGAAATGCTATCAGTTGTTTGTTTTCAGTAAACAAATGAAGTCATTGTTTTTTTAATTAAAAGAGAGGGGGAAATCTCTAATACCTGTTTGTGTAAAACACTGGTACACTACTGTACTTAGGTTCTGTTTTAAGGAAAAGTTTAGCTTCTCCAGAGAAATACTGGTCATATTTAAGTCTTTCCATCAGATTAGGGATTAACATGTGCCAGAAACTCAAAAAGTGGTCAGGATCCAAACAATGACAATGACTGTTTGATACTTGGATTTTATTTCTGTTTCTCTTTTAATTCTGTTCCTCGGGTTTTATTTCTGTTTCGCTTTTAATTCTGCTCCTCATTTCAGAGACAGAGTGAAGCCTTCATTATTCCAAGTATCCACTTCAACTAAACATATTTCTCGTTACCTGTGTAGATTCTCTGATCTTTAGTATAATAACTGAGCAAAGCTAGAAATACTGAGTCCATTGGAATGTGTCTTTATCATGAGAGCAGCACCACAAAGCCAAAGCAGAAGAGCAAATCATATGTACATGCAAGTCCAAGAGATATGTGCTATTTGAGCCATGGAAAGCGACATGAGTTAATATGACAAAAATATACTTTACGTCAGAACTAAGCCTATAGCTGATCAGGTCACAATGTTGCTGTGCTGTTGCTCAGCTTGCTTGGAAAGATCAACTTACTATCCCCACAGAAA
Organism: Plestiodon gilberti rubricaudatus; assembly: GCA_026170595.1. Lineage (NCBI taxonomy): Eukaryota > Metazoa > Chordata > Lepidosauria > Squamata > Scincidae > Plestiodon > Plestiodon gilberti. The sequence goes on from JANXHW010000002.1 coordinate 224,320,007, forward strand.
TAAACTCAAGGCTCCCTATGAGTTGATAAAAAACAACAACAACCTAAAGGTTAGAACAGCTGTAACAGGTAGAATCCCGTCCTTCCCAACAGCGAACAGCTAAGTGCATAACGTTTTATGTGTTCATTTTGGCTTGCATTGATGTCATGCAGTTGTATAGTGTCTGAGATGATGCAACATATTCTCTGTAACTTGTAGGTGAATCGATAAGGCCTTTTGACCTATGGTTGGCTTTGAAATCACTGCAGCAAGCTGTAATTCAGGTTTCATCAGAATGCCAGAAATTAGCTGTGCAGAAACAGAGGAAAAGGTAAAAATGTTTCTCCGTTTAGTAGTGATGGCTGGCGAGATACAGTGGCTAAGCAACCCAGTTGTGAATCAGCTCTTCGCTCGTTCAAGCCTCTGCTAAGAGTTCACGGGGGAGTGGCTTTAGGCAAGTCCCTCCCTCTCAGCCTCAGCTGCAATATGGGGATAATATATACCTACCTTACAGGGTTGTTGTAAGGATTGCATCAAGATAATACATGTGGAATGCTTGGCACACTCAGAAAATGTAATGATGTTTAACGGTTCCTTAAGTCTAAGCTAAAAGGTATTTCTGTGTAATTTCAGCCCCCTAACTGTGCATAGATCTTTTAAAAATTGGTTTAACAATCATTCTTTCTTTTCAGGGTTTCCTAGGACTTGTGGCTCAGGGAGGGGAAATATCATGTTTTCCTGCTGTCATTACCAATCAGAGCAACATGTGGAAGTGCCCTTCATATACCGTATTTCTTGCTGAAATTGTTCAAGCAGATATCACTACACTTATTACACCACATATAGGCAATAGCAAGACACAATATTCTCTTTCTATCCGTTGATACAACTATCTTGAACACAGTGGTGCTATGGACTGCTAGCCTGATCTGCTGGTTCCTTGCAGATCACCACATTTTCTGCTGTCATTAAGACTGCCCCATAGGATGAGGCTTCAAAAAAATGGCAAATTAAAATGAATTCCTTCTACTTTCCAAGATAAGTGTACTGAATGCACTGGGTAAAAAGGGTGTATGTTTGGTTGGCAAATTCTTTGTGTCACTGAACTCTTTGTCAGTCAAGCCACTACTGATCACCACCTCTAAACTGTAAAATTTTGACTGACAAATATCTCCGCGACATAGAGTATGTACAAATCTATGCCACTAACAGCGCAATCCTGTGTAACCTTGCACCGGTGTAACAGTAGATGCACTGGTGTAACTTTTAAGTGCACTTACACTGGTGCATCTGCTGTTACACCGGTGCATCTACTGTTACACCGGTGCAAAGTTACACAGGATTGCGCTGTTAGCAAGCTTTCTCCTTTTCTCCTGGTCTATGTCTTCAGTACAAATGCATCAGAGTGTAGCAGGAACTAAGTTTTAATTAGACATTCATCACTGCTTGTTCTGGGAAAAGATCTTTAGCCTTTTTTCATTATTATTTCTGCCGTGGTGTCACAGTCCACCTAAAAAGCACACCATGGTGCCTATTTGAGAATCACTGAGCTAGTACAATGTTTGCCCATTCCTTACAAGGCTACTAAATAACAGCAATAAAATAACAAAGGCCAAGAGGATCTGCACATGGAAGCAACCAACACACACATTACCCCAAGCCATGTTTCTGTCAGATTTCGCTATCCAAAGTCCAACCTTTCAATGCCACTACATAGAAATCCATGCAAATATACCCATAAAGAAATGATCTTCAGAAGGGATTGCTGATATATCTTGAGTTCCAAGTGCCATTATATAAAATCTCAGGGGTCACATCCTCAAATATCAAGGATGGGGGTTACATATCGATTTCATAGGTCAAATACCAATCTTGGAATTGGATATTTGTGTTGAAATTTGAGTTCAAGTATGTGCAGATTCTACCCTGGATTTCTGGATGCAGAATTTATTCCAGAGTTAATTATGGTGAGCCAACAACTTCTTCTATGGATCTCTACACAACGTGCTTACATTTAATATTTGCCTGGTACTTCTTCTGCAGTTATCTTAGTGCTCAGTTTTGCTGGCATATTTTTAATCAAATGCAGTAGCTGTTTATAGGTAAACACGGCAAAATAATTCATAAAGGAAATTTAGTGTGAATGAGTTAGAGCAGGTCTAATGGCTTCTGCTTTTGTGGGGTGCTGTGGACAACTGCTGTACTGAATGCTGTTTCAGATATCACTTTCCTGAGTAGCAGTGTTTTTGTGCTGGCTCAACAACAGGTTGAAGAAATCATGGTAAACAGTTCCTTACAAAGGGAGGCATCAACCATCAGTCTGCCAGGATTTTCTGCCTGAACATTGCAGAACCACCAGATCATTTGTTTTGCAACTTCATAGAATGGTCCAATAGCAAGGAGAATGACACATGTAACTAATGATGAGTTATGGCTGGTCTTGGTGTTACCTTATTTACACCCCAGCTGCTTTCTCAAGGTAAATGTTCATCCTTGCTACGTAGCATCTCACCATATGTAGTATTGTCACATCAAGAGCTTTCCCAATTCCACCAGTGACTACCATTGATTTGGAGCACCGATGAAACACTCTCATGCGATAACACAGTGCCACCCCTGTGCTTTTCAAACATGCCTGTATGCTCATAGAGCAAGACTGCACCTGCACAACCTGCAAGCCCCATCTTTGACCCATGTATGTTTGGCATAAATTCTGAAAGACTTTGTGAGTGTACAAATTGCATGCATGTGGGCTCCATCTGCCCAATCATGGGGTGCGGGTGAGTCCAGCAGGTGCAATCTCACTCCCCCTCTATGAGCATTCTGGCAAATGTTTGAATGATGCTATTATGCAGTTTGAAGATGTTACAGTGTTGGGTGACTCCCCATAAGGAAGCAGCTGTGGTGGAGATAAAGTGACATCTGGACTAGCACAATGCTGTAAAAGGAACAATTGGATTTAAAAGGTGGATTGCCAGCCTGCAGAATGAAGTGTTGGGGATCCATGAACTGCTGGGATCATTCTACTGAAGACATGTCTCACGGACAAAGTCCTCAGGAATGTGTGAGAAATTGAACGCTGTGTAGACAAATCTACAAAATAGGGATGAGAGGAGTGGAAGGGTGAGGTATAGGAACTTGCCAACCAAGTAGAAAAAAAAAATAGCCTACCATAGCTTTCTGCTTTCAGGACAGATGCCAGAACAGCAAGGCACAACAATCTCTTCCCCCACCAACATGTTTTAAAGCAAACAGATAGGTTTTGCATTGGGTTGTGTCTGGGCTTTGCAGCAGACCTGTCAAAAACCACTGGGTTTTTCTGACTCCACCCCTGTACCCATTTCTGAGATCTGGGGAGGGGGTGGATCTCACCAGTAGAGCACCTGATTTCCATGCAGAAGGCCTCAGGTTCAGTTCCTGGCACCTCCAGGTCAGGTTGGAAAAGATTGTGTTGAAACCCTGGAGAACCACTGCCAATTGACCTAAATGGTCAGTTCTATTTGCCTAGGTATGTTCATATGTATATGTACACATAAACCACCCAGATAGATACACTTTTATTTCAAAAGGTGATAGCCCTGCCAGAGGCGTTGTTACAGTGGGGGCGGTGGGCCCCAAGCAGTGGGTCGTGGGGAGGGTGTACCTGCCATTGAATCTGTCCCGTCCCCCCGCCGGCTCCTCTTCGCAGCTGTTCTCAGCAGCAAGTTTGGCTCTCCCACCCTTCCTGGTGCTGTTTGGCTCCAAAAAGAAGCCAAAAAGCGTGGTGTGTGTGTGTGTTTCTGCGCCGCCGCCACGCACACCGATGACATCATGCCCCCAGGGGCGGGGTGTGTGGCATCCCGTGGGGGGTGTCGCAATGGCGTCCCCCTCCCATGGGGTGTGTGTGGGGGGCCCCGCTTCTGAACCCTACACTGGACCCAGTGACAGAACCCAGAAAAGGGCTGAAGGCCATAGTCTCAATTTCACTATACCATCTACTGAGAAGAATGAACAGCTTTAACCCTATCCATACCCAAGTGTTATGTTTCCATTGCCACCAGCCAGGGACATTTTCTCTAATTGCCCTTTCTGCCCATTGTTTTTAAACTTAACGCATTTGCTCAGAAAAGAAATCCTACCCAAGTTGGCACAAAGTAGAAAGGAAAGGACTGGAGGAAAAATACCAGAATTATCTTGGGCTCGTATGTTCATTTGGAATGATAAAGAGAACTGGAAAAGAACAGAGGCTCCAGATGTACTCAGCACAGTCATGTGAGGTCCCAGCTCTCTCTGAACTTCTGAAAAGTAAACATTCTCCACTGATAAAAGGAGACTGTGTAATTCCGGGCTCCGTTGGCCCTAGCTACTTGCCAATCTAACACAGTATGTGTTGGAGTCCCAGACTTCTATTAAAGAGAGGTGTACTTGAAGGAAAACAAGCTCTTGGAAAATTTGCATCCACCTACTCCTTCCCCTTGGTAACAAGTCCCAGTTGCAAAGATCTGGACTGAAATCAGAACGACACCAGCGTTTAGGTAGGATTAGATCTGAGGTTTTAAGATTGCCTAAGTGCACTGATCCAGCCATGAGGAATGATCTGAAGAAACATCCAAGGCAAACTTGTTGCCAGTGACAAACCTTCTTTGTATGCAACATTATTTATCCTTAACCTCATGTGTTACCTGAGCTCGCTGCGTATTTGTATACGCAGTATTTAGCTGCTCACGCAAATAGTCCTTCCTTTCCTTCCATCAGTCATTTGACCACTGCTACTTCACCCACCAATTTATTGGAGGCTGGACAGAAGTCCCCAAATGACAGGAGGGGCAAAGGAAGTTAATCTATGAACTTCATACTGACCACTCATTCAAGCAGTTAAATAGGAACATCAGCTGATTCAGGGATCAAATGTACTTGCACAAAATTAATGACAAAGCCATGGAGGCAACAGAGAAAAATATTGTGCGGGCAAAGTGCATTTCTGGGCAAATTATGTTCCATATGTTAGATTTCTGAAAGAAAAATAATGATGTATTTCACATTAATGCTCTAATCTGAAACATAAACAGAAGTGAATTCCTTATGTAAGATAGATAGATGATAGATAGATGATAAGAAAAGCACTCTGAGGATGCAAAAAGTGCTTTTCCTTCAAGTTACCACAGGTGTCTAGCAATCAGTGCAATGGGGGGAGTCACTTGTCTAAGGGGTGCATGCCCCCTTGCACCTCCCCCTACATCACCTATGCCACAACAGGTAGCACCCTTCCAAAAGATTACCGTTTTGCATTTTTCAGTTTCTAGATACAATGGTCCACAGAATCTGTAGTCAGCTCTTGGATGAAAAATGTGGAAGATCTCTGCTGACTGATATGTCTGCTAACTGGACAAAGAGGTACTTTCAATGTGGCGGCTCCCTTACATTGAAGCAGGACAAATGGGGACAAACTGTCTCCATTTGTCCCAGCACAGCCTCCCTCCCAGTGGCTGTTGCTGAGATCTTGCTTCGGTTTCTTTTTAGATTGTGAGCCTCTTTAAGGTAGGGAATCATTTCTTCATTCCTTTGCTATGTAAACAGCGTTGAAAACTTTGTTGTTGAAAAGCAGCATATATTCTTATTAATAATATTAAGAATAAGAATTTGGAATGCTACCATTTCAAAGACTCATATGCAACACATACTGTAGAACCTGCCTATACCAGGTCTACACACCTTATGACTCAACAACCTGGATGAAGCTCAACAACCATGCATTTGAAAGTTTGCTAGGTGTTTGGTACCTCCTTGTTTTTGCAGTCCCAGGCAGGCAGCAAAACGATAAGGTCTACCAAACCCTTGGGGGGGGGGCATCATATGTGTTTGATGACTCATATATCTAATTATAACAAGCAGCCATAAATGCAGCACATGGATTCCCTGTACAACTAATCCAATATGGCAATATAGCACACTTGGTCATTCTGCTCACACGATGGGCAGGCTACCAATATTTTAAATTTCCATATTAACTGAAAACATGGCCACCATCTCCACTCCTATTTTAAGAGAGCCTAATGCTCATACAGAGAAGCACTATAGATATCTTGGGTACATCTGTACAGAAACAATGCAGTACTCCACCCTATATGGAAACATGGGAAGTGGGAAAAGCAGGTACTGGGAAAACACAAGTTCTTCTCCTTGTGCACCAGCATTTTAGACACCACTGAACAGTCTAGTTGGTCCTAGATCTTGCCCTCTAGTATGTGCATCAAAGGCAGACTATCACAATCTAGTGACCTACTGCATGTATGTGGATTATGGTGATCAGAAGTACTGAACAATCACATCCAGCCCCTAAGAAAGCCCATGCAGATTATGATATACCCTTCTACAACAGCAGGGGATCCCATTTGGCTTAGCCCTTGGACTGTAGCATATGTAAGAGAATGATTAATTCAATGCTCTCCACTAAGTTCATTGAATGTTCACCCACTGTCCTCTTGATACTTTCAGTCATACCATCCATGCTCTGAAAATTAAGAACAACACAACCTGTTTGCGGCCATAACAAAATATATCCTCACAAAGCAATGAATAAACAAGAGGATAAGGGAGTCATCTACAGGCCTCAGCAGGGTATGTCGGATTCACAGTCTAAAAAAATGCCAATGCTGCAAAACCATTTCTGGCCACAATTTTTTAAAATGCAAACTTTCGCCATCATTGCCTCATGCCTCTTGCCCCTTGACATATTTCCTATGATAATAATAGGTCTCACTGCTATGGAGTACGAATATTAGAAACATCTATGCAAGAAATTAGAAGGAGGCAAATCTCTCAGCTAATTGTCAACTAATTCCTTCAAAAGCACAGGGAGGAACCAGCCATGTCTCAGGACTCACATTCACTAAACTGGAGAAGTATTACAAATGAGGGGCTATAGCTTAGTGGTACAGCATCATGCTTTACATGCAGAAGACCCCAGGTTTAATCTCCAGGTATCTCCAGGTAGGGCTAGGCCTCTGGTCTGGAAACCCTGGGGAGGTACTGCCAGTCACCGTAGATTATGCAGCACTAGATGGACCAATGATCTGATTCAATACAAAGAGGCTCCAAATACAATACAACTAATTAATGCTTTTAAAAGCCAGTGTAGCATATTGTCTAAGAGAATGAACTGCAAATCAGGACTTAATTAAATGCTAATAATGACCAGGGTTGGGAGAACAGTGAATGTTCATAAATGACTTGTGATCACAATTGCCAGCTGACAAATGACATGGGATAAATGGTAGTACAGGTTGATTACCCCTTATCCGGACATCCAAAATCCAGACTATTCCAAAATCCAGACATTTTTGGGGCTATGACTTTTTTTTTTAAACACTTTTTCCAGCACCTGGCTGGCACAGTGCAAGGCATGCTGGGACACAAAATTATTTAAAAAATATTGTATGAAATTACCTTCAGGCTATGTGTATAAGGTGTATATGAGACATAAATGAATTTCGTGTTTAGACTTGGATCCTATCCACAAGATATTATATTTATGCAAATATTCAGAAATCCAGACAACTTCCCATCCCAAGCAGTCTGGATAAGGGATACGCAACCTGTATTGATGAAACACAATCTGCCACCACATCCCCGTACTAACCTCCATCCGCAACCAGGCCAAGTACATGCAAAGGGCTTTTCTCCTGTATGCCTTCTCAGGTGGGCTTTCAAATGGCTGCTTTTGGTGTACATCTTGGTACATCCAGGGAAAGTACATTTGTGCATTTTAATGAGTTCTGCTGCTGGGTTCTTTTGAAACTTTTGACCCATGATGACCCCAGTTTGTCCCTGGATCGTACCACCTGGCCCGATAGGTTTTGCGGCTATTGGAACTGGAGCTATGCGGACAAATTTGGAAGATGAGTTCAAGTTAGAAGACTGAACAATCTGTGGCACAAGTGCAAATGTTTGCCCTTGGATGTTGACCAGGAGCTGTGCAATTTTAATGTTCTCTTGCACCGGTCCTGGTGAACTAGGGCTTGTGTTTGGCGCTTGTTTAACTTGTACTGGTTGGATCTGGAGCATGACTGGTATCCCTCCATCAAGTGACACTGCTCCATTTGATGCATGGCTATTTTCCATCGTGCTGCTTGACTGTTCACTTTTACTATCTTTGAAACTAATACTGGGTGCCATGTAGTCTTTTTGCTGTATGGAAGCCATAGTAATCTGGCCACAAGATCTCATGTCTTTGGTCTCACTTTTAGGCCCTTCCTTGAGGTCTGTCTGCATGTTCTCTTCCAGAAACTCCTCAATCTCCTCAAGGGTTGGCTGAAATGGTCCAGAATCATCCATCTCCACCGTGAATTCGGGCATCCTAAAATGTTCCTCCTTCACAATAGGTTGAAGTCTCCTTTTGTCCCACCAAGAAGCATGGCCATTTCCCAAAGATGCCTGGGACAACAAGTAGTCCAAGATACTGTCCTGACTCTCGGCACTCGATGAGCTCCCATAGCTTGAGCCAAGAACCTGGGAGTCTGGGCTGGAACAAGAGCAAAAACTGGAAGAATCGCTGTCATCTTCAGACAAGGGGGAAGGCAGCATTTGGTATGACCTCCCAATTGCTGTCATGTCCCCAAAGTATCCAACAGGGGGCCTCGTGGATGAGAAAGATTCCTCTGCAGGAAGCAAGTGATCCACCATTCCTGGATAATCCCTTTATGGGTATCCCACCAGCATGTACCAACAGAGCGAAAGTCTGAATATGGGAAACACAAACAGTGACAGTCAGAAGTCAAGTTTAATCATTCATCTTGCCATGTTAAAACTACAAAGCTCTCTGGAGCTGGCTTAGCTGAGAGCCCTCGCTTAGTGCGCATGTTGCTACATGCTTTGATATTGCTTGTATCACCCAAGAGGATTTCTTGAGTGCTTGAAAGCCTTTTCCAAGATTGCACCACATGTTTGCAAAAGAATTGTCTCGGAAAACTATTTCACAACTATGTGTTCTTTAGATTTACAACAGCCTCCTTTCCAAAAGATTGTTCGCAAGAGGAAATATGTCACTTTTGCTTAGCAAGGAATCCTAGAGTCAAAGCTGAAGGAGAAGGACGGAGAAAACTGTTGAAACTTTTACCATCCCCAAACCGCCATATCAAATAGGGTGTTCATTACTGGGCTGGAGGAGCTTTCCAGTGGCTTTATTTTTAACTTTCTCATGTATACAAATATAGGCTAATCAGCAAAATGCAAGGCTCACTGTGGCAAGATCTAAAAATGTTGGTTTCTCTTCCCTAGTTGTTCCACTACTAGACTAGGAGGATTTTCTGCTCCAGATTAATGAATCAAGTTTTCTAGCACCACAGTCCTCTATGCCATTCCTTATATAGCCTTGAACCAAGCTGAACTAATGAGTTACCATGCCATAGTCCAGCAAATCAGTTCACTTGAAAGCAGGAGTGGAATTCAGAATAGGCCCGAGCTGACCTGGCCTACTGAGGTATTGAAGTGATACCAATCTATCTAGTTATTATCATCCTGAGGGCTCAGACTTATGACTTATGTCTGATTAACCGAGAGAACTATTTTAAAAATTAATTTTCAGATTTTATTTTAATTAAAATATGAGAGAGAGAGAGAGAGAGAGAGTGAGCGCTCAAATATATACATTCACAGAAACACACCAGTAAAAACATTACAGCAGACTCCAGAATGTCTCAGATTCTATTGTTTTATGTTTGTTTGGTTCACCTCTAGGCTTGGGTGCTCAGTGCTAAATGCTGGCCTGTGAGCTATAATATTAATAATAGAATGTTGTCATATGAGAATTAAATCTCTCGTACATATATTTTAGGGCTCTTGTGCATTATGCGCATGCACAAGTTATGCCCAAAATGGTTCACAGGACCTACCTTTTTGAGTTAGAATTTCAGCCCCACTTGAAAGACATCAGATTTTGACCTGGACCCTTTAAAATTGTCTCATTGCCCCACCAACAGCACCACAAAATCCAACGGTCAAGCGATTGCTATACATGCTTGGCTCCGGCTATAGCAACACTTGGCATGTCCACAAATCCAGTGTGATGTCACTACAGCACATCTTGCTGCCTATCATTTGAGAACATTGCTTTGGGATGATCCCAAATCACACGCCAGCTTCTAAATGTGGAAGTCTTTCGTTAGAATGAATGAGCATCTCATTCCAGCTTCAGATGCCAAAGCATTGTGTATTCATTTATGCTGCATCCTGGCATGCATCAATTAACAGCCTCGGTAAGGCCTGAATCGCTAATTTCCCATTCTCAGGCAAGGCTTTTCTTTTCAAGTCCCTTGAGAAAAAGCGTGTACATAGCATTCTGTTCTCAGTCACAAAAGTCAAACTTTCACAGGAGGCGGCAGGGCAGCTTCTACAGCTTGCACTTCTACTATGAAAGGAAGAAGACGCGGTCCGGGGCCTACCTCAGTCCACAGTTATTCGTTCTGGTCAAGGTGACTGATTGAAAACAGAGCTCGGTGCATATGCTTAAAACGACAACTCTTTCAGTGAAAGGTATGTGGACTGTGGAGACGTCATTTGATCTGGGTGAGAGAGAGAGGGAGGGAGAGAGAGAGAAAGAGATGTAATAAAGGCATGTGGTCTAACATGAAGGAGATACCAAACATGCCTTTTGCACAATGCCATTTTCCACATGCTCCTTTGCTGTTGCTGCTCTGGCTACGTTGCCCTGACTTGTTGATATTATCGAGGGGGGGGAGCAAAAGATGCTTATTAACCTTGTATTCTTAACCTTGTATAATCCACCCTGCCTGTGGATCACACTGCTCACTGCCCTCTTTGTTTTGTTCCACTTTAGGAAATAAAATCCATGCATGCGATCGGCGGCTGATACAGCAAGAGACATTTTGCACGCTTTCTCTCACATGCTCCATCAGCACCAGCCCATTAACATTCCACAGGAAGCCAGAATGAGTAACAAGCACATTTCTTCGAGATACAGCTTCCTGACTGATGCAAGGCGGGGGGGGGGGTGCAGGACATGGTCAGTTAATTCTGAAGAAAAGACACTTGTTAGCCTGCCAAGTTGCACACTTTCCTGATTCTCACACACACACACACGTCAGTCATCCCTGTCTACTGACAACACTTATGAAATGCGCACATGTATTGAATAGGAGGAAGTTCAAACATAGGTCCATGTTCTGTGGCTTTAGCCTGTAATCACTGTAAGAAGTAAAAGTGATTCCTCATCATAGTTATGTGCCGACAGACATTGCAAGCCACATTCTGACTCAGAGTTGACTCCACAGTTTAATCCCTGGTGGCGCAGTGGGTTAAACCACCGAACCATGAGCTGTCGATCGAAAGGTCGGCAGTTCAAATCCGCGACAGGGTGAGCTCTCGTTGCTTGGCCAGCTTCTGCCAACCTAGCAGTTCCAAAGCATGTTAATGCGAGTAGATAAATAGGTACCGCTTGTGGGAAGGTAAACAGCGCTCCGGGTTGCAGCCACATGCTACGCGCTGCGGCAAGGAGAGTCATGCCGGCCACATGACCACGGAGGCGTCTTTGGACAACGCTGGCTCTTCGGTTTTGAAATGGGGATGAGCACCACACCCTAGAGTCGGACACGACTGGACTTAATTGTCAGGGGTCACCTTTACCTTTTTTACTGCAAGGTTTAATTGGCAAATGTATCAGCTAGAGCCCAATCCTACGTAACTCTCCATGCAGCATGGAGCCACTGTGATGGGGTGCATGCTGTATCCTGCAGGGGAGTTTTGGGCCCTGGAGGCCTCCTCAGGGTAAGGAAATATTTGTTCCCTTGCCCTGGGGTAAGCCTGCACCAGCCTGCTGGGTCTACTTGGACTTGTGCCAGTGATTTCACTGGTGAAAATTCACATGGATCTGGGTCGGGGGATCATGGCCGGGGAGGGGGGTAGGATATCAGCAGTGCTGCTGCTGCCAATACTGCCCCCTTCCCAGCCTCAATTCGCCCTCCCCCACCTCTGCTCTGTTCCTCCTCCTCACTGCTCTGTTCCGTCCCCTCCCCACCTCCCTCCCACCCCCTGCACTGTCTTACCAGCACCAGTGGGAATCCTCCAGCCACTGGTGTACGGACCCAGCTGCTCTCTGCTTGCAGCAGCGGCCAGGCCATGCTGAATGCTGTGTCGCATTTTGTGACAGCCATAAAGGGCATTGAGCCTCAGGAATGCTCGTTCCGATGGTGTATAGACCTAAGGGATTGGGCCATTACTTGATTAACTACTGGTAGTAGAGACAACTTCCATCTTTGGGGCTGGACATTCAGGGAACATTTGTTAATTCATTGAGGCTACTTTGCTTCTGGCTCTTTATTTATTTAAAATATGTATACCCCACTTTTCCTGAGTACAAAGCAACTTGCAACATAGTCTAAAATTCACAATATAAAAACAGTAAAACAACAGAGGAAAGAAAAACAAAATAAAATTATCCCACGCTTTCTTTAGTAGCTCAAAATTCACCTATACATAAGTTTCAGTAATATACAAATTAACTTATATGATTCCATTAATCAGTCAGTCAACAGGCAAGTGATTAATCAACTAGCAGCCCAATCCCATCCAGGGCTTATGGTGGGTCAAAAGCTGCGCCACCACCAGGTGATTCAGGGTCACGAGCACATATGGCTGGAGGCCCGGTACATATGACAGCGGCTCCCCAACACCCCACTGGAGCAGGTAGGTCAGCAGTGGGGGCTATTCGGAGCATGGAGTAGGTCAAGCAGGGGACAGGAGGATCTCAGCGGCAGCAGTGCACACCGAGATCCTATCCCCCTTTCCTCACCCTGAACCACCCCCTGATTCTCCTGACTTATGCCAGCAAAATAGCTGATGTAGGTTCGAGGAGACCCATTGGAGGCAAGAAAAAGTTTTACTTACCTTTCCTGGGCCATCTGGCCGCCCCCCCCCCCCGCCCCCATAGCATGCAGCATGTGCTCCATCAGTGGCACTGCATGCTATGGGCTGGCGGGAATTAGGATTGGGTCCCAAGTATGCTTTGAACTGTCTGGCAGATCTAATGTATCCCAGAAACAAATCTATGTGTGAACAGCCTATGAAATGTAAATCTGGCATCTTCCTCCATTGGAAAAGCAGATGCAGCAGTAGTTTTTGCAAGTGGTGGGACTGCAGTGTATTCCCATTTGGCAGATCGTTTTCAAAATATTATTGGCAGAACACTGAAGGCTGTGCTGGGGTGGCTGCTGCTGCTGCTGCTGCTCTCTTACTTACCGTACTGGAAAACTTTTGTATTCTGACTTTCCCCTTACACTTAAAATGCCTGAGGCACCTAACGACATAAAAATCACACAATTCAATCAATAAAATTGCATCAAGTACAATCAGAATGCAATTAGAAAACAATTCCAGGGGATCTATCCTCTGGGTTTCTCAGGAGTCAAACCTCTCCCCCCTGCTTTTAAATATCTATATGCAACTATTGGGAAAGGTCCTCCGAAGATTTCAGGGGAGGTGTCATCAGTCTGCTAATAACATTCAGCTCCATTTCTCAGCAGAACTGAGCGTGGCACTGGGAGCACAGAACAAATGTCTGAAGTTAGTGATGAAGGTGAAGCTCAATCCAGATTTGAACGTGGGAAGGTTAAACTGTGATCCGAGTGTTGGCAGGTCTCTTGTGCTGGGTGGAGCGGCACTCCACCTGAAAGACCAGATGCTCAGCTTGGAAATGCTTCTGGATTTGGTATTACTCCTGCAATCCCAAGTGGGTCTTTTACCAACTCTGGTTTGGTTCACTCATGGTGGCTCCTCCTAAACAACAGTGATCTGGCACAGTGGTACATAGCTTGGCAATTTCCAGGCTGGAAAACTATATTATGGTCTATGTTGGGCTACCTTTGAAGACTGGTTGCACACTTCAAAATGTAACAGCCCACTTACTGGTGCAGGGATAAGCCATTAGAGGCATATAACGCCAGTCCTGAAAGAGCTGGGTTGGTTGCAACCAATTCATTTCTGGGCACAACTGAGACTAGTCTTGATTGGTAAAGTTTCACATGAACTTGGCCCAGCACCTTAAGGAGACTTTTCTTCCATATGAACCCCTCAACCCAAACATGCAGACCTTTAAAGGATGCTCCAAAGCCAGGCTGACATAAACAAGGAAAAGAATTTAATATTGAGACCCTCCCCAGAGATATCTGAGTCACTATCAATATTTAAGGAAAAGGTAAACCCCTTTTTGTTCTGGCAAGTATTTGGGAGCGGAAGGGTAAGGACAACATATTTGAATGATTGCTGTGTTATGCTGTTCAGAATTGGTCCTTAATTATATCATGTTTTTAGATTGTGATTTTTTAAAAGTTATTTAATTAGGTTTTATTGTGCAACTTTTGAATGGTCAATTCAACATTGTCATTAGCTGCTCGGAGGGCACTGTTGGTCCATCTGGTGGGATGTACATTTCAAAAGAGCTGGATTAATTTTGTCGTCTCATCCCACTGTGATCCCATTCCTAGAGTTGCTTCCCACAGCAGCCTGGTGGGTGCATCAGTGTTCTAGTGATGGTTGTTGTGCTAAATGCTAACAGGAAAAGGAGAGGCATAAGTGGAGAGGCGGGGTGGGTGGCCAATTGCAGTTCCTAGGCTTGGGCTGGCCCAAGGTCTCCTGGCACCTGAGGCAGCACCAAATGTCACCACCCCATTGTCCAGTGTCTTGCTATGCTATGTCAAATACCATCCCATTTACCACTCTCTTCTCTTCCTCCACACTTCCTCTTCTGCTCCATTTCTTCCTTTTCACGTCCAGGGAAGAACAGAGGAGGTGAGCAGGCAAGTGGGCATGGGTGGCAAACAGACTCCTCCAAACCTGCACATAATACCTGATGAAATGACCTCAGCTAGTGTCACAGCCAGGCAGACCCTATCCCTGGTGCATGTCTACCCTATGTCCCCCAGTGTTTGGGATGCATGTCTCTCATTAGGGTTTTATTGCCACAATCCAGCATAGGCGTACTTAAGGTTGTGGATATCAATGAACGTCACTTTGTGCAGGATTGCAGCTGGAGTGTTGACTGCAGCAAACAACAGTGGAGCTGTACAAAGTGCCAGGAGGAACAGGATTTTTGTAGGAAAGCTGTGTGTGTATGTGCGCGCACAAGAGGTGGGGGGGGAAGAAACTCAGCTGGACGGACAAACAAACAGTCTCTTAGGATGTGTTTTCTGCTGTCCTCATCAGCTTGGAAGCGACCATTTCAGTGATAACAGCCACCTTATTTCACTGATTTTTGAAAAACATGGTCCTTAAATTCGGCTCCAATAAGTGTATCGAGCAACTCCTGAAAGAAAATAGTTTTTTAAAAAAAAGGGCTTCCCCCAATTTTTGGGAATTTTTGTGTGGAAATTAGACAGGTGAAACTATGTTTTAAAACAATTTTCAGAGTTCTAGGGTCACCCCACTGACCCCCCCCAAGAGGAGCAAAGATCACTGTTTTTAGGGAAAATGAGGTGCAGGAATTGGTTGCAGGGTACCCCCTCCTCACTGAAATTAGAAATGAAACTTTGGCTTTTTTTTTTCATGGCCAGGGCCCTGGCTTTTGAATCCACTTTGTTTTGAGCACCTCAGGTGCAAGTGATCCGCTGTACACAGCTGTAAGCAGGAGCAACACCAGGCGTTGCTCAAAGCACTCATCGGAGTGCATGGTTAACAGAGTAGACCTAATGCAGTCATTTTCATCATATTGCTAAAGTTGCAGCACTTACAGGGTTTGAAGGGTCATAAAAACAAAACTCTTGTACTCAGGAACTTGTAACTTGGGGTGCACTGTGCTGAAACATGGCCCTACACAACCGTAAAGCACAGAAGTTGTGTGTAAAACACAAATATGTTTTTGTGCATTTTTGTGCTGAACTCACAACTAAAGCTGCAACATTTCAAGGATTTGAAGGGTCATACAAAAAAAAACCCTGGGAGGAAAGGACTTGAAACTTGGGGTACACTGTGCTGAGACATACCCCTACAGACCCCTAAAGCACAGAAGCTGTGTGCACAACACAACTGTGTGTTTGTTTGAGATCTTGTGTTGTCAGGTCTATGCTTTACATAGGAATGAATGGACAAATTTGAAATGCCTTGAAATCCAAGGAGTGGTGATTGCAACGCCTCTGCTACAGGTATATGGAACACCTGGGATTCTTTTTTGCAGGTGGTTATATCTCTTTGGGGGTCCCTTAAACATGTTGAACACACTGGCATTTGGGAATTCTGGGAAAATCTGACCTCGGAGCCAAATTTATTAATTCAGGATAAAAGAGAAAGGGAAGGAGGGGGAAGGAATAAACGTAAACAGCTGCAAATCATGAGTATACTTTCTAATAAAGAGCCAGCTGTTATTCATCTTATGTTTCCATACCCATATGGCACAAATCAATGCTGTTTCAATGAAGGAACATGAACATGAGGCAAAGGGTAACACTGGAAAAACGCATAGGTCAGTAGACATCTGTGAGATCTTATGCCACTTTCCTTGCCCTTTCAAAGCTATCGCTGAAGTTAAAGGGAATTCTGGGTATTGACGGAATGCGTGCGATTAATCACTCCCCTACCAGTGACCAAATGTTTCCTTTGACTCAAGATTCTCAAAAGAAATACATGATCATTAGAACAATAAAGTTGCAATTATTTAACAAAAAAAATAGGATTTTCATTTTCTGAGGCCTGTCCCCAACATCAATGAATACATTCTTTTTATCTGCAACTAAAATGCAGCCAAGGCTGGAGCAAAACACATCAAGTGTTTCACAGCACACAGTAGGTCCCCAAGTCTCTGCAGGATTATCACAGTGTTGATAATTATCTGCAGGATTATCACAGTTTCTTGTTGCTGAAGTCTTGATCTGCTCCACTTGCCTATTTAGGCCACCAGGTAAATATTAGAAGGGCAGTAAATGTCAGTGTACTGCTATATTTCAGAGGAAGCATTCAGAAGAGCAATCACAAAGCTATGTAAAATATTGAACTGCTTGTCACTCCAGGAGATGCTTAACGCACTGAAAGGGGGGGGGTGCCATGTCGCTGCTCACACTATTTGCTTGTTTAGGGGCTTTTTAAACAGCTGTGGATATGCTGACTACTTCCCAAGCTTAACATACCAACATCTCTTCTCCTTGATACAAAATAACCCCATAAATCAACACCCTTAGTACACAGATGACACAAATATAATGGGCAGATACTTGTTTGCATTATGCGCAGGCTGGATTGGGACACACATAATCAGTGCGCCTTCTAAGAAAGTCATTGCATGAATTCACTGGAACACGATGGCCCAGAAATTCCAAGAATCTCAGACTCACTCACACCCCAATGTCATTGTTTTCATACTGAGAACGCATACAAACAAGAGCCAGCACAGAAGACCATCACCCACAATGATGAGTTTGGTCAAGAAAACCACGTACTGTACACTGAACTGTCTGCTTAACTACATACATGCCAGTTCCCAACATTCCATCGCACTCTAGAAGCCAGGATGAGACTATGCAGATGAAGAAGCAGCAGGGCTGTGCCGAAAGAAGCAGGCTTGACGTTTCAAAGGCTTGTGTCACCAAACACCATCATTAAACCCCTTCCCTGTGTTTTCCTGTGGACAAACTAAAGTACAATACTGTATCTGGGGACACTGTGGCAGTGAGAGCAATCTTGTCCTCCACCACGACCCTGGGTGGCCTAGGCCCCATGGATAGGGATTTCCCATATCCTGTCTGTGCATAAGCACATGAATACGTGGACATGCGCATGTGTGCACACGTGTCTCTCTGAACAGAGTGTCTAGGGCAGGGGTGGCCAACCTTCCACCATTAGGGCTACTGTGTTCTTAAGAGTTGTATAGAAGACAGAATCTGGGCAGCTGCAAGTGCTGATGGTACTGCTAAAGCAGCTGCACCTGCTAAAATGCCCTCACCTATGCAACCATTTAAAGGGCCAGCATTCATGTTGAAAGGTTGGCCACCACTGGTCTAGGGACACACTGTACCTTCCAGGGAGTCCTTGCAAAAACCAAACCCTCTCTCCATATACACATCCTGCCCATCACAATGACAGACATTTTGCTTGTGGTAATTAGAAGGATCAAAGGGTTTGATAAAGTTTTTTCTCTCAGGCAGAAAGTAAGATGATGCTGCAATTTGGAGGAAAACTGGTCAGTGGCCCCCAAAGGACAACAACGTGTGTGTGTGTGTGTGTGTGTGTGTGTGTGTGACACACACACACACACACACACACACACACACACACAGAGTATTTTAGTTTTCTAAGTTTTTAAAAAAATTGAGGTGATTTGCCTGACTGTTGTGTTTTTATATCTGCTGTGTTATTTATCGTGATTGTTTTCATCCTTTTGGATATTGTTAGCTGCCCTAAGAGCAGACTGTGCTGAAAGGTGCGATAAAAATTTGTTCAAATAAATAACCCTAGCACACGTGCAAATTCTCACATGGGAACTCCCATTCTTCCTGGCTGTTGAGGGATCCTCTGCAACAGGATCAGATATGCCTGGGGGCTGCCAATGGGAGGGCTGGGATCAGTGAAAATCTCCCCCTTGAGCCTCATGAGCCTCATGTTCATAGCTCAGGCAAAATTTTCTTAGGATACAACCTATTATTTATATGCATGTGCAAACGAAAGAAAGAGGAATTTCAAATACCTCCAAGTTCTATTTGACATATTTATATTCTAGTTTTCCTTCAAGCACACATGACTATACAATTAAGGCAGTCACCCATTGAAGAGACAAGCATGTCTGAGAGCGCACAATGATAAGTTAGGTGTGTGAATTTCTGGATCTGTTGTTTACTGCATGTTTACAGTCACCCGTCAGCCTCTAGATCCCTGTAACTGCTATCTTTCATTTCAAATCACAGGGCAAGTTTCTAGATCTCATGGTGAGAGAGAACATTTAGGAGACTCAAGAGAACTGCAAAAGGCTCTTTGAGGGGGTCAAGAAGAAGCTTCTAGCAGACAAAGGTCATGTTCATTCTCTCCCCCAAGCCTCTCTCAGCTCCTTTACCTAGTGTCCACAAGTACCCACATCATTGCCCCCTTCTCTTACACTATGTTCCAATTAGCAATGTAGAGTACGATGGTGTTGAGGCTTGCAATAAGATCCCTGACAATAAATAAGAGGGAGGTGATTAGGAACAATTTCTACAAGACCAAAATGCCATCTCGCTCGCAATGTGTCCCCTTTTCACAGCTGTGTCTGAATTTCTGCAGGAAGGGGGGGGGGGGAGAGCAGCCCTTTTTTTTTGTCCACAGCCAATCGGCTTTAAATATATCCATTCTCCTTTCGTTTCTGAGGAAAGACTTTGTTTACAGGAATAATGGCCCAAAGAGTTTAATCCGCAGCTCTGGGTTGTGTACATTCCGCTGGCCCTTCATGCTGGTCACACATATACAGTCCCAAGCCTGTCTCTGCTAATCTATCAGGACGTGAATGGACAAAAAAGCCCTGCGATTCATTGCAGTAGGCATGGAGGGGAGACGGAGAAGGATACGTTTCATATTCCTGCAAGAATCAGCCTGCGGTTTAGCAGGGGATTGTTTTGCTTCCTCTAAATAGCCAAGTGTGTTTAAGCCCAACCTCAGCTTCACAAGGCCGGCTATTAAAGGGACTGCCTGAATACACTCTTGCTGGCGTTGTTCGGTCTTCTCAGCTCCCTCCCTTTGGCCTCTGAAGTTTAGAATGACCGGCAGTAACCCCACAGTAACCATCTCTCTCTCTCTCTCTCTCTCTCTCTCTCTCTCTCAACATTACCATAACAGCCATAACAGAGCAAAACACACAGCTGCCTCCTGCTGCTGTAGGTTATTTTCTCATCACCACCTTCCAAGACAGCCCCAACCTAAGTCGTACATGGAAAACAGGCAACAGACCCATGCTTTCTGCAACAGCTCCCCCCCCCCTCATATATATGTAATCAGACGTCAGAGAGGAGAAATAAATACAACTATTCATCATCAGGACAAAACGCTATCGGTTTTGAGCAGTTGAACTGTAATTGAACTGGATTAATTTCTATACTGGATTCCAAAATATACCACGAAGCAGCAAAGGAGAGTATACGGGGAGCAGAAAGGGGGGGCGCTTCCTAATTCTGGGAGTTTATTAAGATATGACATTTCAGCAGTTCGCACATGGGGTTTCCCCTACATAGGTAGAGAGGAAAAGTAAACACCTGAGTTTGCCATCCTGTGTGAAAAGTCACACAAGTGTCTTCTTTACCACGTGCTCGGGAGGGAGCCTCTGCATTTACATGTGGCAAAACTAACCCAAGATTGGTGCACCAAAGTTTCGTGCCCCCTGCACTCATGTGGGAGACATTTCACATGTGAAACAGTCCTAGGCTTTCTAGAAAGATGACAGAATATTTTTCTTTAGAGATTTTGAAGAAAAAGCTCAGTAAAGATCTGTTGGGGATTGTTTGGTAGAGAATGAAGTTCTAGAGCAGGATTTGCACTTACATGATATATAGAGCTACTTTCAACCATCAGATTCTATGAACGGCTCCCCAAAGAAGTAACGTGATACCTTTTATTAGTTCAATGACCATTGGTGTACGATTGTGCAAGCTTTTGAACTACACAGAACTCTTCATCCTTCTTAATGATCCTTTTTAACTCAGAAGCTCTCATACACCAATTAGTCCATTGAACAAAATACAGCCCTGTGTGCCAGATTTGTCATCTCCCCTATTTTCTGAGGCTGAACACAACAACAACAGTGTCTTTTAGCAGAGACACTTGACGTTGCTATATACCCTAATAGCCATCTGCAATGGCCATCCATTTATCCCAAAGTCATGTGGTTGTTACAACGCGGTGGGGTACCATTGCGGAAGAAGGGCGGGAGAAAGGGGGGAAAGAGAAAGGCTTTGAAATAAAGCAGAGCCTCTTTTTAACCTGCTGGAAGGAATCAAGTATGCAAGTTATACGAGTGAAGCGGGCATCTACAAGACTAGGAAGGGAAGGGGGGGGGGGGGTACTACGGACCTCGGAGCTGACCGTCAGGTTAAGAGTGAAGCAGAACTCCAGTGTGGTGGGTTGAAATAGGAAGCGGGAAAACACTTGCGTGTTTGTTTGTTTGTGTTTGTTGTTAAAGGAGCTTGTCGCTCCGCACGGAGAATGGGGCAACGCTGGGTTTGCGCCGTGCTCGTGCAAGTCCTGCACCACTCCGCTAACATATGGTAGGAAACCACGTCTTGTGCCTCGCTCCAAAATTCGGCTCTCCGACAAAAAGAGGAGATCGAAATGCCTCGGAATCTCCCGGCAAGGGGCTTGTCTTTCGGGAGGGATCCGTATAGGCTTCTCCCCCCTCCCCAATCCTCCTCCACCCGCTCGTTGTAAACACTTCAACGCGCGAACATCGTCCTGCTGCCTCCATTTCTTTTCGCAAACACGGCTCCCCCCCCCTTGCCCTCCTTCATGCCCTCCACATTCCTGTGATTCTGAATACAACGATCCCTTCAAAGTCACCAACGCGACCGATCTCGATCTCCCTTCGGGGCCCTCTCAATCTCAAATGATCCGGGCAATCTACACCTAGCTTGACGTTGCCTGCACGCACGTAATACGAATGTGGCCGGATTCCTTTGCAAGAAGAGCCTCTTCCCCTTGCGGTTTTTTTTCTCTCTCAACCCCCCCCCCCAATCTTAAGGGTCACAACTGTGCCATTTGTTTCTTACCTGAACTTTTCTGCCAACACCCGGGGTGGGGGTGCGTGGGGAGGGGGAAGAACACCCCCAAAATTTAAATTACAAAAAGATCCCAATAGGCAGCAGCAGCAGCTCCTCTTCTTGACATTAAAAGAAAAATCAAGGAAATACTAAGAAACAACCCCCAAATTTTCCCCAGCACGATGATAGATTGGGTGGCAAACGTTGTCCTTGAGAAATGCCTGGAGGCAAACGGGGTCCCGCTTTGCAACCAGCAACACGGCTGGTGATGTGTCCTTTAGCTCTCCTAGCATAGTACTATATCCCTATCACATGACTGCCAGGGAGGTTATCACAGTAAAGGCAGGGGAAGGCTTGAAGGAGGCTCGACCCAAACTGGCCGCCTCATTGGCTAAGGAAACGGCAAGAGGCTGGCCTGAGGTTTTGTCGTCAATGGAAGCATCTGGCATCCAAGTCTCTCTCTCTCTCTCTCTGTGCCCCCCTCCTGCGCTTACTCCCCCCCCTCCATTTCTGTATCAAAGCCAACAAAGCCCAGGAAGGAATGTTTGGCTTCTTCTCTCTGCTTACTCTATCTCTCTGAGCCATGGCAAAGAAGATCATGTAATCGCCTGGTAGAAATCCCTTAGGCATGCATGAGTTTTGAGGTTCTAGCTTGGAAGAAAGCACATGGACAAAGTTCTCTCTAGTTTGTTTTGCTTTCTATTCAAAACCAAAAACGGATTGTAGTTACAAGTTTCTCATTCAAAGGCAAAGCACTTCAGTTTATTTATGTGCACCTGTGACCTGAGCAGATTATTCTTTCTTTGCACTTCCTGGCCTTATGCATGACAATGGCCCATTTGGCTCCGAGGTCAGATTTTCCCAGAATTCCCAAATGTCAGTGTGTTCAACATGTTTAAGGGACCCCCAAAGAGATATAACCACCTGCAAAAAAGAATCCCAGGTGTTCCATATACCTGTAGCAGAGGCATTGCATTCACCACTCCTTGGATTTCAAGGCATTTCAAATTTGTCCATTCATTCCTATGTAAAGCATAGACCTGACAACACAAGATCTCAAACAAACACATAGTTGTGTTGTGCACACAGCTTCTGTGCTTTAGAGGTCTGTAGGGGTATGTTTCAGCACAGTGTACCCTAAGTTTCAAGTCCCTTCCTCCCAGGTTTTTTTTGGTATGACCCTTCAAATCCTTGAAATGTTGCAGCTTTAGTTGTGAGTTCAGCACAAAAATGCACAAAAAACATATTTGTGTTTTACACACAACGTCTGTGCTTTAGGGTTGTGTAGGGCCATGTTTCAGCCTGGTGTTGCTCCTGCTTACAGCTGTGTACAGCTGATCATTTGCACCTGAGGTGCTCAAAACAAAGTAGATTCAAAAGCTAGGGCCCTGGCCATGAAAAAAAGAAGCCAAAGTTTCATTTCTAATTTCAGTGAGGAGGGGATACCCTGCAACCAATTCCTGCACCTCATTTTCCCTAAAAACAGTGATCTTTACTCTTCTGGGGGGGGGTCAGTGGGGTGACCCTAGAACTCTGAAAATTGTTTTTAAACATAGTTTCACCTGTCTAATTTCCACAAAAAAATTCCAGAAAAATTGGGGGAAGCCCTTTTTTTTTTTTCTAACTATTTTCTTTCAGGAGTTGCTCGATACACTTATTGGAGACGAATATTTAAGGAATTCAAGATGGCCTGCATGGTTCTCTCCTTCCCCATCTTCACAGCAACCCTGTGAGGTAGGCTAGGCTGAGAGATGGTGACTGGCCCCCAGTTATCCTGTAAGCTTTGTAGCACTGTGATTTGAAGCCTGGTCTCCTCTAATTTCTGATAGATGGGAATGGTGGTGCTTTTTAGGAATAAAATATGGGATATAAGTATTTAGATAAATAAAAAATAAGCACATAAATGATGTTGTCCACTCCGTCATTTGCTGTGGATTAATAATGCCCTAGCTTCTTCTTTCTCTGTTGCTCCCTCGCTCCTGGGATGAATATAGTTCTGGAAACACAGGCTGATTTGAAACATTAAAATGAGAATTAAAATAGTTAAAAGCCTCAAAAGGGATAAATGTGGTTGTGCACTGGGGGTAGTTACTGCAGAGGGGATTGCTCTGCCTTAGCCATTTTAGGGTAGTCCTCCAATCCTCTGCCTGCAGTCTGTGAAATTGCTCTCAATGGCTGCTGTTTGGAAATGATGCAAGATGTACGTAAGATTAACTCATGCTTGGTGATTTCAAGCAAAACGGGATATTGCCTGAATGAAAAACATCCCAGTGTTATCATCAGATGAAGACTGCATGCCAAAACGTAGAACAGAGCAATGACTTAAGTAGCATAACACAGGGTGTGTGCAAGGGGTGGGGGGAGAACTGAGAAATGGTACCAGCTCACAAAGCAAGGCTTTAGCATTGCTCAGATTACAGAGGGGTCAAAGGGGGTCTGGCCTTTTAACTTTTTTATGCCCTCCTTAGCTACTGTTTAGAAAGCTATGGAGGGCATGATCTGGCTAAAACTGAGGAGAGGCACAGGATGAGGCTTGTAGATGTTATTAGATGCCCTCTTTCCTTTTCCTCTATAATTCAAACGTTGCAGTGGAGACTCGCATCCTAAATCTCATGGTATCAATCAGTGCCTTTTTAAAGATTTGGGTCCTGCTGTTCCAATTTAAGTTAGCCATGGCTAAGTTCATATCAAAGCAATTACAGCTGAGTTACTGTTACACATGCATGCTTATTATTATTATTAACAATATTTATATACCGCTTTTCAACAAAAAGTTCACAAAGCGGTTTACAGACAAAATCAAATGATTAATTAAGCATGTTTACTCAGAAATACCCCCCCCCCCGTGCTCAACAGAGCTTACTCCCAGGTAAGGGTGTGCAAACGATGGGGAGGGGCCCTAAGGGCTGCACTCCTCAGCAAGCTCTGCGTAAACATGCTTAGAAAGAAATGAACTGCTAAGTCACATTGATCCATTCATTTCGACACAACCACTTCAAGTATTAGGCACAATTGACATGTTTCAATTTGTCCTTTGATGGACATCAAGATCCATACTCATATAACAAGAGACAAAGACCCCATTGTTTTAAATAACACACTGTTCTGCAGCTCAGTTTCAGTCAGATGTATGTTCTGACCAAAACAGAGGGTTCAATACTACAATATACTGTCATCATATCACTAGAAACCCTACCCCACAATTAATTTCTGTACTAGAAAAGCCAAGATTGGGGGGGGGGCTCATTTCAGCTCATGCCTCCCAAGAGATTTCCTTAAGGCTCAACATGGCTGTGTGGCACCTTGGCCACAAGGCTTCCCATTTTTGCCAACAACATGCGAAGTGCTAAAGGGGCAAGACTGCAGCTCCATCCGTTCAGTGCTGCAGATGGAGGTCCTGCCATTTACGCAATCTGTATTGCAAAGAGATGTGATCCAAGTGTCAGCAGCCGCAGTGAGCAAAGAGCAGCACCGGCTCAGCATCATCCCCTGCCACACAGAAGTCCCGGATCCAAAAGCACACTCTGTCCCATGATTCTTTTTTTTTTCCTGTTTCTGCCTACGCTGGGCCTGCTGCTGATACAAACTAAGGTACTACACAAGGAGCAGTATGTGCACATTACAAACCCAGCAAAGGAAATCACATTGGATGAGTCAGTCTTTGTGAATCACTTATGTCACAAAGAGGAAAGAACCTTTAAGTGACAAGTTATCTCTCTTCCCTTTTTTTTTGGGGGGGGGGCAAGCTATTCTCCTTTGGCTCAAACAAGATGTGACCTTAAATGCATCTTTGCCTTTTCTTTGCTTGTTTTTAAATAGCAGGTGTAGTGGGCCCTGGTCCAGCTTGGGACCATGGCATGGACTGAGGGGGGTTAACCCTCCCACCCACACACAGTGGTCCCAATGAAAATTGCCCCCCCCAAGCTGCTAAGGGCTGCTAATTTCCTATATGCCCCTCCAATACTCATCATCACAACTTGTAGTGCACACTGCCTTCTGTTGATTGCGGCTCAATACTACTTTACCTGCATCTCTGGCCTACAGCCTGATATGGGATGCTCCAGGCTAGCAAGGCAAGTGTTTGTCACCTCACACACGCATCCCTCCACCCAGCCTGGCTACGCAGCTTTTACTCAGGCCAATACCCCTTTTGACAGCTGAGAAAATTCTGAGCAACAAACACAGGATCTGGCCTATCACTTATTCCGGATCAAAAACACAAGATTGTCCACTGATGCTTCAGGTCTATATTAGAGATACCAGTTGAGGGGGGCATCTTAACTCCTGGTATCCATGTAAATAACTACTTCGGGTTCATCTTTTTAACTGTTGAGTGAGCGTGTCCCTCCAGCCCTGCAGGCAGATGCAAATGATTAAGTAATACTGTACACTGAAATAAATACTACAGCATTTCAGTTTGGTGTTATTTCAAGGATGCTAAATGCCAATAGTTTTACTAAATAAAGCAAAAAAAAAAAGCCCATCCTTGTTTGGGAAACCTTCATATGTCATGATATGTGTGATCCCAGTAAAGAGACACAAAGGCTTGCTGCACTCTCCTCTGCATTAAACCTACCAGTATTCGCAGATAATCAGACTCTGATGCTGGGAAAGATTGAAGGCAAAAGGAGAAGGGGAAGGCAAAGGATGAGATGGTTAGACAGCATCACCGATGCAACGAACATGAAAATGAGCGAACTCAGGAAGATAGTGGAGGACAGGAAGGCCTGGCGGGATGTGGTTCATGGGATCACGAAGGGTCGGACACGACTTAACGACTGAACAACAATTCGCAGATGATGAAAGCTCAATTCCAATTAAATTTAAAATCTGTACATTGGATTTGTGATTACCAACTAAAAACAATTGCAATATTGATTTCTTTCTTACATTGATATCTCCTCCCTCCTCCTTTCTCCATAGAGTTTTACGGTGTACATAGTTTTCTCTCCCCTCCCCTTATCCTCACAACCACTCTGCGAGGTAGATGAGGCTGAGAAGCGGTGACTAGCCCACAGTCATCCAACAGTGATTCTGCAATTGTCTGCTTTTTGTCACTATTAAAAAGTGACTGGGGTGTGCTGAAGTATAGATAAAACCAGCTAGCAGAAACATTTCTTTCTTTAATTCAAATGTTATTCCAACATTACTGAAATGGTCAGCTATATTCCCTCTCCTATTTTTAGAGTGGGCAAAATAGTAGCATTGATGAAGGTAGCATCACGGAAGGATTTTTACACATCCTTTTGTGGCTTACTTGGGGGCTCTATCTAAGGCTCTAGGGCCAGCCTAAGACCTCCTGACAATTGAGGCTGCATGCCAAATGCTGCCCCCCCTTACCCAATGACGTGCCAACTTCTGGTTCCTTCCACTCTTCCATGTTTTAGCTCAGTACTCGCCTCCCCTCCACATTTCCTCTTCCTCTTCACCCCCCTCTTCCTTTTCCAATCCAGAGAGTAGAAGGAAGAGCAGTGGAGGCAAGGAGGTGGACAGAGATGGCCATCCCCCACCAATTTGCTGCCTGAGGAGACCACTTCAGTTCAAGGTTCCATCTTGAAATAGCTTCCACAATCTAGCTTTTTGCTGCGCATGCCCATGTGCTTCAAAACGTACTTCCACTATCAAGCAGAATGAGAAGAGAGGAGCTGGCCTAGCACCAGTGTCCAACAACACTGTATCCTAAGTACCATGTGTGGAAAGAAATTCCCTAGAGGAACCAGAAGCGTTACCAGGGGGGTGGGGGGAGGTCCGCCCCTGGGCGACATGCGGGGTGTGTGTGTGTGTGACAAAGTGGGCGGCGGCAACAACCATGCCTTTTTGGCGGCAGAAGCTGCAGCGGAGAAGGCGATGGGTTTGGCCCACCCTCCCGTCCTGCATCTCCGACGGGATGTGCAGCGGCAGCAGCAATGTCAATGTCACTTCCAGTAGTGACATCACGGGGGGGGCACATAGCGATGCCACTGAGAGGAACTGACCCACCTCCTCCCCACAGCAGCCCTCTGCAACCCCTCAAAAACCTCTGAAGGGCAGGAGAACCTTGGGAACAGGAAGGGATTTATAGGGTGGGAGGAATCACTGGTAACAAAACACTAACAACAATTTACAGCAGTTCTTTAAAATGCTATTCTCAAGGCTGGGGAGAAGAAACAGAGCTCAGTCTTCTAGATTCTCCTTGTGAATATTTATTTGGTTTCTCAGAATTGGTGTAACACATAAGAACTATGAGGCAGATTTAAGAGTCTCATACGCGGTTGGTGCTGAGTGAGTCTTCCATGAGGGCTGCCTAAATTGAGTGAAAGGTTGAAGATGGGTATCCTGATTCCTAAACACACTCTCCTCCAGAACGTTGCAGTGCATGCAAGAGTGTAGGGGGTGGGGATATGAAAAAGTTTGTTCTGCAGCCAGCGCAACCACCATTCCACATGCTTCCTAGCCTTATGGCTACCTCAGTCCTTTCTGCATGCTACCCTCCCAGGTGACTCTTCTCTCATCTCCCCTCTAGGACTCTGCACTAATGCAGTTAATTTTTGCAAGGATTCCTGCACAACCTTCCCCACGGATTGTATCGTTCTGGGTCTTGGGTCAGCTGCCAGCATAACAGGATAGGGGGGGGGGGAGGAAGACTCTCAGCATTCCACCTCTGAGCCTCTGTCCTGACAATAATGGCAGCTGATACTGGCTGCTGTAAAGGACATTTCTTAGAAAGAGGGCCCTGCTATTGGCATCATCCAGTGTCTGACATCAGAGATTTAGAAATCTCTTGAAGATGACATTCTAATCCCTCCTATGTGTGCCTATGTTATTAGCCAAAATAATAGACCTGCCTTCATTTCCCTTCAACAAGATACTGGTCTAAACCACGTTCCCATAACTCCTCCACAGATTATTAATTACACTTCAGAGTTCCAAATAATAACGAAGCTCCCAGCTCTGCATTTGCTAGCAATGGGTACAGGGAAGAACACAATGAGGGCTGCACATCAAGCCTACAATCAGCAGTCATGGTATTGGGTGTAACACCAGCATGGGGGTGGAGCTTTAGCTCAGTAGCGTTGCATAGAAGGTTCCAGGTTCAATCCCCAGCAATTCCAGGTAGAACAGGAAAAAAAAATCCTGTCTGAAACCCTGGAAAGCTACTGTCAGTCTGTGCTGACTACTGAGAGCGAGATGGACCAATAGTCTGACTCAGTATAGGGCAGCTTCCTATGTGGGGTAAACAAACATCTGAAAAGAGGAGTAAAATGTTATTTGCATTCAGATGGAAGACAGCTATTGAGGTGCAGAGTTACTGGCATTCAACACATTCATTCATTCATCAGGATGAATAAACATACTGCTCATCAAGTTTCCGGAGCTGAGAGGAATTGCAGATATCCTATGGAGGAAGATAGAGTTCATATTAAAAATTACCTTGATAAGTTGGGGCACGCTAGACTGCAAAGTGAAAAATGGAAATTCAACTGGGACAAATGGAATTCAGTAAAAAGTGGGGTGGGGGAAATCTACTGGGATGTTCAGTGCAACCCCATAGAAATCAAAGGAAATTATTATTATTATTATTATTATTTCTATACCACTTTTCAACAAAAAGTTCACAAAGCGGTTTACAGACAAAATCAAATGATTAAATGGCTCCCTGTCCCCAAAGGGCTCACAATCTAAAAAAGATGCAGAAGAACCCCAGCAAACAGCCACAAGAAAAGACACTGTGCTGGGGTGAAAGGGGGGCACTTACTCTCCCCCTGCTAAATATAAGAGGAGCACCAGTTGAAAAAGTGCCTCTTGCCCAGTTGCATAGGGTATTCATTTGGCAGATTCTGAAACACATGTGTTAACAGAGTCTTGGGTTGCACTGAGTTAACAAAGTGATGAAGTGGGGACACACACTCACCATTTTGAGCTTAATTCAAAGAAGCATTTTATGCTGTGACACAAGCTAATAATACCTCTCTGTTTGGCATCAATTAAGACTCAGAGTCCTGTGCCAAGTTTTGGTAACCACATAGTTTAAAGACAGATGCCAACATACTAGATAGACCAGCGCCATTGTGCACAAAAAAAATGTGCACTTTGTAATAAAAGCATGAAACTCAGTCTATACCAGAGGTGGCCAAACTGTGGCTCCTGAGCCACATGCGGCTCTTTGACGTATAATGTGCGGCTCTCGGAAATATGTTGGCTGAGCTCCTTTTTTCATCACAATTAATATAAAAGGTACATAAAACTTTTTCAAACTTTATAATTATTTACTGGGTATAAACTGAGAGTCCACTGGATTAAAACATAAGCTTTATGTTTTATGGCGAGTTCATGGTGAGTAAATATATTTAAGAATTTAAATGCTTCTTAAATATTGTGGCTCTCAAACATCTCACTTACGGCTCTCAAACATATGAAGTTTATCATATGTGGCTCTTAACATTAAGCATGTTTGACCACCCCTGGTTTATACAAAGGGTCTCTGATGCAGACTCATACTGAGAATGGGCAGCATTCCTAATGTTCTCAGAAGTGAGTCTCATTGAGGTTCATGGGGTTTACAGCTAGGTAAGTGCATATGGAGAAAGGGAAGGCAAAGGATGAGATGGTTAGACAGCATCACCGATGCAACGAACATGAAAATGAGCGAACTCAGGAAGATAGTGGAGGACAGGAAGGCCTGGCAGGATATGGTTCATGGGATCACGAAGGGTCGGACACAACTTAACAACTGAACAACAACAAAGTGCATATATATAGTCCAATAAAATAGAAGATCGTGTATGGGAATCTTACTTTGAGATAAGGACTCCCTCTCATAAGAAGAGCCCAGCTGGGTCAGTCAAAAGGCCCATCCTGTCTCTTACAGTAGCCAACTAGAGTCCTGGGCAGAGTATCTGTAAAGATTCAGGGTGGACCAGCGTTAGCAATATTGTGTTGTGAGTCTTGGCTGTTTATGCAAAGTACCCATCACCAAACTGGAGCCTATGAAGCTTTGCCTTCTACAGAGTCTAACCACTGGTCCATTCTAGGCCAATAATGTGTCTACTCTACTGCAGCTAGGTGTGACTCTCCAAGATCTCTGGCAGATGCTGGAGAATAAAACGGAGACTGTCTGCATGCAAAGCATACAATCTATTACTGAGCCATGTCCGCTTTCCAAGTTTCAGGACAAAGATGTAGCCCCATGCATGTACTGTATGTAATAA
This sequence comes from Plestiodon gilberti rubricaudatus, assembly GCA_026170595.1. NCBI lineage: Eukaryota > Metazoa > Chordata > Lepidosauria > Squamata > Scincidae > Plestiodon > Plestiodon gilberti. The sequence goes on from JANXHW010000002.1 coordinate 224,350,860, forward strand.
ATATTATTATTATTATTATTATTAATAATAATAATAGTAATAATTATTAATAATAATAATAATACTGTATGTCTGGACATATGAAATTAAGAGTTTCTTGGCTGGATCTTATTGTGGCATGCCAGTTTGGCTGCAGAGCTGAGCCGTTTTTGCAAGTTCCCCTTCCATGTTTATTGAATCTGTGATGGAGGAGTGGAGTATGCTGGCTTGCCACACGCACCGCACACTGAGGCACCTGCCAGCCATGCCCCCCCCCCTGCAAGGCGAGTTCCTCCATGTGGTTTAGAACAAAGCATGGGGTCAATGGACATGGAAGGATAACTTGTGAAGAGGACATTAGTTGGACTCCTATCCTCCGCTGTGACTCTAAAAAGGAGGGGGGAGACCAATTATCGAGGGCTGTTCATTGACTTCAACAGAAGTGTTTTAACTTATGCCACAAATTTTACATTTTATGCCATTCCACCACTGCAGTGGGTAGGAACAAACCCAGTCTATGACTCTTCCTAAGCTCTGTTCCTTCTTCCCCTGTCATGCCCCCAATCTGGCCAGTTTTCCCACTGGGGCAGGCAACGTCCTCTTGCCAGGCATAGGTGATGCAGGCAACAACCTCCCACCACCACAAGGGTACTGCTAGTAAACGTTCAGCACAACTCTATGCATGTCTAATCAGAAATAAGTCCCATTGTGTTCAATGAGCATTACTCCCAGCAGGATAGTGCGTCTAGAATTGCTGCCTTTGTCTGCTTAACATAGCTTTTCCTACACCAGCATCAGGGGTTAAGAAATTATCCAACCTCACCCAACTTGTATTGCTAGGAATGTTCTGCCACTCTGTATTAAGTTACCCAATTAAAACAAAACTGACAGCAGTTCAGTATAATATTCTGCTAACTGCACCACAGCAGGCAAATCATTTATTGTCCGGAAAATCATGTTGAGCCCTTTCCCTGGCTTAGCAGATATGCAAAGATTAAGAACATAAGAAAAGCCCTGCTGGATCAGGCCAAAGGCCCATCTAGTCCAGCTTCCTGTATCACACAGTGGCCCCACCAGATGCCTCAGGGAGCACAAGACAACAACATACTTGTATCCTGTCGCCACTCCCTTGCACCTGGCACAGAGAAAACCTACTTCTAAAGCCTACTTCTAAAACCAGGAGGTTGCTTATGGCTTGTAACCTGTGATGGTCTTTTCCTCCATGAATCTGTCCAACCCCCTTTTAAAGGCATCTAGGCCAGGTGCCATCACCACCTCCTGTGGCAAGGAGTTCCACAGATGAATTACACGCTGGGTAAAGAAAAATTCTTTTGTTCGTTCTAACTCTCCCTCCACTCAATTTTAGTGCATGTCCCCTGGTTCTGGTGTTGTGCGAGAGGGTGAAGAATTTCCCTCTATCCACCCTCTCCATCCCATGCATAATTTTATACGACTCAATCATGTCCCCCCTCAGGCGCCTTTTTTCTAGACTGAAAAGCCCCAAATGCTGTTGCCTTTCCTCATAAGGGAGGTGCTCCAGCCCACGAATCAATCTGGTCGCTCTTTTCTGCACCTTTTCCAATTCAACTATATCCTTTTTGAGGTGTTTACAACAGCAGCATTAGCACTGAACGCTGTTTCACAAGGAAGAACTGATAAGAAGCGGGATATATTCCACATCTGAATTCTGTTACAGATGTACAAGCCAAGCCTGGGCATGTCTACACAAATGCAATTCCCATCAATTTCCTATTAAGCATGCTTAGGATTGCAGCCTGACCCAGTGCATGTTACTCATGAGTAAGCCCCACTTGGTTAAGTCCCAAGTTAAGCGAGCATAAGATTGTAGCCTTATTGCACTCATAAAATCAATTAATGATTTTCAGCCATAAGGGTCAGGACTCACATGAGGCAAAAATTACTCCTATAACGATCCCATGCTTGTCCAGCCACGATGCGCAAAGAAAAAAGGGGGGAAACTTTGGCTGTGTAAAAAAAACTTAAGTCTTCTTCTAGTTAAAGCTGCAAATCTAATTCAAGAGCCACCCGCCGCACTTGAAATGATAAAAATGCATGTTTTAAAAGTATGTTTTACTGGCTCTGATGATAGAAAGGTTGCCAAACTCATACTTTTGCAAAAACACACACACACACACACACACAAAAAAAAACACCAAGGGGGGGAGAGAGAGAGAGAGCGAGAGAGAGAGAGAGAGAGAGCTCATCAACTGTTGCAATCCACTTTTATTTTGCACACTGACATGCATTTCAAACCCAGGAGCCTGGGCTAATAATGAAAGGACATGCATCTCATTTCTGCGTAGGCAGCAGGGCTGTTTTGACCGTATTAATTTGCAGTCCTTGAACATGAGCAGATAAGAACTCCAAGTCCTCTTAATGCTACAGGGCTATTGACACAAAGACCGTGTTTATGCTCTGCTGCTGTGTTGCAGTACAAGGTAGAAACAGCGGCAGTCACCCAAGGGTCCATCCTTTATTAGGTCTCTCAAGGGCATTCAAGCAGCCGGGCCATTGTGGTTTCGCTTTATACCAGTTGTGAAATTGGGCAATGAGCTAATTAACTACACTGGTTCACAGCAAAATTCAGGGGGGGGGGCGTTAAAATGCTCTGCTGAAAAGCAATGCATGCAGTAGCACTCCGAAAACTTGAAACACGTGCATGTTGAAATAGTGTACTTTTCAAACTGCATAATTTTTTTTTGTTCTGGCTAGTAATTGTTCCAAACATTTATTCTTATTAATAGTATTCACATTTATATTCTACCTTTCCTCCAAGATGCTCAGGGGTTCCCCTCCTTTTATCCTTACAACTAACTACCCTGCAAGGTAGGTTTATGCTGAGAGAGGGGACTGGCCCAAGATCATCCCTGCGAGCTTCATGGCTGAGGGGGGGGGAATCTGAACCCAGATCACTTTGGGAGCCACTAATCACTACAGGGGGTACGCGGGGCAACCGGAGGCCTGCGTAGGGGTACACGGGCCTCCAAAGTTTGAGAACCCCTGCACCACACCATACCACAAGCAATACTCAAGCACAACTGGGAATAAAAGTCCATGCAGGCTCGTAATGTTCACTTGCGTACGAGGCAAGCAGGACAATCCCAAAAGTCCTTCTCTTGCTCTGAATTAAACTCCTCTCCAGCTCAGATTTTAATCTGCCTCTACCAAGCCTGTTCCCACCCACTTACCTCTTCTGCTGCTCCAGCAGTGAAAAAGAAAAGGGGTCTCTTACCCATCTCTGAGGCCTGGCATACTGCAATGGCCGTGTGTCAAATGCAAGAATTGCTGGGAATAAATGCAAGCTATTTTTCTGAGACTGGGAAAAGTTCATTTCCCCCCCCCTCCCCTAGCCCTATTCCAATCCTGACTGGCGGGAGTTCGCCCATCACTAATTCTGGTACCAAAAAGACTTAAGATTCCCAAAATGTGAATATTTTTCATCATTGATTTGTGATGGTAGGAAAAGACAAGATGCTCATTGGGATGCTCATTAGCTGGTGCATGTCTGAGAAGAAAGGGGCGGGCAACCTTGAAATGGAGGGGATAGGATCCAGCATGCGCCATTGCTGCCAGCTCCACCCCCTCCCACCAACTCCCTGCCCTGTTCCTCCCCACCCCCACCGCTTACCAGCTGTGGCAGCCACTCCAGGTCCTGCCGCCATGCGCTGTTTTACCCTATCCTGGGAGTAATGCTCATTGAACACAATGGGACTTATTTCTGAGTAAGACATGCATAGGGTTGTGCTGAACGTTTACTAGCAATACCCTTGTGGTGGTGGGAGATTGTTGCCTGCATCACCTATGCCTGGCAGGAGGACATTGTAACTCATCCCCATCGAACGGCTACAATTTGTATCACTGCAGTGTCAGGCATACAGAATCAAGGCTCAGGTGTCAGAAGGCACAGAAAACTACAAATCCCATGAGCCCCAGCAGGAAACAGTACTGAACATGCTGGGCAGCATCCAGTCAGGGTCTCTAGAGAGCCCTCCCAGCTGGATAGTGTTTTGCAGAATATGACTGGGGAGGGGAGGGTTAAGTAGCACAGCTTTTCTGCTATTAAAAGCTATACATTTCTTACAGTTCTCATTTTAAAAAACAAACAAACCAGCCAACAGAACTTCCTTACACATATTTGTAGTTTGGCCCTAAGTCTCCACAGAATGAAATAAAAATAGATCACTGTCTGGCTGTGTTCACATGGTCCGGTAGCAGGCAGATCAAAGAAAAAGACAAAGAGATCTACACAGGCTTATAGCACAGACAGAACCCCAGGAAAAAATGCAAGTGATCCATTTACCTACAGCCATAACAATGTAATAAACCAAAGGACACCCAGAATCCTCTATGGCAGCATTTGAGAGAGTGACCAGTTAACGCTCAGGCCTCCATCACCAACCATACACAGTATACTTCTCTATGGAAGCTTTCCTTGCAGTTTGAAAACCATCATCTTCAACCAAACCTCTTATGAAAGGAACCCCTCAAAAGCGAAGTTCTGCCTTTAGAAGCCGCCTGTGCACTTAGAACTCTGACCTGGAAGGACAATCGTCTCAATTGTTTCTTGTGTTGTCCTCAGCGCTCAACATTGGCATTGGAGATATGACATGAGAACCTACCTACCCCCAAGTCTCTCATAACCACAGCGGTGCTTCCCCATTGAGGCATTGCTAGCCTTCAGTTAGCTCTCCTTCGGCCAAATAGGGCTGTTCCTGGACATTCCATCACCAAAGATCTTTCCATGATGCTGCCGACAGCATGTCTATGGCAGCCATACGAATAGGAATGCCATGTGCTGAACTTAGCACAGGCTGGCTTTTGACACTCAGTTGAAACCACAGTCATTTTGAAAATGAATTTGGTTGTAGCCATGTAGGAAACTCTTCATTGATCACATCATTATGTTTCTGAATTGTGCCATCGACAACATCAACATTCTCAGCAAAGGAGCCAGATGGTCGCTCTTATGAGAGGGGAAGAGGTTGGAAAGTGCAGTCCTGGGGGGCAAACAGATGCACATAAGTTTAGCAGTCGGTTGGTGTGAAAGTGCACTCATTGCATTTGGGGGCAGATATACAATATTTCCTCCTCCCCCCCCCCTTCAAGCCCAGGGGAAACCCTTTCACTTTGCAACCAAAGGGGCTGTGCACAGTGTTGCTTGGGTTGCTCTTGTGATAACCACCACACCAAGCCCTGTTTGTAGGCAGATCTGTATGGACCCGGAACTTAACATGCTACTTTCAGCAGAAACCTTAGCCTGCATGCAGCATTTTCCCTGGCTTCCTTTTGAATTAAATGGGCCTGGAAATTCTTCAGGGTTGCTCCTCTTATGAGGTCAGGAGCCCTCTGCTGGCCAAGACCAAAAGTGCTCCCACTCTAGTCACTTTTCCTGGAACTGCCATCCCTTGCTCGTTCACATCATGGAGCATCCACACACCACTTTCCAAATGGTGTTGACAAACAGTGTTTTCTGCATTCTCCACCTTCCCCGTTTTAAGATCTGAATTGTGGCAATTTTTTCTTTTTATAATAAAGTGCAACTGCAGTTCTTCCAGCCAGCGTACACAGAAGAATCTCTATCAACGCTTTCAGGGCTCCTATTCCTTAAATTTAAGCACACGCTGTACTTCTCCTTACAGATTCACCTTGTTGCACTGTTGAGCCCAACTAGGGAATAGTGAATAGCTGCCCCTTAATTAGTCTCTCTGTAGAAAAAAACAGGGAAAGTTACTAACTCCAGTCAAGACACACACTTCACAGGAAAGGAATCAGACCTGGGACAGTTCACAGTTCCCTCGTCCATTTCCCCACCACCACCACCACAAGCAAGGGGGCTGGGCACCCACTGATCTGGGACAGGAATGCAAAATTCATTTTGTGTGGAAGAAAGAACTCCATGGGACAATGCAATGGGAACTAGGCTTGTTGTTGTTGTTGTTCAGTCGTTAAGTCGTGTCCAACCCTTCGTGATCCCATGAACCACATCCCGCCAGGCCTTCCTGTCCTCCACTATCTTCCTGAGTTCGCTCATTTTCATGTTCGTTGCATCGGTGATGCTGTCTAACCATCTCATCCTTTGCCTTCCCCTTCTCCTTTTGCCTTCAATCTTTCCCAGCATCAGAGTCTTCTCCAGAGAGTCCTCTCTTCGCAGAACTAGGCTTAGAGAGGGCATATTTTATATCCAACTGCTGTTTGCAAACCATTATTAAGGAAGGTCTTCACTGACATTAAGGATGGTCTCTTTGTTGCTCCTAAATGTTGGAAAATATAGCTAACGTTCCTACTGAGATGTGCATTATGATGAATGGTATGGTATGTAAAGAAGAAGGATCCTGCAATAAAATGTTGCAATGTGCAATTGTAAGCATTTCTGGGCTCAGTGGAGCTTACCTGAGAGTAAACATGCCCTGGATGATACTGCTGGGCTACAGGGGCTGGGTTGGAGTCTTCAGCATGGAAGAGCCCCCCCCCCTTCTCTCTCCGTTTCAAATTTTCTTCAGTTTCTGTGCGCATGTGTTTCCTTCCCTCCCCAGCAGTGCTTTTTCAGGTAATAATGTTGAAAATGAAACTGAAAGTACTGTACTTTCTTACCCCCACCCTTAGGGATTTGCACTGCATAGGTTTTCCTCTCTAGGAATCATCACCACAGTCTCTGATATTAAAACCCTTATACTTCCCCAAAAGCAAAGCATTTGGGGGTGCTTTTTTTGTCCCCTTTGGGTTTTTCTTCTTAACGTTTCAAACTTCTGCAAGCCCTCTGAAGTTTCACAGAGCACCCAGAAACCTCCTTTGTAGGTGGTTCCGTTTTGCCTGAAGTCTGCTTGGCACAGCTTTAGAAAAAGATATACTCTCACTGCCATGCTGCTAGATAAAGATCACAAGCCCCTGGAGCTCATTCAGATAACAGGACACCATTCCACACAATACAGCTTTCCCTTGAAACAATAATGGCTAGCAGCTGCTGCACACCTGTATGGTGCTGAGAATTAACTCCGTCTCCCCAGCGCCGTCTCACAACAATCTCCAATAAGTGAGCCAGGCCCCCCTTGTCCAAGCAGCAGCACTCAGTGCTGGACATGGGTAGTCTCAACAAACCATCTAATCATGAGTCACGGCCACAACTGCTTTTGTATCGTTTCTGCTCCATAGACTGGTTCACATGTGCATCACTTGATGATGACCATAGAATCAAACTGTGACTAGCAAGTGAATGAGACCTCACAGCCAGACGCAGCATGACCCGGAAAGCCACCAGATGCCACTTTGGGTCCATCACCTTGTCCCAGAAAATCCCCTCTATGGTCCCCTTAAGAGACCTAGGCCCGCTTTAGGCTGATTAGTTCCCCTTTCTTGCACTCACACGTCAGTCAACCAAGTCAGGGTCCTCAAGCCAGTCCAAGGTCAGTCACACAGCCAGGTCAGGGTAAGTCCAAAAACCAGTCCAAGAGTCAGTTAGTAGTTAGTACAGCCAGGTCAGTCAGTCTTTCTCCTGCAAAGCTTTCCTCCTTTCTGCAACCCACTCCCTTCCTTCCTCAAGGTGCTGCTGTTATACTTGAGGACCTCGTGTGTGTGTGTGTGTGTGTGTGTGTGTGTTTATATTATATATAAAGTGATGCATCTGACTCTGACCCACACGTGCACAAAAAATATTGACCAAAAGCAAAAGTGGAGAACGTGAGATTCTCCTCTCTTGCTCTGAGGCACCAGTATTAACCATGCAGATAGGCTAGAAATTGTTGAGACGACGGGCTGGAAGGACCTAAGCAACAACACTGCATAGTATTTCTTTCCTGGAAATGATACACCCAGTACAAAAGTGTCCTGGATCCTGGACAAGACAGTCACTGCCTCTACGGCCATAATCCCTGAAGTGCATGCCAAGGCATACTAGCATGCTGCAGCAGAACTGTGAGTGTGTGCCATAGGAAATAAACACGTAAAATAATTAATGGCTCCTGTGAGCCCAAAGTATCCACCCACAGAGGAGGCTGCCAGCTGTGCTGCTGCATGATTTGCTGCCCTGGCAGTACCTCCTTCCAATCAGCTGCCTCAAGCACTGGTTAATTCTGCCACACCTCTGACTGGATCATTCCGTCACTCCTGATGCAGAAGCACGGAAGGATAACTTGACAGAAGGAAGGCACATCCTGAACGGTGACTCATACAGAGGCTCATACAGAGGCTCACAAGAATGTAGGAATCTGCCATTGACTAAGTCAGACCACTGGTCCAGCTAGCTCAGCAGAGTCAACACTGACTGGCAGCGGCTGTCCAGAGCTTCAGGCAGGGCATTTTCCCCAGTCTTACCTGTAGAACCGAACCTGAGGCCTTCCACTGTACTACCCCCCCCCCCCCCAGCTCGGTGTTTGTTTCTGAAAGCACGGACAGTTCTTCTAAGAACAATTTTCTCAGCCATGAGGGAGTGAAGTGTGCCTACAGTTTCAATTCAGAGTGAGAAAGTGTGCCGTTGTCAGGAAACCTGGGAATGCCTGGTATATACTTCAGTTGATTGCAACCCGGATTCAGAAACCAAACTTCTTCTAGATCAAGGGTTCTCAACCAGTGGTACTAGTACCACCAGTGGTACTTTGGCTGACTGCTGGTGGTACTCGGACCACTGGAACCCCGCTCTGACGCAGCACTTTCAGTAGCGTGTTTTCACTCCCGAGAGGCTCCTGCCTTTGTCCGAGCCTCTCAGGAATGCTGAGAAGGGCCCTCTCACTTGCCCAGAGCCTCCTACCTGCATTTTCTGGCCTCTGAAAATCTGAAAACCCAGAAGTAACTGGCAATGATGTCATCGCCAGTCACGTCCGGTGGCACGCAGCAGGAGAGTGGCGCCAGAGGTGGTACTCAGCCGGGAAGAGGTTGAGAACCCCTGTTCTAGATCAAAAAATCTCTAGACTGAAGTCCAGTTTGGGTCTACAAGGAAGAGGATAGGAAAGTTTCCTTCCTCTTAAGTGACTAGCTTTAATGCAGGCAACTTTCTCTGTACGAACATGCTCCAACAAGCACCAATTAGATACATATCATTAATTGCACAGTGATCTATCAGACTAAAAAAATTCTTGTCCAAATACTGAGCTCCCCACAATAAATATGGGCTTGCTCCACTTACATTTCATTCTTGTTCTATAAACAGAACCACACTTCATAGCCTATTTTACAGACTTTTGGCTGCAGCCTGTAAATCACATCTCTTCAAACTCTGTTTCCCACCACTAGCCACAATGCTGGAATGTCTGTCCCAGAATGTTTGGCCTGAGAAGAAACATCTCTCTAGACCAGCAATTTTCAACTTTGTTCATCTCCCGGCACATGGACAAGGCGCTAAAATTGTCAAGGCACATCATCAGTTCTTGGACAATTGACAAGGCACAATTGACACTGCACTGCTGATGGAGGATTCACATCCAGCAATGGCCCTCCTAATAAATGAGCTTCTCCCAAACTCCCGCGGCACACCTGCAAACCATTCACAGCACACCGGTTGAAAATCCCTGCTTTACACTGAATGCTTAAGAAACTAACCATGCAAGCCTATGCATGTCTACTCAGAAGTAAGTCCAATTTTGTTCAATGATGCTTACTCCCAAGTAAGTGTGGGTAGGATTGCACTCAATGCACTGTAAGGTCATCCTTAGAAGCTGCTTTCCCCGGGGTGGAATGCTAAACTCTGGAGCATTTGTGGTGTCAATCAACTACATGGGTCCTTCCCACCTCCCTGAGCAGTTCAAGTCTCCATTCAGCCACAAAGTTTATGTATTTGAGAATTATATCCGGCCATTCTGGTTCTAACAACAGAACCACTCAAGAAGACGGTTTACAAGAGTGGAATTTAACAAAATTTAACCGTGAAAAGAATACATAAAATACAGCAGATAAAAATGAGCAAGTAGTAAATAATCAAACAAGGTCATCGCTGAGCAACAGAGAACTCCAAAAATCTGCAACTTGTACTGAAACACTGGCAACAGAGGTGCACAACATGTGGCTAAGCTTCCGACCTAGCCAAACCTGATTTTCTAGTAGCCAGCTATGGCCCAGTCCAACCACAGTGTCAGTGGGCCTTACTTCTAAGTAAGAATGCTTAAGACTAAGCTTACCAGATCTCCAACCGGGACAGAGTGCTAGACCTTTAGGAGAAGGAATGTAGGCAGGTGTAGCTTGTTAAACCTCAGAGCACAATCCCTTGCTTCTGAGTAGACATGCCTAGGATTGTGCTCTAAGGTTTAACAAGCTACACCTGCCCACATTACTTCTCCTAAAGGTTTAGCACTCTGTCCCGGTTAGAGATCTAGTAAGCCTACTTAAGACCATAGCGCTAAAGAGGTTGCTAGTTCTATTTAGATACTTTAATAAATGTTTCTTTTTATTAAGCAACTGAATAGATGGTTTCCAGGTTCTTTTTCTTTGCAAAGTAAACCAATCTTGCAGTTTTACAAGCAAATATTAAAGGATACTTTTATTTGTGTTTGCTTCAAAACGGTTTCTTAATTGTATGGTTTCTTAATTACCCACCAGGTAACATATTATGGGTTTTACGGTCTCATGTGAACCGACATTTACAGTAAGACAGTCCTCTTTAAAAAGATGCATCTTCCAAAATACTGTATTTCTTCGATTCTAAGACGCATGTTTTTTCCCAATTAAGCATTTCAAAAAATGGGGTGCATCTTAGAATTGAAGGTCTCCAAAAAGCACCCCAAAATGCTATCTTCTTACTTACTGGGGCTTGGGGGAGCTTCAGGGAGGCCTGCGCGACCCTCTGCAGGCCTCCCCGATCTTCAGTTTGGTGAAAAATGGCGATTTCTGGGCATGGCCAAAAATCACCGTTTTTCGCCGAACTGAAGATTCGCAGAAGGTCGCGCAGGCCTCCCTGAAGCTCCCCCAAGCCCAGGTAACAAAGGAAATGGCACTTTCTGGTGGGGCCAGAAATGCTAAGCAAAGGCATTCAGTCATCGTCAGCTGCAGAGCTGGACATGCTGGGGAGAGTTGGTGCTGAGCAGGTAGATTCAATGAAGGGAGGTGAGTCTTACAATTGATGGATTTATTTTCCCCTGCTGGTGGTACTGAAAGTAAAGGTGCGCCTTAGAATCGATGGCGCCTTAGACTCGAAGAAATACGGTAGCAAACTCTGAATTTTAGTTGCAGAGATCATTCATTGCTAGGACTTGAAACTGTGATACTGTTTGTCCTCAGAGTGAGGATTGCAGACAGGTGCCTTGGAATATCAAGATATTCTGCAAGAGCAAAAGGATCATAGACCTAAGCAACCCATTTTTGTTGGTTTGTTTGAGAAGGAATATGCAGCTATGACCACTTGCACTTTTGTACACTTCAAGTTAACTGTTAGGTAGGCTTACCAGATCTCCAACCGGGACAGAGTGCTAGACCTTTAGGAGAAGGAATGTGAGCAGGTGTAGCTTGTTAAACCTTAGAGCACATTGTGTTCAGTGGGGCTTGCTTCTGAGTAGACATGCCTAGGATTGTGCTCTAAGGTTTAACAAGCTACACTTGCCCACATTCCTTCTCCTAAAGGTCTAGCACTCTGTCCCGGTTGGAGATCTGGTAAGCCTACTGTTAGGATACACTTCTGCTTGCTAAGTGATTGGTTTTATTATGTCCTTGGAAACGTCTGTCTTCACTTGATGACTGGATAGTGAAACTCCTAGAACAGATATCTTAAAAGTTGCATACATTTGTGTCGCTAGCAGATCACGTGAGGGGGGGGGGAAAGCAATGACATTTCGCGTCATCGCCCCACCCCCTCCTCTCCAGAAGGCTTCATTTGAAGCCTTCTAGGACACGGGGCAGGTGGGAGGGCCCAGAAAAAAGCACCGGTTATTGGCGCGTTTCAGCTCCACGGCTGCAAACACAGTCCTCCGGTTGCAAAAAAGCAGTTACATAGCAAAAAAATCCCGCCACAGCTCCTCCTTGCGAGGAGACCGTAGTTGTCACCAGAGGCGTATCAGCAGCAAGTGCTGCCTGGAGCACTTGCTGCTGTGCCACCCCGAAGGGGCGGCGATGCCCAGGGGGCGCCGCCGCTCCCGGAGGGGGCGGCGCCCCGGGGGCGGGGGGGCGACCCGGCTAACGCGGGCGCTCCAAGGCCTTCTCCCCCGGCCTCGGAGCCGGAGAAAGCCCCGGAGCGTCCGGTGGCCGGGGCTTTCTGAAGTCCGACTGCCGCGTTTTGCGCATGTGCAAAACAAAGATAAACAGTGTGACGCGGCAGTTGGACTTCAGAAAGCCCCGGCCACCGATCGAGGTGGACGCTCCAGGGCTTTCTCCGGCTCAGAGGCTGGGGAGAAGGCCTCGGAGCGCCCGCCGGGCGGCACGCGCTACGTGGAAACACTGGAGCAAGTGGAGCAGCACTGCCCGGGGCCGAGGTGCCGCCCGGAGCCGCTGCTCCGCTCGCTCCAGTCTTTCCACGCCTCTGGTTGTCACCCTGGGGGCATTGCATTCCCCCATTCTCCCCATAGCAATGCCACTGATTATATGTGACAAATACCATGCACAAATTTAATGGCATGTGGAATGATTTTCTGTGCTTTGATCATAACAATATTGTTCCAAAACTTGTAAGGGGCAAGGTTCCCCAGAGCTTGATTTAGAATGAACTCACCTAAAATAAACTCACTTGGGTAAAGCTTGAATTAGTTCTTTTTAAATCCAACACCCATTTCAATTGCCAGATCTCATCATGCTTCCAGAGTCAGTAACATAAGGTGATCTAGAGGCCTCCCCTACAAACTTCCTCATGATTTATTTGTTCATTTACAAACATTTTTATCCCATCTCACACACCCCAAAAACTCAAGGCAGCTCACAGAAGTTTTAACACACAAAACATCATAAAACCAAGAACAAATCATAAATCACCCAAGAGGGGAGAAACAGAATCAATCAGAAATAAACCCAGAAAGCCCAAATAGGTTTTCAAGGAATGAAATGAGAAGGGGGGGGGAAGGAAAGGGCATAGCAAAATCTCTTGGAAAGTAAGGTCTGTAAGGAGGGTGCCACCACAAAGAAGATCCTCCTACATGTCTCCTCCAACCTCTCTTCACTGGGCCGCAATATATGCAAGAGGGTCCCTCCAGAAGACTTAAGGTGAGGTAGTTTAATATGGAGGAAGGCAGTCATACATGTATCCTGGCCCCAAGCCATTTATGGTTTGAAAGGTCAGAACCAGCACCTTGAATTACACCCAAATGCTTCTGCAATGTCTTCAAGGGAAGGCACATGTTGTATGGTGCATTGCAGTAATCCAAATGTGAAGTGATCAAGGCATGGACAACCTCTGCCCCTTTCCCTTATCCCTAAATCTCACTTGGTAGCAGTTAGAAGGCACTACAGACTTGATTACACCACTCGTGTATCAACAGCATCTGGTAGATAAGAAACGAAGGGATCCTGGCACCCAGATGCTGCTGAGCAAGCTTCTAGGTGGCAGAATGTCTGGGAACTGTAGTTTCTCGGGGTTTCTAGATGCAGAGTACATTATGAGAAAAGCAGGGCTGAATGAATCGCAAGCCGGAATCAAGATTGCCAGGAGAAATATCAACAACCTCAGATATGCAGACGATACCACCCTAATGGCAGAAAGTGAAGAAGAACTAAAGAGCCTCTTGATGAGAGTGAAAGAGGAGAGTGCAAAAGTTGGCTTGAAACTCAATGTTAATAAAACTAAGATCATGGCATCTGGTCCCATCAATTCCTGGCAAATAGAAGGGGCAGAAATGGAAGCAGTAACAGATTTTACTTTTTTGGGCTCCAAGATCACTGCAGACGGAGACAGCAGCCATGAAATTAAAAGACGCTTACTCCTTGGAAGCAAAGCTATGGCAAATTTAGACAGCATAATAAAAAGCAGAGATATCACCATGCCAACAAAAGTTCGTATAGTCAGGGCGATGGTGTTCCCAGTAGCAATGTATGGTTGCGAGAGTTGGACCATAAGGAAGGCTGAGCGCCGAAGAATAGATGCTTTTGAACTGTGGTGCTGGAGAAGACTCCTGAGAGTCCCTTGGACTGCTAGGAGATCAAATCAGTCAATCCTAAATGAAATCAACCCTGACTGTTCCCTGGAAGGACAGGTACTGAGGCTGAAGCTCAAATATTTTGGCCACCTAATGCGAAGAGAGGAGTCTCTGGAGAAGACTCTGATGCTGGGAAAGATTGAAGGCAAAAGGAGAAGGGGAAGGCAAAGGATGAGATGGTTAGACAGCATCACCGATGCAACGAACATGAAAATGAGAGAACTCAGGAAGATAGTGGAGGACAGGAAGGCCTGGCGGGATATGGTTCATGGGATCACGAAGGGTCGGACACGACTTAACGACTGAACAACAACAACAAATAAGGATCCACAAGTCCTAGGAAGCCAGGGCTGTGGGTGACCACAGTGCTGATGCAGGCTCTAAGGCAGACAACATCAGCACCATAGCCTGAATTTTTTTAACCATTTTCGCTCCTCTTCTCCTCACCGCTGCCAAGGAATTTTCAGTATCACAAGAGAGCACTGCCTTACTGCAGAATTCTCAGGACAAACCGAGTCCCAGAGGACTCTTGGAGAGGTTTGGGCTCAGTTCATAATTACCATGAAAGTTCCGAACTGGAGAAGTTCATACCTTGACCTCCCTAATTCCAAACTTCAGATGCATCACTACAAAAATCACAGCGGATGTGACCTGGTCTGCTGACATCCTACAACTTCTTTTTGTTCTACTTCTTGTCTTCCCTTTTTTTCCCTTCTCTCTGTCTTGTTCCCTTTCTAGACCAAGGGCTCTAAAAACAAACTGGTTTTAGACATAATTATGTCCAAAGCACAATTTCATTATTAGGAGCCGCTTTTCCTCCTCAATGTCGCACCCAAAGGGATAATAATACATCTGTTTTTCAAAACATTCAAGTTTTCATTCCAATTATATGTATAATTCTGCGCCATAATTCTGCGCCATAATTCTGCGTCTTCATTTTCTTATATTATTATTTATCAACAATGAAAAAACCTTTTAAAACTACGCTTATAAAAACAAGCCCTTCTTCCTATACCACTCGTGCAGTTTCATCATGTATTTCAGCATCATTCCATTCTTATATGTGAACAGCAGTTTAATTCTGTATGCCTTTTTAAATAACTTCTTCCAGGTACAGTAGTTGGATATTTGCATGAACTACAACTGTTGCTCCTTAGATGCAATTTCTAATGTCGCTTTGACTGCTGGATATTCTGACCTCTGTTGTAGAAATAATCCTCAAGGGACAGCGAACAATGCAAACAGAAATGATTCTTTTGGCAAATGGCACATGCTGCCATTTGGTAACCTATTAACCACGCTGCCTGGATCGAACTGTCATTATGTGATTTCTGTCACTCCATGGCAGGAGCTGAGATCAAGCCAGGAACGCTTACCTCTGCCGGTGTTGAAATGATGTACGGGGTGGAGATCGCAGGCTTTGACGTAATTCCAATAGGATGAAACTCAGCTGTTTGTCCAAAGTAGCGATTGCAAGCAAGTATCTTGGGAAATGGAGAGGTTACACAAGAGTGGAATAATAAGCCTGACCAGCGTGTATTGATCACTCAGCTTTTGCTGGCTTGAGAACAGAAGTATAGCTATGGCAGCTTGAAAATTGACACAAAGCTTACCTGCCAAAGACATACAAATGTATTATCAAAACTATGGATTAAGATTCAAGGTGTTGTATTCTACAGCTAAAAGAAGAGGGGGATGCCCTTCCACAAAAATGCAATCCTCAATATTTCAGAAAAGCCATACCATGCACTTTTCAACAAAAAGTAGTTCCCAAAGCAGTTTACATAGCTAAATAAATAAATAGTTCCCTATGCCCAAAGGACTCACAACCCACCCACCCACCCTCTCTCTCTCTCTCTCTCTCTCTCTCTCTCTCTCACTCACACACACACACACACACACACACACACACACACACACACACAAGGTTCCAGCAACAGCTACTGGAAAGATACCAGTATGAAAAAAGGATGAAGAAGGACAGTTGCTGTCCCTGCACTAAATATGAAAGAAGCACCAGTGGCATTGCTAGAGGAGGGCTGGGGGCGGGGCGAAAGGAAAGGCTCCCAGAAAGGCCCCATTTGGAGCCTTCCAGGAGCGAGGGAGGTCGGGACAGCCATTATCCTGCCTCCAAAACCACCCAACTGGCCTCCGCAGCCACTGCGGCTGCGAAAGAAGCTTCTGGGGCTGTGGAAGTACTCCCAAGTGGCACCCGGGGGCACAGCACCCACCCCAGCCCCACTATAGCTACGCAACTAAGAACCACCGCTTCAAAAGCTAGCAAAGTTATAACATCTTGCAAGTAGAAAGCAGAAGCATGCAAAGAGATTGGGGTTGCAATCTTGTCTGTACTGACCAGGGAGTTAAACAAATTGAACTGAATGAAATTTACTTCCAAACAGATATGCATACAAGATTGCACTGTAAAGGCGTGGTGTCAAGTACTCTCGATCCCCAATGAGAGAAAAATGAACACTGTATGTGTAGAAAGATCCAGCACCAAGATGAATGAGGCCCATCCATGATTAGAGATGTTTCTGTGTTGTATATGCAGGGCCTATGAGTTGTCTTGCTTCATCAGGTAAGAAGGCCAAGGAATTGATGACTGTGTATCTACACCTCGCTGGGCATTCTGGGAAGTCACTCCTGAGAAGGTGTAATGCTGCCAAGACTGGCACCCCCAGATTCAGACCTTCTTCTTTCAAGAACTGCAGCCTGTTAGGGTTGCCAGCTTCTCAGACAAGAGAACCTGACATTCTCTTATTCTTTTAACAGCCGCTTGAAATGCAGAAATTATTATTATTTATTGAATTTATATCCCGCTTTTTTTCCCCATAGGGAAAAAATAAGCAGGTGACACTTCTGAAGACCTGGTGTTAAGCATGATCACTTGGAATTGTCTGCAGATCAAGCAACTGTCAGAGACACAGAAGCCAGTCTAGCCTCAAAAAGTAACAAAAAAAAATCAAACATTTTGCAGTGGAGACCACAACAAAGGGAACAGTACGGGTAGCAAGGGATAAATGCTGGGCGTTCAGGAATGTTGAAAAGTGTGTTCAGAAAGCAGGCTTGTCTTGAAATATGAATAAATGGGAAGAGGAATCCCTACATTATATACCCGTTTCTCAACAGCACTTTCAATAAGTCAAACAGGAAAAAAGATGGCACAACTCTTTGTCTCCTTTTTACCATAATCACATGGATGGATGCCAAGTTGTTAGAACAGAACAGCCTTTCACTCAAACACCCATTGAATTGAAAGAACCTGCTCAGCATTCAGTAGCCCAAGGACAAACACAGACTCCGCAGAACTACAAAGTCAACACAGAGCAGCACGCTCCCTGTTCCAGGAGCTCATGCTTCAGTACTGAAGGGCTAAACTGGAAAAGCCCTGATTTCACACTGGAAATGTTCAGGGGTGGCAGCATCCCAGCCCCAAGCAGAGTCTGCTGCCTCTTAACATGATCTTGCTTCTTCCACCAGCATAGCTACAGGACTACAGCAGCTGCAGCGATTCTATTAATAGTCCTGTCAGGTGTGTGTCAGCGAAAAACTGTTTGCACTTTCTATAGATTATACATCAAGTTCAACAAGAAAATACTCCACAGCAGGGGAATGAATTAGCACAGGTAAAGGAACAGTATCATCTTAATTGAATGCATCTGGCAAAGGACATGCACTGGCTTTCTGCCCAGAGCTTCTCACAAGTTCTCAGAAAGCCAAACAACATTGTGCGTAGAGGGAAGTTTGGGATGTTTTTTCTTCTTCTTCTAATTAAAAAACAAAACAAAACAAAATCAGGCTGCTTTGAGAGAAAGAGTTCTTTTTCTCAGGACCAAAACTATTTACAGATGCTTTTTAAACTGTAGCCTCTTTACATATGGATTTGGCTGAATATATCCATGAAAAAGCCACAGCCTGCTATGCTGTCATGTGTGGTTCCACAGGTGCTGAGAAACAAAGAGCTAAGCACTGATTATGCGCCTGTTTTTGATGCCGCTCCTATAGCTTGCACCTGTGTGTGCATTTCTGAAACTTCATCTGTGCCCTGTTCTTTCTTAGGGACAGGATGAATGAACTGAAATATGTCAGCATCTCATTGTTTTCAGCTCTTTGTTTTTTCTCAGTTTCATAAACATCTGAGCACGTGCTATTCCTGCTGCAACTCAGTACAGTTAACAGGGTAGGGAAGGCATTCATTGATTCCTTCTGTGGCTGTCTCTCTACATCTATTCCACACTGAATGCCTTCTACAGGTCCATTCGATTTCTCTTTGCCACACTCCCAGCCTCCTGGATGGGTCTTTTGCAATAAAGGAAAGAAGCAGGGCTGATTCTATACAATCACCTGGAGCAACAAACTCAAGAGGCCCTACCATACTGGAAGCAGTACACAAGTTCAAGAATTCTTTGTGGTGATGCCTACTGGTCAGATGGCAACAATTAGGGGTGAGGCACTTTGTTGTTTGAACTGTATTTGTTCAACCTAATCCTGATGAAAAGAGATTCTTAAAAACAGATGTGTGCTTTTTTTTCTAAACCACCTGTTCACACCCCACATTCCCTTGAAAGTGGGGTAGGATTAAATCATTTAGTGCAGTTAAGTTTAGAATATGGTGGGGACCCTAGTCCTGAGAAATGAAGCATCAGGCATCTTGTTATCACAAGTATCTTGTAATTTCAAATATAGGAGCTGTGAAACCACCAAGGGTGGGGGTGAGGGTTGGGAGGGAGGAACTGTATTTGAACAAATATAGTTCAAACAACAAAGTGCCTCACCCCTAACTGTTGCCAGCTGACCAGTAGGCAACACCACAAGGAATTCTTGAGCTTCAACCAGCTCTGGTAGCAATGATTTCCCTTATTTCTAATGTTCAGGGCATTGACCTGTTGTGCAAACTGTGGATAAGGAAAACTCAGGCAGAGCAACCTTAAATGCAATATTGACACAAGAGGCCTTTCTGATGGAAAACAGCCTCCAGGATCTGTTGACATCCTGGTTCATAGAACTCTGTGCTTCCAAGCAGGTGTGGCCTTGGGGAGATTAAACGATCGGCCATGGAGCAGAATCCTTCTAGCTGATAGCTGGCTGGAAATAAATCAAAGATATTAATTGATTAGAAGTCTGTGCAAAGAAGCAGGAACAGATGTTCTTGGCCATTAGTGTTGCCAAATGATCATAAAGAGCTGCCCTACATTGCTCCTGTGTCTTTTAACAGCAGCTTGAGCTGCAGAAATCAGCAGGTGAAATTATTAATAGCATGGAGATAAATGGCTGCTAATGTCTGAATAACAAGCTGGTAAAGATACAGATAGAAACATAAGAAGAGCCCTGCTGGATCAGGCCAAGGTTCCATCTAGTCCAACTTCCTATATCTCACAGTGGCCCACTAGATGCCTCTGGCAGCACTCAAGACAACAAGGTACCTGTATCATGTTGCCACTCCCTTGCATCTAGCATTCAGAGATATAGGCTATTCTAAAACCCAGAGGTTGCATACAGTCATCATGGCGTGTAACCTGTGATTATGTTTCCTCCTTAAAATCTGTCTAATCTCCTTTTTAAAGACATCCAGGCCAGGTGCCATCACCATATCTTGTAGCAAGGAGTTCCACAGATTAAACAATCACATATGACTTGAAACATGGGGGAGGGCAACAACCCGTGCAAACTGCATCACTGAAACAGAACGCAGCAGCACCATAGACTCAAACGATGCATGCGCGAACTCAAACGATGAGCTTACGATGAGGAGTTCCCGTCAGGGGCAGCAGAGGAGCGATCTCAGATCGCCGATCTGCGCCCCTGGAAAAGAACGTCGCTGGAGAGAGCCGATCGCTTCGCTGGAGGCTCCTATACACAAGTTAAGTGCCGCAAAGCATACATACTTTAAAAATACCCCTTTTTTTAGGTTTAAAATCGCCGAAAATCGGCAAAAAAAAGCGGGAAAAATCGGCTGAAAAATTAGCATAATTTATGCTAATTAGTTTTATGGGGCGGGGCCGAGGACCCGGCCCCACACGTAAAATCGGCTGGGTACGCCTCTGACCATAGTATCCGTTTACCAAATGGCTGAGAAACAAGACTGATATTTTCCAAGCAAGTCTTGTTGCACAGCTCAAGCCTGCTGCCCCCAAATGTATCTGTCTTCTAAAAAATTTTCAGATGTTGCAGCCATAGGCCTTTAGGAAACTATTAAATAACAGAAGGTAAGCGAAGATGAAATTCTGTCTTCTGATGGGGAAAAAAATTACAAGAAGTAATAAGTGCAATAAACGTTGAGTTTTCACAGTGTTTTTGTCTCGGTTTCACAACCCCTATCATTGCTGGATGCAAGAAAGGGAATCAAATTTATTTGATCTACCAGTATGTTAAGAGACACATCAAGCATGTATTATCCGTCTATTCTATAATTACCGGTATTTATTTAAAAGATTTATACCTTGCTTTTCCTTTAAAAGCTCAAAGTGGCTTACAATATTTAAATATATAAGACTGCCATAAAATATATTAAAATAAATAAAACAAGCACAATAAATAGGTAAATAAATAGCAGCCAGCATACTTAACAATAAAAATAAGTTATAATCACGGAGCATACAATTTAATTTTAAAAAGCTCAGCACGATAGAAGGGAGCTCTTTTTTATATTATATTAAAATTATATTAAAGAAGCTGCTATGAGTACACAAGCATAGGCAGGAAAGGAGTTTTTTTCCTTCTTTCATCATCTCCATAAGAACTGTGTGATGCACAAAACTCAATTAAACAGCAGAATCCTGCGCCGCCTGCGGCATCATAAAAACTAACATTTATGCATGTCTACTCAGAAGTAACTCCTATTGAGTTCAATGGTATTTACTCCCAGGTAAGTGTGTATAGGATTGCAGCCTTATTGTGGTATAAAGATAACGTATCAGAGATTCAGAGGTATTACTTCAGTTGGCAGGTATGTATATTTACATACAGTATATACCAGGGGTGGCCAACCTTCCACCATTAGGACCTCTGTGTTCTTAAGAGTTGTGTAGAAGTCAGAATCCTGGCAGCTGAAAGTGCTGATGGTGCTGCTAAGGCAGCTGCACCTGCTGAAATGCCCTCACCTTGTTGTTCAGTTGTTAAGTCGTGTCCGACCCTTCGTGATCCCATGAACCACATCCCGCCAGGCCTTCCTGTCCTCCACTATCTTCCTGAGTTCGCTCATTTTCATGTTCGTTGCATCGGTGATGCTGTCTAACCATCTCATCCCCTTCTCCTTTTGCCTTCAATCTTTCCCAGCATCAGAGTCTTCTCCAGAGACTCCTCTCTTCGCATTAGGTGGCCAAAATATTTGAGCTTTGGCCTCAGTACCTGTCCTTCCAGGGAACAGTCAGGGTTGATTTCATTTAGGATTGACTGATTTGATCTCCTAGCAGTCCAAGGGACTCTCAGGAGTCTTCTCCAGCACCACAATTCGAAAGCATCTATTCTTCGGCGCTCAGCCTTCCTTATGGTCCAACTCTCGCAACCATACATTGCTACTGGGAACACCATCGCCCTGACTATACGAACTTTTGTTGGCATGGTGATATCTCTGCTTTTTATTATGCTGTCTAAGTTTGCCATAGCCTTCCTTCCAAGGAGTAAGCGTCTTTTAATTTCATGGCTGCTGTCTCCGTCTGCAGTGATCTTGGAGACCAAAAAAGTAAAATCTAGACAACCATTAAAGGACCAGGAAGAGCATTCATGGTGAATGGACACCCCTGGTATATACAAATCAGTTCAGGCAGAAGAAGGATGTGAGGAAAATGTTACTGTGTAGGCCAGAAGATCCTGCAATGCAAGAGATAGCTGGACCCCTTTACCATGCAGAGCACAAAACGAACAAGATCCAGTCAACGGAGTTAAGGTGGGTGCCACCATCGGGGACCAGAAGTTTCTGCAGAGCACTGGAAAAGCCGCTTCTGTAGGCTGGTATTGTCCTTAACATGAGTCTGTCTGCAGCTCCTGCTGCCGTCTCCATCTGGAGGGAGGAGCCTGGATGATATGGGGCACTGCTTCAGTGGACCAGCATCTTTAACATCAGCTATCCCAAACCCATCTGCAGCTAAACTCCCTTAAACACCTCCACCCAATATATTATGCTTTTTTATCATTATTACATTGTGAGCCTATCCTGGCTGAAAAGCAGGGAATGATGATGATGATGACTGAAAGTGCCGAGTGTGCAAAGAAGCAGAGGAAACAGTGGACCACCTGATATCTGGCTGTAAGAAGATCTCACTGTCATATACAATTTGGACATACAGTTGCAGTAATGGTGCATTGGAAGCTCTGCAAACGTATAATATTCCAGCGTCCAAAAACTGGAGGGATCACAAAGCTAAAAAAGTAGAATATTTCCTGACTGAAAAGCAGGGTATTATTATTATTATTATTATTATTATTATTATTATTATTATTATTATTATTATTATTATTATTATTATTAGTGTCACCATTGATGTGCATAGTGCTTTACGAGAGAACTGAAGACAGGTGCCTACCTTGAAGCACTCACAATCCAAAATGGACACAAAGGAGACAACAGAGGGAGGGGAGGGGCAGTAATGTAGCAAGCCTGGCCACACGGGACGGTGGTGGTGATGATGCGTTTTGCGTCATTGCCCCCCCCTGCACTCCCAGAAGTCTTCATTTGAAGCTTTCCAGGATGCAAGGCGGTTGGGGAGGGCCAAAAAATGTGCCGATTTATGCCAAAAAGCAACCGCTGAGCATGAAAATCCCACCGCGGCTCCTCCTAGCAAGGAGACCGCAGCTGTCACCCAGGGGCACACCATCCCCCCATCCCCCCCTTAGCGATGCCTCTGGGGAAGGGTGGTGTCAGAGGAGGTGGGGAAGAATATGCAATTATTTCATGGATGTGTACTCCTTCTTAGTTGCAGTAAGGTAGACAGACTAATGGGTAGTGCCAAAGACTTCACAGAAAAAGGTGAGTTTTGAGGACAGGTTCAACCAATCATTACAAGCAGCCAACTGACTTGCTTTGTGAAAAAGAAAAGTCCTTGCCATTAGTGGATCTGCTTGAAAGGAAAGGCTGCCTCTGTCCTGACTGCAGGTTCAAGGCTGGAAAAATACTTCCTGGCGGTTGCAATTTAGCCCATTTCATGCAGATTCTTCCGTTTTGTACATGCATGCATCCTCCATATGCATGCAAGAAACCCTGCCAGTGGATCGACTTGTGGCTATGCCTTTCTCTCCAACTAGTTTCTTGCCACTCACAAGCAGCTCGTGGGTGGCTCTTGGTGCATGTGGGTTAAACATGTGCAGTGAGCAGTGTATCAATTTACTAGGGACAGTAAAGGCCACTAGAAATAAATGGCCATTCCTTGACTCAGCAAGAAACGGGCTATATATAGCATGAAAGCAGCCTCCTCAGCAGTGACTTTGTGCAGGCAGTGCTTGTCCATTTCAGTCTCGAATGGGAGCAATCCTAAGCTCTTCCCTGCATCCACACTGGACCCTTTCAAAGCTTAAACAGGAGGATCTTATGTACCCAACGATGCAATGTTTTAAATGTCTGTGACCAGCCGACAGTATCTGCTGGCCAACTCAACAGACCTGGGCTTTCAACAGCTGTAAAAAAACATAATTTTGGCACCCTGTAGCTGCCCTGTCGATATACTGTAGATACCCAGTATTAGGAAAGTTCGTTTACAGTCTAGTTGAACTTGGCCTGGCCTGAACCAGGCCGGAGTGAATGTGCCCTAAGTAACCTCTAGAGAAGACAATTGAGCATAGCAGAGTGCAGTTAGTAGCCCTTTCAGCTGAGTTCTCTCTCAGTTTACTTTAACTCCCAAGCAACATGGTTGAAAAAATAAACACTGGAGCGCTGACCTGAACAGATGCGGTGATTGACTGAAGGCCATCTCAAGGCCTCACTTGGCTTTATGCTCAAAGCTTGTGAGCTGTTCTGTGTGCAGATGAAGGGAACGCAGTTCTCTTCTGTTCTATATATACCGTATTGGTCTGAGTATAAGACTCACTTTTTTCTCCTAATTTAAGTTTTTAAACTAGGGGTGCGTCTTATAATCAGGCTGTTGCAATTTAATGCCAGTGATTTAATTAAATTTTTTTAATAGCACCAAACTTTAAGGGTGCGTCTTATAATCAGGTGCGTCTTATACTCGGGACAATACGGGTAATATACAGCAAACAGGGTGCGTCTTATAATCAGGTGTGTCTTATACTCGGGACAATACGGTATTCCATCATTTCATACATTTGCAGCACGATCCTATGCATGTCTACTCAAGCCGGAGCTTCATTGCATGCGTTCGCGTTCCGTATGCGTCTGGTGTCCTGCCCCCAGATCAAACAACAGGCTCTGATTGGCTGAACGTAACGCAAACGCAGCCAAAGTCAAGCCCAGCTTGACTTCGGCTGCGTTTGTGTTCATTCAGCCAATCAGAGCCTGTTGTTTGACCTGGGGGCAGGACACCAGACACATACGGAACGCGAACGCATGCAATGAAGCTCCGGCTTCAGAAGTAAGTCCCATGATGCTGAATGAACGTGTGTACAGGACTGCAGCCTCATTCTCAGGAACATATGTCTGGGACCGCAGCCGCCTTAATTATACTTGTCCTAACATAACCTGCTTGAAAAACTCCTTTTTCTGCACAGTGATAATGGGGAACCCAAAAGACCAAATTGGTAATTTGAAACAAACAAACAAGATGAAAAGGCAGATGCTGGATGAGTTGTTTTGGGGATTCACTGTAGCGTTTCTGAATTTAAAAAGGAAATCCATACATGTACCGGTATCTAGATTCCAACAGATGTCTGATCCTTTTGCAAATATCCGTTTTCAAATCCTTCTGCAAGCATCTGAAGCTCCTTCATTTAGCTCAGTATACTCTGGCTGTAGAAGTTCTCCATGGTCTGAGGATCAAACTGGATGTCTCATCACACGGGAGTTTCCTGATTGGAACTCTCCATGTCTTTTTCGTGTTCAAAAAGCAACCTGGGGGGGGGGGACTTGATTGGGTTGGGGCTGTGGTGTAGGAGGAGGGGGTTAAATGTTTGCTCCCATGCTGATTCCCTGACTTAACTCACTCCCCTGAAGCAGTTACTAATTGCAGAGAGGAACATACATATGGGCAGCGGGGAAGAGAGCCCTCCCGGTGCCCGGACCAAGGGGGCAGGGACTGTGACGTCGACGCGCCCAGCGCGGCTCCACACACGCCCCCCCTGCCGGTTTCCTGGTCATTTTGGAGCCGAACGAACTCCAGGGTGGGTGGGAAGGACCAGACCAGTACGACAGACGAAGGGAGATCATGGTAAGGACGACGAGCGCCCCGCCCCCGCCGCTCCACGCGCTCCGCCCTCGTTCCGCCGCTGCTATGGGCACCATTCCTATGCATGTACGTTTTTCCCCACGTGGCTAACAGCGCAATCCTGTGTAACCTTGCACCGGTGTAACAGTAGATGTACGGTGTAAGTGCACTTATGCCAGTGTAGTTGCACTTACACCGGAGCATCTGCTGTTACACCGGTGCAAGGTTACACAGGATTGCGCTGTCAGTGTAGCTGGGCAGGGGTGTGATTTGGATCAGGACTATGGCACAGTGGGAATGGTTACATCCCCCTCTCCCCTGCATCATATCCTCCTCAGTCCACATGGTAAGGTGGGGGGGGGGATGACTGCCTTTTGAATAAGAAGGTGCTCTAATCATGAGATTCTTATGTCTCGTTTGGCTCTCAGTCAGGGTACTTTCCTATCACCTGCTACTTGGGCTTTTGATGAGAGATTTCAGGGGCTGAACCTGAGACCTTTGGCTTGCACTGACATAAGGGAGTACATACCTTCAAGGTCTTTAGAGCTAGGGTTACCAGATCGTCAACCGGGATAGGGCTATAGCCCCTTAAGGGGGAGGAGCGTGGGCGGGGCCGGTACCGGCCCCGTCCACGCTCCTCCCCCTTAAGGGGCTATAACCCCATCCCGGTTGACGATCTGGTAACCCTATTTAGAGCTAATGTCTGAAGTTCAGCTAATGTCTTAAGCTAGCATCAGGAGGACATCAAAGTGTCTGTTTATGGATGGAACTGAGAGCTGCATGCATAGTTTTAATTTAGGAAAAGAAAAGACTTTAAACTTAATGCATAGTCAACAACAGCTGTATCGAGTTCATCAATAGTAAGAAAAGATCCTGCCAATATAAGATGGATATGCAGCAGAACTTGTAGAAAAGAAGGGGGGGCTGGGATGAAAGGCACTATCTGCTTTGAAACAAATGAGTGCTCTGAGGCAAGGAGAATTCTCCTGATTTGGCCCATAATAAGTAAGATTCTGCTTTCAGTTCCAGAGCAGAGTCCTGGAATATGTGAAGAAAAAAAGGCACCTGAGCATGTACAGAGTGCCACTGAACAACTACAGTGTATCTGCCCTCCTCACACACTTTGAATTAAGAATCCAGTTTACAGGGCATATGTTCTATGCAAGCCTGAGCTCCAGCATCTCTTTTTGCAGAAATTAACATGTCCTCCTTTGCAAGCATTGTCCATTAGAAAATGCAGTCTTCCACACAGAACATCTGCTTTTGGTTTCCCCACACTCCTCTTACAATATAAGATAGGAAGCAGAGGATTAAGTGACATTGCTAAACCTGGCTCCAAGCAATCTCCTCCTACCCTATATCCCCCACCCGTGCACAACTTCAGTTGAAGTGCAGCAGCCAAGATCCCCCCTTTTAACTATCAGCCAGTCAATTGTGCACTCGCACAATGAGTACAATTGTGTACTCGTTCTCTGTGTCTCCTACTTATTCATCATGCCTGCATATTTCTTTTACATTCTCCAAATGTAATTTGCCATTTGCCCTCAGACTTTGGGAAGAGACGTTCAGATGGAAAAGACATATTTTTGTATAAATATTTGCTGGTTTCTTATTGATCTTCAATAAAAGTTATATCTATATGATTACAAACAATCATAGGTGTAATGCATGCATTTAGTTCTGATTTTTATATCCCACAACTAGCTCAAACTGTAGGCTCTAAAACAAGGGTTACAGTTACAACATGTATGTTCACAAAAATACAACATACTTCTTAAATCAAATGAAATACCTATTGAATAACAGGGCATGAAACTGAAATCAAGATAAGTATAAGGTATAAAGTGACTTCCTTATTTAAAAATGTGGGATGTATTTTGCTCAATCCCTCCCACTCACCCACCCCACAATGCAATTCTGAGGTCAATGGCACTTACCGGTATGCACAGGATTGCCCTAACACACCCTAGAAAAACATACGGGATCAAAAACTTCTCCCTCTCATATCTCTGCTAAAAAAAATTATACAATGCATCTCAGCATGGGGTGACATCTTGTGGCAGTTTCTGGTACTGCAATGGGAAAAAAGTTTCAGGCTAAATGCATTTATAGAAGATTAAAGGACCGACCCATCATCGACAAAAGGACTCTTCAATCAGGTCCACTTTCTACATCACTCTCCTCTATTTCTGATTTCAGAACATAGGTAGACCATAGGTGGCCTGTGCAATGTCTGAGGATCAAATATCAATACCAGGTACATCTATATCTGGCAAAGCCTTTAATCCCTTCTCTGGCATTCATGAACCTTATACTGAGAGATATGACCTTCATGGTTTTATAAAGACAAGTGTATTTGATTTATATTCTGTCCGCTATTCTACACATTTTTGAAGTGCTGATAGAAAAAGACTATGTTCGGAGGGAGGGTGCAAGGTGATGTGGAAATCAGCTAGTAGGGACCACTCCACAAAACGGGTGGCTTTTATTTGAAGTAGTTTTTCACATGAGTGACTGAAGATGTGGTAACAGCAGACCTGCTTCTTAAAATAAGTAGATTTGCTCCAATTTAAGGGAGCTGAGGGGGGGTACCCTAAGATTATTTTCCCCTCCTCCCCATCAGGTTGTGATATCAGAAATGACCCCAGCTCTCCATTGATAAGGTGACTGTATTTTTTATCTCTTTTTTTGCCTTGGAAAATCTCACTATGACAAAGTTGTCTGATGTCTGCGGGTGCAACTAATTACTTCTTGCTGATGAATGGCATGGGATTGGTATGCAGCCTGAATATTTTTTTTAATGTTTCACAATCAGCCTTCTTTCTCTCCTTCATTTCATTCAGTGGTTCGACTGTATGCTAGTGTGAATATCTGCGTAATCAGTAATTACAGGAAAGGATGTCGCTGTGACAACTAAATGGAAGTTTTGGTGGTTAGTTGGTTTCTTTTAACAATTTTGGGTCATTTATAGTATGTAAATTTTATACAGGGAGCACTAAGCCATCTGGAACGTTATTGGCATTCAGGATGCCTCTGAAGACCGCTTGCAAGGGACCAATGGTGGGAGAGACGTATGCCTTCTCTCCTGCTTGTCAATTTGGCTTCCCAGAGGCAGCTGGTGGACCATTCTGGGAAACAGGATGCTGAATTTGGGCCTGATCTGGCAGCACTCTTCTTGTGTCCTTATATGTTACAGTGAGAAAGCACTGTTTTGAAAAGCTCTGCTGCCAGAAGGGAGAATGTGGGGCTAGGAATAAAGAATAAGTGGAGATTTGAAGTGCACAGTTTTTGCTTTGTGAGCACAAACTCTATCCCAGGGGGGGCGAAAATGTTCAGTTTCCAAGGCCACATTGCTCAGATCTTGCTCTTAGGGTGGGCTAGAGTAGGTCAATTATAGAAAATAATGTCTACTGGTAGTTTGACCCTGACAACTAGGACATAAAGGTGACAGCCTTACTCTATTGTTTGTTCCCAGCAACCGATGTTCAGAGGCATATTGCTTCTGAATATGACAGTTCTATTTTGCAATCATATCAACTATGCCAGGGGGTGGCAACCTTTTCATCACAGCATCGCCAAACTTCCAGGTTGCTGAGCTCTGGAAGCAGCTGTGCAGAGCTTGGCTTGGGAGGTAACACCTCCCACCCAATTCACCACCCTCTAGAATTGGGCAGGAGGCCTCGCCTTCCAAGCCGAGCTTCACGCAGGCCGGATTATTTTGGGTGGTGGGCCAGATGCAGCCTGCTGGCTGTAGGTTGCCCACCCCTGAACTGCGCACTGTATGAAGAAGTGCTGTTGTGAGTCCAGATAGAATATACAGACAGCTCAGATCTTATGTGAGGGTTATGTTCCAGAGTCAGCACATAAAACTAAAATTGTGCATACTCAAAATTACCTTGAAAATCCTCTACATTTGGAAAATATGTACTGTCTCTTTAAAAATTACAAGAGACAGGCAGGGACTGAGGGAAAAGCAGCTTCATTCTCTGATCTCAGGCTCACTCTCAGGCATGTATTTAGTAAGTGGAATTGCCTGCACTATTTATGCTGCTGTTTTCTCTTTTTTTGTTCTTGCTGTAAGGTGTGCATAAGGGGCCCCGGCCGCCTGTCCTGCAAATCCCATCACTGGGTGCCCCTGAGTTGTTCTGTTATGAGAGAAGCACTTCCCGACTTTGCTTTTCTTTTGGGTTGGCAGTTACTCCCTCAGTGAGATTTCCTAACCCTGATTTTTAAGTTAAGGTGCCCAAGAGCTCCGTTTGCTAGATATATAAGGCCCGCGGGCTGGATACAACCCCCAGAAGCTCTTTATCTGGTTCCCATGATAAATGGGCTCTCCCAGCACCACCATCAGCTGCTCTCAGCTGCTGAATTGCGAGGTGATGCATCGGCAGAAGTAGCACTGCTGAAAGGACAGAGGTGAGGGAGCTCAATTATCATTCAGTCCACCCTTTCAGCAGTGCCGCTTTTACTGAGACACTTGGAAGGAGAGATGGAAGGAGGCCTCAGAAGACAAAGAACAGTACAGGGGAAGAGGCAGACCAAGAAGGGTGAGAAAGGGAGAAGCTGCCAAGATCCTGGGAGAGCCCAATTATCACATGGACCACCCTTTCAGCAGTGCCACTTCTGCTGAGGTGTCACTTTGCAGAGCACCTCTCAGCTGCAAAGTGATGTGTTGGCAGAAGCAGCACTGCTGAAAGGGTGATCCATGTGATAATTGGGCTCTCCCATATCTTATATGATCAAGGTTCGCCTATTTTCTCTTATGTCATTTGCAGCTAATGAGTTCTGAGGAAAAAGTGCTTTTATCACCTGCTTAATGATGTCAGTTCCTGCTCAATGACATCACTTCTAGCCCTCAGCAGGCACCATGAACGCTATTCTGCATGAAACGCCCACTGCATGAAACGGGTTTGACACCCCTGTACTAGATGATGGGCAAGAACTGTGTGTCACAGCTGAGCTCTTTGCAAGGTAATTAGCTTGCCCATTGCAACACAGCCCAACTCCTCTGAAAAATGCCTTAGTTAGTTTGGCAGGCACAGAGCAGTGACTTGATTTGATCTGGGAGCTTGAACTGAATGCAGTAAAGAACAAGGATTCTGTACCTATCTATCACAGAGCTTTGCAGAAGAGAAAATTTCAGCAGATGCAGCTTTTCCCAGGGCCAGCCTGATGAGAAGGTGGACTAAAGCCATCATCTCAGGCCAGGGCCGGCCCATCTGTGAGGCGAACTGAAGCAGTCGCCTCAGGCAACAGCCTGGCAGGGGGCACCCACTTCCGCTCACCTCCTCTGATCCTCCTACTCTTGGATTAGAAAAGGAGGATTAGAAAAGGAAGAGGATGACAAAACAGAAGAGTGGTGGGCTAGAGTGTCAGAGGAGCAGAGGCTGGTGTTGGAAGGATGGCAGCATGCAAGCTAGATCTGCACAATAACAGTGGGTGTATTTGATGTGGTCATCCTCGCCAGTAAGGGGGGGCAGTTACCTAGTTACGTTTGAGAATCTGATGAAAGCTGCAGACCCCTTCCCCAGAAAAAGGCACATAAATACATAGTAAAGGTAAAGGTAAAGGTATCCCTTGACAATTAAGTCCAGTCATGTCCAACTCTAGGGAGCAGTGCTCATCTCCGTTTCAAAGCCGAAGAGCCAGCGCTGTCCAAAGACGTTTCCATGGTCATGTGGCCGGCATGACTTAACACCGAGGTGCATGGAACGCTGTTACCGTCCCGCTGACGCGGTACCTATTAATCTACTTGCAATTTCTTGCTTTCGAACTGCTAGGTTGGCAGGAGTTGTCACACGGATTCGAACTGCCGACCTTTCGATCGACAGCTCATGCGCCACCGGCTGGCTCACATAAATACATACACCCACTGCGCCACCCGCTGGCTCACATAAATACATACACCGACCCAAAGTGCTTTTTTGCAGATGGTTCAACTTCAGAGACCCTCTGAAGTCCGTCAATGGACTGCCAATTAAGAACCTGTGACCAGGGGCGTCACTGGAGCGTGGCGGGGGGGCAGGCCGCCTGGGGGTGACATGCGTCATGGGGTGACGCATGCACCCCCTCGCGCATCACCTCCATGACGCGCGACACCCTCCGGACGCTTTCTGCCCTCAAAACGGGTCTGCGCATGCGCGAAAACCCGAAAAATACCCGGATCGACGCTTGCCTGGGCCTTCTTTCAGAAGGCCCTGGAGCGTCGACGGGGTCGGACACTCCAAGGCCGGCTCCCGGGCCGGCCTCGGAGCGTCCAAAGGGCGACCCAACCAGACGCGACGCGGGGGGGGAGCCGGGTCGCCCCCCGCGCCGCGATATGGTAGCGTCACTAGGGTGACGTGCGTCCCCCGCCCCAGGGTGACGCGCGTCCTAGTGACGCCACTGCCTGTGACCTATGAAAATCAACAGAAAACCAGTGAACCCACTGAAACTATTTTACTTAGCAATCATAGGTGCTCCATTCTCCACACCATTTATCTTTTTTTTTTTTTTTTGCTTGTTTATTCAGTGTCACTGACTATCGCCACCTCTTGCTCTTGAGGCAAATCCATAAATTAATTCCCCGTTCTGGGAAGAAGAGGTGCTTTGTTATGACTGCTTTGAATCTAATGTTACTTAATTTGCACCATGTGGTCGATAACACCGGCATTATTACATCTAATTCTCCTGAGCTGTAGTCGCAGGCGCAGCTGGAAACAGCGTCTCCTCGACCTCCTTCTCTGCAATCGTCACGGAATGCGCTTGAATGACGCCGCGTTCTTTCTTTTATGACGTAGCCGTCTCCTAGCAACGAGAGAGAATGGTTTCCTAAGCAACGTAAACAAGACGCGAGAACAATGGAAGAGGCAGAACGTAGAGACATCCGCAAGAGTCTCTTGTCCAAAGGCGTCGCTCTGCTTGAGTTCAATTGGCCATAGGAGAGGGTTGCTGCTTGCAACTCAGTGAGCCGTTAGGGGGCGAGTGGTGAGGAGACCCACGCTGGCAAAGTAGGAATTGAATGGCATTTTCCTTCCCCGTGCTTTACAATTTTCTTCAATTGTCGATCGGATAAATCAGGGTGAGCCATACGCTTTGTTTAATCGCAGAGAGAGAGAGAGAGAGAGAGAGAGAGAGAGAGAGAGAGAGAGAGAGAGAGAGAGAGAGAGAGAGAGAGAGCCCGGAGTGCTATCTCAAAGTAGGAACATCGACAAGGAGAAATAAGTATTCTTGTAGAATTAGTGAAAATCGTGGAACCCTACCATATCCGCAAAAAACAAATCTTTTCCTCAGCGGAAGCAATTTTTTCTTCCTTCCATCCACAAATATTTATTCACATTTTTCACACTCAAAATGTTCCGATCCAGCTGTCTGCGGAATAAGTTTCCCCTCCAAAATATTTACATCTACGGTAATTCACCTGCCCCTTAGATTCCCGTCAGTGGGTTTAAAAATATTTTCAGTGTTTTCTCAGCCAAGTTGCTGTTTTTGCTCTGACAGTTGATTTATATATTTGTGCTTTTTAAATACAATATGTTCATTCAAAGCACAGGTAAGTTCATAATTATGTTTCCTGTGTATAACCTTTCTTGGACAGAGGGAAATTATAGTCATTTGGGTGTTTCAAGGATATTATGGATATCTTATATTGCCCTGTAACTTGGCCTCAGTCATTGGTAGAGAGGGAGTATGCAAAAATGGTGTGTGTGTGTGTGGAGAGAGAGGGGGGGGGGGCTTCAGTCCTATAATCCTGTAATCTGCAGATTTGTCCTTGCTTCAGTAAGATTATCACACCGATCCCAGAAGAATTGGTCCCTTAATATACAGTATAGGGGTTTGCTTATTATGACCCAGGTCCTGCAAATCTTTATGGCTTTTGTGCCAACCGTAGTTCCTCTGCTCAGTACCAGTGACTTGTGAATCACACAGAATTTTTCATCACTTAGGGAAGACATTTCCTACATATTAATTTGATTTGATTGCTTGATATTTCTAAGTATTTATATCCTGCCTTTTCTTTCAGCCCCCCAAAGGGGGGGCTATTTATATTATGAATGCAAATTATTCTCATAGAATGACAAACATGCCTCTTTTAAGAACAGTTGCCTTAATTTGAAATAATTAAAATGTTGCATATTTTTGCACCCTTCTCTCATACATCCCTGCTCTTTGAATCAGTGAAGCAGGCAGCAGATCTCTAGGCAGAAGATCGCTGTGGGGCAAGGTTTTTCAGCACTGATCTCAACCCTTTGGCACCAGGTTCCTCTTGTGCCAGATTCAGGACTTGGCCCTTTAAAGTTTGTTGTTACAATGTCATGTGTTCTTTTCCAAGTTGATGTCGGCCTTTTGACTTTAGTAGTTTGGTTAGTGGGTTTTGACTTGTCCCTCTCCCTGTTTACATTGTTTTTGATTTTATATACTGAATTTTATTTTAAATCTTGTGCCTCCTTTTGAGAATGCTTGTATTGAAAAGTGAGTTGTTTTTACTTCTTAATAAAATAAATAAATAAATAAATAAATAATCACAGGGATTTTGTGTGGTTAGCAATTTATACCAGCAGAGTTTCAACAGCTGAAAGTTCCACTTTTTCCAAGACAGGGAAAGCTGCACTCACCAAATTTCTGCTGGTCACGTAGCTCCTAAAGGCACAGGGCCTCTGTTACAAAGAAGGTGGCAACTCTAATCTCAATTTCTATATACGTGTAGAAAAGTTATGTAGTTAAGAATTTGCTTCTTTCCTAATCTGTCTGCTTAATAGTATTGTGAAATAGCAAGAAAAGCATGTTTAATAAAAGATGCCTCTCCTTTGCATCTCAGACATCTTTTTCTTTACAGATCTGGCAGATTTTTGCATTGTAGGTGACTGTCTTTTCACTATGTCTCTCTCCATGTGTTCTAGGAAGCATAACAGACGCTGAACACGCCAGGGGAGCGGAGCAAACGTCCAGGGTAAACTTTGTCCTGCATTTTGTTACAGCAGAACATCTCCAACATGTCTGGAATCTCTTTTCGCCGTTCGAATACGTCCGTGGACGCCAGTGACTCTGAAGCTGCTTTCCGTATGAATTCTTTTTCCTTAACTCTTCAATAATTTCTTTGGCATTTGGGGTTTTAGAACTCATATTGTAATGCAGAAGCAAAATACAGAAATGTCCAAGATGTGGTACTGGAGGGATTTTTTTTTTTAAGGTTATCAAGTCACCAGATTGGTTGCTACTTTGTTTCCCATATTCTCAACTGGGCACAGTCTCTTTTGGATTAAAATGGGAATCCTTGCCAGTACAGAATGGCCCAGTTATTACTGCCTCCCAGGGTGTCTTTGTCCAGTCAGTGAGGGCTCAGGCATGGGATTGTATTTCTTGGGCAATAGTGATGCCTCTCGGATTTCCCCCCTGCTGACCTAGCACATCCTTACTTCGTTCCTTGGGGTAATGTGAGCGCCAATTTATTTGCAGAAAGGCGGGAAGTCAATGTTGCATGGGGCCTCCTCAGTGAGGAGCATAGAGTGGTGGATGTATTGAACTTGGTGGGTCTTACTTGTGAGTAAAGATGCATAGGCTCAAACAGCATGACAGGCTTGAACAAAGGCTTCTCATTGGTTTTGTCATTGGTTTGTTCTCCCTGATAATTGGATGGGAACAGTACTCCTAAAGTCTCTAACTTAGCCAGACATTGCGAATACGGAGGTTGCTGCAACTCCAAGGAGCCCCAGAGGGCACTTGAAGCCGAATTCTGCTTTCAGACTCTTTCCATTCAAAGCTGTCCTTCAGAACTCAATGGAGTTAGTGAACTTTTAGGAAGGGACTGTAGCTCATCGGCCGAGCTCCTGCTTTGCATGCAGAAGATCCCAGGTTCGGTCCCTGGCAGCTCCAGGTAGGATTGGGAATGACCACTGTCCAAAACTCTGGAGAGCCTCTGCCAGTCATAACAGACAATACTGACTTAGATGGACAAATGGTCTGACTCAGCATCAGACAGCTTCATATATTCAGCTGAGCAGATAGAGGAAGGTCTAAAGGCAAATGATGTAGTACGCATGCTGAAGCTAAGCAGGCCTGGCATTATAAGATGCCTGGATGGGAGAGACTACCTGGGAGTCATATTTCAGCAGCTTTGTGGTCTGTGGACTGGGATAGAAGCACAATAAATGCATTATATTTCACCCCTGGATCTACCATGGTTTCAGCATTGTTGTGCACATCAAATATTGTTGCTTGAGCAAAAGATTTACAGTCACAGGGATGCTTGGTGGTTTTTGTTTGTTTGTTTGTTTGTTTGTTTGTTTGTTTGTTTGTTTGGCCAATGTAGGTAGCTGTTTCTTCTACCCTAAGTTGGAGTCAGGATCAAATAACTACAAGTCACATTAAAGCTGTACCTTGGCCCTTTGTGCTTTTTTTTTTTTTAAGTTAAATAGCCGTCAGCAGGGTGGCAATCAGGATCAGGACTATGGTGCATGGGAAGAAGGTATTTAACTCGCTAGGTCTGTATCACAGTCTCAATGAAAAAGATACCTTCAAAGCTCTTATTAGGCCTGGAAGGGAAGCTGCCATTGGTTTCAATTGAAGTACCCCTTCAAGGGTTAACAGCAGCTTTGGGGAGATGTAGGGTATGCACAAGGAAAGGGTTAGATATCCGCTCCCCATGTGCTGCAATTTGGATGCTGATTGTGTCCCTCCTCTCTGGAACTGCTCTTGACTTCAAGAAATACATGAAACAAATAGGTAGGAACAAACTAGGCGCCAGAACTGCAGGGCTAGGCAGGCCACACTGTATCCAGCACTGGCTAGGAGCAAGCTGGAGGTCTCCTTGGGGTAAGGGGTCTCCTTACCCCAGGTAAAGCCCCAGCCTGCGCAACAGGGCTACTCGGATCTGCACGAGCTCATTCGCTGGTGCAGAACTGAGAAGCTGTGTGTCAGGCTTCCAAGCCTGGGAGGGGGAATAGGATTGGCACGTGCCAGCGTCAAGAATCCTGCCCCCGCCCAGGCCTGTTCTGCCCTGTCTCCGCCCTTCCCCAGCCCCCCCCCCCACAGCTTTCACCTGCTCCAGTGTATGGTCTACTGGATTTAGTGCTGGTAGGCCAGCACAGGCCTTCCCGCCTGCGTTGCTTGCTCTTCGGACGCCATGGCGTGCTTTACAGCACATTTGCGATAGGTACCGCTTGCGGGAAGGTAAACAGTGCTCCGTGTTCCAGCTGCATGCTATGCATGCCGGCCACATGACCATGGAGGCGTCTTCGGACAACGCTGGCTCTTCGGCTTTGAAATGGGGATGAGCACCACACCCTAGAGTTGTACACGACTGGACCTAATTGTCATGGGTCACCTTTACCTTAGGCCAGCATAGCATGTGCTATGCCGGCCCAGCAGGGGGATAGGATTGCACCATATGGCTGTTTAGAATTGTCCATTGGTTAAGCAGACATTATTATCCTTCTAGCACGGCAGTGTGGTTGCCAGCACACTGACGGAGCTAAAGGTCAACTAAAAGCACTTGTCTAAAGAATTGTACATTTGCTAGACGGAGCAAAAGGTGACTGGGGACACACCTGCTTGCCCCGTCTCTTACACACATTCAGAAGTGTTAGTGAAAAAGCCCAAATACACACATACTGTATACAGGTAGACACTGGTTGAGCAACTGGAAATCCTGCATCAGCATATGATTCTCATTCTCAAGTACATAGGAAGAGGATGGGACCAGCAGGCGTACTCCCCCTCCAGGTGCACATTTGGTCTCCCAGAAGTCACGTCTTCCCAGTCCTCAGGCCTAGGGAGGTAAATCCTCATATCTTTAGCATCACAGTATCAAGGGCCACCACCTTGTTCCTCTGACCTTTATCAACTGCTTCTACTTCCTACTGTATGGATAAGAGGAGTTTGTTCTTTTGGACCAGGGGAAAGGATTGCGTCTCGAGAAACCATAGATGTGTTTACAATTCCCTCCACAAAATCTGGACCACCTACAAAGCCTGTCGCTTCAGGTAAGACTGTCTTGCCGTTGTTTAATTAATAGAGCCTCTGAATCTGGTCCTCTGATGGTGTTTTCACCCCCCACTGGCGTCACTGCAAGGAGGGGGCGGAGCTCTAAGTTCCGCTGCGGTCAGACTCTCCGTTACACGGGAGCACGAAGCACCCCCGCCCCCTCGCCTTTGAAGCCATTCAAGTCAGTGCTTTCACCTAATTGAATGGCTCCAAAGGCGAGGGGGCGGGGGCGCTTTGTGCTCCCGTGTAACGGAGGGTCTGACCGCAGCGGAACTTAGAGCTCCGGGGGCCCCCTGCAGTGACGCCAGTGTTCACCCCAGACCATCTCCTTAGCTTTTTCACTGAGAGCAATCTCTAAGTGTAAATCCTCGGAAGGAAATAAAGAACAACCACTAGCTATTGGAGATGAAATGTCAGAGAAGCATTTTATTTAAATGCAGTTGTACAGTAAAATCTTTTTACTGAAGCCAGTGGAAGTTCTGTTCAGACCCTGCACTGTTTTAAATGGTTAATTAGCAATATATTATCTGTTTTAACAATGTGTCTATTATGGAGCCCAGTATCAATTTAGGCAAACATAAACTTCACTCTCATGCAGGCAAACATCTGGTCTCCTAAATGTAATGGATTATTGCTTTGACTGAGGCATTGAAACACTCCAGCATGGGGTAGACTGAGGCAAGCATAAGAACATAAGAAGAGCCCTGCTGGATCAGGCCAAGGGGCCATCTAGTCCAACTTCCTGTATCTCACAGTGGCCCCACCAGATTCCATCTGGGAGCAGTAGCGTTGTTAGATAGGGGCCCCTGGGGGCCCTGGGCACCACCTTCTGGGGGGCGCCAAAGGGGCGCCAAAAGGTCCAGGGTTTGTTTGTTTGTTTTCGCCCCCTTTTCGCCCTTTCAGTGGCCACACAGCAGCGCCCCCTGGCCGGCAGCTGCTTCATGCACCACTGAAAGGGCAAAAAGGGGCGAAGCAGCTGCCTGGGGGGGGGGGTGATCAGCCGGGGCGCCTACGAGACCAGCTAGACTGGGGAGGCGCCTAGAGAAGTACTTCCTCTTCCTCCGAGTCGCCCGACGAGTAAGTGAGTCGCCCTCTCATCGGAGTAATCGCTGCTTGTTGTTTTAGTTTCGCCGGCCGGCCCCGCATCCGCCCCGGCCGATCACCCCCCCAGGCAGCTGCTTCGCCCCCTTTTCGCCCTTTCAATGGCGCACGAAGCAGCTGCCGCCTGGGGGGCACTGCTGTGTGGCCATTGAAAGGGCGAAAAGGGGACGAAAGGAGTGTAGGCGCCCAGGAGTGTAGTAGAAGGGTGAAAAAGAGGGGGGCGAAAAAACAGGGGGGCGCCAATTCGAGGGTACCCCCCTAGATTTTGAGTGAGCAACACTACTGTCTAGGAGCACACAAGACACCTGTATCCTGTTGCAATTCCCTTGCATCTGACATTCAGAGATAGGCTGCCTCTAAAACCCAGAGGCTGCATATAGTCATCATGACTTGCAACCTGTGATGGATTTTTCCACCATAAATCTGTCCAGTCACCTCCGCCAACAGATTGGCAGTGGCTTCTACGACTGCCCACTCCTGCACCTGCCATCAGCCTCACTCCCCTTCTCATGCTTGGAAAGAAAGAGGGGAAAGAGCAAAAAGGAAGTGTGGAGGACAAGTGAGGAATAACCTAGTCCTAGAGCAACTCCTCAGATGCACTCTAGCCCACTTCCTCTCCCATTCCAGGTTCCTCCTCTTAAAATACAGTGAGCATGGGAGGAGACTAGAGCAGTGCCGGGTAGCAGTGGAGGAGGAGGGCTGCAGCAGTGGGCAGGGGCAGCATTTGGCACCCTGCCTCGGGCACCCAAAGATATTTGGACTGCCTCTGCATTGAAGTGACCTGGTCTTCTGGCCTGTTGAGCCAGTATTGACTCCCATACCATCAGGCGTATAGACCCTCACTCTAACACAGGGATTATTAACCAGGGGTATCCATACCCCTTGGGGGTATGAGAACCAAATGACGGGAGCATCGGACTCGATCTCTGAACAATTTTAAAAAATGTTGTTTAATTAGAATATTAACTATCACCATTATCAATACGAATTGAGGCGTTCTGTTCCTGGCTATCCATATGTACAGTAAAACCAAGCTATTGACATCTTTTAAAGTCATACAGGTACCTAATAGGACTGGTGATGATGATTTCGACAGTCTGGCGAAGGGGGTATGGGGACATATCGGGCAATCCACTGGGGGTCTGTAATCGTAAAAAGGTTAAGAACCCCTGTTCTAGCACAAAGGCACAACTTCAGCCCAGCCCCAAGCAACACTGTAGCAATATACATGTGTAGATTTTCATGGCACATTGCTATGCACAGAGAATGACATTTATGGGTTTTTTCGCCATGTGACCTGGTCAAAAAGCTGATTTCACATGGCAAAAATACCCATAAATGTCAATTCTCTGTGCACTGTAGCAATAGCCATCACTGTTGATGAACCAGCAGTAATTACCCCCTTCCTTACTAAATGTGCCATGCAAAGGTAAATGCTTTGCATTTGTGGAAAGTGAGCGAACAATAGCGTAAGGGTTGTGTGTGGTTGTCCTGTTTCACCCCAATTAGAGCTGTTGCCCAATTAAAGAAGTCTTAGACTGCAATCCTATACACACTTTCCTGGGAGTAAGTTCCATTGAATTCAATGAGACTTACTTCTGAGTAAACAAGCATAGAATTGCGCTGTGAGTTGTTTAGTTTATGAGTTTTACTTGAATAATTAATCAGTTAAATTTGTGTATAGGTGAAAACAACCATTCTGACTTCTTTTGTTTTTAGATTATGCATGCGTTTGCCACAACAAGCATCATTTTAAGAGAGGCATCTTCCCCCCCCCCCGGGTATAAGACACAGAGAGGAAGAATATCTCTTGCCATTTTCATATGTATTAAAAATAGTTACCATTAAAAAAAATGCTGCCTTGTGAATTGGGGGCATATCTTTAATCAATAAAAGCAATTAATTGATTTATTCTGTCCAATCAATGAACTAAACATTGCGGCTCTTCAACTGAATGTAGGACCTGTAAGACATGGCATGTCTCTGTGATGTCTGCTTTGCGATGTCTGTTCCACACATGCAGGACATCACTCAATGTTGTGTTCACCAAGTGATGAATGTGCATGTGTGAGCTTGGATCACAATATATTCCATTGTTCTTAACTGTGTGTCTCTTGACAGTTTCTCTTTTGCCTTTTCCTGTGATGCTGCTCCATGTATATGCAGACATCATACATACATTATTACACATGAATAAATAAATGGCACCTGGTTTCTTGCAGAATCTGATCAGAACCAGCTATTGGAGAAAAACCCATTTAAGATACCTTCAGACATTGATATCTTCTTATTGCGGGACAGACAGAGAGAAAAGGCCAAATTGGTATGTACAAGAGATGCATGAAGAAAATTCTTCCCAGCCCCGATGTGTGGCAAGCCAGTTTGTACTATTGCATTGAATCGTAATGCAAGTTGACTCAAGCTGAGAAATGTCTAAAATGATTCTCTTAACTTGAAGGTGGGGTGAGATGCCAATGAAACAGACGTAAAAAGAAAATAGTTGGAAAAGATGTGCCAGCCATGACAACTAGGAAGCCCCCAAGAGCTTTCTGGTCAAATTCCATTAGCTTTCACAGATGAACCACTTTGATATTTCCACCACCCTGCAGAGGGATAAAGATAATCCAGACCTTAAAAGGAAGTGATCTGACTATGACAAAGGAGTCAGTAGGAAACCCTTTGACGACTAGATCCTCCTCTTCCTTTCTAGTCAAGAATATCTACTTGTGAGTGTGCCAAGCATGGAGCCAATAACGTGTTGTTGAAATAAGTGCTGAACGCAACAGGCTCCACAG
The DNA here is from genome assembly GCA_026170595.1 of Plestiodon gilberti rubricaudatus. NCBI lineage: Eukaryota > Metazoa > Chordata > Lepidosauria > Squamata > Scincidae > Plestiodon > Plestiodon gilberti. The sequence goes on from JANXHW010000002.1 coordinate 224,392,065, forward strand.
TTTTACCATCCCATTTGCAGGTGGAGAAAAATTTAGGTTCATTCAGCTTTGGGGGAGAGCAGTGTGACAAAGGTTTGTGGGGGCGGCTTACTGTTGGTTAGTGGCAACAGCAAGTAATGTTTTTTCTTGTAACTACCATATTTTACCACTGTGCTTCTATGGGCAGAGCGGCAATAGTGCCGGAGCTTGGCTCCAGACAGCTGCTATGTTTTTCCCCCCAGAATCCCTCTTGGAATGATGGTGTATCACAACATAGTGTCATTCCTGGGGGAAAAAATGGCAGCCAGATGGACCCAGGCCACTGGGAAGAGCTCTAGCATTTTCAGCCCTCAGAGAGGCAGTGTAGAATTTTTTATTTTTTATTTAGAAAGCAAAAAGGACATCGCCTACCGCCTCTAACCAGTGGTATGCTGCACCCCCAATTTTTTAAGAATTTTACTTCCAATCTCACAAATTGTCCTGGTTTCACCCCTTCCCCTCAATTCCTTACATAAGAACATAAGAAGAGCCCTGCTGGATCAGGCCAAAGGCCCATCTAGTCCAGCTTCCTGTATCACACAGTGGCCCCACCAGATGCCTCAGGGAGCACAAGACAACAAGATAACCTGTTTCCTGCTGCCGCTCCCCTGCACCTGGCACAGAGAAAAACTACTTCTAAAACCAGGAGGTTGCTTATGGCTTGTAACCTGTGATGGTCTTTTCCTCCATGAATCTGACCAAACCCCTTTTAAAGGCATCTAGGCCAGGTGCCATCACCACATCCTGTGGCAAGGAGTTCCACAGATGAATTACACGCTGGGTAAAGAAATATTTTCTTTTGTCCGTTTTAACTCCACTCAATTTTAATGCATGTCCCCTGGTTCTGGTGTTATGTGAGAGGGAGAAGAATTTCCCTCTATCCACTCTCTCCATCCCATGCATAATTTTATACGTCTCAATCATGTCCCCCCTTCCATACCCCTGAAATGAAAATTATTTTTTGAGAATTTTCAGCTAAGCTCTAGTGACGTCTTTGCCTGTGGAGTAATCGTGGAGGTTCCTGAAAAGTGAGGGGAGCTTGCAGTGTAACTACCGCTTCTTAATACCTGTAGGAGCGAGAACGAAGGAAGACTCTGAAGGTCCATGAGAAGATGACCTGCTCCACTCTGCAGAATGCAAAGCAAACTCGGTTCAAGAGAGAAATTCAAATGGAAGAGGAAGCCGAGGACAGAGAGCTGGCAGCAGAAGCAGAACGACTCAAAGCTCTCCGAGAAAGCATCTCGTGGAAGATCGCAGTCACTAAAGGTGATTGTCATGTTGAAAAGCATCCAGACCCAGAGGCTCAAAGAGGGACCACATCTCAGTGGCAGACCACAGGCCTCCTTGGGGGCATAATGTCCCAGATTTGGTTCTTTGCATCACCAGTTATCCTGAATCTACTTGTGAATGTCACATAGGTCCATACATATTTCACCCCATTAAAAAAAAAAAAAGCAGTCATGGAAGGTTGTAAACTTTAGTGGAGGACCAGGGGGGGAAGTTTGCTTAATGTTTTCCCTTGCAGTTGTGGGAGAAAAGATGTATGTCCTGTATGGGGGGACCGAAGAAATGGCAGAACAGTCATTGGCCATTGTTGCTGGCTGACTCCTAATTGCAGACTCAGCTGGCCCTCTCAATGAATTGATACCGATTTTTTAAATGCTGTAAAAAATATTGTGCACTAACTTCAAGTCCCCACTCTTCTCATCATCGCATTCCCTTGTCTTCTTGATTTCTCTTTAGTCTGCCCAATTATTTTCTCCCTCTTTTTTTTCTCCAGACCAGGTTGTAGAAAGAGAGACAATGCATGACTACATCAATCAGAAACGGCAGATGTTCCTGCTACAAGTAAGTGACTTCAGTTTGGGGGGGGGGGGGGACGGACCTGAATTTGAGCTTCCCGATTAGACCTCTTAATTTTTTTCTGAATGCTTGAATAGCATGTAATGAACCATGGATCACTTCTGATTGCTTCCCCTGCTGTTTTTACTTTACTGCTTCTTGGTCTTTGGTTTGGGATTTTTTTTTGTTTAATTTTTTTGTTGCTAATTGAAAATTACTTATTTTATGTATATGTACATATTTTAACCATTGTGAGCTGCCTTTGGAGCTTTACAGGGGGGGGGGGTGTTTACAAACAGGATATAATGCCCAAGATAAATTAAATATAAAACATTTTGCGGGAGCCCTTGCAAGAAGAAGGAGATCCCATCTGTGCATGCCATGACTTTTTAGGGTTGCAAAAACTTGGTGTGATTCAAATCAAATTGTGGTTGCTATATGAGGCATGATCATCTGTGACACTTTTCCCAAAACAGCACATTTTTGGTGTGTGTGTGCGCGTGTGTGCGCTCTCTCTCTCTCTCTCTCTCTCTCTCTCTCTCTCTCTCACACACACACACACACACACACACACACACACACACACACACACACACTGAGTTAGGTTGGACAAAAGCATCAATTCACCTTTACAGAAGGTATAACAGGCCTCATTGTATAACAGGCATGTTTTTGACAAGTACTGTATGTCTTCTCATCGCTGTAGCTCTGCAGGCTTCATGACTGAGTAGAGATCTCAACCCAAATGCCTCTGGTCCTAATCCAACACCCAGCCACTACACCAGGGGTCAGCAGATTTTAGGCTTTCAGAGCTACTTGTTTTGCCAGAGAGGGTGGCAGTAGCAACCAGCATGAAATGGTGGCTTGACTGGGAAGGTGAAACCAGTTGCAAAATGGCACCGTGTGTGTGTGTGTGTGTGTGTGTGTGTGTGTGTGTGTGTGTGTGTGTGTGTGTGTGTTTTGAATCTAGTGTCCTAGCTGAGGAGGATCCCAGCAAAAAATTCAAACCAGGCAGTGGGGGGGGGGGCAGGCAGCAGATTAGGGAGTGACTTTAGATCACCATTAGATCAATTGTCCCTTTAATTTTGGGACAAAATTTTGGGACCAAAACAAACCATAACAGCATCAGTTAGTAGGCAGCCATGTAAATTCTAGGAACGGCAGGTGTGTGAGACCAGCAATAACCTAGGCTAGAAGGTTAGGCCTGTCTTGCACTTTAATGGAACGAGACTCTCTGATAGAATTGTCCCTGATAGAATTGTAAATAGAATTGGTCTCCTTCTAGGCAAAAGACTTTGCTTGAAGGAAAACACACTTGAATGGTCCTCAGAAGACCTTGGGGTAGGTAGACTGGAGAATAGGAGGTGGTTTGTTCCTGGTCTTGTCACAGATTTCCTGCATGACTTTGAGACATTTGTACAATCCCTTTGCATTGCATTTCTTTCCCTCCCGACGTTACAAGATTTGTTTAAAGGTTCCCAACATTAATGATCACCCAAGTTAGAAATCTTTGCAAACACAGCAGAGCACATCTGCTGTATGAATCAGTGGGTATTGCCTCCCCCCCCCTTTTTTTTTTTGGCTTGAACTTCAGTATGCTGTAACTGTAAAGAAAGACGAGATTCAAAAGCTAGAAAACCTGGCCGCTGAGGAAGAAGCGAAGCTGGAAAGAGCGGAGGAAGACCTAGAGAAGGACGCTGCCATGTTTGACGAGTTCCTGAAGGAGAATGACAGAAACTCTGCTCAAGCCCTAAACATGTAATGTCAGCGGTAGGACTATGTTTAGTCCCGCGTCAGTAGAACTCTCTGCTGGTGGGGGGGATGCAGGGAAGCAATGAGCACATTTCTCTCATAGCTTTACATGAAGTAAGAATTTACTGTAAGGTGGTAGAGTTCTGAGGCAGTAGAATGAGGCTGTACCGCTTCAGACTAAAAGTGGGGAGGGATACAACTCTGAACACTCCTCCTTGCAAGTAGAAAATTAGCACAGCAGGGCGTGGACTGTGCTAGAAGTTTTTCCCCCTGATGTAGGTATTGGGGCTTTATTTGGATTTTTGGAACAAAGGATATGTGTTCCTTTCTTATTTCTTGTTTTTGAACAAATAGTGGGGAGTTTACGGTGTTGTTTATTTTTTAATGTGGGAAGAATACTCCTGAAACAAGATGGCAGGTTCTGGACTTTATAGGATCACACTGAGGTGTATGTATGTTGCATAGGAATGAAAGTTAAAACGTGGTTTTAAAAAGCTGGAGCTACCTAACCGATCTCCAGTCCAGTCAGTAAGATACACGAATTCATGTCCCACATATTCTCCATCCCAATGCCCACCCAATGCTGTCATGCCAAAAAGTTCTGGTTGGAGAAGATTGAGGAGCAGTAACATAACAGAGCCAGGAAGGAGTTCATATCTCCCCTAGGAACCGCTGTGGCCTTTTCAGGGAGGCACACCTCATACTTGGGACATCCCCATGTCTTGATCCCTTAGTCAATGGCTTATCTCCTGCTGCTTCTGTAGAAACACTGAACTTGCTCTCATATTGAATCACCCATTTTTATGTCTCCTTCTGTAGTGCTGAAAGAGAAACCAGAGCCAAACTGGATAAAATAATTGAGATCCGAGAACTGACAGCACAAATGATGAATATCCAAAGGTAGTAATTACTCAGAGAATATTGTAACTGAAGATTGAATTCACATTTTAGGATTTGTGTCGTCGTCCTCCCCCCCCCAAAACACACACACACACACACACACACACACACACACACACACACACACACACACACACACACACACACACACACACAGAGGATATCCTGGGATGTTGCACTTGCAGAAGAGGGGCATTGCCACAGTTCTGCGGCCTATCCCCACTCCTATCACCTTGCCAGTGAGATGTTCCGATGCCAGAGCAGTTTTGCTTTCATGTCTTCCCACCTGTGTGAGATCAGGTGACTGCTAAGTGGTGGGAGTGGCACACGCCAAGCCAAGCCACCCAAAAGTTTGTTGGTTCAGATGTAATAGCAAAGCCAGTTTTCCCAAACTGTGGTTTGGAAGCCATCTTCAAGCTGCAATTTTCAGATTCTGGTTTGGCAGCTGCTTGCAATAGTGGCCTGTTGAATGGTGCCAGTCCTAGAGATGGGTGAGTTTCCCCCTCCAGTTGAACCCAGCATCAGAAATGATCCAATTCCTCCCTCCCTAAAATAGGGAAGAAAGTGGGTCATTTTCCAAGCCAGTCTCAGGCTCAGAAATTTATGTATTTTAATGTTTACACTGTTTTTAATGTGATTTTATGCTTTGTAAGCTGCTTTGAGTGCCCTTTGGGGAAATGGGGGGAAAACGTGGGGTATAACCTGGACTCGGAGAGCTAATCTACAAGAAGCGTCTTAGGCCCCGCCAGAAGGCCTCTAAGGAGGGAGCAGTTTGTAAACTGAGAGGGAGGGAGCTCCATAAGGTTAGCGCCACTGGCGTCACTGCAGGGGGGGGGGGCAGAGCTCTAAGTTCCTCCGTGATCCGAGCCTTCGTTACACGGAGGAACGAAGCGCCCCGCCCCCGCGCCTTCCGAACCCCGCGCCTTCCGAAGCAGGAAGCGCGTTGTTTTCACTGCTTTGACTGGTTCGGAAGGCGCGGGGGCGGGGTGCTTCGTTCCTCCGTGTAATGAAGGCTCGGATCACGGAGGAACTTAGAGCTCTGCTCTAAGACCTTATGGTTAGCGCCACCACTGAGAAGTCCCTATTTCTTGCCACCGCCCCTCCCACCTCCATAGGTGATGGCACCTGTAAAAGGGCCTTCTTCAATGACCGAAGGGGACGAGCCGGATTCTACAGAAGGCGGTGGTCTTTCAATGGCCTTCCCACCAACCAACCTCCTCTACCTCAAAACACAGTCCATCTGTCCCTACCATTTGCTTACTGATCTGATGGTAACAGGAGTAGCAGCAGCAAGAAGGGAATTATTTTCCTTCCTCAGAGAAGAAAGTAGGGCAGCAAGTGGAGGGGTGTGTGTGTGTGTGTGTGTGTGTGTGTGTGTGTGTGTGTGTGTGTGTGTGTGTGTGTGTGTGTTTTCTTCATTCTCCCCTTTTGTCATCCTGCCAGCAGCACTCCAGGAGTTAAGGCACTGTGACCCTTCAGACATGTAGTCTGTCTCCACTGGCAGTAGCCCTTGGGAAGACTACAAGTCCCAACATCCACTGCACATTTCCTACTGGTGTGTGCTCCCCAGTCAGGGCAACAAAGGGGAGAAGGGGGGGGAGGCCCACTGCCCATGCACCACCACTACTTTGCACAGTGTGGGAAAGAGGGAAACTCTTCCCTCTCCCTGTGCACCACGGCTTCTGTTGCAGCCAGAGCCAGACCAGTAAGGAGGGTGGGGGCCTGGCTGGAAGAGAGTGATGTGGTGTTGGGAGAGAAGAGAGAGGTACCAGTTAAGGTTTTTGATCTTGGGCTCAGAGAAGAACTTCAGGGGCTTGAAAAATTCTCCATTCCTTCCAGCCAATCTCTTCTGATGAACCCCCAAAGTTCTTCTCCAGTCTGAGTTTGGAGACGTTCACCAGCATCTCTCATCCGCTCATGACAAACATCATGAGTTTGGCTTTGCAAGCCATGATTTTGTATTGAGTTTGAACCATCCTTATGACTTTCTCAGTCCTCCGAAAACCTGCATTGAACCAATAGTGGCTGCCTGATGTTTAAAGGAAAGTTTGATCTCCCCATATTTAGCCATGGTGGGCCATGGAAGATCCTGTCCTAGCCATTACACAAGTTTTCCAGTTGGGCATGTAATAGTGTGATGTAACAATATTCTGCTGGTGGAGACAAGTTAGCAGCTATTGGCCTGCAACAGCTTTGTGGCTGTGCCTCTTCCAAGACAGCGGACAAGGGAGCTGCAGCGGAGACAGCTATTTCTCTGCTTAGAGCTTCGATTCCAAAGCTAAAAATGGATCTGTTCCCTAGGAAGAGGGTCTCTATGTAACTTGTTTGCCTCCTCCAACCTAGTGAGATAGCCAGATTCGAGGACACTTTGCATGAGTATATGGTATTCAAGGACTTTCTCTACCAGCTCTCCCCAAAAGAGTGGCGTGACACTTATGAAAAAAAGCGGTTAAAGGAAAGAATAGTCAAAATTGCTGTTGAACATAGAGAGGAAAAACTTTCAGCAGGATCATCCGGCACAAACAAAGGTAAGAGTTCTTAGCTGAAGCGTGTCTGCTATTTGCACACATGAGCACACCACGTTCACACACTGACTGGTTTGGAGAGGTACACTGCTTTGAAAACTGGAGGCTCCATTTAGCTGTCATGGCTAATAGTCAATGGCAGATATATTCTCCATGAATGTATCTTACCTCTTCTGGAGTCATTTAAGTTCGTGGCCATCGTCACATTTTGTGGCAGGGAATACCATATACAGGATTAAATTCTGAACTGTGTAGAGATATCCAGGATGGTTTCCCCTCCCCATGACTGGAAACATCCCAGATAACGTCCCTGGGGGTGGGCTGCAGGCTTGTCCTGGCACAGAGGAGACGGCAGAGGGGGCTCCAGCCCCGAACAGCCCTCCTTCAGTGAAGAGACCTGCACCACCGCGACATCCAGCAGCACTGAAGCAAGTAGCAGTGCCACGATGATGGGGGGACACAGGGGCATTGGGGCTGGCCAGGTTGGGCAAGGTTCAAGGGCCCACTGGCCTACTGAAGAGCTGACTCTTTGAACCTCTCAGTACTGGTGGCAGGAGTGTTTCATGAGCTGGCCAAGATAGGTGCGCTATAAGGGATGCTCCCATTGGCTCTTGAGACTCAATTCCTCTTTCTCCCACCCTCCACATTGGCCAGTGGGATTTTGCCCCAAATTTCTGCAAGGACACAGGGGATTTTAGGAGAAAGCTCATTGGCCAGTGAGGAAGGTGGGAGGACTTGCTGTTGCCACTGAGGGACTTGGCAGCGGTGGCAACCCCTCTTCTTCCTATCCTCTATTCCCACTGGCAAATGGGGTGGGATGCAGCAGAAGCTGCTCTTCCCAGAGTGGGGGGAGGAGGAGCCATTGCTGCATATTTCTCTCCTATTTGCCAGTGGGGAAGGTGGGAGGATCCTCTGCTCACTGCTGCTACACCACCACCAACAACAACAACAACAATAAGCTGCGAAATTTAGGGCAGGTTTTCCCTGAACCTCCACCACCGCAGCAACAGGTGAGAATCCTTCTGAGAGGCCAGCCAGTTCCTGCAAGTTTATGCTTTTGAGCACAGTCCTATGTATGTCTACTCAGAAGTACGTCCCATTACTTCTCACTCATAAGTTCAATGAGGCTCATTCACAGGAAGGTGTGCATAGGATTGCAGCCTTCCTCTCACAAGATTTATGGGCTGTCAAGCCTCCATATAGCAGGGAGGAAGTGCTAAGGAAGAGATGTTGGGAGATAGCTGGTGGTCCAGATTCCCAGTGAGGAGCTGATAATGGGGAACAACTCTTATAGGGGAGGAGGAACGAGTTAGCTGTGAACCCACTCCCATACGAGAAGGGGGCACGGGTGGGATAGGCTTACTCCAGCTGGCAGTTCAGGAGGATGGAGCTTTGCAGAAGAAATACTTCCTTTTGTCTGTCCTGAATCTGTTAATAATCCGCTTCATGGGGTAACCCTGAATTCTAGTGTTTTGAAGGAGAAAAAGGGTCGAGGACTCTCTGGAGAAGACTCTGATGCTGGGAAAGATTGAAGGCAAAAGGAGAAGGGGAAGGCAAAGGATGAGATGGTTAGACAGCATCACCGATGCAACGAACATGAAAATGAGCGAACTCAGGAAGATAGTGGAGGACAGGAAGGCCTGGCAGGATGTGGTTCATGGGATCACGAAGGGTCGGACACGACTTAACGACTGAACAACAACCACCTTCACATGAAGCATCAAACATGTGTCCCTAGTCACCTTTTTCCTAAATAAAATGCCTCAAATGATCTATCTGCATATTTGAAATAATTTTTCTCTTCTTGTGCTCAGTTGTGGATGCCCGAGACAAGCAAAGACGTAGAATGTCGAACATACCAAAGCATTTCAGTTTTCAACGGTCTTCAACAGAATTGAATATCTCCAGGGGTTCGAGCCAAACTCTTCAGAGAAGGGAGTCTGTCAGAACAAGCCGAACCTCTTCTAGGCAGAACCTCAGGTCCCAGCAAAGCAGAAAACCGTAAGTACAAAAATGAGGAGCAAAACCCAACAACATTGTGTAACCATCAGTCACACAGATCTATAATAAAAGTACATGTTATTGGGCCATTGAAATGATGACTTGCCCTTTGATTCTCTTAAATTAGAAGAAATTAAAGCAAGCAAAGTCTGTAGAATGGACAGTGAAACTGAGCAAACGTGACTCACATTCAGGCTCTATCCATACTACACATTTGTACCCATTTATTTTACATCGCTTTACAACTGCTGTGGAATCCCCAAAAGGATCCTGGGAATTGTAGTTTGATCAGTTGCTGGGAACAGTGACTCTAGCTGCAATCCTATGCACGCTTACATGTGAGTAAGTTCCATTGGACTCAATGGGGCTTCCTTCTGAGTAGACATGCCTAGGATTGCACTGCCTGTTAAAGAGCTGTAGATGGGGCATCCTCTACTCAGGACTAGTTTTTAGGATTCCCTAGGAAAGAGGGAGTGGCTATTAAAGAGAGCCAGGATGGTGTAGTAGTTTGGGAGTTTGACTTATTGCTGGAAGATCTAGGTTCAAATCCCCGCTTAGCTACGAAGCTTCCTGGGTGACCTTGGGCCAGTCACTATCTCTCAGCCTTACCTACCTCACAGGGTTGTTGTGAGGACAAAAGGAGGGGAGGAACCCTGAGCTCCTTGGAGGAAGGACGGTCTAAACATGTGAAAAATAAATATTAAACCAATTCAAATCTCAGTATGGCCATGCCCTTAGTCTCCTAAAGTTTAGTTATATACACATCCACCAGAGTTTATCAACTGAAGAGTCTATAGCTATTAGGACAGGGTGTGTTTCACACAGCAGCTAAAGAATTTCATTCAAATACAAATGTTGCATGTGACACAGAATCTGGATGCCTGAGAATCTCAGCTTAGTTCATTGGTTGAGGTTCCCTTACATTTAGCAGGAGGAGAGCAGTTGTCCCTCTTCACTACAGCATAGCTTCTTTTCCAGGGGCTCTTTGCTGGTGTTTTTGTTACATCTTGTTTTACACTGTGACACCACCACCCTGGACAGTTTTTATTTTCACCCCCTTCCTTTATGTCCATATCATTAGTGAGTGTGCCAAAGGTCTTTGTATCTGAGTTCCAGCACTTCTCTTCAAAAACCAAACACTAGGACAGCTGCTGTATCTTCAGAAACAAGTTTCAGAAACACGGGTTTCTGTGTGTGTATTTGTTTAAGAAAGAATCCTAAGAATGAGTTAAACAGTGCTTGTTTGCATGTTGGTGGTGCTGTGTTCCTCTTTGTTGCTAAAGCCTCTCTCAGAAATCGAGAACTGCCCAGTGATCTTTCCTTGGTTTTAGTTCTGTTCTTTTCCAGTTAACCGTCCATATATGTTTTCGAACTTCGCAACCAGCGTTTTTTTTGGCATACTTTACTAATTTTGAAGGAGACATTTGGAATAAAAGCAGGAAATGTTGCAAGGCAGAAGGATCCATACTACAAAATGTTGGTGTTTGGCAGGCAAAGTAACACCCTGCACAACAAACTCCTGCTTTTTAAAAGCAAGGCGGCAGGAGAAGAGAGGAGGCGGACAGAGAGTAGCTTCCAACACTAACCCTGTAATGCAATCTAGCATTATTACCTACATATTCTAGGTTGGGTAGGGAGGGGAATTACACAGTATTTTGTTTGCATTGTGCGTTTTCAACTCTTATTGCCTTGCCACAAGTCCTTGGGAGAGGCTGGACTAGAAATAGAACAGGCAGTGTAATCCTAGGCGTTCTACTCAGGAGTTAGTCCCAGTGAGCTCAATGGGACTTACTCTCATGTAAGTGTGCATAGGATTGCAGCCTAATGGGCCAATGCTATCAGCCAGTAGTGCCGGGTACACCAGTGCTACGAGGACCCCACCATTGCTGCAGGCCCTCTGCCGGTCTGCACTGCACTGCTACAATTTCAGCAGCTGGAAAGCTACACGCCACCAGCAGCATGGTACAGACCAGTGGGGTGCTTCCAGCAGAGGGGCAAATCGGGGAGGGAATCGGAGCAGTTCACAGTGGAGATGGCGGCCACCATATCCTGAACACCCGTACAAGGTCGGACACGCCCCCAGCAGGCTCCTCGAGCTACACCATCAAAAGAGTTGGCGTACCTTTGAGGAATCCCATTGGGGACTTTCCACAGCCTACACTCAGGTAAGGCTTCCCTCTCTTTCTCGCCAGGCCTCTTCCTAAGGATGGCACATTGGATGCAGTGGCCAGTGCGCCGGTGGCCCTGCATCCCTCGCACTGGCCCAGGATAGGATTGATCATAAATCAACTAATATGACATTATCCACTTTGTACAACGTACATCATCACTTTCTGCCGGCATCTAACCTCAGACTAACCCCTGCAGGAGCCTTGCCGTTGTTGGGTCAGAAGAAAAAGTAACCCCAGAAATATCTGATGAGGATGACGATGAGGTTAGGAACTTTGAATCAAATATCTTTAGTTTATTAATGTTTTACTGAATTGTGTCCTGTTTTCTTGACTGATTGATTTAAAAGACGTTATAACTCACTTTTCAAAAAGAATTCTCAAAGTGGGATATAGAGTTAAAAATACTGCACAAAGAAATAAAATACAGTCGTACCAGAAACAGAGGGACAGGTTAAAAAAGCAGGCAGAAATTTAAAATATTGTAAAACAAACAAATTTGTCTAAGCAAAATCCTATGCAAGTCTACTTAGCAGTATCACTGTGTTCAGTGGAGCTCCCTTGCTCCCTGCTAAGTCTGCGTAGAATTGCAGTTTAAATGAAAACAGGCTTAACTACCTTCTTAAAAGCTCCATTTTTGCCACTCTGTTGGATGCCACATGAGTGTGCTGTTCGGCACTTGTAATTACAATCCAGCAGGAGAAGAACAAACTAATGAGTTTTGACCAGTGTTGCCCCAAGGCAAAAGTACACTACTTAGAGCGCAATCCTGAGGATTGCGACGGTGACGGAACGAGCGTTCCGTTGCTGGAAGACATCGTGAATGTGCCATAAAGCACGTTCACGACGACTCGGGAGCAAGGGAGGCCGGTGCAGAGGAGAGTTGGGATCCGGTGGGCGCAGGGGCGGTTCGGCGGGCGAGGGAGGGGGGCCCTTGACCTAGCCGGCCTGGGAGGGGGCGGGGGATGGCCTGGGCCATATCCCGGTCCCCGCCGGGCCAGCTAGGCCGTTACACAGCCTCCTCTACTTCCGCCAGTTATTTAGCTGGCGGAAATCCGAGGAGGCCTATCGGGCCGGCTTGGATTTACACCCCTCCGGCCCTGCGGCAGAACAGCTGCCGGGGCTCAGGATCCGGCAGGCGGCCCTGGGCCGCCGGCCGCATCCTTACACAGGATTGCGCTGCCAGTCTTTTCTGGCATTTGGTGTAATTATATATTTTGGTCATCAGATTAAAATTGACCTAGCCGGCCTGGGAACGAGCAGGGATGACCTCGGCCCCATTACACGGCCTCCTCTACTTCCACCAGTTATTTAGCTGGCGGAAATCTGAGGAGTCCTATCGGGCCGGCTTGGATTTACACCCCTCCGGCCCTGCGGCAGAACAGCTGCCGGGGCTCAGGGTCCGGCGGGCGGCCCTGGGCCGCCGGCCACATCCTTACACAGGATTGCGCTGCCAGTCTTTTCTGGCATTTGGTGTAATTATATATTTTGGTCATCAGATTAAAATTGGAATTAATTTTCTCCATGAAGAGAAAATAAACTATGCAAAAACAAAAGCTGGAAAATATCAATCTCTGTTAGATTAGTCCTGTCTGGCAAAATGAAATTGACAACATTGTTTTTTAATCCACCCATTTACATTTCCTACAACCAAAGGGGGAGAGTGGCCAGCAGTGCCAGGACTTGGTTGGTGGGGGTCCTGGGGCAAAGCCGGGCACCAGACCCCCCCTGGTACCCCCCACCCAATCTCTGATGATGTATTGGGTGATATTGTTGCTACCAGAATTGAGTGAGCGTTTGGGGGTCAGTCCTGCTGGGTGGCCCTCAGATGGGCAGGGATCCTTGGCCGGTGCCCAACCTGATACCGCCCCGGTGGTTAGGTCAAGATCAATGAGCCAAGCCATCCATGAACAAAGGAAAAGGCAAAACTCAGGCTGGTGCAAGGAAGTAGTGATTTATTCCATGAAAAATGTAAATGTTATAAGCAATGGGGAAATGGGGTTCATAGGCAAAAGGAAACCACTGAGGCAGCATGAAATGTCAACTTAGTCTACCAGTAAGTGGGTTAAGCCGCTGAACCATGAGCTGTCGATCGAAAGGTCGGCAGTTCGAATCCGCGACAGGGTGAGCTCTCGTTGCTTGGCCAGCTCCTGCCAACCTAGCAGTTCCAAAGCATGTCAATGCGAGTAGATAAATAGGTACCGCTTGCGGGAAGGTAAACAGCGCTCCGTGTTCCAGCCGCATGCTATGCGCTGCGGCAAGGAGAGTCATGCCGTCCACATGACCACAGAGGTGTCTTCGGACAACGCTGGCTCTTCGGCTTTGAAATGGGGATGAGTACCACACCCTAGAGTCGGACATGACTGGACTTAATTGTCAGGGGTCACCTTTACCTTTTAAGTAAAATCTGCCATACGCTTTAAGTAAGTTGCATAAAAAAAATACGATAAGCAGACTTGTCACATTAGTACATTAGAATGTGCAAGTGCATTTCTGGAGTGGGGGAAACAGATACTGAAGGGACGAAGCACTTCTGCTTCCGGCCTTTTACGTTCTCCAATGACAAGAGATTTGTACACCTTCCTTTGCAGGAACCTGAGTTATACTTTACAGATCCACAGCAACTGCTGAATATTTTCACTGAGTTAGAGGAACAGAACTTATCTCTAATTCAGAATTCTCAGGAGACAGAAGAAACTCTCGATGAGCTTCGGCATACTCTGAGCACTACGCGTGCTAAAATGTAAGCGAGGGGAGAGCGCTGCCTGCAGCAAACCACTAAAGTATGTGGGAGGTCCTGTTTCTTCTCAAACTCTGCAGTCAGCTGGTGCCAAACACTTGCATTGCCAGTATTGTACCAAACTCATGAATGAGGTTATAGCTTTACAGCACAGTCCTGCCTATCTTAGACGGGCCTAAGGAGTTGTAAACGTGCCATAAAGCACATTTGTGGCTCTTTTTGTGTAAGTGGCGCCGGCGCAGAGGCCGGTGCCGCTCACTCCGCTGCCATCCTGGACCCGTGCCGGCCGACGCAGGTGAGTGCTGCACAGGTTGTTGCAGGGGCATCAGGAAGGTGGACAGGGGTGGCAAGGGGGCCATTGGCTGGCCTGGGCTGGGAGGGGGCAGGAATATCGCCGCTGGGTTGCGGCGATATCCTGAGCCCCGACCCAGCCCGGGCTGACTTTACATGGTGTCCCCGGATGCGCACCAGCTCCAGAGCTGGCGTGCTTCCGAGGAGACCCATTGGAGTCTTACACAAGGGGAAGGGGACAAATATTCCCTTCCCCCAAGGTGATCCCGGGTCCACCAGTGCAACTCGCAATCGACCTAGGATGCAGCGGCTGGATGGAAGCTGAATCTATCTTGGACCACTTAAGTGAAGTTTCGTATGACAAAATGTGACTTAAAACTGATCATGTCAAATCCTTTCCTTAAAAACACATTCTTCCATTTCTTGTTGGCCAGGGACCGTGAAATAGAGCAGTTGAAGTCGCTTGCTGTCACTCTCCAAACCAACATTGTCAAAGAGGAGGAGACAGCGGCAGACCTAGAACTCAAAGCACGTGTCTTTTCCTTTGGAGAGTACAAAGCAGAAGTTCAGGTATGCATGACAGCCAAGTCACCGTGTAAGCAACATTGGCCAGGAGAAGAATTGATGATACACAGCTTATTGACGCATCCCTGCTTATTGCTTCTAATGGAAAGGTGACATCCTTTCCCCAGAAAAAAAATTGCAAATGAAAGTAGGAGGCTGCCTGACAGAGTCAGACCATTAATTGGTCTAAGCTACTACCATCTACTCTGACTGGCAGTGGTTCCCCACGGTCTCATATCGCTACCCCACATTTTTTAAAAATTGGAGATAACGTGGAATTGAAACCAACATCTTCTGCATGCAGACTGTGTGCTCTATTTAAGGCTAAGCTACACATTCTTGAGTGAACACTTTTGATTCGCAATTTTTTTTTTTTGAGTGGAGGCACCAAAAGGCAGGACAAAACTGTCTTATCTTTTTGTCATTTTTCACCACCACCACCAGTTTTGCAAAAGCTCCCCTCTTTTTTTTTTTTCTGAGAAGCCCCCTTGAAACTAAGTTGCATCATCATGTAGTGTTATGAGGGGGTCCTCTGGGTGAAAAACATAGCAGTCTCCAGCCAGTAAAGCACCAAACAGAGCACTTGTCTTACCACCAGAAAGCCTGCCATTTTGCTATCTCCCCCTCCTGCAATTTGCCTCCTACAAATGGAACAGTACAATTGGGAGAGACGTAGCAGGTCCGTCATAATCCCTAGCTCTGCTAGTGAGCATGGCCCCTCCCCAAGTGTTTCTCAAATATGACTGTGAACATGAGTGCAAAAAAAAAAGGCATCACTACTCCAACATTGGTGCTCAGAGACTACTGTTGGCTCTTTCCTGCAGGATAAAATGTTGGTGAGCTTGCATCGAAAGGTGCTGGAAGTCTATCGACGATGCATTGGAGAAAATGAGGCAAACCTTGGAACCCTGCAGATGCTAACTGTTATAGAACACCAATTAGATGACTTGTTAGAGTGTCTCGAGAGGGTAGCCCCAGCCAAGATAGAACAAGCTGAGAAAGCCAAAGAGAAAGAACGAAGGATAAGGTAAGAGAGAAATCCTATTCAGAAAGGTTTATTGCCTCCAGGTTGAGTGAGAACTGGTAAAGCTGTGCAGAAGGTTGAATGATGATGTGGAATTATGGAATTCCCTCCTGTTTGATTTGAGAACTGCCTGCTCCATGGAGGTGTTCCGGCATGGGTTTGAAAGCCTTTCTTTTTCGTTTGGTTATTTCTACCTTGCTACTTAAAAAAAAACAAAAAACTGTTTGCTGTATATTACCCGTATTGTCCCGAGTATAAGACGCACCTGATTATAAGACGCACCCTTAACGTTTGGTGCTATTAAAAAAAATTAATTAAATCACTGCCATTAAATTGCAACAGCCTGATTATAAGATGCACCCCTAGTTTAAAAACTTAAATTAGGAGAAAAAAGTGAGTCTTATACTCAGACCAATACAGTACTTGTGTTTTAACATTTTGGTTGCCATTTTATTTTACTACTTTTTATTTTTTTTATCGATAATGCTGTGTACTGTTTTATTTATTGCTGCTTTTATAGATGCTGTTCTTATGTTTAGTTATATTGTTCTATTTTATTGTTTATTGTGTATATTTTATGCTGGTTGCCTGAGGTGCCCACATTAGTGGTGGTGGGGGGGGAAGGCAAGATAAAAATATTATAAGTAAATAAATGATAACACAAGTTGTTGGATTACAGGCTGGATGAGACTGGTGCACCAACACAGCTGCAGCTTGGACTGAAGTGAAAAAAGACAGACAGCCCAATCCTGTCTAATGTTACGCCCTGCGATGCAGGGAGGCCAGTGCAGCCACTGCTACATCCAGCGTGCAAAAAGGCGGCCGGGAGGTGACCTTGGGGGAAGGGAACATTGGTTACCTTACCCCAGGTAAAGCACCAGTCGCCCCAATGGGACTACTCAAATGTGTGCCAGCTATTTTGCTGGTGCACAGTCAAGCAGGCTGTGTAACGGGGATAGGATTTTAGCAAACCCGCCACTGCCGATCCCTTCCCAGGCCTGGCTGACTAGTCCCCCCCCTCCTGGAACGCCCTGTTCCGCCGTCCCCCCACTGCCCGGTGGGGAACTTACCTTCCCCGGCAGGTGCTCCACTGGATTTGTCCTGTACGGTCTACTCATCGGGTGCGGCAAGCGTGCTTTACGGCACATTTACGACACCCTAGACCAGTGGAGCAGCGCTCCATTTGTCTAAAATGTAGACTGGATTGTGCCGTTAAGACTGCAATCCTATGCACACTTCCCTGGGAGCAAGCTCTTTTGAAGACAATGGGACTTTCTTCCGAATAGTCAAGCATAGGATTGTGCTCTAAGACTGTAATTATAAGAATGTTTACTCAGAAGTCTCATTACATTTAGTGGGGCTTACTCTCTTGTGACTGTTTAGGACTGCAGCCTAAGAGATGGCTATCAACTTCTACTGCGTGGCTTGATTCTAGTTGTCTTCAACAGCTCGTGAGTGGCATCTATGCCAGTCCTACTGCCAGGCACTCATTTTAATTCAAATTACAGTATTAATTACAGGAATGCAATGAAAATGTTTTGCAACTCAAGTAATAAAAGTACTTGCTGTGCACCATCATTTTAACTCATTTTTCAAAGGGCAAGTTACCATAGAAGCTCAGCATGACCTGATAAACTCTCAACAGCCCCTGTTCAGTCCCCATGGATGAGAGAATGTGTGTGTGTCAAGATCTCTCAGCCAGAATCCAAACCACTCTGTGAGCGCAATCCTATCCAGCTCCTCCACCGGTGCAACCAGTGGAAGAGAGGAAAGAGGATTTAAACCTCCTTTGAATTCCCTTTTAGAGGGGATTTGGATCCCCTTTCCTTTCCAGAGCCTCCAGTTCTCGCTGCACCGGTGGAGGAGCAGGATAGGATTGCACTGTGCATCTTGTTTCACAAATGCTCAGGAATATTTTAGCTTCCCGCCTTCTGGGAGCAGAAAGGTGGCCCTTCAGGGCAGTATCACATGAAGCCAAAAAAAAAAAAAAAAGGCCGCCAGAAGGAAAAATTGGGCACTTCTTCATGTGCACAAAGAAATCAGCCTCTCTGGATCCCAGACTTTGTGTTACTTTCTTCAATTTATATCAAACAAATTTGGCCCATATGGTTCACCGTGCTAATCTGTGTCGTTTTACTTTAACAGGCTGAGAGAAGAAAAGATAAGGCAGCAGAGGCTACTGCAGGAAGAAAGGTTGCAACGGGCACTGGCAAGGGCACAAGCTGATGTTAAGAAAAAGGTAAAACCAGAAACCCCTGCTATTTTGTACTTATTGCCCTCTTGGTTTCAGATGATTGCCTGAGTGCTTCTGTTCAGAGGTGTTCTGTAGCTTTAGTTGGAAGTGAACTAGGACTATAAACAAAGACTGACTCAATAAATTGTCTCCAGTTAAGAACATAAGAACATAAGAAGAGCCCTGCTGGATCAGGCCAAAAGCCCATCTAGTCCAGCTTCCTGTGTCACACAGTGGCCCCACCAGATGCCTCAGGGAGCACACGAGACAAGATACCTGTGTCCAGTCGCCACTCCCTTGCACCTGGCACAGAGAAAACCCACAAAAAAAAAAAAAAACAGGAGGTTGCTTATGGCTTGTAACCTGTGATGGTCTTTTCCTCCATGAATTTGTCCAAACCCCTTTTAAAGGCATCTAGGCTAGGTGCCATCACCACAACCTGTGGCAAGGAGTTCCACAGATGAATCACACGCTGGGTAAAGAAATATTTTCTTTTGTCTGTTCTAACTCTCCCTCCACTCAATTTTAGTGCGTGTCCCCTGGTTCTGGTGTTGTGCGAGAGGGAGAAGAATTTCCCTCTATCCACTCTCTCCATCCCATGCATAATTTTATAAGTCTCAATCATGTCCCCCCTCAGGCGCCTTTTTTCTAGGCTGAAAAGCCCCAGACGCTGTAGCCTTTCCTCGTAAGGGAGGTGCTCCAGCCCACAAATCATTCTGGTCGCTCTTTTCTGCACCTTTTCCAATTCAACTATATCCTTTTTGAGGTATGGTGACCAGAACTGGACACAATACTCCAGATGTGGCCTTACCATCGATTTGTACAAAGGCATAATGATATTGGCCGTTTTATTCTCAATCCCCTTTTTAATGATCCCGAGCATGGAATTGGCCTTCTTCACAGCCGCCGCACACTGGGTCGACACTTTCATCGACCTGTCCACCAGCACCCCAAGATCTCTCTCTTGATCCGTCACAGACAACTCAGAACCCATTAGCGTATATGTGAAATTTTGGTTTCTTGCCCCAATGTGCATCACTTTGCACTTACTTACATTGAAGCGCATCTGCCATTTTGCTGCCCATTCTCCCAGTTTGGAGAGATCCTTCTGGAGCTCTTCACAATCCCTGCTGGTCTTTACCACCCGGAAAAGTTTAGTGTCATCCGCAAACTTGGCCACCTCACTGCCTATCCCCAACTCCAGGTCATTTATGAATAAGTTGAAAAGCACCGGTCCCAAGACCGATCCTTGGGGTACACCGCTTTTCACCTCTCGCCATTGTGAAAATTGCCCATTGACTCCCACTCGCTGTTTCCTGGTCTTCAACCAGTTCCTAATCCACAAGAGGACCTGCCCTCTTATTCCCTGACTGTGGAGTTTTCGCAGGAGCCTTTCATGAGGGACCGTGTCAAACGCCTTCTGAAAATCCAGATATATAATATCCACGGGTTCGCTCGCATCCTTTTTTAAAGATTGGCGTGACATTAGCTATCCTCCAATCCTCTGGCACAGTGGCCGTTTTAAGGGACAAGTTGCATATTTGGGTCAAGAGGTCAGCAACTTCATTCTTGAGTTCCTTCAGAACTCTTGGGTGGATGCCATCCGGGCCTGGTGATTTATTGATCTTTATTTTGTCAATTAAGTCTGAGACATCTTCTCTTTTAACCTCTATTTGACTTAATTCTTTAGTCAGGGGAGACCGTTCTGGCAGCGGTATTTGCCCGAGGTCTTCTGCCGTGAAGACAGATGCAAAGAACTCATTTAATTTCTCTGCAGTCTCCAAGTCCCCTTTTATCACCCCTTTCTCTCCCTCACCATCCAGCGGACCCACCGTTTCCCTGGCAGGTTTCCTGCTTCTAACATATTTGAAGAAGCTTTTATTATTCCCTTTTATGTTGCCTGCCATACGTTCCTCAAAGTCTTTCTTGGCCTCCCGTATCATCTTTTTACATTTCTTTTGCCACAGTTTGTGCTCCTGTTTATTTTCCTCATTAGGGCAAGACTTCCATTTACGGAAGGAAGCTTCCTTGCCTTTTATAGCCTCCTTAACTGTGCTTGTTAGCCATGCCGGCATCCTCCTGGACTTGGTCGAGCCCTTCCTCCTTTGTGGGATACACTCCCGCTGGGCCTCTATGACTGTTGTTTTAAACAGCCTCCATGCACTCTGGAGCGATTGGACTCTTTTTACCTTCCCTTTCAGCTTTTTCTTAACTAGTCTTCTCATTTTGGGGAAGTCTGCCCTTCGGAAGTCAAGGGTTTTCGTGTCAGATTTGCTCGGCACTCTCCCTCCGACATGCATGGCGAAACAGATCGCAGCATGGTCACTGTTCCCCAACGGTTCGGTAACATTTACCTCCCTGACCAGATCTTGAGTGCCACACAATATCAAGTCCAGAGTCACCTGTCCTCTGGTCGGTTCCGTGACAAGTTGTGAATTCGGCTTAAGAGCAAGGGATTTGTAGCACTGTGTGCTACAAGAATAACTTATTGATGGGTAGTTTACTTGTTGTAACAAGCAGTGAAAGGTTGGCAGAAGTACATATGCTCTTTCTATGGTCCACTATCACACCTACTAGTGACAGAAGAAGCTGATCTAAGGCACAATCAATTGAGAGGTCAAGTAAAAGAAAACAGAAACTTTATCTGTTAAGATTTAAGGAGAGACGTTTCACTGTTGGGAGCAAACTGAAAAGATATTTGCTCTGACTTCTAAAACGACCAGCCTCCAAGTTGTTTGTGAAATACAGTGATTATAGCTAATTACCATAGTGCTGTCTTACCTTTAGGTTGCTAGGGCAGACTTAAAATTAACTGCTTAGAGCAATAGGATATTTTAACCTGATGCTTGGTGTGCAGAACTTCCAACTGGGAAATTCTTCCGATGTATGTGAATGACTTGCAAGAACATTTTTTTATAAAGGTATCTTTCAAGACCACATGTGATAGGTTTCAATGTCATGGAGTGATGTTGCCATGACAACCGCCCTTTGTACCTTTTAAAAACATTGGAATAATTAGAAGTTAATGACCCACTGCCATCTGAAAAATCTTAGCCTAACATAGCTGATTGGGATAGTCTGCTGCCACATTAGCAGTGCTAATGGTTGCTGATGTAGGATAAAAATGTCTGCTGTACCTGCTACTCCACCAGAAAAGCTTGCTGCAAAGGCACTGAACAATTCCCTGCTTGCCAATGTAAACCTTTTACTACTGTGTTGCCTAATGATACCTGGATTGTTTATTCAGAGAAAAACACATCTTGCTCCCTAGAGCTGCCCACCATCTGATCATGTGTCTATCACAATGCAGCCGCCTGCCCCTCAGGTTGGAGGCATTGACAATTACAACAGTCAGGCACAGTAGCATTGGCAGTCTTCAGGACAGGAACCCATTTTCTCACTCTATGTAGTACATGGATGGTGCTTTCTAAACACCAAGGACAGACAATTCCATTATTTGCTCTTCCTGGAGCAGCTTTCTCCAAGAGAAAGCATCTAGTACTCAGACTACCCTCCCCATCATTCATTGTAACAGATTCTGTGTGGGGCAACCCTCAAAAAACATTCGGAAACTTCAGCTAGGGCAAAACGCAACAGCAAGGGTTCTGGTCAAAGCCTGCGCTTAGGAACATGCAACAGGCCATTTAGTATGTTCGGTACTGAATACCAGTTCAGGGTGCTGGTGATGACCTTTGGAGCCCTAAACATTTGAGATCAGGGTACTTCTATTCGGTGGTCCCCTGGCTTTGGAAAGTTAGCTGGAGGAGACATGGGACAGATCTTTTCAGTTGCAGTCCCCGGTTCTACAACTCCCTGCTTTGGCGTTCCCACTTGGCCTGTTGGTTGTTTTGGGATCTGTTCACAGACTTTTACTCAAATTGACTCTCCAACTCTTCTGTACAATTTGTTTTATTTTTTTAGTCTTCCGAGTTGTTTTGTTAGTATATATTTTTTTCTTTTATGTAAACAGTTCATATGAGCTTATTTTCTTAGCCACCTTTGGGGCTAAAAGACAGGACACAAATCTCTAAAACAGCTTACAAAAGAATCACATCTGTCACAGTTGCATCAGTGTCATATAAGTGCCACATGCTACAAGGCAGCAATTGTTCTTCAACAGTTTTAACTTGCCAGGTACCAAGGTGGGAAGCCCGTCCTGTAGGGCACTCTCTCAAAGTCCTTTCGCTTTGCGACAAAAGCATAGTTCCCATTTTGGGGTGAAGTAACAGGAGATCAGTTTTGCTCCTTTTGTGTTTGTGCTATTTGAGACAGCACATTGGAAATTTACGTTTTGGTGCCATCACCTCTCCTCTCTCCTCCCCCCACCGATAATGGATTCAATATGATCACAGCTATCAGCATACAAAACACTGAAGTACTAACAACCTCTTTTGTATCTTTTCAGAGTGGCAGAAGACTGATTTTCCGCTCCGAGCCTCCTGCCTTCAAAGAGAAAGAAGACGAGGATCAAGGACTGATAGACAAGGAAAAGGAAGAGCTGCTCTATTACTTTACTTAGCAGCCTAATCACAGTTGGTTGTCAGGAATAGGAAGCACATAGCAAGGCACAAGACTACTGAGTAGCAGATTTTTTTAAAGACAAAGTTAAATATCTTTTCTTTTATATTGTCTGTTCTAAAAACGTTTCTTAACTTAGATTAGCTGAGGTGCAATTTAGTTAAGAGGAAGTGAAGTATCAAGATAAGTCAACGGCGCTGTTTGTGTACGGTTTTATGCTAGAAACACTGGTCTCTTCAGAACAAGTTTATTATGAAATTACTGAACCAACAGCAAGATCACCAAGATGAGCAAGAGAGTCCGAGGCTCCAGTCAACTGGTTAAATTTCATCCTTGGGTCCTGCAACAGTAGTATGTACAGATTTCATTATAAAAATCTTTTCAAAAGCATAGATCTGCAAAATTGGAAAGGAGTTTACAAAAAGTGTTTCTTTGGTAGTATGGAAATCATTAACAAAGTAAAATGAAACTGGACATTGATTTTTATTAATAATTTTGTCTCAGCAATTTTTAGGTGTCCACTGCCAGCAATGGACTTTGCCGGAATAAATCTGACGCTTTCCCTCCAGCCGTTAGCAATTTACAATGATTTACAAAGCCAAGTAAAGAAATTCTGTAGAAGTAAATACATTTACAAGTCCCATAAAAACGTTAAAATGACTTCTTAAATAAACATGACTATGTAAAACAGGAGCACCATGTTAGACAGGTCCAATTCATACTCTTACTAAGCCAGTGACACCCCCCCCCCTTATGTGGTGGAGGTGCCCCTACTCCTTCAGCACAGATCAAAGGTAATGTGGAGCAGGTACTTCATGCAGAAATCTGCAGGGGATAAATTCTTCCCTCTCAAAAAAGAGAAGGGGGGGGGAGAGAATGATACTGCATGAGTCAGGCTTATGTACATTCAAGCCTGGGCATAACATGCGAGCTTCATGTTAATCATGGGCTCAAGGAGGAACCATCATCACCACAAACAGGATCACTAGTCAGTAAGTGTGAACCGTCCCACTGAATTACGTACTTGAGGTGACAGGGTTTTTTGAGGGGATAACACGCCCCCCCATTACTCTTTTGAAAAATGCTATACTTTTGTAGACCATCCAGTCACACTGTTTTATTTTCTCTTAAATTGAACTTCAGCAACTTTTTTTAAGCCTCAAACTTCACAAGATTAGCGGCATCTTCCCTTTTAACTCCTCCTGGTTTGAAGTTTGTGTTTTAGGGAAGTAAAAAATAATTTATGCATACACTGCAAACTCAGTATATTAACAGGATGAGACAGGTCAAATAACTGGTTTAGTTTTTCAGTATCAGTAATAAGTTAATCAAGAATATCCCCCCTTTTAAACTAAACCGGTTAATCAAGAATATTCCCCCCCCCTTTTAAAAAGATAATACCTGCAAATTGGACTTACGTGAAGTAATCTGTATAATAACCCTTTCAGTCTCAGAGAGTTGCAATTTTTGGGACATGTTCAGAAGGCACATGAATCAATTAGTACATTTCTAACTAATGATGGGCAACTCCCCCCCTCACTTGATCTAAATTTGGAATGAGCCCAGATAAAACTATCCATGGTCTAATTAAAATAAAATTGGAATATGGGTTCTCTTTCAACCCGTTCTAGTCGCGTCATATTTCTGATTAAAATCCAGAAGTAGACTAGGCTCAAGCACCTCCCTCCACATGCCAGCAAGCCTGGAAAATGTAGTTCAAGGCTCCTGACATCGGTATGGATATCAAGTCACCCACGAAACTATATTTTCCAGGGTTTTCTGACACCTGGGACATTGTTGCACCATACTGGGGTATAAGGGAGATCTTGTCCTCAGTCCTTCTAGCTACTACTAGGTAAGTCTGGGTTTGACAGAGAAGAGGGTGGGCTCATTCTGATCTGAGTCCAAGAGCCAGAGGCGTATGGGCCTAAATCAGAATTGAAGGCAGTGCCAGATGGGTGATCCAAGGAAGTTCATCCCCTCCCCACACAGTTTCTGACCATCATTTAGTGCATCATATGACTGCAAATAAATATGTGCAAGGTTAAGATCACAAGTGTTCATCTATAGGACATCTTGCTTTGTAAAAAATAGAAATGCATCTGCAGTCAGTCAGTGGGAATAAAAACCCATCCGCACAGTAGTCCTATGTACAACTTCATAGCCACTTGGGCACATCATCATCAGAAGGTTCAAGTTCCAGCCTTAACACTGAGATTCTATACAATCCTATGCTTTGCTCGATTCTTACTATTTGCTTAAAAGTCTACACAACAGTTTTATTACCTAAATTTTTAAAAAGGCAATTTCCTGTTCAATTTAGGATGCACTTTCCTTCTTAGGTCAACAAGTCACTTACCTGCATATCATGTACTCTGAACACTAATTGGAAGCCCTGTGCTCAGTAGATTGTCTGCATGTGGATGGCAAAACAGACAAAGGCTGCAAAATCCTATGCATGCTTTCTTGAGAGTAAGACTTACTCAGCTCAGCAAGACACTTTCAAGGACACATGCATAGGATTGGGCTATATATAATTAAAGTGGCAATGTTATATAGGAATTGGCAACACTGTTTTATATGACTGTAAACATAATCAAGGGAGTAGGAATTGACATCCTTTACACAGCTAAAGTGCAGAGTGTATAATGCAAAGTATCAAGGATGCAGGGAGCAATAACTATTGTTCTGCTTCAACTTTTGCTACCCCTGAGTACACTATTTTTTTTTCTGAATTTGCCTCTTTAAAAGAAAACCTTTAAAGGTTTTCTTTAGCCCTTAAGTGGTCTCTACTTTCTTTAGGCCTATATTTAATTAGGGATATTTCTCACCGCCTACCTGAATGAACATCAAGACAAGTTACCAAGCACTGTCTCATATCACAGCACATTGACTGCAAGACAGAAAACATCCACTGCATAATACAAGTATCTGTCCTTTAAAGCACTGTTGGGTTTCTTTTCTCTTTCTTTTTTTAATCACAAAACAGAATATACCAAGATTCCAACAGCCTTATCTCATAAAATTTACTGAACAGGTTTTTCATTGCACTGTTACCACTGAGCAACGACAAGGTAGCACTGATGTGCATGCACTCCTGTTTCTCAAGACACTCCCTATACTTCCACATGTTCATGTTTCTGTCCCCAGCACAATCATTCGAGGTCTTGTAGGTTAATTGTGCTTCCTGTAAACTGGGAATTATCAGAACTGGCATCCTCTTCAGTGGAGTTCTGTGGCTCCTGTTTAAAGCAGAGTGAAAACAGACTTCACACACAACTTTCATAGCAGCATTACTTATATTAGACTGGCACTGCACTCTTCCAAGGCTTCCCACTATTTGTTTAATGCAAGAAATGTCAAAACCATGTGATTGAGCACCTACACAAACATTCTACCGTAATTGCCCACAAATTGTCAGAGAAAGTATGTTGTCACTTGCTGACTACAAACACACAATTTTTATTTTTAACTATTAACCAATTAAACTTAAAATAAGCAACCAATAATGCAGAGGTTCCCAAACTTTTACCCCCTTCTCTGGTCTATACAAGAGGGGGTGGCGACGGCCGCGGCAGCATTTTCGGGATCGTGCCACCACTGCTGAGACAAAAAAGGAAGTGGTAACGCTCACCCGATGGTTGCACCGGACTTCCAGAGGGTGGGGGGGCGCAATCCCCTCTGCGGGTCTCCTTACGCCCCAAAACGGCTCCCTGATCGTGTCAGGGACCCATTTTGGGTCATAGGGAGGCCGGCAGATGGGATTGTGCCCCCCCGCACCCTCTGGAAGCCTGGCACAACCATTGGGTGTTACGCCCACTTTTTGTCTCAGCAGTCCGTGGTCCCACTGCACATTGCCCCCCCCCCTTAAGGGAGTAACAACCATTAATCCTAGACTGGGGCATCATGACGGCCCAGTTTGGGAACCTCTGTAATAGTGCAATCCTGTACATGTCTACTCAGAACTGAGCTCTATTGACTTTAATGGGACTTACTTCCAGTTAACTGCATATAGGATTGCAGCCAAGTATGTATAAAAGGCACCTCATTGCAAGCATATGGTAGCTATCTAAAGTAGGTAGCTTATTAGTCAAGACAGCCAAAATTGGACACCAAAATCAATATGGCTTACCTGAAGGATATGAACAGGTAAGTCCACTGTCAGCTGAGAATGTGAAGAGGAAGACTGAGAACTGAGTTGGAAGGGCAGATCTCCCTCCCCTGGAGAATCATCCTAAGGAAAAAGGAGCCAAACAGGTTTCCAGCCATGGACAATACCAAACAGCATGTGAAAATATTGAAAGTGACAATATAAGAACATAAGAACAGCCCTGCTGGATCAGGCCAAAAGCCCATCTAGTCCAGCTTCCTGTATCACACAGTGGCCCCACCAGATGCCTCAGGGAGCACAAGACAACAAGATACTTGTATCCTGTCGCCACTCCCTTGCACCTGGCACAAAGAAAACCTGTTTCCCGTTGACACTCCCTTGCACCTGGCACAGAGAAAACCCACTTCTAAAACCGGGAGGTTGCTTATGGCTTGTAACCTGTGATGGTCTTTTCTTCCATGAATCTGTCCAAACCCCTTTTAAAGGCATCTAGGCCAGGTGCCATCACCACATCCTGTGGCAAGGAGTTCCACAGATGTATTATACGCTGGGTAAAGAAATATTTTCTTTTGTCTGTTCTAACTCTCCCTCCACTCAATTTTAGTGCATGTCCCCTGGTTCTGGTGTTATGCGAGGGAGAAGAATTTCCCTCTAGCCACTCTCTCCATCCCATGCATAATTTTATACGTCTCAATCATGTCCCCCCTCAGGCGCCTTTTTTCTAGGCTGAAAAGCCCCAGACGCTGTAGCCTTTCCTCATAAGAGAGGTGCTCCAGCCCACGAATCATTCTGGTCGCTCTTTTCTGCACCTTTTCCAATTCAACTATATCCTTTTTGAGGTGTGGTGACCAGAACTGGACACAATACTCCAGATGTGGCCTTACCATCGATTTGTACAAGGGCATAATGATATTGGCCGTTTTATTCTCAATCCCTTTTTTAATGATCCCGAGCATGGAATTGGCCTTCTTCACAGCCGCCGCACAATGGGTCGACACTTTCATCAACCTGTCCACCAGCACCCCAAGATCTCTCTCTTGATCCGTCACAGACAACTCAGAACCCATTAGCGTATATGTGAAATTTTGGTTTCTTGCCCCAATGTGCATCACTTTGCACTTACTTACATTGAAGCACATCTGCCATTTTGCTGCCCATTCTCCCAGTTTGGAGAGATCCTTCTGGAGCTCTTCACAATCCCTGCTGGTCTTCACCACCCGGAAAAGTTTAGTGTCATCTGCAAACTTGGCCACATATCCCCAACTCCAGGTCATTTATGAATAAGTTGAAAAGCACCGGTCCCAAGACCGATCCTTGGGGCACACCGCTTTTCACCTCTTGCCATTGTGAAAACTGCCCATTGACTCCCACTTGCTGTTTCCTGGTCTTCAACCAGTTCCTAATCCACAAGAGGACCTGCCCTCTTATTCCCTGACTGTGGAGTTCTCTCAGAAGCCTTTCATGAGGGACCGTGTCAAACGCCTTCTGAAAATCCAGATATATAATATCCACGGGTTTGCTCGCATCCACATGCCTGTTGACCCTTTCAAAAAATTCTAACAGGTTTGTGAGGCAAGACTTCCCCTTGCAGAAGCCATGCTGACTCTCCCTCAGCAGAGCTTGTTCTTCTATGTAATATGCCTTGCTAACTATGCATAGAGGCCGTCCAAAACGGTGTTTCAAAAAGCAGATTTCTGTTTTCCCAAACAAAATTGCTGAAAGCAGTGTTATGTGTTTTATTCCATTTTATAAATTATAATTGCTTTAATAATAGCTTTAAAAGTGTACTAGGTAGGTGATATAGGGAGTATAGTGTCAGCAGATGCAGTCACAGTCATTACCAATATGCAGAGGTGTTAGAAAACGGTTTTGTTTTTCAGCGTTTGGGGGTTTTTTTGTGCAGAAAGCGGTGTTATGTGCCCCCCCCAAATTTGTCCATTAATAGAGGGTTCACTATATATTCACTATAGAGGGCACACTATATATTCACTACTATACTGCAAGCAGCCAATTAGCCACAGACGTTGGGACCATATGAATAAAAAAAAGAACTTGTATTCATCTAGCATTCTTCTATGAAGAACATATTACTGTACATGAAAACCAAAATTATATTTAAATGCGCTCTAGACTAAGCCCCTGCCATTCTCCAGAGATAGCTTGACCAAATCAAGAGATGTATTCTATTTGCTTTGTCCCCCAATAAAACTCTCTGCAAAGACCAGTTCCTATAAGGGCTCCTCTAGCGTCTACACACCCCAACTGTGTTTCGCGTGTGTAGACCTCCAACTGCAGTCACACTAAGTCCTCACTTAATGTTGTTTTGTTCAACGCTATTTCGCTTTAAAGTTGATTTATTGATTTAAAAGTTAATAGATTCGCTTCCATTCGTCAGGTGCAGTATTCTTACCTGCAGTAACTGAATTTGAACATACTGGGTTCCAGCTGATGGATCTCTTACAGTTAGGCTTCCATTTGGCAAAACGTTGTTACACAAGCGATTTCCATGGCTAGAAGAACTCACTTTATCACCTTTGCCTTTTCTTGTGCCAGAGTTAGGGGTTCCTAAAATAAAGGCGGTGTTTTAACATTTTTTTTTCTCCCATTTTATCAGTACACACCCAAGGTGGCTCATAAATGTTAACACACATAGTAACGACGTTTCAATAAAATCCTGCTAACTAGGCAAAGAGGCACCTTTTAAAGTGGTGTCCTCATATTTAGCAGGGTGAGAGCAACAGTCTCTCTCCACCCCAGCATGGCATCTTTTCCAATGGCTGTTGCTGGTGTCTCTTCTGCACCTCTTTTTAGACTGTGAGCCCTTTGGGGACAGGGAACCATTTACTGATTTTATTTGCTATGTAAACTGCTTTGTGAACTATGTTAAATATATAAACAGTCTTAATAATAATGAACATTTCTTGACATACATGCAATACAAAGTGAAATGCTAAGAAAAGTTATCATTGGCTACCTGTGCTTCTAAAACATGTACAGTATTTGAGGGGAACAATAGCAATAAATACAGTATGAAAAGCTTATCACCATAAACACAACAAGGGTAATTCAGTCGGCCCTCGTTAACTGCGGGGATCAGTTCCAGGATCCCCCACGGATAATGAAATCCTAGGGTAATGAAACCCACAGTGGGGTAATTCTGAAAAACAAGAAGTGTCTTTCAGAAGCCCCTCGGGAGGCCTTCTGAGGTGCAGGAAGGTCACACATGGCCTCCGCATGCCTGAGAAGGCCTCCCGGAGGCTTCTAAAAGGCACTTCTGGTTTTTCGGGAAAAATGTAAATACCTTTTTTCCCCTGCGGGTTCAGAACCCATGGTTAGACAAATCTGTGGGTTCCAAATCCACAGACAAAAAAGGACCTGACTGTATTTAAATCATCTGACACATAGAAACACAGTGTCAGCATGGATCACACAGCCCATAGTGAATCCTATCTGGGGAAGGACCTGGCTGGAGGTCTACTCTGGGGAAGACAGAGTGCATTTTACCTAGAAGGCAGCAAAATCACCCATGCAGCATTCGGTTTATACAGTGATAAACACAGTTCAGATAGTGAACTACCCTGCTGAATTCCTCAACACACTGAATCCCTCTGGAATGCCAGCCCACCATCTTACTTTAAAGGTCAGTGCACCCGTAATGTTGTTACGCAATTTGAATCTGCCAAAACTTTGTAATAGCACGAGGCTTCAAATCAAGGTCTTCAGGCACAATGTCATCAAGGCTACAGTTTCTACAGGATGTGCAGAAGGAGAAATTGCATTTATTCCACACATCTCAATCATCCCGTCATCCTTTCGAATTTAAAAGACTGCAATTTCGACTCGGAGGATGCTTCGCAAATCGCAATGACTATCAAGAAGTCCCAGGGACAATCCTTAAAACAGGCTGGCAACAATGTACGGCAAGACTGCTTCTCTCATGGACTATTTTATGTAGCATGTTCAAGGGCTGGTAAGGCAATTGACTTCGTGACATTAGCACCAGAGGGTAAAAGTGCAAACATCCTGTACCAAGAAGCACTAGCCATGCAGTGACACGTTTCTTTAAATCTTAGATGTTAGACCACCAAAAGAGTAGAATCACTTTTTTAATCCATTCAAAGAATGAGTACTTCAGCTAGTTATATCATGAAGGCTTCCTCAATGTGTAGTTACAACTAATTGTGACGCTACCTTGCCAGTTTATATTGTACAAGAAAAACACCTGCCCCATTTCATTGTGAAAATGACAACTATTTTAACAGAGCAGATGACTCACCTATTTCGCTCCCACTTCCTTTCTGTTTCCTTTTCTTGGCAAGTTGAATGGCTCTATAATCTGTTCTTGCAGACCCACCGCTCTCCTAGTTTGAGAACAAGGGTTACACATTTCACTAAAACAAGGGAGACGAAGTATTTGCTAGAATAATTCCCATTTCAGAAAATAAAATGCTTTTCCAAGTAGCACTGAATAGCTCTTCATGTCTCTTGCCTATTCTGGCATCTAGAACTCAACGTACACATTTATTATGTACTAATCGGTAAAGCTTTTAATAGGGTATTGACACAAGCATGGCAACATTTAATACGAAGAACACAAACCCATTTATCTCAGGACATTGGAAAAATAAGGAAGCAACTCCCAAAACACACTATGGAAATAGAGCTCAAGATTAAGTACCGATCCTTTTCTACTTTCCTCAAACTAATACACAACTGTTCTACGTACCTCCCATATTGTAATCTTACTTCAACTTAAAGGGGCTAAATTTTTATTGCAGTATTAAATCTAATTTTTACCGCATATGCAAACACTGCTCATGGGAGAAGATGCAAGGAATCAGGATAGAGGCAACTCTTGAACATCATTTTGCAGTTCATTTTTCTTCTCATTCTATAAGCAGTGGACAGGGCAGTCTTTTGCTCAGCCAGCCCCAGAAACACACAACACTCAGAGTTATAAGTACCAGTACTTACAACTTGAGCACTAAGCTCTAGCTGGGAAAACAGAAGTACCCTTTCATCCTCCCAGTGTGATGTACAAGGTTTCAGTGGATTCAATACTTTCACAGGCAACCACAATTTATACCACTTACGTTGCACAAAATATACGATGACCTCGTTCGTGGCAGGCATTCCACAAACCCATTTGATTTGGTAGAAAGGATGGCTCATACACGGCAACATAATATCCTCAAAGCTAAGATACTAATGAAAACTACAGTTATTGAGAGTTACTGCATACCAGAAAGGAGCTGCCAGTCACCGTGCTCAGATCAGTTTCTTTCTGTGCACTGTAACTTCCCGAAGGGTTGGAGAACACAAACTGAGTCACCACTTTACTGCCTTCTTGCTGTCCCACAACATCCAGACTAGGAAGCAAAGTTTGTTCTGCTTTACTTGGAGCCAGTAATTCAGGTGCGTTGTTGCCACCAAGGCTGCTGGAAGGGGTTAAAGTGGCTGCGTCTACTGACAGATTATTGCTGGACGTCAAACCATGCAAGTCTTGACCTGAATTCCTTGTGGACAAAGATGCCAATGAGCCCAAGGCTTCTGCATTCACAGTCTGTACATCATCCAAATTTAAAGTGCTTTGCTGTAAAACTGTGGTGGTGGTTCCTAACAGAAGAGAGTTATCCAGGCTGGTTGGAATGTCACTGCTTGCCACTAAAATTAGCGGGTCAACCGCCTGACCAAGAGAATTGCTACCAACAGAAAGATTCCCACCAAGTGTGGAGCCCACGGAAGCAACATCTATAGTGAGGATTCCAGAGTTTATCAGAGCCATATCAGTTGAAATTCCAGAACTGTTCCCAGACACACTGGAAAAAAGGGACACAAGGTCTATATTGCTGAGGTCACTCTGTCCTGAACTGGCAAGTTCACTGCTGGGCGTGAGGGAGCTGAAAGTTTCCATCTGATTTAAGAGATCTGAAACAAAAGATGTGGCATTTTTACTGTATAAAGATGATCAGTTAGTACCACCCTGCCCAGAAAACTAGGAGAGCAGAGGCCAACAGCAAATCCATCTATCTCTACCCTCCCATTTCTCTAAACATCTTGCAGGCCTAGTCAGTCAACACCCCTCTCACCTAAAAGAAGCCAGTATTGCCAAGATTCACTATGACCTAATTTATGGCGAGTGGTTCATAAATATGCCTGCTGCCACTGTGGCATGGCAAGGATCCCTTCACCTTCTGGCAAGCCTGACAAGTCACTACCATCTCCCATGCAATGAGCCAAGAGGTCCTACCTCCTCCTCTCCTCTTCCTTCCTAGCACCAGACAGAGCTAAGTATTCCTTTTCCGGCAGCACTAAGTTATGCTCCATATATAAGCTGCTACTGCTCCCCACCAATACAACCCCCCTCCCTGCCCCAGTCCAAGCTGAATGGAATGGATGTGCAAACGTGCAGCATTGAGAGGAGCAATCTGTGTACCATGTATTTTCTAGAGCTGAGAGGTGCTGGAAAGGAAGGAGAAGACTTGATGATCACTCTACAATGTGAGAAAAGAACACTTTTTTTGGCATTGTAAGTTCACAGTATAAGTTTCAATGCTACAAATAGACTGGGGGCCCCAATCCTATTCAACTTTCCAGCACTGATGCAGCTGCAATGCAGTCCTAGGGTAAGGGAACAAACATTCCCTTACCTTGCCTTGAGGAGGCCTCTGTAACTCCCCCCCCCACACACACACACACAGGATGCAGCACATGCCCCGTTGGCACGGCTGCATCAGCACTGGAAAGTTGGATTAGGATTGGGCCCAAAGTAATACTCTTCAAAATATCAGACTTCACAGCCCAGCAATGATGCATAGCACGTCATTCAGATATCTTTCTTTTACAACCTGCTGCAGTGGTAGCCAGGTGAATGCAGGGCGAAGGAAAAAGCAGAGGGTTTCTTTTCCAGCTCCAAGTTCAGGACAACGATGCTGGATCATCTGCAGTACACTGCGTTTCAGAGGTGCTCTCCAAACTGCAGCACCACGCAGCTGATCCTCTACCAGGCTCTGCCTTCTTCCAGAACCCGTAAGCTCTAGGAAGAGTTCAGTGCATCAGGCATATGTACATGCACATATGCACACAACCTGCTTCAATCAGCTCAGGTTGGTGGGCGATAACGGTAGTTCATTTACTGAGCACAGCTTAGCGCCGACAGATGTGAGCAAGGGTGGCAGGGAAGGAGAAGAGATTGCAACCCAGGCTTATGTATACTCCAAATATCCCTTCTCAGCTTGGAACTCAGTTTGGGGATGAGGAATCATTACTGACTTAGCACTGAGTTTCTGAGATTCTTGCTTCCAGAGTTCAGCATGCAAGATAATGATCCCCCCGCCCCAGACAACCACAAGTTTGGGATTGACTATCAAGTCCAGTCAATTTGTGGGCCCCTAGGCATACTTCCAAAACCAGGAAGGAATCCTCAATCTGCTGTCCTTTCAAACCACTTCACTTCCTGGTTCCTGCCATCTGCACTCCTCACTGATGGAAAAATATAAGGCCTTGATCATATGCATCCAGTGGCAAAACTTCTACCAAAAGTCATTTTCCTGTAGTTATGATATTCATGCAGCTGCGTGAATGATTTAAATGAGTTTTATATAGGTGTCATCCAGACTGAGTGGTAGGTACCTGCCACTCAATCTGGCAGAACCACATAAGAAGCCAGTTCAAGTATTTCCACAGTCATGTGAAGCTTCTACCATAAAGAAAGCAATTTTTAGTGACCAACACGCCACTACAGTACATAAGAACCAGCCCTAAAGCCCCCGGCAGGAAGGGATCAATGCCTGAGAAAATGCCAGATTGCTCAGTCACCAACTCCTGCCGTGTTAGAAAAATCCATTGGATATTAATGTTCTCCCTTTCAAAGATGAAACACCCCACATTTGCTTTGTTTTCTAAAGTTAACACTAACTTTTCTTTTACAACCCGAGGATCATACCTGCACTAAAGTTGTGTTGTTTGACCATGTGCGTTTTCATACTATGCTTGGAAGTGAACAATTTATTACAGCTCAATACAGGGCAACGGGTCTTCAGAGAGTCCACATCCTGAAGATGTTTTTTAGAGTGAATGTACAGGCTACTGCGTGCAGAGAACTTTGCACAACAACCTGAAACAAGATGTACAAGGTTAGATTCGGTTCTTTTGACCCACAATCCATGAACGTCCTTGAAAGTTTTATAGCCATTACAAACGAGGCAGCGTTTAAGCATGGCTCCCAGGTTTATTAGATTACATCCCACTCTTCCCTTTGCATGCAAAAGGTGCCTATCAAGATCTTCACTGCACACAACTGTTCAAATACAAATTATAACTTTTGCATTTGGAGTTAGCAGCTTAGGGGTTCTCCTGGATACGCAGCTACTCCTGGAGTCCAAGGTGGCATCTGTGGCCAGGGGAGCCTGCGATCATACCCGAGTTGGTCAGACCTGGCCATGGTGACCCATGCCCTAGTGATATCTAGATTAGACTACTGTAACACGCTCTACATGGGGCTACCTTTGAAGACTGTCCAGAAACTGCAACTTGTGAAGAAAGCAGCCACCCGCATGGTCACCGGGGCTCATCGGTTAGACTCGGTCAGGCCGCTGCTTCAGCGGCTACATTGGCTGCCAGTTCGTTTCCGGGCACAATTCAAAGTGCTAGTTTTGACTTTTATAGCCCTTTACTGCTCAGGACCAGGGTATCTGAGGGACTGCCTCCTTCCATATAATCCTACCTGTCCTATTAGGTCATCAGAGGGGGCCCTTTTAATCGTGCTGCCATTGACAGAGGTGAAGGGATGGCAGCGAGGATTAGGGCCTTCTTGGTGGTGGCACCTCAATTATGGAACTCCCTCCCCCGAGAATTAATAACGGCTCCCTCCCTGGAGACCTTTCGGTGGGGCCTCAAGACCTTTTTATTCAGGATGGCCTTCGATCGCCGACATAATGGGCTGGTGTTTTTAATGAATGCAATTTTAATCAGTTTAAGTGGTCCATTTGGCTCGGTTTGTTTTACTGCTTTTAGTGTTTTAATGCTTTTAAATTTATATTTGTATTTTTTTAATGCTGTAAGCTACCTTGAGTGCCCCAACTGTGGGGGAAAGGCAGGGGTATAAATTATTTAAATAAATAAATAAATATAACCTCATATAGAACATTAAGTTGGCATGGAAAATTTGAAAAATCAGAAGCATGCTTTGTGTATCAAAGATACCCACAACAAACAAAAGCCAATATAAACCACTCCATTTTAGCATTGCAAAAGTCTTCCGTGAGACTGCAAGTCACTTGAGGTCTCACAAACCCTTAATTTTAGATTTCCCGTTTCCCAAGACCACTATCTATCCTTTTCTCTACCAAGTCCCCAAGACTTGTTGATGAAGAGGCTAGAGTCCCTGCCAGCTGAGAGAGCCAATCAGCAAAAGGACGTCTAAATCTGGGTTGGGTGCACTTACTGAAGGAACACAGATCAGCAAAGAGGAAGGCTGGAAGCTGGACTGGTGTATGCAAGGTGGTACAACCTGATGAACCCCAAAACAAAAAGTAGTGAAAACTAACCCAACTTCAGGAGAGATTTCAAACTCCAATGCCAGCAACTTCTTCTAAACAAATTAAAATGCTGGATTGACCAAGTGTTCCTTCAATATACAATACAGTACTATTCTGGAAAATCTGTGTGTAATTCAGAGCAAAACTAGGCATGACAGTGGCACAATCCAACACAGACTGGAGCCACCTCCAGCGTGTTGAGTGTGTGAGTTTGAGAGAAATAAATATAGGGGTGGTACAGCGAAACCCTTCTGCATGAATTCACCATCTCCATCCCACATAGTTTGCTTGTTTTTTTAATAGTTGAAATCTACGGTCAGAAGTAATCATCATCAGGAAAAGAATAGCTTTATAAAAAGCACAGCTTTGGAGGAAAAAACATGCGCAAAAGGATTCAACTCCTTGCTCCCACCCATGCTTTTCTAAGCATCTCCCCCGAATTCAGCAGTAATCCAAACCCAATATGCGGGTCCACTACTATCAAATCTAGTTTGCCCATTAATGAATAACTGGCATCCAAGGAGATAAAGCTACATATGCAGGAAAATAAGTACAAATAATACCTTCTACTGGACATTCAAATGGCTTTGTGCCAAGATGCGTTATACTATGGCCTTTCAGGTGCTCTGCTCTTGTGAAGGATTTTCCACAGCCTTCCACAGAACATGTAAATCTCCTGTCATCTTCATGTTTCCTACAACAAAGATGAAATTTTCTGTTAATATCACACAGCAAGAGCACAACCTAAAAAAAAGTCACGGCTATGGGGCTAATAACTTACAGCACAATCCTGTATAACTCTTGCATCAGTGTAACAGTAGATCCACTGGTGTAAGTGCACTTAGGCCAGTGTAACTTGCCGCACGCCGACATACGCAAGACGGACACCAGCGTAATCCCCCTCGGACACCGCGCATGCGCAGTTCGGACACAGGATAGACGTCAGTGCAACTCCACCAATGCAGGGGTCATTCTGGAGACGTTTGGACAACACCAGAATGTCCCCTGCACCGGCAGAGTTGTGCTGGTGTCCATCCTGCATCCGAACTGCATATGCGCAGTGTCCGAGGGGGGGTTACGCTGGTGTCCATCCTGCGTCCATCGGCGTATGGCAAGTTACACTGGCATAAGTGCACTTATACCAGTGGATCTACTGTTACACAGTAGCAAGTTATACAGGATTGCACTGTTATTTTGATAATATTTACTGGATGGTCCCAAGCATTCAAGTCAACATGGCTTAAAGTTCTAAACTAAATATTTTAGATTCATGTCTCACCTCCCAACTAAAATAAAGCCTGTTTATGTGCAACTGCATTTGCTGATAGTTAGCTCTTCCCCCCCCCCTTTCATTTTCCCCTCTATCAAATTTCAATCACAAGCTCTTTGGAAGCAGAAGCCTGTCTTTTTACTCTGCAAAAGAAGAGCAATAGCCAACGTTCCCTGTAATTTTTACAGAGTGCACAGAGCTGTATGGTGGCTGCGTGGGGGCAGCTTGCAGATGATGTCATCGTCAGGCTTTGGAGCACCCTGAGAGAAGTTGCATGGGGCTCAGATTTCAGCTGTGTGGCTAGGCAGCTTAGAGGGAATGGTGGAAATAACTCGGCATCCACAAAATCCATCCATCAGGAAGTTTACCTTTTGTGTCTTAATAGCTTGGACATGCTTGTAAAAGACCAACCACAACCTTCAAAATCACAGATAAAGGGTCTTTCACCTGAAAGGAAAATACAAAAACTGAAATGACCTTCTCAGAGTTAAAACCTGAGAACGTATGAAATGACCTTGTTATTAACAAAACAAATCCTTCCCCTCACTATATCTTTATATTTTGATGTATTAAAAACAAAATACATCATATTTTTTTAAAAATACAGCAAGCGTGAAGCAGTAAATCCTACTAGCATACTAGTCTCCATTATCTACAGTACTTGTAATATCCAACTACTGGTAAGTCAAAATATCTCCAACATTCTATTCATTAAAACCATATATCACCACATCATAGGGTTTGGATAGATTCATGGAGGAAAAGACCATCACAGGTTACAAGCCATAAGCAACCTCCTGGTTTTAGAAGTAAGTTCTCTCTGTGGCAGGTGCCAGGGAGTGACAACAGGAAACAGGTTATCTTGTTGGCTGCGTGCTCCCTGAGGCATCTGGTGGGCCCACTGTGAAATACAGGAAGCTGGACTAGATGGGCCTTTGGCCTGATCCAGCAGGACTCTTCTGATGATCAGAGGCGTCACCCTAGTGACCCCCCTGACTATGCCCCCCAATGGAACTATGGGGGCCACCCGGCTGCACCCAACCCCCCCGGGATTCGCATCGCCTTCCGGACGCTCAATGCGTCAATACGGGAACTTTTACAGCTTTCGCGCATGTGCAGAGACCGTTTGAGGGCAAGGGCCTGCCCTCTTGCACTCAAAACAGTCTGCGCATGCGGGAAAACCGTAAAAGTTCCCGTATTGACACATTGGGCCTTCTTTCAGAAGGCCCTGGAGCGCCGGCCGGGCCGGACGCTCCGAGGCTGGCTCCCGACGCGCGCGGGGGTGCGTGCGTCACCCCCTGGCGGTCTGCCCCCCCGCCATGCTCCAGTGACGTCCCTGATGATCATAACAACCTAATGTTTGCAGTTCTCCACAGTCTAATTTAGGGGTTCCAGAATTGTTATTGTTTTATGGTATTTACTGCTGCTTTTATTGGATTGGTTTATGCTGTTTGTGACTTGCTCCAAGAGCCTTAGCTATAATTGGAACATCATTTTTTAATAAAATAAATATAAATAAATACATAGATCAGCTCTGTTCACTCACCCACTGATCCTCCTGCCAACTTCCTCTCTCTTAAAGTTAAAAAGCTATCAGTCCTTTAACACTAGAAGAACTAGAACCACACAGAGTTTCCAAGGCTCAGCTCTAAGGCGACTGAGGGTCCAATCCTATCCAACTTTCCAGCACCGATATAGCCGCAATGCAGCTCCAAAGTAAGAGAGCAAACATTCCCTTACCTTGAGGGGGCCTCCATGACTGCCCCCACCACCACAGGATGCAGTGCATGCCCCATTGGCACAGCTGCATCACTACTGGAAACTTGGATAGGATTTGGCCGTAACGGCTGCTTGACCCCTGGCAAGCAGCAAACTACAGCAGGATATTTCCCTTCAAACACCATTTGCTAATTTCTCAAATCTAAGGAAGCCCCAACACAGTGAATGCCGGGGTATTTTCATCCCACTTCCCACTCACCGAAGTCCAAATTTACCCAATTTAGCTAGTTGTAGATTACATGCTCTTAAGTAGTAAGCAACCAATACACCCAAGGACAACAGAGGAAGATTCAAATAAATTAAACAGGTGGGTGAATATCATATAGGAAAAAAAATGTGCTGAATAGCTGTAAAAGTTGCAACTTTCTGCATGCAAGTATTTCAGTTGATAGGATTTAAATGTCATTAAAACAATATGTAAGCATTTAAGAACCAGCGACACCTTTGAATTCAAACAGAATCCTGTTATATGTCAGCTACATGCCAACTTCAACCAATGCCCTAACTTCACACCTGTATGACTTCTCATGTGGATTTTCAGTCGGCAGGCTTTGTCATACTGCTTGTTACAGCCTGGAAAGGAGCAGGAGAACAGTTCTTGTTCCCTGAAGTGGACTCGATTATGAGAAAATAATGCGCTTACTGTTAGGAAGGTCCTCTCACAACCTGGAGAAAGAAGGGGGAAAACCAAACTGTGTTTTAGGAGACAAGCAGAAGCAAGCAATCCAGTTAGTTACGTAGCTCATACAACAATCTAGAAAAATGGGTGACGATCACATTATTTAAAAGGATCTATATAAATTAAATTGAGAGTTCACGCCTACTACAATATAACTTACTTTAACAGCTATAAATAATGTATTATCAGAGCTATTTTAACTTCTCGTGTCCCAATTCTTTTAGCACACTACACTATCCTTGATTCTTAAAAGATATGATCAGTGCAGTTTCCCTTTCTTCCAACGCAAGCTGAAAACGTCCAAGTCCGTTTACTTTCCTTTACTTGGGTTTATTTTCCAAGGATAAACTTTTAGCATTCCAGCACGGTAATGGGTAAGGATGTGTCTCATAGGAGCATTCAGATACAAGTACATTCTGTTTTATGTACGTACATAAAGCACACAAACAGCAGTAAATAGTTTTTGGGCCCCCGAGACCTAAATGAAATCTCTAATTGTACTGGCAAAATGGTCTTCAAGTACCAGATACTAGGGACACAACAGGAGAAGACCATCAGGCAGGCTCTACCTCTGTGCTTTCCAGAGGCATCTGATTGATCCCTACTGAAACAGAATGCCAGATGAGATGCCCATATGTTCTCATACCGTAGTACAGTAAGTTCAAGGTCTTTTTCTTGCATTCTACCAAATTCCTGGGAATCACTCCACTGTGGCCAAGTGGCTATAAAAATCGTTTCTTTTCTGCTTTCCACCCAACTTCACCAACAGGATGGGCATATGCACAGAGAAGTCCTATGTGGAGAATTGGGGGGGGGGGCTGCATGCATGCCTAAAGCTGCAATCCTATGCATACTGTACTTACTTGAGGAAAACGCCACTGAAAATAATGGGACTCACCGAGTCCGGATCCGAATAAACGCAGACAGGACTGGACTATAAGCACGTTTACTAGGAGACAAGCACCAACTTATCCTGTGGCCTTATTTCCCTGTCATTAGACCTTCGATTGGGCGCTGCTGCCAACCCCCCGAAGAGTCGAGCCTTACCTGGGTACTCGCAGCGGTAGGGCCGGTCCGGTTCCAGATGGCTCCGCCGTTGATGCGCTCCAAGGCGGGCCGCGCTGGGGAAGCGCTGTCCGCAAGCCTCGCACTTGTGCGTCGCCTCTTGCTCGTGGGCCCGGCCGTGCGCCCGCAGGTTGTAGATGGTGGTGAAGCGTTTCGTGCAGCC
Source organism: Plestiodon gilberti rubricaudatus (assembly GCA_026170595.1). Taxonomy (NCBI): domain Eukaryota; kingdom Metazoa; phylum Chordata; class Lepidosauria; order Squamata; family Scincidae; genus Plestiodon; species Plestiodon gilberti. The sequence goes on from JANXHW010000002.1 coordinate 224,433,247, forward strand.
GGGCGCGGAGCAGGCGAAGGGCCGCAGCTTGTCGTGCGAGTGCAGGTGGCGCCGCAACTTGTAGGCGGTGGCGAAGGCCCAGGCGCAGCCGGGCACCGGGCAGCTGAACGGACGAGCCGCCCGGCCCGCGCCTGCAACGACAACGGCAGCCGATTCTCCTCCCGCTCCGCCGCCGTCCTGAGCCGCCTCCGCCACCACGGCAGCCGGGCTCCCGCCATGCGCCGACAGCCGGTGCAGCCGCAGCAGCTGCTTGCGGGAGAAGGTCTCGGCACAGCGGGGCTCGGGGCAAGGATAAGCCACCGGAGTGCGCGGGGGGCCGCCCCCGCCTGAAGCCGCCGCCGAAGCTTCGATGGCAGGGCTGGAGGGCAGCGCCTGGCGGTGGCGGCGCGGAGGCGGCGGAGGCGTTTGTGCGGCGGGGCCGCCCAGGCTGAGGAGCCCGTTCTCGAAGCGGACCAGCAGGCTCTGGTTGTTGATGGTGAGCGTGCCCGAGAAGGACGAGCCGCCGCCGGGGCCGGAGTCCTCCTTCTGCCCCCTCCCCTCGGAGGAGGGGCCCGCGAACGGAGCGTCGCCTCCTGGCTTCTCGTCCCGCTGCTGAGGAGGGGGCGGCAGCGGCGGCTCTAGCGAGGGGCTGCCGGAGGCTCCTCCCCGCACCAGGTTGAGCACCAGCAGAAGCGCGTCGCTGTCCTGCTGCTGCTGCCCGGGGCCTCCGGCTCCCACCGGGGGCGGCAGGACGAAAGTGCTGGCAGCGGGTCCTGGCGGCGGCGGCGAGGGCCGCTGAGGCTCCGGCGGCGGTTCCGGCGGCTTCTTCCCCTCGAGCAACAGCAGCACCGGGAACGTCACGTCCAGGCCCGAGGCTCCTGCTGCTGCTGCTGCCGCCGAGTCACGCGGCTGAGGAGGTCGGCGAGCGGGCCCTGAGGAGGAAGCCCCGTCGTCGGCGACGGCGCTGCCGCCATATTGCTGGGTGCCGGGCTCTGGCCGGGCCGCCTCCACGGCAGCAGGCAGCCCCTGCGTTTCCATCTTGGGGGTCCCTGTAGCAGCGGCTGAAACCGGAGCCGCGGGGCGGAGCCGGCTGAGCCGGGCGGGAAACCCGGAGCGCGGATTCTGAGGAGAGGAGCCGGAGCTTGCTCGGCGAGGAGTAAAACCTGGAGGCGGGAGTTCTGTGGGCAGCAGCCAGGAGCACGGCAGGGAAGAAATGGCCTTGCTGGAGCGACAGCAGGGACAGGGAGAGAAGAGAGCCTGAAGGACTCCTAGGGAGGCGGGTGATAGGGATGAAATCGAGCGGGTTCTGCAGGCCGCGCTGCATTGCCGCAACACATTGCCCTTGACGTGCAGAAGTAAGTTCCAAGACTGGGCCTGCTCAATCCTATCCAACTTTCGAGCGCCGATGCAGTCGCAATGCAGCTCCGAGGTAAGGGGACAAACATCCCCTTGAGCTTGGGGAGGTCGCAGTGACTGCCACTCCACTGCAGGATGTAGCACATGCCGGGTAGGCAGGCTGCATCAGTGCTGGAAGGTTCGATAGGATTGGGTCCTGCGTTCACTAGGACTAGAGTATGCATAGGATTGCTGCTTTACTCTCTGGTAAGTGTGCTCATTTCAACCTAGAGCCGCAATCTGTTGAACATTTCATCTCTAAGCCTTAGTTAGGTGGACACACTTCCAAGTAAACATCAGTAGGAAGGATCATGCTGTCAGTTGACCTTTTGAATTGGGCTCTCTTGGCAAGGTCCACTTAAATGCTTAGGTAGTTCTTAATGCTGCCTCGGTTAGAAAAAATGTGCAAATTAAACACTGCGGAACAACCAAGCAGGGCTCAAATTATGCCAGGGCTCATCACAACTCAATCTCACAATCAGCTTTCTTCACCAGGCTCAAAGATGAGAAATAAAGACAAATAATTTCTGAGTTTGTGCAGAGTGTCTTTCCTCACAGTTGATTAGCTGCTGCTGCTGCTCCTATCCCACATATAGGTAAAGGTATCCCCTGACAATTAAGTCCAGTCGTGTCTGACTCTAGGGTGTGGTGCTCATCCCCATTTCAAAGCCGAAGAGCCAGTGTTGTCCGAAGGTCATGTGGCCGGCGTGACTCTCCTTGCCGCAGCACGTAGCATGCAGCTGGAACACGGAGTGCTGTTTACCTTCCCGCAAGCGGTACCTATTTATCTACTCGCATTGACATGCTTTGGAACTGCTAGGTTGGCAGGCTATCCCACATATGTTGTTGTTCAGTCGTTAAGTCGTGTCCGACCCTTCGTGATCCCATGAACCATATCCCGCCAGGCCTTCCTGTCCCCCACTAATTTCCTGAGTTCGCTCATTTTCATGTTCGTTGCATCGGTGATGCTGTCTAACCATCTCATCCTTGGCCTTCCCCTTCTCCTTTTGCCTTCAATTTTTCCCAGCATCAGAGTCTTCTCCAGAGAGTCCTCTCTTCGCATTAGGTGGCCAAAATATTTGAGTTTCAGCCTTAGTATCTGTCCTTCCAGGGAACAGTCAGGGTTGATTTCATTTAGGATTGACTGATTTGATCTCCTAGCAGTCCAAGGGACTCTCAGGAGTCTTCTCCAGCACCACAGTTCAAAAGCATCTATTCTTCGGCGCTCAGCCTTCCTTATGGTCCAACTCTCGCAACCATACATTGCTACTGGGAACACCATCGCCCTGACTATGCGAACTTTTGTTGGCATGGTGATATCTCTGCTTTTTATTATGCTGTCTAAGTTTGCCATAGCTTTCCTTCCAAGGAGTAAGCGTCTTTTAATTTCATGGCTGCTGTCTCCGTCTGCAGTGATCTTGGAGCCCAGAAAAGTAAAATCTGTTACTGCTTCCATTTCTGCCCCTTCTATTTGCCAGGAATTGATGGGCCCAGATGCCATGATCTTAGTTTTATTAATGTTGAGTTTCAAGCCAACTTTTGCACTCTCCTCTTTCACCCTCATCAAGAGGCTCTTTAGTTCTTCTTCACTTTCTGCCATTAGGGTGGTATCGTCTGCATATCTGAGGTTGTTGATATTTCTCCCAGCAATCTTGATTCCGGCTTGCGATTCATTCAGCCCTGCATTTCTCATAATGTACTCTGCATATAAGTTAAATAGGCAGGGTGACAATATACAGCCTTGCCGTACTCCCTTCCCAATTTTGAACCAATCAGTTGTTCCATGGCCGGTCCGAACTGTTGCTTCTTGACCCGCATACAGGTTTCTCAGGAGACAGGTAAGGTGGTCTGGTACCCCCATCTCTTTAAGAATTTGCCACAGTTTGTTGTGATCCACACAATCAAAGGCTTTTGCGTAGTCAATAAAGCAGAAGTAGGTGTTTTTTTGGAACTCTCGTGCTTTCTCCATGATCCAGCGCATGTTGGCAATTTGATCTCTAGTTCCTCTGCCTCTTCGAAACCCAGCTTGTACGTCCGGTAGTTCTCGGTCCACGTACTGCTGAAGCCTAGCTTGTAGGATTTTGAGCATAACCTTGCTAGCATGTGAAATGAGTGCAATTGTGCGATAGTTTGAGCACTCTTTGGCACTGCCCTTCTTTGGAATTGGAACGTAAACTGACCTTTTCCAATCCTTTGGCCACTGCTGAGTTTTCCAAATTTGTTGGCATATTGAGTGCAGCACTTTCACAGCATCATCATTTAGGATTTTAAGTAGCTCAGCTGGGATATTATCATCTCCACTAGCTTTGTTGTTAGTGATGCTACCTAAGGCCCACTTGACTTCACTCTCTAGGATGTCCGGCTCTGGGTCAGTGACCACACCAGCGTGGTCATCAGGAACATTCAGATCTTTCTTGTATAGTTCTTCTGTGTATTCTTGCCATCTCTTCTTAATCTCTTCTGCTTCTGTTAGGTCTCTGCCTTTTTTGTCCTTTATCATGCCCATCTTTGCACAAAACGTTCCCTTGATATACATACATATCCCACATATACTCAAGTTTAAAGGGTGGCTCTTTCCAGGCCAGTGGCATGGGCTTTCTAATAGGCCTGGGCACAGGCATCGGTTGGGAACTGCCACAAACTAATAAAAGCATGTCTCTTGTTGGCCTTCTCCAACCTTTGGTGGCACAAATACAGGTATGGCAGATTAACTGGTTCAAAAAACCCGTCCTTGAGACACCTTGAAATCAAGATCTAGCAGACAGCTCATGCTAGCATTTAACAGTCAACGCCAACGGGGCACCTTCACTCGTTTATTCTGGTGCTTAATAATAAAGTAGACCTGTGACAGCTTGTACTACAATAGCAACTTACAGTAAAAGCCTATGGGAACAATCCTGTGTAATCAATACACTGGGAGCCCTTCTTTGCAACAGCACCTTCTCTCATTTTCGGCTTTAAAGGACAGCAATCTCTACCCCCCTCACTTGTAGTGAGTAGGAGAGAAAGGCACAAACATGGGCACCAGGCTTGAGCCCTTGGCACAGGACATTCAGATGTTGTTTGTGGCTGTTGAGGGCACTCAGCACATAAGGTGCACCTTCATGGAGAGGCAAGTCACTGGGATGGAGGCCTACCTCTCCAGGCTTGAACCTCCACAAGCTGAGCAGGGAAGAAGCACAAGGTGGTTGTATCACTGAGGGGATTGCATATAAGTTGTGGCTGGTGTGGAACATACTAGCCGCACTGTTTTGGTCTGTTTTCTGAATGCTCATTTATTGACAGGTTACAAGACACTACATGTTTCAAAAATAAAGCCTTGTTTTGTTTCTTTCACTCTAGCACCTGCCTTCTGAAGTAGATGCAGACTGTGCCAGCACTGCTTACTCACTGGGTGTCATGAATGTGCTTAATGGCACAATTGGGACACCCTGCCTAGGCCTAGGCGGAACGGTTGGTTAGGATTATGCTGTTAATACCTGTATAATAATCTGTGCTAGAGCATTATTCAAACAGCAGGTGGTGCTATAATGCCTCACAAAATATTGTGAAATACAGTACACAATATATATAAATTATACCAGTGGTTCTCAAATTATACCAGTGGTTCCATTGAGAACCAAAGTTGTCCCCTGCCCCCTTAAGGGACGGGGACAGCATGGCAGCGGCGGCGATCCGGGGGATCGCCGCCACTGCAAAAGTGCCCGAAACTGCCCCCGCTGTACTTACCGGGGTTTGGGGGAGCTTCAGGGAGGCCTGAGCAACCCTCTGAAGATCTCCCTGATCTTCAGATCGCCGCAAAACGACGATCTTTGCGCGTTTCCAGTTTTCGGTTATAAGCCACGTCTGTAATTGTAAACTGAGAAATAAAACGTTTCTTAGGGGGAATCTGTTGTTCCTAACAAAAGGAATCGTAAAACCCAATTAGGATTGGGCTGTGGGAAACATTAATTGTGATGTGTTCAAAAGGCTTCCATTAGTGTTGAATGTGACCTCACAGATACATGGACTAGCATGATGTCCGTGCTTCGCTACGGGATGCAAGTACTTTAAATCCATTTTTTCTCCAGTAAACGTTCCTTTGAAAATGTAGCACAACTACCCCATGTCAGGCAACACCCTGCATTTACTAAAAGTCATGGTTCCATCAAATGAGAGTTGTCCCCCTCGCTGTCGTGGAACATGATGGAGAACTCCTCCCAGTTGTCCACCACGTGCCTCACGATTAGCTCACACACCTCCCTAGCCATTAGGTGAGTGACATACATGATGTAGGAGAGGGACCGAAACAGGCAGGCTCTATCTTTGGCTAGGTAAGCAAAGACCACCACATGGCTTGCCTAGGGGGAGTCTGCACTGCCCAGCTGCCTCAAACCCTTCAGGGTTGACTGTGATCAGGTTTCCCAGTCTATGAATGGGCAGAGCTTGGAGTCAGACTGTCACGCCCGAGGGTAGCAGGGGGAACATACGGGCAGCACCGTTTTTCCCTCACCTAGTGCCCGCACACTGGGGGATGTTATAGTTTTTTCCCCGCTGCAGATTTTATACATTTATTAGAATTTAATAAAGTGACCCTTTATCCAAGCCTCTGTCTAGCTTGTTTATAGGGGGTTTCACAGGTAAGAACTGAATCATGAAGTAGTCCCAAGAACAAATAAGTGTCCTCTATTGAATAAAAAACACTCCTTTTTACCAGTACTTTTACCCCCTTTTTACCCCTTTACCGCCTTAGGGGTGAAATTTAAAGAAACCAGTAAAACAGTTTCTAAAGACACCCATATGCCAAAAATGTTAGAACTCCACAAACACAGCAGATATGAAGGGTTCTGTAATCCCCCCCTCCCCGAATCTAGATTCGCCCCTTTAGGGGCCGATTAGGGCAAAGTCCTGAAATATGTTTTTAAGTATTTTTATGGGTAAACTTTGTCAGCAAAACCCAAGTCGATCTCTCATCAGGCCTAAGAGATCTTGAGGAATCGGTGAAAACACATTGCGAGCCCAAGCATAGGTATGTCTACTCAGAAGTAAGTCCTGTTTTCGTCTATGGGGCTTACTCCCAGGTAATTGCAAATATTGTTGTTGTTGTTATTATTATTATTAACAGTATTTATATACCGCTTTTCAACAAAAAGTTCACAAAGCGGTTTACAAACAAAAATCAAATTATTAAATGGCTCCCTGTCCCAAAAGGGCTCACAATCTAAAAAAGATGCAGAACACTACCAGCAAACAGCCACCAGAAAGACACTGTGCTGGGGTGAAAGGGGGGCAGTTGCTCTCCCCCTGCTAAATATAAGAGGAGCACCAATTGAAAAAGTGCCTCTTGCCCAGTTAGCAGGGGTAATTGCAGGATTGCAGCACCCCTTTTTACCCCCTTAGGGATGGAATTCCTTCTTAGCGGTTGCTTACGTCACGGAAGGAACATACTCCCCGAATTTCTTGTTTCTAGGCCCAGGGGTTGGGGCTGATCGGTGATGTCACCCCTTTTTTCTTTGATCCCCTTTTTACGCCTTTAGGGGTGAGATTTCAAAAAACTGTGAAAACCGTTTCTAAAGATTATACAAAGACACCCGCCTGCCAAAAATGAATGCTTTAGCTTCACAAACAGAGCAGATACGAAGGGTTCTATCATTGGCCTCCGAATCGAGATTCGCCCCTTTCGGGGTCTATTAGAGCAAAATCCTGAAATATGTTTTTTCAGCATTTGTCTGGGTAACCTTTGTAAGCCAAAACCAAGAGGCTATTTCATTGAGCCTGAGAGATATCGAGGAATCCCTGAAAACGCATTGCACCCCTTTTCACCCCCTTAGGGGCAGAATTTCTAAAAATCCCTTCTTAGTGGGTGCTTACGTCACGGACGGAACATGCTCCCCAAATTTCATGTGTCTAGGCCCAGGGGTTTGGGCTGGGCGGTGATGAGTCTATCAGTCAGGTCATATATTTCCCTAATAATGATGATAAGAAGGAACTGCTTTCTTAGAAGACAAAAAAAAATAAATGTATTTATTCTATCACCCATGGAGAAATGTCCATCGCTTGGTTCGAAGGCAGAATAAAGGATTGGTTAACAGCGTAAGATTAACAACGCAAGGCTTGTTCCAGGATGTTGTCATCCACCACCTTGTGTGGAAGAGTCACCTTCAATTTCTTCTCTTTCTCCATGGCTTGGCAGATGGTTTCATATGCATTGTTGTTTCCTGACCAACAACGCCTAGCAACCTGTCCATAAGGAGCAAAAACAAATGGGTATAAAATCAATGTAGTCGTATGTGCAGTGTATGTCCTTTTATCTCCCTCTGCTAGCAAAAGATACGTCACTCTCGGAAAATACATTTAACCAAATGGGTCTAATTCCTAATTTTGGACTTCTTGATGTCAATATTTTGCTCTTCCACCTTGAAAAAAAAAATCCTGACATGATGTCATTTCAGTTACAATAGGACCATGCTCACTACAAACACACTACAGACACACTACAAACAGGGTGCTTTACAACGTTCCCTTATGTAACAGAAATGCTAGTGCACGTCAAGCTTGACTTTTAGATTGTGAGCCCTTTTGGGACAGGGAGCCATTTAATCATTTGATTTTGTTTGTAAACCGCTTTGTGAACTTTTTGTTGAAAAGTGGTATGAAAGTGGTATCTAAATACTGTTAATAATAGTAATAATAATAGTACAGGTGGACCCCCATATCCACTGATTTGCTATCCACGGTTTCAGTTATCCACGGATCGTGGGGACCCCCCCAGGCTTTTACTTTTTTCCCAGTAAGCTTTGTTTCTTCCTTAAAGAAACAGGAGATTACAGGCAAGTAGAACGAGACTAAGTCCTAGAGAGGCTCTGCCAGGTTTCTGTTAACCTTGCAGAGCCTCTCTAGGACTTAGTCTCGTTCTACTTGCCTGCAATGGAGGCTGCTTCTCTGTTTTAAGGAAGAAACAAAGCTTGCTGAAAGAAAAATAAGAGTGGGGGGGGCAAGCATGCCTGCCTGCAGGGGAGACAGGGTGGGGGGCCCCTCAGGAAAGCATGGAGGGGGTGTTCGCTCTTATCCACGGTTTCAGGTATCCACGGAGGGGCCTGAAACATATCCCCAGCGGATATGGGGGCCCACCTGTAATAATAATAGTAACATGTTGTACTGTTTTAGTTCCAGGTCTTAAAGCCCTATTCATTTTACCAGGCGGCTCTGCCGTGCCCTGTCCAGCACACACATGGGCAGGAGGCTTTGCCTTCCAAGTCGACCTCCGCGCACCTGCTTCCGGGAGCTCAGCAATTTGGAAGTTTGGCAATGATGTGATGATGTCATTGCCGAACATCCGGCCTCTGCCCGTAATGTTTGCCGACCCCTGCTTTAAGGTATGAGGGTGAGGCAGAATATGTGCTTCTACCTGAATAAGCACTATTAAACTATTGCTAAACACAGAATTTTGTATTAGACTTCTCATACAGCAGCTAGGAAGATACTGCATTCTGAAGTCAATGTTTGAAAGTCACATTTTTGGTAATATACAAAAAAAATATGTCTTTGTATATCCCCCAAAATTGCCGTGCTCATTCTAATACAGAATAAAAAGGTTCCATTGTACCACTTAATACAATGCCTTTTCAGGGTTGTTGTTTTTTTAATCTCTGTCTCTAATAAATGAGATTGGTTGTGGATCAGCCTCCACGGCTCAAGCCAACTAAGTAATCCTCCTACAATTTACCTACATCTCTTTTAGTGACAGGAATGGGAATACAGTACATGCTCAATAATTTCTTTTGAGTTCTGTATTACAGTTGTCTTTAACAAGACAGTAAACTTCAACAAACCTCAGAAGAACCAGAATCACTGATGATTCGTGTGTCCACAGGAAAAACCTTCACTTGGGAGGTTTCAGTTAACTGGAGCAAGTCCCAGTAATTCACTACATGGAATTTTGGCCCTTTTGGAATACTGTATGCTGTATGCTCCCCTTTTTGGCATTACCAACATAGAAGAAAACTATTAGAGCATTTACCACCCCGGTGGGTGAACCAGACCCGAAAGAGAATAGCAGATTATGTGAACCACATGTCCTCAAACCACCTAAGCATTTTAAAAGATAAGGGATGTTAGCATGTGCCATAAGTTTATAATGAGAGTATTTCTCCAGGTTGTTCAAGGGATTGGCATTTCCCAGCATGAGGTTCGATTCTTTCTACTAGTGTCTTATTTATTTTCACCTGTACACATTAATCTCTGTAATTTATGAGTTGCAGAGCTATTGTTTTTATTGTTCTCGTTATTCTATTCTTGTAGTGTATAACATGTAAAAGTACAAAGAAAAAGTTAAACAAAAAATAAGGGATGTTGTGGAACTACACGTTCCCATGCCCATAACATGATATGGAATGGTGATGTGGTGGTAAAAGAAGGGGAATACACTACGTTTTGGCATGCGCAGACCCAGGAGGTATCCAAAACAATTCAGTAATCATTTGGGGTTGAACAGGAGTTCCATGTGTGCAGCATCGTTGAGCTGAAATAACCAGGAGTTTTGGATGCTGGAGGTTTGAATCATAGGGACCTTAAAATACTTAAAGCATTCATAGTTCAGCCCTTTGGATGTCATTTTGGCATTTCTGTTCCTCAATTTAGAACCTACACTTGTTCCATGTCTCATGCGATACAGTTCTTAATAGAGACAGATCCCACTGGACTTGCAAATGGTACAAGATAATAGCTAGCAGAGGAAATTATTCCTGGTAATTTCACATGACCCTACTAAAAAGTTTGGGAAACCGTTCATACACACATTAGACCAGTGTTTCTCAAACTGTGGGTCGGGACCCACTTGGTGGGTCTCGACCCGATTTCTGGTGGGTCCCAGGTGATGGAAAGATCAGATAAGTAATTGTCACAAGCCCTGAGGCTATTCAAAAATCAGATAGCTACTAATTGCTCTTCAAAGAGCAAAGCCCTGCAGTTTGCAAGATAGCTGCTAATTACCCTGCAAACAGCTGAACTCTTTACTTGTACATTTATTTACTTATTTATTTCTAGATCACTTTTTTTAAAGTCTTGTAAAGCTAGGTGAGTCCCGATATAGTGTCATTTAAAAAAGTGGGTACAGGTGCTAAAAAGTTTGAGAACCACTGCATTAGACTATATTTTTTTCAAAACAGCAAAGCAATATTCCAGGATGAGTAGATTTAAGATTTGCTTACTCCATTGGAAACATCCCAGCTCAACATCATCCTTGCACGTTCTTCTGCATCTCTAGAGCCATCCAGGACAAGGCCAAATCCTCCGTTGATTACTTCTCCCCTTTAATTTTTTTGTATAAAAATGCAATTAAATTTTTTAATTGAAATTAACAATTCATATGTCATCCACACTCCAATGCCATCACTTCATATGCCATCAACACTATCCTTGAGGGTACAGGAAGATGTCTATGACGCCTAAGAAACACGATAGTATTTGAGCACATCTAGTCAATGGCTGTTTTCTAAGTTGATGGTGCCAGGACCTCAGTGTGGGATAGGGAACCACCCATTTTGTACATTCCCACACTCCCCAGCTAGTAAGTTCAATTCCTACCCAAGTACCGATGCCAGGAGTTGAGCCTGCTGTAATTCTCCTGAGTACAGAACTATCCAAAAAGCACTTCTTTAAACAAATAATGAAAATGCCAAAATATATAATGATTAAGCAGCTAACGTTACTGGTTACTCAATGCTTTACTCAAGTTTATTACACTGCAGTTTGGAATTCAGTTGCTGTGATGATGATGGTCACAGTGGAATCTGAATAGACACATTATACTTCACTGAGAGAGTGTATTAGGGGGGGAAAGGCCACACAATCATCATTAATCTGCAATCCTGTGCACTTACCTGGGAGTAAGTCCCATTGAACACAGTGGAACTTAATTAGAAGTAAACATGCATAAGATTGTACAATTAGCTAGAGCAGGGCTTCTCAAAGTGTGGGTTGTGACTAGGCTTACCATCAATCCCGGATTTTCTGGGACAGTCCCGGTTTCAGGGGTCCGTCCCGGGTCCCATCCCAGCCGGCCCCTGAAACCGGGAAATGTCCCAGAAAACCCCCCACTTTCCCAGCGACCGACTGCTCTCCGCAGCCACCGGTACTCTTTGGAGCCTGGTCATCCGCTAGCTAGACTCCTTGCATGCCTGCACACAACGCTCTAAAACCTAAAAAAGCTTTAAAAGAGTTGTGCACATGCGTGAGCCTTGCAGGCGCACGAGGAGTCTGGCCAGTGGCCGGCCAGGCTCAGAAGAGTACCAGCGGTTGCAGAGAGCAGTCAGCTGCCGAGATGAAGACGCGATGGCAGGGGGGCAAAGTCCCGGCAGCCACGAAAAGCAGTCGGCCGCTGGGATGAAGAAAAACGGCGGCAAAAAATGGCGTCGGCACAGTAAGGCACTTTATTTTTTAAGAATTAGCATGGAGGGGGGGGGCAAAAATAAATAAATAATTAAAAATATTTTTAAATAATAACCTTTTCCAGTTCCACTACAGTGAGTGGACCCTTTTCATTCGCAGGTTTGGGATCTGCAAATGTGTTACACCGTGGGTCCCAGACCTGCGAATGCCCCCAAAGCACTGTTTTACCTTTTAGAAGCCAAACCACTGTTTTGAAGGATCTACGGGGCTTTTGCAGCCCTCCCGACCCACTTCCAGGTCGCACAGAGGCTCTTCCCCCCCTCCAAGCCTTGTCCCAGAGAACGCACCAATGGTGGTGGTGGGGAGGGGGATAGGATTGGGCCGCTAGTCAATATTTCTAATCAAGTCACCATGACAGTAAAACAAAGCAAGGTAGATCTTCAGACAAAACATTGTGATTGAACAAGATATCTGGCACTGGTGTAAGAAATTCTTTCAAAAGATTCTCTCTCTGAATTATACAGTGGAAAGATCTCCATATGATGCTGGGACAGTTATCTAGAATTCATAGAATTATGCCATATATTTCAATAGTGAAACGACATAAATCCAAAGTCAGTGAGGTCCAGATTTTCCCCACCCTGCACACCTAAACATGCTCATAAATTATACCTACAAGAAGTCATGTTTGCGAAGTTGAGTATTCCAACAAGTCTTCTCACTTTTATAGGAGAGCACTCTGCCCTCATTAGCACTGGGTCATATATTCAAATAATTAAAGAAACATGTGGCATTTTGACCTAAGCTACCTCCTATAATTTCCAGATGTCTCCATCCAAGGTGATCAAAGAACCCCAGGCCCCTCTTGCAATCAAGACATCACACTGTTGACTGTGTACTTCAATCAGTAAATTGCCTCTGTCTCTTTGTTGCTATAAGTCACTTTGGCCTCCTGCTAATAAACAGGCTTCGAGAATTGAGCTGCTGTAACAATGGCCAATTCTAATGTAACTCCATATATGTTCTAACTAACACTAACAGTGAATGTGACCTACAGATGCATATGAGTAAATAGTATCTGTTTCTGTTTATTTGGCCTGCTTAATTATCAAACCTACAAACAAAAATGCAGGAAAGATCAATTTTAGCTCCTGAAGAAAGGTTAAAATGAAAACAAAACAAAAAGGATTCTGGGGAAAACAAAATGAAACAGTCATAGAAAAAGCTGGCTGATAAATCCATATATTTATCCTATGCTAACACATTGTGGCTCATATCTAGCCATTCTCTTGCCAGCAATATCCCAATTACAATGGGATGCTCAAACTTACACATACAATAAACCAATTATGGGACTGATGCTGGGAAATAGAAGGACCCAAATCTCCTCCCCTCCCACATGATTCTGCCTGGCCACCACTTAGATCAGTGGCCCTTCTGTGTGTCACCCCCACTGTCTGAGATGTGGTTGATGGGAACATATTTTAAGGTCTTTTTGAATGCAGCACCCAGACTCTCTGCCTCTGGAGGGCCATCAGACCTCCTCTTTGATGATGCTTTATCACTGGCTGAAGACTCCTTTGTTCCAGCAAGCCTGACTTGATTTTTCATGCTTGAACATATGAAATAATAATAATAATAATAATAATAATAATAATAATAATAATAATAATAATAATAATAATAATAATAATAATATACAGTATTCATATACCACCTTTCTTGGTCATTGGATTACTCCTCTGACTTTAATCCAAGGCAGTGTACATGGGCAGGCTGTCCTAACCCCCCTAATGTGTTTTTTTTTTTTTTACAATATATAAATGTCCAATCTTTCATGAACAGCTACATTCCAGGTGGTATCCTTTTGCAGTCTGGCTTTTTTTCCACTGGCCGGCACCTCCCACACTTGACCGACACAGCTGGGAACTCTTATCTCTCTTCACGGAGGCGTTCACAGCTTTTTGTCAGCGACGTGTCTCGAACTTGTCATTCACCTATCTTTGGACTTGCAAGGTGGCGGCTCTCCCAACTAAGCCAGACTCCTCTGCCCTATGCTGCCCCTCTGCCATATAAAACTGCTTTATGCTGTATCATCAGACCATTGGCCCATCTAGGTCAGTATTGTCAATGCTGACTGGCAGGTGGTCTACAGGATTTCTGGCAGGGGTCTTTCCCAGCCCTTCCTGGAGATGCCAAAGATTACTTTCTGCATGCAAAACATGAGTCCTACCACTGAGCAACAGCCTCTTCCAAAACGCTTGGTTTCTTGGTCTTAGTTTTACATGATAGTAAAGGTAAAGGTATCCCCTGCTCAAAAGCCAGTCGTGTCCGATTCTAGGATGCGGTGCTCATCTCCGTTTCTAAGGCTGAAGAGCCAGCGCTGTGCAAAGATGCTTCCATGGTCATGTGGCCGGCATGACTAACAGAATGCTGTTACCTTCCCCCTGCAGCGGTACCTATTTATCTACTTGCAATTTCTTGCTTTCGAACTGCTAGGTTGGCAGGAGCTGGGACAGGAGACGGGAGCTCACTCCGTCACACGGCACTTGGGTCTCAAACTGCTGTCCTACCAACCTTCCAGTCTGCAGCGTCTTAACCACTAAGCCACCGTGGCCCCCTACCTTTTTACTTGATACTTTATTTGTATTTATTTATTTATTTATTTGTATTTTACTGCTCATGTATTTTTGTGTTATCATATATCTTTGACTACTTTTAAATTATGATGTTTGCCTCCTTGGATGTGCCATTTAAATGAAGCTCTAAGAATTCTCCCTGATTCAATGAAAAGGGATTTGTTCTTTCTTTGGTCCTTTTTTAAAAACACGCTGGCGCTAATTGGGGATGGAGGTCGGTGGAAGAGATGGCTGGCACCTGACCTGGTTTGTATCAACAATCCCTTCCTGCATTTTAGCACATGGGCATGTTATACTGGGGTCCAAAGGTCACAGGCTTAAATGCAGCTTCAGGGAGGACTAAATACATCCCATCTCCTGACACTCTGAATGCTTATGCATGTGAACATGGTGTTGTAGGTAGGGTCTTTTTTTTTTTAAGCCATTTTGCCCTTGTTTAGCAAATTGAATTTTCCAAAGAATGCTATGTTAACTTGATAATGTCAGTGTAATTTGCCTCCCCCCCCTCTCTCCCTCTCTCTCAACATTTGAAAAGGAATTAAAAGAGAATCACTGTCAGTCAAGAAAAGTTGCTCAAATTCCAGTACAGCCTGCATAAATCATGCAGTAAGTGGTCCCCAAAAGGGGATGAGGAAAACAGAACAGGTGAGTCACGGAAGGTTTTCTGAATGATTCGTCTTTGGATCTTCTTACGCATCAGTCTGCTTTTCACACTCTTCAACGGTTCAGTAGGACATGGGGATCCACTGGGTTAGTTGTCCTGCTTGAGCTTCACTGAAAAATAAATGGGAGCTAGGCAAGAGCACCACAGTACCCATTCATTTCATTTGTGTAGGACAACTTCCCCATGGACGATGTTATTAAAAGTATGAAACAGAAGCACAGGAAGCTCTTATAAAACCCATTACCTACATTCATTGCCTTTCATGCCTGCAGCCAGAACACATCATATCTCTCTTCTTACACGTCCTTCACTCACACAAATGCTCACTAGACAGTATCTGGTCCAATTCTCCTTACCAGCCAACACCACCACCATTATGTAAAGCAACCCAAGTGGCTCCTCTAAATGAATCTCCTACAAAATTCTGAACAGCCATATCTGCAGAGGAAGAGAGGAAATACATTATTGAAGAACTCCCCAAAGAACCCATTATTCAATTACTCCCCATTATTCAAGCTCTCCAAAGAACAAATCCTTTTCACACTGAGAACCTTGAGGCCTCCAGTGCCTGTAAGAGGCCAGAGGGCCACCATTTTGATATCTCCATTCTCCAGGCAGGCAGGCAGAATATGAGGGTTGTCTGAGCCCAGGAGGAATGAAGGCCTCAGTCCACCTCTGGCCCTCATTGAAGGAAGTTGGCTATAAGGAACTCTCCATGGTCCTGCATCTCCTACCTCTCTTGCTTATTTGCCCTCTCACAGACACCCACTTCATGCCTCGTGGGTTCCCACCTGGGGTCTGGGCATAACAAACTCTTTAAGGCAATCCCCTGCTACCTGGGCAAGAGGCACTTTTTCAATTGGTGCTCCTCTTTTATTTAGCAGGGGGAAAGTAACTGCCCCCTTTCACCCCAGCACAGTGTCTTTTCTTGTGGCTGTTTGCTGGTGTTCTTCTGCATCTTTTTTAGATTGTGGGTCCCCCTATGGGGGGGAAAAAGCGGGATATAAATCCAAATAACAATAACAACAATAAATCTCAGTAAATATTTACAGGCTATTCAGGGATAGTGTTTTCTCATCTTAAGCCCTTTCTTCTGTTCATTGAAGCAGTCTTTTGCTGCTCTGTATTTTGTCTACCTGACTCTACTACATATGATGATCATAGTATGCTGTGTTGTGAGTTATCAGTTTGTGCCAATGTCGTTGGCTTGGGTCAAGGCCTTCAGCTCTTTGGCTAACCTGCACAAAATGCCGATCCATCGTAGATATTTGATGTCTCTCGGTAAGGACTGTCTGTTCCACTGACATCATGGTGGTCTCGACTAAGGACAACTGGTGCCTGTAAAACAAAAAAGGCAAGGAGAAGGAAGCTGAATCCTTGACTGATGAAGATGATGCCAAACAGGGAGGAAATGGATGGCTCCTTGTGTTTAAAAAAAAAAAAGTCTCTCTTGCCTAGTTAACAGCCTCATCCCCCGACACTCCATAGCATGCAGCCACACCAATGGCTGGGTGGGTGATCAAACAAGTTTTGATTCAAAACAAGGAGGACACGTTTTGTGTTTGATTCATTTTGTTCTGGCTAGATTAACAGATTACCTCCATCCTCAGCACTCCAATGTACATTTAACATGGAGAAGAGATCAGATGGAGGTACAAGCTGATTTTCCTGGGCTGATGATGATCGCATACTTCCAAACAAGATGAGAATGCTTGGTTTGGGGTCAAATGCCTGTGACTGCATTGGTAAGTTTGGAATACGGTTATCCTTTATGCGGCTAGCAAAAACATGTTGTCTGTTTCTATCCCACAAGTATGGCAACAGTCAAAACAAGATTTAGAATTAAAAATTTTTTAAAAGAGACACAATACATAGTAAAGGGCATGGGAGTTTGACCTTGCCCTTCATAGCTCTGAAAGGGTATTTTTCCTGTTTTTGCTCAAGCTTATTTTATAAAATTAACTTATTCGGACAGGTTATTTCTGAATCCCACCAAAGATCGATGGTACTTAAAATATGTTAATAAACATTTTCAGAGTAATATAAACCAGACTCGGCTCACTCAAGACTCACCAGATTGAGTCTTGTTGTTATTATCATAATTCCCCCTAGGGTATTGTAAGGAATTAGATGGATTGCACTGCATCTTATTTCTTCAAATATGTCCGAATATGTTTACCCTCACTTACTGCCACTGCTAACACAACTTTTGACAAATACAGCACTCTCAGGGCTAATTTATCTATTCATTTGTTGTTTTTAAATGTTTTTCTTTTTTTAACTCTGCCTTTCAGGTTTAAAAAAACCTCCCAAGGCAACACATAAATGAATTAAAACAAACAGAAAACCAAATCAACTCAAACAGCAAAGCAGCGGTTAAAAAAAAAAAAACAGAACTAAAATAACAGCCCAATCCTATCCCCCCCCCCCGCCACCAGTGGAACGTACATTCCACTCCCACTGGTGGAAGGAGGAGGAGGCTGGCAGAATGTCACTTCTGCTGGCAAGCACAGAGAGGCCACCAATGCAATCGAAGGCACTGGCAGCTGGGGGCGCTGACTGGCGGAGAAGACTCTGTCTGCCAGCGTGAGGTGAGTGGCAGCGGGGGCAGGTGGTGGGAGGAACAGGGGTGGAAGGGGGAGGGACGTGGAAGTTTCTGGGCGGGGAAGGGGAGGGAAGGGAGGCGGAACAAGAGAGGAAGGGGGCAGGATCAGAAGCACTCACGTCACTATCCCTCTCCACCTCTGTTACACTCTTCAGTTCTATGCCAGCAAAATGGCTGACGCAGGACCAAGGAGACCCATAGCGAAAGCAGGGGCTTTCCCCAGGGCAAGGGAACAAAAGGAGCGGAGACTTCTGCAACTGCTCCCCCACCCTAGGATGCAGCGCACGCTCCACTGGCACGCTTGCCTCAGCAGGGGAGGAGAGTTGGGTAGGATTGGGCCACCTGCCACACTGGTGAAATGAAGCAGTCTTTGTTGCCTGCTTAAAAGCAGCAAGGAAGGTCATCTGACAGACCCTGTCAGGGAAGGTGGAAAGGCCCTGTGCTTGTTTTGGCCAACTGAACTGGTTTCAATGATGGACTAGAGAACAGACCCCAGGAGGCTGATCACATTTTTTAAACTTCAAATGGTTTGCATTTTTTTTAGATAGTGTGTACTTAAAAAAAAAAAAATCTTTGTCCCATATTCTACATCAGAGTTCTGATCCCCTGTCAACATTTTTACAAGACAATGGAACCATATGTCCATTCCAGACCAATCTCATATGGCAGATCAAAATTAGCAAGTTACATGGAATGAAAAAGAGAGAGTGATTATACCTTAATCCTTCCTTCAGCAATGCCTCGGTTAATAGCCACTGCTATAGATACACGACCCTTCTGATCAGAATACAAAATTCTAGCTTGGGAACCTACAACCTAGAGAGAGAAATAATGCAGCAATAAGGTTTATTGGATTATCTCCATGGTCCAGAGAAGAGCCAGCTGTTCCCTTTAATGGAGAAAGGAAGGACACTGCATTCATACATACCTACTTTCCATGGGGAAGGTATTAAGATTTCCATTTTACTGTGCTTTTATCTACTTTCACACAATGAAAACTAATTATGTTTCTATGTAGCTGACACAAGCCAGTAAATCGACAATCACAGTATATGATCCACAATCCAATGTAAACTACTGCCTTGTTGTTGGAAAGCCACAGCATAGTGGCTTTCTACTGATGGAAATGAGAAACCGCTCACGGGGGCTATGTCACAAAATGTCGCCTGGGGGCCTCCCGCCTGCCTCGCCAGGCCGGGAGAGCCGGCTCAGGGACGTCTTCCCCGGAAGGCTGCCCGGGGCCTTCTGAGGAAGGCCCACTGCACGAACGTTATTTATAACGTTCAGGAACAGTCTGCGCATGCGCAAAAGAACATTATAAATAACGTTCACGCAGTGGGCCTTCCTCAGAAGGCCCTGGGCTGCCGGCCGGGAAAGACGACCCCGAGCCGGCTGCAACGATTGAGGGGGCACCGGGAGCGGCAGCCCGTCGGGCGCCCCCCCTAATCGTGGCGCGGCCAATGGCCGTGCCAAACATTACTAAAGGGTAGGCTTACCATATTTTAAAAACTTTAAACCGGGACACACACCCCATAACCCCCCCCTCCGCAAGTCAAATAATTAATTAATGTAAAAGCAACGCAAAACCAAGCAGAAAGAGCCAAAACCAATCACAAAGTAGAATCAACAACGAGAGAAACCAAGCAGAAACTAGAATTAACCACGAGTAACCAGGCACAAAGTACAAAACACCCAGAAAAAAACACCAATAATTCAAACACAAATAACTGATAATGGGGCTTAAATCAATTTTCTATTAAATAATTAATAAAGGAAAAGGGGCGCGAAGCGCCCCCTCCTGCCGCGCAAAGTGCGTCCGAAATTTTTAATTAAATAATTAATAAAGGAAAGGGGGCGCGAAGCGCCCCTCCTGCCGCGCGAAACGCTGTCGAAATTTTTAATTAAATATTTAATATTTCTTTTTAAAAATATTTAAAAATATGCGACTTACCTGATCGCTGGTCGTCATGCTGCTGGTTGTCCTGCTGCTGCTGCTGCTGCTGGGGCCGGCGGCAAGCAGGCACCCGGCGAAACACAGCCTGCTTGAGCCTCCGGCAGGCTCACGCTGCCCGTGCAAGCAGGCTGTGCTTCTCCCGGTGCCGCTGCGAGACTCGCAGTCTGCGAGTCTCGCAGCGGAACCGGGAGAAGCACAGCCTGCTTGCACGGGCAGCGCGAGCCTCCGACAGGCTTGTGCCGCCCGGGCAAGCAGGCTGGCTGGCCCGGTCTCCCAGCGGCACCGCATCGGAGCCGCTGGGAGACCGGGGGTCGCAGCCTGCTTGCTCGCGCCGCACGGGCAAGCAGCCTGGCCCACCCGGTCTCCCAGCGGCTCCGATGCGGTGCCGCTGGGAGACCGGGGATCGCAGCCTGCTTGCCCACGCCGCGCGAGCCTCCAGAGGCTCGCGCTGCGCGGGCAAGCAGGCTGTCGGTTGGCCCGCTCCCTCACTGGCTCCATGCCGGTGAGAGAGCGGGCGGACAACGCCGCCGCCATCTTCTTCTTTTTGAAACTTTCCCGGGCGCCGGCAGCATCTTGGATCACGAAATCTCGTGTGATCCAAGATGTCGGCGCCCAAATCTCATGAGGGCATCATACCCTCACGAGATTTGGGTGCCGACATCTTGGATCACGCGAGATTTCGTGATCCAAGATGCTGCCTGGTAAGTTTAAAATAATAAAAAAAAGATGGCGGCGCCCATTCGTCCCCCGGGACCGGACCGGGAATCGACCCTGAATACCGGGACGGTCCCGGCGAAACCGGGACGAATGGTAATCCTACTAAAGGGTGTGTGTCGGAGGGTAGAGGTCACTAGGGTGACGTGCGTGCCCGGCCCTGGGGCAGCGCGCGTCCTAGTGACGTCTCTGATGGGTTGGTACACTGTTGGTCTGCAGGTACACTGTTGGTCTCCAAAAACTAAAACCCAGGTACACATTCATATGGAAATGTGTATCTGGGTGCAGACATTTTGGTACAGCATAATGTGTAAACATCTCTAGTAGCTCCTTCTAGGGGAGAAGAGTGCTGAGCTAGAACACTGGAGAGTGGGAGGAGCAGAGGCTAGCGCATCGTCAGGTAAGGGGGGGAGCATTTGGCATGTCACGTCAGGATGTCTTGGGCAGAAGATATTGTTCTGTGACTAGAAGAAGGCAGGGCCAGGCTCCTAATATTTACTCCAGGTCTGGCCAATCCAGAAGCTTCATATTACCTGCCAGTTGCAGGAGTTGATATTGCACATACCTTTTCCCTTCTGTGGTTCAGGAGGGCTCTGAATTTGGAGTATGCAAAGTCTCAGGAAGTTTGCTGGGGGGTTACATGACATTCCAGTCTTAAGCCAAGAAGTTCCCATTAAAATCCCAGAGTATTTGACCATGTTTATGATTTCAAAGCATGTAAGAACTTCACAGTGGGTATTTTCTACAATGGATGTGTGCACTGTTGCCAGTACCACCTATTGGACAGTTCTCATAATAAAATCATTGGTGGAGAAAGGTACCACATAATCACAAGCTCTCTATAAGACTTCACACCACCTTCCCTGATGTGAAGAAAACAGAGAGAAAGTATCTTCTTTCTTTGCTTGTGTTTAGAGACTAGACCCTTTAAGCTAATTGCACTCAATGTCAACAAGATCAATGCATAGTCATTGTTTCAGCTAGTTAGAACACATACCAAATTGTGCTTCCTGGCTTCCTGAATCCAGCGGATGTTATCATGATATTGCTGCTTCACAGATTCATTCACTATGAAAGGGGGGAAAAAACCAGAAAATTAGCAATCACAACCTAACGCGATGTGGGAGCTCCAGAGGCAGTATGAAAATCAGTTCCAAGATATCCATGAAAGAGGGGGTACAAAAGCACATCTCCAACGTGACCCCACTGGTGTTACATACAGTTAAATTGGAGTGGGGAATACATGTTTGACTGCCTTGTTACGAGGTGTACACATCAACATGCAAGGCCTGGAGGGGCCTGGAGGTGAAGGGAAGGACAGTGCATTTATGACCAGGTAGAACATACAGCTAAAGAGAGAAATGCAAGAAATGTGGATCAATGCTCAGGAAAGAGGATATTTCAAGTGCCCTGCCCCAGAATGATCTTTTTCATGATGCTTATGGTTCAGCCGTAAGCTGCTTTAAATTATGTAGCAAGGATTGATATGTCAGCCTTTTTAATAACAAAGAGGAAAGGCCGAAACATCCGCTTCCTTAGGAGAATAATACTGTACTACAAAACTCCTGTCTTATATGATCTTTAAGGATTCAATATCTTGAATCAAAGAGACATTGAACAGGCTTTCACAGAATGCAACAGAGGAAATGTAACCGAGAAAAAAAATCATCTTCATTAAAATGGTTTCCATCATTCCAGAGAGCAAACAAGTGAAAAATGAGTTCCCGAGAAACCAAAATTAACCTCTCATTTTCTACTTATCCCTTCTTTCTTTAAATGATAATAAAATGTTCATCATTACATCCACATGAACCTGCCCACTCCCTACGGTCATTAGGAGAGACTCTCCTGCGTGCTCCACCAACATCAGATGTGTGATGGACAGGCACATGGGAGAGAGCGTTGTTCCCAGGTTATTTATTTTATTTCATTTTTCACATTTTTATACCACCCTTCCTCCAAGGAGCTCAGAGTGGTGTACATATTTCCTCCCCTCCTTTTGTCCTCACAACAACCCTGTGAGGTAGGTAGGGCTGAAAGATAGTGACTGGTCCAAGGTCACCCAGGAAGCTTCGTGGCTGAGCGGGGATTTGAATCTGGATCTTCCAGGTCTAAGTCCGACTCCCAAACGACTACACCAGGGGTGGGGAACCTATTTACGGTGGAGGGCCATTTCCCCATGGGGGAAATGGGTCGCGGGCCGTGTCCCCTCCACCGCAAACAGGCGCCCGCCCCAAGTTTGCGCACGCGCTCACACGCGCACCCCACCCCCCACCCCCAAGCTCTCCTCCTCCCACCCCCCAGCTCCCCAAGCTCTCCTCCTCCCACCCCCCAGCTCTCCTCCTTACCTTCTCTTCAGCCGCCGCCGCCGCCAATGGCAGCGGCCCCCCACGCGCTCACATCGCCGGACTTACTCTCAACCCGGCTGTAATAGACATGCGCAGAAACAGCCAGGTTGAGAAGAGGTCGCGCGATCTCGCGTGACCCTCTTCTCAACCCGGCTGTTTCTGCGCATGTCTATTACAGCCGGGTTGAGAATAAGTCCGGCGATGTGAGCGCGCGTGGGGCCTCCCGAGGCTCCGGAGGCTCCACTCCGAGCGTGCGCGGGCCAGACCCGATAGAACATCCAGTTGGGCTCTTCCAGTCTCATAGATCTCCAGCATTATCACAGGGGACCTAGGAGTCTCACGTCACCCTGCATTATCACAGAGGAAGCTGCTGGCCTGGAGGAGCTGGAGGAGATGTCCACCGACCTTTCTATCTTCGAAGATGGAGGTGTAGGGGAGCATAAAGAAAGCGAAGCTGCATTGAAGGGTAGAAAAGGAGGGAGAGATGGAAAAAAAACTGAGAAGGGGGCTTAGTCGAGAGAAAGAAAACCAGAGGGGTGTGAGGGAGAGGGAAGGAAAAGAGAAGAAAGAAGCTGGGGTGGAGGGAGAAAGAAAGAAAGAAAGAAAGAAAGAAAGAAAGAAAGAAAGAAAGAAAGAAAGAAAGAAAGAAAGAAAGAAAGAAAGAAAGAAAGGGAAGTTGCAGGCAGGCTACACTCATTGGGAGGCCTTGTTTTTTTTTTTATCCCAAAAGGGACCTGTAAGAGATCATTGCCCCAAGTCTCGGAGCAACCTGGCGCCAGTGCTGGAATCACTGACTCCCGTGCGTCTTTCATATTTAAAAAATGTTGCCACTTCACCCAGGAAAATGTTCTCCTTTCGGTTTACTTTGTTGCCTTTTCAATCTGCTGATCTTTATTTAGGTTTCAGAAGATAGCAAAAGTACACTGAGCTCTCATCCACATTATCACTGTCAGCAAGGAAGTTGACTCCCTCGCCACAGAGTTATTTTTTATTTTTCTATTTTATTTTTATGTCGCCCAAGCCTCTCCAAATGCAAGCAGAACAGGGAGCACATTCTTAAAACTCATTAATAATATCATTTCACTCCCACTGCAGCCCAGATCGCGAGAAAGAAGCCATAGTTTCTCAGCACATATTTCAGGTCTCACAAATCTACTAACTACTGTATCACTTGAAGGGGAGTGATTGAGACACACTGACTACTTTTCAAGTGACTAAAGCAGCAATGCTATACATACTTACCTGGGAGTAAGTCCCATTGAATATAATGGGACTTACTTTGGAGTAAGCATGTATAGGATTGCACTATAATTTTGACTTTAAAGATGTTACAGGAAGTGATAAAAACACTTTGTGTATGTGTGCGTGCTTGCGTGTATGCGCATGCACGCTCAAAGAACTTACAAAAATATTACTGTACGTTTAGCACTGGATGTGCATATGCATGCTGTGCATTCTGAAGTACAGACCCCTCAGCTGGTTGTTGCAGCTACAGATTTTCACAGTTGCTACAGACAGCAAGAAATGCCTGTTCTAGCCTTCCAAGCAGTGATGCTGATCCTGGCACCATCACACACTACCTACTCTCCTAAGCTGTGCTTCACTTCTTCAGGCAATAGAGAAGTGGAAGTCACAGCAAAGGGAAGTTGGCACCAGCATCAGTGGTGGGAACCACTGGCGTCGCTGGAGCGTGGCGGGGGGGGGGGGCGGGCCGCCAGGGAGTGACCTCTGTGACGCGCGCCACCCTTCGGACGCTCCGAGGCCGGCCCGGGAGCCTTTTGCCCTCAAAATAGTCTGCGCATGCGCGAAAATTCGAAAAATACCCAGATGAACGCGCTGCATGGGCCTTCTTTCAGAAGGCCCTGGAGCGCCGACAGGGTTGGACGTTCCGAGCGTCCGGAGGGCGACGTGGGGGGGGAGCCGGGTCGTCCCCCCGTGCCGCGATTTCAGAGCGTCACTAGGGTGACGTGCGCCCCCTGCCCCAGGATGACGCGCGTCCTAGTGACGCTACTGGTGGGAACGATGGAACAACTCTCCAGGTGCCTGAGCAGCTGTCAGAACTGAAAGCTAATACCGGCACTCAGAGGCTTTTGCACACGTGAGGCTGGTTCATGGGCTTGTTGTGTAGCCCTTCTTGCTGCTGCGTGACATGGAGTGGCATCCCCAAAGTCTAAAGGCTGGTACACATGTATGTTTATCATCTGATTCTCAACAGTTGATGACCCGCACAGCTAGACATGAGAACTGACCTCAATGAAGAGCAGAACATTTGAGATGATGTAAAAATTCTGCTTGGATTGGCTCATTCACACATGCAAGTAATAATCAGCAGGTGCTACTGTCATTAAATAAAGACTGTATATCTCTAAACTAGCTGCTAAACTACCACAGACCTTGGTGATGGCCACCAGTTTACGTGGTTTTAAAAGGGGATTAGACAAATTCATGGAGGACAAATCTGTCCCTGGCTACTAGTCATCATGATAGCTATGCTGTCTCCAGGTTCAAAGTCACTGTGCCTCTGAATACCAGTTTCAGGGGATCAATGGTGTGAGAGGGGTGTGCCTTCATCTCCTGCTTGTGGGCATCCCAGAAGCAACTGGTGCTGAAGGAGCGCATGCTTCATCAAAGGTGATGGGGGGGGGTGATAAGGAGGCCTGCCAAAGCTAAATAAAAATATGTTTACTTACCTCTGTATAGGCCACCTGATGGCCTATGAGAGTCTTCTCGAACTCATGTCAGCTATATAGATGACATAAGTCCAAGGAGAGAAAAAGGGCAGGACAGGCTGAAAAATGGGAGATAGGATTGGTTTGCTGCACAATTACACAAGATCATCCCCCTCTGGCCCACTCCCTGCCCTTCCCTTAATCCACCCCAGAATGCCCCCAAATCTCCCCCTCCCTGCCCCCACTACAAACTCACCACCAGTTGCGGGGGGCCTACCAGAGCTCCTGTCGCATGCACTATGCCTCCTGCTGTTTGTGGCAGCAGCCTGGCAGCGTGAACCAGCATCCCAGCTTTTGCGCCACCATAAAGGGCCCTGTGCTGTCAGATCGCTATTTCCAGCAGTGCAAGGCCCCAAGAGGATTGGAATGTACCAACCTGGCACTGTGGATTAGCCATTTGTGACACGCAATGGCAGGGCATATGCCCAAAAGCCTTGGAATGGGATTTTCTATAGATAGGCTGTACAGATTTAGGACTGTGACTGAAAGACTACTTCTAGTTGGCATAGCTGAACCGCAAGCAGAACATTCAATAACACAGAGGTCAAAGAGGATTCCCCTAAAGGGTCACTTTAATAGGCATCTTTTCCATTGAAATTCCATTTTCATTTCTCTCCAAATTCCTCTGTCCACTGCTCTGCCAAACACAACAGCAAATCCCGAAAAAGAGCTGTCTCCAAATCTGCTTCAGTCGGCTGGATTTCAAAATGTCATTTTAAGTATACATACATATAATTCCAGTGGCCATTTTCTTGTGAGACACATATCCTCCCAGCTTTATCATATATTAATATATTTGGGGCCCTTTCCCCCTGAACGGTGGGAAATTCAAGACAGCCATTCTAAGACGCCATACCTTCAGGAAATGTCTGCAATGTGAGAATAAGGACATTCTGGGTTGTCACACAGCTTTTAAGGGTCAGTACAGATGGTGTCGTACTAATGCTGACCAATTACACAAATAAAAACTAGTCCGCGTCAGATCCCCTATAATATGTATTACTAGGGAGATGTACTCTTCTTATTAACTCTTCTTATTATTAACTCTTCTTAACTCTTATTAACTCTTCTTATCGCCTCCTCACCTATGTGTTCACAATTGTCCTCTCAAAATATCAGTTGATACTGAGTCATACCACATACTGCCAGCTCAATGGTCCATCTAGGCCCATATTGTCTACTCTGACTGGCAGTGGCTTTCCATGGCTCCAGTCTGACAGAAATGGGTCTTTTCCAGCTCTATCTGGAGATGCCCGGAGTTGAACTTGGGATATTTTGTATGCAAAGCATTCTTTGGCATTTGTTTCAATATGCATTTAGGAATATGATTTGACTAAATGCAAACATTTTGTTCAATCTGTCACATTTGCATCCCACCTATCTTCTAAGGAGCTCATGGTCTGTCCGTCCCCCATTATATTTTCATAAGAGCTCTTTGAGACAGGTTGAACCTCATGACTAAGCAAGATTTCCTCACTCCATGTCCAACACACTGTCTGCTACACCATACTGGCCTTCCACTGAAGTATCTACTGATGGGTTCCTGATTTTATCTCAAGCAGCAGGGACAGTAATTGGTGATTGCAATTACCTCACACATACGAAGCCCCAACTGGTGTAACAGACCTGAGCTTGCTTGTCATACAGGATAAAAATCATGCAGGAAACAGAACTTCTTATACAGAAGAAGGGATCTGTCTACAAAATTCACCTCATGTGAAGCAATTCAGAGAAGATAAGGATTTGGTGTTTGTTTATTTTTCACATTTTTATTCTGCCCTTCCTCCAAGGAGCTCAGGGTGATGTACATGGTTCCTTCCCTTGTTTTGTCCTCACAACAAACCTGTGAGGTAGGTGAGACTGAGAGATAGTGACTGGCCCAAGGTCACCCAGGAAGCTTCATGGCTAAGTGGGGATTTGAACCTGGATCTTCCAGGTCTAAGTCCAACTCCCAAACCACTACACCATCCTGGCTCTCTTAGTTTAGGGCCTCAACTACAAGATGCAACACACTGTAAGTCTTTTAGGCTCATCCATACCCCACCGTTCACCTTTCATGTGAAAAGATGGAATGGTGTCCTACCTCCC
Source organism: Plestiodon gilberti rubricaudatus (assembly GCA_026170595.1). Lineage (NCBI taxonomy): Eukaryota > Metazoa > Chordata > Lepidosauria > Squamata > Scincidae > Plestiodon > Plestiodon gilberti. Next base: position 224,460,730 of record JANXHW010000002.1, read on the forward strand.
TGAAGTATGGCTTCCTCAAGCACTGATGTGGCAATAGAATCTGTGGTTGCCAAGTCTTCGTGGTTGCCTGAAGTACAAACCCAACGAAATGGGCCAAATCCCAAAGAAAAAATGTCACTGGGAAGAGAATATGTTGAATGATTAGATGATAGCTGAAATTCCTGCCATATTTATCCTGGCCGTTAGCAGTGCTTTTCTTTCATTAACTGAAGATGGAAGAATTTCAAACATTTCAAACAAACAAATCCAAACACAAGGCTCTTTGGACCATTATTTCAGAATTTAAACAAGGCTTTACAAACAGACAAAAGTCACCATGTGTGTATAATCACACAACTACACCTGCCACAAGTATACTCTAACCGAAGACAAAGAGCACTTAATCAAAGAAGTGTATCCTAGGATTTATGCTAGAAACAGTGCGGCACAGTGGTTAGAATGTTGGACTCAGACCTGGGTTCAAATCACCACTCCGTCAAGAAGCTTACTGGATGACTTTGGGCCAGTCACTATATCTTAGTCTAACCTACCTTACAGGTATTTGTGAGATGTAACAGGAAGGGGGATAACTTGAAGGAGAATAACTTATTCACAAAATAAAGTTGAGCACATTCCTGAGTAACATAGGAGTCCCTGGGAAAAAAAGTGATTTGACACTTGGCAACTGATTCAGTGGCTTCCTCCTTCTCCTCTCATTTCCTTCCCAAAGTACAGACACAGAGGCGTTGCTCCGGTAGGGGCGGTACCATAAATTGCGCCCGGCCCTAGTCCCGTTTACCAAGCCGGCAGGAGGCGGCCCTGCCCCCTCGCCGTTGGAGCCATTCCCGTGTGGAGAAAGCAGCAGGCAAGAGACTCCCTGCCCGTTGCTTTCTCCACACGGGAATGGCTCCAACAGTGAGGGGGCGGGGCCACCTCCTGCCGGCTTGGTAAATGGGACTAGGACCGGGTGCAACTTACGGTACCGCCCCTACCGGAGCGACGCCTCTGTACAGACACATTAATTTCTCCTTTTTAAATGGAAAAAAATGTACCATATTCTCTCCTCCTCTACATACCCCATAATGTGCTGAACGTAGGAAGGGTATCGGAATTCTGCTTTACTGGCTCCTCTTTTTTCGGCTCCTCTTTTTTCAACATCAGCACCTTCAAAATAAGTTAAATGAAAGTTATCAAATAAGAAAGAAGGTCTATGCACTTCAAGATAGATTGCATCCTTCTGTGGACCGTGATATGATTCAGGCACAAAGAGATCAAGATTAGGCTTTCTCCCTTTTATACACAGGAGGAGATTGGGAGTTTCTAAGACAACTTTGGCCTTTTAGTTATGGGAGTTATGGGACTGGGTGAATAGTCTTGTACTGGCTAAGAATGGAGATATACTTCCCACATACTTGCTAGATGCTTCTGTATAGAAATCAGTATGAAGCCTACATACAGTTCTGCTTAAGTGGACAATCACCACATACCATTCATGAGATTAACACCCATTTCTATGCAGAAAGGTGCCTGCCTGCCTGCCTGCCTTCCACGCAGACATTTTCTAACATGCAATGCCACTTACCTAGAGGTGTGTCACCCGGCCGTTGTACTACTAAGCCAACGTATGACTGGCTTAATTTTTATGCAAAGTATTTACTCACCAGCTCTCTGAGCTTCTAGAAGGAAAGCATTTCCATAGTCCCAGAAAAAAATTCCTTGATCGGAGAGTCTGTTGATGGCGGCCACTTGTCTCCTCAGGCTAAAAACAAAAAAGCCGTTACATGACACGGGCTGAAGAGAAACATGTCAGGGGTGACATGCGATTTAAAAATGGGTCTGCTCCAATCATACAGAAAGTAGAAGGTGGAGGATTTCTAGAACAAAAGGGGTATGCAGATGGGGGGGAAGCTGTATTCTCTACCCCCACACACTCACACATACCCTGTTTCCCCAAAAATAAGAACTCCCCCAAAAGTAAGACCTACCGTCATTTTTTCCAGTGATTTTTTGCTGGCACTCATAAATATAAGACCTCCCCTGAAAATAAGACCTGCCGTGTTTTTGGGGAGCCAAAATTAATATAAGACCCGGTCTTATTTTCGGGGGAACAGGGTACACACAGAGCTTACCTTCCTGTAGTCCAATGCTCAAACTCCCCTCACTCCACTTGGGCTCTGATTCCAGAACTGAGCCAGGTTGGCAGAAAACTGTTCGGGGTAATGAACTGTAGGAAGGTAAGCTGCCAGAGGGGGGAGGGCTCATCTCTGCTTACCCTAGCACCCTTTTTAATTTAAATCAGACTCCTCTCCCCAGCTTTATACATGATTGGAGCAGACAAATAAGTCTGCTGCCATCCCACCTAGTTGGAACCATAACAGCAGCAATCAATACAAGCAACTCTTTTCCCTCAAGGTAAATGCTCTTTTCTAAAACTTCACAGGAACAAACTGCAAAAAGAGACTTATCACTACTAATATATATAGCCTAATTCTTTAACTCCTAGTTCTGGTGATTATGTATTGAACAAACACAAGTAACTGGGTATGGCTCAAAATCCATACCGTTGGGTCACTTACCGGTACATCTGCAGTGTGCTCAGAAATAAAACACTTCTTCTAGCACAGTCAATTTGATGATTTGATTTTAGAGCAAAAGTGAAGAAATTAATGACATTTCAGCAGCCTGATCTGACTTTCAGCAAGGAAGATTTTCCATTCCTAGAGATCAGTTCTGCGACTTTTCTTTCTTTCTGCCTTGCCTACAATTTGAATTGACAGCCAAGCTAGCTACCTTCCAAGTTCCACTTGTCACATTGGGTTTTGTTATAGGTTGCTAATGCTGAGCTGTTACTCTGGGTTGAATTTCACCATAATAGTGCAGATTCTCTGAATCTAATCCCAAAACCAGCTATCTCTTCCCTGCAAAACAAAACAAAACCCTAAAACAAACCAGTGTCTAGAAAAGGAAAATGAACCTCACTGAAGTAAACCGAGTCAGAGTTTCATCCAGTCTACAAATTCCTTGCAGTGATGTTTGTGCAACAAAATCCGTGCAGATCACTTAATTACCTTTCTTGCACTAGTTCCCGGAATTTCACTGGATTGCTGGACATGAGCTCATTTGCCTCCTTAAAATTCAGCTGTACTGGATAGTACCCTCCATTGAATGGATTGTGACAAGATGTCTGGTCTGACCCCATATCAGCTAACAGATCTCCAGTGCTCTCGAATTCATCAACAAGCCTCTCCCTGAGCATAGACAATGAAGAGATTGACAACAAAATAAACGTCACAGCTTGGTTTTGATATTGGGAGTACTTAAAAGAAAACGAGGGTAAAGCCATTAACTAACACTCCTTTGCTAAGAACCAATTATAGGGAATGATACAAGCAAGCATTCGTAAATTCCATTTATTTCAACTGGACATGCTTCCATTGAAATCACGAAAACTTAAAAGTGCTTAACTTTGATTGGATCCTACAAATCAGGACAGCATCCTTTTTGAATAATAAAGGGTAATGAAGGGAATCAATGGTTCATTGTAGCTTTTGACACAGTTGTACCTGTGCCTTTTTTCATGTACAAGCAAAGGAGATGCAAGCTGGAGAAGATGTTACAAAATGGGTCCACAATAGAACGAAGCCTACAGTTGCAGAGTCATTATTAATGCAGTATGGTCAAGAATGCAGATCAGATGGAAAGGTCACAGATCATTCATCAGCTACTTACCAAAGATCGACCACATTCCCATGATATCCCAAACTAAGAGCCACTTTATTCTTCCTTGCTTCTCTGCGTAAAAGTAAAAATAGGACTAATTTTTTTAAATTCTACATCACGACAATGTTAGCTAAAAAAAGATACAAAACATTTTTGCCCAGAATTAAAGATTCTGACAAACACTTTCCAGCACACGCACAGCCTCTTCCAACATTGTGTATTCTTCTCCTTGTTCTCTGATCTCTTCATTTTTGAAATCTCCTCCTAAGCCTCTTACCTTTCTGCCTGCCCTGCCCTGCCCTGCCATTGGTTAATTTTCTCTGATATCACAGAGAAGCATTCAGGCCCCAAAGTCATAATCTCTCTAGCTATCATTGATTTATGGCATAATCCAGCGCAAATAAATGCCAGCGGAGCGATGGCTCAGCCAGCGCTGGGTGTCATAAACATGCTGTAAGGTATGTTTTCAACACCCAGCGAATACCCGGCACCAACCTACCCGCCCAGCATCTGGCCCATCCGTCGCACCAAACAGGTAAGTGCCCACCAGTCAGCAGAGGGGCAGGGGGAGGGCAGACCGGGGTGGGACGGGAGGGGGTGATTGGCCTGCCGGGACAGGGACAGGGGAGGGATTATTGGCGGCACACTCCACCGATTCCTATCCCCTGTCCCAGGCCTGGCCAGCCTTACAACGGCTCCTCAGATTTGCACTGGCCATTTTGCTGGCGCACATCCAAGGAGGCCCATGGGGCCACTGGGGCTCTCCCTGGGGGAAAGGGATGAACACTGGTGCTGGCCCGTTCTCCCTAGTATCCAGCACAGCATGCTCTTGCACGCTTCGGCGGCCCTAGGCAGGATTGGGCTGTTAGCTACTCTGATATCAAGGACATCTTGAGTCATGCAGCTGATTGTTAAGCAGCCTAAGGGAGACCTTAACATTCAAATGCCAAAAATCCAGGAGAAACATTTGTTAATAAATTGACATATGTATGCAAGAATTGACAAAATGTCACAGCCTTTTGTGAATGGCATCTAGCTGGTGCTAGTCAGATGAGTTGGTTTCAGAAACTTTCAGGGAAACAGACAGATGGACAGCTCTTGCTACTTATGCTATATGATCGATTTTTAAAAAATGGTTCTGCATATTTATATCTGATCAGCTTCATAGTCTTGAGGCCAGAGCACTAAAGAATGCATTCATATATTGTTCCAATGCAGACAATTTCTTAACACTAGAGAAAAGACAGACAACCCTTCCTACACTATCCCTGTTATAATATATTTCTAATGCTGCTTGCCCTTACGTTGCTCAGCAATGAGTAAATACTGGGTCAGTGCTGCTCACTGAAGGAAATAATGCACTTGGGTTTGGACCCTGACATCTGTTTTGCCTATTTGTTTTTCAGATACATGTAGGGGGAAATTGGTTAGCCGTTCCACCCTTAGCAAATAGTGAAAGGTTTGACACATGCAGCTTACAGTGCTTCTTGAAAAAGCTGATCTTCCCGTTGCATGTATAGAAATCATGTCTTACCTTCTCAACATGGCGAGGGCTCACATCTTCAGCCACTTTTTTCCATATTGCAGAAAATGCTGCAAAAGTCCTTCCGTGGTACTTGGAATTAAATGAGTGGAAAATTAAGGAACACGTTTCTTGAGCCATACCTGAGCCGAACAATGCAGTGGTCCAGACTCTTGGCAATTTCCATCAGCCATCCTTGCTGGTGACGTTTTAAGAGGGCAGCTTCATCAACCTGAGAGATTGCAATTTTAAAAATTCAATGGCTAATGAACTTTCAAATCATTTACCCTCCTTGCAAATTGTAGGTTAGTGATGAGCCTGATTGAAGCTGCGTAGGTTTGAGGTCTAGTATGGACAGGCCATGTTTGACTTAGAGCCTATGAGAATTAGAATCAGTGAGTTTCCAACAAGAGCCAATTTAGAAACAAGATTCTCTCTCCATCATCAGTGGTAAAATTACTCGGGTCACTGAAGCCCTTTATGGCCCTGTTTAATGGCACAGCTATAAAGCGGCTATTATAGCAAGGCCCGTTCCACATGAGAACATTTCAACTCCTCAGGGAAACCTTTTATGAAGTGAGCAAGAGATGGTGTGTCTGTCAACCACCATACAGTTTGAATTACAATCTGCCCCACAACATTCACGTCTGGCAAAATATCTTCTCAAGAGCAAATCCTTTCATTACTCTTGGAATTTTAAAGAAAAGAAGATCAGCTGTATTTATCACAGAAGGAAGCATTTTCTCACCAAGTAAGGGACTAGGGCAGGAAAGGGTAGCTAGCTTAAAGCTGCAGTCCAAAAACAGTTTGGACAAATATTTTAAACCCATTGAAATCAATCGGCTTAGGCTCATTTAACTCTGTTTTGGCTGAAGGACTAAAATGTTCATTTTCTACCAGGAGCCTTGTCAGGGTTGGTAACCTTTAGAAAAAGGAGGGGCTGGCAAAGGATTTCTCGTGGCCATTTTGGTGGCTACTTATAGCATCGAAAGTAAAATTCCAGGCTTTGCCCGTAAATATACTATTTGTACATTAGTAGGAAGATGGCATCCAGAAAACAAGGGGTGATTTTGAATGCATTAGTGGTGTGTAACCCAATCGCAGATCAAATATGGCTGATGTTAGAAAAGCTGTATTTAGAACTGATCTCATCTGAGACAGAATAATACAGAGAGGTTATATGAAGGGGCATGCAAGGGCAGAACAAGACAAAGTGGCAAGAAATCCATAAGCAGATCTTTTGTAGAATTTTTTAAATGGTAAATGCAATGCTAGGGAGGAGGGGCAATTCAGATCATGGCCATAGTGGGCAGGGGGCAGCTCGGGGGTGGATCTCGGTGGAAGTAGTGCATGCCGGGATGCTATCCCTGTTTTTCCAGTCTCTCACGCACCCTGCCTCTCCTCAGACTTACGCCAGCAAAATAGCTGGCGTAGGTCCAAGGAGACCCATTGCTGGCCAGAGGGCCTACTGGGAAGTAAGTAAAAAAGATTTGTATTTACCTCTTCCAGGCTATCCTGTGACCCCCTCCCCACCACCACTACCATTGGATGCAGCATGTGCTCCAGCAGCACTTAGGACAGTGGGGAATAGAATTGGGGCATAAATGAGATTTACAAAAAAAAAAAAAACTTCAACTAATTTTCGGTGAAGTGTGTATAGCCATATGGATTTTGTTTGTTTTGTTTGTTTCTCTGCAATTGCTACCAGTAATAGCAGAAGCTGAAAAAAGTTTCAGCAAGCTAGCACTCATAAAAATTGCAAGCATTCTACTATGGGGCAAGAATGGTTAAGTTACTGACAGCTCAATCCTGCCTATATTTAGGCCAGTGGAGCATGTGGTCCGCCAGCCTTCGGTGTCGTAAAAGTGCCATAAAGCTTACTGCGCCGTCCCCCAGAACCTGAGCTGCCGGACACAGGTAAGTCCTGTGCAGGTTGGCGGGAAGGCGGGCCAGGGTGGCAGGGGAGGGGGAAATTGACTGGCCCAAGTGGGGGGATGGGGATATCGACAACGGCACGCTCCGCCATATCCCCGTCCTCTTCCTGGGCTGGCCTTACACGACCTCCCTGGATGTGCACCAGCTAAAGAGCTGGTGTGCATTGCCAGGACTTACTCAGAGGAAGGGAATGAATGTCCCCTTCCCCTGAGATGAGCCGCAGCCGTGCCGGTGCAGGATGCATCCTGCCTAGGATGCTGTGGCCGGCTATTGCAGCTGGTTGCCACATCTTAGGCAGGATCGGGCTGTGAGCTATTTTGTCTGTCCAGTGTAACTTTGCAAGAGGAACAGGCTTTGGGGATCAATGACTTTGCAATGAAAGACTAGAAAAATGAAGCTTAAATCCTATTTATTGTAATAGGAGGAGGTTTAGCTCAGGGAACCCCTCCAATTCTATTAATTCCTGGGCTGGTGCCAGCGGAGTTACCAACGAGTCTTTTTCCCCTTGCTTGGCCATGACAGGCTCTGTCTCCATGTACAAGTTTTGTTCATGGGACATTCCTTTGCTCTCGGTTTGGCATCTTAGCAAACTAGAAAGACAGAAAGCAGTACCAAGGGGGAAAAGCAGGTAGCCCCATATTGCAAAGGGGCTTTTGTGCTTGTCCTGCTCTTGGTGTCTTCTCTCGCCTGCACTGATATCACCACAGTTTCCCTGCATGAACTACCTACCGAGCAGGGTGGATTGACCACAGAGTCAAGACCTATGGACTGCAGAGAACAGACATGCCAATTCTGAGCATTTGAAACCTCCACTTTTCCCCTCCATACCAAACAGGCATGATTCAAAAGGGACTAGCGTCAGAAGAGAGTTCAGGCAAGGAAAACTAAAGTAAAAATGAGATAATAACTAAGCAGAAGCATACAAAATAAGAAGGCTACAGGCTTACCTCAGCAATAATTCCCACACAACCAGCTATGACTGCAGCCTTTGCTTGAGCGCCACTCATTCCCCCAAGGCCAGATGTGACAAATACTTTCCCAGCCAGGTTGTCCGCTCCCAAATAGCGCCGGCCTGCATTGAGCACTGTCAGCTAAAGCACATCACAGAAGAGGGCAGTTACCATTCATGAGTCCCCGTGGCATGGGTTCCAGACACATCCCCATTTGTGTATCCTTTGAAATGCTCATAATACTAAAATGTATGAATTCTATTCGTACATGCATATATATTGGGCATTGGTGAAGATACTAAAAAATTCGACGGAGATACCATTGTTTCACATTTATTTCGATAACTTGCTGTGTAACTTCACACACTGGTCTTGTGACACCCCAAAATCTCAAGTCTGATATAAATTTCATGGATGTAGAATATGCCACGGTTCATGAGACAGATGCTGCAAGACTGCAAGAGGAGGGCTGGTGGCCATTTTGGAAAATGATGTCCACAGACTTATGCCAACCTACTCATGCGGTCTATGCAAGTTTTTTTCTCATATCGAACCATCTCTTCTACCTGATACAGGGGGAAATTGCTATCAGGCATGAAATTCCTAAGGAGGTCTATTACAAGGACAGAACTAATAGCAATGGTCATATCTGCAACTTTTGTAGCCAAGAAATATCAAATATATCTTCAGCCACAAGTGGACTGATCCTCTCTTTTCGTAAACAAATACATTTTCCTGGATGATTCAGTTCTTACCACAGTTCCATGGACTATCCCCTGTGGTCCAATATAGCAGTAGCTCCCTGCGGTCATCTGTCCGTACCTGTCAATAGCAGTGTATACAACATAGTTTTTTCATTCAACTCTGGATAATAATATTACGTGGGGGGAAATGGTGCCACTACACAGTGACGTCACTATGGGGGGGGGATGCAATGCCCCCAGGTGACAACCATGGTCTCCTCACGAGGAGGAGCCGTGGCGGGATTTTCATGTCCCATGGCTGCTTTTTGCAGCCAGAGGGCTGCATTTGCAGCCGTGGAGCATAAACATGCCAATTTTGGTGTGTTTTGTGGGCCATCCTGCCCACCCTGTGTCCTGGAAGGCTTAAAATGAAGCCTTCCAGGAGTGCAGGGGGCGGGGCGATGATGCGAAACATGTCATCGGGGGCCCCTCCTCTGACCAATACTAGCAATGCAACTGCTACTACATTAATCTGTTAGATTAGTAGTACAACATTCATTCCCCATGTAATCACATCCTGTGGCACACTTCTGCACATCTCTCCTCTCTACACAGCCTCTTAATCTGTGCCTCTATATATATATTGCTCCTCAATACCTCACGTGGACCTGTCTTGCCATCAATGCTGGCTCTACCAAAAGAAATCGAAACAACTCTGAAAAAAAAGCAGACATTGCCCTCTTCTTATGTTAGTCTTCCTGAGTTCATGTGACTGCATCTGCTGGCCCTGTCCGCAGATGCTGGTTTGCCCACTGGCACTCAACATGATGCCCCCCCAGCAACAGTACATTCAGTGGACGGACAAAGTCTGAGGTATTAGAGGATTACAGCAACTGTACATTCAGTGTTCAAGAGCAAGGGGTTGCACAGCCACTGAAGGGAATGGCCAGCAGGCACATTGCCAGCTTGAGGTGGAGATAGTGGATGTGGTCTTGTTCCCTCTCTCTGTATTCAGTGAACTCTGGGAGACTAACATAAGAAGAATGCTCTTGCTAATTAATTAGGGAAACCAAGCCAGCTGAGAAAATGAATGTTTCCGGTGGGTTTTCTAGTTACAGGCTTTAGGTTTTCTAAGTGCAGAAATCCAGCTATTAGGACATTATATAATCTTCTCAAAATAATATTTTAATATCCAACTCAACTTACATTGTAATTCCCATTGCAAACATTTTCTCATATTCATCTCTGGAAGAATAGTTAGGAATTACCTAAACAAAACAAAAAAGAGAAGAAAAACAGGTGGAGGAGGGAGGGAAGAGAGTAAACAGAGGTCTATGAATAGCATCTATTTCTGAATCAATTCCCATTTTCCCAAAGTTAAATCCAATCAACTTCATTCATACTTACAGAGCGCAATCCCGCTCAAATTTAAAATGGCGGAGCGAGCACTCCACCGTTCCAAGCCGTCACAAACGTGCCGTAAAACACGTTTGCGACAACTTTTGAGTAAGGCGGCCAGCACGGAGGCCGGCCGCCCTCACTCTGCTGCCAGATTGTCCCAATGGCCACAGGATACAGGTAAGTGCAGCACTGGCAGGAGTGGTCCGGGCGACAAGGGAGGGGGGCCATTGGCCAAGCCGACCCGGAAGGGTCAGGAATGGCAGCTTGGACTTACGCCGCGTTATACCAGGAGAAGGGGACGAACATCCCCTTCTCCCGAGTTGACCTCCGGGCCGATCCCAGAATGGGGATAGGACCCAGGCCGCCCATCGGATACTTAGGCAGGATTGTGCTGCCCATGTGAGAGAACCCAGGGGAAGGGCAAACAGCTTCTGATCCCAGGTGTTCCAATTACAGTTAATAAATTATGGTTGTTATATTTGTGAGGCTCTAAGAATACTGGAGACTGCCCAGATAATTGTCATCATTTCACTCTCTTTTCCTGCTCTTCTCCCAGGCATAATCACAGCACAGGAGGAAGACATGCCCTGGTGTCATTTGGTTCAAACATGGATACAGGAGGAGCCATGAGTGCAATTTTGACTAAAGGTTTTGGCTAAACTGCATGATCAGTTTCGGGGCTAGGTGGGCAACAGCAAGGAGCGGCGATTGCCTTCATGCCTTGCTGGGGGCTTCGCAGAAGTATTTGGTGGTCATTTCATGATCTTTTTAAGCGATTTTTAGATATTGTTTTTATTCATTTTCATTAATTGTTTTTTACTGTTTTAAAAGGTGATATTTTTATATTGTATTTTTTGTATGTACTTTTTTCTGTTGTAAGCCGCCTTGGGTCCCTTCGGGGAGAAAGGCGGGATAAAAAATACTGTAAATAAATAAATAAATGAGCCAGATGCTGGCTTATCCAGCAGTATTCTTCCTATATTCTTACAAACGTGCCAAAAGGCAATCCATGCCTGAGCTTACTGTACAGTTAGCAAGGGGATAAGAGGAAAGAGCATTTACCATGCCATTGGTGATGACTAATCGAGGAGCATTGCGATGGCTAGGAAAGAGTCCCATAGGATGTCCACTGTACATGACTAATGTCTGATCTTCAGTCATCTCAGACAAATAGTGCATCACCAGCCAGAACTGAAGGGGCAAGAAAAGGAAAAAGCAGCAGACTAAAAAGCAGCTTTTTGAAGACTTGTAATAGCCACTAAGAAGGGCTAAATCCCTCCCCTATCCTCACTTTCCCCCAGAAACCGTTCCTCCCAAGATTTTTTAAATATCCTGGTTGGTTTCTAAGACTGGAACTAACCTCCATCTGGAGAAAAAAAACTTGCGAAGAAGCAGTTTCCGGGTGGAAAACAAGCAGTTTCCGGGTGGAGTAGGTTTCAACACTACTTCCCCACCAATGCCATGCTATAACCACCACCACCACCCTTGTCAGAGTTCGGCATGACCAGACTTATATTTCAACACACATTGACAGATATAAAATAATCTATATTTACTTCAGGCATATACTTTGGGGCTTATTACTATGGAATAGCGAAGAATGCTACTCCCAAGTGTTAGCAATGTGGCTCACACACCAGACATAACTTTTGCTACTGCCAAATGTCTTCTCTTTTTCATAGCATAGGTTACTGAGAACAGACCGTTTTTATCACAACCAAATAAAATAATTCATTTGATTGCTATTCTTATGTAACCAGTGACAAAGGAGTATTGTTTGCTCTGCCATGAAACTCTTCTTAGATATCACACTTGGACAAGACTGCTGGAGCACAGGAACAGATAGCATGTTTCCAAATGCTGCATTGTCTGAATTTTACCCTGCAGTTCCAATACTTTCTCAGAAGAATGTTAGGTACTAGGTATAAAACCATGTTTGGAAGCACAATGGCTTTTTTTTTTTTTTAAGAATGCTGAGAAGGTAACTCTGCTTGGTAACCGAAGAGCTCTGCTATCTGAGTCACACAATTTGTGGCAGCAAATGTATCAACACCTTACCTGCGCCCAGTTATTGAAGACTTGTCCGTTTCCTCCGTAGGTTACAAGCTCTTGGGGAAACTGCAAAAAGCAAGTTTTAAACATTATATTTAAAGCAATGTTGTCCTACAGTGTTTCAAAATAGTTCCTCTGCTGTGATCTAGAGATATTTATTGATTTATCAATAAGAAAATTTTAGTCTCAAATACAGCTGGGTGTTTTATTTCCTGCATATTTCTTAACTTAATACAGTGAACTAAAACTGATACATTCAGAAAAACAAGAAATAGGATTTCTCTTGTAGAATAATGAAATTCATGTAAGAGGTTTCTATCCCACCTTTCCATAAAAGCTCAAAGGGGCTTGACAGGACAAGTGTTCCGTACTCTTGCTGAAGTCAGTGGAACTTTAAACCAATTAGTATTAGTAATAAGTATTTGTACAGTGCTCTTTCTTAACACCAAGCCGCCTCAGTAGGAACACTAGGGAAACCAGTGGGAAACCTCTGCTCCCGTTAATATTATGTTAAAAAAGGGAATCACTCTCTCCATTTTAAGGTTGCTCCAAGAGGAACCAAAAGGTATTATTTCACAAAAAATAATGCGTTAACATTACTGTCAGGTGTCTTTTCAGGACTAAGCTTTCCTTACCTGGGCCACAGCAGGATCTAGATTATTCATGATCATGTGCATTATTGCAGCCGCTTGCATGGTTTTGCATGGATATTCCCAGATGGGGTAAGCTCTGAAATCAAAATATATGTCCGGGGGGGGGGGGGGGATTAAATCCGTGTAACCAAGCTTTTTATAGTTGCACCTTTGGATTTATCATGAATTAAAACAACAAAATAAACACTTGATCTAATATAATGTCAACTAACAAATCATTTTTTTTTAGTAAAGTTTGATCTAATTTGGTTAATAAATTCGCAAATTTTTCAGTGTTCCCATCAAAATGCCTTCCCATGAAATAAACAGGAAATAATTCAGATGTAAAATAATACCGTATTAATATTTTCCAGGGCTGGAAGATGTCTATCGTCAGTGTCTATTATGGTTTCGACATATCACATATGTGGAAAAGATGCTGTATTTTGGATATGGATTTTGAAGGGCTGGACTCTCACTACATATGGAAACTAGATTAGCTGGGCAAATTAGGACAGTCAGCTACAAGAATCAGATATCCATTGACCAATTTCAGGCCCTGCATTTGAACTATGCAGCTATATAGTCTTAGCAGCTGGTGTCATCCCCACGGGCATGATTCCATCAAGTATACACATCAGGATGAAAGAGAAGATGTGTGGACCTTGCTAACCCAGCCATTCAGTTCACTTTTGTTTTCAAAAGAGCAAGGCTCAGTTTTAAATGAACCAATTAATGAACTCTGGCAATGCTAACATTTTCAACTTACTGTAGTTAACAACAGAGCAGCCCAAAGTAATTATATTTCTAGTTGCGGTTAACAACTGTGTGATTATTCTGCAGAGTCTTAAGGTGATCAATAATATAGATTTTTTTTTCATTTATGTCTTGCCCTTTTGCGTTGTGAGTTTCACTTTAAGCCCTTGTGGGAAGGTTAGTCATTGACAGTTATGCAGGGTTAAACAATGAAAACCAAAATCAGACTTGTACAGTAGTCACATCTGTTTACAGAATTTTGGGTTTGTGTCTTTGGCCAAAGGTTTGCTTGAAGCTGGTATGTACATTGGGAACATGAACAGCAGTCAAATTTCAGAGGGGGGGGGGCATAGCTCAAAGGTACTTCATGCAGACAATTCCAGACTCGATCCCTGGCATCCCCAGGTAGGGCAAAGAAAACGTCCCACCCAAAACCCCAGAGAGCCAGCACCTGCACCAAAGCAAATTAATCAATGCCCCAACCTAGCACAAGGCAGCCCCTCCCCTGCTCCAGCTTGCCAAACAGATGTGCTGTAATGGAATACCCAATTAAAGAAACCCTGTTGCCTTGGGATGGATTTATTGCCATTGAAATAACCATTCATAATGAAATGCTCGCCCAGTGCTTTCCTAACCCCTCCACTTTCCTGCTTTACAATATAATCTATGTGGCAGTGTGACGTCCCCACCACCTGTGGTGCTGCCGTCAGGGCAGGGGGAGATGGGACTCTAGAGGGCCGTGCATGGTCATGGCTCGCTCTGATCATCTACTCTGCCTTGATGCGGATCGACCAGTCGGACTAGCGGTAGGTTTCCGTCCCTTCATTCCATGGGAATCCTTCATGGGCAGCAGGCATGTTCCTTCTTAGCCTGCCTCAACCTACTTCACTCCTTTGTCTTTCGACAGGTGGGACCATGGGTCAGTACAGAATGCGACCAGAGGTTGAAAGTGCATCTCCCTGGCTTCCCAGGTAAGTCGCCCTCAGGTTCTCCCCTGGTAGGCTAGTCAGAGTCCTAGTTTGAGTCTCCTTGAGGAGGCCTGGTCGGGCGTTTGGGGGTCCAGGTTCTGAGCAAAGCTGTCACCACTGGGTCTGGCCCCAGAGCCACAGTCTCTTGGAGCCTCTTGCCGTCGCTGGAACCACTTGCCGACTGCTTCCAGGCTTTGCATTGGCCAGCCTGCTGGCGCAGGCGTCACAGGCAGCCATCAAAGCTACTTACTATAACTAATGCACACTTTAAACTGGCTAGCAGTGTATTGAACTCCCACAACATTAAATGGGGGGACTGTGAAAATAAGGTTCAGCAGACAATGAGATTTACCTTTAATTTAATTAACATACAAGTATTACTACACATTGTTATTTCTTTAATGGTCTACCTAATGCTGCCTTGTTGAGCACTCTGGTCAAAGGAACAGCAACCCTGTTCTTCACAGAACCTCCTTCAATTGGGCTGTGTGGTATTTGAACTTGGATTAATATCATATTGCCATATTAATTAAATACCAGGAGAGCACAACTCAAAATGTTTGGCATAACTGAAGGCAATTGGGCTTCGGCAAAATGGACCATGATGATTCAGCAAAAAATTATCTGTTACATAAATACAGAGGTGGAAACTTTTTCAAAGGTGGAAACTTCTCAGTTAACACTGTATCATGGTGAACATGCAAAGACTTCAGTGAATCATGAGTTGCACGGGCAACTCTGTGTAAAATGAGTTTCTTGGATGGCAGTTCCCTGCAACCAATACTCTTTCCCCAAGGCAAGACAGGCTGCTAGCCTGCTGCATGCTGCACTTGGCTGCCACCAGCGCAGCTGGCTAGAAGGAGGTACTGCAGCCACTGGCTCAGTGATTGTCAGATAACCTAAGAGGTCAATGGAGGCCATATAAAGTCTCATGTTATGGCCTAGTTAGCAACTCCTCTGCCTGAGTAATGTCTTTAGTAAATGACCACATTGCTGTCAGACTGCCAGTAACTGCAGACCAACTCACAGTGGACTAGCTTGCCTGCCTACCTCTGCCCAGTGCCTGCCTTGCTTTGTCCCTCCCAGCCTGCCTGTCTGGCAATAAGTCACCTTCCACCTGCCCAGCTTGGCTGTAGCTCTGCTTCCAGGCCACCGGCCCTGACAGACTGTCATTACATCCCTAAAGGAGTGAATTTCATTTTGCGCATGGAACTGGCTGTCCACTCACTGTAACATTGCAATGCACACCTCGAGGCTCTTACCTCATCTCAATTTGGGGACAGAACCTGTACATGTAGATGTGTCCATAGGCCCTCAGTTCCTTTGCAAATTCTGGCGCCAGCACTTTATGCAAGTTGGATGGGAAATAACGCAGGGAGTTCTGCAAAGCCCGCTGCCAAGAGAGAGAAAAAGGGGGGGGGGAGCAAGAATAAATTCAAAGGTGACTAAGTGGGTGGTTATCACAGCTAATTAAACACACAAACGTTATCAGGCTCAATGGGAAAAATGCCCAGATCCTAAAAGTGTATTCAAGGGCGTTGGACCATAGTAACTGCAAGGCTCCAATAAACAAGGTAGCGTAGGGTTTGGATGCTCTAACCTTTGCATAAACAAGATAATATCCTGCTACACCCATTCTCTAGTGGAGAGAGAGTAGCACGCAGAGCTAGCTGTAGACATCCTAGACATATTTCTTCTTGGCTCCATTGCACCATACTGCCAAGCCCAAAACAATGCAAGATGTTTTTATGCTTGGCTGATAGAACTTTGCCAGCTGGCTTAGCACAGTAGTTGAGATTTGGACTTCCCCAGTTCACATCTTGCCACTGCCATGAATTCTTGCTTGGTGGCCTTAGGCAAGCGGCTTCCTTGCAGCCTCAGTTCCCCAGCTGCAATATGGGGATAATAATACTTACTTACAGGGTTGTTCTAAGAATAAACCTCAAGACAATACATGCTTTGCACTCAGGAAGTACTATAATATAAATGCTAAGTATTATGAGTCAAATTTGCACCCTCCTTGGGTTGTGATACTAATAACACAAAAGGTTTAATGCACACTGCAGCTACAATCCTATGCACACTTTCCTGGGAGTAAGATCCATTGAATACAATGGGGCTTACTCCTGGGTAAACATGCATAGGATTGCACTAATGGACCACCAGATCCTGTGTCAAGGAGAACATAAAATTCTGTGCCAGCCAGCACTTAACAGCCTTGCCCTCTTGGCAAGGCCAGGAAAGCCAGGGGAAATTTCCAATGTTATTTCCAATCATTTCTTTTTATTGGAGTTCTAGAGTTCACATACTATGTGAAATATTTTGGCACAACCTTAAATAATAGAAACCAAAAGGAGAGGGAATGTAGTACACAGGAGGAAACGCTGCCCAGGAGGCAAATATAAAGAGCCAAGACGGGGCAGAGAGCTACATACTATGGTGAAGATATTATTATTTCATGCTTGTGCCCGACATCCCTGAGCAGGGAGTTCTAGGTGTACAG
Organism: Plestiodon gilberti rubricaudatus; assembly: GCA_026170595.1. Taxonomy (NCBI): domain Eukaryota; kingdom Metazoa; phylum Chordata; class Lepidosauria; order Squamata; family Scincidae; genus Plestiodon; species Plestiodon gilberti. The sequence continues at coordinate 224,477,831 of JANXHW010000002.1, forward strand.
AGTTACCTAGGTTTGGTCTTCCATTAGAGGAGAAATCACTTTTTTTATTTTAAAGCAATACATATTTGCTTCATTCACAGCTACACAGGTTTGAGCATTGGATGAAAGTAGTACAGTGCATGTTTCTGCAAGCAACATCAGCCACATGTGTCTTCTAAACATGTTTGCACTGCAGCTGCCAGTTACTTCTCTTAGCTTCAACTACAGATCAAATCCTATCTCAGACAGCAGTCCTCCTATGCACATTTTCCTCAGAGTAAGTTCCATTAAACCCAGTGGGGCTTACTTCTGAGTAGACATGCATAGGGTTGCACTGTCAGTCTTTGCCTTTTCCAGGATCAACAGCCTATGCTGGATCGACAGCCTAACTATTTTAGTGGTCCAGCCCCTTTTACTACGTTTACTCCTGTTTTTATATTTTGTGCTGTGTTTTTAGATTGTATTAATGTTTTAAAAGTTTTATATTATATTTATATGTATTTTATTGTTGTAAGCTGGAAGAAAGCGGGATAGAAATCCAATTAATAATAATTATTATTATACCCATTATTATTATTATTATTATTATTATTATTATTATTATTATTATTACCCATACCTCCGATCTCGCTGCAAATTATTATTATAATATTCTGCCTTTGTCTTTCTCATTGGTTCATGCCAAAGTCTAGGGCATCTCTATGCATGTTTCTACATATAGGATTGGTTCAGATCATGATATATGTCCACCAGTCCCTTGTTTGGAGTATGTGCAACCTATCTTTCCCCTCTCCAACATGTTGTTTTGTCATCACATAATCATAGGAACCTGCCTTATACTGAGTCAGACCATCAGTCCATGTAACTTAGCAGTCCTGATCAGATCAGATCCTGATCTAGGGTTCGAGATAGGGGTCTTTCCCAACCCCACCTGGCAGTAGCGTCACGGGGGTTGGTGCGGTGATGCGGTGGCGGCGAAGGGGCGCACTTACCTCTGGGATGTGTTCCCTCCACCACGTTCATCCAGGCGTTGGGCCCTCCCGCCCGCCCTAGAGCTCCGTCGGCTCCAACATACGTACTAAAACGGCGGGGTGTGTGATTGGAGCCGCGCTGGGCACGCGCTTCCAACTGACATCACACCCGGGTCACGTGGGGGCGTGGCGTCGGCGCCCCCCCTCCCCGAGGATCGCCACTGCCACCTGGAGATGCCAGGGATTGAAGCTGGGTCCTTGTGCATGCGCAAAGTTGGTGCTGTTCCACTGAGTTGCTGCAGTCCCATCCGAACATCCTTACATGATTCATCTGAACTGCACCTCAACACATGAATACTAATATAATTTACTAATATAATTAATCAATCAATTAATCAATCAATTTAAACACCCATTCAGCAGATAGAATAGTTTTCAGGCTTCCTCTGAATCCAATAGAGTTCGCTAAAATTTAGGGTTCTTAAAATAACCGTACATTGAAAGCTGAGAACTTCAGGAAGCAAAATGCAATGCTTGAAATGTATAAATGTAGCAGGAAAGGGACCTTCAATTCAAATTCAAGGACAGGGCCAGACCGGTCTTTATTGGGGCCTGACTACGAAAAAATGAAATAGACATGGTAACCTCAACGATATAAAGTGTGGTGTTTTTCCATCAGGTATAATCTTTCCTATCTTCCTCAGTAGGCTCATATCACTTCCATTAACTCTAAAAAACATATGGAGCAAGGAAAGAGGAGTCCGATATACAGTATTGCAGGTTTGTTCATTTCTCATGCCAAGTTCTGAAGAGCTGCATTCCTTGGTGTGTGGGAAGAGCCCACCTGGGTGAAGTAAAAACCGAGCCATACAGCAGACTGTCCTGTATCCAAACTGGACTCCCCTATTGCTTTTGTGGCCTGTGCCAGTGATCTAGACTTGAGTCTATTGACTCGGACTCGAGCCGGACTCAAGTCACTTCAATGACTCGACTCGGACTTGACTCGACGATTGTAAAAGACTCGACTCAAGACTTGGAGCCTTTTATGACAAGTCGAATTTTATTCAGGTTTAAACCCATTTTCCCCATTAAATAGATAGGGACTCGCAACTCGCAACCAAAGACTCGGGACTTGGGGGCAAAGACTTGGGACTTGACTTGAGACTTGGAGTCAGAGACTTGATCCACATCCCTGGCCTGCGCCAGCAAATGAAATTACAAGTCCGTCTAAAAGTGTCTCAGGCTCTTTACAGAAGATAAAACAAATGAGTTCCTCCCCAAAGCAGCCAACAATCTAAATAACAAATAAGTCTTTCGGAGAATATTTGCCATTGCCAGCGCAATGTCGCTTTTGTTTCTTTTTTTTCCGTTGTTGATTAAAACCTCCCATGTTTCTCATCTGAGTAAGGGATGTTGGAATAACCATGATATTTTTTGCTTTCAGAATGGAAATTCATTAGCAAAGCAAAGGCTACAATCCTCCTACAGAATAAGTTCCACTGAACTCAGGGGAGACTTACTTCCGAATAAACATACACAGGGTTAGACTGCACAAGTAGTTAAATTAGCAGCTTGATAAAAGGTGCAGTATCAAACAGACAGGAGACTGGTGGTGCAACCGACTGTTGTACCTACTCCCCAGGAAAGAGGCATAAAGAAAGATTGGACAGAGAGGGGCGTGTTGGAGGTGGGATGGCCATCTATGTCAACGAAGGGGTAGAATCCACCAGAGTAGAGTTTGAGGGGGGCTCTGACCCCTCCGTAGAATCACTGTGGGTTAGATTACCAGGCTTGAGGAGCGATGTAATAGTAGGGGTTTGCTACCGTCCTCCAGATCAAAAACCTGAAGGGGATCTTGAAATGAGGAAGCAAATCAGGGAGGTGTCAACGAGAGACAGGGTTGTAGTCATGGGGGACTTCAATTATCCTCACATCGACTGGGTCAACTCATGCTCTGGTCATGAGAGACTGGATTTCTGGATATGCTGAATGACTGTGCCTTAGAGCAGCTAGTCATGGAGCTGACCAGAGGACAGGTGACTCTGGACTTGATATTGTGTGGCACTCAAGATCTGGTCAGGGATGTAAATGTTACCGAACCATTGGGGAACAGTGACCATGCTGCGATCAGTTTCGCCATGCATCTCGGGGGGAGAGTGCCAAGCAAATCAGACACAAAAACCCTTGACTTCCGAAGGGCAGACTTCCCCAAAATGAGGAGACTAGTTAAAAAAAAGCTGAAAGGGAAGGTAAAAAGAGTCCAATCGCTCCAAAGTGCATGGAGGCTGTTTAAAACAACATAGAGGCCCAGCGGGAGTGTATCCCACAAAGGAGGAAGGGCTCGATTAAGTCCAGGAGGGTGCCGACATGGCTAACAAGCACAGTTAAAGAGGCTATAAAAAGCAAGGAAGCTTCCTTCCGTAAATGGAAGTCTTGCCCAAATGAGGAAAATAAACAGGAGCACAAACTGTGGCAAAAGAAATGTAAAAAGATATACGAGAGGCCAAGAAAGACTTTGAGGAACGTATGGCAGGCAACATTAAAGGGAATAATAAAAGCTTCTTTAAATATGTTAGAAGCAGGAAACCTGCCAGGGAAATGGTTGGTACGCTGGACGGTGAGGGAGAGTAAGGGGCGATAAAAGGGGACTTGGAGACTGCAGAGAAATTAAACGAATTCTTTGCGTCTGTCTTCACGGCAGAAGACCTCGGACAAATACCGCTGCCTGAACGGCCTGCCCTGACTAAAGAATTAAGTCAAATAGAGGTTAAAAGAGAAGATGTTTCAGACTTGACAAATTAAAGATCAATAAATCACCGGGCCTGGATGGCATCCACCCAAGAGTTCTGAAGGAACTCAAGAATGAAGTTGCTGACCTCTTGACCAAAATATGTAACTTGTCCCTTAAAACGGCCACTGTGCCAGAGGATTGGAGGATAGCTAATGTCACGCCAATCTTTAAAAAAGGAAGGAGGGGGGACCCGGGAAACTATAGGCCGGTCAGCCTAACATCTGTTCCATGGTGGAAAGTCTCATTATGGATGAAATCTTAAAACACATAGAAGAACAGGCTTTGCTGAGGGAGAGTCAGCATGGCTTCTGCAAGGGGAAGTCTTGCCTCACAAACCTTTTAGATTTTTTTGAAAGGGTCAACTGGCATGTGGATGCGAGCGAACCCGTGGATATTATATATCTGGATTTTTAGAAGGCGTTTGACACGGTCCCTCATGAATGCCTTTAAAAGGGGTTTGGATAGATTCATGGAGGAAAAGACCATCACAGGGTACCATCACATAAGCAACCTCCTGGTTTTAGAAGTAGGTTTTCTCTGTGCCAGGTGCAGCGGAGTGGCAGCAGGAAACAGGTTATCTTGTTGGCTGTGTGCTCCCTGAGGCATCTGGTGGGGCCACTGTGAGATACAGGAAGCTAAACTAGATGTGCCTTTGGCCTGATCCAGCAAGGCTCTTCTTATGTTCTTCTTATGACGCAACATTTGTAGGAAACAAATCAAAATTTTGCCCAAATAGCCCTTTTTGCTATTCAAATTCGGGCAGTCCAATCCTGCGTAACTAAATGCTGGCAGAGCGAGCGCTCTGCTGGCATTAAGCATCGTAAAAGTGCCGTAAGGCACTTTTTTGACAACTCAGGTGTAAGCGGCACCAGTGCAGGGGCCGGCACCATTTTCTAGGCTGCAGAAGTCACCTGACTCCGGCTGCCACAGGTAAGTCCCACACCAGTTGGCAGGAGGGCGGTGAGGGAGGCCATTGGCTGGTCTGGTCTGGTCTGGGAGAGGGTGGCGATATCGGTTGCGATATCCTAAGCCCCTTCCTGGCCCGTGCTGCCCTTACACCGCCTCCCCAAATGTACGCCAGGTCTGGACCGGGTGTGCATCCAAGGAGGCCCATAGGCCCCAGGCTTGCCAACACCTGGGGAAGGGGATGAATGTCCCCTTCTCCTGAGGTGTGGCCTAGCAGCTCCAGGGCAGCCTGCAATGGGCTTAGGATACAGCGGCCAGCCCTTTAGGCCATCCGCTTAAACTTACACAGGATTGCGCTGTAAATGAAAATTTACTGGGAACATTGAAATTGGAATGTTTTCACTTCCTAGGTATAATATTGACTGTGGCTGGCATTGAATATGACATGGCATAAACAGTCAACTTTCAAATGCTTAGGAACATTGACTGGCAACTAACTCAGAGTATCACATGTCAAATACGTGAAATCAAGTATCAAGGTCAAATGCCAAATATTGAAATCAAATACCTTTGTATGTCAAACATCAATATCAAATATTCCGTGAATATTCAAGGACTATCTGGAGACTATTTGACAACAACATTTGCACAGTATAACGTTTCAGCTCGAATGCAGATGTATTCCAACCCCATTAATTCCTCTCACCTACTAATCAGGGAACACATGAAGGAAGAGTGGACTGTATTTGTGGGCTGTACCTCCCGGATCTGTATCTTCAGCTGAACGTATGAAAGGTACTCCTTGCACCAATGCTGACGTTCCCCACTTTTTTTATTGGATGAAGCAAAGGAATGCTTAGTGCAAAACTATACATTACGAGGAGAATAGGAGGTTTCCAACTCGGTTGCTCTTTATAAGGTCAATGCAGGTGCAAGGGCACTGAAGAAAAGGGGAGAATTAGAAAATGGAAAGAGTAGTGTCCCCCCTAATCATGTTTAATTGCCCCCCCCAACTAGCCTCAGAAACCAGAAGTAAGCCTGGTTAAAAGAAAAATGGCCAGGGAGAGAGGGGAGAATTGGTAAGCACAGGAAGACTCCTCCCAGCCTAATTCTGCACTAGAAATTCTTTTTTCAGCCAAAGGCGTAACAAGGACGGAGCCTATGGGGCACCTGCCCCGGGTGCTATGCCAAGGGAGGGTGCATTTTTTTTACTTGGTGTTTTTTTAAAAAACACCCCTCCCTTTGCCCAGGCTCTCCCCAGAATGCTTCACAGCAGCTGCTGCTCAAAACCCGAGTGGTGGCGGCGAGGAGGCTCCTAGGAGCAAGGGGGCGGCTGGGGGGCACCAATTCTGGTCAGGAGGACTGCTTCTGACACTGTGGGGGCACCATTATGAATCACTGCCCCGGGTGCCAGAAGACCCAGCAACACCTCTGCCTTCAGCCTTCATTTGCATTACCTCAAATGCAGGTTTGGGGGCAAGCATTTGCTAAGGTCAGATGTACAATAGTTCTACCCTCCTTTTCGGGCAGCGCAATCCTCCGGAGCTTTAGCGAGCGCTCCACCATCCTAAGCCATCGCAAACGTACCATAAGGCACGTTTGTAACGAATCTAGAGTAAGGGCCGCCGGCACTAGGCCGGCAGCCCTTATTATGACGCCAGATCTCCATGCGGCCGCCGGAGGAAGGTAAGGGATTCCCCCAGCAGCCGCATGAACATCCCCTTTCCCCGAGTAGACCTCCAGGCCGCTGCAGAGTGGCCTGGAACAGAGATAGGATCTGGTGGGTGGCCCTGGGCTGCCCACTGGAGAGTTAGGTAGGATTGCGCTGTAAAGCAGTTTAAAGGCTCTTTTAACTTGAAACCAGTTCACAAAATGGGTATCAGAGGGGGCGGGGTGGGAGGGAAGCCGTTAGTTATTTTTGAGATAAGTAGTTTTTTTTAATGAACCCACTCCCTGCTAGCCACACACTCTCTCTCCATTTTCATCTTAATGGAGCTTGCAGACCTCTAATCACTTGCCCTCCTGGAAAGGAGGTGTTCATCTGTGTGTGAAATGCTGGGACTTATCTGTGCCCTTGCAGCTGCCTGCCAATTAGAGCACATCTCCTGGAGCTATCTTGTAAAACATGTGGCCTCAAAGAATGAGGCAACACAAAGTGACATTTCAAATATAAACCAAGGAAAAGATATTGCCAATATGAATTGCAGCTAAAAGCAATGACTGAGGTTCAGTGACTGATTACAGTTTAATCTTGAGGTTGTCAGTAGGCTTCCTTAACATCTAATAATTAGGAACCTTCCCATATCTCAGACTTTATCCAAATGGATGGGGTGGATGAAATAGCATGTGTCCTCCAAGTCACAGGGGTTCTTATCTCTGATTATTAATGCAAATGCTCCTTTACAACTTGTAATCTTGCCAGCATTCCCTTATTGGAAGCATTATCCTCCCCCCCACCCCACTCCCCCTCTTGCTTTGTTTAACATCCAGCCTGATGGAGAGTTCTGGAGAACGTGAAAGACTTACCAGATTTCCCCCGATGCAGGGGGGCGGCAACGATGTCACCGGGGGCATCACCGGGATGTCACCAGGGGCGGGGTCCGGGGAGCAATGTCACCAGGGGCGGGGTCCACTTCTCTTCATTCCGGCCAGCTGGGACAAAGAGGGGACTGGCCGGGAGCCCAGGATTTGGGTTCCTGAATCGGGATTGTCCCGGTGAATACCGGGACGATGGTAAGCCTAGAGATTCTGCATTTATTGGGTTCAGGGCCCATGAGAGGGGGGGTAAAGGGGGGTGAATTGTACCCGGGCCCAGGGTCATAAGGGGGCCCAGGAGCCAAAGGAGGGGCCCCAGAAATTTCCTGGGATCTCAGCTGGCCTCACGGAGAGTGAAAGACGGAGACCGGGCCAACCAGGTCCACCAGGCGGGTAGACCTGGGCGTCACATCAGGAAACCTGGTAGATCTGGGCTCCGGAGACCTTTCTGGCCGTTGCTGCCCTCTCCCCACCCTGTTTTGCCCCTCCCCGTTTGAGAAGCGGCCCAACAGAAACTTTGTATCCCCTGATAAAATTCCTCTCAGAGGCCCTGATTGGGTTGGTCCTAATAAAGGTATTGCTCGAAGACTGCTGTTTGTTTCAAGAGCAATAACTCCAGCAGCCAACTTTAAAAAACAGCCACAAGTGAGTTCAGGGACAGCTCCAGCTGAGTGAAGTCGCTGCTGTGCTTGGTCTGTCTGGAATTCCAGCAAATGACAGATCCTAGTTCATGGCACAGAAGCAGCTCTGGCCGAGGAAATCTAAGATCCCATTTCGAAACACATGTTGGAGCTGAGAGGAGCAATACTGCATTCACAAGACCAGTTCAACCCAACACCCAATACTGCACAGGGTGGCCAGTTTGCTCAAAATGACCCGCATCCTCCATTTTTTTCCCTTTACTCTCAGATGGAGAGATGGTAAAGATTCATCTCAGGACATTTTGGGGCTGCTATTGGGCTACACTGAGACCCACTTTTTTCCTGATAGCCCCTGGCCCCCCATTTTTCCCCCCTATTTTCAAGGCTTGGCAATCTTGTGATATCACTAGATGGGCATCAGAAATCTCAGGTTCAGGGATTCATCTGACCTGGCAACCCTAACCTGCTACTATATTGCTTGCCAGCCAAACCTTGACCCAATGCCAAGGACACAAGAATCCAATTTTGAGGTCCAGGACAAACTTGTAACATTGGCCCCTCCACACACATACTATGATCCCATCCCATTCATATGATATCATGAATCATGAAACAAAAGTTTCTATTTTAATTCAGAAGTTACATTTGCTACATTTCTGAAGCCTGGACGTTTCTATCAGGCCCCCTCCCCCCTTACTTTTTGCTATTTTTAATACAACATCCAGTCTGAAGAAGCTTCCTGCGAAGGGTGCTGATTACAGCATTTGGAAACGTTTTGGTTGGTCCTAATAAAGATGATGTTTTGATTTCATATTTATTCGAACAGACCAATATAGCCACAAAGAGTTTTAAATACACTAACAGTGCAATCCTATGTAAGGATCCGGCCAGCGGCCCATGGCCGCCCATCGGATCCTGTTCCCCAGTGGTTTCCCGGGTGTAAATGGCGCCGGCCCGATCAGCCTCCTCGGAGGAGGCCGTGCAACAGCCCAGCCACCCGGCATGGGATAGGATATGGCCGAAGCCATCCCCCGCCCCCTCCCAGACTGGCTGGGCCAATGGCCCCCCTCCCGCTGATCCGCCCCCGCCAGATACTTACCTGGGTCTGCCGGCGGTCGCTTCGGTGCTGGAGCAGGGGAGGCCGGGCTTGCGCCAGCCTTCCCTGCTCTTCAGTCATTGTGAACATGCTTACGGCACGTTCGCAACGGCTTCGGGCAACGGAACGCTCGTTCTGTCGCCCGCCCATTCCTTTGGATTGCGCTGTAATTCAGTTTAAAGATTTATTTTTATGGCCTCTTTCATCATTGCAAAATCATGAATTATCTTCGCAAAGTCCATTTCGCTTGCAAATTCACACTCAATAGATAAAAAAGCTAGATGGCTTAAGCTGCAATCCTATGCTCACTTTCCTGGGAGTATAGCCTCACTGAACAGAGTGGACTTACTTCCAAGTATAAACAGGCACGAGATTGCACGATTAACCATTCTTGCTCCATAGAAGAATGTCTTAAATTTTTGATAAGTGCTCGTGCCTTGCTGAAACTTCTTTCAGTTTTTGTCAAAGTCACTGACAGTGTGGAAAAAAAATCCACAGGGCTATACAGCCTTCAGTGAAACAGAATATTCTCTGTCTCTCAAACTACAAGATCTATTTCAGTGGTTCCCAAACGTTTTAGCACCAGGACCCCCCTTTTGTAGAATGACAATCTGTCGGGACCCCCTAAGACCTAGGGCCGGAAGTGATATCATTGTTTTTAATAGGTTACACTGTTTAATAAACCACACTTTTAAAAATAAATCACATTTTTAAAGTTGTACTCATAAGCAGCCCCATTGGGGGGGGAGTGAGCTAATATTAACAGAGATGCTAAAAGGCAAGCAGAAAGTAACACAAGGTGAGCAAACCAGCCCCAAGAGAGCATCAGACACTTCTTTCTCTGTAGTGGATGGGGGGGGGGGGAGGACCAATCTGCCATCTTGGGTGTGGCCATCCAGCCAACCCCCCGCAACCCCCCAGAAACTGCTTCCCAACCCCCAGGTTCTTGTTTAACTGCTGCACAAGCATAGTCTCTCTGGTTTTAGAGAAGGGCCTGGGCTAGCAGCATCTTCTTTGTTCTGCTCTGCTTCTGATTGGCCCCAGAAATCTCACAAGAGGTACACAGACACAGGGAAATAAGCTGTAAGAAATATTCGCAAGCATGATCTACAATTTAGCCTCTCTCTTTTTTTTTTCACTTACTGATTGAATGAAGCAGGGCCATTCAGAGGAATTTTATCAGGGAGTACAAAGTTTCTTTTGGGCCCCTTCCCTACATATGGATTTGGCTCCTGGGCCCCCTTTTTTGCTCCAGGGCCCCCTTTTAGACCCATTTTTTCACCCTGGGCCCGGGTACAAATTACCCCCTTAACCCCCCTCTCAGAGGCCCTGGAATGAAGAGCTCATTACACTGATTAGTCTAAAAGGTTTTTTGTTCATGCTAATCATATGGAATTTACAAAGCTATGTCCTTTTCCAGGATGAAGCTTTTTACATTAGCAAATTCAATTCCCTTTGATATATTGCTGCCTATTCTACTTTCAGCCAAGAGGAATAGCTTTCCGTGTTCTTTTGTTTCAGCTCTTGTGAGTAAACTAACATGATCATTCATTCTTACTAATTTACACAAAGTAGTACAGCAGGCAGCTAAATTGTACAGACAAAAGCATACACATAGCAATTTAAATGGACTATTCTGTATTTAAAAGGTTGACACAAAGACAATAACATGTATTTGTGTTCTCCTGTCACCAGGGCTTGGACAAAGAAGGAGCTACTAAAATGGTAAACTCCTTTGTGTTATGAACAGGTGAACCCACAAGGTGAACCCACAAGATGAAGATCAATCAGTTAGCAGATGGAATACCAAATACCAGAGCAATGATCTGAAGCACTGGCGAGGTGCAGGCTTTTGATGACAAGCTACAAATGGTGCAAATGATACCACCACCACCACCACCCCAAAAACCCACTACCAACTTTATTGAACCAACTTCAAAACAGTTGGTTCAGTTCAGCTCCAGGCTGACGTGCAGAAACTTCAAAGTGTGTACGAGGTACGTTTACACTGTGGAAGAAGCACAGTGAGCATGAAGTTGTAGAGGTGTTCCATGTGTGACAGATAAAGAAAGCACAACAAAGAACACTGTGGTGCCTTAACAGCTAAAGCCCTACTCATACAGCCCCCCCCCCATGCATGAGTAGTGGAGAGAGCAGGGTCACACCCACTGGCCCTGGCCCTTACAAAGATGCACATCCTGGCCCAACCTTCAACCTTTGTCTGTTCACCCAAAAGGTCTGAAAGGCAGGTCTGCGCCTGTGCTCAATCATACAGCTGTTGTACACACATACCCACACATGATCAGAAACAGCAATTGTGTATATGCCTGAAAAGGCCTGATGTTGCTGTTGTCAGAATAGAAGTTATTGGGAGCGTGTAGGAAGAGTATTTGATCCAAGCCTCCCAAGGGATCATGGAAAGACATACAAAAACAAGGAGGATGGAAGCAAAGGTGTACTTTCCATAATGGCAAGATAATTTATTAGGATCCAAATCCAGACACCTTCAGAAGAAGGTTGTACTGAGTCAGATTTTAGGTCCATCTAGCTTAGTTCTGTTGCCCACCAGTGTTTTTGGACAGGGGTATTTTAAACCACTGAACCATGAGCTGTCGATCGAAAGGTCGGCAGTTCGAATCCGCGACGGGGTGAGCTCTCGTTGCTTGGCCAGCTCCTGCCAACCTAGCAGTTCCAAAGCATGTTAATGCGAGTAGATAAATAGGTACCGCTTGTGGGAAGGTAAACAGCGCTTCGTGTTCCAGCCGCATGCTACACGCTGCGGCAAGGAGAGTCATGCCAGCCACATGACCACGGAGGCATCTTCGGACAACGCTGGTTCTTTGGCTTTGAAATGGGGATTAGCACCACACCCTAGAGTCGGACATGACTGGACTTAATTGTCAGGGGTCACCTTTACCTTTACCAGCTTAGTTCTGTTGCCCTCCAGTGTTTTTGGACAGGGGTATTTTTCAGTCCTACTCAGAGATGCCAGGGACTAAACCTGGGACCTTGTGCATGCAAAGCAAGTGTTCTGCCACTGAGCTCCAGCCCTCTTCCTCAGAAGGAACAAAGGGGTACAAAGTACAGTGACATTCTCAGCACATGGAGGTGTAAAGATACAGTTCCAAACTATTCATAAACTTGCACACCCTGACAAAGAATCACATTGTGGTTGTGTCCCCTGTCCTGAGCTCTGGTTCGTAGCCCAACCCTGAGGAAAGGGGAGTGCAGCTGGGTCAGAAGGACCAGCCCCAGGACTAGGCTTCAAGGACAGGCTAGGGGGCCTGGGCCTGCCAGTCAGATATTTCAGAGCCAGAGGCACTGGAGACCCTAGAACCTCTGAGGAACCAGCCCCTTCCATGCCCAGGACTATGCTGCAGTCCCCCCTGAATGCTGGCAACAGGCCAGGAGAACGCAACGGAACAACAGGGGAGTGCAAGATTCCAGGCTAGAGAGCTGCCCCTTTTAATTTCTCTGCTCCCCAGGCAGGGAGGCAGAGCCTGCCCTGGGTGGGGCTGGGGTGGGGGGATATTCTGTGCCTGGAAGTATTTGAGATTCCATCCCTGCCTAGGCCCTTATCAGAAAAAGTTAGTCCTTTGGAGCTCTCCAGTTTCTACAGCCCTGCCCTGCCCCGCCCCACTCCGCAGACAATACAGTTATACAGCATGCATCTCAAAGCATGTGTCTTGGGGCCAAATTAGACAATACACCTGCTTACTGCATGATTTGGTCATTCATGTCTGATTGTCTCAATATAAATAGCAGCCATGTGGGACCTAATCCAGATTGGGAACACACTACAGCCCCTGCCATGGTATTGATCCAAATCCACCACCACCACCACCCAGCTGCTATTTGACCAAGGGAAAAAAGGCTCCTAATGGAGGATCCAAATCCAGACTGCATGAGCTCAATGGGTTGAAGTTACCACCACATTTCTGATCTGGATTGGGCTCACAGATATGGTTTGCTTGATCCTAGAAAATAAAAGATGGGGCAGAAAAAAAGAGCATAGGGATCTTTCTAAATCTCTCATGAAGGTTTTATATTATTGCCAGTTACAGAGGCATATGAAAAACAAAACAAGGGGATAATTGAGGGTTGTTATTATTGCAAATATAAATGGAGAATGAGAGGTAGCAGATAGACGAGCCTGATCCTAGGCTTATCATATGTCAACTGTCCTTTAGCATAATCCAAGTATGGGAACGGATTGCTGTTACTAATACTGCCCAAGTTGCTCCCTGGGAGATCTTCTGCCTCGCTGGTGCCTGTCTGCCTGCACTCAAGCTCTGCTTCCATATTTGCAAAGAAAGCAAATACGACGAAGATGCCTTAAGGCTGCTGTGCTGTCTCATTCAACAGCTATCAAACCCAGTACTGCTGCTGCTCCTGGGGCTTCCCACAGCTCTGCAAAGTAAGGAGCACATAATAGCAGTGAAGAACCCAACAGGCAGCTATGACCAAAGGTCAATGATTGCTCAGCAGACAGAGCAGCAGCCTGTTCAAATAAATAGAAACAATCATTGCACAACCGAAGAACAAATGATTAATCCAACGCAGGGCCAACTTTGACAAACTGCCCTCTACGAGCCCCCTTCTCCCTGGGTAGGTCCTCAAAGAGTCACTCCACCATGACCACACAAAGCCTGTGAGCACAGATGTGTCTTCAGAGATCAGCAGTAGGCCCTGGTGGCAAGATGTTTCGGCACACACGTGTAGAGCCCCCTTCACATGTAGCTGTTGGAGGTTTGGCTGCCATCAGGTAGGTCAGCACTGGGATGTGGCCAGCAAGTGCCATCCCACTTCCTGCCTCCAATATGTTCAGTGTATGCGCAGGGGAGACCAGGGAGACTCCCTGAGGCACCTGGTGGGGCCACTGTGAGATACAGGAAGCTGGACAAGATGGGCCTTTGGCCTGATCCAGCAGGGCTATTCTTATGTTCTTATGTTCATGCGCGGGGGAGACCCCTGGTCTTTCTAGACCAGGGGTGGCCAAGCTTTCAACATGAACGCTCCTGGCCCTTTAATGGTTGTATAGGTGAGGGCATTTCAGCAGGTGCAGAGCTCTGCTGTAAATCTACAGAGTACATGGGAGGAAATATCCAAGAAGACACTCTTTAATGTAACTACATCTGTGTTCAAGATCTGTATGAGCTTTTGCTGTTAGAAATGCACCTTTACACCTCCATTTGCTGTTAGAAAACGCGACGCATTCTGGGGGCCCCTCACCCCGCCCCCTTAAGGCGCCCCGCCCCCGTAAGCCAACCCAGATCGCCACCGGGACGGGAGCAGTCTACCCTTAAGGGGGCGGGGCGAGGGGGCCAGAACGCGACGCATTCTGGCGCCCCCTCTCCCCTCCCCCTTAAGGGTAGACTGCTCCCGTCCCGGCGGCAATCTGGTAAGCCAACCTCACAGGAAATTTACTTTTAATTATGATGAGTAGTAAGTAACCTTAGGAAGAAAATGGATCCATTGCAGCCTTAGGCTGCAATCCCAAATACACTTACCAGGGGAGCAAGCCCTATTGAACACAGTGGGACTTCCTTTCCTGTAAACATGCACAAGGCTGCACTGTTTGTGACATTTATACAGGGCACATGTGACATGAACAAAGAGTGGGACAGATAATCCATCTCATGTGTGAAACAACAAAGCCAAAGGCAAGAACATTTATCAGTTTCTTTAAGGCTACAATCTGATACATACTTCTAAGAAAATCATTTCCCTGGAACACATCAGGACTTTTCAGTAAGTAAGTTTAGGCTACAAATGTCCCACTTTTGTCCACTGCTTTGTGTTCTAAATGTACACTAATGGTGAAAAGGTATGTTTTTTGTACAAATGAAAAATAAACATACATCTATTAACCATCTGTCTAAACAGTCCAAGTACTTCACTCCTCTTTTGACTCACTGAGGGAAAACAGAAGGGCTGTGTTGATAGCTTAGGGTCAGGGTGGCTCCTTCCTGCGCAACAGGCACCTATCACTGTGCTGGCTCTGACAGCAATGCTGCTGAAACATGAGTCAATGTCCCTACATTTGAGAAGCCCGCATGCTGCACACCACTGGAGGGTGAGACATTCTGCTGGTTTTGACTTCAGGCAGGGGTGGCTCTTACCTTTTCCTCATACGCGGTGAGATTGGGAGTCCTCACAGGAGCATGAGGGATTCCACTGTTTCGGCCTCTGTTCTTGGGAAGAGGGTCCAAAGGGAGCCCACCACAAATTTCTTTCAGGCCCTGCATGGCTTGTAGAGATTGTCAGTGGCAAAAGAAAATCATTCAGAGAACTCCTGCCTGAGGGGAAGTGAAAGTAGGATTGTCTCTTGGAAGAGTTTTGGAGGATTTCAGGGGCAACCCCTGACAAAACTGGCCTATCCTGGGCTTTTGCATCGATGCCTCCAAATCTTTGGGGAAAGACATCACCTTTGACACACCTGCTCATTCCTATTGGCTCCTCATGCCCCCACCTACTAAAGAATAATTCACAGGGGGCAACAGCTTAATCTCTGCTTGTCCTTTTTTTGCACACAGTTTTGCCCTTTCACCGTGAACTACATGTGGTCTCCACCTCCGTTTTGCACATGTGCCAGTCCAGTCCCACAAACATTCATTGCCTTTAATTCAATGTGAGGAGGCCTTGTCAGACTTTTACAAGAGCTTGGATTGTGGCAGGCATTGCAAACCTTGTCCTTTTAAGTTTATTCAGTATTATAAGGAAATATTAAAATCTTTTCCTTTGAGTGTTTTCATAAGTAGGGCTTAAGTCACCTTTTGAGCCTCTCTTGTGCTCTTTTTTCATTTTTTTTACTTACAATATTTATATCTTGTCTTTTGATTCAATAAATCCCCAAGGTACCCCTTGACAGCAGTACAAATTCACAAAATTAAAAAAAACAATTTTTTAAAATGACAGCAAATTAAAACAGCCATAAAACTGAGACCAACAAATAAATCCACAGCATCATAAGAGACTGATAGCTATCCTGCAATGTGCTCAGAGGGCCCATAAAGACCTATGAGACAACACAGTCTTCATTAGACATCTGAAGAACAGTAGGAAAGCAGCAAAGCACACTTTTCTCAGGAGAAAGTTCCATACTTTTGGTGCCACCATGGAGTAGACCCTGCTGTACCTGAAACTCACAACACTGATGCTCTAGAGGCACCCACGGCAAGGAGGTTCTTATGTGTGGGTTCCTTCAAGTACCCTGGAACCAGAGTGTTTCAAGTTTAAAACTTTTTATTTTGAATGGGTCCAGAAACAAACTGAAAGCCAATGAAGTTGTTGAAGAACTGGCAGGATATGTCAAATCGGCGGGTCCCAGTCACTACCTAGGCAGCTGCATTCTGAACCAGTTGCAGTTTTTGGACACATTCAAATGTGAATGACATAAATCTGATGGACAAATGTGAAAACATCTGTGGCTGTTAATGTGGACATAGAGGACAGTCAGTTGTAGTGCGAACGAGCATTCCTGTGGCCCATGCAAGTCACATTAATTCCAAAGCAACTAAAGCAAGAGCCTTATAACTCTGTCCTTTGTACAACTTTTGCAATACATTTTTTAGAAGGGGAGAACTCTTTCACACTCCACACACATAAACATTTAAATGCTGACAGTGGAAATGTTTCATGTTAGGTTAATTGCAAGTTTCAGAGATAGGATTTCAACTAGTGTGTGTGTGTGTGTGTGTGTGTGTGTGTGTGTGTGTGTGTGTGTGTGCGTGCGTGCGTGCACGCGCGCCCATTAGGCTTAGAAAAGACCCACATTAAAATTGAGTGGAGGGAGAGTTAGAACAGACAAAAGAAAATATTTTTTCACCGAGCATGTAATTCATCTGTGGAACTCCTTGCCATAGGATGTGGTAATGGCACCTGGCCTAGATGCCTTTAAAAGGTGTTTGGACAGATTCATGGAGGAAAAGACCATCACAGGTTACAAGCCATAAGCAACCTCCTGGTTTTAGAAGTAAGTTTTATCTGTGCTAGGTGCAAGGGAGTGACAACAGAAAACACGTTGCCTTGTTGGCTGTGTGCTCTTGGAGGCATCTGGTGGGGCCACTGTGAGATACAGGAAGCTGGACTAGATGGGCTTTTGGCCTGATCCAGCAGGGCTCTTCTTATGTTTTTATGAGCTGCACCAGACACACACGTAGTTCAATACACATGCACACACGTACATGTGTATTATTACACAGAATTCCATCATCTGCTCTTGTCTGCTGTGCAAGGCACCTACAACTGTTTTAAGGCATAGGTGGCCAACCCACGGCACGGGTGCCACTTAGTGGTACGCCAAGCCTTTTGAAGTGGCACACACTGCCATTCCTGCTCGAGCCGAGCGCTGAAGTCCCTCTCTCTTTCTCGACCCCAGCGCGCCTTTCCAAACCTGCGGCACTAGAGGAGGTCTCTCCACCCCACTGCGCCTTATTCTTCTTGCGCTGTCACTGTGCTTTAAATATTTTCATTACCTTATATTTAATTATTTAATTATTTAAGTGGCATGCTCAAGATTATCTACATAAAATGTGGCACATGGCATGCCACGGGTTGGCCACCACTGGTTTAAGGATTTAAAGATAATCACCAGCATCTTGAATTGGGCTAGATGGGGGTAATTAGATAGAAGGGGGGGGGATGTAAGATAGTTATGAAGGAGCATCAGGCCCCAAAGCAACAGCTTTCTTGCAACATACCACTTCTTTCTTGCCTTGCTAGCTACAAAAACTAAAGCCTTCTGTTGTTTTTCTCTAGCTGAATTCAAAATTTCTCTCCCTGCTGCTGGTCTTCACTCAGACACTGGTAGGTAGGTGCGACACTCGCATCCATTCTTAGCGGCCAAGCTAAACTGGACACCGTGACTGGCAGTTTACTCCCTTTCCCTCCATCGACCTCTTTCTCTCATATACAGTATACTTCGCCCGTCTGGTTTGCAACGTGCGCCAGCCAGTTGTTGTTTACCCTTTCGTCGGATAGAGGGCGCTGCCGAGAAAGTAATTAACCCAAGCCTTTGGGATGGAGGTAGCCCACTTGTCGCCGGGCGTTTAAAGGCACAGGCGCAAGCATTGGGGAAAGGAAGCAGTGGAAACTGATTAGCAGACGCTCAAGCAGACGCAAGAGGGGAAGGAGAGACTGCTAGTAAGCAAACAGTAGCACGTGCTTTTGCAGTGGCAACAACAAGCTCCAGTCCAGCCACGAGTGTGGAATATTAATTATTATTATTATTATCATCATTATTATTATTATATATATACCCCATCAAGGGCACTAGATAAGCAATTTTTTTTCTCTCTAAAACATATAAGTATTACATAAAGATTCCATGTTATAATTCCTTTTTGCACCCAAAGAGGGCTGGAGAGGACACCGCTGGCGGCCTAAGCTGCGAGACTTGCTAGTTTGCTGCGGAAGAGACGGAGCGAACCTGGACCCGTAAGGAAGCCGCGACGGGGTACGAAGAAGCAGCACTCGCTCGCCTCCAAAAAGCAATCCATCCTAGAAAACAATGTATTGTTTTTAAGGCATTGCTTATTTCAAGACACCTGGACACGAAGAGAGGAATACTTTCCTCTCCAAATCTCGCAAGAGCATCAGGCTCAAACGCTGCCTGCCCGGCGCCCATTAGGAACCGTGTGTTTTAATTCCCAGCTCCTGTAGGGCGGGGGAGAAGATCAAAATCGTTTGTTGTCATCGCGTCTGTTTCCATCGAGGCTGCGGGCGATTG
Source organism: Plestiodon gilberti rubricaudatus (assembly GCA_026170595.1). Classification (NCBI taxonomy): domain Eukaryota; kingdom Metazoa; phylum Chordata; class Lepidosauria; order Squamata; family Scincidae; genus Plestiodon; species Plestiodon gilberti. The sequence continues at coordinate 224,496,480 of JANXHW010000002.1, forward strand.
GTCCTCCTCAGGCTTGAGCTTATCCCGTGGCGACCAGTCCGGGGAGGGAAAAAGTGACAGTGAGAGGAGGGGATTTGGATACGGGTCGTCTGGTTCTTATTTTTAAAGACCAACAACAGCCCGTGGAAGGTGGACTGCTGCACTGCACCCTGTCGCCGCCTCCGACAGCAGGACAAACGCCGCTCGCTCGCTCGCTTGCTTGCTTCCTTCTCCTTCTGACCCCATCCGCCTGCCTGCGAGAGCCGAAAGGGAAGAAGGCGCTGCTCCGGCGCGGGGCGTGGAAGGGGGTGTGTGAGGACCATAACAAAGGCTGCTTTGCCCTCGATTGCACTCCAGTTGGGAGCCCCGGGCGTCAGTCTTGAGCGGGAGAAGGCAAAGAGGGGAACGGTGTAATTCGGAGCAAAACTGGGAAAAGAAGGAACCAGGAGGGACTGAAGTGAAATCGAAAGTAGAATCGTCCGGAGAAGCTCCACAACCTATTTATGACTGACTGTATCTTGTGTTTGATCAGAAGATTGGCTGGCGAGGAGAAGGCTAACTAACGTGGCTCCCTCCCAGGCTGGCTCTGCCAGGCATGTGATGTGAACTTCACCTACTCTCCGGAGGGGAGGGGGGACCCACCCCTAGGCAGCCCGAGTTATTTATTTATTATTTGGGAGGCAATGGGCGGCTGAGAGTGACAGACTGTGAGACGACAAGGGGGAGCCCCAGAGAGGTGAACAACGCGCGCTGCCAATCTGCAAAGGAAAATAGATACAGTCTGGGGGGGTCTTTTTGGGAAAAAAAAAAGGAGAAGAGAGAAGCCAACAGGGATCGTTGTCCTAAGCAGGGAAGAAGGTGTGTTTTGCTTCCAGACGTCATGTGGGCTCCAGACGTCTAAAAATATAGTACTGTGTGTATGTATTTTTTCCTGATATCGCCGGTGAAGATGGATTTCCTAGGCGGAGTCATGCAGCCTAAAAGCATAACGCTGATCGTATTCTTGGAATATATTGTTTCTGGCCAGCCTGTTGCAGGTAAGCATAGAGAAATCGTGGACGCAGAATCGCATCGCTTTCCAACCATCAAGACAGAAGCAGTGCAGAAGCTTTAAAACTTCCTCGTAATAATAGTCAGGTTTCTTCCTTATTTTTAAGCTCATTTATATTCGTCCCTCCCTCCTATATCCCTGATGCTAGAAGCTGGTAATATTGACTTATCTCATTCCTATCCTACTTAGCTGCGTCTGGCTTACAGCCCAATCCTTTGCATATCTACTCAGAAGTAACTCCTGTTGAATTCAGTGGGGCTTACTCCCAGGTAAATGCACAGTATTGCAGCTTAATTAGGACACTACTGCTCCCATTTTAAAGTTGCTAAACTAAGTCATCATATGCATGTCTACTCAGTCCTGTTGAGTTCAGTGGGACTTACTTCCATGTAAGTATGTATATGATTGGAGCCCGTGGCTGAGATAAAGTTAATTTTCTAATACTGGTCAAAGAAGTCAGCCCCCAAGTTCTCACATTTCCAATGTGAATTTGGAGGCTCCTCATTGGAAAAAATGCCAACACTGAAGGTTCAGAATTCAGTGCTGGGAGTGGGAGGACTCGGTGCATAATCGAAGCATTAGTAGTTAAGCTTCTAACTACTACTGTTGCTTCAATTATGCACCGAGTCCCAGCACTGTACCACAGGTGCAGCAGAAGACATAAGCTTCAGCTCAAGATGGTGGTTCAGGGAACTGAGATACAACCTATGCACACTTACCTGGGATGTGGTTCATGGGATCACGAAGGGTCGGACATGACTTAACGACTGAACAACAACAAAGCCCCATTGATCACAATGGGACTTACTTTTGAGTAGTCATACATAGGCTTGTGCTCAAAACATCTCTGTTCTTCAATATCAATTATTTTCCAAGGAGTACATTGCTGTGCTTTTAAAACCCAAGTATGATTCCACCATGCAGTAGAGTAGACTGACAGCCCAATCCTATGCATGTCTACTCAGAAGTAAGCCCCATTATAGTTAATGGGGCTTACTCCCAGGTAAGTGTGCATAGGATTGCAGCCTGAGTCTGCTTGTGTGCAGTTCTTGGGTGTTGAGCTGAATGTTCCTCCCCCACCAACCTGCAGGTGGGTGTGTTGTTGCGACTGTCCTCCATGCCCTACATTTGTGCTCAGCTGTTCTTGGTAATGCAGTATGAGACTCTCTTCAGATATGACTCTCTCAGATTCTGGTCTGAATGAAGGCATGTAAGGCAACAACCCCACGGAAGCTAAGGGGAGGGGGCTGGCTTCTGCTTGGATGGGAGACTGCCTGAGAGTCTCACGTGTGCCCCCAAGAGGCTAAGGTATGCATCGACTTCTTGATTTGAATCTCACATCTATCAGCAACTTGCCAAGTGGCCTTAGGCAAGCCACTCCTCAGCTTCAGCTGCAATGGTGGGATGGGGGAATTAATAATACCTACCTTACAGGGTTGTTGCAAGGACAATATTGCAGCAGGATAATACATGTGAAGCCGATTGCGCCCTCAGAAAGTGCAGTACAAAATGCTAATGTAGAATTATAGTCCGTAACTATCCAGTGGCCTGAGGCATTTGACCTGGTCCAGCTGGGCTCTTATGTTTGTCCTTGAACTCTTTGTAGGAGTGTGGTGTCTGGCACAAGAGCAGTACAGGAAAGGGTTCAGTAGACCATCTGTGCGGACAGGACTGGCCCATCCATGAGGTCAACTGAGGTGGGTTGCCTCAGGCAGCAGATCTGCCCTCCTTCCCCTCCTCTCCCTGGATTAGAAAATGAAGAGGGGGGATGGAGCGAAAGACGAAATGTGGAGAAAGTGTCTCCGCCACATGTCTTCATCCTCTCCATCTCCTTTCTTTTGTAATCCAGGGAATGGGAGGAGCAGAGGCTGGCTATATATATAGCCATATAGCTATTTATATATGGCTTTTTTCACAGCTTTTTATCAGCGGTGTATCTCGAACTGGCCATTCACCGATCTTCAGGCTTACCAGGCAGCAACTCTACCAACTGAGTCAGACCTCCTGCTATCAGGGGCTGGATTATTCCTTCGTTTTCCTAAGAAGAGTCTTGCTGGATCAGGCCAAGGGTCAATCTAGTCCAACTTCTGGTATCTCACAGTGGTCTATCAGATGCCTCAGGGAGCAGACGAGACAAGATGTCTATATCCTCTTGCCACTCCCTTGCATCTGTCATTCAGATGTTGTATATAGTCATTGTGGCTTCTATAATTGGTCTTTCAGACCAAGGCAATGTGGCATCTGAGCAAGAAAATCCAAATGACTGCAACACCTGTGGTAAAAACGAAATAAGAATGAAAACAATGGGCTCTGTGCTTCTCTTTCATGGCACCCTAGATCTGCCAGCGGAGGAGGCCCTCATGGTACAGCTGGCCTGGTTAGGCTTGAATGTGATTTGCTAGGGTCCTCCACTCCAGTATTCAGACTAGAGAGGGAATTCACGTAGGGGAGTTCAGTTCTCAAATGACCAGCATCTCATATTTGAGACGGTGAAGTTTTTAATGTATATACAATTCCATTTCAGCTCTGTTGTTCAACCCAGATCTACATCCAGCTTTCTGTCCTCTGCACTGTAGCAGTGTCGTAGCTACATCCCCAGCAGGGGGGCCCACTCGCCATGCACCCCCCTGTGATGTCACAAGCCCTGCCCCTTGGAGGACATGCCATCATAAGCCCCACCCCTTTGGGGTGGGCCGTCAATTTCACGCCACTGCAGCGCAAATGTCCTCTCACCGGGGGCTTTTTAGGCCTGGTTTTGGCCTAAAAAGGCCCCAGGAGGGTGCACGGGTGATTTGTGAGCTGCTTTGAGAACACTTGTTTATAGAACAGCGGCATATAAATTAAAACTGAACCGAATCCTCAACTCACGGTTCAATTCATTTATAATTCTGCATATCCTCCCAGCATTCACCTTCATAGCCCATTTCCCTTACCTATTTTGGCTCCAATGAAATAGAGGACCAAGAAGACCCATTGCGGGAGCAGAGGCTTACCCCCAGGCAAGGGAACAAATGTTCCCTTACCTAAAGGAGACCTCTGGGACTGACCCCCCCCCCCGGTGGGATGCAGTGCATGCTCCAGTGGCACAGCTGCATCAGCCTGGGGGGGGGGTTAGATAGAATTGGGCTGTTAGGCTGCAATCCTATCCTATACACCCTTACATGGGAGTAAGTCCCATTAAACTCAGTGGGGCTTGCTTCTGAGCAGCCATTGGGAGAAGGTTACTACCTGGTTTAAATTTCACCAGCCTACACTGAATCCTAAAATGCCTTCAATAACATTCTGCATTTGAAGAATATGGCGTTCCCCACCTCTCTGTGATCTCCATTAAGAAAATATTATTATTGATGCACAGGATACAGATCGTGATGATAAGTGCTGTTACAGATGTCGGACAAATGGTATAAAATGAGACCAAAGTAAGCAGTACACAATGGGAATAGCCCATCATGCTGAGCTTTCTACATGTGACGAATACATGGAAAGTATTGTGATTGGTTCCTCCTGTGTGTTGAACTGATATCTCCTATGAGAATGTTGACCCAATTTCTTCCTATGAAATGTTCTGCGGCAGTTACAGTCTGATGGAATGCTGAGTCACGTGAACCATGTCTTGGTCACGCTAGGTCAGTACTTAACCATTTGTCTTTGGAAGGTTCATAGCTCTTCTTTGTAGAACAAATATAAACAATTGGCAGTTGACCATAGCACATGTTCTTACTCCAGAAATAATCATTTGGGATAAACCACAGAAACTTCAGGTGCAGCCTACTAGCTGTTGAGTAAATTATACAATATAATTATATTGTATAATATTGATTATATATAATATCATGATGTGGTTCCTCTTACTAATGAGCATAAAATACAATGATGTGCAATTGCCCCAACCTGCAAATTCAATCTAAGTGACCTTTTTATAGTCATCTTGAAATATAAGACTTATGTATATGACAGCCCAAACCTATGGGTGCCTTCTGCTGATGGAATAAGCATTCTGTCCAGTCTGTCTGTGCTGCTGTTGCAGAGACAATGCACACAGCAGGGGCGCCTGCGTGAAAGGTGCGCGTGACACTGGAACGCCCAGCCACTGCTTGAGGAGATGAGTTAGCGCAGGGGGTGGGCTGTGGGTGGGGAGGACGAGGACTGGGGTTAACAATTAATCATGCTAGTTTTAGTTGAATAATGAATTGATCTGTGGCATTTGCATATTCAATTCCCTTTGCCCTCTCTCCTCCTTTCGTCTCTCTCACCACTGAAATGTGTTAGCTCATTGGGGTGAGAGAGATGAAAGGAGGAGAGAGGGCGAAGGGTGGGGTAGGGGCAAAAAGTAGGTGCTATAAGCAAAGTAAGTGGTTTCAATGAGCACAGTGACCCACAGCAAGGCTTAATTTTCACTGGGGCAGAGGACTAAAGGGCTCGGCTTCACAGACTAGATGGGTGACACTGACAGAAAAGCTATTTATTTTTATTTATTTTTCACATTTTTATACCGCCCTTCCTCCAAGGAGCTCAGAGTGGTGTACATATTTCCTCCCCTCCTTTTTGTCCTCACAACAACCCTGTGAGGTAGGTGGGGCTGAGAGATCGTGACTGGCCCAAGGTCACCCAGGAAGCTTCGTGGCTGAGCGGGGATTTGAACCTGGATCTTCCAGGTCTAAGTCCGACTCCCAAACCACTACACCATCCTGGCTAGGTGGCTGTTGAGAAGAGTGCAACCCTCAGAACCTTTGAGCATGATGGATTACCGTAAGTAATCTGTTAGAAGCAGTATAAAGAGAGATGGGCAATTATAAAAGTGAAACGGAAGACACGGGGTTAGTTGATTGAACCTATGCGATAGCTTTGCTTCCTTTATGGTTCAGACCCTGTTCTGCTCATACTTTGAACTTCATGCTTCCCAAGTTCAGTTTTGCCTGATAGGTTATAGGTTTCAGGCTATTGTTGTCATTGTTTGTGCATGAACCGCTAGTTAGAAATCCTACCTCGTCCCTGCAATTATACCCATTGTGAAGGCATATATTCCAAAGGAGGTGGCGAATTGCACAAAATCAGCCTTTTCTATTGCATGGTTTTAAAACTAGCAGCAGCATTGCCCAAGAGTTGAAGCTGTGGTAGAAATCCCCTGGTTTTTCATGGCCTTCAGAAGACACGTGAATCATCTCATCCTGCCATATTAACTAGTATACTTTATAGCAGCAATGCATACCCCTGAAAGACCTGCCATTGTCGGCATCCTATATCCAAGTGTTTTGACAGAAGGCAAAGCAAGCAGATTGCAATGACCCATTGTTGTACATTGTTGGGGCCTTCTTGCATAAGTTAGGGCGCAATCCTGACTAAGGATCTGGCCGAAGGCCCAGGGCCGCCCGCTGGATCCTGTGCACCGACTGCCCGGTGCGCGCCGGACCAGAGGTCTACTCGGGGAAGGGGACACTTGTCCCCTTCCCCAAGTGTAAACCCGGGCCGGCCCTATCGGTCTCCTCTGATTTCCACCAGCTGGCGTAGCCAGCCCGGCAGTTACGCGGATACGGCCAACGCCATCCTCCTCCCCCTCCCAGGCTGGCTAGGCCATGCCCCCCCTCCCTCGCCCGGCTGGACCGCCCACGCAGCCGACGACAGAGCACTTACCTTCCGCCGCCGTCCCCGTGGAGATCCAGTGCCAGAGTGAGGGAGGCCGGCCTTCCTTACTCCCGAGTCATCGCGATGGCTTCCGGCGCCAGAGTGCTCGCTCCGGCGCCGGAACGAACATCAGGATTGCGCTGATAGAAGATCATTCATGCTGGTTTTACAATGAACAGAAAAGATGGTACTCTGACAACATAGTGCAGGCGTGAACAGAAGGCAAGGTAGATGGTTCTCCATTGGTACACTCCATCAATTTCCAGCGGATCAACTAATGCTTGGTTGCTAGTTTCTATTTGGTGAGTTTCTTGCAAACAATGCAGAGGGAGATGGATCTTGACCTGTTCTGGCAAGACACATTCTTAAGCAAGAGCGTATATTCGGGACTACTTAGCACATATTAGGTATGCCTTGCTTGTTAAGAGTTCCTGAGCATGCTCTCTTGCTTTGTACATTTATTAAAATGCAATGGTGGACCACTGAGAGTTTAGTAAAATAATGGAAAAAGGTTGTCCAGTGCAGGTTTTCCCAGCTGTGTGACTTGTCCCAGCTTTGTTATTATCAGATACGCCATTCATTTGCCAGCCATCCTCCCATGAACCACCACCTCACCAAGAAATTCCCCAGAGATAATAGAGTAAATACATAAATAGGTAAGTGGCATGGATTACTGGGCAACCCCATCCATCAGGAGCCAACCATCATCAACCTCAATGACATGCAGCCCCTTGGGGGCAAGAGATGGAGAGTGCACTGCAATCTTGATTGCTTAGCCTTGTATTAATTATTCAAGGAGCCCCTTTGCCATTCAAAGGATGTCCGTGGCTGTCAAGGACCCCATTGCTATGACCCCACATTTCAGGGAATAACTGAGTGATGGATGGACTGCCTTATTGGGAGGCCAAGCCATCCCCCACACATTGATTTTTTTTGAGGCTCTTAATCAACCAGAGGGTTTGATCCACCACTTCCTCCCCCAACCTCCCCTCTCTGATCATTTGTCATTTGCTCTACTCTGCTTTTCCTAATGACACAGCACAGCAGTTCAGACAGGAGCTGTTTATTGATGTTTCTGCATTAGCAGGCACAGCAGATAAACCTAGTTGTCGTCATTGAGGAGAAAACCTACTGTGCTTTCCTCCACTTTGCATGCTCAATGAAATGCAGTTAGGAAATGAAACATGCACTCTGATCTCATCTATAGGAATGAAAAGAAATAGCTTTCCATAGGGATGTTATCTGCCCTCCCCTCCTGGCATTCTTGCATCCAAAAAATCATCAAAACTAGAGCAAGTTGACTTGCTGAACAAACCCATGCAAAGGTCAACAGCTCTTGGGTTGAATTCAGAAGTGACCTTCTGCACGTACTCTGTGCCAGGTGCAAGAGAGTGGCGACTGGACACAGGTATCTTGTTGTCTTGTGTGCTCCCTGAGGCATCTGGTGGGGCCACTGTGTGATACAGGAAGCTGGACTAGATGGGCCTTTGGCCTGATCCAGCAGGGCTCTTCTTATGTTCTTAGAAAGTACCTTCTGTTCAAAGATGGGCTATTTTACAGCTTGCATTACAGCGCCATGTGAGAAACATGTAACGATATCCAAATATGCTCTTCCATTTGCACATAGTTAGCCAAGATTTTGCCAAGGCAGTTGAAAAAACAATCATGTGTACTGATATATATATTCACATCATATGTACTTATATATTCACATACACCTTAGAAATGATGAGCTAAAAGCATCTTGGATAAAGACCAATCCAACTCTTTCAGTTAAAGACCAAAGGTAAAGATTTGTCACATACACCTTAGAAATGATGAGCTAAAAGCATCTTGGATAAAGACCAATCCAACTCTTTCAGTTAAAGACCAAAGGTAAAGATTTGTCAATCACCTTTGTTCCACTTCAGAATTGCTTTAATAATGATGAGATTGTTCCCTAATGCCTAAGACCTGAACAATTGCTTCAGGGCATTGAAATGCCTAGAGGCTTTATAACATAAACGAAGGCATATTCAAGTCTTAATCTAAAGCAAAAATCATAGAACCATAGAGTTGGAAGAGACCTGTAAGATCATTGAGTCCAATCCCCTGCCAATACAGACACAATTGCATCCCTGACAGATGGCTATTCAGCCTCTGTTTAAAGACCTCCAATGATGAGGTTCTTCCGTCAGGAAGTTCTTTCTAAAATTCTTCCAAGAATGTCATGGTCTGGCTGAAGGGCTGCAGTGGTCTGGTTTCCGGCCAACACATAGGTGGACCGTGAGGTCAAATGTCAAGATGTGGCTGAAGAATCCAGAGGGCATTATCAAGAATAGGCCAGCGGGTGGCGCAGTGGGTTAAACCGCTGAACCATGAGCTGTCGATCGAAAAGTCGGCAGTTCAAATCCGCGATGGGGTGAGCTCTCGTTGCTTGGCCAGCTCCTGCCAACCTAGCAGTTCCAAAGCATGTTAATGTGAGTAGATAAATAGGTACTGCTTGCGGGAAGGTAAACAGCGCTCCATGTTCTCTCTATATATAGATAGAGACCGAGACCGAGACCGAGACTACTTTGGAAAATGAATGAGTTACTGGCATTTGCATGTTAAAAGTGGGCACCCATGTCAAATTTATTGTACACTGGGTGACAAAGAAGATGTGGTTGGATACCACCCTCAAAAATGAGTTTTAAGATCATTCTTAAGGTCAAAGGTCACCTCATGGTGTATGGACAAATATGCCCTTGCTAAGGGGACAAAGAGGCACTTTTCAAAGTGGTGTTCTCTTATATTTAGCAGGAGGAGAGCAACTGTCTCTCTTCACCCCAACATAGAGTCTTTTCCAGTGGCTGTTGCTGGTGTCTCTTCTGTATTTTTTTTTTTAGATTGTGAGCCCTTTGGGACGGGGAACCAGTTATTGATTTATTGTACTATACTATGTAAACCGCTTTGAACTACTCCTGTTGAAAAGTGGTATATAAATATTCTTAATAGTAATAGTAAAGTTAGGCTACTTCTGGGGGAAATGGCTTTGGATTGAAGTATCATTTTATCTATCCCACATAACTATATCAAGCATATGATATGCTTGTTAACCAGATCATTTCTACAATTTGATGTATGGCATGTCCAAACTGGATTGATGCTTACAATGACTGAAAACAGGAGACATAGCCATGCCCCTTAAGGCAGGTGCAAGGGGAATAATACAGCTGGACACAGAAATAGGGGTTGTGTACAAACTATCGCACTGAATTTTGTGAAGGTACAAGATTTACCGAAGAAATCTGCATCTGGTTATCACTTTACATAAATATAAGCAAATTATTAAATAAGATTGGAACAGGTGAATCAAGTGCCTGGCATAGACCACTATAGAAAAGTAAGAACTGGCTTTAAGATGATCACTGTAGAGAACATAGATGAGTTAAAAAAAAAAAGGTTCTTGGGTAGATTTTACAATTCATACAGGGAATGTGGGATGGCACTGTCTAGTTCCTTATTCATTTATACAAATATTGGCAATTACTGGCCCTGAGGCTGCACACTAGACATTAGTGCCCTTTGCTACAATGAAGTGTTGGCCTGGACAGAATATCTGGTGAGGGACAAGTTACTGGTGCTGTGAGTGTATGGTTTGGGGTGGCCCAAACCTTATTTGGGGGTGTACACCCTCAGTTCTTCAATAGCCATCTTGCATATAATGACAATAATTGACCTGCCAGTAGCATACTTGACAAGAGTCTTGTGAAAAAACAAAGCTGATGACTTCATAGACAAAAACAGCAGATCGTTTCAAATTACTTTTTAAACAAGCGCATCTTGCTGTGTTGCATTTTGTTTTGCCTGCACATGTCACTAGTTCCAGACAAGCGACAGACACAGAAGGGAACCTTGCTCAGACAACCATGAAGACATCCAACTCCTTCTTCCAGGCAGAGGTACATTTGAGAGGAACAGTTATGTGGATTTGATCTGCTTACAGCCAGATCTTTGCCTGATAATGCTAATTAACCCATGTAGCATGGTGGTCTCTAAAGCATCACCGGGAGCAGTATCTGCAGGTCCCTCTTGCCTTTGGTACATTCAGAATAATAGCCTGGCATAATTGTTTTGGCATTTGAGGTGGCACACAAATATGTGTGGCAAATATATGTAGCACACAAATCTCTTGGCAACTACAGGTGGGCCCCCGTATCCGCTGGGGATATGTTCCTGGCCCCTCCGTGGATACTTGAAACCGTGGATAAGAGTGAACACCCCCTCCATGGTTTCCTGAGGGCCCCCCTCACCCTGCCTCCCCTGCAGGCAGGCATGCTTGCCCCCCCCCCAGCTCTTATTTTTCTTTCAGCAAGCTTTGTTTCTTCCTTAAAACAAACAGGAGAAGCAGCCTCCATTGCAGGCAAGTAGAACGAGACTAAGTCCTAGAGAGGCTCTGCAAGGTTTCTGTTAACCTTGCAGAGCCTCTCTAGGACTTAGTCTCGTTCTACTTGCCTGTAATAAACTTCTCCTGTTTCTTTAAGGAAGAAACGAAGCTTACTGGGAAAAAAGTAAAAGCCTGGGGGGGGGTCCCCATGATCAATGGATAACTGAAACTGTGGATAGCGAATCAGTGGATATGGGGCCCCACCTGTACTGTATAACACCTATCTTGCCCAATACCATTGAAGAAGTTGTTTGAAAAAAAATCCTTTCCAAAGGATTTATTTCCATAAGCTCTGATGGAAGATACTGTGTCACAGCCCATTATTAGCACATACAAACGTAGCTAGTTGTTCTTATTGGTTTTGAAAGCCTTTTGGCAATGGCATGCAATGGGTAGCATCTTCATTTTCTAGCTGCTCCAGAAACCATCCGTGTTTTAGTTGCTTTTGTGGTCAGGAAGTGCAGCAGTAGAAGCACAAGCACAACATCTGCATTTATGGAAATGACTACAGTTTATTCATAACTTCTTTCAAATGCTTCACAAGCATGACAGATCAGTCTCGTATCTGTCTCCTCATGGTTTCCCTGAAGACATTCTTTCCTAGTTGATCATCCTTCATTGGGTTTGGTAAAGTCTCCAACTCAGGTTGCCGTTGCAGCTTTTTCTCTGCCATTATGAGGACATCAGAGAGAACATAGGCTAGTCAGCTCCATGGCAATGAATGGACTCCATACCTGTGGTGGGTGAACATCTGCTCCTTCAATGAGCATTCATACTGGCTTCATCAGGTGACAGTCCATTTGCTTGGGTTGTATGACAGCCTTGTCAATTGTGAGCTATGGTAGCAAGGCAGTGAACGCTTCCGTGTGCAATGTACTGTTATCATCCCTTGCAGCCTGGATGAAGTTCGTCAAGATCTCCATCATTCGTATGCAAGCTGTCCACATCACAATGTTTTGGCTGTCACCGTGTTGAACACTGAAGTTCTCTATGATCTACAAAGAAGTCAAATTGATGGGATTAAAAGCCCATGTAGAATCTAAAAATTCCATGTTGAGTTCATTATGATTGGTCATCAGCCACAGTTCCAACATAGGTCATTGTATACGTCACAGTGCTTCATATGTCAATACAAACAGCATGGTAATATGTTTTACCTTTCATCATATGGTGTGTACCATACTGTTAGATGCAGATGCACCTGATTTTGCTCACAGGTCATCCAAGCTAGCATTTTCCATTCCATGTGCTGGTTATTCTGAACACACATGAAGTCCTTCAAGTCTAAAGATGACATTCATTCTCTGCATTTGTCCACACCAACCAGTAGCGTCGTCTGGGGGGGGAGCCTTGGTGCCATGGGCATGAGCTCAGGGGAGGGGCGCGATCTCGCGCGTCACTTACCTGTTCGCCGCAGCCATCCGGGCTGCGTTTTGGTCCTCCCTCTCGCCCTGGCATCGATTGGCTTCAAAATGGAAGCCAAACTGCGAGGGGGATCGCAGCCGCGCGCTGACGTCACGGCCCCCGTCACCTGGGCGCCATCGCGTCTGCAGTCCCCACCACGTGGGGGTGCAACAACGCTACTGACACCAGCTCCTTGCCCTCCTTGTATAGTAGCTGATGGGCTGTCATGGTGATGAATTTCTGTCCCAGATGCTGTGAGATGTTCATAAAATGACAGATTACTGTAGTTAATCACCTACATCAGCTTTTGCTTAAACAAAGAATGGTTAATAGGCCTGATGTACTTACAGGATGCAGACTAACAGAGGCCACTTCACTAAATGCTTGCCAAGATAGAACTGATGGATTTTCATTACCAATCTGTGACATTATCCAGGCTACGTTAGTTAATCTTGCAGGTTTAATTTCCTCACTGCTTCCAAACCATCCTTCCACATCTGTACCACTGTTGCTGGTACAGCTGTGATGGTGGTTTGAGTCTTTCACCAGATGTTAAGCAGACTGGATAACTTGCTCGAAATGCTTATAGAGAATCAGACATAAAAAAAACCCCTTTGCGCTTAAAATCTGCTGGCTGCCTTTACCTTTAGGTTCACGGTATGCTTTTGGAGTAGGAAGCCCTCTTTGCCAAACCATCATCTGAGTGCAATGGAATGCATTCTTTCCATCTACTGTTGATTCAAGGACATCTGTGTTATCAAATGAGCAGCAGATCATTTGATTTTCTACACTATTGTTGAGAATATATCAAGGGCCGGTTTTGTCAAATTCATCTACAGTTCAGGCTATGATAGTGTCAATTCTATATCAGTACCAATGATGTGGTTGACAGCTTGGAACAATTCTACAAGGGCCTCAGATCATGTTGCCTGGCGAAGAGCAAGGCCAAAATCAATACGCCTGGGGATCAATTTTCAGCCACAGGATACTGCCTACACACATGTCCTGAATGCTGTATGTCTTCTGGGTCATATCATTTTCCTCCCACTGTTCATTTAGGGCATTTGTTCCTCTAAAGAGCAAATGTACAAATAGATACAGATCTCCAAAACATAATGTGAACAACATTTTCCTCGTCAATGCTGTGGCCATATGCTTGCATGTCCAAGGGTCTCCAGAAGATCCTGCCAGATTCTGGTAGCAACCAGGGATCCTTTTTTCGTGTGTGTGTGTGTGTGTGTTTTTGGTACAGTGGCATTCAGGAATGGTGAATCTATCATGTGGTTCATCAGCATTGTCTGCTGAAGACATACTGTCCTGAGATTATGGCTTTTGCAATTGACCTTTCCTTTGGTTATCTGGATAAATTAAAGGGAGGCTGGGCATAGATGGCTGACTTTCCTAGTTTGTTCTGGACTTCAGAATAGAAAGTCCTTTCCTGAAATGATACTGTTCAGGCACATTGGCACCCATTTTTCTCAGTGCAGGTCTCTGTACGTTTGCCATACATCACCCATGTCATACACATAACCAATGATAATCCCTTGATCAGCTGTACATAGAGGTTATCTATGTACTATTTTCCTGTTGTAGGAATACTACTTACTTTAAGCCTCCACTGTCATTCATAACTTCTGTCCATCATCAAAGTTAATACCATGTGTCAGCTGCAAGGGCATCAAAAGTTCAGTAGTCATTGTTGGGTCGATTTTGGCATAATTTACTGTCTTCTATGACTGGCTAATGGCACAATCCTATTCTGCCTGCTCCGGCAGCACAAGCTGTTGCAAAACTGCCGAAAAGCAGTTTGCAATGGTGTGCCTAACAACTTCGCTGGCAGGAAAGCCTGCACCGTCCCACTGGTGCCAGCACAAGCCAGAATATGCTGCACTGAGCTGTATGGGGTGGGGGTGGCAATGGGGGTGGGGGTGGCCAGATCAGGTTTGGGAGGGGGTGAGATCAGCGGCACTGGCGCATGCCATATCCTAATCACCTTCCCAGGCCCAATCCACCAACATGGATCAATATGGACTTGCACCAGCCATATGGCTGGCACAGGTCCGAGGAGACCTGTTGTAGGGGCTGGAACTTTCCCAAACGTTCCCTTACCTTAAGGAGACCTCCCACCTCCTGATTTTCCCCACAAGATGCAGTGTTGCATTGGCATGGAGAAGATTAGGTAGGATTGGGCTGCCCATGTTGTGACATATGACAGTTCACAGGGTTACAGTGTCCTAGTTCTGCAATAGTTAAACCAGTACCTCTAATAGCATGTATTATTTCTCCTGTCCCTGCCTTAAGGACTATAGTTATGTCTTCTATTTTTGGTCATAATTTTGTGTGCATTAATCTGAATTGGACATTCCATGCATCAAACTGTAGGAAATGAGCTGGCTAACAAAAATGTGATATGCTTGAATTAGTCATGTGGGATGGTTAAAACGGTACTGCAGGTTTTGGCCATAATTTCTGGAATTTGTGTCCCTCAAGCCCTTTCAGCAATTTGCCTGTCAAAGATGGAGTCCCAGTGCCATTTTATATTTTGTAGCCTAGTTACTTGCCTTCATTCGAGTGCATCATATCTCCAAACTGGTTCATTATTTTCTGAACCGTGTCCATTTCCTCGAAATAGCCTATCCCAAGCCGTGTGGTGACCTTTGGCCTTGAAAGTCACCTTAAAACTCATTTTTGAGGGGGACATCCACCCACATCTTCTTTGTTACCCTATGTACAATAAGTTTGGGTGCCTACATTTAACACACAAACATGTTTATGAGTAAAAAATGACAGTGACTGGCCTACTATCGGGCAGAGGGAGATCTTTCCTAGCCCGACCTGGAGGTGCCAGGCATTGAACTTGGTGCTTTCGTCATGGAAGGTGGCACATGCTCCACACTGAGCTGCTTGCAGACCCTTGCTCGGTATAAGAGGCAAGTATAGAAGCAGAAGAAAGGCTAGATTCTAGACACTGAAATAAATCACCAGCTTTAACATGTATATAACCAAACGCCTTGCCAACCAATCAGAGGCAAGTACTGAGAAAACATACAGTAATAATGGGTGAATAGGGAGCTGCAAGGGCCTGTAGATTTTGCCCTCCTGTTGCATGATTGCCAGGCATCTATTTTGGCTTTTTGCAGTTTTAAAATCTGGTCCAAGTTTAGCATGGACTTTTGTAAGATGGCTTACTGGCACTGCTGGATTAAGCCTGTGACACAATACCTGCGTCAGGGTGCGTTGTGTCCCGGTGCGTTGCAAGAGTAGCTGACATGTCGCAACACACTCTGTCTACAACGGACCTGTGGATTTGAGAAGAATAAGACGTCCTGTCCCACCCACCCCCACTCTCTGTTAACCAATCAGAATCGAGTCTTTTCAGACTCAATTCTGATTGGCCCAACACATTGCTCCCTGCCCTGCCTCCACAACACAGAACGCGGCCTCTCATTGGCAGAAGTTTGACTTCTGCACGCACTGCAACGCAGCATTTCTGCATTGCGGTGCGATCTTGTAAAATGGAAGGCACGCTGGGATTTTCCAGCCGCACATGGACGCAACGCAGCCCGATGCAGGCAGTGTGTCATAGGCTTTAGGCTTTTTTTTCCCCCCTAGGGGCAAGTTCAGATATTAGTAGCAGTTACTGGAGAAGAACCACTGCACTAGAGGGGGGTTGCGTGTGTGTGCAGTATTTTCCCTGTGGAGGCTGCTTTAAATTGCTCCCCCTGCTGGTAGCTGCTCCTTGCATTGACATTCTAGCATGCATCATCAAATCATTGCATGCATCATCAAAGTTGCATGTGCTGTGCCTTGCTATACAGGTACTGTACACCCATTTCCACCCTCACCCCCCCCCCACACACACACACACTTCCAATCCCTTTTTGCTTTCTTTTGATTCTCTGCAGCGGCAGTAAACTATGCACGTCAAGCATCACCGAATACTTTTGCAAAGCTCCTGCACCATTTATTCAGAAATGAATGAAGGGTTTTAAATGATTTAGAATGAAGGGTTTCAAATGATTTAACATTTTTAAGACAGGATTTGGGTGGCAGGAGGACAAGGAATCTGAGTGAGAGATTGGCATGAGTTATTTGGTGATGATCACCTGGGATTAGAGAGGGTGATGCTGCATCACTGCTCAGGGCCTGGCTTTTGTGTCACTTTGTTTCCTGCTTCTCTTCTTGCAGATTCCATGAGACTACGAGCTTTCCGCTGTGACGGGCACTCCTGTAATCCTGCCGTGGGGAATTTAGCAACGGGCAGAACTCCGGTCACGCTGACCACCTGTGGGCAGAACAGCACTGAACTTTATTGTTTCTACCCAGACCACAGTCTCCCCCACCAGGGTTGTGGGCAGCCCAGGTGCACCAAGTGTAACGCCAACCAGCCTGATAACTCTCACCTCCCTGGCGATATGACCGATGACTTCTTTCTGAACCCTGCCTCCTGGTGGCAATCTGCACAAGGCGTCCACAGGGAGGAAATCAGGCTGGATTTGGAAACCGAGTTCTACCTGACCCATGTCATCGTAGTGTTCAAGTCCCCTCGCCCAGCAGCCATGGTGCTCGAGAGGTCCCAGGACTATGGGCAGACATGGAGGCCATACAAATATTTTTCTGTCAACTGTACAGCCACGTTTGGGCTCCCAGATGATACCACTGAGGAAAAATCCATGTGTACTTCCCGGTATTCAGATGTGGTGCCTTGCACCAGAGGAGAGGTAAGTGATGGTAACGGAAAGATACTACACTCAGTTCAATGGTCACCCAGAACTTATGCTGCTAAACGTTAGCAACTGCTTAACAAGAGAATGGCCCAAATCCATCTGTAGATTGGGCAACTAGCCACATGTATCATTTGGTGACCCCAGATGCAGATGTGAATTCCCATTCTCCATTGGGGTGGACTGAGAGGGGCAGGGGGAGATGGGCATTGCACTTTTTTCCCCCTTCCCATAGTTGTCTATACTAGGGTTCCTCCTGTCTTTGCTAGGTCTATTGTTGGCATAGTGTGTTTTCCAGTGTCGGGGATGTGCCCGTCATCTGAAGGGGGGTTAGGATCTGGCATCTGTTGACTGTTCCTCATCCCTCGCACACTCCCATCACCTCCCTGTTTGGCTTCTCCACTGGTGGGGTTGCACCAGCAGCTTGGTTATGTCCGGGTTATGATAGCATAGTGTTTTTCCAACATTGCGTAGGTGCCCATAGGTGAGCAGACTTCTGCCCCAGCAGGATTGTCAATGTGCTGGCGTATCTTTAGGATTTGAATTTCACTTCTGCCATGAACTCATTAGGTAGCCTTAGGCAAGCTGCTCCCTCTCAGCCTTGACCCCCCCCCATCTGCAATATGGGTTAACAATATATTACAGGGTTTTTGTAAGGATTACAAGAAGAGGATTCATGCAAAGCACTTTGAACACTTTTCAGTGCTATCCAAATGCCACATATTATTATGCATCAGATTTTGAATGGCATGCAGGAATAATTTAGGATAAGAAGAAAAAGACTGATATCCCTTTCATTTGGGCTAGAGACCCCTTTTTTGTCCAGCATGGCACAGTACCTTCAATACACAGAGATGTACTGGTCCAATCCTATGCATTTTATGCAGAAGAGTAAGTCCTGCCCAGCTTTTCGTTTGGGCCTTAGTCCTGTTAGCATGGACAACACTGCATCCTTAAAAACAGAGTTCTTTCTTAAGCAAACCTTGAAGACTCCAAATTACTGGCATGATCCTTGCCCCTCCCTTTTCAAAATGTAGCATGTGGTAGTGTAACTTACTGTAATCGTGGTCTTGCCTTTGACCTTCCCAATGTCTTTGCAAGACGTAGAAATACATGGAGTTGCACTCGTATAACCCTTTTGCAGAAAATGAGAGCATCACTGAGGTTTGGTGACAAGAGCAAGTTGTGCTGGTGAAAGGGTCTGCAGGCACAGAAACTCATAGTAGATTTCAGAAGCTTGTTTTCACTGTGGCAACAGAAGTTGATCTAATGAAAGGCTTCGTCTGCCTCCCTTGATGTGGTTGGGCCTTTCAATTTACTTTCACCTCTGTTGTGCTGGTTAAATGGAAGTTGTGATCCATAACAGAAGCTCAGGTTGTTGTAAGCCGCTTTGGGTTCCCCTATGGGGGGAAAAAGCAGGGTATAAAGCAAACAAATAAATTAATTAATTAAGGTCCTGATGCAGATCTATATTGGGCATGAAGGTCTCCAAGCAGATAATGCTAGAACTTTTCATACATATTTCTCTGCATGTACGCTGAAGGATCTGGGATATTAGAAGCACTTTTTTTTTTTAATAAAGCAGAAATTAAAGCAGGCGTCTATCTCTGCAGAAGGAGGTGTGCGGGTCAGTGCTCTGCATTGCAATGTTCCACTTGAAAGTAACAAGATCTGTGGATCACAATTCCTTTCCACCACAGATCATGAAGAATGTGTTTACTTGCTTGTTTGTTTGCATTTCTGTGAGAAGGGACACGAGGCTAAAATCTGTAAAGGTCATTCATTTCAAGGCAAGTGTCTGTGAGACAGATGACACCAATGAAGTGTGCTAGAATGAACCCATTACTAGAATTCACTGGGGGAAGAGGAATTGTGTATGCCTGAATACTGTTACCCATTGCTATGGCAACATGTTAAATATGCCTTGCTTGACAAACCTGTTTAGGCCCTGCTATCCATCCCACCATGACCCCTGAAGTGAAAAAGGTTCCATATGCTTTCTTTCCAAACTACTCACATAGATTGGCTAATGGATTTGCAAACGTTCCACTTAAATGCCCAACAAGGCCCAAGATTCAGACCTGGTTCAGCTATGGCTGCCCTGGAACTCGCAAACAAGGGTGTGAGGAGGATAGGCTAAGCCTCTAAACTGACTCCGTTGACCATCAAGCTGGACTGATGCGTTCCTTTGGTGGTTTCTGTCATGGACAATGTCACAAGCAGAAATCCTCTCTACAGTGAATGGTCTTTTGCATGATGGGCATCTGTACTAGGGATGGGGGGCTCTGTGCATAGCAGGCCTGTATTCCAGTGTAAAGATCTTTGCTCGGGAGAAGTTCTTGATCAGTGATGAGGAATAAGAGGATGATTAGAATTGCCAAGACCTGGTTTGGAAGGACCCTGCTGCGCCTTCAGTCATTGCACAGTGGGAAGACCTTCAGGAGTAGCACGATCTCCCATTGCTGCAGCAAGATATAGGAGCTTATTGAAGTTCCTTCAAGCTAGGTGTGGGGAAGTCACTCCAGACCTATGACTGCAGCATGCAGAACAAGTGTAGCCAAAATGTATGAAGAACGAGACAAGAAATGGACTTGTAGGATGATGAATTCAGTCAACCGTCCACTTTTCTCCAAACAAACATGGCAGCCTAGAGTGGGGCACCAGCGCACATGAAGCAGCAAACATGGAGAAGAGATCCGGGAGGCTGCGTTACATTTCACTGAGTGATTCTGCTTCTTTAGGAAATATCTGGCCTCTGATGTGATGAGAGGTGAAAGGAAAGAAGCAGAGACCTATTTGTCTATGTTGCACCAAGGAGCTGCTAAGGGTAAAATGCTTGGTTCTCTCCCTGTTCTCGTGTATTATCACAGCAATCCTATGAAGTACGTTAGACTGATCTTCATGGCCATGTGGGGTTTTGAACCTGGACCTCCCCACTCTTAATTGGCACACTTAGAGCGTAATCTAGCATAAGTATAGAGCAGCGGAGTGAGCACTCCGCCAGTCTAAGCCATCACAAACGTGCTGTAAAAGACGATTGCGATGACTCATGAGTAGGCCGGCAAAGCTCACACCAGCGCCAGATCGTCCCTGCGGCCACTAGAGAAGGTAAGGCTCCCGCCGGCAGGGGCAGTCCGGACTGTGAGGGAGGCCGGCGGTTGGCCGAGCCGGTCCGGGGTGGGGGGTGAGGATGACGGCTGCCATATCCCCATCCCGTTCCCGGGTCTACATGGCCTTTACATGGTCTCCTCTGACTTACTAAATAGCTGGTGGAAATCCGAGGAGGCCCATTGGGGTCTCCCCATGGTACACCGGGCGAAGGGGATGAACGTCCCCTGAATGGGGATAGGATCTGGCGGGCGGCCCTGGTGCCACCCCCAGATATTTACGGTGGACTGCGCTGCCCACCAGTACACTAGGCAAAGCCTGTCCTCTCTGGTTTTGGAAAGTGCCATGTACATGGAGGGTGCAATAACAACAACAATAACAACAACAAAACAACAATAGCAATATATTTAGCAATAGCAATACAACAACAATAGCTATACTGGCTTAGCAAAATAGACACAGAGGCTCAGAACCACTGGCTCACGTGGTTATTTTCATCGCCATGGTGCTTCCTGAATATTCTTGTGAGGCAGCAACATGAGGCAAACTGAGGTGACAATTTCAGGCTCATGAGGCATACTGGTATTTTGTAGACTAGTAGACTTTAGCAGGGAAGGGCTCTAGAAGGAGGAAGTCAATGAAGGCTGGTGGTGGAACCTTTTCAGCCCAAGGGGGAAACATACTCTGGACGTCTGGCTCAGAGGGTTAGAGCATTCGTCTCACAAATGCCTGAAGATCTGCAGGACAGCAGTTCAAGATGGCCAGACGTCTGTCGGAGAGCTGCTGGCATGCGGAGCTGATAAGCTGCAGAGCCCTGTGGGGGAGTGGAGCTGCAATCTACAGTCTCTCAGCTGAAGTGTGCTGAGGCGAACGCCAGAGAGAGAGAGAGCTAGACTGTGAAAGTAACATCTCGAATGAAGGGTTCTATGACAGATTAGAACATTATTATATTGTAAAAAACCCTTTGGGGTTTAGAATAGCCTGCCCATGTACACCGCCTTGAATAAAGTTGGAGGAGAAATCCATTGACCAGAAAGGCAGTATATAAATACTGTATTATTATTATTATTACAGAGACGTTACTAGGGTGCCCCAGGGCCGGGCGCGCGCGTCACCCTAGTGACCCCTCCCCCCCAGACACCCCCCCTCCGCGCCGCGATTTGGGGGGCGCCTGACGGGCCGCCGCTCCGGGCGCCCCCTCAATTGTTGCAGCCGGCTCGGGTACGTCTTCCCCGGCCGGCTGCCCGGGGCCTTCTGAGGAAGGCCCACTGCGCGAACATTATTTATAACATTCTTTTGCGCATGCGCAGACTGTTCCTGAGGGAAAAGGGCAGCCCTTTTCCCTCAGGAACGGTCTGCGCATGTGCAAAAGAACATTATAAATAACGTTCGCGCAGTGGGCCTTCCTCAGAAGGCCCTGGGCAGCCGGAGGGGAAGATGTCCCCGAGCCGGCTGTCCCGGCCTGGCGAGGCGGGCGCGAGGCCCCCAGGCGACGTGCGCGTGTGCGCTCGTCACCTTTCTGCGTGAGCGTGCGCGCTTCACCTCGGGGGGCCCCCGCCCGCCTCGCCAGGCAACAGCGACACCTCTGTATTATTATACTCTGAGACCCTAGACAAGCATTAATATGATGATAGTTTGTATGAACTGGACTCTCCATGGATACAGTTGCTGCTATGGCAGGGGGCAATCCCCATTATCCCAGGAGCACATTTTTTGGGATCGTCATGACTAACGATGACTGGGGAAATTCAACCGGTGCCACCCAATTCAAGCCAGTTAAAAAATCATGTGGCCACCTCAGGGCCACCTGTTGAGTAACAGGGTTCTTGAGTCAGCAGATCTGCTGTGGCCACCATGGCAAAGAAAGCCCACATGACTATTCTTTAGTCGTTCCAACTTCCAGCTGGAAAAGATCGGAGACGGGATTAGTTGCTCCTAAAGGCAAGTGCCCGAATGTTATGACTAGGGCTGTCTGTTCAGCATTTCATTGAACTTGAGCTGCAGAGGAGACAAAATGCAGAGGCAGGGGTGGGGGAAGTAGTTCACCCCAGCAGAATAAACATGCAGATAGCACTGCCAGGTTCTGCTTCTCCAGAGGAAAAGCTTGTGTGTGGGGGGGGGGAGGCTGTGCAAGGGGAATAATATTTTGTAGGAAGAAAGCAGAAAGGGTAACAGGTCCATTGCCCTTCTGTCAAAGGACGCCTATTCCAACCAGCAGTTTCATGAGCTGCGTCAGCGGGCTTGCTTGGCAACTTGTACACTAGCCAGGAATAGGCACTGTTTTTTCTGGCATTATTTCTGCACTTCCTGACATGCCGGACAGCAGATACTGAATAGATTTCTCATCCTCGCATCATTATATAAATGCCTAGTGACGCTTTTGCTTCTTTTGTCAAATCTAACTGGAAAGCAGCGGGGGGGGGGGGGGGGGATAAAAGCAGTTTCTTTTAGAAACTGAGAATCTGTTGGCTTTTCATTTGCTCTTTTCTTTTTAAAGATGTCGTTTAATCTTGGCTTTTCAATTGCTCTTTTCTTTTTAAAGATGTCGTTTAATCTTATAGCCACTTCCTTTAGAAAGCTCAGAGTGGCTTTTGTGGGTTCCCCCTCCACCCAGGCACTAATCAGGTCCACACCCGCTTAATTTCAACAAGGCTACAGCATCAGTTGTTCACAGACTACAGGTGGGCCACCATATCCACTGATTCGTTATCCACGGTTTCAGTTATCCACGGATCATGGGGACCCCCCCAGGCTTTTACTTTTTTCCCAGTAAGCTCCGTTTCTTCCTTAAAGAAACAGGAGAAGCAACCTCTGGCTGCTTATTACAGGCAAGTAGAACGAGACTAAGTACTAGAGAGGCTCTGCAAGGTCAACAGAAACCTTGCAGAGCCTCTCTAGGACTTCGTCTCGTTCTACTTGCCTGCAATGGAGGCTGCTTCTCTGTTTGTTTTAAGGAAGAAACAAAGCTTGCTGAAAGAAAAATAAGAGCTGGGGGGGCAAGCATGCCTGCCTGCAAGGGAGGCAGAGTGGGGAGCCCCTCAGGAAACCATGGAGGGGGTGTTCGTTCTTATCCACGGTTTCAAGTATCCACGGAGGGGCCTGGAACATATCCCCAGCGGATATGGGGGCCCACCTGTATTCAATGGGCTTGGAAAGCTTTATGCCTTACTCTGTTAGGCTTGTGGCTGATAAGCTTTCTTCTTTTCCCCTCTGAGTTCATGCTAGGTAACTGGTTCAAATCTAGCTGAGATTGGCAGGCACTGGATGCAATTCCCATCTCATGGCGCTGTGTGTATGTGGGCGCATTGAGTTTGATGGCTCACACAGTCCCGGTGTCCAGACAGCCAGACCACATGACCATCATGGTGACCTTTGAAAGATACATTTGCAACTGGGTTACTGTGAATTTGCGGAGCAATTAAGTGCTTACACACTGTCATCTTACACTACAGTCATTGTTTTGTTGTAGGAAGTTCCTTCCGAACCCCAGATACAGGGTTTGTGAACAATGCCCAAGAGAAGAATGTACAAAAGGTCTTTGAATCAGATTTTTCCGTGCACTCAAGCAAAGTGCTGATTTGTAACAACTCACTCTCATCTGGCTGAGCTATTTAGAAGTGTAGAAGGGTTGTTGTGGGGGATTTGGTGGCCTGAACTGAGATCAGTGCTTCCTTGAATGAGGGCATTTTTCCATCAGTAATAAAGGACATTGCGGTTATGACTTTTTTGGGGGAAAAAAGCTCCTATTGAATTGAATAACCACAGGCTAGTCTTCATTTTGTGGTGAAGCGCTGGAGCTCAGTGGTGGAGCACATGCTTTGTATGCAGAAGGTCCCAGGCTTCAAAGGTTCCAGGTCAAAGGAGAACAGAAACTGAGTTACATAAGAACGTAAGAGGAGCCCTGCTAGATCAGGCCAAAGGCCCATCTAGTCCATCTTTCTGTATCTCACAGTGGCCCCACTAGGTGCCTCAGGGAGCACACAAGACAACAAGATACCTGTATCCTATCGCCACTCCCTTGCATCTGGCATTAAGAGATAGCCTATTACTAAGACCAGGAGGTTGCTTATCCCCATCATGTCTTGTAACCTGTGATGGACATTTCCTCCATAAATCTGTCCAATCCCCTTTTAAAAGAATCCAGGCCAGGTGCCATCACCACATCCTGTGGCAAGGAGTTCCACAAACTAATTACACGTTGGGTAAAGAAATATTTTCTTTTGTCTGTTTTAATACTCCTTCCACTCAATTTGAGTGGATGTCCCCTAGTTCTAGTGTTGTGTGAGAGGGAAAAGAACTTCTCTCTATCCACTCTCTCCATCCCATGCATAATCGTATACGTCTCAGTCATGTTTCCCCACAGGTGCCTTTTTCTAGACTGAAGAGCCCCAAACGCTGTAGCTTTTCCTCATAAGGGAGATGCCCCAGCTCACTAATCATTTGGTCGTTCTCTTCTGCACCTTTTCCAGTTCCACTGTATCCTTTTTGTGGAACTGGAAAGGTGTAGAAGAGAATCTGTAGGGCAGAGAAAAATTCCTCTCCAAAACGCCAGAGGACTTCTACCAACCAGCATCAATTACACAGTCAGATGGACCAATGATCTGAGTCACTATATGAAGCTTCCTATGCTCCCACTTAATGTTTTTAATTTATTGATAGTTGCTTTGAGGACCGCTTTGATGGGAAGCAGCAAATAAGTGGGGAAATATAAGCAGACCAAATTTGACTTGAGTGTTCTCAGATGCAATGGTTCAAGGAGCAATGGTTCAAGGACTGAAGGATGACGTTTGATCCCATCCCATGAACAACAAGCCTATTAAGGTTGCAATCCTATAACGCTTTCCTGGGGAACAATAGGACTTACTTCTGAGTAGGCATGCATAGGACTGTGCTGTATGTTGTGGACACTGATGATCATTTGTCATTAACGTTCTCCATTTGTCATCTCTGCTGTGGTTTCAGGATATTAACCCTGTACAGCCAACACTTGAAGAAAGAGTCAGAATGGCTCAGTTGGCTCAGTTCCTGATCTACATGATCTTGTGAACAGACCCTATGCACATACAAATTGTATGCAAATGCAGAATATGTGTGATATAAGACCCTGAAAAAGGAAAGTCCCCAACTGCACAGAAAAACCCACACCCATACAATTTGTCCATGTCTACAATTCATTCCCAAGTTTTACTGAACATTGTTAAGCTGGGGGTGGTGATCTCAACCACCTTCCATGTGTTCACTGTCAAGCCATGTCAGATGAGCTATTAACAACAGGTAATAATACAAGAAAAGCCAGCGGGTGGCGCAGCGGGTTAAACCGCTGAACCATAAGCTGTCGATCGAAAGGTCGGCAGTTCGATTCCCGCGACGTTGGTTGGCCAGCTCCTGCCAACCTAGCAGTTCCAAAGCATGTCAATGTGAGTAGATAAATAGGTACGGCTTGCAGTAAGGTAAACAGCGCTCCGTGTTCCAGCCGCATGCTACGCGCTGCGGCAAGGAGAGTCATGCCGGCCACATGACCACGGAGGCATCTTCGGACAACGCTGGCTCTTCGGCTTTGAAATGGAGATGAGCACCACACCCTAGAGTCGGACACGACTGGACTTAATTGTCAGGGGATTCCTTTACCTTTACTTAATAATACAAGAAGGGTCCTTGGCTCAGTGGTAGAGCACATACTTTGCATCCAGAAGTCCCAATATCTCTAGGAAAGGCAGAGAAAAAATCCTGTCTGAAATCCTGGAGAGCTCTTTCCAGCCTGTGTCGAATAGAGTATACTGACTGCCCCCCCCCACATCACTTGCCAGACAAAGAAGGAGAGTTTAGCTTTCCATTTTCTTTCAGCTTATTATGATGTTGTACAATTTTTACATTTATTATGTTTTCATTTTGCATAGATTTAGTTCAATTGCTTTGTGCAATTATGATTTTGTTAGCTGTCTAGAACATGCTAAAGCAGAGGTTCCCAAGCTGTGGTACGTGGACCACTGGTGGTACGTGGACCACAGACTGGTAGTACGCGGGTTGCCGGTGGCCAAGATGGCAGCTGCAATCTCGGCCGCACACTGTTGCGTTGGAGCTGGAAAAGCAGTGTTTCGAGCTCTGCTGAGCCAGCAGAACTAGAGCGTGGGGGTTCTAGGTGCAGACAACGGCCCTCCCCTGTGCCTTACCTTGCCTTTTTGAGCTCTGGTGCAGCCGCGAACCTGGCAGTAAGTGCCGATGATGTCATCGCACTTTGTTCTGGTGGTATGCGGCTGACTGGAGGCCTGCGTAGGTGGTACACAGACCAAAAAGGTTGGGAACCTCTGTGCTAAAGGGGAAATTTAATCAAATAAATAACTGGCCTTGTTGCTCCATCTTCGGTATCACACGCAGGACATTTCCTCTCTTGTTATTTTAATGCACTGCTCACATCTTGAGGATGATCTGCAATATCCTTTCTTCCACACAACGATAGTCTGCCATAGGAGGTCATGCGTATGAACTGCCCTAAATCCATGTCTCACTCTTCTGTCTTGACTGAAAGCTTGAATTCCCTGATAAGAGGAGCTTTTGTTGGGGCCGCATCTTTTCATGTCTACTCCAGACTGAGATCAGGTTATAACAATAGAATTATCTGCATCAGGGATGGAGAATCAAAACATGGACTCACAAATGGCAGGAAGCCAAAAATCTGAGACATTATCTCTGGAGAACGAAGATGGAGATGAAATATCAAGGAGATGAAGCTATGCCAGCTACTCAAGAGAAAAACACATTCTCTTCCTGATGGTTGTCAACCTTAGTTTTTTTGTAGCTCCAAGACACTCTGAAATTCCTTGCTGTTCTTTCTTAAATGCACATGGGCAGGCAGGGATAGTTTTATTATGAATCACAGCTGAATTACTGGAAACTGCAGCATCTGGGAGACAGGAATTAATATCCTA
This sequence comes from Plestiodon gilberti rubricaudatus, assembly GCA_026170595.1. Taxonomy (NCBI): domain Eukaryota; kingdom Metazoa; phylum Chordata; class Lepidosauria; order Squamata; family Scincidae; genus Plestiodon; species Plestiodon gilberti. The sequence goes on from JANXHW010000002.1 coordinate 224,523,702, forward strand.
AGAAGGCACAGAGCTTCAGTATCATTTGGGGTTTGGAGAGAAAGTTGGTTAACACTCTTGTCACATCAAAGTCTGAGACCTTCCTCAGTGATTCAGAGGGCACCTCCTGTCTGTTAGCCTTGGGCAGTGCAGTGGGTAGCCAAATTCATGGGGGGCTAAAAGTACAAGTCCCACCAGAAATGGGACTGAAGAGCACTGGGGTGCAAATGTACAGACCAGGTTTGTACATTTGCACATTTCCTGTCGTCCCTTGAATCTTGTGCCTGCCCTTTTGCAGTGCCAACTTAGAATCTCAATCATTATGGTGAGCAGGAGAGGACAATGTGCAGATGTGGCAAATACAACATCTCCGGATCACAACGGGGGGTGGGGGAGGAGATGCAGCAAACAATGTCACATTGCACAAAAAATCTGTGCAATCTGTGACAATGTCACAGACAGGTCAGCCCTCTAAGGAGCCCCAGTGAGACCATGGGTCCCCAGTGGCACATTAGCGGTAGCAGCCAGCTGACTGCCCATTACCTGGTGGTGGCATCAGCGCCATTGCCACTCTTATTTCACTGGCTCCCCTACAGAGAGTGCAAGGAAGGGAGGGAACAACTGGGAAAAGAGCCACTCTTTTTTTTTTTAACAGCAAGGAGCAGGAATTGTGGCAGGAGGATGACAACTACTACAAGGTAAGCAAGTTATGGGGGAGGGAGAGCTCTGGCTTGCTGGCTCGTGTGGCATGCTTTGCATACTGCAGTGGGGAGTACCTGACATGGTCGCAGGTGCTGGGATTGGGTTACCAACATTGAATTGAAACGTTACACAACATAGCAACAACCATAGGATATGTAGGACATGCTGCTCATCATAAGAAGAAGAATGTGCTGCTGCAGCCCTCCGAATAGAAGCAGCTGAGCTGTGGCCTGTGTGGGTGAGCCAGATGGCCAGAACTTTTGTCTGAGCAGGGAGATGCCACCTGCTCAGTCCAGTCCCAGCGGCAGGTCATCAGCTTCCATGGCAATGACGCTGTTGCTGTGTTTGGCTGTGCAGAGTGTCATGTGAACCCTTCCCTGGCCCTTCAGCCTTGCCAAGAAGGTTGTGTGTGCCAGTATCCAAAACACTCCTCTCTCTTCTCCTTAGGTTACGAGTGGAGAGGCAAATCGGGTGTGTTGGTTTCAAGGAGTGACCTTAGATGTTTCATGTCACAGGCAAAATATTGACATTAAGGTGTTGATCTCTAGTGAATTTATTCCTCTGGAGGCTTGCCAAAACCAGCCTGGTCACCTGTTGGAACAGCTGTGAGGTCTTCAGGTTTTGGTGATTGAAGCTGAGCAGGTTGGGGATTTCAGAGTGTGAAATGTTTGTTCTCATTGGTTATTAGCACATCTGTTCCACGTCTGTTTGGCTTGAAGTCATCTTATTTGCCCCAAGCCTTTCGTTTGCTGGCTTGGCTGTCTCTGCTGTGTCACCAGTGTACATGGCTCCTTAAAAAGAGGCTGGTTCCTCCCTGCACCCAGTGAGTTTGCAATCTAGAATAGAAAGGGGGGGGCGGGCAGGGGACAAAAAGTGTCAGACAAGGGTAGGGAGAGGAGATTGTGAGGAAATGCTGCTATATGTCCTTAAACCTTGGTTATAGTTGAGTTGCGTATATACACCCTTGCAGTGGCGTCGCTAGCCCTCCCGGCGCCCAGGGCACAGCAGGGCAGGGGTTGACCGAGCGCCCCCCAGAAGGACGCTCCCCCCAGCCCCCGCACGCCCACCCCCACTGCTCTCCTTACCTTCTTCGTCTTCAGCAGCAGCAGCAGCAGCAGCCGCAAGCCCCGCGCTCACCTCGGCGTGACTCCTTTTAAAACTAGCTGTTCTGTACATGCGCAAAACGCCAAGAGGCCAAGAGAGGGCAAAATTGCCCTCTCTTGGCCTCTTAGGTGTTCTGCGCATGTACAGAACAGCCAGTTTTAAAAGGAGTTGCGCCGAGGTGAGTGCGGCAGGCGGTGCCCCGGAGGCTGAAGAGACGCCCCCCCGGAAGCTGCCGCCTGGGGGCCGCCCGGGGCCCAAGGCCACAGGGCCCCCCATCAAAGAACACCACTGCACCCTTGGGTAAAAATGCCTTAAGAGGACAAGCCAAAGGCCACATAGAAAAGGTGGATTTGGAGAGAGATGGCACTATGCCTATGTTTAGGTATAGGGAGAAGCAAGAGAGAATGGGTTGAGGCATTTCAGGTGTCAGTCAGCCGAGGGAGGTAGGATTGGAGAACTGGAAGTCTCAGACAGAGAACAGTGTTGTAAGTGAGCTGAGCCATTTAAATAAGTGTCTATCTCTAGGCACATCTTAGAGGTTGTCTTGGTGGTACCAAAAAAACACCTACTTCTGCTTCATTGACTACGCAAAAGCCTTTGATTGGGTGGATCACAACAAACTGTGGCAAATTCTTAAAGAGATGGGGGTACCAGACCACCTTACCTATCTCCTGAGAAACCTGTATGCGGGTCAATAAGCAACAGTTCGGACCGGCAAAGGAACAACCGATTGGTTCAAAATTGGGAAGGGAGTACGGCAAGGCTGTATATTGTCACCCTGCCTATTTAACTTATATGCAGAGTACATTATGAGAAATGCAGGGCTGAATGAATCGCAAGCCGGAATCAAGATTGCCGGGAGAAACATCAACAACCTCAGATATGCAGACGATACCACCCTAATGGCAGAAAGTGAAGAAGAACTAAAGAGCCTCTTGATGAGGGTGAAAGAGGAGAGTGCAAAAGTTGACTTGAAACTCAACATTAATAAAACTAAGATCATGGCATCTGGTCCCATCAATTCCTGGCAAATAGAAGGGGCAGAAATGGAAGCAGTAACAGATTTTACTTTTTTGGGCTCCAAGATCACTGCAGACGGAGACAGCAGCCATGAAATTAAAGACGCTTATTCCTTGGAAGGAAAGCTATGGCAAACTTTGACAGCATAATAAAAGGCAGAGATATCCCCATGCCAACAAAAGTTCGTATAGTCAGGGCGATGGTGTTCCCAGTAGCAATGTATGGTTGCGAGAGTTGGACCATAAGGAAGGCTGAGCGCCGAAGAATAGATGCTTTCGAACTGTGGTGCTGGAGAAGACTCCTGAGAGTCCCTTGGACTGCTAGGAGATCAAATCAGTCAATCCTAAATGAAATCAACCCTGACTGTTCCTTGGAAGGACAGGTACTGAGGCTGAAGCTCAAATATTTTGGCCACCTAATGCGAACAGAGGAGTCTCTGGAGAAGACTCTGATGCTGGGAAAGATTGAAGGCAAAAGGAGAAGAGGAAGGCCAAGGATGAGATGGTTAGACAGCATCACCGATGCAACGAACATGACAATGAGCGAACTCAGGAAGATAGTGGAGGACAGGAAGGCCTGGCGGGATGTGGTTCATGGGATCACGAAGGGTCGGACACAACTTAACGACTGAACAACAACAACAAAGAGCAACATGTCATTGTTACTTCTAGGTACAGCAATAAAGAGAGAAAATGGAAGCTGTGCACAATACCCCCTACTAAAATTCAAATGCCCATTTCAGGCTCATGGGACAACTTGGAGCTCTTGGATTTTGAAGTTCAGAAGAGGAAGCTCTCAGTCCCTGATATATTCCTTTCCATGGTTTTGAATTCATTTTTAATTCCATTGCCCCTCTACCAACAATGGAATGGTGCTATCTGAGCTGAATAAGCCGGTCTGTTTGCCTTTGTTTCCATTAACCAAGCTCAGGCAGGCACGTGGATTGAGTCAACTTGGTCACTGGCCTTTAATTCTGTCAATTGAAAGAATGCTGGGCACCTGTGCTAAACAGAATGGGCTATTTGCACATGGTTCCATTCATCAGGGGAATGTGGACAGCTGGCCGGAAAGGGCCTGTGTTGTTTTCTCATGCTTTCATTGATCAGGGAATGTGTAAGCACCTGCATTGCTTGCACAGGCTGGGCAATCTGCCCAGTGCATCCGTGAGCAAGGGACATCTCTGGTTTGAACCCCCAGCCATTCTGCAAATTTTTGTCCCCTAAGGAAGGTGAGGGTAAAAAAAGAGCAGAGTTGATCTTCAACAAGCTACAGGAGCAGCAAGAAGGCATGGTGTTCATTTTAGGCCCTTCTGCAATACTCTTCTAGGAGTTGGTGTTTCTGCGCTACCCAAATCAGGCAGCTTGTTCCTGTTGTTTTTATAGGGTGGGACGTTTTAATAATAGATACAATGTCAACACAAGTTAAAAGTCTATTCTAAGATTTCAGATATCTTTTATGAGAGGTGGTTTCCTTTCTTCCTATATGTAGACAAGCCAATGATATTATGCACTCAGTCATTCAGACTTTGGTTCATAAAGATATGTTTGTTGTCATTTAAGAAATGCCTATTGTTGCAGTTTTGATATTTGGGTGTTTCTCACTACCTGATGTGTCTGTGGGTTGCTGCAATGTTTGGCATTTCCATGATTGTTCACCTGCGTTTGCTATTTTATAGTTGTACAGGTGGGCCCCCATATCCACGGATTCGCTATCTACGGTTTCAGTTATCCACGGATTGTGGGGACCCCCCCCAGGCTTTTACTTTTCCCCCCAGCTTCGTTTCTTCCTTAAAGAAGAAGCTTCCTGTAAGCTTCGTTTCTTCCTTAAAGAAACAGGAGAAGCAGCCTCTGGCTGCTTATTACAGGCAAGTAGAATGAGACTAAGTACTAGAGAGGCTCTGCAAGGTTAACAGAAACCTTGCAGAGCCTCTCTAGGACTTAGTCTCGTTCTACTTGCCTGCAATGGAGGCTGCTTCTCTGTTTGTTGGAACAAAGCTTGCTGAAAGAAAAATAAGAGCTGGGGGGGGGGGCAAGCATGCCTGCCTGCAGGGGAGGCAGGGTGAGGGGGGCCCTCAGGAAACCATAGAGGGGGTGTTCGCTCTTATCCACGGTTTCAAGTATCCACGGAGGAGCCTGGAACATATCCCCAGCGGATATGGGGGCCCACCTGTATTTGCAACATTTTGAAAAAATAAAAATAAAAAAATGAATTCAATGTTTTTACAGGGTTTGTATCTCCCTAGTGGACTTAATGTTCAGGCCCCAAACCTGCACAAGCTAACCCCAGCAACCAATATGGAAAGGAGAAGGATTTTTTTTTTACATGCATTGACTGTATTTACACACACTGGCTGCAGTTAAACGTCATCCCTTACCTGAGTTTGTCGAGCTACACTGTAAAGTAATGACTGGTTTTACAGAAATTCCTCTCCCCAGGCAATGTGGGGAAATGTAGGGCTATGAAGATGGTTGTGTCTGGTAAGGAGAACAAAGTAGGCAAGATCTGGACATATGTATCATTCCCAGGGCCAAACGACATGTTATATTAAACACATCATTGGCCCTGATGTGCTGAACCTTTACTAAATATCTGCTGGTGGTGGTGGTGGGGAACACAGATCAGGACTGTGGCAGGGACAAAGTTTTAAAGGCTCCCTCCCGACACACCATGGTCTTGATCAGAACTGGCCCATCCATGAGGCCAACTGAAGCAGTTGCCTCAGACAGCAAATTGGTGAAGGACACTCATCTCTGTCCTCCTACTTGCCTCCCTTGCGCCTCCTTCTCCCTCCACTCCCTGGATCAGAAAAGGAAGAGGGGGCAGAGGGGAAGAGGAAATGTGGAAGAGAAGAGAGTGCTGAGTGAAAACATTGTAGGAGGAGCAGAGACTGGCACATCAACAGGAAAGGGGTGATGGTATCATTTGGTATGTCACCCCCAGGTGTCTGGAGTTCTTGGGCTGACCCTGGTCCTGATCCAAATTCCAGGGCTGCTATTTAGTAAAGTTAAGCATGTCAGGGCCAATGTTGTTTGGATCTCAGATTCTTTTCTTACAGCTGCTATTTCCTCTCGTTCCTCCATTTTGCTCTTCTCCTTTTTCCTCTTTTATCCTTCCCCTTTCTTACCAGGGTTCTCTAGGGACAAAGTTCTAAAAAATGAACTGGAAAGGAGCTACAGCTATAATAAGGATACAACAAGGAGCCAGGGAACTCTTCATAGCATCCTTAGCATCTTCCAGTTACAATTCTTAGGGTTCTTTGGGGGAAGCCCTGTCAACTCAACAGCTATAAGTTTGCAACATAGATACATACCTATTATGTAGGCTTACCAGATCTCCAACCGGGACAGAGTGCTAGACCTTTAGGAGAAGGAATGTGGGCAGGTGGAGCTTGTTAAGTCCTAGAGCAGAATCCTAGGTATGTCTACTCAGAAGCAAGCCCCACTGAACACAATGGGGCTTGCTTCTGAGTAGACATGCCTAGGATTCTGCTCTAGGACTTAACAAGCTACACCTGCCCACATTCCTTCTCCTAAAGGTCTAGCACTCTGTCCCGGTTGAAGATCTGGTAAGCCTACTATTATGTGAAAGATTGCAGCTCATCACTGATATTCATTCATTCATTCTCTTCCCCCCCCCCCAGGTGATATTTCGTGCCTTAACTCCAGCTAACAAGATTGAAGACCCCTACAGTCCTGAAGCACAAGACCTCCTGAAACTCACCAATTTGCGACTCCTCTTATTGAAAAGACAAGAGTGTCCATGCCAAGGCTCAGGGCTGCTGGAGAAACCCCACAGATTTGCCCACTATGCCATCTATGACCTCATTGTCCGGGGTAGCTGCTTTTGTAATGGCCATGCAGAAGAATGTCAACTGACCAATGGGACCAGGGCCATCGATAATGTGGTGAGTTCTTTCTTCCTATACTGGAGTTAACCCACCCTGTAACTGGAGTTAACTATCCAGCCTAACTATTTTAGTGGTCCAGCCCCTTTTACTTCTTTTACTCCTGTTAAGGTGCTGTTGAGTGTATAATGGATGTCTCCAATTTCCTTTCTTGATTGTGGGCTAATTACCAGAAGTGGATCATGTGGTCTCTCTCCTCCTCTTATGCAGCACATACCAGTGTTGGGTAACATCCTCCATCAGCTGCATAAGGGCTCGCTTGATAATGCTTGATGAAATTCAAGCGAAACGTAGTATTGTAGATTTTAAAGCTAAATGCTGGTTATTTTGTGTTTTTAAACGTGTAACTGTGTTGTTGTGTAACATTTTAAACCTTTACTAATACAGTGGTGGTTGTTTTTTTTTAACATTTTGGCCATTTTAGCCTGTTTTATTACTTTACATCAGTTTTTTGCATCTGTCATGGCCTTTTACCCGTTAACTTCTGGATATTCGAAAAATGTTACCTGTTTGGGCCTTTCCTAATGATAACGGAGACTTGGAGGGCACATATCTTACCATAGTGACAGAGCTGCTGCAGAAACAGCATGCAGCATGCTGCATGGCAGAAGCTCTGTGTTGCTGTGATAATATATGCAAGTGGCAATCGCATAGATTGGCTAGATCACAAATGGAGATGCCCCAATGTGAGGCAGGACATTACTTGACCAATCTCATCCCTCACATCTTCACCGCTGCACTTTCACTGTGCCCACTGGTACTGGCAGGAAGGTAGTCAGAAATGTGTGGGTTTATTTTCCATGCTAAACTGTAACTAAGGAGGATCAGGTTGTATCTTTTCTTCAGACTTCATCTTGTGCCTTACTGGAGGATCTAACAATCTTTTAAGCCGTTTTAACCTCTGATATGTTTGCCCCCATACAAAGGGTGAATTAGAAGGTTGGAGGGAGAGCGAACAAGCCCCAGAAGGCCCTTGACGTACTGGAATAAGTCCTTACGTGAACAATGGCAGCCTTTTAATCTTTGGTGGGTACAGTTTCTCTTTCCATAGAGAAATACAGGTGGGCCCCCATATCCACTGATTCGCTATCCACGGTTTCAGTTATCCAAGGATCGTGGGGACCCCCCCCCCCAGGCTTTTACTTTTTTCCCAGTAAGCTTCGTTTCTTCCTCAAACAAACAGGAGAAGCAGCCTCTGGCTGCTTATTACAGGCAAGTAGAACGAGACTAAGTCCTAGAGAGGCTCTGCAAGGTTAACAGAAACCTTGCAGAGCCTCTCTAGGACTTAGTCTCGTTCTACTTGCCTGCAATGGAGGCTGCTTCTCTGTTTGTTTTAAGAAAGAAACAAAGCTTGCTGAAAGAAAAATAAGAGCTGGGGGGGGGGCAAGCATGCCTGCCTGCAGGGGAGGCGGGGGGGGGCCCTCAGGAAACCATGGAGTGGGTGTTCGCTCTTATCCACGGTTTCAAGTATCCACAGAGGGGCCTGGAACATATCCCCAGAGGATATGGGGGCCCACCTGTATCTTGATATGCATGTGCCACGGCACAAGAGTCACCAAAGAGGCACATCTGAAACATCCTGGTACTCCTTGCTTGTGCAGACAAGGGTTGTTATTATCACAGGATAACAATTCTGGGGTAACAGTTCTAAGAACAGAGGTTTAGAGATTATGTTAACAAACCCAAGGACAATCTGGTAAGATTAGTTTGGAGGGGCGTCTCCTCCTGTATCACTATGTCTATGTACCTTTAATTCTGATCACCCTGTAATTATGAAGTATAGCCTCAAAAGCACCTGCTTTGATGGCATCCAGCCAACTCAATGCATGTGAAATGTTTTTTCTAATTATTAATATTTTTAGGATTGGTCTACTGCCAATAAGGCATTGGGTGCAGCAGGGCTAAAGTAATTCCTTTCTTTAAAACAGAAAAGATAAGAAAAGAAGTATTGTTAAATCCTCTCTGATTAGCAGTTGCTCTCAATTCCATCCTTTATTTCAGCTTCTAGAAATGCCAGGTTTTAGAAGGAGTCTGGGAATTAGTCGTTTTTCAGATAAGCTGGCAACCAGTTTATAATTATATCTAAAACAAAATGACAGAATGAGGGCACATTGACAAAGCTCATTTGGATTTTGTGACTTACCGTAGTTTTGCTGGGGAGGGAGTCGCCCAGCAGCATCAGTAGGCTTGCGACTGTGCAGCAGCTGAACCCCTACCTCCTCAGCCGCACTGCACATGTGTGCACTGGTACACATGCTCAGAAAGAAAGAAAAATGCAAATGGGGAAGGTTTGAAAAATCAAAACTACTGACCAAAAAGTCATAAAACCAGACCGATCAGTTTTCTTCCTATTTGGTCAACAATCTAATGATAATTTGAACTGTTAAAGAGTGCCAAAACATAGCACGTCCTCCTTGTTGCAAAACAGGTCTAGAAGAATTGGAGGAGGTGCCTTAACTGACAGTAATCAATATCTGCGGCAGACACACAAGGCCTGTTCAGATGTTGCTCTAACCATGGACAGCGTCGCTCAACATGCCCAGCATTTGGACTCACATGGTGATTCTTTCCCTGAGTACAGCATTTGCCTCTGAAGGAAGGGAGAGTGGGGGGCAGAGCTGTGGAGCTTCCCAGGGCACTCCCATCTCCCCTGTAACAGTGTACGGTGTACCCAGTTACATGATGTCTGCGCAGGGTGACAGAAGTCAGAGAAGATGAGATTTATGGGTAGTAACTTTTTGGAAACCCTGTACAATCTACTTTGGTTTCAAATATTTAGCCCTTGGTTTGATTCAGGAATGCGCTTTGTTAAGCCCATTCTGTATTCAGTTCCAAATATTTTAATTAGACTTTTTGTGTGGGAAGGGATATATTTAAAGTTCAGTTCCATAGAAAGGGGATGGAGGATCACCAGCTTGGGAAACAATTCAAAGAAAGTTAGGCCTGGGAGGCTTGTTGGTCATGTAGAGCATAATTAGATGGTTGCAGTTGTAGGTGTTGGGAGAGACAGGGCTGCAAAGAAACCTGTAGCTTTCTCATATGCGAAGGTAGACCCAAGAGGAAATCTGCAATGGCTCAGAAGGGGAAAAAGCAGTCAGGAAAGAAGGCAGAGGACACATTTGTATCCTGCTTTTCTTCCATCATGGAACTCAAGGTGGCGTGTGTGAGATTCCCAGGCAGTCACCCATCCAAACACCGACCAGATGTAGACCTACTTGGGTTCAGGAAAGCAGTTGCAACATGTGCCCTCAGACCATGTGCCATCATGGTCAGTGTGGCAGGTTACGTACAATATTTTTGGCCCCAAAGAGAGAAATCACTGACGAATGGGTCTCCTGGGACCTATGCCAGCTATTTAGCTGGTGTAAGTCCAAGGAGCCTCAGGGTGTGTGTTGGACTGGGAAAAGGGGGATAGGATCTTGGCACGTGCTGCTACTGCTGCTGAGATCCTCCCCTCCTGCCCCTGAACTGCCCCCAGTTAGACCTGCTCTCTGCCCCGCTCTTCCCCCAAACTGCCCATGAACTTCCCTGCCACCACCTTACCTGCTCTGGCGTGGCATCCGGGTGGCGCAGGCGCATGTGCAGGGCCTCCAACCATTTGTGTTGGCAGTCCCTCAGTGTACTACAATGGCACAGCTTTTGTGACACCTTAAGAAGACTTACGACAGCAGATTGTGAGATCCACTACTACAGTAAGCCTTCCATAAGATTGGGCCATGAGAGGGATACATAAATAAAATGTACTTCTCTCCAATATGCTAGTTTTTTACCCTTATTCATACATTATGTTCATTGCATGTACCTTGCGTTTACAGCACAGACATGATTGGTCATCTGTATGTGCATAGTTATTCTCATTATCAACACATGCACAGCAATACATGTAATCTGTACTCTGTATGTTCAAGGGGTCAGTCCTTATCTTGACTTTTAAATGAATGTACATATTCAGTCATCCACATGAACACGTTTGTGTGCTCAAAAGCTATACATGCATACACTGTAATAAGTGAATTGCCCTTATGTGTTGGGTTGAAATTCTTTTCGAGGAGGGGATCATTCCTGTGTGTAGCCCCCCACCCTCAGTCTGGAAATAGTACATTCCAGGAATGTTTTCTCCATGTTCTGAGGTTTTTACATGGGACAGAATGTCCAAAATGCAGAAGGTTGCAAAGTGATGAGAGTTTGAATCAGAGATGTGGGTAGAAAATTAGGGGAAAAAACAGCATAGTGTAATGAGGACGAGATGTGGAAGTCACAACAGGCAAAGTTTGGTTTTGGGGAAACTTTAGGTTTAGAATTCAAAGAAGAATGCAAGCCATTTGACCAGAAGCAGCAGCACTAGTTTGGAGCTGAACTCAGCCAATTTTCTTGACTGTCTTTCTAAATAAGCCTACAAGCCAAAGCAGGTTGAAATGTTTTAATTTTGGCATTCTTATAATGTCAAGACACCTTTCGCAACTGATTTCATGTCCCTCTAGATTTTTGTAATTGTGTTTTGCTTTCTTCTGAGGTGGAAATTCCTGGCTTCCATGTAATTGTTTTAACTTGAGAGGTCAATATGACAGAATTAACAAAGACTGCATCAGCTGCATGATATTTCAAACAAAATTTGGGCTGCCTTCACCTCTGCTACGAATCTAGGATTCATCATGGGTATCATAGCAACAAAAGGATGTTATTAAACTCCACCCATAGCAAATATGGGTCCACTTAAGAAATGAGTTGATAAGAGGAAAGCAAACTGCTAAATATTGTAGTGGTAAAAAATCTCACAAGATGAATAACAAGTTAAATTAATACAGCTGCTGGAAGAACAAATACTTTGCCCATCAAAAGAGAAAACACATTATGGCCCACACTATTGGCACTGCTATTGTAAACCATAGCTGGATTTCTCTTTTTATTTCTATTTATTTTCCATTAAATGTTGCGCCACTAAATGACTTCATCCAGTAGAGAATTCAATAGTTTTGTTTAACTACAATTCATAAAGTGCTCATATCCTGGGAGACAACAGGGGAAAAATGCAACCCGGAACATACACTGATACGGCAAAGGATCTTTTTCCTACGAGAATGAACCTTACAAGTTGCCCCGTGCAACTTGCTCATTGTTCTCTACATATATAAAAATGTCATATGACAGATTAACAGCCTAATCCTATCCGGGCATTACAGTGGCAGACCTCGCGAAATGCCACTTGGACTGATGGCGCAAAAGCCGCTCTGCCATTCAGTGGGCTGCAGCCACCAGCACAAATGCCCAGAGGCCACGTGCAGGTGACAGCAGCCTGCTGAAATTTCCCCATCCTCTGCAAATCGCCGGTAAATCAGTGGCAGGAGCAGTTCAAGGGAAGATTGGGGGCAGATTGGGGTGAGGAGCAGGCCGGGCTGGGGAAGATTTGGGGGCAGACGGGAAAGCATCTTGGCAGTAGCCATACATGCCAGGATCCTATCCCCCCCCCCCCGTTCCTGGCCCGGATCCACCCCAAGAGTCACCTCTGACTTACATCAGCAAAAGAGCTGGTGTAGGTCCAAGGAGACCCATTAGAAACCAGGTGACCTACATAGAGGTAAGTCAAAAAGTTATTTATTTACCTCTTCTGGGCTGTCCTTCCCCCCCCCCCCCTCCAGCCCATAGCATGCAGTGTGCACTCTGTCAGCAGTGCAGCATTGTCTGGGCTGGCAGAGGGTAGGATTGTGTCTTAGTGGTGTAAATTGGTAACCGTTACCAAATGGAAGGAGTGGGTTTGTCTCATGATGCTGCCATGTTTGAAAGGTCTGTGTCAAAGCTCTTGACCTTGTTTGTCGTTTCAGATTTGTTCTCATCATGATTGTGGAAAAGTGCTTCCCAATCTTGGCACCTTTCAGCACTGGTTGCAATGCAAACACATTTGCATGATTGTGAGGCTGTCCTTCTCAGCATCGTTTTCCTCCTTCTTTGCCCTCAGCCTCATTTGTCCAAACAGTCATTCACAGCCCAATCCTGTGTAGGTCCGCCGCAGCATGCAAAAGCACGCTGCGCCAGATCCTAGCCCAGATCGGGCCCACGCCGGCAGAGCTGGGGCACACCTTGGGAGAAAGGGACATTTGTCCCTTTCCCCCGGGGAGAGCCCCTGCAGCCCCTATGGACCTCCTCAGATGTGCACTGGCAAAATGGCCAGCGCAAATCTGGGGAGGCTATGTAAGGCCAGCCAGGCCCGGGATGGGGCTTAGGATATCGGCAGAGCACGCTGCCGATATCCCCGCCCCTCTCCCAGGCCTGGCGGCTCAATCACCCCTCTCCTGCCACCCTGGTTCACCTTCTCTATGCCCTCCCACCGCCTGGCGCAGGACCTACCTTTAGAATTTAGGACCTACCTCAGCCATGGGCTGAGTGAGCGACGATGGTCTTGGCCCCAGCGCCGCTTACTCACTGGGTACTGCAAAAGTGCCTTATGGCATGTTTGTTGTGACACCTTTCCCCGGAGATACTATAGTCCCACCAGGGGAAATCTATGCAGGATTGCACCGTCAATCACATTGGCTGTGGGGACCCACATGATATTTTTTGCTTGTGTCATGATGTTGTATATGATGTGCTGATGCTCCAGACACAGGTAAACAAAAGTTGCCATCGTCAATAGGATGAAATAATAGTGAAAGGATGCTGAACAGCATCAAAACAACACCAAGTTTGGGTGGACGATCCTTTTCATGAATTTGTTTGTGTTGAATATACTGCTTGTGAAGTACATACAGAAACCTGAGATTATTTGCTGTAACTATACAGTAGATAAAATTCTGTTCTGTAGGGATCAGTTCCATAGAGAAAGTTCACAAAATGGTGCAAATCAGGGGAAGAGATTTGTGTTAGTGGTTATTATTGATGTCATTGGTACTAGCCAATATGTAGCCTGTGACACTCATGCAGCAGTTACATTACACAGTGATAGCACACACTGGCCATAGGGGATCACATTTTCCCCAGCAGTGATATATTGCAGTTTGTGTGCTGGTAAAATGTAATACCCCCACCCCAGAAGCACTACCAGGATAGAAGATATCTGGATCCCCTACAACAAATGTGGGTTTTCTTGTTCAAAGGAACAATAGTTGTAGAGTATCCTGATGGAATATGGCAACCAGCAATTGTACAAAAAGGAAAGCATTTCATACACCTTATATGTGTAAGCAACATCATAGAATTTTGTATAAGTATAATCACTCCATAATACAAATCCTAGACTGTAATCTCATAAATCTCTTTTCTTGGCACAAGCAAGGAAGTCACTTGGTTTTGTTTTACATCAAAGAAAGAGGGGGAAAGAAAGTATAATTAAAGATTGAAGTACCCTTGAAATCAGTGTGTGTGTGATATCGTAGAGCATCTTATATGAATACAGTATTGCTTTTGAAGATACTTAACCCAAATAAGATAGTAGTAATGCAGGTTGGTAATCCCAAACTTCTGCAGGGGGTGGCTCTGCTTGATTCATCAATGATTCAATGATGAGTAGTAGTTTCCTTGTCTGAACATATGTGGAGCTGAGGGAGCTCTTGGACCCCACTTTACTCCTGGATAGGCAGGTGTCCAGGGATGGCACAACCGGGTCCACCACTCAGCACCATTCCTGACCTGCCACTGCTGCTTTTGCAGATAAAGAGCCCCTTACCTCACTCTTTTTCTTTTGCAAAACCAGGAAGTGCGGGATTTCCTGTTTTATTTAAAGGGACCACACGAAGGAGTGAAGTGAGTGAATCCTTACCTTGCTGAAAAGCATCGATCCCACTGAAAAGCATTGATTGATGGGGGGCCCTGGTGCCCTGGGCCACAGGTGCCGCTTCAGGGGGGGCCCTGAATTTCACGGGTCGCTCACCTGGTTTTCTATGCTTCCTCGCAGCCGTCACGGCTGTGTTTCAGCCCTCCCGCCCGCCCTTGCTCTGTTTGGCTCCGAAAAGGAAGCCAAATGGCGGGAGGGGGTGTGATTGGAGCCACGCGCTGATGTCACGCCCCCACGTCACGTGAGCGGTGTCGCGTCAGCGGGGCCCCCCCCACATGGGGGCAGAGTGACGTCACTGCACACTTCTTATCTACAGCTCTGGGCTGTTGTACTGGCTTGCTGCTTTTGCTGTAGTGATATTTGCATTATTGCTTTTCATTCCTGTAAGCCACCTTGTGCTTTTCTAGGAAATAGACAGGTGGGGTATACATTGACAAAATCAATAAGTAAATAAGATACTGTTATTTTCCCACCAAAGGCTCATGCTTGTGAAAGCTGTGGAATATAGTATAGGGAGAAAGCAAACTTGGGGGGGGGGGAAGATAGATGCCCAGTACTCTTCCAGTGTAATATTTGCTTACAGCCTAAGACCTGTTTAGACTCTTAGACCTCTGAAAGGTAATACTGTATATAGAAAGTGAGCCCAGGAACATAAACTGGTGTTGTTCAGTGTGGACTGGACAGCACAGTGGAATAACAGCTGCATTAGCCCTTTGCCTTGCCACTGTTTCGTAGGGTGGGGTTGCAGATTAACTTCCTGCCTCGCCTAATATTAACTTTTAGGCAGACCATCTTGTTAAAAGTAATGGTTTAAAAGAAAGGCTAGGGACATTTAAAAGGAGATCAAGTTTTCTTAACTGCTCGACTACTGGTGGGTTTTGGTTATTTTAATCTCTTAATTGTGGCTTTCTGCTACTTTCATCTCCAGTGAAAAAACAACACTAATCCTCCCTTTGATTGGAAACACTTGTGAAAGGCACTTAAGGGGAGAAAAGTGGCTAATTGACCTCATGTTCCACCCAAAGGAACATTTTTCCATTTAACACACTTTTTTTTTAAAAAAAGAAAGAAATAAGTAATGGACTTAGTTTAGAACCACCAAAGACCTCTGGAGAGGAGAATTGTTCCAGAATCCTCTGAAATGCTAATTTAGGTTTTGTTTTAACAAAAGCTGTTGCTGGGTTGTGTCGACACATAGACTCAGCCAACGTGTTCTAAGGTCAGTGTTGACAGCAGCTGTTCTCTGCAGGTGAATATCTACAGTAAGGATATCAATAGCCTACTTGTTGACTAACTAATATGTTCACTAGAAATAATACCTGCGATAAAATCACAGAGGGGAGAGAGCTGGAGGCTTAGATCACAGACTGTTTTGTTTTGTTTAAAGCCAAGCAAGGTGGGAGCGAAGCACCAGCTCCCTGTGTGAAGACAAAGGGGAGAGAAGGCACGGATGAGCTGATCCCCTGCTCAAGCAAGGTGGGAGCTAAGCAAGCACCCTCTATCTTTCTTCAGAAGAGAAGAGTGGGGAGGCATCGCTCAGGGTCATGCATGCATTCCTAGTTTTTCTTCATCAAAACCAGTACTGTATTGTCAGACACAACAATGGGGGTGGAGAGGAAGGGCATTTTGAATTACTCTAGTCATGACATTGTCTCCAAGAGATAAATGGAGCAGTAGCGTAGGAATGGGGGAGAGCATGGGCAGACCACCCCCGGGCGTCAAGTGGGCGGTGCACAAGCCACCAGGACAGGAAGGGGGAACACGTGCCAGAAAAAAGCGTGGTTTTGGCATTTTTTTATTGTGGCGGGGGAAAAGGAGTTTCCCCCCATCCACCCGGGTGCCTAGTGGCTTTCATGCGAAAAAATGCCGGGGGGGGCATTTTTTCACCGGAAAACCTGCCAGAGGGGTGGGGCATATGATGTCACATGGATGCCCCCCCACCCCTGGTGGGCTAGCTACGCTGCTGGAATGGAGGAACTCTAAAAGTACAGATGAAGGGGTGCCAGGGTACTTCCTCATCTTCAGCCTTACACTTGATTGTCACGGCAACTATAGTGTCTTCTTGTTTTTTGAATCCCTTCCCAGCAACAACTCCAAGTCTGATCTGTCTGATAGTTTCAACTCTTGGGCATTTGGAATCCATTCCCTGGATGGCCGTTTCGACAACATGAAGCCAGAGCATTAGAGGCCAGAGCTAAGCAGGTTTCAAAGACTGCAAACCTGCCTTTACCTCCAGCTGTATTCTATCTATCTTCTGTGTGTCTGACATTCTCAAAACTCCTCTGCACAAAAGTGCTCTAACTTTACTGAAAGTACCCATCTTATTCTTCTTCTGGAAATCCATTGACCTCTACCAACACTTTTTTGTTTTGTTTTTTGCTTTCTGTAATTTAGGATGAAGCCTGCAAATATGCAGTCGGAAGAGGCCCACAGAGATGACTTTTTTGGTTCTTGACTATATAACCAGGCCTGAAATCTCCCCTTCATTCAATGAATTATACTGTACAATAGTAGCTCATCCTCACCCCCTTCATACTGAATTCTCTTTGACACCATCACCAAACAGAGATTTGCTTCCAACTCCAGGGCAGATGAGGATGTTTATAGTTTTGCAAGCAGCCGATTACAAAGGCTTCTTGCCCCTTCCTTGAGTCCTGCAAGTGACTTTGGTGCTGATTACATGCAAATCACGTCTGTGTCCAAAGCTGCTTTGGCAACACTACAAAGTGACCATGCAGCCCAAAAACAAATATTTTCTGTGAATCAGCAACAGTTGCCTCATTCTGGAGAGGTTCCAGTATTCAACTTTCATTCATCCACCCCGAAAATATACTGATGGCAGCCAAGAAGTAGCAGCCAGGGTACCAGCCACACTATCAATCATCAACAAGATAAAAGAGGTTAAGTGGAGTAAACACAAAAGGAAGGAAGGAAGGATGAGACGAAACCAAATAGAAACACGCGTCTACATCACATAGTCTGCGTCACAAATGTCCTAGCCAATGTGATTTTTTTCCCCCTTTCAATGTGTAGTTTCCATTCCTCTACCATCATGGTGATGGCTATGAACAAAAGGAATTCTTGATTGGGGTCCAGAAATCAAGCCATTGTGACAAGATCACAGTGAGCACATTAATCCTATTCTGGCTCAATTGCACTTGCTGCCAGTTATCTTCTGGGCCCCATTCAAGGTGCTAGTTATTATCTACAAGCAAAAAGCCTGTAAATATGATGTATATGTGTGTGTGGGGGGGGGGGTGAAGGGCCTGTATTGCAGGGTCCCCATGGAACATAAAGCATGTCTCTGTCGGCATAGAATGCATTGGAAACCATTTAGATTCTGCTGGAGGAGGCTGATTGGCCAGGCCTGGATTTGCACCCGGGGAAGGGGATGAGCGTCCCCTTCCCCGAGTATACCTCCGGCCGAGCGGGAGCCTGGCAGCGGCGGAACACAGGATCCGGCAGGCGGCCTGGGCCACCCACCAGATTGTTACGTAGGATTGCTCTGTCAGTGGAAGGGGAAGCTGTGTGGAAAATATGCAGCTTTACCCACTTTGGATCATCTGCAAAACGGATACCTTTATTTGCCCTGCTACTTCATCCAAAGTATTCATACTATTATTTAATTAATATTTCGATTTCAAAGTTCCTGTTAACAAGAAGCACACAGGGAGGCAGTTGTTGTGGTTCTCATCTCATGTATGTTTTCTAAAAGGTGCACCTGTGTTAAAATGTTTTAGTTGTGAATTTACCAGAATGTTTCTAAAATTGAACAGGGCTTTGTATTCAGAATTCTTTCTTTGGCATATGTTAGAATTGGGGTTTTTCTTTAATCCTCCTTAAATTATAATCGCATTTGGGGGTCTATGGCTTTCTTGTATATGATCCTCTAAAGATGCTTTATATTATATCATGAATTCTGTAACCTATATTCTCCTCTGAGGCCAACTAGAGCCAAGTGTTGAGAGAGAGAGAGAGAGAGAGAGAGAGAGAGAGAGAGAGAGAGAGAGAGAGAGAGAGAGAGAGAGAGATGCATACCCTGAAGTTTGTGTTCAGTCTTCCGTGAGGAGGCAGCCAACCTCTTTGGGCACAGCAAATCTGCCAACTGGCTATAGAGCAATAGCATCAGCTACAGCCTGTCCCCATATCTGATCTGAAGGGATTAGGAATGAGCGGAGAGAGAGACAAATTGCTGCAGTGAACTAGTAATGACTGAGAACAGGAGAGAGGAGTGTGAAGGAGCAAACTTCTTAAAAAGAACTTCAATACATATAAATATAAATATAGCCTGTCACCTGCTCATTTTACATGCACTGATGGGTATAGGGAGTAGGTATAGGGAGTAGGGGCAGATGAAACACAATCATTTTGACTTTTCAGGAAACACTGCAGAGAACCATCATGGGCATTAGTAGCCAGATTAAAGGGATTTAGGTTAGAGTCATGGCTCTGTCAGAAATAAATTTTCAGGCTCCACTTTTGTACATAACATGCAGTGAGGCAGAAGCATGGGCTGTGTCGCTGGCACACTTGGCATTCGGACCCATGCACAAGAGAAAGAAGGGCTTTTTCAGCTCTTGTATCCTCTGCGATGCTTAATCTGCTAAAATAAAAACATGCCTCCTCACAAACAGTTGACGGAAGCCAGACAAGGGCGGCCCATCCATGAGGCAAGGTGATGCGTGTTGCATCAGCGGCAGATTGCGGGGGTGTGTGAGAGGGTGGTATATTCAGGGTGCTGCCTCCCTCTAGCCTGCTGCGGATGTGAGCTGCACTTTCAACCCACTAAAAGAAAGCGGAAAATCATCCACCTCCCTACCGTGCTCTCCGTGTGAAGGAGCTCCTTCATGTCCCCTTA
Organism: Plestiodon gilberti rubricaudatus; assembly: GCA_026170595.1. Lineage (NCBI taxonomy): Eukaryota > Metazoa > Chordata > Lepidosauria > Squamata > Scincidae > Plestiodon > Plestiodon gilberti. The sequence goes on from JANXHW010000002.1 coordinate 224,543,034, forward strand.
CCCCAAGGAGACCTCCAGCAAACAAAAGTCCCCCGCGGAAGCAGTGGAGTCTGTGCCACCAAACGTCAGAATGTCCGCCTGTCGCTCTTTACGCTTAGTTTGAGGCTGTTCAGCCCTTTTAGTGCTTGCAGTTGTTTGAATGTTCTTTGCTCCAACAGGTTCATGGGAAGTGTGTGTGCAGACACAACACCGCAGGACACCATTGTGAGAGGTGTGCGCCATTGTACAACAACCAGCCATGGGAGCCAGGCGATGGAAAAACCGGGGCACCAAATGAATGCCGAAGTATGTGGGTATGGCAAAGAGGGGGTACAGATGGAGGGCTGCAAAGTAATCAGTCACTCCCCACACTGGCAAAGCCCTGGAATAGCCAATTCACTCAGTCCAGATTTATGATGTTCTAGCAGCAGATGGGGAATGGATTGCTAAGTAATTGCATGAGAATCTCTCTCTCTCATTCATACACACACACACACACACACACACACACACACACACACACACACACACACACACACACACACACACACACACACACACACACACACATATATGTATTTGTTCCCTAAACCTTTAGTCTGCTACCCAGACATATGGGTAAGGGGATATTAAAAGTTCACTAGTGCCTCGGCAGATGCCACTGTGGATTGTGTTTTTTCCTCTAATTTTGTTGAATAAACTACTTTTTTGACATTTATTCACGACAGGGGTAAGTCTCAAAGTTTGGGGGAAAATTATAATTCAGATTGAGGATGTCTGTGGGCAACATGCTAAAATTTGGTTAGCATATACTGTACTACAGCCACTGAAAGAGCTTTTTTTTTTAAAAAAAATCAGAATGTCGTGGCTTGTCTCTAGAGCTCTGTGGTGTGCATAATCCAAATTCTAACCCAGGGATCCTTTTGTCTTCAAACTATGGAGCAATTAGTGACCTGGATGGGGATGTGTCCATTTTACTGTTATTGGCCCAGTTTACAAAAGCAGAGTCACTATTCCAAAGGGATTCCAGTTTAAACTAGTTGATAAAAAAAAAAAACAGGATTGAACAACATAGGTCCTTCAGGCCAAATGCAGCCCTAGAGGCACTATTTTACATTCCAAGTATCTTATTACATTAGAAAAAATAAGATAATTTTTTTAAAAAAAACCCCACAAAAATAAGATTTTTTTTAAAAAAAACCACAAAAAACATCATTTGTGGTTTTAATAATCAAAAGCAGCAAACTAGTTCATTAATGTGGAATCAATTTTGCAAATATGACAACAGTAAGTGCTTAATTATTAGCACAAAGAAAGACAAATGCCTAAACTCACAGCACAAGTCTGTGCATATCTACTCAGACATAAATCCCACCAAGTTCAGTGAGATGTACTCCCAGGTACGTGTGTATAGAATTGCAGCCTTGCACTCTGTGTGTGTGTGTGTGTGTGTGTGTGTGTGTGTGTGTGTGTGTGTTGAAGGCTGTTCATATGTTATGCTGTACTGAGGTACAGAATGTTTTTATCTGGAGTACATATTTCTATGTCAATGACTGTACCTGGGCTCATTTTTACATAGCAACAATATATATAGCTTGCTTGTGCCTACGTTGAATGGAACCTGTGAACAACTGTGTACTCAAATACAGACTAACAATTATTATAACCAGGTGTACCCATGTACCCAGATCAATTGAATGTGTAAACAGCCCTTGTCTGCACCTGAACCCAGGTACAATCATTCACACAGAAATGTGTGCCTGTGTACAGATAGCTGTATGTGAATACAGATATTTTGTACTTGAGTACAGCAGAATGTGTGAATAGTCCTACTAATAGTGCTTGTTGGAGCAGGTTACACAGATGTACCTGAGTGTAGTCTAACATGTGAACAGGCCTTTGGCTCATCATACTAATTTAAAAACGTTGAGGAGGCAGATTCAAAGTAGCAGAGAAAAAAAAGGACAACCCCAATTCCCGACCACAAAAAGAGAGAGGTGAACGTCACAAGTTGCTGAAGAAGACTAAACATACCTTTGACAAAAGTTCACCAGGAGTGGCCTCGTGGGTTAGGCAGGTCAGACATCTGGGAGCCCACCTGGCCAGGCCAAATGTTGACTCTTGGTATCAGTGACAGTGGCAGCACCAAATGTATCATCAAGAAGTGAGCAAGGCACACTGGGGGGGACCCAACACAGGGCTTTGCCGTTGCCCCAAGGCGCTTAGCACCCAGCTAGCACCAGCACCACACTACACTTCACTTACATTTGCCTGGACTATAATATGATTAATAATCATGCCTTCTCCTCCTCCTCTTCCTCTTCCTCTTCCTTCCTGGGTAGAATGCCGCTGTCATAATCATGCTGATAGCTGCCATTTTGACATGAACGTCTGGCTCGCATCTGGAAAGCAAAACGGAGGTGTCTGTGATAACTGTAAGCACAACACAGAGGGCTACCGGTGTCAAAGGTGCAAGCCTGGTTTTTACAGAGATCGAGGAAAACCCATGTCATCCCCAGAGATTTGCAAACGTAAGTCATTTTTAGCCTAATCTAATACAGTGTTCACAAACTACAAAATCAGATGCATCTATGAATTTAGAATTTCCTCTGTGCTTCCTTCATCCATACGTGTGTTTATTTTAAAAGGTATCAGTTGCCTTTCAAGGGTAAAAAAAATCCCAGTCAAGCAGGCCATGTTTTCATCCAAGTTGACTGTTCTAGGGTTTCCATGGATGGGTTCAGTAGTTAAAAAAAAAAAAAAAGATGGGTTACGTCTCTGCTTTATTAATTAATTAATAATAACAGTATTTTTATACTACTTTTCAACAAAAAGTTCACCAAGCGGTTTACAGACAAAATCTAATGATTAAATGGCTTCAGTGGATATCTTCCACTAAGCTTCAGTGAATATCAGTCCACTGTGTACAGTATAGCGTTTGCTGTTGACCCACTCTCGCACCTCAGAACCTGGGTGCAAAGTTTTTCAAATGCTGTAGCTCTCTCCTGAGAAGAAAATACCTCTTAAGGAAAAGGATTGATGTTCCCTCGTGTGGAATGTTCTGACTGTTTAGCCCACCTGCTCTTCAAGATTGGTGCTAGACGCTCAACTCTGGGTGTGCCCCCTTCAGAGGTGGGAGGGGGGAGCAACCAGAGGTAGTTTTTTCAGTGGTGACACACCCCAGCTGAGGAAATCTCTCTGCAGAGTCACTTGGCTGGTGCCTACTGTACTAGCTTTTCAGTGTCTGATGAAGACAATTCTATTCTCCCAAATTTCTAATGAATGATTGATTTTATTCTTCTTGTTCCTCTGCTTTTGTTGCTGCTTTTACTGTCCTCTTATTGTTCTCTTACTGTTTTGTGATTTTCAAAACATTTTTACTTTAATTCAATTTAAAATGTGGATTGTTAGTCACTTTGGAAACTTTTGCTGAAAGGTGGCATGGAAGCCTTTCCACTAGAGAAACCAAGATACGTGGGACTGTTGCAATGCGACCCCTGTTCCAGCACTGCTTGGTTAACCTCAGTATCTCCATGCTATGTGGCAGGAGGCCATGTGTAGCTCCTTATCACAACTGTGTTGCTTCTGTTTCAAGGAGGGACGACTCTAAGGGCCCAATCCTATGCAACTTTCCAGCACTGATTCAGCCTTGCCAACGGGGCATGCACTGCATCCTGCAGTGGGGGGGGGAGGCAGTCACGGAGGCCTCCTCAAGGTAAGAGAACATTTGTTTCCCTACTTCTGGGCTGCATTGCAGCTGCATCTGTGCTGGAAAGTTGGATATGATTGGGTCCGAAGCATGGGATCTACAGGTTTGCAGCAGAAGCCAACAGTGTGCAGCCCTGATTGGCTGGTTCCCTATGATATCACCAAGGAAGACGCCCTCAATCACCAGAGTAGGTTAAAAGTGTCCTGGATGGCTCCTAGTTTGAGTGGGCCCTTGGCATGGTGCCCTCCAGTGCAGCCCCCTGTGAATAGGCTCCCCCAAAGGTTTATAGGAAGACTTACACTATGGCAGTAGCAATAATGGTCTTTCCTGAACCTCTTGGTGGCCACGGCTGGTGGCCAACACTTCTTCCCACAACAATGCCCCAGATATACTGTAAGCATTGTTCTGGGCACTGTAGGAAAACATGGTGGTTGCCAACAATATGGCAGATGGATGCTATTCTTCTGGGGTGGAAAAGGCAGGCATCAGCATGAGCCCTGTTAGGGTGCTGTGGCCCCAGCAGCTGCCCAGAGGTACCATGTTCTGATGGCAGACCTGAAGAGAGAAACACATGAATGCTATAGCAAGTGATTTTAGCTCACCTGAAGCACAGGCAGAAGCTAACTGAGGGCTGGGACAGTGTTTGATTTGCTAGTATGCACCCCTGTCATTGGTGACATCGGGCTCTCTTTTGCCTTTACCCTGATGTTTCTGGAATCGACAACTCTGCTCCTGAACATTTTGCTGCCGCTTTGATAGGCCCGATCACGGTTTCCTCTAAACTCAGGTTACATTTGGTTTTTACGCTGCAGCTGCCAGGCTCTGATATTGCTTGAATGGCTTGTTCACAACACTTCCTCTGTTTCTGTTCTTTTGTGTTTGCCTTTTCTGAATACTAGTGCTGGCTCAGCCTCCATGGCCCCCCGTTCACCCAACTTTTAACCTTTCATGAAAGCACAGAGAATGAGGAGCTGCCTAGCTAACCTAATGGTGTGCCTGACCATGTTGCATGACACCCAAGGACTTCTCTTGTGGCTCCTTTCTCCTCATCTGAGAAGTCTTGGTAAAAGCAAAGCTTTGTAAAGTCACCGTTCCACAAGACTGGATTTCACATCTTATGGTCGCTGAAGGATTTAGTGTCCAAGTTCGGAAGCCTGTCAGTGGGGCAAAGGCACTGTACCCAGAACGGTGTATTATTGGATATTCACTTAGAGAGCAGCAGAGAAGTAAAACCATTATTCCCTAAAGAATCAACCTGTGGAAACCTTAGAACAGTTTATAGAGATGAAATTGGACCACAGTTCTCCCTATGGCTCTTTTGTGTAGCATAGCAACCTCCCTCTCATCTAGAGCTGAGACAAATTTACTCCCAAACATTCAGATTTCACCTCTGCAGATGCTAGATGTTCACTAGATATTATCTGAACATTTGAATTTTGCCAGCCAGCTCCAGAAACTCAGACTTCTTTGTGGCCCAAACAAACATGCTAGTTTCCCCCCCGCCCTCTCTTGGCATACACTCACTTGGGCAGAATGCTCATCTCAGCCTCCAGTCTGGCAAGTAGATGTGAATTGCATTCCTAGATGACAATAGCATTATACTGTATGCATTTTACATGCATTACATCAGTGGTGGCCAACCTTTTTATGACATGTGCCACTTTTAGTTTTTTTGTATCTTGGGCGTGCCACAAAAATAAATAAATAAATAAATAAATAAAGTAAATAAATAAATAATAAATAACTGTGTTTTTATTTTATTAAATAAATTATACTTTTAGCCTCAGTTTCAGTGTCACTTTACTTTACTTTACTTTAGAGCAGGAAAGAAGAGAGGCAGCTCCAGGCGGCAACTCAGGCTGGGGCGGCGAAACGCCGCACCGTCCTGACTTGCCGCCGTCCTGACTTGCCGCCCGCCCTCCGCTCACCACCTCAACTGAGGTGGTTCCGGCTTCTAGTGGTTACTTTCCTAAGAACAAAGCCACACAAAGTTATTTAAACTGTGATTTAAACTCACCCCCCCCCAACACACAGACCGCCTCGCATGAAGTATGATTTTTACATAGAAGATTCTGCACAGAAATGAATTAAACAGAAGTGTGCCTGGTACTGAACTCAATGGAATTAACAGTGCAAACCACAACCCAGTTAAATCAAATATATACTGTATGTGAAGTTGGATGGATTTAAGCCTTAACCCCCCCCCTTTAATTCTGCGGGGGGCAAAAGTGAGCTTCATTGTAACTGGGCTGTGGATGAGCTGTGGCTTCATCCAAACACTCCATTTTTGGGTAACAGCCAAAAATGCCTGTAGACAACACACACCGAGCAACGACAGAACAAGTTGGCGACGGAGCTAACAAAAGAAACCCTACAGACAAGACAGGGAATCCACCAGAGCCCAGTTGGCTGCTGACAAAGGAGTGTGTTGGCAGCTTCGTTAGCACTGCCACACGAAGGGCCCCCCTCCCCGCTGCCAGGTATCCCCCTTCGCCGCCTCTCTCCGCTGAGGGTAGCAAGGCTGGTCTCCACGCGACAACGGACGCATCCCGCGCGCCCGTCTCCTACTTACAGGATGGTGGTCTGTGGCGACACAGCGGGACGCTTTCCAGCATGAGGTGCATGCAGCGCACCGTGGTGCAAAAGCAGAGGCTGGGGCACCACACGCTCCCCCACTGAGGCGGCAGCGGCGGCTGCTGGGAGGAAACGAGGGACAAGAGGCTCCCGGTCCACAGAAAGAGAGCCCGCGAAAGGCAGTGCCTGCCTTGCGCCGGGCCATGACGCCGAGAGCCCGAGCAGGGGACGGGACAAATAAAACGTTTAAAAAGCCAAGAAGACTGGCGAGGAGGAGCCGGCGTGACGGGAGGACGCTCTCTCCCAGCCTCCAGCGTCGCGCGGACCCGGAGGGAGAAGCCGAGGCTCCGCCGGGTCCGCGCAGCTCCGGAGGCCGATCGAGAGCGTCCTCCCGTCACGCCGGCTCGGCCTATACTGCCCAGGCCTGAGCCGGCGATTTCGCACATGCGTACAACGCATCGGCGTTGTACGCATGTGCGAAATCGCCGGCTCAGGCCTGGGCAGTATAGGCCGAGCCGGCGTGACGGGAGGACGCTCTCGATCGGCCTCCGGAGTCGCGCGGACCCGGAGGGAGAAGCCGGGCGGGCGGCGGCGGCAGGCAGGCGGCGTGCCACCTGACGGACCTTCCCGTGCCACTCTGTGGCACGCGTGCCGCGGGTTGGCCACCACTGCATTACATTGATGTAAACTGAGAGCCAGGCTGGTGTAGTGGTTTGGGAGTCGGACTTAGACCTGGAAGATCCAGGTTCAAATCCCCGCTCAGCCACGAAGCTTCCTGGGTAACCTTGGGCCAGTCACTATCTCTCAGCCCCACCTACCTCACAGGGTTGTTGTGAAGACAAAAAGGAGGGGAGGAAATATGTGCACCACTCTGAGCTCCTTGGAGGAAGGGTGGTATAAAAAAATATGAAAAATAATAAAATAATAATAATAAACAGTTAATGTGCAGACAGGGAAGTATGACAAGAATCCACAGCAGACTCTGCTCCCCAGACAAATTCATGGAAGTCAGCATAACTTGTGAAGAAGCCTAATTACATTCAAACTGTATGCATGTAGGTTTCCAGTGCATACATGCATATGCTCTTTTGTTGGCTATGCGAAACATGCATGGGGGAATGGAGTCTGGTCCAAACACCCTGTATAAATGTTGGGTGTACACCAATGTAACGTCTTGCACTTATCCTACTGACTGCCCTTCCATCAGCAGTCATTGTTAATGGCTGAGCAGCAGGATACCAAAGTTCTTTTGTTTGTGTCACACTTCGTCTTGCTGATCTTAAGCAAAAGCTGGGGTGGATGGCTTGAGATATACCAGTAACTCATGCACTCAGCTTATTTTGGCTGAGAAACCCCATGCTCAATATGCAGGGTTTTTTTCGGATGCCGGAAAATAACAAATTTGTCACAGAAGATTGCACAGATGTTTGTGGGGTGAGCTATGGCGTTCCCAGCTCCATTGTGAGAAGGAAGGAAGAAATACTTCAGGATGGGGGGGAGGGCATCAAAACTCTCTCTTGGTCTCTCCAATGGGCACTCAGGGAATGAAGAAGGCAAATGGAAAAGCTGAATGAAATACTTTATTAATCCCTCAGTGAAAGCCTGCTTTAAGAGTGCTCTTCCATCCAGAGCAAAATCTCTAGATTAAGCTGAAAACAGGCCCTCGGGCTCCCAAGAAGAAAAGCGAACAGGACTCTCCTCAGTCTCAGAACAGACTTTCAGCATTAGTCATAATCATTCACTGCATTCTCTCTTAATCACCAGTAAGAGTGGAAAAATGTGTTGTGTAATCATTTGAATGCTCAGATGCTGGCCAAATCTTCCTTCACCGACTCCTCATTGGTAGGGATGAAGAGTGTCTCCTTTAAAATGTGAAAAATCTCAAACAAAATCATAACATATAAATATGAGCCTTTTGGCCACTTCCAATTTTCTTGTCAGATTGCTCATCTTTGACCTGTGTGTGTGTGTGTGTGTGTGTGTGTGTGTGTGTGTGTGTGTGTGTGTGCGTGTGTGTGCGTGTATACACACTCTCTCTCTCTCTCTCTCTCTCCCTTTTGGTTACCAACAGCTGGGGCTGAATGACAGCCAGGCACTGCACACATCTTGGTTTTGATTAAGAGTTGCAACAGACATTAGGACTCCTGTCATCCTTGAAAACAAAACAAAACAAAAATCCACCATGGGATGAGGGCTCTGATTTTGGTTGGAGCAGCAGAATAGGGGGACAGGTAGTGTAACTTTTTCACATAAAGTCAGATTAGATCGGAAAGGGGGGGGGAGAGATACACAAGTACTATACAGATCTGATGTCCAGGGGGCATCCGCCTGAACGTTCTTAAGGAACTGAAATGCTGAATAATAACCTTCTAATAAAAATATGTAACTTGTCTTTTGAATTCTTCTCTACACCATAGAAAGTAGCCAATGTAATTCTGATTTTTAAAATGGGATCTGAGGAAATCTGGGAAATTACAGGCCAATTAGCTTAACCATTTCTGGTTAACTCATTGATGTCAGTTTCAACCCATTGATGCCTGTTTCAAGTAAACTGGTGGAAAAAATACCGGTAATTTAAAGATAAAAGTATGAAAGTATATAGTAGAAGAATAAGCCTTGTTGAAGGAGAATCAGCATGGCTTCTGCAAAGGGAAGTCCTGCCTCACTGACCTTCCCTGGTTTTTTGACAGTGTCAGCAAGCTTGTGGATAGAGCCTATCTGGGCAATATTGTATACTTGGACTTTAAAGTTTTTGACAAGTCCCTCACCAAAGACTCTTGAGTAAATTAAACAGTCATGGAATAAGAGGACAGGTCTTTTTATAGATTGGTCTCTGGTTAAGAAACGCATAGTAGGAATAAACTGTGCAAAAAAAATAATAATAATTCAAATTTCACTGATGGAATCTGAACTGCTGATGACTAATCAGGAAAGAGATCTTGAGATCAGGATCAGGATGGATAGCTCAATGAAAACATCAACCCAATGTCTGGCAGCTGTGAAAAGGAAAATTCCATGCTAGTGGTAATTAGAAAAGGGATTGAAAATAAAACTTATACAAATCTATGGTGCACCCACATCTGCAATACTATGTACAGTTCTGGTTACCACATCTCAAGAAGGATATCATAGAGGTGGAAAAGGTGTAGAAAAGAGCAACCAAAATGATTAGGAGGCTGGAGCACCTTCTTTATGAAGAAAGGCTACAATGTTTGGGGGTATTTAGTTTAGAAAAAAGATGGCTGGGGGATATATGATCAAACCTTACAAAATTAGACATGGTGTAGAGAAAGTGGTGAGAGAGTTGTTCTCCTTCTTTCACAAAACTAGAACCAGGGGTCGTCCCATGAAACAATTGGCGGGAGATTTAGAATGGAAGTGCTTCTTCACATAGCACATAACTAGTCTGTAGAATTCACTACCAGAGGATGTGGTGATGGCCATTAGTTTGGATGGCTTTTAAAGGAGGATTAGGCAAATTTTTGGACGACAAGTCTATCAATGGCTGCTAGTCATGATGGCTATATGCGGTCTCCAGTTTCAGCAGCAATATGCCTGAATACCAGCTGCAGGGGAGCAATAGTCCGAAGGGGGTATGCCTTCCCAGAGGCATCAGGTTGAACTGTGGGCAACGGGATGCTGGATTAGATAAGCCTTTGGCCTGATCCTGCAGGGCTCTTCCTATGTTCTTATCTGTGAATATTGTGTTTATATTTCGGACAGAAAATGGAAGAACACTCATTGTTGGTAAACCTTGCAGAGATCAAGCCCATAGAGATGAAAATATAATCTCAGTGACATTTTATACATTCCCCTGTTAGCCTGTTCCTGCCAACCTGTGGGCTCAGTGAACACAACCTTCAACCAGAGCTGGAAATGCCACCCCAAGACAGGATTCTGCTATTGCAAGCCAGGTGTTGCAGGCCCAAAATGTGAGAGGTGTCTCTTGGGCTATTGGGGCTTTGGAGAAAATGGCTGCCGACCTTGTGACTGTGCCAGAGACTGTGACAAGCTCACTGGAGAGTGTCTCAATAGGTGAGCAAGCACCTTCTTGTGAACAATCTGCACAATCCCTAAGATGTTCTAGATGAGAAGAAAGAGTCATGGAATAATGTAGATTCTGTAATTATCATGTAATAAAGATCACTGTATGAAAGGCTTGCATGAATGACTCTCACAGGTAGATAGTTCTTGCCATGGGTCATCTGCCTCTCAAGAATGCTGTTTTCATGCACTTACTATAGCGACTCACAGGCAATGAGATGATAAACCTCTGTCTGGGCTGAACCATTTCGGACTGCTAGTGTGGCTCACATGACTGAATGTTCCAATGTACAAAAACATTCCCTGCATGTAGAAAGCTAGATGTTAAGTACAAGGGGGCTAGCTTGAGAGCCAGTGTAGTATAGTGGTTAGTGTGTTAGACTGGAACCAAGCACATCAGTATCACATCAGGGGAACCAAAGTCCCCCGCTTGGCCTTGAAACTCACTGGCTGATGTTGGGCCTATCCCTATTTCTCAGCCTCCTGTATCTCATAGAGTTGTGAAGACAAAAAGAGGGGGGGAGTCAGGTACACCATGCTGAGCTCCTTGGAGAAAAGGTGGAATATAAATATGGGGGGGAGAGCTTAGAAAACAGAACTCACATCACAGGATGGGGCCATTGTTCAGTGGTAGAGCATCTGCATTGCTTGCAGAAGAATCCAGGTTCAATTATTGTTACTTCCAGGTGGGAAAGACCTCTGTTCAAAGCCTGAAGAGACAGTATAGGCAATACTGAACTAGATGGACCAACAGTCTGAATTGGTATGAATTAGGTACCAATGATGTAGACTTGAGTCTGTTGTCTCGGACTCGAGTTGGACTCAAGTCGCGTCAATGACTCGACTCGGCCTTGATTCGGCAATTGTAAAAGACTCGAAAGACTCGACTTGAGACTTGGAGCCTTTTACAACAAGTCGAATTTTATTCAGGTTTAAACCTGTTTTCCTCATTAAATAGATAGGGACTCACAACTCGCGACCAAAGACTCGGGACTTGGGGGCAAAGACTTGGGACTTGACTTGAGACTTGGACCCAGAGACTTGGGACTTGACTCAAGACTTGGAGTCAGAGACTTGATCCACATCCCTGTTAGGTACAATTTAGTAAAACAGACAATGTCATACCCATTGAGTCCTATGGAAAGCGAAACTGAGCCACATGTGCTCATTTACTCATAAGTAGGTGAAAGTGCCAGCGGGTGGCGCAGTGGGTTAAACCGCTGAACCATGAGCTGTCGATCGAAAGGTCGGCAGTTCGAATCCGCGACAGGGTGAGCTCTCATTGCTTGGCCAGCTCCTGCCAACCTAGCAGTTCCAAAGCATGTTAATGTGAGTAGATAAATAGGTACTGCTTGCGGGAAGGTAAAACAGCGCTCCGTGTTCCAGCCGCATGCTACGCGCTGCAGCAAGGAGAGTCATGCCGGCCACATGACCACGGAGGCGTCTTCGGACAATGCTGGCTCTTTGACTTTGAAATGGGGATGAGCACCACACCCTAGAGTCGGACACGACTGGACTTAATTGTCAGGGGTCACCTTTACATTTTAGGTAAAAGTGCCTTGGCTCTTAGCAAAGGGCAGGTGAAGGGGAACGCAAGGCCACTAGAATGGTTCCGATCCGATGAATGTGGAGCTCAACAAACGCTCCAGAAGGTGGTCCCTCCACCATAGTAAAAAGGATAAAAACAGTCTCCAGCGGCTGGTAAAGTGAAAACTTTTTTTTTAAAGTCTCTAAAGCTAGGTGGGTCCCGATAGAGTGTTGTTTTAAAAAGTCGGTCCTGGTGCTAAACAGTTTGGGAACCACTGATCTAGACCATTCCTTTAGATAAGAATGTAGTTGCCTTATAATTAGTTATGACTAATTACTTCCACAGTGCCACAAATTAGGCTGAAGGACCCTTTTGATCTTTTCCAAAAGTTATGGTTGCATGTTTGTACATAACAGCCAGCTAACAACTGCTACTTGCAAGCTTTCTATGTTTATGATTGCTCATCAAAAATTTGGAGCCAACATCATCTCGCTGTATTGAGTAATAATAGGTGCATGATGAAACAGAGGCTGCCCAACAGCTAAACATCATGTCCCATAATCTATCATCTGACTCTTCTGTTCTGACCATCCTGTTTCTGCTGTTCCCCTTTTCCTCCTTCCAGTTATGACAATCAGGGCTTTTTCGATATTCCCATTGGTGGGAGAATCCCAGACCTCATCCAGACACCAACCAATGAAAGTGAAGATGAGTGGCAATGGAATGACCATGAGCAAGGATTTTCTGCACTAAGGCATCCTGGTATGAATTGATATTCTTTCAGGAAAATTGGTGAAGGCTAATTGTCACTTTTACAATTTTTGTGGAGAATTTCAGATTTAAAGAGTTTATGAGTTTAGGAATACGACTGACGTCATTTATAAAACACTAGTCAAGAGCAGAAGGTTCAGAAATGATCATGGCAGCAGATTCAGTACTGAGCACTGAATGTGTTTACCATCATGGAATCCTATAACTGTGGAAACCCCCCCCCCAGCAAGCTCCAAATGCTTAGGGATTCAAATCCAAAGTGAGCATGTAGCTTAGTTTAACAGACGTTCTAGACCTCAGGCTTATGTTTATAATAAACAATGGCTGGACGTAGTGTGTTCATGGTTTACTTTGTCAGTACTGACCTAGAAGAAAGGAATTAATCCCAGTGTCCTGAAGTACAGGTGGGCCCCCATATCCGCTGGGGATATGTTCCAGGCCCCTCTGTGGATACTTGAAACTGTGGATAAGAGCGAACACCCCCTCCATGGTTTCCTCAGGGCCCCCCACCCTGCCTCTCCTGCAGGCAGGCATGCTTCCCCCCCAGCTCTTATTTTTCTTTCAGCAAGCTTTGTTTCTTCCTTAAAACAAACAGAGAAACAGCCTCCATTGCAAGCAAGTAGAACGAGACTAAGTCCTAGAGAGGCTCTGCAAGGTTTCTGTTAACCTTGCAGAGCCTCTAGTACCTAGTCTCGTTCTACTTGCCTGTAATAAGCAGCCAGAGGCTGCTTCTCCTGTTTCTTTAAGGAAGAAACGAAGCTTACTGGGGAAAAAAGTAAAAGTGGGGTGGGGTCCCCACGATCCGTGGATAACTGAAACCGTGGACAGCGAATCAGTGGATATGGGGGCCCACCTGTACTTTATATCTGTCTCGAAAGTGCTGCTCTCCAAGTACTGGTGCTGATTGTGAGCATCTATGTAATAGACTGTGTAACAGATTCCACACAGGGTGTTGACTACTCAGAAAAACTGGCTAGATATGAGGGCTATTCCTTCCTTCCTTCATTCATTTATTTATTTATTTATAGAATCAGATTTGCAACTAAACAATTTCAGTCTCCTTATTTTGATAACCAAGGCATAGCCAGATCTCTGGAAGAAGCTATATGTGTACATGAAAATGACTTGATTATTTTTCCTCCTCTCTTTTTCCTAATGTGACCTCCTTCCTTCCATCAATACACTGGCCTGTGATTCCCTGCCTAGAAAAATGTGTGTGCAAAGAGAGAATCCTTGGAAGTGTCACCTATTTCTGCCAGATGAAATATGCTTATGGTAAGAGACTGAAATGCCTTCTCTTATTTCAATGAGGGATGCAGTTGAAGCAGCAGAATCTCTTTACTGCTGCACTCCATCTTGCAAACATCCAGATTCTATATCAACTCCACTTTGCCCGTGTTCGCGTTTCGTTCAGCCAATCAGAGCCCGTTGTTTGAACCTGGGGGCGGGACATCAGACGCATACGGACCGAGACGCATGCGGTATAGCTCCGGCTTAAAGAGAGCCCTACTGGATCAAAGGTTCTGTCTCGGCTAGCATCTTGTTTCCCAACAGCAGCACCCAGATGCTTCCAGCAAACCCATTAGCAGGACCTGAATCTCTCTCACACACACTCACACACAGTCTCACAGACAGATCTATCATGGCTGCTAGTCCAATTTTCTATGATTTTGTCAAATCTCTTTTTAAAGAGCAGCAATCGTCTTATTTTTTGACAGCAGATTACACGAGTTAATTATGTGACGTGAAAAAGTACATACTTTCCACTGCCAATTTCATTGAGTGCCCCTGAGTTCTAGTGTTGTTATGGGAGAAGGAGGAAACGTTATCTCTATCCACGTTCTCTGTAGCATGCATGCTATAAAGCTCAATCATGCTCCCCTTTTCTCATTGTCTGAACTGAAGCACTCAAAATGTGTTAGTCTTTTCATGTAGGGAAGGTACTCTAACCCCCTGATCATTTTGGCTGTTCTTTTTTACTGCTTTCCCAGCCCTAGATCATGAGGGCTAGAAACTTGCCCATTTTTAGAATTAAAAGCTGAGGTGCTCAGAAGTCCAAGTTCTGTGCCAAAAAGTCTTGCTAATGAGGTGTTTCATGTCACTCGAAACAGTACCTTCAGGTTCTGCCCATTAGCACAGCAAAATAAATTGCCTTTTGGGTAAAATTAATAGTGTTTGTGTTAATGCTTGCTTGGCAGTAATAAAGGCAAAGATCCTCTCAGCTCATGACAAAGGAACCCATGCAGAAGTCATTGTGAAGGTGAAGAAAGTTCTGAAATCAGGCAGAGTGAAAATCACCCGGAGTAACAGGAGCATCTATCCAGAGTCTTGGACCAACAGAGGATGCACATGTCCTATCCTGAACCCTGGTAAATATTTTGCATTCATGACATCAGTTCTGCAGGGGGGAAGGGTAACATTCATGGACTTCTTAACAGAGCAAACTGGTAAGTACATGTCTTGCTATTTCATAAATCATTATTATTATTATTATTATTATTATTATTATTATTATTATTATTATTATTATTATTATTAGGATCAGGTGTGGTACGCCTCGGAGGAGGTTCCACAGTCTCCCAGATGCTTCATACCTCTTTTCCGCGGGGGGGGGGGGAGAGGAAGGAATTAATGCTCCTCTTGGCTGGCTCATGCCTCTGGATGCCCTGCTCCCAGCAGCCCCCATCAGTGTTGTTGCTTTTGAAGAAAGTCATGAATTCCATGCATGTATAGGGGGCATTTCCAAGAGAGCCATTAGCTGTTCCCCCAACACTTTGGTTAACTACATTGGGCCAAAAGGAACATTTTGGGTTGAGCCGCAGGGATTTGAATTCAAGTGTCCCCAGCCCAGCTCTGACACTGTGACCATTACACCACACTGATTGTGAGCCACTGTCATGTGGGGCAGAGCAGGGACATGTGAGATACTGAAATACAGTTTAACCAACACACAGCCTCACCAAACCTCCCAGTACTTTAATTTGGTTCTGGTAATGCACCCCTCAACTTTCTCCCTGACATCTGCAGAGTATTACGTCCTTTGCCATTGTTTTCAGCAAAGGGAAGGGCGTCTTTGGGAAAGGACAAGGAAATAATCCACATTCGCCTGCTAGTCCAGTCTGGCACTGCAGTCAACAGGGCTTTCTGCTGTGCACAGCAATCTGGCTCCCTGCCCAACTGTCTCTGGGCATTGTATTGCATGTTCTTCCCCGGCTGGTGACAGGAAGTCCATATCTAATCTCATGGCCTTAGCATTTAATCGTAAAACTTAATTTATGGGGTAGTCCAGTGGAATTGCACCAGGGATATTGTTTTTAAAGGCTTGTCTGCATTACTAACAAAAAAGAGAGAGTTTTAGAAACAAAGAAGAGTCATCTTCCCTCCACTTCCTAAAGGTGAAGCAGGATTGGGAAGTTAAGCAACTGGCATTGTTTGAATGGACAGGCAGCTCACTGTCTACAAGATACAGCAAGCCCCTGCTTGCTGCCATGGCAATGCCTTGCATTTTGCTTTGTTTTAGGGGGTAACTTTTTTCATCTTGGTACAGTGCAGAAGCAAAGCCAAGAATCTCTACTCTCCCATGAACATTGTAACTTTGAGCAATCTCTACTCTCGCTCCAGAGAAATGGCACAGATATCATATGCATTTTGCTCTTCCTACTCTCATACTCCCCTTCGTGTGTGTGTGCAGGCACACACACACACACACACACACACACACACACACACACACACACACACACAGAGGTTGGCAATCCAAGTGCAAGGGTCCCATTAAGTGATTTTGCCTCCCCCCCCATTTTATTTTATTTTTAAGTCTAAATTGACAATACAGTTGCACGAGCTATGGGATGGCCAGAACAATAATACACTCCTGGAGTTCAAACCAATACTTCATTTATGGTCAAATGCATCTCTTGGGAATCACAAGCAGGAAGTTGTCCTGCTTTGACGAAGGGTTGGACATGAGACCCATATCTAATTAGCACCTGCTGACCGGGGGTGGGTGGGGGCTCTGCCTGTGTGTTTGCCTTGCTAAATTTCCTCCCGCTGTCAAATGTATGTTGCTCAAAAACATCCATGTTTTCTACATGCTTGCCAGACATTCCTGTGGGCCCAGCTACCTTTCTAGGGAAAGATTTTACATTTGAGTGCTTTTTTCACATTCAAAAAGATAAAGAAGGGTGGCTCCCCTCTTTTTAAACACATTGGGACTTGGCTGCTGATAGAAGACGCATAGTCTGGGCAGAGACTTTGAAGAGGCAGCTTGAATTGTGAGCTAGTGTATGGCACAATATTTACTGTGCCACACATCCAGCCATAATGGGACCCTTCTGCTTTTCCAAGCAATTAGCTCCAGTTCTGCTTTTCTCTTCAGGTGTTTGGCCAGTTCTTGCCTTTTCCAACTAAGCTAAGTAGAACTGTGCCAATGGTATAGAGATGTTCTGTTCTGCTTCTTTTGGTGCCCAGGATAGCTTGAATGATACAATATCAGGAATCAGATATTCTTCCATTCTACAAGCCAAAGTTACCAGCAAGGGCCACTGATCATATAACATACTCAAGACTGCCCTCTTCAGTCCATCATAGTAGCTGCAGCACAAAAAGACCAGCTACCCTCCAGAAGCTCTCATATTATTTGGAAACTACTCAATCCTGAGAAACAAGATGTAAACATTTTGTTTTCCAAAATCTTTAATTATAAAGAAAACACTCTCTCTTTGTTTTTGTACTACTTATGCTGCAATAAATCACACATATGAATTATTTTAACTGTTGTGCTTGATAATATCTGCAACTGGCAATGTACAGTACTCAGATGAAGAAGGTAAAAACACTACATGAGATCATCTGGCATTAGCTTCCCCCTTCCTTTTCTTTAGCACAAGACCCCCTAAACCTGAAGCATCTTGTTGTGGGTTTATCTAGTGGGAAAACATGAGGAGAAGGGAATATTAATGCTTCTGTGGCCTGTTGAGCTAAGGGCCCTCTACTGGGTTATGTATGGCACTGCCCAACCCAACCAACCACTATGCCCAGGCTGTGTTGTGTGTGTGGGGGAACTATTCCCCTTTATCAGTGACCCCCGTCTGACTGATGCTCAGGCAAATGGATCACATGCAGAATGGACGGGCTGGCTACCATTTTGCACCTTTACAAACAGCTTTGTAGTTACTGAGAAGACTGTAAAGAGGAATGTGTCTGTTACAGCATCCTGTCTCAGGGCAAGGATTTGATCCTGTATGTTTAAAATTCTTCACAGCATAGTAATTGTCTTTTCTTACATCCAGTAAGTACTGCAAGGGGAGGAGGGTAGATCCCAACCTACCGTTTACCTGCCCCTGCTCTATGGTGCCTTGCACTGCTGAAATACTTTCAAAGCATATATTGTACTGCATTGTATTACATATATATATTCTATGAAGGTCGCCATGCTTGAATGCCTTAAATAGCAAATCGTTCTGTGGGGTTCCGGTGGGGCAATCAGTATTTAGCGTTGAGTCTAATACTGAGTCTAATACTACCTCTTTCAAACAGGTGTGGACTACTTGATAGCAGGACAAGAAGACCCCCAGACCAACAAACTCCTTGTGAACATGAACAGCCTGGTGAAGCCTTGGAAAGCTCATTGGGGGAAACTCGTAGCAGACATGCTTCGAACTGGATGCGAATAGTACCTTCTTTCAAAGTGAAAGCCATGAACTTTACACATACTAGTAATATTGCAGTGAACGGCCTAGTTAGTCCTCTTATCAATGAATACATTCCTAGCAATGGGGGACTTAAAGCAGACTCCCCCTTTCCCCCTCCCATTGTGTGTTTTAGGCAAGAATCCTGTGCCAAGACTTCTTTCTTCCATGAATCAAAGGACACCACCACCAAGTCTTCCAGAAACACACAGAACTGTCAATCCTCAACTAATGCTGTACTCGTAGGACTCAAGTCAGAGTTTCTAGTTTGCTGCCTTCACACTGATCCAGAGCTTTGGCCCTCGATGGTCAAAGCCACAATTACAAGTTACTCTAAAAATGACATTTGGAAGTGATGCTTCCAAGAACCAGCCTGTTGTTATTAACACATATACACATAGCCGCTTCACTAGAGAATTCCTTCCTGTGGTCATTTTCTTGAAAGAAGCAATATCTTTGTTGAGTTTGGGGGCTCCAAAATACCTGTTGGCCTATCGCATGACTCTTGCTGAATTTGACACCTGTAGGTAGGATCATTATACTATATATGAAGTCTTTGAGTTCTTAGAATGTGGATGTGCCCTGCTGGTGTTCCTACTGGAATTCTGATGAAAAAGGTTCTGAAGAGTTATGTTGTCTTCATCTGTATTTTGCATGAGAAGTAGTCAGACAGGCTGAGCCTGTGAGAAAATATGAGAGGTTAGGGACAGTTCCCAAGACATCCCTTCAAGGATTCTGCAAGGTGGGGGGGGCACAGCTGGGGTCTGATCCTGCAGGCAGGAGTCTCAATGGACTTCCCCTTTGCTCCTCTGCAGAGCTTCTGGGGAAAGGAGCTGGCTGGAAACCCAGATATTGTAGACAGTGTTGGTTGACCACAGTTTCATGACCATAGGGGCTCATGGGTAGGACTCAGTTTTCTCCAAGTGTGTACTGGTTCAACGATACTTCTGGCTTCCATGTGGAGTCCACTTGCTCTCCTCAAAGATCTCCTCCCAGTTTGCCCTCCCATCAGCATCCATCACACCACACAAATTGCACAAAGATTGCTGCTACAAAGAACTTTGGGGCCACCCAACATTTTCTTTGTAAAGACAAGAATGCAGCATCACTCCACAATTCTATGTTTAAGTAGAAATAAGAGCACTGGAAATTGGCTTGCTGCGAGGTCTGTAGACACTCCAAAGCGCTACAGAAGATGTTGCAATGTGGCTATTTGGGTACATCAAACTGGTTTAAGGGAAATATTGGCTACCTGTGGGGACAGCCACATGGTTCCTCTGACCAACACTATCTGAGACAATATAAGAGTCCGTTGACTTTCAAAATTTGAAATGTTGTTCTAATTTGTCGCTGCTTTCAGTCACTCGCTTGCACATTGCTTTGAACAGAACTTAGAGAGTTCTCTTCCCAAATAAAAAATGCTGTCACTGATGGCAATTTGATACATGTTGGCTGGGGCATAGAGCAGGGAGAATAGGGCAATGATGAAGAAGTCTGAAACACTGACCATAAAAAAACAGGGGTCTCCCTGACCCCTGCAGGCACACAACACTGCTATCCCTCTTGCACTGTCCAAAAAGTGGGTGAGGAGCACACAGCGGCCAGGCCAGGCACATGCACAAAACTGTACTGGAAAAAAGTCTGAAGAGGGAGGAAGTGTTTTGACATGAAGCAACTGGTTCTGCTTCTTTAATGTTCTGTAGCCAGCAGATTAGAGCTCAGTGTTGCAGTTCCCACTACCTTTCTTGCATAGGCCCACAAAGTGGCCACCACCAGATCCAGCTTTCCCAAAGCAGGTAGCTAGAACTGCTTGAAGAGGACATCTTGCATTGTCAGGAGAGGCTGTGGACGCATACAAACTCATTGCCAGTTCTTCCCCCATGCCTCAAGTCTGGCTTCCCTCTGCCTTTACAACGTATTTAACAGGCACACCAGCCCACACATTCAACACAGTTCACTCCTCCTTTCCCATGTCTGTCGTCAGGAGGTCTTTCCAGCTCTTTTAGTATGTATACAGTATTTATTAAATTAAATGAGCATTTATTTCAACATTAAAAAAAAAGCAGAATCTATTTTTAAACTGCTTTGGCCAGTGAGCACTGTGCACACCTAATTTCTGCTGCAAACACCAAGAAACCATTTTTCCTGGAGCTCAGTCTTGCAGAAACGTTAGTACATCTGTACGAATGACAGCAAATATACTTCCATGATGGCCTGACTGATGAAGTAGTGGACATCTAAGAAGCCACACTCAGTTGATGGGCTCCAGAAACACTGGTGTCGCTGCAGGGGGGGTGGAGCCCTAAGTTCCCCCATGGCTCCGACCCTTCGTTACACCGGAGCACGAAGCAGCCCCGCCCCTCACTTTCGGAACCATTGAAGGCGGTGAAAGCAGCACTTTCATCGCCTTGAATGGTTCCGAAGGCGAGGGGGTGCGGCCGCTTCATGCTCCGGTGTAATGGAGGGTCGGAGCCGCGGCAGAACTTAGAGCTCCGCCCCCCTGCAGCGACGCCAGTGTCCAGAAAGTTACCCAAAAATAGTAAGGAAAGGAGAAGATTGGCATTTGTTAGCTTTGCTGAAGGCATAGAATACATATTGATCCAACTGAGTGTGGAAGACTTTCATTCTAAGTAAGGCATCCATGATTACAGATACACATTTCCATCATTTGTGATAGATGAATACAATATGCATTACTTGTACATTTTGCAGAGACAATTAAGTTTTCTTTGAACGCCACGTGGTCAACTGCAAAATAAGTGAATCTTCAGTCCATGTAAAAATCTGGAAGGAACAGCTTTGTTCTAGGCTAGAACAGGGTGCCTGATGGCTAACTTTCAGTTAACAAACCAAGGCCTTTTACACACTATTGGTCTTTTATTTAGGAACTGATATGCACTTCAGCTAAATGTATGAGCAGAAGACATTTCTTCCAACTGCTCACCATTTTCATTAAAATGCTAAAGTCAAATGACATACATTGTTTCTTGTAAACTCTGCGTTTATATTATCTGAATGTAACATGACTTCCAAGCAGTGGTGATTCAGAGCTGGGCTGGCCAAATATTGCTGAACTAAATTGATTCATATAAAGAAAAATGTTTGTAGCTCTGCTTTCATACCTGCACTTTTGTGGGCACAAGTAAGTGCATGGACAATTGATGCTAACATTTGCTCACAAGTCGCTGATTTAGGGACAAGAGATTGACTACTCAGGCAGGAGAAAAGGAAGCAAGAAGTAAACACTTGTGTTCCACTGTTGTTGTTCAGTTGTGTCCGACCCTTCGTGATCCCATGAACCATATCCCACTAGGCCTTCCTGTCCTCCACTATCTTCCTGAGTTCGCTCATTTTCATGTTCGTTGCATCGGTGATGCTGTCTAACCATCTCATCCTTTGCCTTCTCCTTTTGCCTTCAATCTTTCCCAGCATCAGAGTCTTCTCCAAAGAGTCCTCTCTTCGCATTAGGTGGCCAAAATATTTGAGCTTCAGCCTCAGTACCTGTCCTTCCAGGGAACGGTCAGGATTGATTTCATTTAGGATTGACTGATTTGATCTCCACTCAATATACCAGTCAGTGTATATCCCATCCAGCTATGTATCATCGACCTTTACTATTTGCTGGAAATAAAGGTCTGAGGGCGGATACAGTATCCTGTGTTTAAAGACATGGGGGGGGGGGGATAGATTCAAAAGCAGGACTAGCTGCAACATCCTTTAGAGACCAGGGGCCGGCAACCTTCTTCTGCATAGAGGCCAGACCTCAGGTCCATCAATTGTAAGAACACATGCACGAACCTCCCAATTAGGCGACAGAAGGGGAAAAAAAGAGATGGGCACAGAGCAGAGAGACACATGTCCAGATAGAGAATGATGCTCAAAGGAAGCTTCTGCCCTTGGGGCTGCTTACACTGTAAGCCATACAAAGAGAATTACAAACTTGAATTCTTTTTTAGGACCACTGTGGGCCGGGTGGATATACAGTACTGTATCTTTTTGGGACTATGGACCAGATGATTTCAGGTAGCAGGGCTGGAACCAGCCTGCAGGCTGTAGGTTGCTTACCCCTGCTTTAGACATTACAAGAACGTGTTGCTGTGTGTTAACCTTACAGCACTCCTATAATGTTTAAAGGCCAGCAAGAGTGCCATGGAATCAACCCACAGCATCTGGAGGGCCAATATAAATGTTGCACCAAACACATCATTGTCTAGTTTGGGGCTTATTTCAAAATAGCCAATGAAATGGGATTATGGGGCAAAGGTTGAGTATGTGTTTAACTCTTTACCACCTGGGCCACTTTCCCACTGAAAGTCAGCCCCCCCCCCCCCCCCACAAAGCTGCTAGTCACTGTTACATGTCTGACAGCGCAATCCTATCCAACTTACATCACCGGCATAACTCGGCTGTATCCTATCCAACTTACACCACTGGTGTAACCCAGCGGTGCAACAAGAACAGGAGGCCCCAGAATGGAAAGGGGATTCAAATCCTCTCCAAAAGGGAATTGAATCCCCTTTCCGTTCTGGGGACTCCCGTTCTCGCTGCACCGCTGGGTTACACCAGTGGTGTAAGTTGGATAGGATACAGCAGAGTTACGCCGGTGGTGTAAATTGGATAGGATTGTGCTGTCAATCCTCAAACTAAGGCAACAGGTGCAAGTCCTTAGATTTTTACAACCAGTACAAATCTTAGGCATAATTCTAAGGCAACAGGACTGCTTGAAAAAGGGGTGGGGAGGTTGAAACAGCAATGGAACACACTAGGAAAGCAGCTTGCCCTTAAAGATGAAAATGCTTGACACAGCAACTAGTCCAAAACAGTCAGCGAGTTTCCCTTTCAGGACAGGAAGGTTCAGGTAAACTCCTTTCTTAACAAGTGCCCTTGTGTTTCATCTGATTGCTTGCAACTCCATCCACAGAGGCGCCAAGGTTTTATCACTTCAGCATTTTTGGCATCTGCTTTGTTGACTGCTCTGTCCACAGACTGAGAGGCCTTTTCACACTCCTTTCTGTTAGAGTCGAATGTGCTCTCATGCTGCCTGCTATCCATCCCCAGGAGTGAGCTGCAGATAGCTGGTACTTCCATTCCAATTTGTTAATGAAAAGTGAATTGAAGAGATCAGAGAGAAGTTAAGAATAGGCTTCAAAGAGGCAGAAATTAGACCTATTTACACCATATGTTACAAATCAATGTATGCATAGGAGACAACAAGCCAGCTGGAAAGGCAAGGGCTAAAACACGACAAGCACTTGAAGCTCAATAATTGTAAAAAAAAAAAAAAAAGTATTTTAAGCTGAACCACTGAATGCCAAATGTTGGAGACATTAGATTTTCATTAGACCAGGGGTTCTCAGTCTTTTTCACCAAGTGTAGCCCCTTGCAGGGTCAAAAAATTTTCGAAGTACCCCCTGCGCCAATTAATTACTTAGCATTAATTAAATTAATTATTAAAATGTAAAATTTAATCATTACAATTATTAAAGTTACTCGGCTTACACTGTTAACTCTGGAAATCACGCTGCTTTCAATTACTTCCTGGTTACTCAATTTTTGCCACACCTTTTATTTTTTAAAAAAAAGAAAATCACGTCTCCCATCCAAAAATGAATCAAGGCAATTCCTGCTTAGCTTTCTTAAGAAAAACAAAGAACCAGCTTAATCTGCCATAAGAGATGCCTTCTTTAAATGGAAGAAATAATGTATTCTAAAACCCAGTATGTAAATTGAACCAGCCAGTAGGAAAAGTTTGCATTCCACTCCAAGACTTTTGGGAACACAGTCTGGGGGGAGAGAAGGGGTGGTTTTGTTGTACAAGATTCTCTTCTGTTCACTGTCAATGATGTTTCTCTTTTCAGTAAGAAATTAGGGACTCTTTACTCAGAGAGAACTTAGTGTTACCCTAACTTGGATGCAAATGCTAGAAAGGGGTTTATATAGAGGTTTGGCAGAGGTTTTTGTGTATGAGAGCCCTGCTAGTCAGTTAGCTGAGTTAGCCGGGCTGTGCCTTATCAGTTGGGAGTCGGTGTCGGGAGTTTAAATTTAAAAAACTAAAAGTGGACGCCGACTCGCAGCTGATAAGACACAGCAAGCCACGTACCCCTGCCTGTCGGTTTGTGTACCCCTGGGGGTACGCGTACCACAGGATGAGAACCCCATCATTATACTTTATTTCAGAGTGTGCATTATACCTGTATCTAACTGATTGGCTTGGTTTCTCAGTCAGATAGAAACAAAAATACATAAACACCATTAATACATAACTACCCAAACTCAAGGTGAACATGAGGTGCGTTTTGATTGTGTAACACTTCCCATGAACAGCAGCTCTAAAAAATGGTGACTAAACAAGTAGAGTCAGCCTCCAACCCTGGATTGATGTTGAAGTTTTGATTTCAACCAAAGGTTAGAATAGACAAAATAGGACACTGCTGCAATTTTATAATCAACTGTGCTTTAGCATAATCCAGGGGTAGTGTTGGGCTTGGATGTGGAGAATTAGAGGACTTTGAATCTAATGTATCTTGGTCACTAGATCCCCATCAGTAAAATGGAAATTACTATCGGTCAAAATTTGTGAAGCATTTCATGTATTGAGTACTAACTGAGCATCATAAATGATACGAAGTAACTTAAATCATTTTTAAAACAGCATTTGAAAAACCCAACAGGGTGCAGTTTAAGTACTACGTCTACAACATTGATTTATGAATAGCTAGAGTATATAATTAAATAGGTTCTAAAAAGTATTGGACAAATTTAGGAAGGATGAAACCACCTGCAAATATTAAGTAATATGCTAATTGGGTGGGGAGTGAAAAAGAAGAGTTTCTCCCCGATAGCCATAGCTGCCTGCAAGCAATGAAGCTTAATGCAAGGGGTAGTAGATCATTGCTTAGTAGCTTTCTTTTAAGATCTTGCTGAAGCCTCCAATATTTGCTATTTCAGAAGGCATAATAAATGGATGGCAAGCAAGCCAGGGTCTAGTAGACAATCTATTCTAGACAATCTTATATTTTTAACATATCCCAATGGTATTTTGCACTGGTCGACTGACATTCCAAAGATTTGTATACCTGAGTAAAGCATCTGCACCAGAACTTTAGTGTTCAATTAAAATCGAGGAGAAATTCCCAGAAGCCAACAAAAAATGCCATATGGGAGATTACTGCATTTTAGAATGGTGCAGACTGCAATGCCATTGGTGATGGGAAGGAAGCACAAGCAGAATCATCAGATCTCTTGCAGAGACCGGTTATATTACTGGTCAATACTTCACTCAGAAATATACCCAGACTTTGTTAGCTTCCTAAGAGCAAAAGAGGGCGTGCTGAGGTTGTTAGAATCAACTACTGTAGAGTTCTTCAGAATTAAAAATCAAGGTAGCCTCTCATACCACATAACCTCTCAATCACCTGAGTTATCATTAACAAAGGACACAAGGGCTCCAATGCAAGATAGAAATATTTTGTCTTTAATGTACACTCAAATCACAGAATCTCATCAGAGGCTGTTCCTCCAGGCAACATTGTAATTTTCCTATCAAGGGTACTTATTTCAGCAATCTGTCTGGAAAAGGGATCGGCTTTAACAGAGGGAACGTCACAAAAACAGGGTTCATCAGGAACATTAAGGACAGAGTTGCAAGCAATCATCAGGAGCTGATCACAATCCCACTGTGCCTACACACACTCTAACCTTAATTTTCCGTTACAAGAAATCAGTAGCATACCCAACTTCCAAGTGATTTAATAGCATATAGATTGTCCAATGGAAAACTTCAACAGTTTCTGAATTCCCCTCTCGTGGTTTTGAGAAACTCTGAAATGCTATTTTTAGCACAGAACACATCTGAAATGGCCAGTGACTGAAATTTGGTGCAATTTCCCGATATCCTTGCTGATGGATCTTTTCCCAATGTGTAGGTTCCATTCGTCTCCTGGTCTTAATTCAAGTCAGCCTGTATACTGAGCGTTTCTGGAGAAGTAAATAATTGTTAAAGCAGTGGCAGTACCAGCTAATGGTTTTTGCTGTGTATAGACATACTCAATCTTTCTGAAGCATTTGGTGTCTCCCCTTGCAGCAAGTTATTTCACATGATGCAGTGTATGGAACAGAGGTGAAGGGCACTCCTTGAAGAAGAGGGGAGAAGAGGGGAGGGGCAAGACAATGCTTTGCATAAGTCTGTGTGTCTTTGAACGTGGCAAGGAGACTACAGCCTCCTTGCGGCTTCATTAGCTAGATCCCTCTTCCTCTTTGGCTACCGAAGGAGTTGTTTCTAAGTCTTTGCTCTGCTTTTCCTCTTCATCATCTTCCTCTTGGGGGTATAGATCTGGGTACTTCTGCATGCACTCCTGCATTGCACGAAACTGGTCCACACAATCTGATCCCTTTATTTCTTCCTTGCTATAATGGAAACAGGAAAAGGCTGATTTGAATTGTTCCCCACAAGGGCCACTAGCCATTCCACCGAGACAAGGACAATTCCAATTGATATCTCCATTAGGCAATATCAAACCTAGGAAGATGAAAAAGAAAGGAGCTGGTAAGTACATTTGCATTACCTGCCATTTATTTATTTTTCCATGGCTAGTAAATTCATCTTATTCCGTGATTTTATGTGTGCTATAGGTTTAGTATGATGCACCATCAGTATGATTAGCACCGCCTTGAGCATAGGAAAGGCGGTATATAAATCTTTTTTAATAAATAAAATGATGCATGATTAGATTTTATACTGAACCTTTCAATCAACTTCATAGTTCCCTAAAAATAATATTTAACATTTAATTAGTGCTTTCTGTGTATGCAAAACACTTCACATGTTTTATCTCGAAACTCTCCCTATCCTCCTCTCACATGCTACCACACAAAATTATGGATCTGGTCCAGGTTCCATGGAGATGGAAATGAGCACAGGGTGCCCCCCACCAACTTGCCACCTTCCTCAACTCACAGCCCGATACAAAGCTGTCAACTCATGTTATGGATGTCCCCTTTGAGGGGCATACTAGTTTATGCATGTTCAGGGCTACATAACCACTCTCTACAGTCCTTCTCTCTACCATCTTATTGTTTCTTATGGGACAAAACTGCCCTCTAAGTTCAATGCAGGGCATGAACATACATACAGTCCTCCTTAACTCGGTTTTACACTTTTTATGGTGCATAATTATTATATTATGGTGAAACATTCCCCTTTATAAAAGTCATTTTGCTATAAATCCAAGCTTCCCAATCCCTAACCCTGACTTATAAACTACAGACACCCTGAAGTTGCAAGGCTGAAGGATCCACAGTTATCGCTATGTAATGATATTCTATATTCATTTTAGTCTACCACTTAAAGAACTCCACATTCAAACAGAAGCATTAGTCACTTACAATTTGGAACCTCAGTCTCCATCACAGAAATACAGTATTTCCTATTCACCTACTAAGGTGCAGTGGTTCCTACCATATATATTAACTGACTACAGAAATGAATTAGGTGCTTCTTGGTTTTTAAAAGAATCTCATAGGATGCAGGGATCTGCAATTCAAATGGTACCTGGCGAACACGTGATCACAATTCTAAAGGGTTCACTCTGCCAAGCTGAGCTGCTGTTCAACCTCCATTAATGAGGAGGGAAATATCAGACTGTGCAGGTGAGCTACAGTTCATGCACAAGATGATGTGAAATTAGCATGGGGGACTCGCCAGCACTGCATAGCATTGTTCAAGATTGCTTCTCTGGGGGGCACAGCCACATACCACCAAAGAACGTGAGGCCAGCTTCTAGCTATGCAGCAGCGACTCTGTTAGGAAGACTTTATGTTTCTATGTTCACTGAACCAGCAAGAACTGGCCAAGAAAATACAGTTGGACCTTTTTATCCTCTGGGGTTCTGTTCATAGAACCACAGTGGATAAGAAAACCAGTGTTATATGAAATCCGGGAGGGGGGTTGGGAGCTGTACCACATTACCTTTTTTCCAGCATCTTTGCCACATCCCTCCTCCTGAGTTGGTTTAAATTGACTGAAAAAACAAAAGCCACTACTGGAAGCAACCTGTAAATGGTGGCAGAGATGCCCGGCTGCATTTTTCAGCGGTTTGGACACGCGCAGGAGGCTGGAAGTGGCTGGCAGGCCCCCGACAACGCTGAAAAAAGAGGTAATGTATTGCAGTTGGACTCCCTCTTCCACAGTTTTGCCATCCGTGTTGAGTCAAATCCGTGGATAAAAAAACCGTGGATAAAAAGGTCCGACTATAAACACAAAGCAACCATTTCCAAGCCAAGTGCTCAATGCCCTAGGTCCACTTCTCTTTTAGGATGGCTGAGTCAAGCCATCTGAGCCACAATGCCACCTTTCTTCCTTTTGAGCTAGCATTCAAAACTGGTACAGAGTTTCATTATCAGGAATCTCAACGGCAACTCAAACAGACAAGACTGAAGATTATCTGCATAGTCTGCTATTTTAAAAAGACAACTTTACTGCCAATATAGGAAGGACACTCAAGTGTGAAGCAGCTAACTTACATGTGAACAGCAGTTTACTTTGTTTGGTACATTTAATATGTCAGTGATAACCAGATGCATGATCTCCAAAACAGGAATTCTTTTCTTCTCCGTTAAGTTTTGAGGAGACAGCCCCGTCCCTATCAAGCTTGAGATCCAAGCTCCAGCACATCTGAACATTCTTAAAGGAGAACTGTGACTCATAAAAAGTTGTTCCTATTTTGGTCAAGGAGAAATCTACTGTACTAAATTAACATAATCCAATAAACAACTGGATTATATCCACAGAACAGTACCATACTATAATTGACCCAAAAATGTTTTCATAAGTTATTTCAATAGAAAGGTCAATAATTAAAATAATCTCCAATACTTGCGGGAGTATATAATGACAACTATATGCTAGTCTACAGAACGTACAAGAAGCCTGGTAGGAAAAGACTAGAAGCCACAAGCCCCTTTGAAATGAATACAGGGCTGCACAAGATAACTAGGTAAAGGTAAAGGTGACCCCTGACAATTAAGTCCAGTCGTGGCCGACTCTAGGGTGTGTTGCTCATCCCCATTTCAAAGCCGAAGAGCCAGCGTTGTCCGAAGACGCCGCCGTGGTCATGTGGCCAGCATGACTCTCCTTGCCGCAGCGAGTAGCATGCAGCTGCAACATGGAGCGCTGTTTACCTTCCCGCAAGCGGTACCTATTTATCTACTTGCATTAACATGCTTTGGAACTGCTAGGTTGGCAGGAGCTGGCCAAGCAACAAGAGCTCACCCCGTCGCGGATTCGAACTGCCGACCTTTCGATCGACAGCTCATGGTTCAGCGGTTTAACCCACTGCGCCACCCGCTGACCTGCACAAGATAACTAGGACCCCCTAAAGGATTCTGACTTGAGGAAAAGTCACAAACTGGCTGGCTCTTACAGTCAATTGTGACAGGCAGCTGCAACCAAGACTGAAGTCCATTTACGGGTCAATTTAACTCAACTGCTTTGGACCAGCTATAGAAAACAATTGGTTTTGCTATTTGGAAGGAAGTTTTGTCTTTAAAACAAAATTGTATACAGTAAGTCCTCACTTAAAGTAATTGTAAAGTTTCATTTAAAGTTGATGGGAAAATACCATGGGAATGTTTACATTTATCTGTTAGCCTATGGTAAAATTGATTCATTATAAGTCGCTTAAAGTTGCAGTTTCCAAGAAGAACCTATCAACAACTTTAAGTGAGGACTTGTGCTCAATGACCCTGTGCTCATTTCCACCTCCATGGAACCTGGACCAGATCCATAATTTTGTGTGGTAGCATGTGAGAGGAGGATAGGGAGAGTTTCGAGATAAAACATGTGAAGTGTTTTGCATACAGAGAAAGCACTAATTAAATGTTAAATATTATTTTTCGGGAACTATGAAGTTGATTGAAAGGCTCAGTATAAAATCTAATCATGCATCAATTTATTTATTTAAAAGGCTGAATTTTAAATTTATATTCCAGGCTGAATTTTCCTCCTCAACAAAACTGCTTTTCATCAAGACAAAAGAGGCACAGGGAAGGAAGTCTCCATCGTTAATCTTTGTGTTTCCATGTCCAGTTTGGCAATTCAACTCTAAACCTTTAATAGCTGCTGCAGGGGCCTCAAATGTGCAGAGGGGATGCTGACAGCCTGCAAAAGCCCATATCATTTTCACCCAATCTGTAGATTCAACGCTGGCTCTTGACCAGCAATATATCCTGCCTAAAGATTTGAAGGCTAAAAAAAGAGGCAGACACACTCCACTTTTGCTTCTGCACATCTCTCTGTTATGAGATACAAATGGTGACAAGTCTGGAAGGAGGGGAAAAACCCAACTCTTATTTTTCATCTCAAGAAGGGTGCAAGGATTACCTCAAACACACCAAGCCTACACATCACTTATTGAAGAAGAAAAAAAATCCTACTATCAAGTGCATTACAAATATCTTCTAAGGGTGGTTGTTTCCAGTTACACATAACTGAAATTATATTCCCTCCAACTTTTACAGAAGTTTCTTTCACAACTTCTATGTGGACCGTTTTCATGCCATTATTTATCTGTGTCTCACATACTTCTGTTGTAGAGCTTCTGCACCCTTGCAGGGACTCCATTTTTTAAACATACAATGTTTTAGAACATGCCATTTCAGACAACACTTTTAATACTCTGTTTTTGGATAACTGAATTGATGTCTACAAACAACCGGGAAAAAGGTACAAAGTACCTTTTCCCAAGCAGACCAGAACTTCAAACTACTTTTTATTATAGATGAAAGGCATTATGAAAAAAGACAGACAAAAAGCTCTGTTCTCACAGCACAAAAGTTAACCAACGGCGCAATACACTGTAAATTTAGAGCGGTGGAGCGAGCGCTTTGCTGCTCTAAGCCGTCGCAAACGTGCTGTAAAGCACGTTTGCAACGACTCATGAGTAAGGGCCGCCAGCATGGAGGCCAGCAGCCCTCACTCCGGCGCTGGATCATTTCTGTGGCTGCTGGAGAAGGTAAGGGAAGCACTAGTGGGGGCGGTCCGGGAGGGCAGTGGTTGGCAAAGCTGGCCCAGGACGGGGCAGGGATGGTGGCTGCCATATCCTCGTCCCCTCCCGGGCAGGTGCAGCCTTTACACAGCCTCCTCGGTCTTACGCCAGCTAACTAGCTGGTGGAAATCCGAGGAGGCCCACTGAATGGCCCCTTCCGCCAAGTAGACCTCCGGACCGGAACAGGGATAGGATCCAGCGGCCGTGGATCTTTAATCAGGATTGAACTGTAAATGTCAGACAACGTTCGTCCCTATCAACTTAGTATTGCTCTTACCTTAAGTCAAAGATGTCGACCAGAAGGAGTCAGAGGCCTTATAAGGCCCATAACACCCTTACTGTCAGTCCACATCTGAGCTATCTTCAGGTCTAGGAAAAAAAATGTCCTGTGTAGGGCAAAGAGGGAAATTCACCAGCAGCTGCTATTGTATGCTGCCTTTCCTATCCCCATCCCAATTCTTTCCAAATTAGCAACGTGGCTGTTGAAGAAGATGGCAAGTATAAGAAAGGTGCTTGGATCTCTCTGTCAGTTCCTCAACAGTCCCTGATGTGAGGGAGATTTGAGGTTATTCAATAATGAGAGAAGATATTATGTGTCTATAAATAATTACCTTTCTTGTGATATTATGCTTGAAGTGTTTAAGAATAGAACTTGACAAAGTTGAGGAATAATGTTACTATCTAATTCTTGAACAATGGATGGCTTGATGTGAATTCAGGCAGAATTCTCATTCTTAATTGAAAAAATTATGTATGAAATTTCAGGGCAGGGAATTTGGTTGTACAGCCCATTTGAGTTTGACAACACTTAGGCAATTTGTGGTTATGGAGATCTGTGCTACTTCCAAAATAAGGAATAACAGAGCAGTGTACTGTAACTCTCATCCTACTTTGTTCCCATTTTCAAGTTTGATACAGCTGCTGTACTATAAAATGATGAACAAGATCGTCAAGTTCTGATATCAGGCTCTTAATCTGTTGCAGGCTAATTAATGCATACCCTTTTACAAAGAAATGTATGTGACAAATGTTTATCTTAAAAAGATAAGGTCCAATTCAGATCATATATGAGATACACTGTACAGTGTAGGGCAAGGGCAAATACAGCTGTTTCAGTGTGGAAATGCTGCCCCCTAAAGATTAAAGCCAAATGCAGATTACCAACCACATTTTTAAGTAAATAAAACAGTCCAAATGAAAAGCAACTTGTGGACTGAACAAATCTGAACACTGTTAAACATAGGGCACTGAGCGAAATATCCTAGTTGCTTCAGACAGGAGCTGCTGATTGTATTTATTTATTTTTATTTACTGTATTTTTACCCCGCCTTTCTCCCCGAAGGGACCCAAGGTGGCTTACAACATAAAAAATACAATACAGAAAGTAATCACTTTTTAAAACAGTACAAAATAATTAACAAAACTAATAAAAACATCTAAAAATTGATTTAAAAAGATTACATTTAAAACAAGATTATAAAAACAGCAGCACCCCACCCGTACCAGCAAGATGTTAAAAAAGGCAAAGGCTCAGAAGGCTTCTTTGAACAAGAAGGTTTTTAGGCCTCGCCGGAAAGTGTCCAAGGAGGGAGCAGTTCGTAAGTCAAAGGGGAGGGAATTCCATAGAGTTGGTGCCACTACTGAGAAGGCCCTATTTCTGGCCACCGCCCCTCGCACCTCCCTGGGCGACGGTACCCGCAAAAGGGCCTTTTCTGATGATCTAAGGAGACGAGCCGGACTATATAGAAGTAGGCGGTCTCTCAAATATCCTGGTCCCAAGCGGTATAGGACTTTAAAGGTTAAAACCAGCACTTTGAATTGGGCCCGGAAACGAATCGGCAGCCAGTGCAGCTGTCGGAGGAGCGGCCCGACAGAGTCGAACCGCCTACCTCCAGTGATTACACGGGCCGTCGCATTCTGTACTAATTGCAGTTTCTGAACCGTCTTCAAGGGCAGCCCCACGTAGAGCGTGTTACAATAATCTAGTCGCAATGTCACCGTGGCGTGGATCAATGTGGTCAGGTCTGCACGATCCAAGTACGGTCGCAGCTGGCGCACCAGCCAAAGCTGGGCAAAGGCCCCCCTGGCCACAGCCGCCACCTGGGAATCCAGGAAATACTCATTTTAACATCTCTAGAATTCAGTTCATTTGGGTTCCAACTTTCAGAAATCTACACCCGAGAAAATGATGGCCTGCTCCGCTTGCCTGGGGCAAACTGTACAGAACAGAAGCTCTCCAAACTCTGTCATGGCAAGCCTTCTCCATACATTGCAAAAAATAATAATAAAAATCTTTGGAGCCTCCCCCAAGGCAAAGTGACTGGCCCAATTTCTCTCATATTCCCGATCCACAAAAATGATGACTTGGTCATGAAAGAACTGATCCCTCAGTTCTATTCCTCAGGGTTCAACCAAAACACACGTGAAATCTAGATAATGGAGAGCAAGGAAGGATTTGGAATTTTTCGTTGCAACTACGCATATAAAAGCATAACACTTTAATCATTATTGACTACATTGTTGATTATTTTATACACAAAAGATATTTAAAATAATATGAAGCTGATTTATAGGTTGTTTGTTTCAGTGAATAGAAACTACCAACTTTAACAATTAAGGCTCACAGGTTGCAAGATATTACTGGTTCTCCAATCATAGACTGAGGCTGCACTCATAAGAACATAAGAAGAGCCCTGCTGGATCAGGCCAAAAGCCCATCTAGTCCAGCTTCCTGTGTCACACAGTGGCCCCACCAGATGCCTCAGGGAGCACAAGAAAACAAGATAACCTGTTTCCCGTTGACACTCCCTTGCACCTGGCACAGAGAAAACCCACTTCTAAAAACCAGGAGGTTGCTTATGGCTTGTAACCTGTGATGGTCTTTTCCTCCATGAATCTGTCCAAACCCCTTTTAAAGGCATCTAGGCCAGATGCCATCACCACATCCTGTGGCAAGGAGTTCCACAGATGAATTACACGCTGGGTAAAGAAATATTTTCTTTTGTCTGTTCTAACTCTCCCTCCACTCAATTTTAGTACGTGTCCCCTGGTTCTGGTGTTGTGCGAGAGGGAGAAGAATTTCCCTCTATCCACTCTCTCCATCCCATGCATAATTTTATAAGTCTCAATCATGTCCCCCCTCATGCGCCTTTTTTCTAGGCTGAAAAGCCCCAGACGCTGTAGCCTTTCCTCGTAAGGGAGGTGCTCCAGCCCACGAATCATTCTGGTCGCTCTTTTCTGCACCTTTTCCAATTCAACTATATTCTTTTTGAGGTGTGGTGACCAGAACTGGACACAATACTCCAGATGTGGCCTTACCATCGATTTGTACAAAGGCATAATGATATTGGCCGTTTTATTCTCAATCCCTATACACACAATACTCCAGATGTGGCCTTACCATCGATTTGTACAAAGGCATAATGATATTGGCCGTTTTATTCTCAATCCCTATATCTCACTCCTATACACACTTACCTGGAAGTAACTCCCATGAAACAATGGAGCTTACTTCTGAGTAGATATGCATAGGATTACACTGTGAAGCATGTATGTATGCATGAATGAACTTTGCTTGTGCATATTTTTAATCCAATTCTGAAAGCAGGATATACTCAACTAAATTGTAATTCCAAGAGGCAAGAGAAAGTAGCTTGTGCTTTGAAGCTTTATTTAAGTGGCTAACTGTGAAATTTTCATTAGCTTTGATTGGACCACAGCAGAAACAAACAGAAATTCAAGTTGGTTTGCTATTGAGAATTCATACAGTATAGTTTTCTCCCAAATCCCTTAGAAAACCAAACACATACTGTGGCAGATTTATGGAAGTAAGTACAGTGCCCATTAAGGATATCTCTGTCAAATATTACTGACCTTGGTCTTCATAAGGATCATTTGGGTCATCTGCTACTAGCTCAGCATTACTTGGCGTTTCATGGTCCTCTTTGGTCACAAATATAATTCTGTCCTTTCCTGAAATTCAAAAAACAACAACAAGAACACACACACACACACACACACACACACACACACACACACACACACACACACACACACACACACACACACATTAGCCCCAGGTTATTATTTTTAAATAAAGTACTGTTCAAAGCTTTTGCCCACAAGCCTTTGAACATGTCTGGTAACAAACAGATGGATTCCCGTTAGAAGCTAATGATTCTTTTCTACTTGGCTCTGGGCAAGCATCAATCAAAGCTGTGTATGGGGCACCACATTTGATTAAAGTAAATTGGAGTGCATTCGGAAATTAAGGACAAACATTATCTTTTCCAAACTTTTGATCAAGACTTGCAAGAAAAGGTTTGGAAAAGCAAACTGTGTTCATTCTAAAGAAAGAGAGAACTGAGGCATGGCAGATTTCTGCCTACAAATCCATAAAAAGATGGTATGAAAGGGTCAGAGATCAATTAATCTCATTAGGCAACAAAGCCAGGACAAATAGTAACGAGCTTATGATGACAGCAGGGTAATTTAACTTCCATTGTGAATCAATTTGCTTTGATTTTATAGTGTGGAGTAGGAACAAACCAAATATGGTCACATGAGACAGCTATCCTGGGATGACCCCCAAAAGGAGTTTTTCCCAGGACAGATCCTACTGTCTACCCCCAGAACAGTGAAATGATGCATCAGCATTTTCAAGAAAAAGTGCTGCCTAACCTAAAGTAACCTGCATCAGCCAGTGGCAATAGGCTACACCCAAATGGGTAAAGTTGCATCCCACAGGAGCTACACCAGAACTGATTCACTTACTTGGACATCATGTTTACCAAACACAATCACTTTGAAGGATAATGCTTAGAAAAATATGGATGCAAAGACATGTCCTCCAAGTGGAAAAACAGGTTTATGTAGCCTCAAATAACTTGCCAACCTTAAACGTTCTTAACATTAGTCAAGTTACAGTTCAACTGCAGCTGCAGCATTTACCAAGAACATACTGCTACCTAGTTCAAAATCACCAAGGGGCTTGCTGAGCAATAAAGGATGTCGAGAACATTTTCAAAACAACCAGTGAGAACATTCGCACAACCTCCAAAGGCCTACTCCTAATACGACAGATATCTTGTGTACCAACTATACTAAAAGTAGGAGCCAGGAAGTCCCTGGTTCAAGTCTCCTTTCAGTCACAAACTCACTAGCTGGCTTAGACAAGTCAATTTTCTCACAATATCAATTCCCAACTAAAACACAGGGTTTATAATTCTACCTCATCCTATAGGGTTTTGATAAGGGATATATAAAGTGTATAAGGGTTTGAGATACATAAAGTGCTTTGGACACTCTGCACTATATGCATGCTAATTACCATGTTTCCCCAAAAATAAGACAGTATCTTATTTTAATTTTGGCTCCAAAAAATTCAGTAGGTCTTATTTTCAGGGAGGTCTTATTTTCCCAATCTGTGGCGCGACCCCCCGGCACTCCCCCCGACACTTACTTTGACCAATTAAAGCTTTGTTCTTTCCCGATGGTGCAAGGCTCTGCAAGGACTGCACGGCCTGTACTCGAGTCCTCCACCATGGAGATGACACGCTAGAGACTCTGCAAGGTTGCAGCCTCCTTGCAGGCCTCTCTAGCATGTTGTCTCTATGGTGGAGGACTCAAGTGCAGGCCTTGCAGAGCCTTGCACCCTCGGGAAAGAACAAAGCTTAAATCGGTCAAAGTAAGTGCTGTGTGTGTGTGTCGCAT
This sequence comes from Plestiodon gilberti rubricaudatus, assembly GCA_026170595.1. NCBI lineage: Eukaryota > Metazoa > Chordata > Lepidosauria > Squamata > Scincidae > Plestiodon > Plestiodon gilberti. The sequence goes on from JANXHW010000002.1 coordinate 224,580,084, forward strand.
CTGGCTGATAATCCTAGCTAGGTCTTACTTTCAGGGAGGACTTATATTGACGAGTGCCAGCAAAAATCATGCAAAAATGACGGTAGGTCTTATTTTCAGGGTAGGTCTTATTTTCGGGGATACAGGGTAATACAAGTGTGTGTCGCTTAGTAACCTACCTGTTTACAACGGGCTGCATATACGATGGCCTTCCTGGCACCCCCAATTTCCTTATTACCCAGCCAATTTCCGTATTAAACAAAAAGCAGGCCTCCGGGACCACAATCTACGGTAATCTATCGGCCTCAGAATGTTTCCAGACCCAACTTCGAGTTTTACCAGAAGTCGCTTTCTGGGGCTTCTGCGGGCCATTCTTGAAGCCCACGGAGGCCAATAGAAGCTGACAGAGTGGACTGCAGGCCCGGAGTGGCCCACAAGCAGCCTCTGGAGGTTCCAGAGGTCTGCTTTTCATTTAATGACATCACTTAACGAAGGGATCGGAGAACATATCCCCGTCGTTAAGAGATGCACACTATATATGGGAAATGTAATCTTCAAGCGACTTGCTTGCCTATGAAATACCTGAGCCTTATAGCACTGGACTTTTCCAACACTTGCGGCATGACAGTACCAACAGGATAAACTCAGGGAAGAACAATTTCCTCATCGAGAGGTTAAGTCACTGTTATCTGACAGGACTGCAGGGACAAGGCAGAAACTGAAGAGATTCAATCAAGACCCAGTTCATGTAGCATAAAATAAGAGTGAATTCTATTCATCCACTCTCCAGACCTTTTTCTGGAGTAGGCCTGTACAGTCCCAGCTATACTGATGCCAATGGAAGCAGGAAGACAATTCACATCAAAAAAATCAGGCATGCTATATATAATTAAAAATATTATATATAAATATATTAGCAGTCCTGTCACATATAAAAATACTACAAGACAGAAAATATAGGTTACATACAAGATCAGCTGTAATGTTAACGTATGGGATACAGTATATCTAATGGGAGGACTTGCTTTCTGTGGATTCTGAGGGCAGGGCTAGAACCAATAGGTGGGAACTACAGGGAAGTACATTTAGGCTAGACGTGAGGAAAAAATTCCTAACTAAGAGTTGCCTGGCACTGGAACAGGCTGCCTTATGCAGTAGTAGGCACTGGAGGATTTCAGTCAGAGGCTGAATGGCCATCTGTCAGGGATGCTGTAGCAGCTGCCCTGCAATAAGCAGGGGATTGGATTAGATTACCTACAAAGTACCTTCCATCTCTAATGTTCTACAATTCTTCTCACACAACAAAAACATTTTTAATTTTCTTTACAAGTGAAATTGTGGGCAAACTTTTTCCACACTTTCAGCGCAATCCTCCGGGAAGATCGGGCGCTTTACGGAACACTCGTTCCGCCACCCGAAGCCATCGCGAATGTTCCGTAAAGCACATTTGTGACGACTTGGGAGTAAGGGCGGCTGGCACAAGGCCGCCCGCCCTCACTCTGCCGCCGGGACGGCCGCCAGAGGCAGGTGAGAGATACCCGGCGGGTGCAGGGGTTGTCCGAGCGGTGAGGGAGGGGGGCCACTGGCCGAGCCGGCTGGGGGGGAGGGGATGGCATCCGCCATATCCCCATCACCTGATAGGCCAGCTCGGCCGTTACACAGCCTCCTCTTACTTCTGCCAGCTATTTAGCTTTAGGGCCTCCCAGCTCTACACTGGGAGAAGGGGATGAACCCCCTTTCCCCAAGTAGACCTCTGGGCCACTCCAGAGCGCGCATGGGACCGGATAGTTAGAATTGCGCTGTTAGATTGCTTATTTTCTATTCTGTCACCTGCAACTAATGAGTTCCTACTTGAGAACAAAGTGCTTATTTCTGGGCATCATCTGTTTAATGACATCACTTCCAACCCTCAGCAGGCACCATGAAAGCTATTCGGCCTGCTGTATGAAACGAGTTTGACACCCCTGCTCTAGTCCATGAAAGCTCATGCCACAATAAATCTAGCAGTCTTTAAAGGTGCCACATGTATCTGTTGTATATGCATGGCTGTGTGTTTGCTCTTGGACACAACTGCAAGGCAAAACCCAAGTGTTTTGCTTGTAAAGCTTATGTCTGAAACATCCAATCAGAAGAATTAAAAGCATTCATTTATATCTTTAAATTATTTTAATTTAGTCTTAGATCCCAATGAATTGTTTTCAATTAAAACTGCTAACTAAATTTTTTTCTTACCATACAATAATGCCCAATGCTTGCCTAGTTTTTAATGGCAGACCTGTTCTCAACAGAATTAAGAACATTTATATCCCACTTTTCAACAAGGAGTTCACAAAACAGTTTTGTACCCTGAGCATCACCTGTTAAATTACATGTCTGTAATTTATGCTTCTAGGAGGGGATGTTACCATTTCATCATTACACAGCTTGACAGCAATTAATCATTTGTGTCATTTTTCCTTCACTGTATTCTGTGGGGTGAAGAAAAAGCAAAACTGGGAGACAGAAACAAAAGACCTGAACAAGCCTCCTTTCTAGAACTGTAGTTATTGGAAAGAGAATCAGCAATGAGTGTTGGATAAGAAGCATCCCTCATTCAGCAAAAATACAGTATCAGGGAGCCAAGACTGGGTGGAACTGCTGCAGTATAATACTGTGCAATCATTATATAAAGTGAGAAGTGGCCTTCGGTCAGACTCACTTTACAGAACTGGAGAGGACATGCGATTTGGATTCAAGAAGAATTACCGGTATATACTGGCCCATTAAAATAAAACAGTACATGGGATTACAAATCTCAACGTAATTGAGAATCAAACGCAAAATCCATGCTTTTTCTAAGTAAGCAGAGCTATAGCATGTATAGCTTGTATGTATGTATAGCTTGTATGTATGTATAGCTTGAACACACATAAAATCAGTCTCCACAACCCAAAAACAAGAACCCTCACACAAAAAGCCCTCTTCTGAAAGTCCAGCAACTCCGAAGTCTAGGATGCTTCCAGAAGGAGTGTAGGAATATTTTAATTATAATGGCTGTTGATAGCCAAAAAAAAAAGGTATGCCCAAATGGGGTTCCTAATGATAACTTCTTAGCATGGGGTGGAATATAGATAATAGTGAATAAATTGAAAGCATTATTTCATCTTAATTAAAAACAAGTTTAAACTTCGCCTGAAAGCTCCTCTCACACACTGAATACGAGGGGCGACTAAGCTTGCCAGCGTGGTTAAGGTGTTGAACTATGACTGAAAAAACCTGGATTTGAATTCTACCTCAGCCATGAGGCTCACAGGGTGACCTTGAGCCAACCTCTTTCTCAACCAAACCTGCCTCACAGGACTGGTGTGCAATTATGGGGGGGGGGGGTTTGAAGGAAGGAACACACCACACACAGTACACTAGACTAAGAGCAGCGTGGAGCATCTCCCTCCCCCCTCTCTGAAGACAGCGCCAAGACCCCCCCCCCCCTCCACGCAGCTCTTCGGGTTCCCAGCTTCACAAGCACTTTTCCGAGGGCTGCAAGCAGACCCTCCGCCCAGGCACAGCGAGCTCCGGAGACGGCTGCGCCCTCCTGCTCCACGTCTTCCCCCCCCCCCTTCTGTGCGCGCCCTGGTACCTTCTTGCCTGCAGTAGGACATGGCCGAATAGACCCAGAAGCGCGTTACTCCCTCCGCGACTCCAAATGGCCAAGACAACGACCCGTCCCTTCACGTGCCGCCTCCCCTCCGCGGCCGCCGCAGTAGCGATAGGCAACACACGCTTCTCCCGCTTCCAAGCTCCCTTGCGACGACCTCTCACTCCCTTCCCCCCTCGCGCTGGAAGGCCCCTAAAGGGAAGCCCAGAAAACGCCTGAACGCTTATTTCTCACACAAGGAAGCCCACGCGCGTTTCAACATCATCACCACTGCTCAGGCAGAGAATTTTCTCATGAGTTGCCAGGAGGACATCAAAAGGGCAACGGGAAAAGGAAAAAAAGGAAATCCAAGTCGGATGAGGTCCGTTAGAACGAGACTACATATCCCAACATACTTTGCGCGGAACTCTTCTCCCTCCCCCCCTTTGACGATTAGACCGTTCCTTTTCGGGCCTCAGAAATTCAATGATATTCCCAGCAATGCTTTGCGAAAGACATGCGTAACTGCTCAGTCTTGTTTGCAGACTACATTTCCCAGCATGCTCTATAGTCGCTCTCGACCTGCGTGCTTTGGCAAGATCAGGGAGAGGCTAGACAGGGCAGAGCCTATTGCCTGGCGATAAGGGGCGGGGTGCTCTGGGAGTGACGGCTTAGCGCCTACTTTCAGTTCTATAGGAATTTGTGTACCGTTTTGTTCTTCCCAGTTTAAGAATCCCTCAATAAGGTTTGGAGATTCAGGAGGAGTTCAAAATGTCTCGAAATGTAAGTGTGGCTTTTTCTTTCTTTCTTTAAAGTGGGCCTATTTTCTTTAGACCAGGAAAAAACCAACATACAAATGTTATGGAGATGGCATGTTTAAGGATGTGCAAGTCTGTGCGCCGACAGGCTTGAGAGTTTGCTTCGTTCAAAGTTATTTGGTAGAATTTACTTCCGAGTAAACATGCATAGGTCGGATTGTATGGGGCTAGCTAATTATCAGTATGAGCTCTCTGCAGGAAGCAGCCCTTTTTTGTTTAGAATCTTTATACATCTAAAGTTTAGATGTATAAAGATAAACTGAGAAGAGAAGATGATGTGTATTACTTGGGTTACGTTGCAGAGAGGAGTCCTTCCTTCTCGGTCCCATTTACCGCTGGTGAGGTATTGGTGCCCCTGAAAGATCAGGTGTTGTAAACTATTATGATTCTCGATGATTATTATGTGTGCGGAAAAACTAATATACAGTACTCCCTTTTCTGCTATTACCACGTAACACAGCTATTCCCCTGGAAAAGGGCGTTTGCTGCTTGTCTATGAATTGGCTCAGGGCGTTTTCATGTATAAGCTTTACACATTTGCTTTTTGCTTTCCAGTATATACACGCTGTGTATGCTATGCAAACGTATGACTGCAGTGTAGAGCAATTCTATGCTCTGTCTTATATTAACACAAAATGGTGTCCAATAATAAAAAAGCAACAGGCTGCAGAGCAAACATTGTTTCAAAAGAAAACAGAAACGAAATTTAAAAACCAAGCACAGATCATAAATTCCTTAGGAAGAAAACTGGCAAAACTAGGAGACCTTAATGAAATAACTAAAAAGGGGACATGCCACCACAGTGCTATGCAACGGAGTAAACCCTTCTGTGTTGGGGTGTACTCCCAGGTGCATTGAAATGCAACCAGAGCTAAACTTGTGTGCACAGATAAGAATGTGCCCACAGACCTCATGTGCATATGAGACTCTCAGTCAGTCGTGACACCCAGTTAGCAGAATTGGTTTGCACACTGCTTTTTCTGGTTGCTGACCAACCCACAAGGCTGTTTTGTATGCTCATCCCACTTTCATCCCTAGTGATTGGGTTTTGGCAGTGATTGCCTTGTTTCAAAACCCTCTGATGAGCGATAACAATATGAGAAAAGTCATACATGTGTAACACCACCAGAAGCAGAAAACCTCCCTGTCCAATTTCAACTCTTTTAAAAGTTGCCTCCAACTGTATTTCAAATACAGGAGTATTTGATAGGATGAACTATAGCAAAGCTCTTTGTTGTATGGAATTTTTCTGAGGACAGGAATTTCTGAAAAAGGTCCTTTCAAAAGAAGAGTTATTTTGCTCTTGAAAGCTTGCTATCTTCCTCTTTGCATGAAGAGAAAATTAGCCCCACTGTCTCTTTTACGTGCTTCAAATGATCTGAAATAAAGAGCATCCTTTATGTTCTTTAGGGCTGTAATGTCCTGAAATACGGGACTGTTTTTGCAAAGTGTGTGCTGGAAGGGCAGCAGTGCTGTCTGGGGCTGGGGCCATTATAGTCGCCTAGCTGCCTTTCAGCACTACAGACCTGTTTGAGTGGGACAGGGCAGTGGCTACACAAGGCAGTGAAGATGGGTAGGCGCGTAGTAGAGGAAATCTCGGCAGAACTGGAGAGCTCAGAGATGGATGGATGGATGGATGGAGAGGGGCGGTTGAGAATGCCGTACGAAGGAAGATCCTTGGAAAATTAGAGATTAGCAACCCTTCTTTAGACTAACAAGATGCCTCTGTCATCTTAATAACATCACCACCGTGCAATCCTGTGCATGTCTACTCAGAAGGAAGCCCGGTTGAGTTACTTACTGCCAGATAAGCTTGTATAGGAGGATTACAGCCCGAGTCCACTCTCTCTAAGCCTGTTCTTCTAGTGTTATTCCTGTTATAGTGTCCTGAGCAATACTACTGAAGTTTTGGCACGAAAGCTATCATGGCCAGCTACTATGTTACAGGAAGAAGGTTGTATGGGTAAATTAGCCATGTATTAGAAGTACAAAATACAGAGAACTCCAAAAGCCACTAATAAAAGCAGGCAACGAAAAATTAAAAACGAAAGTCCAGGAAGTCCTGGAAGTAGAAGTAACTACTGAAGTTACTTCTCTGTTTCAACATGTACAAATTCTTTGTTTTTATAGTGGTTCAGAATTTCCAAAATACAAAGTGGTTGTGAAGCAGTGCAGTTCTTTCTATTATAAAAAGGTGTGTTCTGATGTCAACCCATCAAAACAATTTCTTAACCTGTGGTTACAAACAAGCCACAGTTAGCAAGAGTAACACATGCGTATGGGTCTAGGTAGAGCTTCTTTGCACTAGGTACATGATGTTGCCCTGAGAAACAAGTGTGTATTAATGTTTGGTTCCAAAACAAGTTGCTAAGGCAGCCGTCAAATATTTTGACTAGACACACCCTTGCATGTGCTTAAGCCTTCTGTGCCTCTTCTTAATGTAACTTCGTAACTACACTATTTTGGGCTTGTGTCCTAGTATAGTTTGAGAAGCATCTTCTGTGAACGATTGAGCACTCCATGCTCATTTAGATTTGTCTTGATTTACTTTAAAAAAATAAACTCAACACTGCTATTCTTCTTCAGTTTTTTTTTCCTTTGGAAGACTCTCACTCCAAAATCGGTGGGCCACTTCATGCATTTGACCGAGAGAAGATCATGGTTTTATAGTGGAAAGAACACGGGTTGGTCATGTGCACTTCCTACTGTATATATGGTGTTATGTGACCTACGTGTTCCATGTGTAAGCCTGGGAGCACACAGAGGCTTGACTTGTTCAGTGTCCCCCCCCCCCTCCTCCTGAGGGTTGCACCTCTATGTAAGCAGGCCTAGGTATGGTGTGCCCGGCTCATGCAATGTCATTGTGGGAGAAATTGCAAAGGATTCTCCCAGGTCCACCCTGGAGAGCTCTGTCAGTCAAGAACTAGACAGCCTTTAGAACAAAAACCTCATACTTCATTTAAAAGCAACTGCTTTGATGCACACAAAACAACACCTTTGACCTAAGGCAGATTGTGAAGCCATGTGCACACCGCACATCAGTTTCACGTGTGTATTTATGACTTTTCCAGTATCTAAACAATATCAGGTCATCCCTCTTTTTTACATAATTACGACTGCACAGTTTATTTGTTTTCCACAATTCTTAGACATGCGCAGAGTGTATCTTATTTTATTATTACCGGTATTTATTTATTTTCTGTATTTATATCCCACCTTTCTCATCATCAGATTTCTCATCAGATTTTATTCAAGGCGGCTTACATAGGCAGGCTATCTTTAGACCTAATAAGGGTCTTTACAATATTGTTCTATTCCTATATAGAACCTTCCATGCTCGAGATGTTTTCCCTTCCGAGTGCAGCCCTCCTTCTGGCTTGTGCTTTGCACTTCCAAGCTTCACAGTTCTTACTAAGTTTCTATTCTCCTTTGACACGCGGTTCTGCAGTGAATAGAACTCTGTGTCTAGAACTACACAGACATAGTTTGATACAACTTAGGCCTGAGATGAGCGCCCAGGTTGATAAGGAAAACACATATACATATGCCAAGTGATAACTATATGTGAGAATCAGCAATCTTTTCTCCATGCCTCTTTGTTCTCTTATTTCTAAAAATAAGCTCAGGCCACAGCTCCTCAAGGGTAGAAAAAGTGAAGCTGACAAGCAGAAATATTAAAACTCACAGCACACCATATATATTTAAACATATCTAAACTAATATAAACCTAATAGCTATTTAAATACTGCTTAAATTCCACATTGTCTGTAAACTCCAAATTGTCTGTAAACTGCTTTGTGAACTTTTTGTTGAAAAGCGGTATATAAATACTGTTAATAATAATAATAATAATAAAATAGTGCTATATGGAATACTATTAAATGGGCAAATTCAGGATCACAGTACCATCCTATTCTGGACCTACAATTTCATTGACACCATATATACAGAGAAGGGGAGTATGCGTGCTCCCATTCCTTGAACTACAATTCTTGGCCTAATGAGGATGTGAATCTGCCCAGCCTGGACTGGAATACTCTGTAGTAGTAAGTAGTTTGCTAACCGCTGCCTTGGTCTACTCTAACAGCTTCCCTTTCCAAACTGTACATGGATTAATTAAGTTGTCCCAAGTGGCTGACTATGCGTTCAGTAGGGAGGGCTCAAACATAGTAACTGAACTTGCAAGGTAAGTCCCAAGCTTATGGTTGTCACTGGTTCAGCCCCTAGTAAAAACTGGTATGTACCGCAAGGAGGAATTGCAGGTCTGTTGGTGGTTGTTCAGGTGCTTTGCATACAGAAGGTCCCAGGTTCAGTTCCTGCCATTTCCACATGGGTCTGGAAATGACCTCTGTCTAAGCCCCTGGAGAACCTCGGCAAATCAATGTCCATATACCATCCTAAACTATCATTTTTACTAGAAAACTGCCAACGATGCTTTTCACTACACCTGTGTGGTGCCACTAGTGTACTGGGTTCACATACAGTCTCTCTTGCTGGGAAAGCTTCTGTATCAAAAATTCCTTATGGCAATAAAGGTTCTATCTAAAAACTCTTTGCCAGAGCGGTGCCAGGCTGCTGACTAGAGGGTTGGGTGTTAACATAAGAACATAAGAAGAGCCCTGCTGGATCAGGCCAAAGACCCATCTAGTCCAGCTTCCTGTATCTCACAGTGGCCCCACCAGATGCCTCAGGGAGCACACAGCCAACAAGATAACCTGTTTCCCGTTGTCACTCCCTTGCACCTGGCACAGAGAAAACCCACGTTGAGATCATTCTGTGAAAGGAGCCCTGTCTGCAAATATTTCATTTTCTTTTTTTTCCTCTCTTTTGAACAGTTCTCCGACATGGGTAACAAGAGAGAGCATGTTAAAATCACAACTGAGCGGAAGCCTGGGTTTCTGGAGCGTCTCAGTGAGACATCCGGGGGGATGCTCGTTGGACTGGCCACTTTTGCACTTTCATTCTACCTTCTTTTCACCAATGAGGTAAGTGGAGGAGAGGAGGAAAAAGGATATTCGGATTGCTTCTCGGATGCCTCGGGGGGGGGGGGGGGGAACATAAAGCCACGGGGCCTAATCCAACAGCCTTCCACACTGTACGCAACTAAATCAGATTCAGTACAAAGAAACTACAAATAGCAGGTTGCCCGTTTCTTCCTTGTGTTGTGAAAATGAAGCAGGAAGACCTCAAGTAGTGAACTTTGACAGTGGCCCTTCTTTTGAAGCCTTCTTCTTCCACCACCTTCTTGGGATATCCTGCAGAAAGCATACAGGAAGAGGAGTTTGGAAAGCGTAATGTTTGGTTATTACATTTCTCCAAGGAGCTCAAGGTGGCATGCATGATTCTTTTTCCCATGCCCATTGTGCCCTTGCAACAACCATGAAGATACTCTTCTCATTCAAAACACGTGTGGAATGCTTTCTTATGAATTGTTAACCCCCAACCTTTATTACAGCAGCATTAATGAGGACAATCCTCTGTCAGCCAGAAGGTTTTGTACCTTCGTAACTGGCAGCAAGCTCTGGGAGGCCTCCTACAGGATCAAGCTGTGCCCACCTGCAGGTCCTCTGAGTCTCTTCCCTTTTGGGGAATTGCTTGGACATGTCCTCTTGCCCAGGATCTCTGGAACCTGGAAACCTTGTGCCGTAAAATCATGACAGACTTCTGCCCTTGTGCTAACAGAACCTCCGTGTTCCCCCCCCCCCCCACTTGCTTCAATTTACTCATACAAAAAAGGCTTAACTGTTAAATACAATGGATTAATTTCCCTCTAGGCTATGTGCTGCTGTTTGCAGATGGTTTCACTTCTGTGATCATCATCTATAAATAATTCCTTAAAGTGTTATTCAGCTATGATGCTTATAAAACCTTGACAAGAGATCGACAGCTGCTGTGTTGGGGGAGGATGCTTGTCAAGCCACCGACCACGTTGCCGCTGTGCCTCCTTTTGTTGTAACTTTTCCTACCGGCTGCCCATCAAAGCCTCACTGTATGCTTATTTTAGGATCACTTAATAACTGTGTTATTAAGCAACAATCACTTTCTATGGTTAGTCATCATGTTGGAATAGGGAGGTATTTTAGTGATTTGGCCTTGGGGCTGTAATCTTTCTTTGTGCAGGTTTAATTTGGTTATTTGCTTGAACCATGAGCTGTCGATCGAAAGGTCGGCAGTTCGAATCCGCGACGGGGTGAGCTCTCGTTGCTTGGCCAGCTCCTGCCAACCTAGCAATTCCAAAGCATGTTAATGCGAGTAGATAAATAGGTACCGCTTGCGGGAAGGTAAACAGCACTCCGTGTTCCAGCTGCATGCTACGCGCTGCGGCAAGGAGAGTCATGCCAGCCACATGACCACGGAGGCGTCTTCGGACAACGCTGGCTCTTCGGCTTTGAAATGGGGATGAGCACCACACCCTAGAGTAAGACACGACTGGACTTAATTGTCAGGGGTCACCTTTACCTTTACTTTTTACAGACGTAGCAAATGCCACCCCATACTCCACTTCTCCCCCAAAATTCATTACGGCATTCATTTTGACATCTCAGCAATAATGGCAGAACTGTGTTAGGTCTGTCACTGGCTACGAATCGTGAGCATTGTGTGCTTTCTTCAGGCTCAGAGGCAGTATGCAGGGGATCAACAGTGGGGGTGAGGACTATTGTCTTCATCTTGTGTTTGAGGGTTTCCCGGGTCATCTGGTAGGGAAATGGGGTGCTGGACTTTGAGTGTGTTCATTTCTTGTTTTTTTGCTGCTTTTCCCTGCCGAGCTAAATGGCCTAAAGCAGCGTTTCTCAAAAGTGTGCTCCTAGACTCCCTGAGGCCCCTTTGGGTCTCCATGAGCACACCATAAGTGGCCGTAATCTGCTTGACGCTGTGCCACTCCGTGCATGCACTGGCACTCTGGGGCTCCCCAACACTCTGCACATGCACCAGTGGTGCTCTCTGAGATTCCCTTTAGAGGTGTATAGGGCTCTGGAGGCCAAAAAGTTTGAGAACTGCTGGTCTAAAGTATGATAATCCAGTTAGCTGAGACCACTGCAATGGATGTACTGTACAAAAAGAATATATATTATCCAGCACGCATGGGAAACAGAGGTTTCCATTTACTCAAATATGCCAGTTAACAAGGTTTTCACAAGACTTACAAGTGTGTGTGTGTGTGTGTTGTCGTCGTCGTCGTCCCCTTCCCCCCCCCCTCCGCAGGGCTCTCTCACTTGCCTGGCGGGGCTCCCTCTATGATGCCGCTCTGCCATGCTTCCTTCTTCATGAGGGCCCTTTCGGAATGGAGATGTTCCACGTCCTTCCACACAAGAAGGAAGGAGGGCAGAGCAGCACCACAGAGGGAACCCTGTTAGGTAAATGAGGGGACTGGGGGGGGGGGGCTGGCTCAGCTTAACCAACACACCACTAAGCAGTACACTGTTTAACTAGCATCTCCACCAACCAATTTGCCCCTTAACCAAGTGCCAGATAATGAGGCTTTTACTGTGCTGTGGTCTCTCTTTATGTCTGGGACCTGAATGTACTCTCATTCCACAAGGCTTAGTCCACATGATAGTTACTTCCAGCACAATGTTTCATTGATGTTGTTGCCTCCTCTTGCCCCGTGTGTTCTTATTCTCCCCCCCCCCCTTGCTCATTTAATTTCCTGCAGGGCCGAGCTTTGAAGACTGCTTGCTCGCTTGATGAGGGGCTTTCTGTGGCAGTTCCTCTTGACAACATCCAGAGTATCTTACATGAGAACGACAGAAAATTGGTTCACCTGTCTGGTGCCCTTAAAACATCAAAGGTAAATAAAATAGCTTTATCAGAAAACATTTTGAGGTTGCAGTGGAGTGGAGCGAGGGGGGAATGATTTGCTGCCTCTGTTTGTTAGATGCAGATGCAGATGCCCTTCCTAGAGAAAAAAAAATCTCAGACTGCTTCCTGATTTTCATCATGCCATATTTTTATGGCTGCTTGAGAATTTGTACCTTCAAGCCAGATCCAAAGATTAATGTAGAGGACTGTGGCTCAGTGCGTGCGTTTCATGCAGGAGGTTCCAGGTTCAATTTCCTCCCCCCCACCCCCCCATCACCAGGTATGACGGATAAAAGTTTCCTATCTGAAACACTGGAGAGCTACTGCCAATGAACTACAGGGCCCAGTGGTATGATGACTCGGTATTTATTCAAGTTATACCCCAATTTTCTGTCAAATGGGCACCCAATGCGACTTACCAAATAGAAGAACATATCATAAAAATTAAAGCATAGCATCAAATACATATATAAATACACAACTTTAAAAGTTTAAAATTATACAAACAATGTAAGTACTATATAATCACTATAAAATACACCGGAAGCTGCCTTATACTTTTTTGTAGGTTAACATCTTGGTTTGACAGAACTGAGCTGCTGTTCAGTTCTCAAAATGGTGCTGGATTCGTTTGAGCCATAGAATACTATTGAGCATCATGTAGCACTGATTTTTCTCCTGCATACATTGGTCCCTAAAAATGTTTCTGGAGGGTACAGTCCAGAAGTGAATTTCTTGAAACCACAAGACTGGCACTGGATATTTGGAAGTCATGTCCTCTGACTCAGAACCATTGTTCCTGGGAATTGCAGTAGTTTCTCAGTGGCAAGCACTTGCTTGGAGCCACCTCTTATTGTTGCTTGGTGTGTTTCACAAGTGCCTACTGGCATTAAAAGCAGATTCTAGGGCTGAGCCCTTGCAGGAATTGAGTCATGGAAGGGATGCAGAAAAGCTGTTGCCTTAAAGTGCCTTCTAGACTATGCATCACAATATGGTGATGTTGCAGTATCATGCCAGTAAGAGACATATTGAGGCTTGGGTATAGAGGTCTGTTGGTACCCCACACTCTAATAGATAACAAGATTGTATGGCAGTATGAATTGTGGCATAGTGGAGAGTAAGAATCCACTACCCAGCCAGGCCTCTATTAGCCAGAGTTCTGCATTAGAAAGCTAGTAAATAGGCCTAGTGAGTTGATTTGTCAAACAGTGGCCATGCAACATGGGATCTACCAGACAAATCTAGCTTTTTTTCCCCCTTCTGATTTACTTCCTGATACTCCCCTATTTGTGGCCAGTTCTTTTTGTGAGTGAGATAATAAAGACCCATCATCCTAGATGTTTGCTTTAGTTACCAGCACTATCTTGAACTGAGTCTAGCTTGCTTCGGTAGGACTTATGTAGGGCTCCTGGCCAATCAGAAGAGCCAATCGGCAGCTTGAGAATTCCTGAAACCAGCAGGAAACACTGGGTGGAAACATAATTGCTTATCAGGCCTTGCTGATTGGCCACCAGAATAGATTTCTGGCTCAAGACTTGAAGGACCTTGGTTCTAGCTCTACAGGCCCCAGTACTTGACAAGTACTGTACGTCATAGCTTGTCTATGCTATACGTAGATTAAAATGGTGTCCTCTTCTCCCTCACCCCATCCAAATTTTAAGGAAGTTCAAAATCTCTGACTGACAATTCTCTTTTTTCATCTGCTAGCCTTTGTATGATCCCGGCTATGGGCTTTCTATCCGGGCTGTCAAACTCAAGCGCCATGTGGAAATGTACCAGTGGATTGAGCATGAAGAGTCCAAGTAAGATGCACCCTTGAGAACGTTTGCTCTGTCCTGGTGTATTTTGCGCAATTGTATTTCACCTAATCCAGTTAGAGATTACGTGGCATGCCTATTTACGAGGCGTGTATTTTTGTCCACCTGTAGCTTTTTCTTCTGCACAACCCTCTTGGCAGGGGCATGACTATTAAAGTAATTCAGTGTGGTCTTTTCTTTTAGTGTCCAGTTATTTTTCTCTGTGATGACTGATATTCAAAGCTATTGGGAGTAAATGAATGCAGAGCAATGAGTCGCTTGTTTATAGCTGGCATTTGGAGTGGAAAGTTTGAGGAGTTGAGATACCGTGGAAACTTTTTCCCACAGTCCTCTGTTCCCTGCTTCTGTGGCCCGCCTCCATTCCTGCCAAGGGCACACTGCTGCCCCACCCCAACAGGGATGATTTCTCTTAAAGCAACTTGATGTGTTCCAACTCCCTAGTAGAAGTTGCTTGAAACCGCCTTCTCATGGTGGAGGTTCCATGTGACAACCCCAATGCGTAGCACTGCTTGCTGCATGTGGTCGCCTCTGTTGCATTTTTGAAATTCATAGGACCTCCCGCCACATGAAGTTGCTTCCACTTCTACACTGTTTCAGGCAGGTTTCCAGTGGGATAGTAAGGTGGGAGATCGCGCGTCCTGTCCTCATGTTTCCTGTTATTAAACTGCTGCCTAGCTGTTCACTTTTCTTCAGCTCTTTCTTCTGCTTTCCATGTCTGCAGCACCCTTACTGTTGCCTCCCTGTCACTCCGGCCATCGGCACACATGTCTGTATTGAGTTCTTTCTCCCATCTGAGCAGAGCTTCCATTACCCCACCACACTGCACTGCTTGGCCAACAGTCTATTGTAAATACCTGATTAGGGAAGATGTTATGCTGGCATTAGCCTGTATTGGGCCTGTGCTGAGTAATAAAGTTGTGTAGAATATGATGAGCCTATCATGGGTTGCATTTAATTGCGTATTGCGCTTCAGAGTGTGTGTGTTTTTGTTTCCGCTATAGGGAATATGAAGAAAATGGCGAAGTTAAGAAAGAAACAAGATATTCATACAGTAAGTCAACTAGCAGAGAAAATCTTCCGTTGTGGCTGTCGTTGACAGGGACTCTGTGACTTCAGACAGCTGAATGACAGGCAGAAATTCAGCAGGTACCTCTCACTGTCTCATCTTAAAGCTGAGAAAAAGTGTTCTGTGATGATGTGACCTGACTCTGTTGAAATTCTTCCTGTCGTGCAGCTGTTTGAAGGCATGTGGAGCTACTGTCTGGAAAAAGATGGTGTTCTAAATTTAAAAGGACCTTGGGGCAATATTTATTTATGACATTTGTATTCTGCGCCTCCGTCAAGGACCTTAGAGTAGAACAAGTGGGATTATCCCATTTGTTTGGCAGCCATCTAAAGATGTTATGTGAAGGAGGCAGAAGCCTTTTATATCCTTCAACAAGAACCCCGAAGTCTATATGAGCGATGTTATTCCACCACTATCTGGTTTTTGGTGTCCAAAAGGCACAAATGGAAGGTTCTGCTCTATTATTTAACTCTTGTCTTCTGTTGTTGTTACTTGTATTGGTTTGTTGTAGCATCTCATCTTTAGACAATAAGAACTTGTCCCCCCCCCCCACCTGCAGCTCTTCTTTGAAACTTCTGCTTCATGACACATATTCTAGTGCTACTCATTTCAGTATATAGATGTCCTTCAGTGCCTGTAATTGTGTCCATAACCAATAAAAGCTGAGAAGAATGTTCTAAACTAGCATCTCTGCAACCTCTGTCCCTTTTCAGATACTGAATGGAAATCGGAGCTTGTAAACAGCAGAAACTTCGATCGTGAAATTGGCCATAAAAATCCCAGGTAAATTCCATCTTTCGCCCCCCCCAGCACCCAGTTTTCTCATTATGAACATTTTGTAAAGTTGGAATGAATTCTGGCTCTTCCAATGTTGTTCTTGTGAGCTACGGAACATCCCACAGAGGGATTCCTTTTTGTTACACGTAATGCTTCAGTACAGCTGACATTGCTAGCTATTTCAGAACCAGAATAAGATGGTTAATTACTTAGCAAATGCACTTGTATGTGGTTTTCTGACAGCACGTCCTCATGCTAGTTGCTTTACTCAGGAATATTGAAATACACGTAGATCTTTGTTCTGTTAGAAGTCTTGGGTGCATTTGGATTCATTACTATTGACCTGCTTGCACCTTTGTGTTCAGCATGCCAAAGAGTTCACCTGCCAATTCCTTTTGTCCACACAGTGCCATGGCTGTGGAATCTTTCACAGCAATTGCACCTGATGTTCAAGTGGGCGCCTACTTTCTTTCCAAAGGTAAGAAAGAAGTTTAGTTTTATTTGGGCAAAGCTTTAATAAGACTTCCCCCTCCCCAACCCCCTCCCCCACAAATAATCTAAGATGATTCCATTTTGGACAAATGAATAAAGGAAACATTTTTTTTAAGTTAGACAGTCTCTCTCTTCTGTTCCATTTTGGGTTTTGTTGGAGTCTTGCAGGGCAGAAAGTACATCGGACCAAGATGGTCTGGATAGGTTTTTGTAATTCAATATCACGTGCTAGGGTACAGAACATAGTTAATACTTTTAATCTTCCCTAGACCTCGTGGAGAAGATTGATAACTTCAAACAGATGAGCTTGTCCAAGCTGGAAGATCCCCATGCTGATGTGATCCGCTCAGGGGATTACTTCTTTCACAGTGAGAACCCTCGGCGTCCAGAAGTAAGAAATCAATGACAAGAACAATAATGAACACGTGCACTTTGCCATGTGTTGCCTCCCCCCCCCCTCCTTGAATGCAGATATTTTGCCTTTGACAAAATATGTGCCGGGCAGTCCAATCCAATTTAAAGATCGGCCAGCCGGCCGAGGCAGTCCGCCCGATCCAGTGCTCCACCGCGGGCTGCCTTGCACCGGCCTGCCCTGCTCTAAAGTAGTCCGCAAACGTGCTTTACGGCACGTTTGCAACTACTTTGGACTATTCTGGGCGGCGGATTGCTAGGTACGCCGCCCATTAAGTAAGTTAGATTGCGCTGTTAGCCACATATAATAAGGCTGCTCCCTTCCTTTCTGGCCCTGCTGTTCTGTTAGCAGCCTGAGAGAAGCTATTCTAGTGAGCTTCCTCCATCTCTTGAAGTGGTAGCATTGACTGGGAGGATGTGCCCAAAGTCTCTGTTGGGACGTTTCCGTTGCCAAAAGCCTCACTTGCTGCTTCCCCCCACTTTCAGGTTGGAGACCTTCGCGTTTCCTTCTTCTACGCGGGCTTGAGTGCAGACGTGCCCCACTTGGGTCCAGTGGATAGGGTAAGTGTTCGGCTCACTACCATTCCCCTCCGTGTAACAGCATAATTCTAACCGTTAAAAGTCTGTTATATCTTTGCCTCTGCTGCTTTTCAGGTGACAATAGTTGCTCGGCAACAAGGGGACCGCTTGGCTTCATATCAAACCAAATCTGGGGACGTCTTACAAATTCTCTATCCTGGCGAACTCTCGGTGGAGGTAAGAGTTGTTAATCCGCCTAGAGGAGAGTGATGGGAAGAATTTGTTTTTGTTTATACAGGTAAGATGGGAAGGAAAGTCCAATTATTTTCCGCCTGTCCTATCCTCCCGGAAAAATTCTGTTTGGAAAGCTCTCTCTTCCCTACCTCCAGCTTCACTGATGGATGCATGCCTCTCTTCCTGCTGTGATGAGGAGGGGAAGGTTTGCATGCTGATGCGTCTCCAGGAGCCAAGGATAAGTAAACTTCCCTAGGTCTCTATGAGACCCCTTTCTCTCACTTCGGAGAGAGATGTATGCTCCAGCAGCAACCCGTAACCCAGCATTAAATGTTTCTGTTCTGCTTTGCTGTCCTTCTTTGTGGTAAAGAGAACCTAAGAGTTGCCCAGCTGGTTCACATCAATACCCAAGAGCATGTTCAGTCTTCTTATGCCATCTGACTGGCTACTGTTTGCAGAAGTCTGCAAGCAATGGACAAACATCAGTTAAGTCAAGGCTGGCCTCAAGTTCTTATTGCTTTTTTCTCCTTTTTAAGATGGAGGGGCAAATGGGAGATCTATGGAGAGTATTGCCAGCCAGGTCCTCACCTAGAAATAGCACTTGTCTCCTCCTCAACCCCTCCCGTTTTAAAAAGATGCCTCTTGTCCCACCATTCAACTCCTCCCATATTCATCTGGGGCAAAATTATTGCGTGTGTGCATTGATATTATTATATATCTTGCAAAACCCCTGAAACTGCTCTCCTAGAGGAAACAAAAAAGAAAATCAAACAGAAGGTTAGACTAAAGACCTGCAGAAACAAAATTTTCATCTAGCAGTGAAAAACCAATAAAGACCCAGGTGGATCTCTTGGGGCAGAGAGTTCCACATTCTAGGTACTGCAGCAGATAAGACCTTTTCCATATATCCATTGCTCATACTTCAGATGCTGGTGGGACATCTACAAGGGTCCTATATTATAGTCCTGCTTGCAGCAGCAGGAAGGCGGAAAGGGACGGCAAAGGAACTGTTGGAACAGAAGTTGTGGTGGCTGTATCCTTTCCTACTCCTTTGGACTTCTTAACGGAACAAGAACAGTTTCCAGATGAAGAGCTGGCAACCCTACTAGTTAGTGGGAAAAGCTCATGCTGGCAAATTTAAGAGAACATAAGAATTAAGCGGGTGCAAGGAGTTGGGAGGGAGGTCAGGCATGTCCTTCTCTTGAGCCAAATGAGCATTCCTGCAAGGCATTCTGTGGTTAATATGAAATGGGTTTCTTTTTGGTTTCTCCTTAATTTTCAACATACTCGCTTGATTCCCTTGAAATGGAGGGACAGGTTGGAGTCCTTCCCAAGCTATAAGGATGTTCTGTGGGAGCACTTTAATGAGCCATACTGTAGGAAGTGTTGAGAGAAGAGAGTGTGAAAAGAATTCAGATTTGAAGAAGAGTCTTTGGGCTTCTCAACCTTTAGGATTAAAAGCAACCTCTATTCCCAAGACAGAACCCCAGAAGAAGTAGATTGTCAAAAATAGATTGTGCTTGAAATGAGCAAGACAATATATGAAGACCTAGAAGCATTTTGTGTGTTGCTAATGCACCTGGGTGGACATATCTTTACATGGGTAAGCAGCTTGATTCAGTCCTGGGATGGTGGATTCCCCAAAAGGATTATTGCACCCAGAAAACATTGATGTACTTTAGCAATGTAGATCAGCATATTGGGATGTCATTTCATGGTGTGCCACAAAGGTAGAAGATCTTGTATGGCTTTTTTTTTTTTAACACCTTGAAGAAAAAGTCAACAAATTGTGGTGGGCTTCTATGATATTCAATACAGGTTGAAGGTACAAAATATGTACTGTATGTCTATTGATGATACAGTTTGGTACTGAGAATTTCAAATGGGTGTTTATGCTTACTGCTGCATATGCAGGAGTAGCGGAGTATGTGCTTATAGGATAGTAAGGTCTGATCAAGTGTGTTCACATTTTTAGGAGGTGTTCCAGAAAGAGCATGCAGGTAACAGCCTGAAAACCTGGGGCCTACGTGGGGCCGGCTGGCTGGCTATGTTTGTTGGCATCAGTCTGATGACCAGAATTTTTTACACCCTCGGTAAGTTTGTTGGTGCATCCTGGCTTGACTTCTAAATAGAGCATTGATCAAAATCTTGGAATCAAATAACTTGCATACCTAGGAAAGCTTTGCATTTCAGGTATGATCTGGTCATTGAAATCACTATTGCTGTAAAGGTGTATAGATCCTGTCTGTCCGAGATGTGAGCTCTCCATTGACTGTCCATTTACCTAGTTTCCCCTACCCGACCCCCCTGTTTTGCTTCAGATTTTATGCTGATGCACAATTTCCGGGGGTCAGGATGTGATGGATCTTTCATTGAACAGGGCACTGTAGTTTAGAACACAATTTATGGGGAGGGAAAGGTTGGAGTTATTTCTGCACTGAGCTATAGTGAAGTCATGCCTCTGCAAATCACAAGGGCAAGAAACGTGCTTCCAATCTTCTAAAAGTGGATAGTGCATACAGTGCAGAATAAGTCCACTCCTTCCTTTAGTAACTGCTTGCTCATTCATGCACCATTTAAGGTTAAAAGCATGCACTTACTCCAACTTTTTCTCTCTCTGTAAAAATTGTGGTTGATGCTACCAGTCGGCACTGTCTCCACCCTTGCTGGAAATTAATTTAGGCGTTACATTTGTATTCCACCCAAGGAGCTCAAGGTGGTGTCTATGGGAGTCCCTCCTTTTATTCTCTCACTACCCTTTGAGACAGGATGGGCTAAGACATGGTGACTGGCCCAAGCTCAACATGTGAGCTTTGTGGCTGAATGGAGACTTGAATCTAGGCCTTCCCAAGTCCAACGTGCTGCCTGTGGTATTGCATTGGCTGCTCAGTGCTCAGAGGTCGGTCTAGCAGATGAGTAGGTGAAGACTTACAGCCCAATCCAACCCAACTTCTCTGGCTATTCCGGCCTAAGCTAGGCCATAGTTAGGCCGCCGCTATTCCTGAGTTAGGTAGTCCGGAATATCTTTGGCCCAGCACCAGCCCAGGATAAAGGCAAAACTTACTTGGGAAGCAGGCAGGCTCCACCGGCTCGGCAGCCTTCTCGTGCATGCGCCACACCCCTCTCGCGCCTGTCACTGCTGATCAACTACAGCTGCCGCAGCGTCCGTCGCAACCCGGTCGTCAAGGGCTCAGGCGCTGGCAGCCAGCCCCCGTCCGTAGCAACCCGGTTGCTAGGGGCCTGGGCGCAGGCGCCGGCACTCTGTTCGCACCCGTCACGGGACGGTCACAGGACAGTTGCCGGAGTGTCGCGAAGACTGCCAACCGCCACAGGGCACCCTGTGCCTCAGCCACATGCTGGAGGGGAGACTCCCCCCCCCACCTGCAGCAGGCATTGCCAACCTTATGCCATGGGGGGGCTGCACATGGGTGTCATATGGGGGAGCGGGGGCAGGAGACGTCACAGGGCCGACGCCCAGCCGGGAATGTAATGGCAGCCGCCAAGGCGCATGCGCGACGGGTGCGACCTGGGTGCCGAACGGGTGCGACCTGGGTGCGGCGGCCACGAGCGGTCCTGCTACGGGCGCCGTAGCAGCTTCCACTGTTTGCCTACCCGGGGTGCCCCCGACTCCCCCCCCACCCCTCCATGGCTTGGGGGGGTCTAGCTGCCCTCTGTGTTCTCCCTGGGAAGGTATTGGCAGTGCCTGGCTGGGATTCGTGCAGGGGCTTGACTGGTGGGGGCTGTCTGTGGGTGGGGGGCAATGCTTGTGTAACGTTTGGCACATGTGTTTCAAGGGAGCTCTGCCCGAGAGGCGTCTTTATTGTTCTGGAACCACAGCAGAGTTGCCCAGGCGAGGCTGCCATGGGTGGTCACAGGCCCAGCAGCCGATCTTTAAGCAGCAGCAGCCCAGGGATCTGGAGGCATGGGCTCTTCCCCTGTGGAACTGCAGCCTGCAGAACGAAAGGGGAGGGGAAACAAGTATGACAGCCAGGGGGTTGAGCAGCAGCAGCAGCACCAGCAGCTGGGGAAGGTAGCAGGCCTGACTCCTTGGCATCTGGCAGAATCGAGGCAGGTGAATGTGGGGTTCCCTCCCTGCAGCCCCTGGGGTACTCCCAGGAAGGTAGGTGGTGGAGGACGTTCCTGGGGAGACAAAAAACAAGGGGGAGTTACATGTCAGCTGGTGTCTGGTTGCAATAGCCTTGGAGAACAAACCAGTGTGTAGGTAGCAAAAGCTTGCAGGGAGAGAAAAGAAAACACCGCTGACAGGTGCTACACTCATGGCACGTGTGAGGTGCTTACCTGGATGTAAGGAGAGCATGATCCTGCAAGGAACAAAGGTCAAACGGCGAGAACACTCCACAACTGTTGAGTTACAAACATGGCAAGGCAATTAACACTCACCTGTCAGTAGACCCTGTGGGGGCAAGGGTGAGAGAGAGTGAAAAAGCTATTGTCTACAGGCAAGTAACATTTATGCAAACATACAGTTTTTGGCTCACATGGTGACAGGCAGCTATCAGAGAACGCATTGCAGGCAGCTATCAGAGAATGCATTGCAGGCAGCTATCATATATGTTTGCAAATAGGCAGATGTCATACATTTTGGCAAACAGGAGAAGTCAGAGAACATGGCAAACAGGCAGAAGTCAGAACACATGTCAGCACAGACCCTGCTCTTACCTGCTGTTGTTGTGGCCATTGCCAGGGTTCCGGGCGGGGGGCGGGGAGAAGCTGGGAGACAGACATGGGTTAGCAAGAGCTTGCATGGAGACAGCTGCCCAGGCACAGCTGTTAACAGTTTGGCCGCAGCCAGAGAAGCTCTCTCTGCCCTTGAGGGGAGCAGAGAAGAGAAGTCCAGAGAAAACAGAGAAGAGAAGTGAGGTGTTTGTGAATTTTGGAGCCAAGTGCTCCCCTCCACCACCAAAGTCCCACTTTGTGGCTGTGGGGGACAGAGCCCCACGCCACGTGCTCTGAGAGAGAGGGAGAATGGAGGCCTGGGGCTGGGCTTTTGTGGGAAAGAGGCTGGGTGCTGATAGGCACCCAATCTTCGGCCATATCCAGACATTGCTGCTGCTATTCTGGCCCAACTCTGCCCCAACTCGGGAGGTAGGGTGTTTGAAATTTTCAGAAGAGGGCTGGAGTGGGTAAGGTAAAATGGCGCCTATGGGTCTCCTCAAATTTAGAACCACCTTTTTGGTCGACCTAAATTTTAAGTCCGTTTCGGAGCTCGAGGGGGCGTGTCGGAGCTCACCAATGTCTGGATACGGACCTAAAATCAGGAACGCCCCCAACACGCCCACTCTTAGGCCGAACTTAGGACGGAATATCTCACGGTGCCCGTTTTGCGCATGCGCGGCACATTTGGTCCACCCGTCCTAAACTTTTCCTACGCCCATCACAAACTCGGCCTAAATTCGGCCTAAACGGCGCTATTCCGTCCTAAATCGCCCTAGGCCGATTTTAGGACGGAATAGCGCCGTTTAGGCTGGAATAAGCCTTAGGTTGGATCGGGCTGTTAATCCTAGTTTGATGTAATGATGATGAAGTGGTCTATAGTGGGTGATTCAAGGCTCAGTTTAGCAGTCGCATTTATTTTGCTGACTTTTTCACACGCATGCAGATGCTTCATCATGTCTTGCTTGATTCTTCTCCTCACTACAGTGGACTGGTTTCCAGTAGTCCGGGACCTGGTTAACATCGGCCTGAAAATGTTTGCCTTTTGTTTAGCCACTTCTCTATCCTTGCTGACCATCTCCGCAGGGTGGCTCTTCTACCGGCCGCTCTGGGCAATAATGATTGGATTGCTGGCTGCAGTTCCCATTGTGATTGCCAGGTCCCAGGTTCCACCAAAGAAGCAGCAGTGACAGCGTGAACAAATGTGTCTACTGCTGAATCTCCTTCGAATTATGAGACATCCGGATTATCTATCACTGTGTGTGTTTAAAAATAATAATAATTCAAAACTCTTTAACATTGCAATTCAGACCAAAGAGTTCCATGATGCAGCCAGATGCAAAACAGTTGTACAATTTTTATTATGTAACCAGGGGAAAAATGCAACTGCCCGTTTTTCTACTTTTCTACTCTATTATAATAATAGATATAAGTGATAAGAGTTTTTCCATGCCTGATATTAAGCACAATCAAGCAAAACTGTCCTGGTAATTTAATTAAAACATCTTGTCAGTCCTCATGAGGAAACGACTAGTGTAGTGTAGCCTTGATGAGGACCAGGTGACACTTTGAAACGCTATGTAAAACATTACAGTATTTGCCAGCTCCTCACTTCTCCGCTGTGGGGTGTGCTACATGTTTTAAAAATGCATGTCAGTGTTTGGAGTTGCATCTTGGAACATGTTTGGGCCGGCATTTTTGTCACACTTCATGTTTGTCCCATGTTTTGGTTCTAACCCTGGTATGGGTGTGAGCTTCTGCATTTTTAAGGTCCAATAAACATAGGACCTTCAGTGTGTTGCAATTTCAGCCGTGTTGGCCTTACAAACATATCTATTTGCATTTTTTTCTAGTGTTAATACTGAATTGTATCCACACACTAAGCATGCATGCATGGATGGACCTCTGTCCTGATCCCCATTTTTGAATGCCCTTTTCTTTAGAAATAACACCAATATGATACATGAATATGACTACACTGAATATGATACAATATGACACATGCCTCAATTGGATGCCTACCTGTGATCATTCTAAACCTGAAGCCACCTTGCAGAATGTATTACTTCGTTTCGTAGCTCAATTGTGATTTCTCAGAATCTCACTTTAAACAGGTGATACTAAACCAAAGATGTATCAAAGGCCATAAGAGATTCTCTAATGTATGCATTCGACAGCTGAATGTATTAGCCTCTTACTGAAAGGTATAGCATTAAATCGCAATTGCTTCCAAGAATAACTTATCCAAGGGGAGGGAGATGTTTCTGTGTAGAGGTGTCTTTGTATGTCATTAGTGTCCACCTCTGTTATACTCTTGTTGCAATACACTTATCCCTTATCTGGACTGCTTGGGATAGGAAGTTGTCTGGATTCAGATTTGTCTGGATTTTGGAATATTTGCATAAATATGAGATCTTGGGGATGGGACCCAAGTCTAAACATGAAATTCATTTATGTCTCATATATGCCTTATACACAGCCTGAAGGTAATTTTAGACCATATTTTTTATTAGTTGTGCCCCAGCATGCCTTGTGCTATGCCAGCCAGGTGCTGGAAAAAAATTTAAGTCCCCAAAAATGTCTGGATTTCAGAAGGATTTCAGATGTCCGGATAAGTAGTAATCAACCTGTACTTGGAAAAAGGTTGGCTACTACAGGTATATGCTAATCCTAGAACCACTGTATAAGTGTCTCCTTCCTAAATCATTACTAGGGGCTTAACTTAAGCCATATTTTCCTTTAATCCCTGATGGAGACTATTGGCATGAGTGACAACCCCTGAGAAGTGGATGCCACTCATTTTTTGTACTGTATTGACCTGGACTGGTCCTAGTTGGGGAGTTAAAAGACTGTCAGGCGTGGGATCCCTGGGTCTAGGGCCACATCAGTTGGGTGGGGCTGAATAGGCAAATGATCTCAACATAGTCCAGGCAAAACAGATTTATACTGTCTGCTACTACAGATATTGTTGGTGATAAGTCATAACACCAACTGTGTACAATAAGCACTGGAACAGATTAAATATTATGCCTGTTTCAAGCTTCTGTGGGTGAAGAGAAAATCCAGATCAGTGTTTGTAGTATACCTTACAACAACTTTTGAATTTTTTTTCCTATTGGTGGAAGTGCTGGACTTTTATATATTATGAATAAAACTTTACAAATGGTGGTGTGTCTTTGTTTTTAAATCACAATTCAGTAATGACACCTACAGTGGAAGCCTATTTATATTTACTCAGCAGTAAATCCCATAGAGTTCAATGTGTCTTATTCCCAAGCAAGTATATGGGATTGCAGTCCTAATCAGTGAATACTGAGAGTGCAGTCACACATTGCATCCCCACCTGCCGTGGTAGCTGAAGAGCCCTGCTTGCAGAGACAGACTGACCTGATTCATGTCACATTCTGTGAATGCCAGTGGCAGACACAAAACTACCTTGGCTTGCGATCCCAGGACAGATATGCACAGCAGATGACACGCTGGATGTGGCTGTGGAACTCGGGGCCTATTCTGATGTTGCCCAAGCAGCATGGGAACATTGCAATGCAATTCTTTCCTCCAGTGTGTTTGTGTGTGGGGGAGAATAGTTTCTTTTCAGGTTAGAATCATCCATCTAGGAACTGGGGCAATGCTGTCCTAGGAAGGAGTCCTATTGCAGAGGTCTCCCATGTAAGCTGAGTCTTTGATGTTACTGTGGTGACACAGGCAGGAGCTATAGTGCAATCTTCTCGTGCGTAAAGATTCTGACCCATATTAGGTAAAGATCAAGAAGTATTTCTAGGGTTCTCATTTAGCTTTTTTTTCATCTCCCTTTTGTGCATGCACACTCACTCTGACACTTTTTCCTTTGGGTTGTATCCTAAGAAATCCTGATTAAGCACCATTTGAAATACATGAGACAAAGTAGGTATGACTACCTTAAGTCCCATTGAACTCCATGGTGCTCAGTTAGGGTTTTTTTTATACAACCCTTTGTATATCTTTCCCAAACCTATACACTAGCCTCTAAGGATTCCCCAAAATAACTCATTTTGGTACCATTTCTGTTACAGTTAAATGCTCTTGTATACTGTATGTTTTGTTTCCAGGAAAAGAAAAGCTTCTCTCTTTACCTAAAAGGGACAGAGGGAGCAGAATTCATTTGGCTCAACTATTAAATGTGTTGCATTTTGACTCAGATTTTGCAGCATGAATTAAGAACTTTTATAAATGACTGATCACAGCCTTCCATAAAGATTGCTTTATTAAAAAAACTACCCAGAACTAATTAAAAAAAAGTTTAATATAAATCAGCATTTTTACAAGTATTTTAAAACCATTTTGAAGTTCATATGTAACTCAAGGTGCTAGAAATGTGGTTATTGGAGGACAAAGTAAATTACAAATATGAATTACCGTACATTTTTCCATTTGAGGTTCAAACTAAGGATAGTGTTTCATTTACAAGCTGTGCCTACAGTCATTCACTCTACCCCTGAAAGCAACTGGTACTACTAATGTTTCACTTATACCTAAAGTTGTCAGTTCTCCACTTCCACTTTTCATACTTATCCTCAGTCCCTTTCCTCCAGTTGCCATTTGTTGAAATGGTGAGTAAATTGGAAAAAGCTAAAATGCTAATCTGCCTAGCATGTTTTCATGAAACAGGATTATTTGTAGATTCCCTTGTTGATCTAACCTTTGTTCGAGGATTCACTAGAATTCACACAGTGTATTATTAACCCAATCTTAAACTTGTTAACTCAAAAGTATCCCACTGAGATTATTGGGGCTTAAGGGCATACCAATGGGATTGTATTTGTCTTTCAGCTTTTCCAAAACCTAGGGACTTAAAGAACATTTTGGTACTACTTGCTTACACCCAAAGAGAGTTCTGCAACAAGTAACATTCGTGAACATTTACTGTGTAAATTTGAATATATGCAAACTACACCGCAGGTGTTTTAGGTATACAGCCCACATCCAGGGATGTACCAAGTCCAGTTTATGCCTAATTCAAACTAAAGCCTAGATCAGGGGTTCTCTGGAAGGAGGAAGTGGGGCATTCGTCACCATTGGTTCTCAACCCCTTCCCGGCCAAGTACCACCTCCACCACCACTCTCCTGCTGCGTACCACCGGAAGTGACTGGTGATGACATCGCCAGTAGCTTCCGGGTTTTCGGAGGCCAGAAAACGCAGGGAGGAGGCTCTGGGTGGGTGGGCCCTTCTCAGTGTTCCCGAGAGGCTCGGCCAAAGGCAAAAACCAAGTTTTTCTATAGTGGTATAGTTTTCTATACCACGAGCCTGCCCAGCCCCTATGTTAATCTAGGGAGACCCTCTTCCTGATCCTAATGCTGTCTGGCATTCAGCAGTTGGTGGCAGGGGAGAGGGCATTTTTGGTCATGGCATCTTGTACTTGGAATACAGTCCTCAGAGGCTCTTGCCTGGCACCAACCGTGATGTCATTTTGGTGCCTGGCAAACTTTCCTGCTTGCTCAAGTCTTTTATAGCATGTATAGCAGCTAGTTTGAATTGGTATTTTATGGTTCTGCTGGATTTCATCACCCGGAGCTAGCTGCTGCGTCTATGACGTTGTGAACTGGTTGATTTTCTTGCTTGTTTTTCCTTTTTCACCATATGACACCCTGAGAGCTTTATGTTGCAGGGCAGCTAACAAATGTTTAAAATAAAGTTTATCCAATGGGGGATTTCTTAAAAACAAAAAAATAATAATTACTCCAGAGTCCCACATATGTACTCATGAACTTCCACATCAAGATTCCTCCAATTTTTTATTCTGAATGGTAAATTTTTTGTGATGGGCTGAGTGTACTGTAACCCTTTGGATCTAAACCTTGATCTAAGGCTCCTCTAATTCTCCTTGCAATTAATCTGAACTGCCGAGCATATGGTGGCTTGCCCAAAGGAAGTATTAAATCCAGCACTTGTAGCATGCAGCCACCAATGGCAATCTATGGAAAGAAATGAGACATTGGCCTAAAGTACTGTATATCTTATTAAAGCTTTTATTTTCACCAAAGTTTCAGTATAAAAATATTTAATTTTTTTAAGTGCTAAAACTATATCCAAACAGGTGAAAAAGCAGGGAGGTTTTTTAAAAAATCAGTACAAAATCTAGGCCAATAAAATATGTACTTAACATTATTTTGTAAAAATCACTTTTCTGCATAAAGTGTATAAATCAAAGCAGTAGCACAAAAGGCACGTGGTATAATGATCCTCAAGTGTAAAAAGGCAGATTGCAAGCATAAGTATATTTACTCATAATAAGTCCCATTTTGACTGCATTAACTCACAATGTGTAACTCTGGAAACTAGAGTGACTTTAGTAAGGTGATCAATATGCAAAAATCAACATGACCCGTAAGGTTTATCTGTGGAGACAGAAGCAAAAAAAGACCACAATGAAAGAAACAGTCTCAAAGAGAAAGCACCACAAAACCTCCCAGAATACTAGAAAAAGAAAAAGGCTCACTTTTACATCAATAACTCTAAGGGTGTAATCCCCTGGAAGTGCTCCTGCACAACACTAATGTAATGAATAGGAGCTGTGCAACAACAACAGTCATGGTCTCTCACCAGTCCTCATTTATTTCTATGGAGCTTGTGCAGGAGAACTTCCCAGTGAGTTGCACCATAAATGTAGACAATTTCACCATGCCCTGAAACTAACAGGATCCTAATTATTTTCAGGCAAAGGGTCTTTACCCCACCTTCAAGCTAACAATTTGGGACCCTTCTACAGCTGTCTGTGTAAGTCATTTTTTGAACAAGAGAAGCAAGAAATGAGAACCCACAAAAGGACAGTGAAAGAGACACTCCTAGCGGGTGATGTAGATGAGGAATTACAAAAATGGTCAATGAGAAGGAGTGCTCTCAAAAGGACAGTCTCTAACAAATCTCTTCCTCAGAACCCCACAGACATAAAAACGGCAGACCCAATTCTCTTAGAAAGATGAGAATAAAACTCAATTCAAGACACTTCAAAGTAGGACTTGCAGTAGAATAGTGTACGTATTGTGGCCTAGACTTCCAAACGTTCCTATTACCTCCCTGACTTATTCTCACCCAAAAGATTTTTACATACAAACATTGCTCTAATTATATATTGACTCAATCCCACGTGCAGCAAATAAGTTTCTTAAGCCTGAAACTATTTACAGCTTGGTTTGGACAAAGGCAAACATGCATCCACTTGGAATGATGGAGAACTTAAAAGGCCTGACAGCTCGTTTTGGTCATAGCTTCTCAAACGGAAACAAGTGCTTTGCTTCGCCTTTCTTTTCCCTCTTGCTCTTTGCGGCTCTTTTTCCTCCCCCACTCTGTTCCTCCGCTAGCCGACTCTGAGGCCAAGAAACAGCCATGTCTCCAGCTGGGGTCTCCGAGCTGGGTCCACCCTCTTCATCAGAGGAGAACCCAGTCCCTTTTTCCAGCATGGCTTCTGCAGAATCATTCTGGAAGAGAAGAGTTAAAATGTTTACCTCCTCTGGGGATGAACTCTTTGGAACAGAGGATACTAAAGAAAAAAACAAACACACCCACCCATCAGCAACACCCACCCATCAGCAACTGCAATGCACTCTACGTGGGGCTGCCTTTGAAGACTGTTCGGAAACTGCAATTAGTGCAGAATGCGGCGGCCCGGGTGGTTGCCGGGGCCTGTCGGTTCGACGCAGTCGGACCATTGCTTCGGCGGCTACACTGGCTGCCGGTTCGTTTCCGGGCACAATTCAAAGTGCTAGTTTTGACTTTTAAAAGCCCTTAATGGCTTGGGTCCAGGGTATTTGAGGGACCGCCTCCTTCCTTATAATCCGACCCGTACTCTGAGGTCATCAGGGGGGGCCCTGTTAACCGTGCCGCCATTGACAGAAGTGAGGGGGATGGCGGCGCGGAATAGGGCCTTCTCGGCTGTGGCGCCCCAATTGTGGAATTCCCTCCCCCTGGAATTAAGAACGGCTCCCTCTTTAGAGGCCTTTCGGTGGGGCCTTAAGACGTTTTTATTTAGGACTGCTTTTAATGTCTGACATGGTGGGCTGACCTTTTAACAAATGGCTTTTAACATATGTAAATGCAGGTGACCCACGGGGGTTGTTTATTTTAACTTAAATTGTTTAATTAATTATTTTAATGTGTTTATTAATTATTTTAACGTGTTTATATGTATTTTAATATGTTGTAAGCCGCCTTGAGTGCCCTCGGGAGAAAGGCGGGCTACAAATTCTTTAAAATAAAAAAAATAAAAAACAAAAACATTAACAGGCCACCCGCCAGATCCTATCCCCGTTCCCCAAGGTCTCCAAGGTCTCCTCAGGGGAAGGGGACATTTGTCCACTTCCCCCGGTGTAATGCGGGGAGGCCCCAATAAGTCTGCTCGGATTTCCGCCAGCTATTTAGCTGGCGGAAGTCTGAGGAGGCTGTGTAATGGCGGAGCCGGCCCAGGAACAGGACGGGGATATGGCAGCCGCCATCCCCGCCCCCCTGGGCCGACTCAGCCAATGGCCCCCCTCTCTGGCCGCCTAGATTGCCCCCGCGCCCGCCAGGGGATCACTTACTTTCTCTGGTGGCTGCAGGGACGATCCAGCGGCAGTGTGAGGGCGGCCGGCCTCCACACCGGCTGCCCTTACTCTCAAGTTGTTGCTAACGTGCTTTATGACACGTTCGCGACGGCTTGGAACGGCGGAGCACTTGCTCCGCCATTCCAAAGTTGGGCGGGATTGCCCCCTAAATTCTTTCCAGCATGCTCCATACAATTGAATAGACAGAAGTTCAATATTCAGATGAGAACCTCATGGAGATTTATGGAGGAAAAGTCCATCACAGGTTACAAGCCAGAATGACTATATGCAATCTCCAAGTTTTAAGACGTAGCCTATCTCTGCCAGATGCAAGGAAGTGGCAACAAGATATTAGGTATTTATGTTGGCTTGAGTGCTTCCGGAGGCATCTGATGGGCCACTGTGAGATGCAGGAAGCTGGACTAGATGGGCCCTTGGCCTGATCCAGCAGGGCTCTTCTTATGTTCTTAACCTTTAGCAATTATTTTGCATGCTGCTTTCCCGGGTGTCAGTTAAGCAAGCTTCCAAGCCCATGTGGTCCACAATAATTTCAGGAATAACATCTTTCGACAGAAACAACAATGGTGTGGCCAGTATTTTATTACCTTAGTGGAATAGCGTTCCTTCAGCCTCTCTTTGATCAGGAGTCCTTTCACCATCAGTTTCCAGTTCCCCAGGACTCTCTTCTCCCGCTTCTGTTTTGGAAATTAATTCAAAATTATAAGCCGGAGAGCACACAGACAAAATCCACAGATTGTAGGCCTTGCATTTTATAGCATAAGGGCACTTCATCAGCCCATAAGAAAAAAACAGGCATACAATGTCCTTATAACATCTACGTTGGGACTATAATGTTTAGATAGGGTTCAACATGAGCACATGAGAATCAGGAGTCATGGGAACGCAGCACCGTTTTAGATCCTGTAAAATAGGATTCCAATTGCATACGCAGAACTTTCCCTAATGTGAAATTGAATGGGGAAGTGTAAGAACCTTACATGTAAATGGGAGGACATTTGAGAAGACAAACTGCTTCAGAGATCTTTCTGCAAGTATCCCCACCCAGGGTGGCAACAGCCAGGTCAGGCATTGGCAGAGCAGCCAGACCTCACCTGAGGCCCCACCTGGCTGGGCCTACCCCTGACCCTTAGTAGTAGTGGCAATACCCAACGCACCGTCAGACGTGGGGCACCATAAGCGCCCAGTGTGGCTTTGCTCCAGGAGACCCAGCAACCTGACACTGGCACTGCACGCCTCCCCCCCCCCCCCCCAATGCAAAGATAATCATGATTCATGATGGTGCCTTCTCAGTCATGGTGCCCCAACCCCAGATTGTTCTCCACAGAGAAGTTAACCTGGAGCCAACTTCTATTTCTTTCCTACAGGAGATGAAGACATTTTTATTTGCCGAGGCTTTTCTGACCTTCAGGTCTATATACATCATTTTTACCTGACGGTTAGTTTTTCTGCTGCTCGTGTGCATTTCTGCGCATGTGTGTATATACACTGTATTTTGTTGTTTCAATATTAAAATGTTATGTTGGCTGCTCCGGGAGGCTATTGCCGGAAGGGCAGGGAATAGATTCATTAAATATATACGCAAGCAAACATTTAGAGATCTATTGAAGTGGGAGGCACTACCAGAAATTGTGAAGACATTTACACTTCTCCAGCTCTGTTTTAATTAGCTGCATTCCTTTCTAAGGCTCCCATAGTCTACACAATGTCAAGATATTCAATTTCCTAAAAAGCCAACATTCTCAAAGTAATTCTCACCTCCCTTTCCTTCTTCTCCCTCTCCGCTTCTTCATTCTCCCAGGCTTCAACCAGGACTTCTTTGTACTCTTCACAGACTACATAACCTTCGGTGCTGGAGAGAAGAACACAGCAACCTCGCCATTTATGCATCGAAACGGGGCAGTTTTGCCTAACAAAGCAGGTCAAATAGCAATCTGGGATGCTGCTTATGTGCCGAGGTAATAGCTTATCGATGCTTAGGTGCAAGCTGGAAAAGTGGGCATGTTTTCCCATCTCTGGGAAATGTTATGGCAACAAACCCTGACCATTCACACCAAATCCAGCTTATGTGCAAAGCTGAAATACTGGCTGGTAACACTGATATGGTTATGTCATTGTTTGATGGCACACCCTTTCCAACAGAAAATGCAGGGGGCTGCATCTCAGCAGCCTGCTTCTGATACAGAAGAGCCAGTGTAGCGTTGTGCAGAACTTCTCGAACTATCTGATGTGGTGGACCAGCAATTTCTCCCCCCCCCCCCCAATGTGCCAGGGACCACGACCGTTATCTGTGCCATATTATTAGTATTGTTTCTTTCTTTCCTGGAAATTTGCTGCGGACTGGCAGGTATCATTACTGACGTGTGGACTGGCACTGGCCTGTGGACCACTGCTTGGAATAGTGCTGGCGTAGTGGTCAGGTTGTTAGCCTTGGACTAAGGAGACCAGCATTCGGTGTTCAACAATGCAATCCACTGAGGGATGTTGGGCCAGTCATGGTTTCAGGCTCATTTACCTGAAAAGGTGGTTGTCAGGATAAAATGGGTTTATAACCCTCCATCCATATCACCCTGAGTCCACTGGAGAAGGAGGGGGAAATATGAATGTGATACACTGATAAAACAGTGTCCCCCACCCCCGCAACTCATATCTGGGCATGTTGGTGTCCCAGGTGTTGTAGCGTTCCTGAAACAAAGCTAGCATGGAACTGACCAGCACTCAGGATGGGAGACCACTAGAAGCCTTCATTTAGGTACAGGTTATACGTATAATACATACTTAAAATAGATATCTGGGCAAGCCAGGCTTTGTAGCCAGTTCTCCTTTGCTCCCTGGCTGCACCTGTCCCTCAGAGACCCCCAGACTCCCTACCTTAACTTTGCTAATCTTCCTATTTTCCTGTTCCCTCTTCCTATGTTCTCAGTAGTAGGGAAAACAGAGGGGAGGGGCCATGCGTGCACATGATCCCAACTTGGTTCCATAAATGGGCAAGGAGCTTCTGAAGCCTCATACGTGGGGGTGGGGGACGGAGGTGTGTGTTATTCCATGTATGGGCTTCACAGATAAAATGGATATGCTGCCCTCTTGACCATGAGTCATATTTACTATCCTGGGACATGATAAAATCTTTTTTAAGATTGTGAGCCCTTTGGGGACAGGGAGCCATTTAATCCTTTGATTTTGTCTGTAAACCGCTTTGTGAACCTTTTGTTGAAAAGCGGTATATAAATACTGTTAATAATAATAAACCTCAACCAACACCACCCTCTGTATTAGCTGCAGGTAATATACCATTTAAGTATATCCAAAGCACAGTCCCCCACTGACGAACCGCATGTGAAGACCACTGAACCTGTCTACTGAATTTTCAAAAAGGGGCCAAAAAGCTTCAAACTGCTTCCCAGTCTTCCCATAAAACCGATCCTGAAAACCCCCAATAAAGCAAGACAACAGGACTGTGACATACACTGGGTGTGAGTAGCCACCATGAAAATCAAATCCAGTTACGGCTGGAACACAGTCAATATCCAATTTACGGGCCACTCTGTGAAGGTTAGGAAGATTTAGCTGCACACAGCCTATCGGTAACATGCTGGGCTGGAAGAGATACACGTTGCCAAAGTCATTCCGGGGAACCTGAAGGCAACAAAGAAGGGAAACAGAAACAGCATTAATGCTTTTAAAGAGAGACTGGCTCTTGCTGAGATGGCAATGTCACAACAGGTACTGCTTGAAAATATAAATACAGTGGGCCCTCAGTATCTGCGAGGGTTCCGTTCCCGGAACCCCCGCGGATACTGAAATCTGCGAATAGAGAAGTTTGCTATATTACAGATATCGGGGCCAACCTAAAAACGTTTTTAAAGGGGGGGAGTTTAAAAGAGCTTTCCGCTGCAAACCGCTGCATTTTCTTGCTTGTACAAGGTGAAATTGCGGTCTGGAAGCCTCTTCCGGGTCACGCAACTCCCCTTCCTCTCTCCCAAGTCCGCCCTAGAATGCATTGCAAAGCCTAGCCATATCACGTTATCTTTTCTCCAGCTTACCTTTCCATCCACTGCCACAGGGGGTTGATACTTTTCCGTCTGCCAGGGACCAAAGAGAGGCAAGTCTTTTTTGTCCCGATTTGCAGGCTCTGCCATTCGTGCCTTCCGTGCCTGGTTGGAGTAGCCTATGACCATCTGTGCAAATACAACAGCTGAATGCACCACACTCTACCAGACACTAAATCAGTCTTGCCACAGGGACTTGAAAGTCAGCTGCTAGTTACCTTCTCATCCATTGCCCTTAGCTTGTTGGGGGGAGGGGGAGGGGTAGACAGGCACAATCCCCTGCAGCTAAGTGCAACTTTGAAGCAACTGAATTAAGTTCCACTCCGTCCATCATGAAGAGGGCTCTTTGTAAAGGGCACTACTGCTTCAACAATAGTGCTTTAGGCTGAATTGAGACTACTCAGGGGCCTAGAACTCTGCATTAGGAGACCTTTATTTCTCTATTCAAATGTTGCTACCCTGCCTCTCAGTCAACAGTTCTCAAGATGGTTAACTTTTAAAAAAACAATAACTACCAGGAAAACAAATAAAAAGCTCTAAAACCATTGAAACAGATTCAATGAGCTACTTCACAACAGCTCAACAGATCAGTTACTACTGTATTACAAGTCAGAAAAAATAAAACATCTTTAACTGCCCTGATGTTGCAAAAGTTGGCCACTCTGTCCAAAGCATCGCCAGGACAGGCAAATATTGCTTGGACACATGTGTAGATTTTCATGGCACGTTGCTATGCACAGAGAAATGACATTTATGGGTTTTTTCGCCATGTGAAATCAGCTCTTTAACTAGAAGAAATAAAGCGAGTTCTGCATTTCTGTGAAATGCATGTGAAATCAGCTCTTTAACTAGAAGAAATAAAGCAAATTCTGCATTTCTGGTTCTCAACGGACCAGTGTAAGAACTCGCTTTATTTCTTCTAGTTAAAGAGCTGATTTCACATGGCGAAAAAACCCATAAATGTCATTTGTCTGTGCAAATATTGCTTGCTTATTTTGTCTCCTATTCATTTTTCTTCCACCCATTCAGGACCTGAGGCACCAGCATGCTCTTTCGACTTAACTTACTCCACTCCTCCTGCACCCAACTGACTTTGTAAACCAGCAAGCAGACACAGGTTGCATTAGAAAGTGATGAGAAAACATCACAGGCCGGCACCTTCTCTCATTCCGACTTCCTGCACATCCTCTTTACGATGTTTTCAGTTTTACGTTCAAAGCATAGACCTGCATCTCTCCCGCTAGCGAGGCACATAAGCTAGGCGCTATTCGGAAAGTTGCTCCTCTCACCATGAAGTAGTAGTAACCTGCTTGTATCGTGTGCCGATTCATACAATACAATCGAGCAAAAAGAGGACTTGCACGTCAAGCCACCCTCAGAACGCTAGATTAAAATTCTGCATTCTATTAAGCAGGGATGTGGATCAAGTCTCTGACTCCAAGTCTCAAGTTAAGTCCCAAGTCTTTGCCCCCAAGTCTTTGGTTGCAGGTTGCAAGTCCCCATCTATTGAATGGGGAAAATGAGTTTAAACCTGAATAAAATTCGACTTGTCGTAAAAGGCTCCAAGTCTCGAGGCGAGTCTTTTACAATCGCCGAGTCAAGTCCAAGTTGAGTTATTGAGGCGACTTAAGTCCGACTTGAGTCCGAGTCAATAGATTCAAGTCTACATCACTGCTATTAAGTCAAGGCTGTCTGTCTACTCCAACACAGCCCACCCTGAACAGGAGCAGTTCCTGAACTCAGTCCTCCAGGGTCACTCAAGCACAGGCTTTTCCTAGCCCAGCTACCCCCTCTGTACCCTTAACTGGATATGACCGAGACCGAGTCTAAGGTCTCAGGCACAAACACCTCCCTCCTGCCAGTGAGCTACAGACACTTCTCTATAGCTTCCAGTTGCTCACCTTACCTTATAGGGCACTTCTCCTATCCTCACCACACGAGCTTGCTTCAGCCAGGTATCCTTGGAGTGCAGCGTATGGACACAGTCTCTGAAAAAGCCCAAAGAAGACAGCTGAGCATGCAGTCTCAAAGTGAATATACACCATGGCTTGGATCCCAAAAAACATGAGCAGAAGGAGAAGATGTAAGAGGGCTGTTCTGTGAACTCTTGCACAAGCACTAATGGAAGATTTCCCACAGTGCATGGCCACAATGCATCAGGGGGCAGGGTCCCCCCTAAAAATCAGCACCGCTGCATGGAGCCCTCCCATGGCTGCACAGCAGCATTTGGCCATGATGTCAACATGTCATCGCCAACTTCCACTTCAACCGAGCTCCGAGCTGCGCGGCCGTGCAGCTTCGCGGCACCGCTAATTGGAGATTGTGTTGCAGTACAAGAAACATGGTGAATGAAAGAAGAAAGTGATAGGATGTAGGATATGACTTCTAAACAGGTCTTGAACAGCGCTTGAATGAAGTATTGCAGGAGAGCCTGAAGAACTCCTCTGCATCTGGGGGTCACTTTTTCATACAACATTCTTCCATGAAATCAGAAGCAGTCTTTCTGCTAGTGGAAAGGCTCTTCAGATCAAAGAAAGGCACCTTTGGATCAATCATTAATTTTGGCTATTGTTAATTTACAACACTGAACATTAAGCAAAACAAAAAACAAAAACCCACCAAAAGTTCTGTGACAATGCCACCAAATTTTATGGTCAAAAGGAATTTGCATTCTATTACCAGTACAAATTGTGAAAAGGTGCGTATTTTACTAATCTTGCATAATTTATTCCACTTCTGGTAGACATGGGGAAGAGCAAGGGACCACACAGGATACTTAAGCCCCATCTTCCAACTATCAGGAACTCTTGTAGGATTTTAGCAGGCATTACCCACACATTTCCATGCCTATCTTCAGAGTCAGAAGGCTAGAAATTTGAATTCTTTACAAAAAGAAAAACAACACTGGGATTCCCAGAATACTGAACTTTGCGCTCAGAAACAAATCTTACACTTTTATGGTGCTTGTAAGAATACATAAAACCCCTATTATTAATTTTGTTAATGTGGAAACTTCAGAATTAGAATACTGTATACAGTTCTACTGAATCAAAGTGCATTTCAAAAACCCACTTGGATTTGAGATCTAGTGTCTGCTAACATGTTTTGTTTTTCAAATAGTACTGGAATAGATTAATGTTTTCTTTCCATTTTACTGAAGGTGCCTGCAATAGGAATAGCGGGTGGCGCAGTGGGTTAAACCGCTGAACCATGAGCTGTCGATCGAAAGGTCGGCAGTTTGAATCCGCAACGGGGTGAGCTCTCGTTGCTTGGCCAGCTGCTGCCAACCTAGCAGTTCCAAAGCATGTTAATGCGAGTAGATAAATAGGTACTGCTTGCGGGAAGGTAAACAGCGCTCTGTGTTCCAGCTGCATGCTACGCGCTGCGGCAAGGAGAGTCATGCCGGCCACATGACCACAGAAGTGTCTTCGGACAACGTTGGCTCTTTGGCTTTGAAATGGGGATGAGCACCACACCCTAGAGTTGGACACGACTGGACTTAATTGTCAGGGGTCACTTTTACCTTTTATCTGATCACAGAATGGTGTACTGCCAAGTGAAGCCATACACACCTGAGAGTTTTCTCACCTGGAGTACACAGCCTCCCCTCGACAATATCCTAGTATAGCAGCTGTTTCAGGATAGATGGCTTCATACTTAAGGAGATGCCTCTTCAAGGCATAAAGCGGGTGGTTCTTGTATTCACCAATGGCTGTTGGCAGGGGCTGGTCTTGGAGTTTCACTAGAAACTGTGGAAACCATGCTGTTAGTGGCTTCAGAGTTTATACCATATAAGTACGTTTGAAGACAAAGGCAATATCAGAGTCAGCTTATACAGGCATGTTTTTGGCAGTATACAGCTTATACAGGCATGTCATCATCTGAGCAAGTAATGCTCTGTACGTTTGACTGAGCCATCACAGTTCTAACATCACAGATCAAATTTCCACGTCGCCTGACATCACCTCAGATGGCCTACTTTTGAATGGAGACCGTTCACACATTCAGCTGGGGGAGTAGTTAAGTATCAATAAACAAGTGATAAGACAAACGATACACATGCGTGTGCAAACCAGCTCTCAGGTACATTCTCTTGCAAGCAGAGAATTACAGAAACCAAGCATTCTCAGTATGGTCAGAGCTTAACGTGAACCAGGTGTCAAACAACGTTCAATATCAGAGTTCAGCCATGTAAGTGGTTTTTTCTGGCACCCTTTTCCAGACACCGTTACTCTTATTCTACTGGGATATAACTAAATACAGAGTCCGTCTCACTGTTCATGAAAATTAGGCTTATCAACAGCTATTAGTCACAGTGGCCAACAAAGCTTCCATGTTCAGAGGCAGTATACTGCTGACATT
Organism: Plestiodon gilberti rubricaudatus; assembly: GCA_026170595.1. Taxonomy (NCBI): domain Eukaryota; kingdom Metazoa; phylum Chordata; class Lepidosauria; order Squamata; family Scincidae; genus Plestiodon; species Plestiodon gilberti. Next base: position 224,619,269 of record JANXHW010000002.1, read on the forward strand.
TCATCAACCAGTTAAAACTTGGCTTTTTAAGGCAGTGTTTGGGCTGCATTGGCTGAGCTGTTGTAACTCTGTTGTTGTTCTTGCCTGATTTTACCATTAAACTTGGATTCAGTGATAGCTGCGGACCTCCAAACACTGTCCAAGGTAAAGCAAGATAGAAAAGATGAAATGACATATATTATTTAATAAAATACAAAGTGGTAAAACTGTTCAGCAAAATCCAGCACGAACTTCACCCCGCAACTCCCATCTTGGGCATTTTTGTACCGAAGCTCAGACATAGCTCAGAGATTGTATTCAAAAAAATTTTATATCAGTAACTGTTTTGCACAGGACAAAACTCAAAACTATTAGATGATGTGGGAGCACTGAACCAATCAGGAGTTCATTTTGACCATAGGAAAATATCCACCAGTTCCCTTCCATTTACCTCTTTTTCTTCCTTTTCCTCCCTTTTGACAAAGGGGCTTCTATACGGGGCCAAAGTGTCCTCCCACCACTGGGCCTCCACGCGACGCTTCCTAGTAGAGGTCATCCATGCTGGGTCATATCTTTGTGTTACATCCTTTACGCACCCGTCATTGTCAATGCCAATGACGTAGCACATTGGTTTTGTGGCATACTTGAAGCACAGCAGAGGCTGACCCACAGAGCCATGAACACAGTCCACACACACCCACTTATCTTCCCGTTCCAGGAAAACTTCCACCCACTGGTCCGAGCCTCTCAGTTTAGCCGCTTCCTGCTCTCCATCATCATCACTACTAGAAATTATTTTGTTTCTTTTCTTTGGTGGGTTTGAAGAACTTGGGGCCGCTATCTTCCCCAAGGAACTCTCCCCTGTCTCCACATTCTTGGATACTTTCAACGCTGAAGGTGCAGATTTCCGCCTCCTGTTCACCGCTACTTTTGCTTCAGGGACTCCCAAGGACAACCTCTGCTTCCTTTTGGGAGCCTCAAAATCCTCATCAGAGATGTTACTATCATCCTCTTCTTCTTCCGAAGCATGGAATTCAGAACCACTGTCCTCCTCACTTCCGCTCTCCTCTTTATACGATACTTTTGAGGCCACTCTTCGTTGGCGGTTGTTTTTGGGCCTCCCCAAGACTTCCTTTCCCCTCAAGTTGGTCTTACCGTCGTCACCAGATGCTTCTTCTTCCTGAACACGCCCACGTTTTGTAGATTTACTGGTTGTCTTTTTGGTTCCAGCGGAACTCAGTTTGTTGTCAGCTTCTTGGTTCCTTGACAGAATCTTGTCTGGGTCTGCCACTTGCTTGGTCTTACGTCCTGAGCATTTTCTCAATGCAACCTTGGGCTTTGGGGCAGAGCTATCAGATTCCTTAGAAACTGTACTGACAGTATGCTTTTTGGATGAGGGCTTTCCCTGAAATAAGCAAAACAAGGGGGACATGAATTTCCAAGTTATTTAAACTTCACTTACCCACGAGAGCTACAAATTCCATTAGCTTCAATCTTACAGGCCAACACATTAAAAGAGAGCTACCAAGCATTGAACTGGTTGTTCTGTAAATTCATCATTTGGGAAAGAAAACCTCCAGCTCCACATGCAGTACAACGAACACGAGATTCATTTCATTTGGTGTCCTGCTCAACCCTTTCTCAACAACAATGAAGACTAGAAACTTGATCCCTTTTTTTTTATTAAGACTGTGATTCTCTTGATTTCATACCAGTTGCCAGATATCAAATTCTGCACAGAACAAGAGCCCTGCTAATGCCAATTCTTCCCTTATCGGCTCCACTCATGTTCCTGTTACACTTCCTATTACCCATGCATAGATGACTGCAACCACTCCACTTCTTACCACCCCAATCCTGAATTCAGCCAACCCTTGGTACCAGTTTTAGAAAAAATCATTTAAATAGAACAAGTGTATGCAACATGCACATGTACGAGCACGACACCATTTGGGATCATTCATGGCAAGTGCAATTCTCATCCTCCAAGGGAAGAATATGGTTTTTTTCTATAGAATTTATTTTATAGCCTGCCCTATTCCACAGGTTGGGGGAAGATTTCATAGGATTTCATAGAATAAGCCATAGTTCTCCAATTCCTCTGTAATGGGAAACTGGTTTCATCAAAACGAAAGCAGAGACTTTCGCTCTCCTCTCTCATATGCAAAGGAGAGAGAACTGGGATGATCATATGAACCAGGTTTTGCTGTCCTGGAAATCTAATCTTAAAACTGCTGACTTCGACGTGAAATCTCTGTGAAATTACAAGTGATTAAACGCAGCTAGCATTGAACTATAAGAAATTAATAACGTGGAGGAACAAAGAAAACAAACCAAAAACAGTACATTTAAAAAAATATATATCTGCCCACACCTACCCATCATGCTCTCGCTACCCACCAATTTGAGAGGAACTGTTTTTATGTGCCATTCTTACCTTCCCTGCTGGCTCTTTCAGAGGAATCGGTTGTAGAGACAATACAAGCCGGCACAATAGCTGCAAGGCTCTCAAGATGAGCAAAAATATCTATTTAAAAAGACAAAAAGTAAAAACCCACCCCCGCAAATAATTAATTTGGAACCTGAGTTTACACAAATAGTAGAAGGGAAGGGAGGTTCGGTTCATGTTTTTAAACTTTTTTCCAACCACATGGTTTTCTTTGCAAAAGCTGTTTCTAGACTAAATGGAACTAAAAGCGATGACAGCACTTTTCTACAGCAGATGTATCATTTTGGAACCTGGACCCCTTTTATAGAACGTCAAGCAACATGCTTGCTGCTTACTGCACAGTTGCTTCCATGACAGTCAGGATCAAGGTTTCCACTTACGTTACCCCTTCAGAAGAGCCCAACTCTTTGGAAAGTGCATTGCTTGTATAGCAGTGGTTCTCAAACTTTTTAGCACCGGGACCCACTTTTTAAAATTTATTTATTTATTTATTTAAAAAATTTATATCCCGCCTTATCCCATGCCAAGGCAAATGCCCAAGGCGGCTTACAACAAAATTAAGAACAGTTTAAAATACAGAAAGTTTAAATACATAACAATAAAAACAATAATATCAATAAAAACCACTGGGGGGCAACAGTAGGGAGCACAAAAGCAGCATGGCAGAGCATCTTGAGACACAGGAGGCAGGCTACAACCCATCACCCAAACGCAAGACGAAACAAAAATGTTTTGAGCCCTCGCCGAAAAGTCATGAGGGAGGGGGTGGTTCTCAGATCCCCTGGAAGGGAGTTCCACAGTTGTGGCGCCACAGCGGAGAAGGCTCGCCCACGTGTTGCCACTCCCCTAACTTGCGATAGAGGTGGTACACGCAGGAGAGCCCCCTCAGATGACCTAAGAGAGCGGGCCGGAATGTATGGGAGAAGGCGGTCCCTCAGATATCCTGGACCCAAACCGTGAAGGGCTTTAAAGGTCATTACCAGCACCTTGAATTGGGCCCGGAAACGAATGGGCAGCCAGTGCAGCCGCTGAAGCAGCGGCTCAACAGAGTCAAACCGCCTAGCTCCAGCGACCACCCGGGCCGCCGCATTCTGCACTAACTGCAGCTTCCGAACCGTCTTCAAGGGCAGCCCCACGTAGAGCGCGTTGCAGTAGTCCAATCTTGAAGTCACTAAGGCGTGGACCACCGTGGTCAGGTCCGATCGACTCAAGTACGGCCGCAGCTGGCGCACCAGCCGAAGCTGGGCAAACGCACCCCTGGCCACAGCCGCCACCTGGCTTTCCAGGGAGAGCTGTGAATCCAGAAGTACTCCCAAGCTGCGCACCTGTTCCTGCAGGGGGAGTGCAACCCCATTCAGAACAGGCAGATGACTCAGTACCTGCGTCGAAGCTTTCCTGACCAGTAGGACCTCTGTCTTTTCTGGATTCAATCTCAACCTATTAGCCCTCAGCATCACCGATGCAACGATGACAGCATCACCGATGCAACGAACATGAAAATGAGCGAACTCAGGAAGATAGTGGAGGACAGGAAGGCCTGGCGGGATATGGTTCATGGGATCACGAAGGGTTGGACACGACTTAACGACTGAACAACAAAAATCAGGACCCACCTAGCTTTACGAGACGCTCAAACATTTCTCTCCCTATATTTACTCAAGCTTGCAAACTGCAGGAGCTCAAATCCTTGCAGAGCAATTAGCAGCTATCTTGTAAGCTGCAGGAACTCAGCTCTTTGAAGGGCAATTAGCAGCGATCTGATTTTTGAATAGCCTCAGAGCTTGTGGCAATTACTTATCTGATCTTTCCATCACCTAGGACCCACCAGAAATCGGGTCACAATCCACCAAGTGGGTCCCGACCCACTGTTTGAGAAACACTGTTGTATAGCATGCTAAACATACAGCAGAAAACCTTGCACAGATGGCCAGAGTGTGGGAACCCAACCGGTTTGGGAACAACCGCAGAGGATGCGGAAGCCTTGCTGCCTGGGTAGATGGAGAGGGGAAGATTTCTACTTGGAAAATATACATTCCCAAATCCTTTATCTACCTTCTATTGGATGGGTGGTTGGATGGATGGGACAATGGTGATCTGGCATTTCCTGAAAAGTTGTCACTTACGTGTACCAATTCTTCATCATCTCGCGCAGCATAGACTGCAAAGCGCCTCTCTAAGGTGGACTGCCAACTTTCTTCATTGTCAGAGAGCTCACTGTTAACAGTGAAGGTTGCAACAAACCTTGAAGAAAAAACAAACACCATTTTCTTTTCCACTATCTTTGCTAACTTGTTAATATTTCATCCCCATCCCTCTCTCCCATGGGCGAGAGAGACTCTCCCATTTTTACATGTTTTTATTTTTTTTACAGATTGACCACAGTTAATAATAATAATAATAATAATAATAATAAATACTATTTATATCCCGCCTTTCCCAAGTCGAAGCAAATGCCCAAGGCGGCTTGTGTTTCTTGATTGTACAACAACAACAAAATGCCTTACAGTATGTCAGGTATCAAAAAATCTCTAGATCTAGTAGTTTCTCAGGTTTTCATGGCCAGAAAATCCAGACGTTCCAGAGGAATAAAAACTTTTGGGTGTTGAAGCCATGTAAAAGATTTTATTAGAATTAAACAATTACAGAAGATACGTTTTGCTCATTCTGTGATGAGATAGATCTATTAATATGATTCACTAACCTCAAATGCATTCAGTAATAAATATAATCTCTGCAGTCCAGAAGCTAATAATTCATAATCTGAGATCAAATCTAGTCACTTTGAATAAGGCTACTTAATAGGTCACCAACCGTACAAGCAAAAAGAGATCAGTTTGAACTTTGCTGGCCATTTTGGTCACGTTGCAAACCCAACAGTGCCTCTTTGCAGAGCATTATTTATACAAGAGACTACTTAATATTGGGTGGATGTGCTCACAAAAGGAAATCTTGCTTCACGTGCCACACACAAAGCACAATTTGCAATTTTGTAAAAAGCTGGCTAAAGAGAGACCCTTACCATTTTACAAGATTCGATAGGTACAGGCAGTCCACACGACCTGCAGGCACTTTAGTGAAGTGGGTGGGGATGATAGAAAGGCCGATAGCTTGGAGATCTGGCTGGATACAGATTCGGTTCCTATAGAAACCATTTGCTAACAAGCACAGTAAGTGGACCTGTTGGAGAAAGGAAACAGGTCCCAAGAAAGAAAGTAGCAATCATTTTAGGTTACAGGATGCTCTCAGACGTCATTTCCATGCCTCAAAAGGGGAGACCCAACTCTGGCCAAATTCACTCTAGTGCCAGCAACACATTTATATCAGGCCCCACACTGCCTACATTTTGACAGATCAGGCCCTGCTTCAGGCAACAAGCTGATCTCCTGCTTACAGGTGAGAATGTGTGCACTTTGCCTTTTCTTCCTTTAAGGCAGAAATTCTCAACCACTGTGCTGTGGCACACTGATGTACCGTGACGCGAATGGTCCATAGGTGTGCATGGGAGTTTGGGAGAGGGTCATTTATTAGGACGGCCATTGGGGGATATGAGCCCCCCGCCAGCAGCGCAGTGTATCTTTTTCAATTATCAAAAAACTGGTGGTGTGCCTTGACAATTTTAGTGCCTTGTCAGTGTGCCATGAGATGAAAAAGGTTGAAAATTGCTGCTTTACAAGTTGAAAGTCCCATCCGTTCTAACTGACATTTGGTTGCTAACTAAATTATTTCTGGTTTACCAATGACTGACTGACTGACTGACTGACTGACTGACTGACTGACTGACTGACTGACTGACTGACTGACTGACTGACTGACTGACTCTCTCTCTCTCTCTCTCTCTCTGTATTTTTTTTATTGTTTGCATGCCATTTTATGTGTAGGAAAGGCAGCATATAAAATGCTTTACATAGACATAACAGGATGGGAGCTATACAGTATGCTAAAGAGGAAATTGGTCCTTCTTGTAATGCTGGTTTTTATATTAATGTCAGCCACCTTAAGAAATCTCATGATTAAGAGGCAGGATGTACCTAAATAAAAGTTACACAAATTATGTGGTACTTCTTTTTTAAAACCCACAGATTTCCTATCCCAACTGAATGACTCAGCACAAGTGCTACTAACTATATACTGAACTACTGTTCGGAAATAATATGCCTAGATTCCAATAAGAACCCATACCTAGTGCCAGAATAACAGCACAATCCTATGTAAGGATCCGGACAGCGGCCCAGGGCCACCCGCCGGATCCTGAGCACCGGCGGCCAGGCTGCTCCAGGGCCAGAGGTCTACTCAGGGAAGGGGATGCTCGTCCCCTTCCCCGGGTGTAAATTCAGGCCGGCCTGACCGGCCTCCTCGGATTTCCGCCAGCAAAGTAGGCAGAGGCCATTCCCCGCCCCCTCCCGGGCCAACTGGGCCAATGGCCCCCCTCCTTCTCCCGCCGCCCCGCCCCCGCCGGATCCTTACCTGGGTTCGTCAGCGGCCGCAGGGGCGCTCTGGCACCGGAGCAAGGGAGGCTGGCCTCTGTGCCGGTCCTCCCTGCTCCAGAGTAGTCGCGAATGTGCTTTACAGCACGTTCGCGACTACTTCTGGCGATGGAACACTCGTTCCATCACCGTGTACTTGCACAGGATTCGCAGTAAGTGACATAACAAATGTAAAACTTCAACTTTGTCCCTTGTAGCCTTTTACCTTTTTCTGACAAATTACGACTGTAACGTCCTACCTTGTGTGTGTCTTCATGAACTTCCTTGTTGAAGCGTTTCATCATTCGACGGAGATACGTATCAAACTCAGCTTGCCTCTTCTCTCTGCAGATATGTGCAGATATTTCCCCCCATGCAAATCAAACCAACAGTCAGTGTTATGCAGCTGCAGCACTCCCCTTGGGACTCTGCAGCCATTCCCCAGAAACGCACGAGTAGATTCACATGTACAAGGGTTACATACCGCACATGTGCTACTAGTTGTGTGAATTTATTTCCTTTATTTTAAACTATTTATATTCAGTCTACCTACCCAATCTAGGTCTCCAAGGCAGTAAACAATAAAATAAAATGTGTACCAATTCTGGTGTACCAAATATAAAAATGAACTATGAAACAAACATAAAAACAACAACAAGCAAATCCAGCAGCCAAGGAAAAAAATATATATAAAAATAAAAAATAAAAAAAATCAGTTGTACTTAATGTTAAACAAATACTGTACTATCCAAACAGAAATGCTTTTCCGTGGGACCCAAAAGTCAATGATGAGAGTGTCTAACAATTATAGCTGAGAAGGATGTTTCCAAAGTCAGGATGCCACAACAGAAGCAGCCCTGTCTCCAGGAGCCACACCCCCTCTGATCCAGTGATCAGAGATCACCTGGATCAGATCACCTGGAGTTAAGTCTCAACAGAAGATCTTGAATGCTATTTTTTTTCCACCCATGCGGTACAGGAAACCTAAAAAGCAAGTCAAATGCTGAATTCTCAGACCTCAACTGACCTTCTCTCTCTTTTCTTCACCTGCTCCGGTGTTTCAATTTCTATCTCGACAGTTTTGTTGGGCTGCAGTGGCTCTGGTTGTGGCGCAATGCCTTTCAGCATCTCTAGCTCAGGTTCACGAAGTTCTGGAAATGAAAGAAGAAATCTAGGGGCCATGCAGTTCAAATCACCAATGTTACTTTCTAAAAAGGCATGAGTCTTAAGTTGTATGAAGCCATCACATAACATGTCACATGTGTTCTCCAGACTGGCTGCTGGGACTTCACCAAACCCTAATCTTGCCTCTGAAATGTGCAACTTTTGGAACATGCTTGCATACTTGGGCCATAAGATGCAGGACCTGGAAACGTAACAACAGATGCAGTACTTCTCTTTTGTTCAAACACAACCAACCGCCGCCTGCTGGGACATTGGAGAACCACATATCTGCCACCTTGGGGAGACAGCAGTTCATGTGAGCCCAGTCTGACTGAAAACTGTAGCTGTGTAACTGAAAACCACGTGTGGGCTGCCCTGGCCTGTGAATCAGATCTATGTTGACTTATGTCATGTCTTCATTCCTTGCAACAATGGTCATTTTTATTGAAAAAGCAAAATATTTGCATAAAAATCCCAAACAAATACAGGTTGAGTATCCTTTATCAGGACTGCTTGGGACAGGAAGTTGTCTGGATTTCAGATTTGTCTGGATTTCAGATTTGTCTGGATTTCAGAATATTTGCATAAATATAATGAGATATCTTGGGAATGGAACCCAAGTCTAAACACAAAATTCGTTTATGTCTCATATTCACCTTATACAATTAGCCTGGAGGTAATTTTATACAATATTTTTAATAATTTTGTGCCCCAGCATGCCTTGCGCTATGCCAGCCAGGTGCTGGGGAAAAGTGTTGGGTTTTTTTTAAGTCATAGCCCTCAAAATGTCTGGATTTCGGATGTCTAGATAAGGGGTAATCAACCTGTACCAATCACCATAATATTCAAGTCCAAAAACTTTCTCTCAGTGGTAAGCCTTATTTGGCTTGTCTACTTATCAGTTACCCTGATTGTATTGCTTTCTGTTAGCATCCTACTTACACCATTGTCTACACTTCAAAACTGCATCACATTCTAGGGCTGTTGCCATTGCCAGCAACTGAGGGTAAGACGAGACAGCTCAATAGGAGGCTCCATTGGAAAGAGGCATGTTGGGAAGGAACCGCATATTCTGGGAGGACAATTCCTCTTTCCCACCAGGTAGTTTTCACATTTAGCCATGTCAGTTTCAGAAAAATCTCTAGGTATGTCTATATATAGGCCAGCGGGTGGCACAGTGGGTTAAACCGCTGAACCATGAGCTGTTGATCGAAAGGTCAGCAGTTCGAATCCGCGACGAGGTGAGCTCTCGTTGCTTGGCCAGCTCCTACCAACCTAGCAGTTCCAAAGCATATTAATGCGAGTAGATAAATAGGTACCGCTTGCAGGAAGGTAAACAGTGCTCCGTGTTTCAGCCACATGCTACGCGCTGCGGCAAGGAGAGTCATGCCGGCCACATGACCACGGAGGCGTCTTCGGACAACGCTGGCTCTTCGGCTTTGAAATGGGGATGAGCACCACACCCTAGAGTCGGACACGACTGGACTTAATTGTCAGGGGTCACCTTTATGTCTATATACACAACTAAGACGTCAATGCAATTCTGTTTAACACATCCGTTAAGCTTAAAGTGGGTTAAAAAATACAAACTTCAGCTGAGGTATGATAAAATCTGAGTGACTTTAGCATGAGAACACACAATGGTTTACAAACTTAAAATGAAAAGGAAATAAATATGAAAAATAGGCTACCTTCCACATCTTCCCACTCTTCTTCACTTTCATCATCATCATCATCATCATCATCATCATGATCTTCCTCCTCAGTTCTCTTTTTGATGGGAGATTCTTTTTTTGCCTTTGTCTCTTCTTTTAGACAAGTGCTCTGCAAACCACTATAAAGTGTGGAAAAAGGAAACACATACAGCTAGCTAGTCTGAGAACAACCAACCCACTTCAGGGAGCACCTGAATTATACTTTTTGGTGTCAGAGGCTGTATATCGGATTTCCCCAACAGAAAACTGAACCACAAAAGACATCATACATGGCTCTTTCAAAAGCAATTGAAAAGCAACGTAATTTTAATTTTTTTTTTCTACTAGGTAGTAGGATTAAGCCTTGACTGAACAAGGGCCTCCTTATAGGTATAAGGAGGTTCCATTCACAGGGTGTTTATGTGAAAGATTCACTAATACAGAACCAACTGCAAAACTGGGATATTCCAAAGTTAAATGGACCTGCATCACTGTCAAGAATATAGGGAAGAGAATGCCTTGTCCCTGCTTCTTTGCATCCTGTCTACAAGCCAGTTAAGTTGGAGTACCAGGACTGAGAGCGCAATCCTGACTAAAGATCCATGGGCAGCCATAGGGCAACCCGCTGGAGCCTATCCCCATTCTGGGCCGATCATGAGCGGATTTCCGCCAGCAGGGACGATCCGGTGCCAGAGTGAGGACGATCCTCACGCCAGCAGCCCTTACTCCAAAGTAGTTGCAAACGTGCTTCACGGCATGTTTCTGATACTTTAGAACGGCAGAGCACACACTCCGACGTTCTAAAGTTACGGTGGATTGCACTGTCCGTTGATTATAATAATAATAATAATCAACCTTTATTGGCTTAAAAGAACACAATACAGTAACACCACAACACACACACACACCCACACACACACACACACACCTACCTTAGTTAACTGCCAAGCTTAGTCCATATTCACGGCTCCGATGCAACAGAAGATATTTTAGAAAAGTTCCCACTGTCTCAACTATACCAGAATCCTCAGATGACAAGATGTTCCTTACTACAGTACAATCTGGACAACCTTCCCACTTACTCAGCAGGGGAGCTAAAAGTTTCTTACGGAGAACCAAGTGGAGTCGGCAATGTAGGATCATGTAAGTCAGAGACTCAATCATACCTGGCTCACATGAACAGCATCTCTCCTGATAGGGTATCCTATTATATCTCCCATATAACTCAGCCGAAGGGAAAACATTACACCTGGCCAGAGTGTAAGCCCTTTGTTCAATAGGACACGTCAGCTGGGCAAGATTAATTCGCACTAAGTAGTACCGACTTCAATGCAATCCTATTATATCTCCCATATAACTCAGCCGAAGGGAAAACATTACACCTGGCCAGAGTGTAAGCCCTTTGTTCAATAGGACACGTCAGCTGGGCAAGATTAATTCGCACTAAGTAGTACCGACTTCAATGCAATTGGCACCCATTCTGTAAAGAAAAAAATCCAATGCAACAGAGAGGAGGGGAACATTCTTTGTGCTACATGGACACATGTGCATACATACACACTGTTCCAGGGCAAATGTTAGAACGCTCAACTCTGTAAAGGTGTGCCACAAGCACATTTGTACAGATCAGGGGTCCAGCTCAAGCACCAAGTTTTAGACAGGGACAGGAGTCAAGGCTGAAAGTAAATTAAAGGATCAGACCAGATGTCAACATTGTAACTGTTCCTTCTGCCACTTTCACCCGAAATCCCACATAAGAGAATGAACAGACTCTAAATTCAATCACCTGCATTTCCCCTCCTTTTTACAGGACTTTTTACTTTTCACGTCTTCATGGTTTTCCTCATTCACTTTTGATTTTGTTCCTTTCTGCCTTGAATTTCCACAAGATGCGTGACGGACATTGATCTCACCATCCTGTTTCATATTTTTTTCCAATGAAGCTTTGGGCAGTCTTTTTTTCTTTCTGGGTTTTTCCTCTTCAAAATTATCTGTATTAAATTGGAAACAAATAATAGATGTTAAAAACTAGGAAGAAAAAATGCATAATTGATTAAAAGGGGGGGATTTTAATGGAACAATTATATGCATGTTCACTCAGAAGCAAGCCTCACTGAATTCAATGGGCCTTGCTCCCAGGCAAGTGTGTATACAGTAGGACTGTAGCCTTTGACATCAAAACACTTTTCTAAACATTCCACTAACATGTTACAGGAAGAAGGTTGTATGGGTAAATTAGCCATGTATTAGAAGTACAAAACACAGAGAACTCCAAAAACCACGTAAAAATTTTTGTGATTATTAAGGGCTGGTTCACACATACAGTACATGCTCGTCATCCGATGACTGCACATCAAGTTATGATTTGCATGTATGAATGAGCCAGTATACAGCAAACATCCACAGAATCTTCACAGTCCTTCTCACACACTTTCAAACACAATACTATTCATCACAGAATATGGTTAAATTGGTTCCTAGTTCCCGATTTATTTTGGGATGCAACGGACTGAAAACATAGTTCTTTATTCAGGTCAGTCATGTGCAGCACTTTGCCTCCGCAACAAATACGAATCCAGAACTGAGAAGAAGCAACTTCAGCATCCTTCAACAGAGTCAGTTCACACATTCAGCAACAACAAGCCCCCAGGTGATGAGAAATCAAGGGTCATCCAAGCACATGTGAGAAATAGCCAGGATTAAAACCCATTTCCTCCGAGCCCACAGGTGTATGCATTTAACTCCAGATGCATATATACACCTCTTAGATAAAAATGGTTTAAGACAATCCCTCTTTGACCAGGGTGGCCAATAAGGGTAGCTGGCTTTTCTTTTTCCCCCTTTGAAAAGTTTAGTAGTCTTGCAGCACAACCCTATCCAACTTACACCACCGGTGTAACAGCGGTGTAGCGAGAACGGGAGGTCCCAGAACGGAAAGAGGATTCAAGTCCCCTCCAAAGAGGGATTCAAAGGGGATTTTAAATCTCCCCTCCAAAGCCTCCCGCCCTGCCCTGCCCTGCCCTGCCCTGCCCTGCCCTGCCCTGCCCCGCTGGTTACACCGGTGGCGTAAGTTGGATAGGATCACGCTGTTGATCATGCATCAGAAGCTTTCATGTTTCTAAAGAGAACTGAGTTGTTTATGTAACAAGCACATCATCTGTAATAAATAAACAATGCAAAGGAAGCTGCTGAAAAACTTTTCTAACCACGTGATATCAGTGGGGTTAGGTAATAACCAGACATGAGATATTTAATTCACAACTTGTTACTGAACTCTGACTCTCTTCCAAAAGCCATTTACCAATATTTTTTTAAAAGATAGTTAAATAGGTAGATAAGACTCATTCAAGATTTCTAATTCATGGAGCACAAATACTTGGGGGGGGAGGGGTTGTGTGCGTGTAAAACACCCAGTGGAAAGGGCAGATCTGTTTTTACTTCCAGTAGTATATAGAGTTGCAAGATACTGGGGCAAAGAATAGCAGTTAAATTTGACATATGGCAGAGGAGAAGGGAGATGATTCAGTGACAATGGAAAGCACCATAAAATTAAGGACGAGAAAAGGCACTTTTAACTTTTTCCCAATCTGGCTCTTTAGGACTGACTCCCCCCTCCCTCCCCTTATGCAACCACTGGTAACCAGGCAGGCTGTGATTATCCAGGCGTTTTTCTCCGCACATTCACTCACCCTTCTCCTGCTGCTCGTGAGCTTTGGGGTCTGAAGCAGTGACTGCAACATCCCTCCTGAGTTTCTTGCCGAAACCCTCCAACGGAAGGGACCTTTTGCGTTTCTTGACCATGCCGATTTCCTCCGTACAAAGCGATCTGTCAGGAGGAGCGAGAGAAAACCACGCGAGTGGCCACAAGGAGGCGTGATGGGGGCGGCAGACAAAGGAGAAAGGTTAAAAAAAAAGGCAGGCAAAGAAAAAAAAATATCTCTCGAGCAGATCGCCTACAGAAGACCGCAATTTTGTAGGCAGGGCTGTTGTCGCGTGCACCCTGCCACACTGGGCGCAGGTTGTTGTGGGTGCTGGTCCCTGTGGCCCGCCTCCCTGACCTGACGGCAGCTAAAAAGCCCCACGGCCGGCCGGCAGGGCAAGGAGGCTGGGCTTGTCGGAGGCGGCTTCTCTGTTCTCTTCTTGCTCCGCCTTTCTGTCGTTGCCTGACGTCCCTTCCGTGTCGGGTCGGAGCGGAGGTATTGTAGTTGCAGCGTAGAGGAGACGAGCGAGGACGGAGGTTCCTCTAGAAGGAAAAGAGGCCGTGAGAAGACTCGGGCAGAGCAAGCCTATTAAGGGAGTTCAGTTGAGGCTCCCTCCCACGCGCGACGCGTGCAGGATTGCAACCTGAGCGTCACAGCCTCCTGGCACCTAAATGCATACATTACAAAGCATCAGTGCAAACCAAAAGGGGAACGAAGAAAAACAAAAAGAGAGAACTCAGCGTACTGAAAGTGAGGGACGGCGAAAAGCCCGGAGCAGCCCATTCAGAAATACAACGGATGCACAAAGCAGCAGGATTAGAGACTTCAAAACAGTATTTTAGGCTTGAACCATTCCAATAGTGTGCTTTTATATTTACCCCTTCCCAGCCCAAACCCATCCAGAACAGACTTCGTCTAACTCAGTATCATGCAAAACACAATGGCATATACAGGTGGGCCCCCATGTCCACTGATTTGCTATCCACTGTTTCAGTTAAGGCTGAGCTACATTGTCCACGGCCCACGTTCCGTGCGTGTCTGGTGTCCCGCCCCCAGGTCAAACAACAGGCTCTGATTGGCCGGACGCAGCAAAAGTCGAGCCCAGCTCGTGGATAGCCCAGCTTGACTTTTGCTGCGTCCGCGCTACGTCCGGCCAATCAGAGCCTGTTGTTTGACCTGGGGGCGGGACACCAAACACGCACGGAACGCGGACGCAATGCGGCCATGGACAATGTAGCTCGGGCTTCATCCACAGATTGTGGGGGCCCACCCAGGCTTTTACTTTTTTCCCAGTAAGCTTCATTTCTTCCTTAAAGAAACAGGAGAAGTAGAGCAACACTTATTACAGGCAAGTAGAACGAGACTAAGTACTAGAGAGGCTCTGCAAGGTTAACAGAAACCTTGCAGAGCCTCTCTCTAGGACTTAGTCTCGTTCTACTTGCCTGCAATGGAGGCTGCTTCTCTGTTTGTTTTAAGGAAGAAACAAAGCTTGCTGAAAGAAAAATAAGAGCTGGGGGGGGGGGCAAGCATGCCTGCCTGCAGGGGAGGCAGGGTGGGGGGGCCCTCAGGAAACCATGGAGGGGTGTTCGCTCTTATCCATGGTTTCAAGTATCCACGGAGCAGCCTGGAACATATCCCCAGCGGATACGGGGGTCCACCTGTATAATATGGTATGGTATTAAATATTAATTCATGAGGAAACATATATGGATCATCCCCATGTGGAACTCCACCATGTGGAAACCACCTTTCAGTTGTGAAATAAATAAGCCAGAGTAACCATACTGCCGGAATGACATATATTTTTAAAAATCTCAGTCCCCCATCATAGATGGGGGAGTTTTGGGGACTGTGCCACCTATTATTTATGATCCATAAGTACATATTACACATCATCCCTGTACTATTCTACTGTCTGACTGCACCTTGATAATATCTGGACCATTGTACTGTATTTCACCAATAAAGATTGCATATGTGAGTGACAATTATAAAGCTATCTAGGAGGTTGTTCTAAGCCACTATCGGTCTCAGCCCTCACCTGCCATTTGAGATCACAATACAGGATAGTTGTAACCCCTACTCTAGTTTGCAATATGGGGATACTGACAATGCACTACCGTGAAGGGTGGTCGTATGCCACTAGTTCTCAGCCCCGCATGCACCTCTCATCTACAACGTGTGGATGTTAAAGTGGACTAGACTGTCTTACGTTACAAGGTTGTCATATAAGCTCTGGCTCCTCCCCCCGCATACATGTGGTATATGGGGATAACAACACTGGCCTGCACTGCAGGGTTAGCTCGATCTCCTCAACGCACCTGACCATTGCAATACAAGGGCAACAGCGACGAATTACATTTGCATTCGCACCATTAAAAACACACACACAACATTTAACAAGTTAAAAAAAGTCAAGATTTTCCCGCATGAAAAGACGTGAGCTTGAAAAAGCCGCTACGCGTCGCTGCTGCCAATTCACTGCAATGATTCCTCTATTGTCTCCTAGAGAAGCTGTCACTTTCGCCCATCAATCAAGAGAAAAAAAAGATGGCGACAAAAGTAACCCGGAAGTGATACCTGCAAACAACGACACTGTTCGTCTAGGACTTTTGTACGTACAGAGATCCGCCTCCCTCCGCGCGCGCGTTAGCCAAAGCGGGCTGGGCATAAAGTCTCGCGAGAAGAGATTGGAGCTGGCTTTGAAAAATGGCGGACGAGGTGGACCAGGTGAGGCAGTGTTGCTGCTGGGGGGTGTTTGGGCTTCCTTGGCTGCGGCGGCTTTCTGGAGTTGCACCGTCGTCTTTTTGATGGGGAAGCCAGCCAAGCCGCCCGTATAGCTCGCACGCTAGTTTTTATTCTGCTTTCTGGTTTGTTTGGTTTCCTCAAAGCAGCGGGAAGTATGCCACCTAAAGCTTGATTTTAAAAGCCTGTAGTAAAATCGGTTTGCTTTAAGATTGCCATGTTCCAGCTTCCTAAATTTGAGCAGCCTAACTTGCATTTATTTTATGCAAATCATCTGATAATTCAAATCAAGTGGAGGATTGGGAGAGAGAAAGATTGCATTTCCACTTCATAGTGCTATCTTCCAGTTGCAGTAAAGAAATGGGCCATTAGATTTTCCTTATGTACTGTTACATGCAATACACAATATGGGTGTATTGTTGTTACAACACTTCCACTCTGCCTTTTGCTGTAAAATGACCTCAAGGCAGTTAATAACAAGTGTAGTTGAATCCTCAGAGGCTGAATAAATATAATCTGAGGCTGCAATCCTGTACACACTTATCTGGGAATAAGTTCCATTGACTTCAGTAGGGCTTACTTCTGAGTAGACATGCCTAGGATTATGCTATGAAACCTGCAGCCTGTGTCTGCATAGGCTGTAAAATCTTTTTGTAATCTGCTTTTCAATTTTCAGGCAAGGGAATTTCTTGATGTATTTACAGCATGCACTTTTGTGCTGTCTCTTTTTTTTGTCCTAACACTTTTAAGTGGCTTTTTAAAATTTCTGACTCTTGACGTACCTTCTAAACACACTCCACAGATGAAAATGGGACAGACTTGTAACACCCCTGTTCTTATACCAAAGATAATTTTACCTAACTTGCTTCCTCCACTGTTGGATATTTCTGTAGACCTGCCTGGACGTTTGCTCTGTCTAATTTAAAACCCAAGAGGATAATTGTTCATTTAGTTAGAGAAATACTAGGTAGAAAACATTGTCTGGAAAACAATATAATATTGGTCATTCAACTAGAGAGCAAAGTAGCTGCAGTATTTAAAATAGCAGGGTGTGTGCTCCTTTTATTTATTTTCTGTCCCACATTTTTCCCCCATATGGGAACCCAAAGCGGTATTATTATTTATTAAATAATTAGTTATTTAACTAGTTAGTGCCTGGTTGTCCTAGTTAGTGCCTGGTTTATGAGCTTGCATTTACCTACATGTGCACTACTAGACAGGATGCATTTGTTTCCTGCTCAGGCTGCCATCATCTGCACACTTATATGGCACATCATGTGCACACTTACATTGACCACAGTGGAACCGTCCTGGAGCAGCTGAGCTGTGCCTGCAGTTTTCCTACCGTTACATGCTATGTCAGGGGTAGCGTGGCCTGGAAGAGTGTCCGATGCGGTTTCTGGTCTGCTTCTGCCACCTCTGCTCTGCACTGCCGCCGCCCCCCCCCTGAAGCCCCTTTCTGCACTTTTCATGCGGTTTCTTCACATGCGGAAGTGAGGTTCTTCAGTTTTATTTAAAGAGACTGTGTGAATGAAGGCGCTCCTTTATCCGCACAGCCCCTGTACATAAAACCGGAAGTCCTTCACTTCTGTATTGGAAGAAACTGCAAGGAACATGGTAAAGAGGCAGATTATCCACTTTCCCACTTGCTAGAAGAAATCAGAAGTGGACCAATGTGGCAGGCTGGAGGGAGGTGGTGGTGGAAGAATTGGGGTGAAGGGTACCCCAAATCTGCTGTCCTCTTGCTCCCCCCCCCCTGCAATTTGCTACTGATGCATCACCTCGCCTCATGAATGGACTACCCATAAGAAGATCCCTGCTGGATCAGGCCAAAAGCCCATCTAGTCCAGCTTCCTGTGTCACACAGTGGCCCCACCAGATGCCTCAGGGAGCACAAGACAACAAGATACCTGTGTCCAGTCGCCACTCCCTTGCACCTGGCACAGAGAAAACCCACTTCTAAAACCAGGAGGTTGCTTATGGCTTGTAACCTGTGATGGTCTTTTCCTCCATGAATCTGTCCAAACCCCTTTTAAAGGCATCTAGGCCAGGTGCCATCACCACATCCTGTGGCAAGGAGTTCCACAGATGTATTATACGCTGGGTAAAGAAATATTTTCTTTTGTCTGTTCTAACTCTCCCTCCACTCAATTTTAGTGCATGTCCCCTGGTTCTGGTGTTGTGCGAGAGGGAGAAGAATTTCCCTCTATCCACTCTCTCCATCCCATACATAATTTTATAAGTCTCAATCATGTCCCCCCTCAGGTGCCTTTTTTCTAGGCTGAAAAGCCCCAGACGCTGTAGCCTTTCCTCGTAAGGGAGGTGCTCCAGCCCACGAATCATTCTGGTCGCTCTTTTCTGCACCTTTTCCAATTCAACTATATTCTTTTTGAGGTGTGGTGACCAGAACTGGACACAATACTCCAGATGTGGCCTTACCATCGATTTGTACAAAGGCATAATGATATTGGCCGTTTTATTCTCAATCCCTTTTTTAATGATCCCGAGCATGGAATTGGCCTTCTTCACAGCCGCCGCACACTGGGTCGACACTTGCATCGACCTGTCCACCAGCACCCCAAGATCTCTCTCTTGATCCGTCACAGACAACTCAGAACCCATTAGTGTATATGTGAAATTTTGGTTTCTTGCCCCAGTGTGCATCACTTTGCACTTACTTACATTGAAGCGCATCTGCCATTTTGCTGCCCATTGTCCCAGTTTGGAGAGGTCCTTCTGGAGCTCTTCACAATCCCTGCTGGTCTTCACCGCTTGGAAAAGTTTAGTGTCATCTGCAAACTTGGCCACCTCACTGCCTATCCCCGACTCCAGGTCATTTATGAATAAGTTAAAAAGCACCGGTCCCAAGACCGATCCTTGGGACACACCGCTTTTCACCTCTCGCCATTGTGAAAATTGCCCATTGACTCCCACTCGCTGTTTCCTGGTCTTCAACCAGTTCCTAATCCACAAGAGGACCTGCCCTCTTATTCCCTGACTGTGGAGTTTTCTCAGGAGCCTTTCATGAGGGACCGTGTCAAACGCCTTCTGAAAATCCAGATATACAATATCCATGGGTTCGCTCGCATCCACATGCCTGTTGACCTTTTCAAAAAATTCTAACAGGTTTGTGAGGCAAGACTTCCCCTTGCAGAAGCCATGCTGACATTCCCTCAGCAGAGCTTGTTCTTCTATGTATTTTAAGATTTTATCTTTAATGAGACTTTCCACCATCTTCCCTGGAACAGATGTTAGGCTGACTGGCCTGTAGTTTCCCGGGTCCCCCCCCCCTTCCTTTTTTAAAGATTGGCGTGACATTAGCTATCCTCCAATCCTCTGGCACAGTGGCCGTTTTAAGGGACAAGTTGCATATTTGGGTCAAGAGGTCAGCAACTTCATTCTTGAGTTCCTTAAGAACTCTTGGGTGGATGCCATCCGGGCCTGGTGATTTATTGATCTTTATTTTGTCAATTAAGTCTGAGACGTCTTCTCTTTTAACCTCTATTTGACTTAATTCTTTATTCAGGGGAGACCGTTCCGGCAGCGGTATTTGCCCGAGGTCTTCTGCCGTGAAGACAGATGCAAAGAACTCATTTAATTCCTGGGCTATGTGTGCAAGAGGGAGTGAAAAGCCTGATACTATGCGATCTAAGACTTTCATGGCTGGCAGAGATAAACAAACTATCAATTTTTGGGGTCCACTTTTCCTGATACCACTGCTTCACTTAAGTTTAGGCTTACCAGATCTCCAACCGGGACAGAGTGCTAGACCTTTAGGAGAAGGAATGTGGGCAGGTGCAGCTTGCCCTTAGAGCACAATCCTAGGCATGTCTACTCGGAAGCAAGCCCCACTGAACACAATGGGGCTTGCTTCTGAGTAGACATGCCTAGGATCGTGCTCTAGGACTTGGAGATCTGGTAAGCCTTTGGTCCCGCGGTATGATTTTCCCAGAATTCCCAAATGTCAGTGTGATCCACATGTCTAAGGGACCCCCATGTAGAGAAAACCACCTGCAGAAAAATTCCCAGGTATACCATGCACCTGGAGCAGAGGCGGTGGTTTCGGGACTCAACTGGACTTAAGGTTAAGCCAATTAGTCCATTCATTCCTATGTAAAGCATGGACCTGACAACACAAGATTTCAAACAAACACATAGTTGTGTTTTACACACAGCTCCAGTGCTTTAGGGGTGTTTAGGGGGATGTCTCAGCTAAGTGTACCTCAAGTTACAAGTCCCTTCCTTCAAGGTTTTTTTTTTTTATGACCCTTCAAATCCTTGAAATCCTGCAGCTTTAGTTGTGAGTTCAGGTCTATACAGGCCAATTCTGCCACCCATAAAGACCCGTTGAGTCCTTTGAGGTACGCCTGGTGTTGCTCCTGTTTACAGCTGTGTACAGCTGCTCCCCTGCACCTGAGGTGCTCCAAACAAGGTGGATTCAAAAGCCAGGGCCCTGGCCATGAAAACATAGCCAGAGTTTCATTTTTAATTTCAGTTAGGAGGGGGTGCCCTGCAACCGATTCCTGCGCCTCATTTTCCCTAAAAACAGTGATCTTTGCTCCTCTGGGGGGGGTCAGTGGGGTGACCCTAGAACTCTGAAAATTGTTTTAAAACATAGGTTCATCTGTCTACTTTCCACAAAAAAATTCCAGAAAAATTGGGGGAAGCTATTTTTTTTTTAAACTATTTACTTTCGGGCGTACCTCTAAGGACTCAACGGGACCAAATGGGTTTTAAGTCAGTCTGTCTTTTGCCTTCCTTAATTGACTGTCAGAGTGGAAGGACTGAACAGGCTTCTTTCTCAGATGAGTGGGCTGAATACTACCTGCATGTTTTAGCTCCTATCTCTGCTTCTGGAGCAGCTAGGAACTTGATCTTTTTTTCTTTTTCTTTTTTAATGAAAGTTGGCAAAATGGTCAAAAGACAAAATTACTCAAAACTGGGTAATGCCCTGCAATCCAGGTAAAGCAGCAACCTTACTTACACATTACACCTTTTTTCCCCTTCTTCCTCTACTGCCCTGTTAACAGTAAAACAAAAATAACAAAACAATATTTCTTAGAGATGTATGCAGTGCATTGTTTAGAAGACTGAGTGTTCGGACTTGGACAGGGAAAACCTCCTGCTCAGCCATGGAGTTTGTTGGTTAACTATTATCTACACTTGTTTCTGCTTGTATTCTATGTTGACAAAACAAGCTGTGGTTATCTTCTATTCCTTTAAGTGTAAAGGCTACAATAACAAGATAAAAGTCTACAGATTTACCATGGGTGGGGGAACAACACTTTGTTTCTAGAATAAGCCAACAATATTAGCCCCTCGTTTATAAGAGTTGGTGAACTTCAGATCAATCCAAGAGTATGTACATATAAAGTTTTTGCAATAAATATTGCAAATGGCTTTTAGTAAATAAAATGCCTCCCTTAGCACGGACTCGAGGTGTAAGAAATAGATTCTGTGACTGAATGCTGTCTTTCAGATTGTGTATATACTATAATGTTAATGTACACTTTTGTATGTCATGGCTATACCCGAACATTTGAATTCCAGAATTGTGATGCTTTTACTGTTAGCAGAAATGTTACTGTGGGGGGTCCCATGAGAGTGGTTTGGTTTGTGTAGTAGCAAAATGTGTTTCCAGCCTCCTTTCTGAGAATAGAAATGACTTGCCATCTCTGGAAGAGAAGTTAAAAATAAATAAGCTAACATGAAGTTGCCAAGTTAGATGTATATCCATGTGGATGCCTCCCTGCAGCTACTTAAAATTTGTGCTCTTGTGTGACAGGAATGGCAGTGTGAATCCTCTTGGTTTAGCGGTGCTTCAGCATTGGACAGGTTTAGCAGATGAGCCCAAGGCATTATTTATTTAATTTATATCCCATCTTTTCCTCCGAATAATCAGAGCGCTCAGGATTTCAATTAGAGGAGGTGTTAGGCTTTGGCTAAAGTTGCTTAACTCCCACAATCTGCTTAAATGCAGGATTGAAGCCTAAATTACTTAGGAGGGGGTTGTATTTCCAGTTTGCCATGTATCAACTTCTCATTTTGAGTGAAAGTTATGAGTAGCCCTTGGTTCTTTCTACTATCATGTATTTGAACGGTGGCATGTTCAGTGCATAGTGAACATTGCACAACACAGCAAATGGCATCGTATGCTAATCCCAGTGGAGATTTTCTTGGGGTAAAGGTAACCATTGCCCTGTCAATTTATACAATGTGAAACCTCTTCTCTTATAGCAACAAACTACTAATACTGTAGAAGAGCCCTTGGATCTCATAAGACTCAGTCTTGATGAACGAATTTATGTGAAAATGAGAAATGACCGAGAACTTCGGGGCAGGTTACATGTAAGTACAACTATGCAGAAATAAGGGGTACTGAAACTTAGAACAAGTATCAGAAGTGTAAGATTGTTCTGGTTGCCATTATGAAAATATGGTTTGGGTGGCATTGTTCATACAAGTTCTTCTAAAACAAAAGAATACACCTTTTCGTATTGAGAGAAATGACAAACCAGTTGCCTTGGCTCTTGTCATTTTCAGGATTTCATCTCTCCGTGTCCTCTTATTATGTTCACAGGCTGATTTAGTTCTGAGGAGGAGTTCTAGATGGCTTAGAGAAACCCATTGTAAAGAGTATTTCTTGGAGCATGTGCTAAAAAACTTATAGGATTTGGATCAATCTGATGACAGCTCACTCTGTAAACAAGAGTTCTGAGAGATGAGACCTGTAAGCACAACAAACAGATTGACTATCTGGGCATCTGGCTATGGCTGCTCAGTTGTACAGCACATGCCACGGGCGTCACTAGGGTGCACGCCACCCAAGAGCGGGGGCGCGCGCATCACCCTAATGACCCCCAACCCCCCCAAAATTTCCCACACCGCCAAAGGCGGCACGAAAGTCTTCCTTTCATTGCAGCCGGCTCCGGGGACATCTTCCCCGGCCGGCTGTCCTGGGCCTTCTGACGTGGCCCAATGCGGCAATACGTAATTTATAACGTTTTTCGTGCATGCGCAGACCGTTTCTGAGGGCAAGGGCTGCCCTTTTTCCTTCAGAAACATTCTGCGCATGCGTGAAAAACATTATAAATGACGTATCGCCGCATTGGGCCTTTGTCAGAAGGCCCTGGAGCGTCGGCCGGGGAGGTCGCTCCGAGGCCTTCTCCCGGCCTCAGAGCCTCCGGAGGGCGACGTGCGCAGCGGAGGTGACGTGTGTGGGTGTGCACATCACCCTTCTGCGCGCGTCACCCCCTGGCGGTCCGCCCCAGCCGCCATGCTATAGCAACGTCCATGATGCTTTGCATAAAGAAGGCACCCAATTTAGGGTGCAATCCTATCCGGCCACTAGGCCAGCATAGGACCTCTGTGTCAGCCCAGGACCGTTGCAAAAGGTAAGCTGCAGCTGGGCCGCACAGCATGGGTGGGGGAGGGAGGGCATTTCTGGGCAGGGGGGAGGATCAGGCCTGGGAGGGGGTGAGATTGGCGGCAGCGGCGTATGCTGTATCCTATCCCCCTCTCAGGCCCGTTTCTCCCGAAACGGGCAACCTTGATTTGTGCTGCAGCAGTGGCAGGCACAGATCCGAAGAGTCCCATTGCAGGGATTGAGGCTTTACCTGTGGTAAGGGAACAAAGTAGAAGAGCCCTTGGATCTCATAAGTTCCCTTACCCCGAGGAGACTTCCAACCCCGCCTATTCTGCTCAGTATACAGCATTGCCGGTGCCGGCATAACTGGATGGCTGAGCAGAGTATAGGATTGGGCTGCCCATCTCAAGGTAGGGCAGAGAAGAATTCCTGTCTGAAACCCTGGAGAGCAATGCATGTCTGTGTTGACAATACAAACGCAGATGGACCAACGGTCTGATCCAAAAGCAGCATTTTCCAAGAATTTCTGTGTGTTGAAGGAAAGATGGATATATTATGAAGTATAACCATGCTCTGTAAAATGTTTATTGCCACCTCAGCTGGCTTTTCCATTTTGCACAGGCGCACACAAGTCCTTTCAAGAGAGAAAATGGAAGGATACAAGATTCATGTGCTGTGTAGTGTTTGATTCCAAAGGTATTACAGGCCAAAACTCCAAACAAACAGTTGAGAAAACCAGAATACAGGGGGACACCGGTATCCATGGGGGATATGTTCCACCCCCCACCGTGGATACCTGAAACCGTGGAAATGGGCAAACGCCCATTTCCGTGGTTTTCAGGGGGGCCTGCGCGACCCCCGCGGGCCTACGCGACCCCCCCCCGCACCCTCCACAACCCCCCGAGCACTTACTTTTAACGGAGAAAGCTCCGTTTTTTTTTTTTTTTTTCAAAAGCCGAACCTTAGTTGCAGCAGTCTTTCTTACCAACAAGTCTTCGGTGCTAGAGTGTCTCAGCAACCTTGATGAGAGGTTGTTGAGACTTTCTAGCACCGAAGACTTGTTGGTAAGAAGGCCTGCAATGAAGGCTTTTGAAGAAAAAAAACAGCTTTCTCAGTTAAAAGTAAGTGCAGGGGGCGGGCATGACCCCCCGTGCCCTCCGCAGCCCCCCCAGGCACTTACTTTTAGCAGAAACCTCTGTTCTTTTCTTCAAAAGTTCCGAGTTTCCATCTCTTTTAGGGCTGACCAACTAGACTTAGTTAACAGCTAGAGTCTCTGCAACCTTGCTGAGACTCTAGCTATCACCTAAGTCTAGTTGGTCAGGCCTAAAAGAGATGGAAACTAAGAACTTTTGAAGAAAAGAACGGAGGTTTCTGCTAAAAGTAAGTGCCGGGGGGGGGCTGTGGAGGGTGCTGGGGGGATTCCTCAACCGTGGATAATTGAAACCGCGGTTGAGGAATCAGTGGATACCAGTGTCCCCTTGTAGTCTGTCTTGGAAATGGTACTTTTATAGGTAGGCAATAAGGTTTCAGAAATGGTGGTGTAGCCTGCTTTCAACAGACACTCCTACCAGATAATAATACTGCCAACTAAATAAGCAGCTGTATCTGTTGAAATGGACACAAATATTTAACTGATACCTTTGGAGAGATGTACTAATTAGGTGATATATTTGATAAAGAATTTGTAGAATGGGGGGGGGGGAAGTACACGGTCAATTCAGCTAGATTAAGACCTTTTGTAGTTGCGTTTGGAATGGTGTCATACATGAAGAATGGTTAGTCAGGATTTCTCAACTGGTGGTACGTGGTGGGTGTCGGTGGTATGTGCGACATCTGCGGACACCCACCTCGCGACATGGAGACCTTGGTGTGAGTCTGCAAACAACAGTAGGAGGCTAGGCAGGCAGAGTTCCAGCACGTGGATTTTGTACACTTGAAAAAGTCCTGCCGCCAGCCTGGTACCTCTTACCAAAATTTGCAGGTTTGGGCCAAGGTCTCCAACCTGGAGGTAACTGGCGATGATGTCATCGCCAGCTACTTCCGGGGGTATGCCGGGAGGTCCGCAGTACGGCAGGTGCTTCATTGCACCGGGACCTTGAGAACCCCTGGGTTAGATCAAACAATTTCAACAATAATCTGTTGAAAAGCGGTATATTAATATTATTATGATACACACATACATGTACGTACGTACATGTGGGCCCTTGCCATCCGCGGATTTGTATCTACATGGATAGCCATCTGTGGAGGGAGGGTTCCCACTGGGAGCGGGGGCGATGGCATTTTACCTTTTTAAAAGCTTATTACCATGCGGCGCAGAGCTGGCATCCGTGCGGGAACGGAACCCCCGCAGATGCCAAAGGTCAACTGTGTGTGTGTAGTGTGTAAAGAAGTACAGTAATTTAGTGTGTAGATGGAGTTTCTGTGTAAAGAAGTAATTTAGTGTATAGATGGAGTTTCTGTATCTGTGCATTTTGAGCTAAAACTTATGAAAAATGTATTTCGGATGTCAGTGTTTAATGAACATACAGTATTTGTAAACTATTCTCACTTCTACAGGCTTATGACCAGCATTTAAATATGATTTTGGGTGATGTTGAAGAGACAGTGACAACAATAGAGATTGATGAAGAAACCTATGAAGAGATTTATAAAGTAAGGATTTCTAATGGTTTCCTCATGGCTGTTAAAGCTTCAGATGCTGTTTTGTGAGTGTGATGCTATGTCAAGATAAATTAGATATTCCATCTTGTTCTTCACTAACAAGATCAGTGTTGTGACTTGATTTATGATAATGTCAAGTAAATTATGACTGGAGTGAAAGCGACAGCATTGTGTTAAAACACAGTTATTGCTTCATTGTACAGATACGATTTTTTCAATTTAGATTTATTACCACCAAATGAGATTCTTGTACATCTGAACTTATAAACTCTAAATAGAGTGACCCTTTGCAGTTGTTTACCTCCATAGATGTGGTCTGTAAATTGTTTTTTTTTCTTCCTCCATAGTCCACCAAGAGGAATATTCCAATGCTGTTTGTCAGAGGAGATGGAGTTGTACTTGTAGCTCCTCCACTGAGGGTTGGTTGAAACGATGTCAGATTTCTCTTTTGGAAGGTGTCTGGCTTCAGGACACTCTCTTCTGCTCCCTTTAATATTAAGACTCTGCGAATATTTTACATGAGACTATTGGGGTTGGACAGTGTGTTATGAAGGCACTAGTTCACTTGCTCAATAAATAATGTAAGAATTTTTTCCTGGAGTAATTTAAATGCTTTAATGCAGATGTCCATGTCTTTTTGTTTCAGATCAGTAGATTTAACCATCACATTTTGTGGCCATTGCTATCTTTATTAAAAAAAAAAAATCAAAACCTCTAGTTTGCTTATTTTGTATGTATATAACCTTGTATATAACCTTAGTTCAATGGGTGCTGTATTATTACAGCTTTGTCTGCTTGATCACTGTTCACAATGACTGATACTATTCACAATCCACCACAATTACATTGGTGGTTTAATGTTCAGAAACTGACTACTCCAGTGACTGGAGCAGTATGTGCTTCAGTAGCCTTTTTGAGAATATAATATATACTAAAAGTACTTTAGAGAAGAAGTACTGTGTGGGGAAGGTGATCAGGATGAACAGAGGCTGTAGCTGCCATTCCCCACCCACACCTCCTGGTCACACAACTGGATGGCAGTTGAAACAAAGTGATGTCAATAATGGGACCGGTCCAGATTGTAGCTCTTCCCCCACTATTCAAGTTTAGATGCAATATATGAAAACTTGTAACGAAACTGCTTGGCCAGACTTAACAGTTGCTAACGGACACAAAGATCTTCAACTTCTTTCCAATATTGGTGTTTTGAATACAGTATATTCTCCTTGGGCATCTGTACTTGTCATTTTGGCATCTGTTCCTACAAATTCTAGCATTCTGAATTGTCATTTTTGCCTTGCAGCTATGACTTTCTACGATTTCTGGGCAGTTGCTTTTGTAGATCATCTTAAACTTTCAATGAACACTAGATGGTGCTGCTTGCATTAAAATCTCGTTACTTTGTCCTGCCTGATAAGTGGTAATGCAACACAATGTACTGGTGAGGCAAAGTATGTTCATCAAATTAAGTCATTTCTTTCTAATGAAAGGTTGCCATAATGTGCAGTCCTAAGTAGGCAGTTGCAACATTCTGAATAGTAAATGCATAAAGAACAAAATGTACCTTGCTCGTTTTTGGCTTTCTCACCAATGGCTTTCTCAAATGCATAATGGTTGAGTCTATTTATAGACTGATATCACTTACTAAATATTATGCTTAGTGTTACAATATGAATCAGAGAGTTCCAGACTCCCAAGAATGCTAGAGTTGGGAGTGGGCAGAAAGGGGGGGGGGTAGTAGCAGTTAGGAATTTGCACAGCTTGCTGAAGGGAAAAAATGTGTGTAAGAAGTATGACTTAAACTGCAATCTCTGAACACACTTAATGGAAGATGCTATTAAATGCAGTGGGACTTCAGAGTGATTACATCAGATTGATCTTTCATTCCATCCTGCTGCTTGTACAGCAAGACAATAGCTGCAGGATGTGACAAAATTCCCAGTGGGCATCCAACTGCTCTTCAGGGCCTTTGGCCTGGGCTTATAGAAATGAGGGGGAAAGACAATCGTCTGCTTGCCCTTAACTGGCTTTGGATGCCTGGTTAAAAGCTCGTTCCTGCACATGAGCATTCCAAAACTGACTACTCTCCCGCCTGGTCTTGTAGATTGTGAAAGTGTCTTTGTTTTACATATATCACCTTCCTCTTGGCATCCTAAAAAAGGGGGATAGGAGAACAGTTAACAATGGAGCACAGAGGCAGGGCTAAGCTTGCTAGTGCACAGGGATTGCTTGCCCTTTTAATGCATTACCCCATGCACAAAGGAGTTTCTTTGTTCATGTGGTTCCTTTTAGATAAAATTGAAAGTGTCATATTTCTAGGTTTGCAAAAACCATGTGAGGAGCATAGTAAGGGGGCTTTCCCGCCCCTGCGCATTGCAGCAGAGGCAGCGGCATCCACATCAGGCACAGGCAGGAGGTGTGGTCTGGAGGTTGAGCTGTTGCCTTACCTGAAAAAGCTAAAAGTAGGATCCATTGCTTGGATGGGAGACTGAGGCCGCTGGCATGTCAGTGTGGAGGAGTCAGCTGGCAAAACAAACAACCCCAAACAGATAACGTTCTTGAGAAGCTGATCTGAAGCTTGGTTGCAGCTGCCTGCAAGAGCTTGGAAAGTGCAAGAGCCAGTATGTATGTTGTGTATGACAACAGCTTCTCTTCCACTGCATTGAAGAGCTGCTCTGCTTGCCCTGCCTGTGGATTGCTGTAATGGGGGTGAGAGCGCTTTAAAAGCAAGCGGGTGTCATGCTGAATGGCTTTGCCTCGTTTGTTTTTGGAGGGTGCTTCTCTGCCTGTTGCTGGGGTGCACGTCCCTTTGTGTTGCGGCAGTGGGGCTGCAAACTGCTAAGAAAAAAAGTAGCATCCCATAGAATGCAGCCAGTGTCAGAATCTGAATAAATAGTCCCTCTCTTTATTTCTCCTATTCTCCCTATTTTGCCCATAAGCAACATTTTGCTGCTTTTTGCATAATAGTATAACATAAGGAATAGTCATATACTGTATCCCTGCCTAAAAAGGAAAGACAGAATAGCTGTTTTATCTGATTAGGATTAAATGAGCTTTTAAGAAAGTAAACAAAAGCTCGGAGCTAATCTCTCTGACTGAGTTCTCCCTATTTTAGCTGAGGGCTAAGGGATCTCTGTAGCACACATTGTGCATGGTGAATTGTTCCTGTGTGCTTACCCCTATCTGCAAATGCTGTAGTAGCAGGAGGCAAAACAATCACAAGCATCAGTAAGCATTTGACAAGTATCTGCACCTTTTCCCTTTTCCATGGGCATGGTGGTGGGTCTTATGGAAAGAATGGTATCTGATGGAGTAACATGGCAGAGGTGTCATTAAACAATCTCTGAAGAGTGTCTTAAATATGAAGACCCATGCTTCATAGCTGAACCGGCTCTAGTGTGCATGGAATGGAAGCGCTGCTCTCAAGCTCCATTCATTTCAGTGGGAGAGACTTAAAATTGAGTGTGGGCTTCACTTGCCAGCTGAAATCAGTGGGACTTGGATGCTCTTGATGCTGGATCCTGTCCTGTATTAACTGAGAGCGCAATCCAGCACAACTTTAGAGCGGCAGAGCGAGCGCTCCACTGCTCTAAGCCGTTGCAAACGTGCTGTAAAGCATGTTTGCGATGACTTGTGAGTAAGGGTCGCCAGCGCGGAGGCCAGCAGCCCTCACTCCAGCACCGGATCATCCCTGCAGCTGCCAGAGAAGGCAAAGGATCACTCCGGTGCAGAGGTGTTCTGGGCGGCGAGGGAGGGGGTCCATTGGCCGAGCCAGCCCAGGGGGCAGGGATGACAGCCGCCATATCCCCGTCCTGTTGCTTGGCCGACGCAGCCTTTGCTCTGCCTCCTCAGACTTACTCCAGTTAATCGACTGTCCCCTTCCAGTAGACCTCTGGGCTGATCATGATTGGTCCGCAAGGGGGATAGGATCCGGCAGCTGGGCCTAGGGCCGCCCCCAGATACTTACAGTGGATTGTGCTGCCCCATCACCTACCCATTTCATAATTCTGAATATGCAATGTAAACTGCTTTGAGAAGGTTTTGTTGAAGAGCGGCATATAATATTTAATAATAAATAAATATTATTTGTAATAATTGAACTTGATAAGGCAGCTTTATATGGCAATATGAAGCTGAGAGGTGCAGAGTCCTTCCAGATACATGTATTCTAGAGTGGAGGCAGCAAATTTAATCAGAGAAAGGGGTTCCACTTCCAACATTTTCATCTTCAACCATAAACGTCTTTTAAGCGTTGTCTCCTGTAGCCGAAATCATGGCTAAAAAGAAACACATAGGCTGTAGGTTAGAAGAGAATAGTCCAGTTTATTTTAATGTTGTGCATTGGCCATCCCAGTGGCTGGGAAAAAAACAGCCCCAAAGCAAAAGTGAGAACACTTAACTGTAGGCAGAGGGGTAGGATGGGATGGCGCGGGGGGACAGACCGCCCCCGGGCAGCAGGTGGGGGAACATCAAACTGGAGGTGGGGGGGCATCATACTGGCGGCGTGGGCGATCCGGGCAGCAGAGAATGTGGTGGAACAGCTCGGAGGAGCCTGCAGAAGGCTCCCACTGCCTCCACGCCGCATTTGGTTTGGCCCCCTCCCTCCTGCCCAACCCCCGAGGGATGTTTGGCTCCGGCTGATGTCACTCGGGGGGGTGGGGTGAGTGACGTCAGAGTCACAAGGGGGGGCGGCTGGTGCGATGCCAGCAACGCTTCTGACTTTAGGGCCTAGATGTACTGTAGGCTCTCTGTCTTTCCTCCACGTGACTATTATTCTTTAAACTGTGACCTTGTTGGCTGCTTAATTAACCACCAGTCTTCACCGCACTCCCTTCTTTATGCCTTTTGACTTTTGTACTCAAAAGGATGGTGTAGTGGGAGCCAGGATGGTATAGTGGTTTGGGAGTTTGACTTAGACCTGGAAGATCCAGGTTCAAATCCCTGCTCAGCCATGAAGCTTCCTGGGTGACCTTGGGCCAGTCGCTAACTTTCAGCCTCACCTACCTCACAGGGTTGTGAGGACAAAAGGGAGGAACTATGTACACCACCCTGAGCTCCTTGGAGGAAGGGTGGTATAAAAATGTGGAAAATAAATACTCCAATCTTTACCAAAGCACCTTGAGTTTGCTGAGAATGGAGACTTCAAAAACAAAATGCACAAAACACAACAAAATCTATTATAATTTTTGCATATTGTTTTGAGGGTAGAAGTTGAGCCTTGTGGACACTGAATTTGATTTTTTCTTTTGTTTATATGTGTAATGCAAACAGTTCAACACATACACTTGAATATGTGTAATAATAATAAATCATGATTATGTTAACTGTGGATATCCACATGGCACTCCCTAAATTCTTCCCAAAGCCCTGTTGTAGCCTGCATTATTAGTCTCAAAGTAGATCCTTGTTTACACTATGTGGAAGCAGACTTTCGGTATTCCAAAGCCTTGGTTAAAAAGGCCCTTGGAGAGCATGTTTACAAAAAACAATTAACCCTCAGAAACCTCATTCAGATGGAAAGCAGATGCTATTAATCCCATATAGCTATGCCTAAATACTCTGGCATTAGGTAAATTAGAAACACAGATGGAAAACCAAAGAAACCTGCAGCAATTTACATGTAGGGGCAAAGCTAATTTTATTATGATTTTCAGTTGGTCTCAGCCATGTTTTCACATCACAAATGCACATTCCTGTGTAAAATATATGGGTAGCCTTGCTTCACCTATTTGATCTTGGCGGTAGCTTGCTTCCAACAATGGCTAGTTTGGGATAGGACAATTATCGAACTTCTGACTATAATAACCTACTTCAAAAACATTTTCCATTCATTTCCATTCATTATCTCAGTCATCCTTACAATAACTCTGTAAAGTGGGACAATATTATCATCCCCATATTGCAGACAGATGAGCTACAGTTGAGAAACCAAATAATACATTTGTGGGATGAGGTGGGATTAACCCTGGCTTCTCAGGTCATGCTCTTAGCCTCTACACTACAACACACCAGCTCTAGACCCTATAAATGCTTTGAAGTATTCTCTAGTTAATTTTCTGCTTCTGGCGATTTAAATATTAGAGACACCTTGAATACAAAGATCTTACCTATTTTGTTCATAGTCAAGAGGTCCTCAGGTTATGATGCCCTGATGGTCCAGGAACCTCCACCAAATGGTCTGCAAAGCCTTGGAACAGTTTTGCATTTCATGCAATTTTTAACCACTTGCAAAAGAGTGATTATTTTTGTTCCCTTCGGTGATTCCACTCAGAGTTCGGCTTACCAGATTTCCCCTGACGCGGGGGGGGGGGGGGCAGGCAGTGACGTCACCGGGGGTGGTAATCCTGACGTCACCCGGGGCGGGAATCCATGCAGAAAGTGTTTCTAGCCTCGTGCAGGCATGCGAGGCTGGAACAACGAAGAGCGCCACAGTCCTGGATGGCCGGGACAAACAGGAGACTGGCCGGGAACCCAGGATTTGGGCTCCCGAACCAGGATTGTCCTGGCCGGATCCAGGACTATGGTAAGCCTACTCAGAGTATTTCAATAATAAACTCCTGTGAAACCAGATTTGAGACATATATGTATGACACTGTCAGATGCTGAAGTGTTTTCTCTGCTGCTTTTATAATAATACAGTGTTATCTGCTCATGTTCCACTTCCCTAAGTGGTGAGAAGTTGCAGGAGCAAAACATTATCCGGCTTCCTTGAGAGCAGAGACCAGTGGAGGCTTACGGTGTCTGTAATATCTGATTTATTTACAAATATATACAGGTTGAGCCTTTGAATGCAGTCACTCTTGCAAGCAACAAATTCTGCACATACTTCTTTCGTAGCTGGCAGGCACTGCTGGTCGCCAGCTCCTACTTTTAGCTTCTGTTTCAGCTTAAGACTCAAATCGCATCAAATCTCTGTCTCCCCCAGAAACTGCCCAGCACACACTGCTTTTTGCTTTCACTGGCCACCCAAGGGGGGGGGGAATAGGTCACCTTACACTCTCACCTCACAGTCCCTCCCTAAGGCCAACTACCTTGGCAACCTTGCAAGCAAGAATGCATTCTCTCATTCCAAGAGAATGTACTTCCTGGATAATCAGCCAGTGATTTGCTTAACAAAAGCTTGGTTCCTGGTACCCAGTAGGTTTATTATCACCCCTGCAGAGGCTTCAGTGATTTCTCTGAGCTCCTGGTCAGGTGATATGCATGTAAGAGCAGCTGATCAGCCAACATTCTGCATTGATTTTAAAAATCAATTCAACAGCTATTATTTTTAGTCATCACTTCTTACTCGTTACCTAATTTCACAACACTATTTAACACATTTTTTTCATCACTAAGATGCATGGTGATCTGTGAAGAATGTGAAGGTTTGGATGTGAACAAATTGGGACTGCATACATTACAGAAGGCATGCCACTCGTGAAGTCAGAAACAATGAAGTATGAGCAACGATTTTCCAAATTAAAGCTTCATACGTTAATCACCCTGAATCAATCACCTTATTTTAAGGCTTGGTTGCATTTGAATGATCATCTCAAAAGAGTGCTGATGCAAATGGGAACAGTCATTTGTGAAAGCAAAACTGACTCCGCACAGGCTGAAGAGGTTAAACACTATAAAGGCTGTAAAATACTTGGCAAATTAAAAGTGCTTCATCATTTATAAATACAGGTAGTTGTTTTTCAGAGGGTATGCTGGCAACATTTTCTGGACTGGCATCCCTTTACCCACCACCAGATGGCAATGTTGCATCAATCTGGCAAACGGCAGGCATGAACTCTGGTTTAAGAGGCCGGCCTGCTATATCCTAAGGCAGGGAGTTGAAATGCATGGCAAGACTCAGACAAGGTCTGGGGTCGCATCTGCTGTCTAATCTTCAAATATAGCTCTGGAATTCGCTTTGGATCGTGTGGGATGTGAGTGAATGCTTCCACGTGAAGAATTGGAAAGGAATCCAATTTCAACTGCATTGTGAAATCCTCTGTGGCAACTTGTGGCAGACTTTAGCGCAGTGGCGAGCGCAACGTTCCATGGCCTCCCACGCAGAAACTCAACAGAATGCTGCTGCGGTTCCTGCTATGAGCCTTGAGGACTGTGGTTTGTAACTGGCTGCTTCAACCTGCTCTCTTAAGGGAAATGGTGAACACATTTTCAAGCAGGTTGGTAGGAGAGAAAGACGTACATACAAGCGCATGTGCGCATGACTTCCACGGCAGACAGCCACAATTTGCTTTGTTACTGTTATGGCTAGATTACTAGACAACTGCAATATGCTTGCTGTCTCTCCCGGTCTGATCCGTCAACAGATCCTGTCTCCTAGGATATACTGTACAGAGCTAGTATGCCATTTGACCAGTATTATTGTATTAGAACGCTGGCCAATTGTGCCAACACAAAATAAACTCTGTCAACACAGAACTCACTTGTGGCATTCTCTTCCAAAAGATGCAATGATGGCCACTCGATGACATGGCTCTAAAAGGAGATTTAAAAAATGTCATGCTGCCTTTTATGGATTCTCCACACTCAGAAGCCAAATGCCACTGCGGAGCCATTGCTGGGGGGTAACAGGGAGAGGAGGTTCGTGCCCAGCTTGTGGGCTTCCTAGAGATATCTGCAGGGCCTTTATGCTTCCCCTGATATGTGGGGCAGGGAATTGCAGTCTTAGGGGCAAGGGGAAAGCCAGCCACCTGGCAACCATACAAGGTGCCACATTCTGATCGCTTCCATGGGCACTTTGAGGAAGAGGAAGGCATACTCTTCATCTTCAGAACCTTCTTGGCTTCTCTCCTCCTGCTGCATCTCAGCTCTTTCTGCTCTCTTGTTTAATCACCTTTCGCTACTGACCGGAGGGGGTTAAAATGTTGCCTGCAGTGGTTTGCCAATTGCAGCATTCCTACGGCAGCCTTGGACGTGTCGAACTGAACAGAGGATCGGGTTTAGTTGGAAATTATTGTCTGTTCATTGGGTGGTGAAGGTGTGGACAGTACAATTATGGAGGCGAGAGCTTGTTGATTGGATGGGCGAAGGCAACCGTTTATTTTACCTTAAGGTAGCGGCATTTAAAAACAGCAAAAAGCAGGGCTGCTGGAAAGCCCTAAAACAGTGGTTCTCAAACGTTTTAGAACCGAGACCCACTTTTTAAAATGACACTCTATCGGAACCCACCTAGCTTTACGAGGCTTTAAAAAATATGATCTAGAAATTAACATTTATTTATTTACAAGTAAAGAGCTCTGCTGTTTGTAGGGTAATTAGCAGCTATCTTGCAAACTGCAAGAGCTCAGCTCTTTGAAGGGCAATTAGTAGCTATCTGATTTTTGAATAACTTCAGGGCTTGTGGCAATTACTTATCTGGTCTTTCCATCACCTGGGACCCACCAGAAATCAGGTCGCGACCCACCAAGTGGGTCCCGACCCACAGTTTGAGAAACACTGCCCTAACACATTCACAGCGCCCTGCTCATGTTTAAAGTCTGATTGTTTTCCAAGCTTTTCTGGGTCACGTTTCACCAGGCTTATGCTTTCCTTCCTACACTGTTTGCTCCTTATGCTTTTTGGCAACGTGTTCTTCTAGAATGCAGATACGAACTCACCAAAAACCCACTCTTATAATTGGATTTCATCATTGAATGAATGGATTCTGATTTAGATTAAAAAATATAAATAATAAAAATCAGTCTATTTATAGAGTGTTGTTTTTACTCATCAGTGGGATTTGCAAGACTGGGCCAAAGACAAGAAGCCCTTAGTGCATTCATGCTGCTGTGTCTCTTATATCTGTGTGATTCTGCTTGAGATTCTGTGGGTTTTCACGGGTTTCTGCTTTGGCTGTTTGCTCCATCTCCCTCTTTTCCAATCCAGGTAGGGGCAGGAACAGAAGCTGGTGCATCACCAGGCAAAGGGGGGGGGGCAATATTTGGCATGCTGTCGAAGGTGCCAGAAGATCTTGAGCTGGCCGTGTACCTCTCAGAGTGTGTCAGTCAGTCATACATACATACCATGTTTCCCCCAAAAGAAGACAGGTCTTATATTAATTTTTTGCTCCAAAAAACGCAGTAGGTCTCATTTTCGGGGTAGGTCTTTTTTTTATGTACCGTACAACAAGCGACGAAAAATTGCAGGCACCAAATTGCAGGAAAAATCACAGGCACTTTTGGTTTTCTTTATTATTATTATTATTATTATTATTATTATTATTATTATTATTATTATTATTAACAGTATTTATATACCGCTTTTCAACAAAAGGTTTACAAAGCGGTTTACAGACAAAATCAAATGATTAAATGGCTCCCTGTCCCAAAAAGGGTCACAATCTAAAAAAAGATGCAGAACACCACCAGCAACAGCCACCAGAAAGACACTGTGCTGGGGTGAAAGGGGAGCAGTTACTCTCCCCCTGCTAAATATAAGAGGAGCACCAATTGAAAAAGTGCCTCTTGCCCAGTTAGCAGGGGCCCAGTTACCTTTTCCGCAGCGCTTGGCCGCCTAGCCTCCCGCTGCTGCTGCCGCTTGCCATTGCTGCCTCCTGTCCCGTGAGCCGCTGCACCGCGGCACGCTGGAAACGTCCCCCAAGCTCTCCAGTTTTCGATGGTTTTCTTTCTTAATCTCAGCGAGTGCCTGGATGCCGAATGCACCCGCAAGCCCGCCAGGAACGCCCCCCCCCCACTCAGCATCGCTCTTGCTGAACACAGGTG
Organism: Plestiodon gilberti rubricaudatus; assembly: GCA_026170595.1. NCBI lineage: Eukaryota > Metazoa > Chordata > Lepidosauria > Squamata > Scincidae > Plestiodon > Plestiodon gilberti. Next base: position 224,656,194 of record JANXHW010000002.1, read on the forward strand.
TGGGCTCTCTGGAAACGTCTGAGTTCACTCGGACGTTTCAGGAGAGCCCGCAACCGCGCTCAGAAGCCAAACGCGGCCACAAACTCTTCAGAACATCCGAGTGAACGCGAACGTTCCGGAGAGCTTGCGGCTGTGTTCGGCTTCTGAGCAGAGCTGCAGCCTCTCCGGAAACGTCCGAGTTCACTTGGATGTTCCGGAGAGCCCACGACTGCGTTCAGCCGTGGGCTTGCGGTTGTGTTCAGCGTCCAGGCGCTCACTGAGATTGAGAAAGAAAACTACCGAAAACTGGAGAGCTTGGGGGGGGGGGGGACTTTCCTGGCGGGCCACAGTGCAGTCGGCCTGCGGGACAGGAGGCAGCAACAACAAGCGGCGGCGGCTACGGGAGGCCAGGCAGTCAAGCGTCGCGAAAAAGGTAAAGAAATCGTCAATCCTAACTAGGTCTTATTTTGGGGGTAGGACTTATTTTCCCCTTTCCATTCTGGAGCCTCCCGTTCTCGCTGCACCGCTGGTTACACCAGTGGTATAAATTGGATAGGATTGCGCTCTCAATCTCTTAAAATTTAAAAGGACGCTTTCTCTCTCTCTCTCCCCCCCATTTTCCAATATTTTTACATTGTTACTCCCTTCCTCGTGTCTTTTTCCCTTGCCACATTCATCAGTGTATATAAGTATTCATTCAGTTATTAGTGCCCTGTTTTTAAGTGTAACTGTAAAGAGCCATTGTGAAGTACTCTAGAGCAGGGACAGACAACTGGTAGCCTCCAGGCCACATCTCCCCACCCCCCACCCCACACACACTGACCTTTTGTTGGCTCAAGACCCTCCTTGCACCAGAATGGGCTGTGAGGCAAAACATTTGGAGAGTTTCAGTCACTGTAGACAATACTGAGCTATAAAGACGCCTTTCTGTGTTCATATAAGATCTGCATTCTAAGGACCAGCTCTGCCACAGTTTTGTAATGTGGATTGGTAGGTCATTGGCTCTTAGCTTTGGATCCCAAATTATTCCTGAAATGGGAATAAAGGTGCTAGCCTCTCATTCACACAGGGCTATTGTCGAAATGAATGAGGTAATGAAATGCTGTGCTCTAGCAGTCTTCGGGGGGTCGAAACAAAAGTGTGTGTCCATGAACCCTTGCATTCTGTTCTATATTTTTTTATTCTGGACATGATTGTTATATGATTCTTTATCCTGAACATGTAGATCAGATTTCAAGCCGGCCTCCTCTTCCTTTCATGACATAGTCCTCCTACACAGGTTGTTCCTACCAAATAACTTTTTAAAAAGGTTGAAAGCAAACTTGAGGTCAAATGTTCAGTGGTTGTATATTAGTGTAGTCACATCAGGGTCAATACAGAGTGACTCTCTGGGGAACTGGAAGGCCTGTTATGACTTACTGATTGATGAGGATCCCGAAGGGGAGCACATTTCTTATTGACCTTGATGTTTAGAGATTTCCGTTTCCCAGATCCCTGGTTTGACAGTTGTTGTGTCTCCACAATGAATTGAACAAAATTCCTGAACCCTTGAACTTTTTGCAAGGGGGGTGGGGGAGAGTCCTGCCCCAGTTCAGAAATTCAGGCTCCATCTCTAATTATTGTCACTCTTGAATGATCTACATGGGTAGATAAGCACAATTGTTGAATGTTATGGTAAAATGATCTCAGGCTCAAAAAAAAAAAAAAAAAGAAAGGAACTCCTTCTGCCAAATCCTGCAGCTTAATATCTTTGTTCCTAAATTCAGCCTCGATTGCCAGTTTCTAACTACTCAGGAAAGAATGTTCTACTTAATTCCCGTCTGAAATGTGTTCTTCAGAACCCTGTCTGAACTTTGAATGCACCTGTAAAAGGCGCCGCTTGCCTGTGTGGCTGCTGGAAGCGGCACAGATGGAGCCAAGTTAGAGAGAAACTAGATTCCAAATTAAAGACTTCATTTCGGAGAGTGAAGAACGGTTCGCCAGTTTCTTTATTGCAGCATGAAAGGAGGCACTTGTAGGATTATTGCAGGGGTATTTTCTCCTCTGAATTCCCCTTCAAAAAAACATGTCCTAATTCTCTGAGCGGAGATTCCAAAGTCCGCAACTGGAACCTATTAGAGAAAGGACGTGTTTTGCTTCCTTTGTCTAATTTGGCATGCAGGTTTTCATTCTCACTGGAATTTGAAACGCTTTTGCAGAGTTTGTTGGTGGCTCGAGTGGAGGAGCTGTGGCACTGGGAAAGGAAATGTGGAAGAGACTCAAGCCTCATCAATGTGGCCAGATGGATGTCACCGCAAAAATAAAAAAAATGGAACAGTGCCACCACAGCCAGCCCAGCCATACCATAAGGTGCATTGAAAACTTTGCTTCAAAGGGCAGGCTGGGGGAGGCAGCAAGCTGGCAGGGAGTGGCCTGTACCCTGCACGGCCTGCCACTATCCCAGCCCTCCTCCTGCCTGGTGGTCAGCCCTACCCTCTTCTCTTGCACTAATGGGAGCAGCTTCCCTCTTCTGATGACATCCATTGCTTCCACGGCCGTCACTTCCTCTACTGGCCAGCAGAGGGAATGCTGAGCATGAAAGATCCCTTCTCCAGCCACAAGAGGATGTGGTGGCAGCATTGAATGTCTTTGGAGGTCCTCCTGCTTCTTGCGTGCTTTCTGAAAGCGTTATCTGGGGGGGGGGGTATCACAAGATGGCTGAGCGGGTGAATTTCCCCCTGGCATGATGCACCCCCCCCCCTAGTGTGCACCACCATGTGTGATATGCACTTGGGAAGGTGCGTGCTCACAATAGTGGGAGTAGTGGCAGTGAAATTTGTGGGGTGATGGAATTGGGAGGGTTGGTTCATCACGGACCATCCCAGAATGCCATTGGTGCTTAAGGTTCCGGTTCCCAGGTTGGATGTAGACAAAAACCTGAGATTTCTGAGGCAGGGCCTGATCATGTCCCAAGACTTTCAGCCCTTGACAAAAAAGGGGGGAAGTAGTCTTGTATTGGGGCACAGTCCAGCAGTATAAAGGTAGAGCCCGGTTGCAGTCCAAAAATATCTTGAGATTCACCTTTGCCACTGCTCTGCCTCAGAAAAATGCTGGAAACATGGCTATTTTGGGCAACTGACAACTCTATTGGTATGCTTGCTTTCAATGACCAGAGCTGTATATTCAAAGAGCTGAAATTTCATCCTACCGTAGCTATAACCACTACTGGAAACCATCCTCATTAGTTGTGGATCAGTTCCTTTACATGGCAATACCAGAGATAGGGTAACATCAGTTTCTAATTGGTTGTGGAAACTGTAACATGCTATTATTTTGTAACTGGCACTATGCACAAGCACCCCAGGTTGTGGATCTTAATGCTTGACCTGATATAGCAGCAGAAAAATGTGTCCTGCAGGAATCTTTCAGCAGTGAACACATGTGATGCCAGCTTTCAAATTCTGCAAAACTTGCTGCCAGATCACAGCCTCTTTTTTTTCCAAATCAAACATGACAGGGAGGGTTATGACCAGGTTTGAGAACTACTTGGACAAAGGATCCTGATCTTCAAATCCTTCTCAGTCCTACAGTTGAATTTCGACTGTCTTTGTCTGTAACTTGGAAGACTAAGAATACTGTAGCTTGACAGTGTTTAAAATGTCAAGGTGTTCTTGTCTTTACATGCTAGTTTCAGCCAGCTGGAGTTATTGACATCTTTGCTCTTTGGTCTCTGGGTTGCGACTTTCTCTGGCCTACTTGACCGGATAACGTCTTCCCAGGTCATACTTGCGTTGTTATCTCAAAAACAGGAGGCTGATCCATCATAACTCCACCACATGACTCACTGCAGTGGCTGGAAAATCCTGAAAGGCACTGGGGCCTACAGGAAAGTAAAAATAAAACCACCATTTCCAGGAAAGAGATCTGCAATTCTTTCTGATTAAAGCTTCAATTCTCGCCCCCAATTTTGATACAGTCATTATCTCCAGTATTTCTTTATTCTTATTATCTTTCCTCCTCACCTTATTGTCATGACTTATCTGCCCGTAAGTCCTTGGTATTCCCTCTTAATCAGGTTTAGGAAACTGGAAGCCATGTTCAGGTGCATATGCTCCCTCCCTCTCGTTGAAGTGAATTCTCTCTCCTCTCAATCATGATTAAGAAAAATGCCAGCACTGACTTCAGCCAGTTAACCCTAATTAGGAGTCTCAAATAATCAGGACCTGCAACTGTGTTGTAATGCTAGATTCAGATTCTGTTTGAAAAAGAACATGATAGCATGAGCTTCTGTTAGCATTGGTACCAGTGACGTTGCTATGGGACCAGGGGGAGCAAATGCCCTTGGGTGACAACTACGGTCTCATCACAAGGGGGAGCCACAGCGGAATTTTTGAGCACAAAAATGGTGGAGCACGAATGCGCTGAAATTGGCATCACTGCAGGGGGGCGGAGCTCTAAGTTCCGCTGCAATCCGACCCTCCGTTACACAGGTGAATGAAGCGACCCCGCCCCCTCGCCTTCAGAGCCTTTCAGGGCAGCGAAAGCAACCCGCAGGGAGTCTCCTGTGCGTTGCTTTCGCTGCCCTGAAAGGCTCCGAAGGCGAGGGGGTGGGGCCACTTCGTTCACCCGTGTAATGGAGGGTCGGATCGCGGCAGAACTTAGAGCTCCGGCCCCCCCCTGCAGTGACAGCAGTGCTCCTACCCTCCCTGAGTCTTGGAAGGCTTCAAATGAAGCCGCCTGGGAGTGCAAGGGGTGGGACTATGACACAAAATGTGTCATTCCCCCCCCCCCCGGTGACTCAGCTAGCAATGCAACTGGTTGGTACCAATATTTCCATTAACCATGGTAAAATTGAGAGGTGGGAATTCACTCCCAAGAGGGGATGGGTAGGTGGACCACACATGTCAGAGACTAGTTCCAGCTAATTCTGGCTGCAACTCTAACTTTGTTTGACATTCCTGCTTGAATGTTTCAAGATCCTCTCAAATTCAGTATGTCTATCTAGGACATCTTTCTTTTCCCTAAGCCCTCTTCTCCTTGTACCCTCTCCCTTTCTGTTGACAAGGCCCCAATCCATAATGAGCAATCTGGAAGCCTGGTTTTATCTTTGACTTCTCTTTCCTTCATACCCCATATCCAATCTGTTGCCAAATCATGTCACTTTTCCCTCCACATCACAAAATGCCTTCCTTTCTGTCCCCTCAGTAAAAATTCTAGCTTATGCTCTGGTCGTCGCTCACTTCAACTACTGCAAATGTCTCGACTGTAGTCTTTTGTGGTCTCACCTCAGCCCCTTCACCTCCCTCCATCCTATATTCTGCTGCCAAAATCGTTCTCCTCTCTGCCACTCTGATCACATCATTCATGCCCCTCCCTCCTTAATCCCTATACTGGCTTCTGGTCCAGTCCCTGGTCCAGCACAAACTCTCAGTCCTCACCTTCACAGTGCTCCATGGCCTCGCCCTTCCTTACCTCTTTGCTGTTGTATCCCACTACATTCCTGCCTTCAGCTTCACTATCAGCTTCAGCTTCACTATCCTCAGTCACCCAAAGGTCTCTTGCACCCTCAAACAGCTCTGCCCTTTCTTCCTTTATACCTGGACCCCCCCTTCCAGGCCACCTAAGTGATGTCTCCTATCCAACATTCTTCAAATCCCACCTCACCCCCCCCCCCCCGTCTCTACCTTACTGCAACTAAGCCTCTCTCCATGTACATGAAATAATAGCATTTGCTTTCCCATTTACCTGGGTACCACTCCTGGGTACCACTTCCCATTTACCTGCTTTCCCATTTACCTGGGTACCACTTCTGCTCCCTTCCTCTGTCTTGTCAATTTCTAGATTGTTTGCCCCTTGGTGCATGGATCTCTTCTTCTGTTAAGCACCATACACAGTAATGGTGCTGTAGAGATGTTTTTTTTTTTTTAAATAGCCCCAGACCTTTCAGTTATCATTAAGAAGGAGCCAGATTTATGTTTGCCCTGGCCCTTTGCAACCACTAGCTGCTACAGACTAGCATGGCTGCCCTTTTGGAATTTGTCCAGTATTTACACTACTAACAAGAATGTGACTTTTGATGATAAAAGGGTTACTTCAGTTTAGTGCGGAGCGAGTAAAAAAATAATCAAGGTTACTCCTAGTCAGTTGCGAACAGAGCTTCCGAGAGAGAGGTCCAGGTCTCTTGAACAGTGCCCTTGCCATTTAGCCCCCTTGGCTGGCGTTCAGATTGTCAATAAACAAAGTCCAATGCGAATAATTTTATCTAGCTGTAGATTAGACTTCTCTTTTGATGGTGTTCTAAAAATGCCGATATCTTGATTCACTTGGATCTGCCCCTGCTCGGTGCTGAACCTGTCACTGCAGCAATAACACTTGAATTGAGAGGACCACAATATTATGGTGAGGATGGTGGTTGCAGATGGATAGCAATGCTCTTAAAGGACCCAGCATTCAGCACGTCTGAGCACCACATATGATTTAGCTCCACACAGTCCAGATCAGCCCTGAATTATCCTAATGTGGTCCCACCAAAAAGCAACTTTATGTTGCTGTGCATCATTGCATGTCTCTCAGTTCATTTGCGGCTCGATCCTATTTGGACATTGCATCAAAATGGCTTGCTGACACCAGTGCAACAACTGCCATAATCCAAAGCCTACCCAGCAAGGGGTGGAGGAACACCAGAGCCCCACCCACACCTCTCCAGCACCACAGTCCTCCCCTGTCCACCCCGCCAGTGTCCTCCTCAACTGCAATGCTGCCCAGCAAGCCATGGCTCTGTACAGTTATGGGTGGTGTAAGCTCCCCTCTTTCGGGTGGCACACAGCAATGCCTCCTTATCAGTAGGCCCAACTGAAGAGGAGCATCTCTGGGACCTCTTCCAGGGCACATCCCTTGCTTTGCAGATGGCACTTCTGTGAGCACCATTTGTTCTTCCTGGATGACTGCTACTCCTGAGGGGCTCTTTTTCTTGCCGAGGTTATTGTGGGGGTAACATGGTGGCCCAGCCATGAAGTGTGCTGATGATGCTGATGCTGATGATAACAATCAGGGAAGACACAACACAGTGGGATCTATCATAGGGTGACAAGGGGCCTATGGAAGGCCACTTTCATGGTGGTGTTGCAGCCATTTTGTGTGGGATAAAAGTCAGTTGTGCAATATGACGACATCATTGCGGGCCTTGGACGTCAGAAGGATGTGGATTCGATGTGTGGGGTTTGTCCACCCCATGCCACCTGGTCGACATTGAAGGCTATTCTGATCGGCATTGGCTGAGAGTCTTCCCTGTGGTTTGGACACTGTTCAGATTGTTTGCTTGCCAATCTGCCACAGAACAAGCATCTGTCTGCAAAGTGGATCAAAGGACTGGGCTCTTGGAGGAGCCGCACAGCTGGAAGGGCTGTACTTGCCCAGGCAATCGGGGAGGTGTTCATTCATGGGGAGCCCCTTGGCCTGGCTAGCGGCTGGCAGAGGGCCGCAGAAGGCAGCAGGGGTGGTTTGGCAACCCCCGTCCTCTTGTACTTCCTGTTCAGATGCCGCTCCATCTTTGAGACTGTGCAATAACAATGTTGACCTGATCGTGCTCCCTGATTGCTTTCTGTATTTCCATTCTTGGATTCTATATTAAGAGCCAGGCAAGCAAGGTCGCTGCCTGCTGAGGTCACTGGCCTACCAGCCAGGTCCCGGTGACTTCGCAAACTCAGACAGTGAACCAACTGGCGCAGCCAAACTGCACTCATACCTGTTCCTTGGCTGTCCATTGGCGGACTTGCAGTGGCATAGCAGCCCTGCTGGGAGGAGACACTTGGCAAGCCTACTTGTCTAGCGCTTCTCGTTCAGATGCTGCTCCATCACAGACGCAGTGCAGTGAAAACCTTGATCTGATCATTCATGCTCCAAGTCTCTTTGTTAGCAGATAGTGTCAGAGACAGTGACGCCTTTTCAGATGGCAGCCCTGGACTCTCGGTTTTTAAATGGCTGCTCCGGTGCTTCTTTTTCTTTTAAAAGACGGTTGCTAAATTTTGCAGAGACAGTCCCTAGGGCTGGAATGTGTGAAGAATGTGTGATTGTACAGGGTTCAGTCAGGACCAGGCAGCAGGAGGAAAAAGAGATGAAAGGAGGCCCACCATACAGGGGTGGTAGCACTGGCGTCACTACAGGGGGGGCGGAGCTGTAAGTTCTTCCGTGATCGGAGCCTCCGTTACACGGAAGAATGAAGCGCCCCGCCCCCGCGCCTTCCGACCCAGTCAAAGCAGTGAATGCACGTTGTTTTCACCGCTTTGAATGGGTCGGAAGGCGCGGGGCGGGGCGCTTCGTTCTTCCGTGTAACGGAGGCTCCGATCACGGAAGAACTTAGAGCTCCGCCCCCCTGTAGTGACACCAGTGGGTGGTAGGACTGGGTTCACCACCCGATGCTGCCTCCAGGTCTGCCGCTATTGCCTGTGCTGCAGCACCCTGGGGAAAAAAGACCCCTTACTGTACTTTGTTGCATGGTTTTCACAAACCCGAAAGAACAAATTCACGCAATGTCTTTAAACAAAAACCATTTCTGGTTTTGTGAAAACCGCATAATGGATGATGCACATTCCACTCATTTTTAGCAAGCAGGAAGTGGATCAATGTGACTTGCATCCACAGTGGGCTGGTGCAGTTATGGAAATATATTGGCAGTTTGAACATTACCACTGTTTCTGCACATTGCCTGGGCTGGGACATGTTGCTGACAGAGTATAGCACCTGGACATCTCACGGGAGCACGGCATGGGCCAATCATTGGGCTTGCATGTGACGTGGGGCACCTACTGCAGCGGCCTACCCATCTGTTTAGTTATTCGTGTGAGCAATTTTCTTCAGGCCACCTCTCCCCCCAATGATCAGAGTGTTCAACCACACCCACACCCCATGCCCTTTGCATCATTGTTTGCACCTGATGGCCTGGCCCTCCCTGTCCCCATGCAACTGTCCACTTGACATCATGGCAGCAGAAAACAGCTCATGACCACTGAGAAGCATCCCCCCCCCCATTGGAACCCTCGGAGATGGGGAGTGAGGATGCTGCAGAACCTGAGAGCAGAGAGGCCCCTTCCCCCTCCCCCTCCCTGGCACAGTCCCACCCTGAGGCCAGCTAGGGAGGTGGAAAACAACTAGGGTGGTCAAAAGGGATTCCTATTACACTACTGCCAAAGAGACAACAAATGTGATCAGGTAAACGTTTTTATTGCACAGTCTCAAAGACAGAACAGCATCAGAAAGAGAAAGACAGAAGTGGGGTTGCCAACTGTCTCCTCCAGCAGGGCTGTTATGCCATCCAACAGACAGGTGCCAGTGAGATCTGGATGCACCAGTTGGTTCCCTGTCTGCCCTGTAGTTTGCACAGCCATAGGGGTCTGCTGGAATGAGTAGGTCAGCAACCTCACCAAGCAGCTCACAGGCTCACACTGGTCACTGCATGCAGATTGGCTGTGGGCTTCCCTTGGGAGCTGCATGGGGTCTTTGTCTGTGGGACAGCTGCCTGTGGGGAGCAAGGAGAAACACCGAGAGAGTAACAAGGACTTGATAACAGCATCAGTAACTAACACCTGTTCTCTGGACTGAGATCGATGCATATTTGGTGTTTGTGAGGGAGACTGGTGCCACCAGAGCACACGTGGTGTGGTGCCCTTTCTGAGGTTGGGCATCGTGGTTCAGAGCTTTACCTTTTCCTGCCCGGGGGGGGGGGGGCTAAAGTAGAACTCTGTGTGGAGTGAGTGTTCAGTCCCATGTAGCCATGGTCAGGCTTACCAGATCGTCGCGGGGACGGGAGCGGTCTACCCTTAAGGGGGCGGAGCGTGGGGGGGCCAGAACGCGATGCGTTCTGGGCCCCCATGCCCCGCCCCCTTAAGGGTAGACCGCTCCCGTCCCTGCGACGATCTGGTAAGCCTGGCCATGGTGCACTTCTGAAAAACAAAAGTGCTCCAGATCAGTGTTTGGCCAGCAGGAACAACAACACTCCCAGCTTAATTGAAAATTCACATTTGTATTTTGTTTTTCTCTCTTTAAAGGAGATCCAGGAATGGGTTATCGTGAGATTCTTATTAGTTTCTACTGGTTGATCATTCCAGGAACACTAACCTGGAATCTCAGTATTGATATAATCTTTTATATGTGCATTCCTCTGCAGCGATCAGATTGAAGCACTCCCACAAGGGGAAAGATGGTTGAAGCTCGGTCTATCCTGTTATATATTCATTGGGAATAGGAGTGTCTTCAGGCTCTGTTGGGCCTGGGGCCTTGTTTGCATGAGCCCACTTCCATTGTGGCATTGCCAGTCGAAGGCACCTGATCTTGTCTTGTAAGATCGCTGGAGCAGTAGTTCTGACAAACTCTTAGCAAAGGAAGATTTTTTATTCTTTGCAAGTAGATGAATTGTTAACTCCAAGGCTGCTCTTATCTCTGTTGAAGGCTGATCTTGGCCTTCTGTTAGCAGCTGGTGATAACCAGGGCAAACATCTGTGCTTCAGTTTCTTACATGCCAAAAATATGTAGAGATGGAAATCACACAAATTAGACATAGCGTGGACTAACCATGTCCTCTAAGTTCTTCCTTGCATCCATTCTGACATATTCCTATGATGAGCTGGTGTGTTATATAATGAACAGAGCATTAGATTTAGACAGGAAGGACTGACACTGAAATCCACATTCAATTTGGTGGTTTAGGGCAAGTTAACTCCTTCTTGACCTAGCCTACTTCACAGGGTTTTGTGAGGATAAAACAAGATTACCTCATGAATCATGGACAGTACCGTGGCTTGAGTTCCTTGATGGGATACAGAAGTGATAAATAAATGATTTGTATGAACTGTTTTGGAATTTTTTTGTACAATAGCACTATTATAGTATTTTAAAATGTAAAATAGCATTATATTTTGTTTGTTCTTGTAACTGGCATTGCTAGCAGCCCAATTCTATCCTTTTCCTCGCCATAGCATGCAGCAGCAGCGCCAAAACAAGATCTGTTGCATGCTGTGGTGGGGTGGGGCAATCAGGAGGCTTGGGAGAGGTAAGGGAAAATATTTTCCCTTACCCCTCTGTAAGCCCCATGATCAACAATGGGTCTCCTCTAACCTGCACCAGCTCTTTAGCTGGTGCAAGTCAGAGGAGACAAAGGGAGTGTGTCAGCTGGCTCTGAAGAGGATAGCATTTGGCCACCCCCTCCCACCTCTGACACGCCCCTGGCTCTCCCCCCAATCTGCCCTGATCATCCCACCCCCCCATTCCATTCCACTCACTCCACCAACTTACCAACGTCAGCAGGGCTCTTCTTCATTGCCACTGTGCGTTAGGTCCTCCTCACCGTCTATGGTGGCAGCGGCCTGGAAGTGTGAGGCTTCATGGGCTTCCAGAATGACATTATTCACGATGCCATAAAGCACATCCTGCTGGTCGCAAAAGTGGTAGCATCTCTCAGGATTGGGTTGTTGGTGATACTTAACATATCTTCCATCTTATAAAGTCTTCCATTATCTCTCTTCTCTTCCAGTCTCTTCATAGTATGTATTAAATTAGTCCCCTCTTTTTCTGGTAGTTCAAAAGACAGGTACCTGTTTGCTGAGTTGGCATCTGTGATAGCAGTTTTTTCTGTCCTAGGATGACATTGGACAAAGCAAGGTGCTTCCAAACAGCCTCCCAGAATAGAACAAATAACCGAAAAGGCCTTCGAATTAACTATGTCAAAGCTGTATTATTAAGGGCACAATTCTTCTCATTGTGAAATCCTGATACAGGGAGAGAGAGACAACCCTTTAACAGTCTTATGAGTTGGAATTAGAAGGGGTTAGATCAAATTGTTCATATTTCATGGCTAGGAGGCTCAATTTCCACACAGCATGTATCCCAGATGTTTCTTTTCAGCAGCCCATTTATCCCCCTGCTCAGAAATGTCAGGTTTAGACACGACAGGTTTTTTGTCAGCTCACGTTGTTATTAAAACCCTTAGAATTCTTTTAACAGTTCCCTTTCTTTCAATCCTACGAGAATCCAGCCCATGTATGACATTTTGAGGTCTTCCTGGAATCCATGGTTACAAACGACTTCAAAAATGTGAGTCATTCCGACATGCCGCTCCTCAGACTGATATCTCTTAATGCTGTCTCCCAATATCACCTCTAGATGCTAGAGATGGTCACCAGCATTATGCTGTGCTCTGTCAAGTTTGATTTCTCTCAAGGTCCATTTGATCCCAGGAGATGTGACTGGCCAGGAATTAAAGGGACATGATACCAACATGGTTTAGTGGTGCACAGCATTTACTGTAGGCATCCAAACAAGACATCAAAGGATGATGTGTTTTTTTCTTAAATGATTTATAAGTTTTCAAGAATATTTTAAAAATTATTTAAAAAAATCCCTGCCTTATCGGTATGATATAATTTATTTTTAAAGACTTGTACAATATAGAGTGTTAATGCAGCTGTTACATTGGTGTAGTATTTTCTCCTGGATTAAGCTAGTTTTAGCCGAGGGTAGTTGTCATCTGTCTCATGTTAGACCAGGAGTCACCTGGAGTTACTCCCTGGTAGATTTTACCGGTACATTATATCAAGCTATAGCTTAAAGGCACATATGCTGCTATCCAGATTTTGTTCATTTGTTTGAAAATGTTCAACAATATTTCAGTACAGCATCTCCAAGGAGGCTGAGCAACATTTTTAAGACATCCAATAAAAAACAAGAGTAGCACCACAACAGCTGTAGAATCAACACTGGCGTCGCTGGAGGTGGGGCGGAAAGCTACGTTCTGCAGCTTTCCGCCCCACCGTTACTCTCCGGTAAGAGGCACCCCGACCCCTCGTTGTAGGAGCCCGCCAGCGGAGAGAAAGCAACGCACAGGGACTCTCCTGCGCGTTGCTTTCTCTCCGCTGACAGGCTCCTATGACGAGGGGGCGGGGCGCCTCGTGCAGGAGAGTAACGGTGGGGTGGAAAGCTGCAGAACTTAGCTTTCCGCCCCACCTCCAGCGACGCCAGTGAGAACCAACAGCGCCAAACCATTAAAAATTACCAGACATGAATAGCTATTGAAATCCACCAGGTCATTAAAGCCCCGAGAAAACAAAATCCTGTTTACCTGGTGCCTAAACGTCAACAAATATGGTACCATGTGAACCAGTAAGGAAAATTCCACAGATGTGGTGCCACCACCAAGAAAGCCCTACCTCTAGTAGACACCCAGTGTACTGAAAAAGGTGGGAACAACCAGAGCAAGGCCTCAGGTGATGATCTCAACAACCAGGTAGGTTCATATGCAGGTGGTCCTTAATTTCCTTTGTGTTTCATTTAAGGAACACTTATCAGTTGCCACTTGAACAGCAGTAGAGGACGTTGGGTAGGGGGCGGGGGGTGAGATGATATCCAGTTCATACAGGTCAGGCATTGTCTGCACCTGTGTAGAGACCTCTAGCAACTGCATGGCTAATAATGTCATCAGTCTTTGCACTTACAGACCAGCAGAAGCTGGTGCTTAGCCAGCACCAGAAGCTGGTGTCACAATGCTTACAGTGCGCAAGGGGTTTCACATGGCAATGGCAACTAAGTATTTCAGCATCCAACACCACCCAGGCTTCTGAACTTATATTCATCTACTACAATGTTCTGTGAGGTGGATGTTGTCTATGCCCCATTGCAGGAACGACTACAATTTTTGGGGCTCTTCAGTCTAGAAAGAAGGTGCTTGAGACAAGATATCACTGAAACATATGAAATTATGCATGGGATGGATGGAGTGGATAGAGGGAAGGAAGTGCTTTTCCTTCTTGCACAACACCAGAACCAAGAGACATCCACTAAAATTGACTGGCAGGAGAGTCAGAACAGCCAAAAGGAAATATTTCTTTACCCAGCATGTAATTAATCTGTGGAACACCTGGCCACAAGACATTGTGATGGCACCTGGCTTAGATGCCTCTCAAAGGGGATCAGACAGATTTATGGAGGAAAAGTCCATCACAAGTCATGGTGACCATATGCAACCTCTGGGTTTTAAAGGTAGCCTATCTCTGAATGTCAAATGCAAGGGAGTACCAACAAGATACAGGTATCTTGTTGTCTTGAGTGGTCCCTGAGGCATCTGGTGGGCCACTGTGAGATACATACAGGAAATTGGACTAGATGGCCCCTTGGCCTGATCCAGCAAGGCTATTCTTATGTTCTTATATATGCAGGTTTTCAATTTCCAAATGCGAAGAGACATGAGAGACTTCTTTCCCAACGCTCTGCTGCTTCTCCCATTAACTCAAATTCCCAGAGGATGTTTATGGAATAGCGTAAGATCTTATTAGCTAATATGCGCATGTACATAAGTTCATCTTGAAGGGTTCTTCTTTATATTATGCGATCAGTGCCAAATCCTTTGTGGCTATTATAACTTTGATGTGGATAAAAGGTGTTGAGTAGTCGCATGCGCATCTAGAAGACTTTGATTGTGAAGATTTCACAGTATGTAAAAGAACTGCTGCCCAAAGCATGCTTTGAGCTGCAGTGCAGATGTAAATACGATAGAAATGATGGTGGGAAAATGTAGTCAAAGCTGACTTAAAGCTACATTACGGATGTTTTTCATTTTGTTGTTGTTGTTCAGTTGTTAAGTCGTGTCCAGCCCTTCGTGATCCCATGAACCATATCCCGCCAGGCCTTCCTGTCCTCCACTATCTTCCTGAGTTCGTTCATTTTCATGTTCGTTGCATCGGTGATGCTGTCTAACCATCTCATCCTTTGCCTTCCCCTTCTCCTTTTGCCTTCAATCTTTCCCAGCATCAAAGTCTTCTCCAGAGAGTCCTCTCTTCGCATTAGGTGGCCAAAATATTTGAGTTTCAGCTTCAGTACCTGTCCTTCCAGGGAACAGTCAGGGTTGATTTCATTTAGGATTGACTGATTTGATCTCCTAGCAGTCCAAGGGACTCTCAGGAGTCTTCTCCAGCACCACAGTTCGAAAGCATCTATTCTTCGGCGCTCAGCCTTCCTTATGGTCCACCTCTCGCAACCATACATTGCTACTGGGAACACCATCGCCCTGACTATATATTATATATTATATATTATATATTATATATTATATATTATATACGTACTTTTGTTGGCATGGTGATATCTCTGCTTTTTATTATGCTATCTAAATTTGCCATAGCATACTACTGTACCTAATATTATAAACCTTGGAGTCCTGAGAATAAGAATCCTATTTATTACCAATGAAAAGAAGGGGGGGTTGACTTTCCACTTGGGATAATTAGAAGGTTAGCCAGCAAACGTATTATGCAGGTATAAACCTCATGCTGTGATTCTCGTCCTCTTGGGAGGCTGCCTTCCACCGTCCACGCTAGCTGTTCTGTCTGGAATTGCCATCCTTTGTTCGCTCACTTTTGACGGAACATCCACATGACGTTGGGAGCCCATGCGCTCTGAGTAACTTCTCCTGTGTTGTTTTTGTTTTCCAGCTCTGATTTGCAAACACGTTTTTGACTGAAAACAAATTGTAGCACAAGTCTGTCTGGTACCACCACTAGCCCGGCAAAGGAGTGCTGATACTTGTCGCAGTTGTGCCTCAGTCTTTCCATAGTTATTTTCCCTCCCAGCTATTAGATATTGACCCTTTAGAAGCCTTCAGCTAGCAAATGTTTCTCAGCAATGCATTCCTCCCCACCCAGCAACCTTCATGTCTGTCTGTCTGTCTGTCTGTCTGTCTGTCTGTCTGTCTGTCTGTCTGTCTGTCTGTCTGTCTCTCTCTCTCTCTCTCTCTCTCACACACACACACACACACTCCAGGATTGCAATGCTCAATCATGCCAAGCACTCCTGTCCATATTACCTCTCCTTCAAAGGGGAGGGTTGGAGATGAATTCCTCCTTCTCCTGCTGTTCCTTGTTCAGCCCCCACTGCTCCATGCTTCTCCCCTTCCAGCCTTCTGAGCAGAGCATGTGCTAGAACGGGGCTGAGTTCACCTGATCTACAGCTGCAGCTGCTGAGAGACGGTCCTCTGTCTATATCCATGCAGTAGATATTTAAAAGGGGAAATGCCTTGATGGAAAAAAGAAAGAAACAAGTGCAGTTTTCTGAGGATGCTTTCGTTTAAAAAAGGCTCTGCTCTGTCATGGCTTCATTGCATATATCATCTCGTTTGCTCCTCATCTCAAGTCCACATTGAAAAGGCCCACAGCTCCCAACACTAGCAGAGACTTGTGTCATCTAGGAGCAAGAGGAAAGGGATTTCCCCTTGCTTTTAGAGGCAAGTGAGATGGAGCTGGCCAGCATTGTTCTTCATGCCCCATCGCAAATACACATAAGCTGTTTTGCACCAAGTTAGCTACGTAGCGGGTGACGCAGTGGGTTAAATTGCTGAACCATGAGCTGTCGATCAAAAGGTTGGCAGTTTGAATCCGCGACGGGGTGAGCGCTCGTTGCTTGGCCAGCTCCTGCCAACCTAGCAGTTCCAAAGCATGTCAATGCGAGTAGATAAATAGGTACCGCTTGCGGGAAGGTAAACAGCGCTCCGTGTTCCAGCTGCATGCTACGCGCTGCGGCAAGGAGACTCATGCTGGCCACATGACCACGGAGGCGTCTTCGGACAACGCTGGCTCTTCAGCTTTGAAATGGGGATGAGCACCACACCCTAGAGTCGGACACGACTGGACTTAATTGTCAGGGGTCACCTTTATCTTTATTAGCTATGTGTAGGGGAAATGTCCATTAGACTGGCAAGATATATAATTTTCCACAGTGCAACCTTGAAGGAGTCATTGATTCTGTAGCTATATCTTGTGCACATTTTGATTGGAAGGAGACAGCAATTATCAGTGGCATGGAATTAAGGTGTTATTGATTTGTTTATTGTCGACAATTCATTTAAAACCCACTCTCAGCACAGAGGTATCTTGCTTGGCTCAGCACTTTTGCTAGGCCTCCATTCAAGTGAAGCTTGCAATACAATATTGCTCACGCTAGCCCAGTCGTTTGCCCTTGTCAGTGCTTTAGTTTTACTTTCCTCTAAATAGATTTGAGTGACAGGGCGAACCTCTCAGTTGTCCAGCATTTCAAATCCTGTCGCTCATTAGAATAATGAAATTACCTGTATTCCATGCAAACATTTTCATATTGACTTGAAAGAAGAGGTTGAGAAAGAGCTAACGATTCAAAATTTCACTAATAAAAAGTCGTGCCAATTTTGTTTGGTTTTGCACAGGGCCCTGCGTTCCAATTTAATTTACAGCTTTTTACCTGTCAAGAAAAATGTCAGGGTTTGAGTGGAAAGGATAGGAGCTCAGTGTTTGCATCTCAAGACTAAAATGACAACAGGAAATCCAGGAAGATATATTATTATTATTATTATTATTATTATTATTATTATTATTATTATTAACAGTATTTATATACCGCTTTTCAACACAAAGTTCACAAAGCAGTTTACAGACAAAATCAAATGATTAAATGGCTCCCTGTCCCCAAAGGGCTCACAATCTAAAAAAAGAGGCAGAAGAACACCAGCAAACAGCCAATATTAATGCAGTAGCAGCCCTACACACACACACACCCCGTGGGAGGGGACCGCCACCATGACACGTCCCCCACAGGATGCAATACGCCCCACCCCTGGGGGTGTGGTGTCATCAATGCACACTGCCGCGGCGCAGAAACATCCCCCCCCCCGCACTTTTCGACTCCTTTTTGGAGCCAAACGGCGCCTGGGAGGGCGGGAGGGCAAAACTTGCAGCCGACAACGGCTGCATGAAGACAGACCAGCGGTGGAGAGAGCACTGGAAGGTATACCCCCTGCGACCCGCTGCTTGGGGCCCACCGCCCCAACCGCCCCCACCGTAACAACACCTCTGTATTAATGAAACAAAGGACAGAATTAAATGTTAGAAAGAACACAGATCTGTTGCCAATCATGGCAGTCTTGTACCATTGTCCCGCCAATGTCTAGTACAACATACCCTGTGTCCTGATGCCATTACACTGTGGTTTTTCCCACACCACATTATTGGCTGCCACTGTCAAAGGTAAGAAAATGCAAAGCCTAATTGTATCACAAGATGTACCAGATCTTCTGGAGATCTGGAGATGGGAATGTGATAGGGTTACAACTTTCAACAGCTGCCTTGTGTTTCTCAAACATTCAGTTCCACCAAAGGTACAGTGAACCCTTGATTTAACTAGTGGGGGGAAGGGGTGTCTGTTAATGCTGAAAGCCCATTAAATCTGAATGCATAGAAGTCAATGGAGACACACGCGCAAAACATAGATGACGAGTTTTTAATGGAGCAGAAAACGTCTGTTGTTTCCAAAGTCTGTTAAGGTCCGTTAAATGGAGGGTTCACTGTACTGGATTAGATAGGTGATAAGAGATCAACAGCCCAATGCTATTCTTCCCCTCCCGCAGATGCAACAGTGCTAAAATGGATACTGCTGCATCCTGCTGGGGGGGGGGGGGGGCTGTTGCGGAGGTCTCCTCTGGGAAAGGGAACAAACGTTCCCTTATCCAGGGTTAAGCCTCCATGGCGCTGAGGGGGTCTACTTAGACCTGCATTAGCAAAATCGCTGGTGGCACCAGTGTTGGAACCTGACCAAGCTCGCAGCACAGGAATGTGGCATCAGGAAGTTGGGCCTTGGGATGGGGTGCTGGACCACTCCAGACTCCAACCACTGCATCCAAAGGGACATGTGAGAAGTCCCATAACAGCCCTGATAACAATGCTACCCTCACTTGCCTCAGGTAGGATGCCACCGTACTTGTTGGGGTACACGTCTCTGCTTGCATGGTGATAGCTGAGAGAGAGAGAGAGAGAGAGAGAGAGAGAGAGAGAGAGGAGAGAGAGAGAGAGAGAGATATGCAACAGGAACAACCTTGAACAAGAGCGATGAAAAGGGTGTTTTTCCCCCCTCCACTTTCAATGCCAACAGTACACACATGACTCCTGCAGAACATTATGATCTCAGTCTCCGCATCATCAATTTTCACCTCTCCCTTCTTTTTTCTTTTCCTCTTTCCCAAAACAGACAACTTGATCTGCCTGAGGGAACCTTTGGAGAGCTTATTTTTCTGTAACAGGCTCCCCGTGGGAGTAGCTGGATGGGTTTATGAGGCATGGAAAGACATGGTTCATTCCTTTCAGATAAGGCCAGGAAACTGAAGGTAGCTGGCTTGGTACAGACGTTCAGAGTGAACCTGACACTGGACTGGGCATTCTGTCTCCTCCTCACTTCTCCTGAAACCCTTTCTGTCCACCTTCTTGGACAAACATTCTCGCCATTCTCCCTTGCCCCGCATGGCGTAATGAATGAGGATAACTGTCAGAAGCCATGCAATGGAACTGCTGCCCTGGCAGGCTCTGCTAAGCCTGTGACAAACCATTGTGAATAATAGTCAAGTAAGGGACATAAGTAAAGTAAGGTCAAGTAAGTATAAGAATAGTCAAGTAAGGAACATCAAGTAAAAGTAGTCAAGTAAGGGACATACTGTAAAGTGAGGCTGTTCTGGGTGGCTCATGTATGCCTACACAAGTGCTAAAGAAGGGATGGAGGAGCAACACTTAGGGAGCACTTAGGAGAAACACTCTCCCCCCCCCATGTTTCAGACCATGTTATTATTTATTTTAAATTTCTTATTTCTTTCCTTATCAATAGTTCTGTCAGCGCAATCCTGCCTAAGATGCAGCGACCAGCCTAAATCGTTGGCCACTGCATCCTACTCAGGATGCAGCTGGCATGCCTGGTGCTCATGTCGGGGGGACGTTTGTCCCCTTCCCCCGGTGTAAGCCCCAGAGGCCTCAATAGGCCTCCTTGGATGCGTGCCAGCTCTTTAGCTGATGCACAACCAGGGAGGCCATGTAAGGCCAGCCCGGCCCAGGAAGGGGACAGGGATATGGCGAAGTGTGCCGCCAATATCCCCGCACCCCTCCCAAGTCCGGCCGACCAATAATAATAATAATAATAATAATAATAATAATAATAATAATAATAATAATAATAATAATAATAATAATATACAGTATTTATATACCGCCTTTCTTGGTCATTGGATTTCTCTTCCGACTTTAATCCAAGGCGGTGTAACATGGGCAGGCTATCCTAACCCCCCTTGGGTTTTTTTTTACAATATACTGTATACAAATGTCCAATCTTTCATGAATGGCTACTTTCCAGATGGTATCTTTTTTACAGTCTGACAAATTCTGCTGGCTGGCGCCTCTCACACTCGGCCGACACAGCTGGAATCTCTTATCTCTCCTCCTGGAGGCTTTCACAGCTTTTTGCCAGAGGCGTGTCTCGAACTTATCAAGTTCACCGGTCTTTGGGCTTTGAAGGCAGCAGCTCTCCCAACTAAGCCAGACGCTCCCTCCCCTGCCACCCCAGCCCGCCCTCCCACCGCCTAGTGCAGACCTTACCTGTGTGGGCCGGTGCGGCTGGAGGAGGTCGTCAGAGTGAGCGGTGCTGGCCTCTGCGCTAGCACAGCTTATTCCGAGGGTGTCAAAAAGTGTCATAAACGTGCTCGTGAATGGCATATTTACGACACCCTAGGCCAGCAAAGCAAGAACTCCGCGGGCCTAAAGTTGGGCAGGATCAGGCTGCTCATATTACAAAGTATTCCAAAATACCCCAAACACGTACTGTACTTTTTTCCCATTTAAACTTGAATATATATGTATCTAGAGCTAGATCTTGGCACACTCTAGAGCAGGTCTTTGAACCTTGCTGTGCAACATGCCATCCCTCCTCCATCCTGAAATATTTGCACAGAAACCTGAAATAGCAGTTCTGAAGTCAAGAGGCGCAAGGGGAGAGACGTTCTTCCTCACTCATGCTCATATAGGCAGCCCAGACAAAAGCATGATTTATTTTTGTCTTTTAGGGTAGGGGGGGCTGCTAGATGGAACAGCTAAGCTTATAGTGCCACATGTACAGAGTCCCTTCTTCATGCTCATGATCTTTAGCCTCCCCCTGTTCTAAAGCATCAAATATCACCACAGGACACTTGGTGGCAGTCTTAGGGTGACAACGGTGCCTGGGTTTTGCTCCTGTTTGGGGCATTCTTCAGATCTCCATGTTAAACAGCTAAATTCCAGGCTCTGTTCTCATGGCCTTTTCAATCACCACTGGCAGCTGTGGGAAAAATCTAGATGGTGGTTTTCATTTCAGCTGTTTCACTTTATTGAGCTGGTCATGTGCAGGCAGGGTTGCCAGTGGCAACCATAAATGAAATTCTGAGAACTAACAGGGAAAAGCCTCTAGCAGATTTCTTCCTAGCAGTAAAAGCCACCAGCAACCCACAGAAGCAGAGAGAGAGAGAGAGAGAGAGAGACTCTTTCAAAATGGTGCCAGGTTGACAGGCTAACTCTTAGGTGCTAGAGGGGAGAGTTTGCACATATATGAGCCATTTCGTTTCCTCTGCAAAAGTCCCATGCTGGGCAGTTGGGAACAAAAGGGACGTGTTTACTTGGCCTCTGAGGAGCAGGAAGTGAGAAAACGGAGTCTCCCTGGTTACAGGAAACAATTAGTGGCTTCTATTGTGTCCAAATCATGAGCTGAGACCCAAAAGGGTTGATGAAGGTGCAAACACGCACCAGCAAACACGTAAGCAGGACAGACTTACAACACCCTGGATAACTCTGAAGGAAAAAGCTGCTCCGACAAGGGTCAGAGGCGCTATACTGGAGCTTGAAATACCTCCACACTCAGAGGATCCCTCCTGGTCCTGGGAAGCTGATTCCTGATCCCTGCCTGGAAAGTGGAAGCTCTAAAGGGGCAGCCATCTGGCCTGGAGTCTTGCACTTCTCTTAGTTAGGTCCCACCTAGCCTGATGCCTGCACTGGTGTGTGGGCACTGGGGAGCGCCAGGTTCCTGGCATGAGAGGGGATAGTTCTTGGGGGGGGTCAGGCTCTGAGGGTGCTGGTTTTTTTTTGCCATATATTTATATCTTATTGATATATTAAAACATAAAAACAATACATATTTCATAAAGTTATAGCAAGCACGAAGCAATACATCCTACTAGCATACTATTCACTATTTTCTACATATAATATCCAGCTGTTTTAGGAAGCTCCTATTGTGAGCTTAGGAAGCTGTTTTAGGCTGTTTTAGGAAGCTCCTATTGTGAGCTTAGGAAGCTGTTTTAGGCTGTTTTAGGAAGCTCCTATTGTGATGTTTATGGCTTTGACTTGGTGCCACAGCCTGGGACTGGGTACTGGTCCCATCTCCCCAAAGATCAGATTCAGCAGAGGTCATGACAGCTATCAGGCACATCCAAAATTTGTGATGCTTGTGCGCATTCACTACCTTGTGCTACGCTCCCCTTTTGGTACGTGCACACAACCAGCTTGACATGGGCTGAAGCCACTTAAAGTCAGCACTGGCTAGGTGTGTGTGTGTGTGTGTGTGTGTGTGTGTGTGTGTGTGTGTGTGTGTGTGTGTGTGTGTGTGTGTGTGTGTGAAGTTGGCAGAGCATGAAATGGTTGTAAGAATAGGCTCTCACAACTGAGCCAACGAAACGATACCTTGGCATCAAAACCTTGCGTAGCACAGCTATGAAAGGATTTATAGGTTAAACTTGGGATTCTAAATCAGTAAAATGCAGAAAGCCATCCGTGTCTTTTGTGCCAGCTGCCGAGCGTGCAGCTGCCCACACAACAGATGGCCCCAGGAGGGCAGAGTGACTGCTTGTGAAGCACGTACACTGTGTCTTTAAGGGAGTGGGATGACATTTTATGTAACCACATATATACTACGCTGATTGGAGCTCTTCCGCTGCCCAAGTTGCCCATAAATGAGAAACAGAATCTGTAAGACACCAATCTGTTGCTGTTTGGAAGATAAACGCTCACATGCATTAGTTCAGATACAGCAAAATATTATGGGAGGGTGGTTACCGTGGCAACAGAATTTTTCAGAAGGACCTATAGCAAGCGCATACTGTTGTCAGCACATGTCAGAGAGAGAGAGAGAGAGAGAGAGAGAGAGAGAGAGAGAGAGAGAGAGCAGGCTCAGAAGCTTTGCTGAGAGAAATGCTCAGTCCAAGAGGAATACAAAATAGGTAAGGGTGATACCATTTATTGGACTGCCTTTCTTAGCGATAGAATATGCAAGCATTCTGAATTATCCTTGATAGCTTAAACTGCAATCCTACACACTTTCCAGGGAGTAAATCCCATTGAACACAATCAGAATTACTTCTGAGTCAACATGTATAGAATTGCAACATGTATAGAATTGTTATCCTTCTGTTGACACAATCCTATTGGTCTCAGGCTACTCAGAAGTCCTATTATGTTCAATTGGGCTTACTTCCAGGAAAGTGTGTATATAGGCTTGCAGCTTGTATCAGTTATCCTTCAGCCAACCTGGGTTGGCCCAATTAAAAAGTAGCAGTGTTATCTATTCTATCTCTCGCTGGGTCAAGCAATCCCAGCATCAACTATTCACAGATTATGCTCTTACTAGCCCTCTTAATTTAATCTGTGAGCATGCACCTCTTCCCCTACCCAGAGCAGTGGTGCCTAATTGAGCACTGAGAGGGAGTTTGGATTAAGCACCCTTGCATAAATAAGTGATGGTGTGACGGATGGGGTGTGTGAAGCTAGGCTGTTCCCTATGTGCTTCTCATTTTTAACTGAACTGTCAAGACCTTTCTGTTCTGGTCGGCCTTTCCTTCAGTTTCTTTGGTTCTTTACTGCTCTTCTGTTTGGTTAGCTCTGCCCTGCTCACCATTTTAGTTCTGGTTATTTGTGTTGTGTTGATTATTGTTTTCAATTGGTCTCCCTATTGCTTATATAGAATGTTGTAAGGCACCTCGATGGCCTCTTCCATGCATTTTTAAAATAAATAAATACAACAGCCACCGGCAAAACCCCGAACCAGATAAAACATGCGCAAAGCGCAATACATAACCACCGCTACTCTGGCTTAACCGTCCCCCTTCCAAATGCCAGACTTACCAGTGGTTGACTCCTGAATGAGGTCTGAACTTTTTATTTATTTATTTATTTATTTATTTATTTATTTATTTATTTATTTGATTTACAATATTTCTATCCCGCCTTTCTCCCCAAAGGGACCCAAGGCGGCTTACACTAGAATAAAATACAAAAATACAAAAAATACAAATAAATAATTACTTTTTAAACAGCAAAAAAACCAGTTAATAAAAGCATCTAAAAATTGAATTAAAAAAATTACATTCAAAACTTTTGCATATCTCTGTCTGGGGGAATTAGGCAGCAGCACAGATACTGCAATCATGCACTTTCAAAAACCTGCTCCTATCACGATGTGGGTGATTACATTCTGCTCCAGCTGAAGCTTCAAGGGTAAACACACATAAAACACATTATAGTAATCTGTCATCCAAGCTATAAAGGCATGAATGAGGGTAGCTAGGTTCGTGCCTGATAAAAAAAAATGTTGCTGCCTTTTCCCTAGATTAAGTTGATTACCAGCCCAATCCTGCCTAGCAGGACAACAAATAAGGCGCCTGCCGCATCCTGAGCAGGATGGGACCTGTCCCGGCGCAGCCAGAGACCTTCTTGGGGTAAAGGGACGTTCATCCCCTTGCCCCAAGTAGAGCCCCAGCCATTCCAATGGGTCTACTCGAATGTGTGGCAGCTATTTTGCTGGCACACATTCGAGCCAGCCGTGTGATGGCGGCCAGACCCAGGAAAGGGGATAGGATTTGGCGGAGGAGGCCTCTGATGATCCCTCCCCCTTCCCGGGCCCGGCCAACCAACCAATCCCACCCCTGGAATGCCCTGTTCCACCCTTCCCATGCCCGGCAGGGAACTCACCTTCCCCAGTGGGTGCAGCTCCAGATCCGGGGCGAGTAGAGCGGTGCCGGCCTCGGCACCAGTGCTGCCTACTTGCCAGGTGCTGTAAATGTGCTTTATGGGCACGTTTGCAACACCCAAGACAGGCGAAGAAACCCCGCCAGTCGAAGAGTGGACAGGATTTCGCCATAAAAGTGTTTCCGGCTACAGCAGCAACATGAATGTTCAGGTGCAGCGATGTATCCAGAAGCTCCCCAAGGCCATAGTCGTGCATGATCAAGGAAAGTTCAAGAAGACTATCAGTAACAGGAATACTTATTGATCCTCACCTCCTGATCACCATTCTGGCCGACTATAATTATTTAAGTCTTGTTTGAATTCAGCTTCAGTCACCTTAGCCAGTCGTCCTTCATCGCCAGACACTAGGTAAGAAAGAAGACGGTAAAAGCAGAACTGGATGGAGAGAGCTGGGTGTCGCTAAGGCATTGTTGCATAATCCCCATTTCCAAGGGGTGAGACGTTCCAGGGGCAGCGCATTCTGGGTGTGGTTTCCTTTGTGAGAAAGTACAAAGAAATTTGTTGTGTTTTAATAATATTTGCTTTATTTACAAATCTACAAATAGAGCACAAGCAGCATCAGGCACTCCTACCTGCTAACCCACATCAGATCCCCAAAGAGAACTGCAATATCCTTAGTGCTTTTAGTCTCCAGCAAGCTCTCACCTCTCCACCTCTTCAAGCCTTACTGCTATTCCTACACACACACACACACACACACACACACACACACACACACACACACACACCGTCACCTCCTTAAGAAGAGAGGGGGCCATCTTGACCACGCTCTGATGTGTATAGGGTTGCCAACCCTCCAAGATTGACCTGGAGTTTCCAAGGACAGGGGTGTCATAACGGGGTTGTGGTAGGTGCGGGCTGCATCAGGTGACACCCATTGAGGGGGTGACACCACAGGAGAATCCAACCACACTGCCCAAGCTCAGCAGTCTTCGGCCGCTCTGAGCCGCTTTCTGTGCGCTCGCAAGAACATGAAGCAGCTCAGCCAAAGATGGCCAAGCAAGGGTGTCACCCCGAGGGGTGACACACTTGCTCGGCTGACTTCAGCCGCTCTGACACAGCAACTCAACTCGGCCTTCTTTGGCCACTCCAAGCCACTTCTTTGTGTTCAGCCACTCCGACTCAGTGGCAACTCGGCTTAGAGTGGCCGAAGATCGCAGAGGAAAGGTGTCAATTCACAGCAACCACTGGAGCCTTTCCTTAGCAGTCTTTGACTGCTCCAAGTTTTGCATAGGCTTGCAAGCCAGAAGTAATTGGCCGTGACGTGAAGATGTCATCACGTCACTGCCAATTACTTCTGCATCTGCACACTAAGTTGAGAGAATTTGGTCAACTAGCTGGATTTAAGATAAATAATCAGAAGACTAAGATGTTAGCTAAAAATATGACTTTGGAAGATCAATCAGAATTAATGGCCAAGACTGGATTTAAGGTGGGAAAAAAGGTGAAATACTTGGGCATAACTTTGACGAATAACTGCGCAATCCTGTGTAACCTTGCACTGGTGTAACAGTAGATGCACTGGTGTAAGTGCACTTATGCCAGTGTAATTTATTTTATTTATTTATTTTCTGTATTTATATACCACCTTTCTCATCATCAGATTTCTCATCAGATTTATTCAAGGCGGTTTACACAGGCAGGCTATCCTAGACCCGATAAGGCTCTTTACAATATTGTTCTATTCATATATAGAACCTTCCATACTCGAGATGTTTCCCTTCCGAGTGCAGCCCTCCTTCTGGCTTGTGCTCTGCACTTCCAAGCTTCGCAGTTCACCGCAGTTCACCCTCGTATGGTTGTCAAGATGTTCTTTCTCCTGACTCCTCCGCATTCCACCCTCTCACAGTGTCTTCTCAGTGTCTTCGCGAGGTCAGCAGCTTCCGTCTCCCATCCAAGCGAGAACTGAAGTCAACCCTGCTTAGCTTCTTCAGGCAGGGCACTGGCTCAACCTCCAGGCCACACCTCCTGTAATTGCACTTACACCGGTGCATCTGCTGTTACACCGGTGCAAGACTACACAGGATTGCGCTGTAAGAATTGTATGTTATATAGAAATACTTATGAGAAGGTATGGAAAGATATCAAGCAAGATTTTGTAAGGTGGGACAGACTACAACTTTCACTTTTGGGAAGAATTTCAGTAATTAAGATGAGTGTTTTATCGAAGATGTTATTTTTATTCCAGACGATACTGGTTATATTTTCAAACATTCCCTTTGATCAATGGCAAAAAGATATATCCAAATTTGTGTGGCAGGGCAAAAAAACCAAGAGTTAGATATAAAATTTTACAAGATGCGAGAGAGGTGGATTGGGTTTACCTAGCTTAAAATTGTATTTTGAAGCATGTTGTTTGATATGGATGAAAGATTATTGTTAGGAAATTCTAGATTACTTGAACTAGAGCGATATGATATAAGATTTGGATGGCTTGGATACTTATGGTATGAGAAGTTTAAAGTAAATGATGAATTTAAGAAGCATTATATCAGAAAAGCATCATTAAGAGTTTGGAACAAATACAGAAATTTCATTTGAAAATACCTTTATGGATATCTTCACAATAAGCTTTTTTTCGATGGGAGACAGTGAAAAAAGAAAATGAAAAATGGTTATTGTACCGAGATTTAATTACTGTACATCAGGGGGAAGATGAAAATAAGAGATGATCTTATAAAAGAAGGGTATCATTGCCAATGGTTTGCATATGTATACAACTTGTGGAAAGATTTAAGCTGGACAAAAAATGTATGGATTTGAAGAAAAGATGTCTGAATTTGAATATCAATTATGTTTAGATCGATGACAAACATGTCATTGCTAAAATGTATAGATTGTTACTGAAATTTGATACAGAGAAACAGGTTAAACACTGCATGGTAAAATGGGCCAAACATGTGGGTCATGATGATATTTTAATGGAACAATGGGAAAGATTACGGTCAAGAGGAATGAAATTTACATTGTGTTAACCTGATTGAAAATGTTTATGGTACAGTATATGCCTCCAGATAGAATTGCTAAGATGTACAAATTAAGGCCAGCGGGTGGCGCAGTGGGTTAATCCGCTGAACCATGAGCTGTCGATCAAAAGGTCGGCAGTTCGAATCCGGGACGGGGTGAGCTCTCGTTGCTTGGCCAGCTCCTGCCAACCTAGCAGTTCCAAAGCATGTTAATGCGAGTAGATAAATAGGTACCACTTGCGGGAAGGTAAACAGCGCTCCGTGTTCCAGCCGCATGCTACGTGCTGCGGCAAGGAGAGTCATGCTGGCCACATGACCACGGAGGTGTCTTCGGACAACGCTGGCTCTTCGGCTTTGAAATAGGGATGAGCACCACACCCTAGAGTCGGACACGACTGGACTTAATTGTCAGGGTCACCTTTACCTTTTTACCTTACAAATCTACTACTAATTTATGTTGGAAATGTGGAAAGAAAGAAGAGACTTTCTACCACATGTGGTGGACTTGTGAGAAAGCAAATAATAATAATAATTGGACGATACATCTCCAGATTCAGAAGATTTTGATGGTGAACCTACAAATGAAGCCAGAGACTTTCCTGTTGGGTCTGTTGGATCACCAATTAGGAAATATTTATGGAATTTTATTTTTATATCTAACTACAGCTGCGAGGTTGTTGTATGCACAAAACTGGAAATCTACAAATGTACCTTTGTTGGAGAAGTGGTGGTTGAAAGTTTTAGATTTGGCAGAAATGGACAAATTGACCATGTTAGTTAAAGAAATCTGTAGATACTTTTGTAAAGAATTTGAAACAGTTTATAGATTTTCTACATGTAGGGGAAAATAAGAATGGCTTAATGATATGTGGCTTTGTTGAGTAGGATGATTTTTTTTTAGATTTAAATGGTAAGAAAATGAGGTCGTTCTTAGTTGAGGGTAGTATCAGATTAGTTGATGTAAGAGTACAGTATAATAGATTGCAGTTAGGCAAGGTATAAGTAAATATAATAATTAATTTTATATATGTTAGTGGCTAATCCGAATCTTTTCTGTGAATCTGTACTTTTCTATCTTCTTTTATTCTTTCTCTGTATTGTCTATTTTGTATGTATTATAATATAATAAAATAACATTTATCTTAAAAAAAATCAAACAAATCTCCAAGAATAGCTTCAGTCAGACTTGGCAACTTTAGATGGGCATCTCATTCAGATGCAAGGGAGAGCTTGCCAGCTATCTCCTAACAATTAGCTCCCATCAGTTGGCTGTTCTGGGCTATTAACTAACAATTTGCCTTATGTAGGAATGGTCAGGCAGTAACTGTAACGCCATCAATGGCACCAAGTCTCCACAGAATCCTGTCCAGAAACACTCAGCATTCTTAAGAGGAACTAGGACAGAAACACTGTGGGAAGCACAAGAAGGACACTCACTGTCATCCTTCTACAAATGAGAGGAACCAGCCAAGCACCAGATCCCACCGAAGATATCTCCAACACCTCATCCTCAGGGGCATCAAAGGATATCCAAATGTCTGTAGAATTAGCAGGTTATCATTTTCCCCACTTATCTGTAGATAAAGTTCATCAACCGAGGTTGCAAAATAAGGTCTCATTTCATGCTTAGGCTAAAAGACAAATTGGCATAGCTTTCTAACAGCACAATTCTGTGTAACTTTGCATCGGTGTAACAGTAGATGCACCGGTGTAAATGCACTTATGCCGGTGTAAGGGCACTTACACTGGTGCCTCTGCTGTTACACCGGAGCAAAGTTACACAGGATTGCGCTGTAAATCTGATAAGTTCTTGCCGTGCCTGAAGCTACTTCAGTTACTCAACAACCTTCTCTAGCAACAGTAAGCTGGAGAGAAAATTGCTACTAGCTGGAGAATCAGAAGCATTAAGATTTACTGTATTGGTCTGAGTATAAGACTCACTTTTTCCTCCTAATTTAAGTTTTTAAACTAGGGGTGCGTCTTATAATCAGGCATAAATTTAATGCCAGTGATTTAATTAATTTTTTTAATAGCACCAAACTTTAAGGGTGTGTCTTATAATCAGGTGCGTCTTATACTCGGGACAATACGGTAATTATTTTTTTATCAGCTGAAGCCGAATAGTTGCTGATCTGGAGTCAATCACCTTCCCTTTATTACCACAGCCAGTAGAGGACCCAGCTTCTCCTAGATGTCTTTCACAAGCCAACAAGGGTGGCCGCCATGTATGCATATTATAGGAAGGGGTTGTAGCTCAGTGGTAGAGTGCCTGGTTTGCATGCAGAAGGTCTCAGATTCAGTCCCTGGCATTTTGAATCCTACCTGGAAAAGACTCATGTCTGAGATCCTGGAACGTTGAAGCCAATCAAGTGTAGACAGTACTGACCTAAATGAGCCAAGGTTCTGACTCAGTATAAGACAGGCTGGTTTAGCAAATGGCCGCTCACCTATCCTTGCACATTTCGTCTGCCTCTGGATGATACCAGCTGAAAACAATCCAAGACTGATCCCCAACTGTTTGCAACCCGCTCTCGCTTGTCAAACGGAAAATGAACACTTTTGACTCTGAAGTAGGTGATACATTTGTTACAGTGAGCATCTATCTCTATCCTCATCACGCAAAGACAGCCCGAGTTCATCGGGCTGCAAGACAATGGGTTTTTTCACTGCTGAAAATGCTCTGTTTGTTTTTTATTCTATCATTCACTTTGATCACATCTTTTCCAAGTAGTCCCAAGGCAGCTAACAAAGCTTAAAAACATGTTTAAAAAATTGCAGTAAAATTAAAAACATACAAAAAAAAAACCAACAATACTAAATGCGTCAAGAGCAGCTCACAAGCCTAAAGCTTGGTGGCAGCAATTATCTATGCTGCAGCAATCAGCCATCTGGAGGTCAATGAGGAAGTCACTTATTGCAGCAGCAACCATAGGATGGAAACAGAATACTTTATATGCAGAAGCCTGGGTTCCTTCAAGGATTTCTTTTAATGTCCAGCAATTTTAAAACCTCTGTTCAGACATTAAGGCCACAACCCTACGGTCACCCTGTGCTGCCGGAATATGCGTTCCAGTAGCACAGGGCGTGTTCCGGCGGCATGAAAGCCAGGCTGCTGCTGTTTGCCATTGCCGCAGATGGCGAGCAGCGCAGCATGCACACGGCAGCAGCTCCAGGAGGCTCCGCTGGTCTTGGTAAGTTGTCAGCGGGGGTGGGCCATGGGCAGGGAGGGGGAGTAACAGGGCGTTTCAGGGGAGGAACCGGAGGGGCATGTCAGGGGAGGGAGGGGGGATCCTGTGACAGTTGAGTGCTGGATCCTATTCAGCAGCGTCACTGCAGGGGGGGCGGAGCTCCAAGTTCCGTCAGGCTCTGACCCTCCGTTACACTACAGGAGAAAGAGGCCCCGCCCCCTCGCCTTTGGAGCCATTCCGGGCGACGAAAGCACCTGACGGAACTTGAAGCTCCGCCCCCCTGCAGTGACGCTGCTGATCCTATTCCCCGCTTTCTAGCCCATCCCGCCCCCTAGGTCTCCTCAGACTTATGCCAGCTATAGCTGGCATGGCGCGCTTGCATGGAACAGCATGGAGGGGGATAGGATTGGGCTGTAAATGTCCTAATGTTGTCAAGAAGTGCTGAACTTCTGCCATCCTTGTGAGTGACTTTCAGCTGAGCTGGTTACTCTCAGCTGCAGATTTCATATCTGCCAAGGTCAATTGATATTATTGAAATCTAATAGCACATACAGGCTAGGAAGGAGATTGTAGGCAAATTATGGTACACGCTTGGCCTCTTGAGAGGCTTCTCAGGTTACTAAGCTCCTCCTGGAACCAGCACCCAAGAACCGCTTGTAATGAAAACAAAGGAGAGCATTTCTGTTACCCAGCAACTGTCAGCCAGTCGATTGGTTGGATCTATTGATTTCCTTCCCTATACCTATCCTCGATTTGATCTATTGATTTCCCTCCCTACTCATATCTTCAATTGCTGTGATCTCCCACTGGCTGCTTTTCTTTACAAGTGTACGAAATTTCAGGCACCTCGAAATGCAATCTGTCTCACTCTGGCCATGTGGCTAGAAAGAACAGCTGATTGCCAGGCACATGATTAATATGCTGCCATTTGCTGTAATGCTATATGACCCAGCAGTTGTCAGCGGAGAGAGAGAAGGGGAGGGAATACGGGGACAGGAAAGGCTGACGGCTGCTTTGCCGTTACTCTGGAATGTGATTTGTGGACTCCAAGGTATTTTTCAACGAAATGCCTGTGAGGAATGCGTTGTGTATTTATTTTATTTTAATTTTTTTTTATCTTACCTCTCCCAGCCAACAGTTGGCATAAGGAACTGACCAGAATAGAAGAGATATGAAAAGAAAATTACACAGTCGAATAGCAGATAAAATTAACTTACTGCTAAAACAGCAGGGAAAACAAATTACAAACAGAGCTTCACAGGTAAAAAAACAAATTTTTAGAATGCCATTCAGAATAATAAAAAAGCGTCAAACGCTATTTGAAAACGGCGAAAGAACGACTCTGTTGTACCCCCCTAGGCAGGGGCAGCTCCACAGATGGGGCCTTTGGGGGCATGTCCTGGGAGCCACCCCCTGAGGAAGTGAGGGTCCACAGCTGCCACTGCTCCCCACCACTGCCTGGTAAGCCAGGGGGCCTACAACAGGGATACTTCTTGGTGATGCTTATCAGGTGATTGTGAGGGAGCAGCAGATTCAAATCCTCATCGGCACTGTCGCCCTAACGAGAGCAGTGACAGGGAAGGAGGGCTGCTACCCTGCGAAAATTGGAAGTGGCCTAAAATTGCCATTTTTCAGTGATCTAAACATCCTGATGTAGTGGTTTGGGAGTCGGACTTAGGCCTGAAAGATCCAGGTTCAAATCCCCGCTCAGCCACGAAGCTTCCTGGGTGACCTTGGGCCAGTCACTATCTCTCAGCCCCACCTACCTCACAGGGTTGTTGTGAGGACAAAAAGGAGGGGAGGAAATATGTACACCACTCTGAGCTCCTTGGAGGAAGGGTGGTATAAAAAAATGTGAAAAAATAAACATCAGGAAGGCCTGCGGTGGGTCGTGCAGGCCTCCCCGCACCCCCCCAAAGCCCTGGCACATCAAATATCCCCATTTTTGGATTTCAAAAATCCCCAAGTGTCCCCATTTTCGGACACTTTCTAAATATTTTATTTGTTTGTTTGTTTGTGTTAATTTTCCGGCCCCGTGATGTCACTGCCGACCACCACCACCCCCCCCGGTTCTGAAAAATTTGGTAAGCCTATTAAAGACTAAAGTCAACATTCTGGGTCAGAATTGTTGGGTCGTTGCAGTCTTGTCTCTTTGGTTCCAGGGAAATGGGGGTCATTTTAGGATACCATCTGGAATTCCTGGATCCTATTTAGTAGCAAAATACTGGTTTCAATGAGCATCTGCCACAAATAAATTGTGACCTCACTGGGACGTGGTGAGATCCTCCACTGGCCCTTTAACCCAGGGTAATAACTACATCTGCAGACACCCCATGAAACTCTGCTGAAATGAACTGGGATTACACATGAATGGAGATTTCCCTCAAAGCAAAAGGTCAATTGAACAACATCACAGCATGCGTCTTAGGCAATCGATTGTGCCAAAATGACCAAATGCCGCCGTTTTGTCTTTGTCACAGGGAGAGATCATAAATTAGGCATGTGAGTTACTTCTACATGTCAAAGGCATAGGAAGTGTGGTGGATCCCCAACCTGCTCCTGTAATAAAGGAATAAACTATTATAATCAAATCTGACCTTCTGTTCCTTGTGTAAATAATACAGAGTTTATTTACTTGCATCTCTAGTTTTAGCCAGACTGGATTGCGGATTTGTGCTTGTTATAGCTTTGGGGGTTTTTTGTCCATGGTCTCAGCAAATGTAAGCCGGAATTCATCTCACAACAAACTTTGTGAACTTTTGACTCTCAGAAGCAAGTTTAATTTATACAAGTTTGATGGCTCAAATTCTTCTCTTGTGGCATGGTGTCCCCTTCTGTGTATCATCTCACAATAAATGCATAGGCTCACGCACACATGATGTGCGCATGCGCACACACATACAGACACACACACACTCCTCCAGCTTCATACACCTCTGACATTTGATTTGTTAGGAAAACATGGCACAGACAAAACACGGCGAAGTGAATATGCAAAGTGAAGGGGCAGGAGGTGTGTTCTGGAGGTTGAACTGTTGCCCTGAGTGAAGAAAGCTAAACAGGTTCAGCCCTGGTCATCGCTTGGAAGGGAGACCACTGCCACTGCCGGATCTTGTGAAGGGTTAGGGTGCCAGTGGGAGAGTTTTGGTTGCCATGCGGTGCCAGTGGGAGACCGGGCCAGCCTGCTTGCCCGCGCTGCGCAAGCCTGCCGGAGGCACGCGCGGCACGGGCAGCAGGCTGTGTTTCGCCCGCTCCCTCGCTGGCTCCGTGCCGGTGAGAGAGCGGGCGGACGACACCTGCTCGCCGCCGCTGCCGCCATCTTCTTTTTTTAAAACTTACCCGGGCGGCGGCATCATGGATCACGAAATCTCGTGTGATCCAAGATGTCGGCGCCCAAATCTCGTGAGGGCATCATGCCCTCACGAGATTTGGGTGCCGACATCTTGGATCTCACGAGATTTTGTGACCCATGATGCCGCCGCCCGGGTAAGTTTTTTAAAAAAGAAGATGGCGGCGGCGGCAGCGGAGGCACCATTCCTCCCGGAAAACCAGCCCGGGACTTTCCCGGGAATCGTAGCCGATTTCCGGGACTATCTCGGTTTTTCCGGGACGGATGGTAAGCCTAGTTTTAAGGCTTTCATAAACTACCTTTTAGCTGTAGTAGAGACAGAATGTCCATTCCACTGCTAAAATCTCAGCATCTGAAACCTTCATAAGGAACAGCAGGTGGTGCCAAATCTCACTTCTCACCAGCATCCAGCCTTTTGCTCAGTTTTCCTGTAGGCTCAAAGACTCCTGCCTGTAAGTGGAATTTGCCTCATCTGTGACTACTCCTTAAAGGATCTATAGCCCAATCCTGAACATGTCTACACAAAAGTAAGTCCCACCATCTTCAGTGTGAATCATAACTCCTAACGGGCAGCCCAATCCTACCTAACTCCCCACGTGGCGATGCAGTGGCACTGACACAGCGTCTGCTGCATCCCATGGAGAGTTTTGGTTGCTGGAGGTCTCAGGGTAAGGAGACATTTGTCCCCTTGCCCCAGCATAAGCCCCAGTAGCCGCTATGGTCAACTCGGACCTGTGTCAACGATATTGCTGGTGCAAGCCCGCATTGATCTGTGAAGTTGGATCAGGCCTGGGAAGGGGGTCGGTCCTGGGAATTCGGTGTGGGACTCTATTCGGCATGGGACTTCCACGAATCAAGCCTGGGAATTCGGCGTGCACTGCCACCACCAATCCCACCCCCTTCCCAGGTCTGATCTGCCCTCCTACCCAACCCCATCACTGCCCATTCCACCCACCTCATCCCCCGTTCCA
Source organism: Plestiodon gilberti rubricaudatus (assembly GCA_026170595.1). Lineage (NCBI taxonomy): Eukaryota > Metazoa > Chordata > Lepidosauria > Squamata > Scincidae > Plestiodon > Plestiodon gilberti. The sequence goes on from JANXHW010000002.1 coordinate 224,691,492, forward strand.
CCTCCCGCCCCATTCAACTGCCTTCTGTCAATCTCCTGTGCTGGCTTACCTCCTCATCTGGTGTCCATCAGCACGTTGAGTTGGCCACTTGTTGCTTGCGGTGGCAGCCAGCCCATGCTCACTGACCTAGTCATGTTTGCAATGGCCGTAAAGAGGTTTACGCTGGTGGAATGCACATTCAGCCAGTGTAAGCTTTCAATAGGATTGGGCCATAGGGCTACAATATATGCACACTTTCCTGGGAGTAACTCCCATTCAACACAGTGGTTCTTACGTCTGAGCAAACATACATAGGATTGTGGTGTTTACAGATTAGTATAAGGTAGTTTCATATGTTCAGTTCTCAGAACTTCCTGGTGTCTTGCTCAGTCATTAAAATGGAATTGTAGAATATGGGCACAATCCACCAAGCAATTCACCCATTGAATGACACCTACACAGCTGTTGTATGACAAAGAACTCTTGGCCACATCTCTGAGAAACCTTTCAGAGAGAACTATTTTTGATTGCTATCCACTATAAATGAAAATCTTCTTGTAGTTTTTTTTTTAATATCCTCTGAGTAACTGCAGTGTTACTACTAACTAACTAGTCGTACTCTAGCTCTTGGAGAGGCAAACTTAGTGCTGGCTGTGTAAGGCTGTGCTGGGCCTGGAGAGGGCTTTGGATATCGGCACCGATGGCCGCCCTCCCTCACCACCCGGTCCGCCCTCCCCCTTCCCTGGCCAGTGTAGGCCTTACCTGCTCCAGTGGGTGCAGGGCCTGGGTAGGAGCCCGGGTAAGGGTCGTCGGCCACTGCACCAATGGTCCTTACTTGCCGGGTGCCGTAAACGCGCTTTACGGCACGTTTACAACACCCTGCGCCGGGAGAGCGCATGCTCCCCCGGCACAGGCCTAACCAAGGATTGCGCTGTCAATCAGCCTATTCATTGTCCAAATGAGGATTAGATCTTTTGCAGTCATGGACCCAGGCTATCTCTTCAGCCATTCTCAAAGTCTTAGCCACTTCCATCCTGATCCAACTGTGCCCTGAAAATATTAATATTTCCTGAGAAAGATGATTTGATGACAACAAACAGCTATGAATTAATAACCCTATGTGAAAATGGCCATTCTTGTTCTTATTTGATCGATAGTTTATTGAATTTAAACACCACCACTTATATTCTTGCTTAGAGCAGCTCACAATAAAGTCGTCATAGAAATTGTGAAGTGAATATTTATTTTTAAGTTACTATTTCAGAAGTTTGTGGAATTTGCAAGCCGCAAGAATCTCCCTTGGTAGTGGCTGACTTGTTTGGCTTATCATATAAATTCTTCTGCTGGAAGGTATGAAAGTGTGCTCAAATACAAAACATTGTGTCATTAGTAGAAAGAATTCTGTAACTGTGGAGAAGCCACAAAGAGCACTGGTTATATATTCTCCTGTAACATGAACGCAGCACATGGATCATGCAATTAGAAAGGAGAGAGGTTTGTTTATATTAGAGATTGCAGTGCTGTATGGGAGCAGAGGTCATCCCTACGGTACGATAAAGCCCAAGGTGACATTCTTGCCTAAGCAACACATGCATTTCATTCTGACCCAGGTGAAACGTAGTATGCAGTGCTTTCCGCAGTGCCTATATGCTTAAGGAATTCAAAGAGCCATCATGAGCTTCAGAATTCACCTTCAGCTTCACTCCTACCACCTTTAACAGGATTCCATATTCGTCATGAGCAACATGGGAAAATATTTATAAGGTTAAGAAAAATAAACCCTCTCTCCTCTAACTCATGAGAAGAAGGGAAAAAACTGGCCATAGCCCCCCAATCTTTTCAAAACCCCTTTGCAGAATTCATGATTTCTCACAGTGAGTCCTTTTGCTTCGTTTTGCCATTGACAAAATATGCCAGACGTCACTGCATGGATTCGCTTTGAATTCTGGACTCGGTAGGAAATGATTGCTCATGGAACAAGAACTCGGTTCAAAAGCAAATTTCTTCCATTGAAGAAATTACGTACAAATTTTTAAAGGACTGGATTTTTTTGCAGTTGTTGTTGTTAAATAAATGTTAACAACCCAAAGATAAAATAGTTGTTTCCTATAATTGTTTTTTTGGCAGGACTTGTGACAGCTGTTAGAGAGCACTATAAATTCCAGAGATGTTCATTGCAGACAATAAATAATGTACTAAACTGAAAAAAGGTTCAGAAGACTCTTGCGGGATCTGGCCAAACGGTCCCTCTAGTCCAGCATCCTGCTTCTGAAGGTGCCAACCAGTTGCCACTGAGCCCAGAAGCAGATTCCTTTTCCACTGTTGCTCCTCAGCAACTGGCTCTGAATGAAAATTCTACCCTGAACAAGGGGGGGGGGGGTGTCTCATAATAACCGACCTTCCAGGAATATGTCTAATTACTACTTTAAGCCAGGTCATGTTAAAACTAGTCAATGAACTTAAGTTAATGATCATCATTAACTGGAGCACCTGGGTGGAGCACCTCCCTTATGAGGAAAGGCTACAGTGTTTGGGGCTCTTCAGTTTGGAAAAAGGCGCCTGAGAGGGGGACATGATTGAGATGTATAAAATTATGCACGGTATGGAGAGAGTGGATAGAGAGAAATTATTTTCCCTCTCACACAACACCAGAACCAGGGGACATGCACTAAAATTGAGTGGAGGGAGAGTTAGAACGGATAAAAGAAAATATTTATTTACCCAGTGTGTAATTCATCTGTGGAACTCCTTGCCACAGGATGTGGTGATGGCACCTGGCCTAGATGCCTTTAAAAGGGGATTGGACAGATTTATGGAGGAAAAGTCCATCGAAGGTTACAAGCCATGATGGGGATAAGTAACCTCCTGGTCTTAGTAATAGGCTATCTCTGAATGTCAGATGCAAGGGAGTGGCAACAGGATACAGGTATCTTGTTGTCTTGTGTGCTCCCAGAGGCATCTGGTGGGCCACTGTGAGATACAGGAAGCTGGACTAGATGGGCCTTTGGCCTGATCCAGCAGGGCTGCTCTTATGTTCTTATCAGCACAATCCTGTGTAACCTTGCACCGGTGTAACAGTAGATGCACCAGAGTAACTGCACTTATGCCAGTGTAATTGCACTTACACTGGGGCATCTGCTGTTACACTAGTGCATCTACTGTTACACAGGATTGCGCTGCAGGTAGGCACATTGCCGGCGGGGGGGGGGGTTGCTCACATCCACCAATGGCCCTACAAATAAATGACCCTTTTCCAAACTCCCACGGCACACCTGCGGGTCATTCGTGGCACACCAATGTGCCGCGGCACAGTGGTTGAAAATCGCTGGCATGACTTGTTCCCGAGCTACTTCCCACCCCAATTTGATGCTTGTGCTAGATTTGCCAGATAACAGGGTTTGATATAATGAGGCCAGAATGGCACTAAACATCTGTACAGTCATAGAGACATTTGTTCATAATCCATAATTCTTCATACGCTGTAATCTCAAATGTCCTTCATACTCCTGAGTACTTGTTGGTCGTAGACATAATGATTTCTTAGCTCCCTTCCCTTTCCCTGCCTGTTTCCTAAGACCATACAAGAGGGCTAGTACTTGTATTTAGATCCCTAATGTCTTCCTGCATGTTAAGCTATTTGGGTGTTTTTGGACAGTCAAATGAATACATTCTAGGAACTGGCTTCCTCCTGTGCTACACCAGCCTGGCCAATGTTGTCCTCTTGTACCTATTTCTGTCATTTTTATGGCTACAATGTGCCAACATAACCCTGGAGATCACAAGGTCAGAACAATCTTCAAGGAGGCATGACTGGTGTATAAATAAGAGATGACAGCAAGGTGACGAATACGTGTCCCAGTTTGGGTCAATGGTGGCAGGAGTTGCCCTTTTTTATTTTTAGTTATATCCCATCTTGTCAAAGACTCAGCACCGATTTCAGTATAAAAGACACTGAGAGAAGGGGGGGGGCGGGAATGCTGCATCCAGTTGAAACCGGCCTCTTGTGACTTCTGTTCTTCTTAACCAATGCTTGTGTTTACTGAAGGATGATGATGGGCAATGAACAACTGTGTGATCTTTCTCCAAGGCTGATACAAGATGTTTACTGTAATCCAAAGGAATCCAAACACAGGACAACTCTGGAGCCTTGAAGCATGACGTTTTGCCCATTCTGGCAGGAAAAGCAAAGAGCAAAGAATTCAAACAGTGCCTGGAGAAGGACAGCCAAAACCTTTTTGTTGCTCAGAAACCAGTCTTTGCTGTGAACTGCCTGGAAGTTCATTGAGTACTCTGGGATGCAGCAAATGAATGTCGCTGCCAAACGTCTTGCTGGTTTTTAGAATGACTATTGTCTGCACGGATGCAACAAGCAACACTGATTGAGGGCAAGACCTACCCTGAAGTTGTAAGACTTTGTATTTTTAGACACCCTTTATTAAGACCACCACCTGTGAAGTTCAAGATGCCTGGCATAGCAGGATTAACCATTATGCTCATTATGATGTAGCATCAGGTTCTGGCCAGATTAAGGCTCTTGCCTTGTATAGCAATCTCGATCACAGAGGCTGGATGACCTACATGCATATCACACTCAGGACTCATCCGTCATACCATTTAACATACACAGATGCCAGAAGGATAACCAGATTTCAGCTGTGATAACACCAGACTCTGGTTAGATGTCACCAGCAACATTTCTTTCTAGGGATTTAGGCAGGAAGGGGTATCTGGAGACCAGACACATATCAGGAATCAACTTGATGTAGGTCTCCGTACACCCTTCTTTAATCAAGGCTGGTTTTCCAAGAATACTGTTTGCCTAGCTTCTATATCAAACCCTAATTTGTTTTGAAATGCCTTGAGGAATGTATGAATGGCAATTCTTCTGAACAGCCCAGTGGGAAAAAAAGGAAGGAACTGTTAAACAGAAATAAGATTTAAGAAAACAGAATGACATGTAATCATATCAGAGTATGCAAAGAGGTACTGTTAAACAGGGGTCTCCAGTAAGTAGTCTCTGACAGGGTAATTAGTCTCTGACACCTTAGCTCCTACACCACTGGGACAAGGGAAAGGTTGAGTGATCTGAGGTTTGCTGTTACACGATGCCCTTCAGTGTCAAGAAGGAAAATGGCAGTCAATCTGCCTGAGAGGAATCTTCTACCTGAGGAGCCAATAGAAGCACTGCTTGCCCTATATAAGAACTCTTGTTAGGTATGAGAGACGATCATTGTGGGGGGGGGATTGAAACGTGTGTGTGTGTACACACACCGTATTGTCCCGAGTATAAGACGCACCTGATTATAAGATGCACCCTTAAAGTTTGGTGCTATTAAAAAAATTTAATTAAATCACTGGCATTAAATTGCAACAGCCTGATTATAAGACACACCCCTAGTTTAAAAACTTAAATTAGGAGAAAAAAGTGAGTCTTATACTCAGACCAATACGGTATATATACAGTGAAACCTTGGATTGCGAGTAACTTGGTTTGCGAGTGCTTTGCAAGACGAGCAAAATTGTTTTCTAAATTTTGACTTGATAAACGAGCAATGTCTTGCAATACGAGTAGATTGTGTTCTCCAAGATATCTCTCTGTGTGTTTGCAGAGTAACAATAGCGTCTCCTGGGCAACAAACTGCCCTCATTAACTGCTCATTAACACTCTGTTCTCCCTCTTCTAGAGGCTCCATTTGTGCAGAATAGCAGCTCAGACTTTGCTTTGCAACTTCTGTCTTGCAGACCTCATTAACAAACTGTTTTTCCCCTCCCCCATCTGCCTCTAGCCAGAGGCGTCGCTGCCTCTGTTGGCGCCCAGAGCAAGAGGGTTGGCGCCCCTATCACGCTCCGCGCTCCGGAGGGGCGGGGCGGCACCCCCCTCCTCCCCCTCAATCGGGAGAGCCGGCTGGGGACGTCTTCCCCGGCCAGCTGCCCGGGGCCTTCTAAGGAAGGCCCGCGCGAGAACGGTATTTATACTGTTCTTTTTGCGCATGCTCAGACTGTTACTGAGGGAAAAGGGCAGCCTTTTTCCCTCAGTAACAGTCTGAGCATGCGCAAAAAGAACAGTATAAATACCGTTCTCGCGCGGGCCTTCCTTAGAAGGCCCCGGGCAGCCGGCCGGGGAAGATGTCCCCGAGCCGGCTCTCCCGATTGAGGGGGCGGAGACTCGAGTCACCAAGTCGGACTCGGACTTGGACTCGAGTCTCCGAGTCCGACTCAGACTCGAGTCTCGGACTCTGACTTGGACTCGAGTCTCCGAGTCGGACTCAGAGACTCGAGTCCGAGTCCGACTCGCGGGCGGGGCGCCCTTCGGGCGATGACGCCCGGAGTGGGTGCTCCGCTTGCTCCGCCCTAGATTCGCCTCTGCCTCTAGCAAAGACGTTTATTCTGCAGAACAAGGCTCAGGTTTTGCATATCAGACGTTGCAAAGTGAGCTACAGTTTGCAAGAGCAAAGGAGGACTTGACAGGGCAGCTTCTTAATTAGCTGAGCCCAGGAGATAATGCAGACACACACAAATATCTCTTGCAGAATAACGAATCATCTGAGTTTCCGTTATTTCTTATGGGAAAATTTGCTTTGATATACGAGTGCTTTGGATTACAAGCACATTTCTGGAACCAATTATGCTCGCAATCCAAGGTTCCACTGTATATGACAAGTGCTGTGAGAATTTTGTATGGACAATACTGGAAGTATCCAGAAATACCTTTGCTGGAAGATTGGAGGACAAAAGTTTTGGATTTTGCAGAATAACTCACAATTTAATTAAAGAGGTGAGTATATCTTTTTTTGTGAATAATTGGAAACCACTTATTGACTTGTGTGTGTGTGTGTGTGTGTGTGTGTGTGTGTGTGTGTGTGTGTGTGTGTGTGTGAGAGAGAGAGAGAGAGAGAGAGAGAGAGAGAGAGATAACGTGATGGTATTATTATTAACAGTATCTATATACCGCTTTTCAACAAAAAGTTCACAAAGTGGTTTACAGACAAAATCAAATGATTAAATGGCTCCCTATCCCAAAAGGGCTCACAATCTAAAAATTATGATTGTGGATTTGATGAACAGAGTGTTGGAGGTATATTTGGCTAACAGCGCAATCCTAGCTCTGGGGCTGCTGGCGGACCGAGCAGTCTGCCGGCTGAAGACGTCGCAAACGTGCTGTAAGGCACATTTGTGATGACTCAAAAGTAGGGAAGGCCGGCACAAGGCCAGCCTCCCCATCGATCGGCTGAGCTATTACACGGCCTACTCCGACTTCCGCCAGTGATTTCACTGGCAGAATTCCGAGGAGGCCGATCGGCCCCAGCCCCGGTTACACTTGGGGAAGGGGATGAGCGTCCCCTTCCCCAAGTAGACTTACCACCGCGCAGGTGCCTGCCCGCGGCGGTGCACGGGATCCGGTGGGCGGCCGATCCTTCGACAGGATTGGGCTGTCAATTGGATAGTATAAGTAGAAAATGGAGAATTGTATGTTAGTAGAATACACTGCTTTGCGCTTGCTATAACCTTTTGAAATATTATGTATTGTATTTTTAGTATTATATTAATAAAATTAATATATAACGTGGGGGGAAAAAGAATTATCCTGGAGATAATTTGCCAGTCTTAGCAGCTTGTTGCAGACTCCTGTACCTTGGACACATGACCATCAGCCCATCTTTGATCATGTCTTCTGCCTCCGGTCCCTTTTGATCCTTGCCTGCCTGCCTGGGAACCTGACCCCCAGCTGCAGATTGTCTCAGAGTTCAGCCAAGGTCTGACAGAGAGAAAGAAAGAAAATAATGTTCTAACAAAAATATAGTGCCTTAGCGTAAGTGTTACTGCCTGTGACTGTTTAAGGGCAAATCTACACATTCAGAAAGAACAGAGCGTTCCTCCTCCTGGCCCTGGGACTGTGCCACTTTGAGATACAGGTGAGGAATTGCAGGGTTGAATACTTCCCCACCTCAAAAGCTTTGTGGGTTTCCTGGAGGCATTTGGCAGACCACTGTTGGAAACAAGATGATGGATGTGGTCTGAGCTGATGTAGTCTAGTGGTGAAGAGACTGAGCTGAACTCAGGACTTTGCTGGCTCAACTGCCATTAACTCCCTAGGTGGCCTTAGGTAAGCCACTCTTCCTAAGCAGCAATATGGGGATAATAATACTTGCATTACAGAGTTGTTGTAAGTATTACATCAGGACAATGCGCATGGAGCTCTTTGAAAACTCTGAAAGCACTATATAAACATTATTATTTTCCAGTAGGATGGTTCTTTTGTTCTTGCATACATTCTAAAGCAGGGGTGTTAAATATAAGGCCCATGGGCCAGATACAGACCACGGAAGCTCGTTATCCGACCCATGTGATAATTGGACTCTCACAGCACCGCCCTTTCAGCAGCGCCACGTCTGCTGAGGCTCTTGGAGGGAGAGACGGAAGGAGGCATCAGAAGGCAAGGAACACTGGGGGGAAGGCGCAGACTGAGAGGGATGAGAGAAGGAGATGCTGCTGAGAGACCCCAATTATTATGCGGACCACCCTTTCAGCAGTGCCGCTTATGCCTATACATCACTTCGCAGCACACCTCTCAGAAGCGGTGCTGCTGAAAGGGTGGCTCATGTGATAATTGGGCTCTCCCAGTGTGATTACTGGACTCTCCTATATCTTGAAAATATTATCAAGATTTGCATATTTTTTCTTCTATTTGCAGCTAATGAGTTCCTACATGAGAACAAAGTGCTTATTTCTGGCCATCATCTACTTAATGATGACACTTCTTGCTTAAGGATGTCACTTTTGGCCCACATTAGGCACCATGAATGCTATTCAGCCCCCGTTATGAAATGAGTTTGACACCCCTGTTGTAAAGGCTCTAAAACAGAGCCTAAATTTTCAGAGTTGCAAAAATCCATCAAGTTCCCTTAAACCATTTCTTGGCCTTTCCCTTCAGGGACGTAGCATTGAAGCTGGTTGAGATGTGACATTCACCACTGGTATCAGTGAATGTATTGCCCAACCTCTGACTGTATCTTGTGATTTTTTTAAAACAGTCTTATGATGAGGCATGACGTCTGACTCATGATTTGAAAAGTCCTGGTTTGAAGCACAGGCACACATCTTCATCTGTTTCCAGGTAGCAGGCAAATGAAGCAGGCAATCCATGGCACGCACCTGTCGGTTCGACTCAGTCGGACCGTTGCTTCGGCGGCTACACTGGCTGCCGGTTCGTTTCTGGGCACAATTCAAAGTGCTAGTTTTGACTTTTAAAGCCTTTAACAGCTCGGGTCCAGGGTATTTGAGGGACCGCCTCCTTCCTTATAATCCGACCCGTACTCTGAGGTCATCAGGGGGAGCCCTGTTAACCATGCCGCCATTGACGGAAGTGAGGGGGATGGCGGCACGGAATAGGGCCTTCTCGGCAGTGGCGCCCCAATTATGGAATTCCCTCCCCCTGGAATTAAGAACGACTTCCTCTTTAGAGACCTTTTGGCGGGGCCTTAAGACGTTTTTATTTAGGACAGCTTTTGATGTCTGACATGGTGGGCTGACCTTTTAACAAATGGCTTTTAACATATGTAAATTCAGGTGACCCACTGGGGTTGTTTATTTTAAATTGTTTTAATTAATTATTTTAATGTGTATATATGTATTTTAATATTGTGTTGTAAGCCGCTTTGAGTGCCCTCGGGAGAAAGGCGGGGTATAACTTCTTTAAATAAATAAATAAATGCGTGCAAATGAACATTTTTAGGGCCTTCTTGGGCTGAACCTACTCCAGCGCAACGCACTGCCTCCATCACTGGCAGTAGGAGGCTGCTTCACGTCCATGTATAATGGCGCTTGCCATCCTCTGGAGCTGGTACCCAGCATTTAGTAATCAGAGCTACACTGATTGTTCGACTTGGGAATGAGGATGAGGAATTTAGTAAGGGAGCTGTGTTGTTACACAACGTCCAAGGGAATGAAAACGACAGGAGGAGAATCACCACTTGCAACATCTCCCACACCAGACCACACAGTTCCAAAGTGCTCTCTGGAGGAGGAACAATGGAAATTAGGCTGATGAATGCACATTTCAGAAGTGGAGAGCAGCTACAGTTGTCAACACTGTAACCACCGTCAGTTTAGTAAGTGATGTACATTTCATAACACTGGATCCTCATCAGGACTAGGTTAGATAGGAATCTTGAAAGATTTTGACATTATTATCGGGGGGGGGGGAGAGAGAGAGAGAGAGAGAGAGAGAGAGCACCATCTGCCTATTTATAGACAAGTGCCTAGAGAGAGGCACACTGTAAATCAGTTTAGGCCTTGTGGATGACAGAAACCCTATAAAATGTCAATCCTTTTTATTTACTATCTGCCACCGCCAGCTGGGCATAGAAATCTAAGTCAAGAGGCGAACCCACCTCTGTGGTAGAATCACAGAGAAATGCTATGCTATAAATATGATGGCACATTTTCACATTTGTCATTACCAATACATAATGGTTGTCAAGATGTAGGAATGCTTGCTTGGGTAGCTTCCCAGTGACATAACCATCCCCTATCACAGCTCCAGTGTAACAGCTGCTAACGCAGTCACATATATCTCCATACTCTGTTGTAACTAAGACCAAGTCCATGTAAATGAAACCATACATCACATAATCTTCTCCAGTTTACCAACTCCATTTCCTGCCCCTTTTCTTGATTTTAGGTTCTGAGCGCCTTGAGGCGTTCTGCACATAGATGATACTATAATTATAAAATGATAATATATGAGATTTGGGAAGATTGAATTCGAAAACAGTCAAGGAAAGCTTGACTGGATCAGACCAAAAGTCCATTTATAGCCCAATCTGGAGCTTGCTCTGACGGAACTTGTGTTCTGTCAGCACAAGGCCCGGTTTGGCAGCCACAGCAGCAGCGTGAGGGGCGGGGCTGCCAGCGTAAATGGCTGGCAGCCTCAGGTGTGAACTAACGGAGCACTAACGGAGCCCCCCAGCCCCCACTGGAGCAGGTCAGTTGGCAGGGGGGGCATTCCAGGGGAGGATCAGGATGGGGATCGGGGCCAGCAGGGAGCATGGCAAGGGTGGGTTGGGGGCAAATATCGGCGGCTGCAGCTCTACTGATATCCTATACCCTCGGCCTGGTCTTGACATGCTCCCTTGGACCCACTCGGATTCACTCCAGCCAAAGAGCTGGCGCAAATCAAAGTAGGCCCATTGGGGACCATGGTTATTATTATTATTATCATTATTATCATTATTATCATTATTATTATTATTATTATAGCAGAGTAGATAAGTAAAAAAATTTTTTACTTACCTCTCCGTTGCTTCCTAGTCCCTGGCTAGCCCATAACATGCAGCGGAGGCTATGCCAGATATGCTATGGGTTGGCCCAGGATAGGATTGGGCTGATAGTCCATCATTCTGTTTCCAACAGTGGTCCACCAGCAGGAGATGAAGGCAATGCCCCTCTCCATCCATTGTGCCCCAGCATCTGGTGTATAGAGGCTCACCTTCTTTGAACTTGAAGGTATCACACAGTCATCATGACTAGTAGCCATTGATAGATTTGTCCTCAATGAATTGGTCTAATCCCTTTTTAAAGCCATCTAAACCAATATTAGCAACCACTGCTAATTCCATAAATTAATTATGCACTGTGTGAAGATGTCTTTCCTTTGTCCATTCTACATCTCCTGTCAATCACTTTCATTGGATGATCCCTGTTTCTTGTGTTATGAAAGGAGAAAAAACTCCGCTCTATCTAGGTTTTTTTTAAAAAAGTATTTATTCAGAAAGTTGAAAATATACAGTGCTAATATAGGCCATCAATACAACTGAAGGGCAGTCCATTTTACTCAAACAGCTGACCATAAACATATTTGCTTTACACATCACAAACACTAAACCCAGAATAACTAGGAAGCTACAGTCTGTATACCATATTTGTACTATCAAGATGTGTATCAGATGAGAGAACAAATTCCTAAATCCCCTAATCTCAATTCAGACCATAACTCTGACATTATACATACAGAGATCCCTCCCACTGCCACTTAAGGGACACAGTAAAGCCGTTTCCAGTAAAACCTTATTCAAGAGCAAGAGGTGAGAAGAGACCATATTACCAATATGTCTATCCACTTCTTTCATACCATACATAATTTGATAAGCCTCAATCATGTCCCCTGATGATTCTGTTTCCTTCTTCAGTTACAGAGCTGAACTGAACATTATAAAACAGGGGTGGCCAAACTGTGGCTCCTGAGCCATATACGGCTCTTTGATGTATAATGTGCGGCTCTCGGAAATATGTTAGTTGAGCTCCTTTTTGCATCACAATTAATATAAAAGGTAAATAAGAAATTATCAAGCTTTATAATTATTGACCAGGTATAAATTGAGAGTCCACCGGATTAAAACATAATGTTTAATGTTCATGGTGAGTAAATATATTTGAGAATTTAAATGCTTCTTAAATATTGCAGCTCTCAAGCATCTGAAATGTATCACATGTGGCTCTTACATTAAACAAGTTTGGCCACCCCTGTTATAAAACATAGCAGGGAAGTTGCTTGATGTTGATATTCACCATCAGCAGGAGAGTTGCAGACGGACCCTGCCAGAAGCAACCAGTTTATTTAATACATGTGTATCCCTCCTTCTTCCAAGGAGCTCAGGGTGGCAGAAATGGTTGTCTGTACCGCCCCCACTCCTGCCCTTTTAACTTCACAACCATGCTGTGAGACAGATTAGGTTGAAAGATGGTGGTGCCCACTGAACTCCATGCCTAAATGGGGATCTGAAGCCAGATCTTCTTGATCCCTAGTCCAGCACATCCTACAACTATGACCTGGCACTGGCTTTCTGTTAGCAGATAACTGCTATACCCATGTATTATACACTGGAGTGGCCTACATGATCAAGAACCAGCTACTAACTACAGGCTATTGCATTGCTTTTAATGAGAAAAGCCTGCCTCTCGCTCAGTGATCTTCGGCCTGCTCTGGGCCCAGTTGCTTCGCATTTTTGCCAATGCCATCAAGAGGCGTTAAACACAATCGGCGAGAACACGAGGCGACTGGGCCCGGAGCGGGCCAGGGCCCGCTGAGCGGAGGCTTGGGCAGTGTGGTGTCACCCTCCCCGAGGGTGAAACCCAGTGTGGGCCGCACCCCCTTGTGACACCACTGCATTATACCACTACTTCCTAAGCAGAGACAACATCAAAATATTTCTCAGCAACATTCCAAATTTATTAATGGGCAGCCTGATCCTGCCTAAGATGTGGCGGCCGGCCTCAGGATGCGGGTTGTGCCGGCGTGGCTGGAGCTCACCTCGGGGGAATGGGATGTTTGTCCCCTTCCCCTGGTGTAAGCGGCGCAGGCCCCAATGGGCCTCTTCGGATGCGCGCCAGCTCTGGAGCTGGCGCACTTCCAGGGAGGCCATGTAAGGCCAGCCCAACCCGGGAAGGGGACGGGGATATGGCGGAGCACATTTATGGCACGTTTACAACACCCTAGGCCGGCAGAGCGAGTGCTCCACCAGCCTATATCTACGCTGGATTGTGCAGTAAGTTTCCAAGACCAAACGTGATATTAGCATTCTTTCCTTTGATCCAAAATTAGGTTTCTTACTGACCTCTTTGATCTTCTTATATTTCATCCACCGTCTTTAAACAAAACTATTTTTCTCCATCATATCTTCAATAGCTAACTATCCTTCCTCATAACTCTCCAATATTGTTTAATGTTATTTAATCCTGTTTACCGGGGAACAAATACACTTCAGAACTATTTTTCTCACAGGGAGAAAACCATAAGGTGAAAAGATGAGTCCAAATCAAAAGGGCTTTGCATTGGCGTCACTACAGGGGGAGCAGAGCTGTAAGTTCTGCTGAAATCGGAGCCTCCCTTACATGGAGGAATGAAGCGGCCCCGCCCCCTCAACTTCGGAGCCTTTCAGGGAAGAGAAAGCAACACGCAGGAGACTCCCTGTGCATTGCTTTCGCTTCCCTGAAAGGCTCCGAAGGTGAGGGGGCGGGGCCGCTTCATTCCTCCATGTAAGGGAGGCTCTGATTTCAGCAGAACTTACAGCTCCGCCCCCCCCTGTAGTGACGCCAGTGGGGCTTTGGCATTGTTGAGGACCGACACCACACTGCCTACCCCCAGAATGATAATAGCCACCCTACTACTGATACTTCTTGCTGTAGTGTTGCTGCATGTTTTCTTGCCCTCTCTAAGGCTGTAATCCTAGGCACATTCACCTGAGAGGAGGTCCCATTGAATTTAATGGCACTTACTTCTGAGTAGTAGACATGCATCAGCTTGGGCTGTAAGTGTGCAGTCAGTGAAAAGAGAGAGAAGGGGCAGCAGCTGTTGCTCATGTTGCCCTTTCCCTATGGGCAACGGGGCACATTGGGCCCAGAGGAAGATGGCAATTGAATGGGGAGCTGTGACAGTGGCGTGGAGGAGTACACCAACCAACCAGGGACGTGAGTAAGCGGGTAGCGCATGCGCAATCTTGTTGTCTTGTGCTCCCTGAGGCATCTGGTGGGGCCACTGTGTGATACAGGAAGCTGGACTAGATGGGCTTTTGGCCTGATCCAGCAGGGCTCTTGTTATGTTCTTATGTTCTTAATCCCTGGGTTCAGCGGCGGTTCTTTTCTGTGAAATATGAGGGGCGGTGTTGCCTCACTCACAGCATGTCCCTGCCACCAACTAAGAAAGGTGGGCCCAAGCCCCCTCCAACAATGCTGCCATTGGTGAGGAGCAAGGAAGGTTGGGCAGTAACTCTCCCCACTGCCTGGCAGACACCAAAAGACCAGGTCCTCTGATGACCATGGCCTGTTCTCAGTCCTCTGTTCCTGAGAAGGCAGCAGTGGGATTTGTCTGTGAGGTGAAATCTGCTGGGAATACTTTAGAAAGCTAAAAATAAATTGCACCTGTTTAAAAGGCGATTGAAAGATACTGCCATTTCTCTCAAATGCCTTCTTTGATCACCAGCGTTTGAAGAGAGGTTTTTCCCACATCATCTCACTCTGTTTGTGCCAACGTGCTGGAGGTTTGACACACACACACATACCCGCCACAAGTCTAGTGACATTGGCCAGGGCATGTGTGAAGTTGACCAGTACACAGAGTCCAAAGCAAAGTACAAGAGGACTTAGCAGGGCTGCTTCAATGCTTTCAAATCCATAAGAAAGTGGGATTAAATTATTAAGATGACAGCGAAGGAAAATCACGCCTGTCTCTGTTTAATCTTGCTGGTACGATAATGTAGTAGCTACAGCAAGGTCAGGGAGTAGTTTATGGGGATCGCAACTTTGATTGAAGCACAGTATTCAGGTTTTGCTTTAGGTGGTGGAAAGGACAGCCTTGATACCACCAACCACATTATATATTCCATGAAACATAGCAGAGAGAGACCTCACATACACAGAAGAAAAATAGCTGGTTTGTTTTGGAGGCCCCTGGTTACTGATGCAACATCGAATTGTGGAGGCAACTTACACACAGTACTATAGGGCCTTGGTCTGGTTTCACGCCAGGCTGTAGTGGCAAGGGTGGGGGTGTCTAATTGCTCAATGGGACCAGAAACAGCAGCAGACAGGGTCAGGGCAGGCTGGGGTCAGGTGCTGGATCTGGTAGACATCGACCAGAGGCAGAAAGTGAAATCAGGGTCAGGCAAGGGTTGAGCATCAAAAGAGACAGGTAGAGGCCAGGCCAGATTTGGAGAGGTGGTCTGTGTCGCTACTCCAGAGACTGACGTTGCTCAGACTGAGGAACATGGGCCTGTAGCAAGTGTCATGTTATAGCACCATCCAGACCCCCTATTGCATCTTCTGTCACTTGGGCAGAAGAACAGTAACACCAGCTCTTACCATTATAGCAGGGGTGCTGCTGCAGTGGAGCAGAAATCAGGTTGGCCATCTGGGAGATGCCCTGCTGGCTCAGGGAGTCAGGCGCCTGAGCCTGCTGCCAGGGTCCACAGTGCCTTTCACGTACATAGAGATACGGTTTTGAGGCGGTTGGCAGAGACCTACAGTATGTCTTCTATTTCAGTACAACACCAAGAACAGGAAAGACTACTCCACTCTCAATGCCTTAGCATTGCTGAGAAAGGAGAGTCCAACTGTTCCTCGGGTGGAGTGACTGTGTGTGCGCATGTGCAAGCACATGCACACCAGAGTGCTATCAGGAGGCATCAGCACAGGTTTTTGTCTAAGGGTCCCCAAGAACCTAGTGCCAACTCTGGATGACTGGAACCCGGCTGGTCTGATCTTTGTCATCATGACGCTCTTCCTAGGAGGGACTGACTGAGGGTGCAACCTCCCAGCAATCCTCAGTCCTCTGGCCAATGGTGGAGGCAGCCAGAATATGCAATCCCAGGGCACCTGTTGTTAGATGGCTTGATGTCACTGAGACTATGAAATGCGTTGTTGGTTGAATGTATCAATAAAGGTCACATGAAACATTCATTTCGGATCACTCCCTTTCCATTTGTTGTTGTAACAGGAGAGGGGGATGTACCTTGTATTGCAGAAGAAGGATCAGCTTTTTTGAAATTATTTTTAAAGTTGAATAGGAGCATCAGAGTTCCTCCCAAAGATTGCCTCCTGATCGCCACCATTTTTTCCCACAATGGCTAGGAACCTCGCATTGGTCCAGGGCATTGTGTGAAAGAAACATGGTAGCTTCCAGGAGTTGCCATTAAAGAACTCTGACATTCCTTTTCAACGTTAAGAGAACCTGCCATGCCACAATATAAGCTCCTTCAGCCCCTTTATTAAGGCATAAGAACATAAGAACACAAGAAGAGTCTTGCTGGATCAGGCCAAGGGGCCATCTAGTCCAGCTTCCTGCATCTCACAGTGGCCCCACCAGATGCCTCAGGGCGCACACAAGACAACAAGATACCTGTATCCTGTTGCCACTCCCTTGCACCTGGCATAAGAGAAAACCTACTTCTAAAACCAGGAGGTTGCTTATGGCTTGTAATTTGTGATGGTCTTTTCCTCCATGAATCTATCCAATCCCCTTTAAAAGGCATCTAGGCCAGGGGCCATCACCACAACCTGTGGCAAGGAGCAGAGACGACAGGCACCCTACTGGCGTCAGGGCGCATGGGAGCGGGGCCTGCATTGCGTGTCGTCGACGTGCCCTCGCGTCACGTCGACATGCCCCCCGCCCATTTTTCGCTCATTTTGGAACTGAACCGGCTCCAGGGAGGGTGGGAGGGCCGAGACAACGCGGTGCTTCCGAATGGTGAGTTCCCCGAGCACGCCCACCGTGAGTTCCCCGAGCGCGCCCCCCGCCCGCTAGCGCCTGGAGCTCCTGCTCCATGCACTCCACCGTAGTTCCGCCGCTGGCAAGGAGTTCCACAGATGTATTATACGCTGGGTAAATAAATATTTTTTTTTGTCTGTTCTAACTCTCCCTCCACTCAATTTTAGTGCATGTCCCCTGGTTCTGGTGTTGTGTGGGAGGGAGAAGAATTTCCCTCTATCCACTCTCTCCATCCCATGCATAATTTTATATGTCTCAATCATGTCCCCCCTCTGGCGCCTTTTTTCTAGACTGAAAAGCTCCAAACGCTGTATCCTTTCCTCATAAGGGAGGTGCTCCAGCCCACGAATCATTCTGGTCGCTCTTTTCTGCACCTTTTCCAATTCAACTATATCCTTTTTGGTGACCAGAACTGTACACAATACTCCAGATGAGGCCTTACCATTGATTTGTACAACGGCATAATAATATTGACTGTTTTATTCTCAATCCCTTTTTTTTTATGATCCCGAGCATGGAGCATTGGCCTTCTTCACAACCGAGGTACACTGGATCGACACTTTCATCAACCTGTCCACCAGCATCCCAAGATCTCTTTCCTGATCTATCAAAGACAGCTCAGAACCATTAGCATATATGTGAAGACAATAAATGGGGCCCAAATGGACCAACTGGCTTGTATCTTATTCAATACATTTGGGTCCAGAGGCATCACATTATTTTGTGATGTTTGAAAATTGAACAAAAGAATCCAATTTGGTCCAATTTTCCATTTTGTTCAAAAACTGATACAAAATCTGAACTGGGGAGATTCTGGGCTATCTCAGGTGTGTCCTCCCTAAGTGCTCAGGTACTTTTGAACTTGCTCTCACCCACAGGAATCTACATCCTCAGGAATCTACAAAGAGAAACTCAATTCTCTCTGTAAGGGAGACCATTAACCGCAATGTTAAGTTTTGCCATAGAAAAGTCCCAAAAGGAAATAATATGCTTTTAGAAAATTAAACCTAAAAATGTCCTCATTTCACAGATAGAAACACTGAGGCATGTGGATGCGTTCATTTACAGGAAGCTATGCAGAAAAACCACCAGTAAAACACAAACAGCGCAATCCAGCGCAAGGATCCGGCCGGCGGTCCAGGGCCGGCCACTGGATCCTGGCCCGAGACTGCCTGCTAAGCGGTGGGCCGGAGGTCTACTCGGGGAAGGGGTGTAAACTGGGGTTGGCCAGATAGGCCTCCTTGGATAGGCCTCCTCGGAAGTAGAGGAGGCCGTGTGACACCCTAGCTGGCCTGGCGGGGACGGGGATATGGCGGACGCCATCCCCCTCCCGCTCCCGGGCTGGTTAGGCCTATGGCCCCCCTCCCTCGCCCGCCAAACTGCCCCTGTGCCCGCTGGATCCTGACACCTCCTCCGGCGGACGCCCAGGCGCTCCAGCGATGGAGTGAGGGCAGCCGGCCTCTACGCCGGCTGCCCTTACTCCCGAGTAGTTGCAAACATGCTTTCTGGCACGTTTGTGACTGCTTCCAGCGCCGGAAGTTAGTCCGGATTGCGCTCAAAGAAATATAATGGGTGAAGCGTTTCCCAGAATGGAAGTGAAATCATTAGAAAAGTTTCACCTGTTAAACTCTTGTCCATCTTCATTGTCATTGCCAGTAGGCGGTGGCACTTGTTTTTTTACAAAGCTCTAGGAGCATTTTGCATGTATGGGGCACAGAACAATGAGCTCTCCATTCACAGCCTTACACGTGACCTTTTGCACTAAGCAAATCAGGCTCACCACCAGCTTTCACAGTCTGTAGCCTATTTTTATTGTGACCTAACCAGAACATACTCTTTGGATCAAACTAGTCTCCCTCCATGAACTGCTTCTGTACATCTCTCTTAAAGAATATAAGACAGATATCAGCTCTTAATGCTTCTCTGACTGGCGGACTTCCTTCCTAACGTTAAAAGAAAGGATTCCGAGGGCTCAGCTAATTCTCTATCCAATTTAAGAAGAGGATTTAATGACCCAGTTTTATTACTTACCGGCTGCCCTCCAGGCTGGATCTGAAACCGTGAGAAGAACCCATGATTGGCTCAGATGGAAATGGATTGAAACAAGAGCATTGATGCAAAAAAGCTCTTGTGTATATATCTGCATGCCACTCCAGGCTCCAGGCTTCATTTTTATATATCTATAGATCTACACACATGCACGCGTGCGCACAAACACACACAGAGCAACACAGTAATTCAGAGCTCCATCATTTTTAGTTATTCCCGTGATTTAGAGTCAGTCCACATGGACTTCATGGCATGTTGTGATGTGTGGGTAAGAAAGATCTGTGCAACAGTCATCCCATGCCAGAGCAGTCAGGTGAGTGCTTTGACACATTCAGTGCTATTCTACTTGCATCCACATTTACTGCTTCACTGTCCAACCCACTTTTAGCTGTTCTATATGTTTGTACAGTAACAGTGCAATCTTATGCATGTCTACTTGGAATGTCTACTCGCATGTAAGAGTGTATAGGACTGCAGCCTTATAGCCCAATCCTACTGGGCACTAATGCTGGTGGAACGAGTGTTCTGTCAGCGGCAACTTCCTTATGGCAGTTGCAAAATGGCCTCTGGCAGTGCTTGAGGCCGCATGCTGCTAGAATGCTGGTGGGGAGGCTGCAGCGGTCTCGAATGCAGCAACGGTGCTGGACTGGCTTGCCAACCCAGGTAGGTCGGCAGGGGAGGCAGGACAGGGCAGGGAAGGGGCCAGGAAAGGGTGGGTTCCATGGCAGTGGCGACCTCTGAATCCAACCTCCCTTGCCAGATCCGATTCTGAGGCCCGGGTTCACACGGACCCCTCCGCATCACAGAGGCTTACCCAGAGGAGACCTGTAGGACTCCCCCCCCCCCCCGGAGGATGCAGCACGAGCCATTTTGGTGCAGCTGTATCGGTGGGGGGGGGAAGCATAGGATTGGCTCAGAAGTAAGTTTCATTGTCTTCAGTGGGGCTTACTCTCAGGAAAATGTGCATAGGATTGCAGCCTGTATGTCCTTTAAAGACATTCAGTGCGTGCTGAACCAATCACACAAGTGCTTCAACCTCCAACTGAAACCCACATTCACAGTATGCCAGTCTGATCAAACAAGTCATTCATATGAAGCATTTTATAGCCCGATCCAACCTAAATCCCCGCGTGGTGATGTAGCAGTGCTAGCGCAGCTTCTGCTGCACCCCGCAGGGGATTTTCAGCTGCTGGAGGTCTCTCGGGGTATGGCGATATTTGTCCCCTTCCCCTGGGATAAGCCCCAGCATCCGCTATGGGACAACTTGGACCTGTGCCAGCGATATTGCTGGTGCGAGTCTGTGTTGCTCCGTGCAGGTGGATCAGGCCTGGGAAGGAGGTTTGGATTCGGCATGTGCTGCTGCTGAACCCGCCCCCTCCCAGGCCTGATACCCTCCCCCTTCCCCTTCCACGGCCTGCACTGGGCTTATCTGTCTGGTGGCACATGCGGGAAGCCTCCAGCCTTTGCAGCTTTATAGCTGCTTTGCAGCAGTCTGAGCTGGCGGAACGCATCTTCCTCCACTGATGCTTCTTTGACATAGGATTGAACCGTTAATCACTCTTTGAGAATATTAGCCTTACTTCTGGCCCCTGCCCTGTATGAAAAGCTCCTGCATTCCTGCATATTCCCACTTGTCCAATGCTGGCAGTCTGGAAGCCCACCCACAAGGTTCCCAGAACCCAATGCGGGCCACTTAGGAACAACTGCCCCTTGCAGTAGTCCCTGCTTAGAGAAGCAACAGCTTCTGTAACTTAACCTTGCAAAATTGGGACCATAACGTTACGAACAAACAGCTCATCAGTTCTTGGAAAGAGCAATTCTAGAGAGTGCTATTTTTAAATCCTTCTCTGTGTTATTTTTGATACACTATGAAAAAAAATCCAGGCCATCTTCCAAAGTACTGTCTCATGTTGACTAGACATGGCCCCTCTTAAGCATTTTTTTAAAGCACATTGGGATCTGTCCCTGATGTTGTTTCCATACTTACAATGGGCTAAGCAAAGCCATTGATTTCAAGGACATAACTTCAATGCACAGCAGCTTACATATATCTTCTATAGGACAAACGGTTCTCCATTCTCAAGTTATGAGTCAAAGTAAAAAAACATCTTGCACTGAGACTTGCTCATCTAGGTTGCCTCATCTAGGTTGCCTTGCTCTCCCAGATTTTTACATTGGAAACTGCAACTGTTTTTATTTATTTCTATTTATTCATTTTTGTTCTGCATCTCCAAAGCTATTCAAATAAACTAAAACCATGCATAAGCTGCATGGGTTATGGTCGGAACAACTGTTGAGCAATAGGATTAGACGAGGTAACTAACGCAGAGAGGTCTTAAAAGTTCTACTAGAGATATGCTACGTAAAATTCTGGGCTCTCCAGATTATGCCTGTGTACAAAAGATTTTGTACCACTTCTACTCCACAAACAGCATGGAAGCTTCCTTCTCATGTATTTCAGCTTTTTATCTGTTGTTACTAAGGTTAATTTAGAGACCTATTTACAAAACAACAAGGCAGTGATACCAGGAGCAGAGGTGTAATGTGCCTAACCCTCACCTGGGGCATGCAGCTGCCCCTCAGGCTCCACCCTTGTTATGGCCCTGACCAGGAGCATAACAAGCTCCCATGCAGCCTGAGGCACAGGATCTTGCTGCGCCCCAGAAGTGACGTCACAGGATGTAACATTTGGTTCGGGCACTATCGGCAGCCCTCGAAGGGCTGCCGATTGCCTGCTGCCTCCATGCGCCGCCCCTTCTCTTCACAATCATTAAGTGGTGGAGCCTGACGATTGCGACCCCCCTGGCATTGTGCCCTGTGATGTCACTAGAGGGTGATGCCCAAGGTGGGGTCTGAAAGGCCTCGTCGTCTGATCCCTCGCTGCTGGCCCCGGAGGAGTCCAGGGCGCCGTCTCAGCCTGTGCCTATGTTAAGGATACAAGCGAGGAAGGAGAAGGGAAGGGAGGGGGAAGGGCCTCAGAGAATCTGGGAGGGAGCAGGTTCGTTGCACCTTCTGGCACCTCTCCCGTTTGTGAGTCCTTTGTGATACAGAGTCGTGCAGGCTGCGTCCCGAGGCTTCGGCTCGCTCTGCCTAGCCTCCTCATCATCGGCCCCTGTGAGGTTTAAATAGGGAGGGAGAAGGGAAGGGTGGAGCCTCCGGGGGAATGGGTTGGCCAGTCAGAGCAGGAGAGCTGTTGATCTTAGCTGCGTTACAGCTGCTGCTTAGCAGCTTCTGACAGCGGGGGAGGGGCCTGGCCCGTCCGGGGCGGGCCGTCCCCGCTGTGAGCGGCCTTTCCCTGACCTTTTCCCCTTCTTCTTTTGCAGCTGTGGTCGTCGCCGCCTCTGCGAGACGAGGAGTACCCTTTGATGTTGCCGGTAAGTCGTTGGGAGGGGTTGGTGGGTTGGCCCTGTAGTCCGGGTTTCCCCGCGGGCAGGGATTTCCCTCTTCGGGGCTCGTAAAGCCCAGCTCTGGCCCGATGGAGTCGTTGCGGCCTCCGGGAGGGTGGGGCCGAAGTCCGGGTGAGGCAGCCTGCCCGCCTGGGGCCGTGGCGGCTGCCGCCGAACTCGGACAGGGCCTCCCCCTGAGGCAGCTGGCCCCTGCTGCCGATGGTTCTGTACCCCCGGGCGGAGGCTGTAACGGTTCCCAATACCGTGAGAGATAATCCGCGTTGGCGTGCTGTGACCCTCGGCGGTGCTGTATGGAGAAGGAGAACGGGAGGAGGGCGAGATACCATCGCAGGACGCGGTCATTATGATCCTTCAGTCGATGTATCCACTGCAAGGGAGCGTGGTCTGTAACGAGAAGGAAATTATTACCCATCAGGTAGTACTTCCAAGCGCCGATGGCCCACCTGACTGCCAACGCTTCCCGTTCTATGGTGGAATAGCGGTGCTCGGCTGTCGTGAGCTTCCGACTCAGGAAGGATACGGGATGTTCGCCGTCCTGGAATTCTTGTGTGAGCACGGCCCCTAACCCTGTATCGGAGGCGTCTGTCTGCACGATAAAGGGTCTTGAAAAGTCCGGGCTCCGGAGGACGGGATCACTTATGAGCACTCTCTGCAGGTCTTGAAATGCTCGCTGAGCGTTATCAGGCCAGGGTAGTCTCTTTGCCTTGTCCCCTTTTAGGAGATCTGTTAAGGGGGCAGCTCTGGTTGCGAAATGGGGTATGAAGCGGGCGTAGTAGCCAGCCATGCCCAGGAAGCTCCTCAATTGGCGCCGTGTCCGCGGTACTGGGAAGACGCTGATCTTCTCAACCTTGTCCGGCTGTGGTCTAATGCTGCCCTGGCCTACGATGTGGCCCAGATAGCGCACCCGGGTGCCGCTATTAGGCTTTTCCGTGGGTTGACCTTTAGCCCAGCTGTCCGGAGGGCCATGAGCACGGCCTCTATGTGTTGCAGGTGTGTGGGCCAATCGGGACTAAAAATGAGTATGTCATCCAAGTAGGCTGTCGTAAAACCTCTGCAGCCTGCCATGACATGGTCCACCAATCGTTCGAATGTGGCGGCCGCCCCGTGGAGCCCGAAGGGCATCACTCGGAACTGGAACAATCCCCGAGGTGTGGCGAAGGCCGTCTTTTCCCGATCTTCTTCCTTAAGAGGCACCTGCCAGTACCCCTTTGTTAAGTCTAGCGAAGTTAGATAGTGGGCGTCTCCGATGCTCTCGAGTAGCACCTCGGCTCTTGGCATTGGATAGGCATCGAATTTTGCCACCTTATTCACCTCTCGGAAATCAATACAGAACCGGGTGGACCCGTCCTTTTTTGGCACGAGCACTATCGGGCTTCGCCAGCTGCTCCGGGAGGGCTCGATCACTCTGCAACGTAGCATCTCCTCAACCTTTCTGTCGACCGCCTCCCAATGCTTCCGTGGGACCGGCCTCCAGGGTGCCCGTACGATCACTCCGCGTGGCGTGGGTATTTCGTGCGTTATGGCTTTAGTCGCCCCGGGCTCCAAGGAGAAGGCTTCCGCCTGCTGTAGGAGCAGCTGTTGCACTTGCCTCCTCTTTTCCCCAGGCATGGAGAGGTCGATCGGTGGCAGTATGGAGGTCTCTGTCTCTTGTAGCGCCCAGTCACGGTCGGGATCCTCAGGGTCTACCACCAGCAGGGCCTCATTCGGTTCTGGGTCGTCGGATGCTGGTAGCGTTACCCACTCCTTTAGATTATTAACGTGGATGATCCGCTTCTGTCGAGTACGCGGCCCGCATTGTACCTCGTAAGCGAGGGTACCTATCTTCCTGACTATCGGGAACGGCCCCACCCAGGGTTGTGGGGGTAGCTGTGGGAAGAGGGTACCTTTTACCAACACCTGGGTTCCGACGGCCAGCTGTCGGTCCTTAGCCGTCCGATCATAGTAGCGCTTCTGTGTCTCCTGTGCCCGGCCCATGTTGGCCTTGGCTATTGCTTGTGCTGTTTCCAGCATTTCCAGCAGTTTTTCTACATACCGTGGTAGTTCCTGCGGTTGGTTGTCCGGTCCTTGTGCCCACCATTCCCTCAGTATGTCTAAGGGTCCCCGCGGCTTACGGCCATAGAGGAGCTCAAAGGGGGCCAACCCGGTCGAGGCCTGAGGCGTCTCTCGGGCTGCAAACAGAAGCGCGTCCAGGTAGCCGTCCCATTTCCGCGGGTGGTCCACCGCCACCTTCCTCAGCATGGCCTTGAGTGTCTGGTTAAATCGTTCGACCAGACCGTCAGTTTGGGGGTGGTATATAGACGTAAATTTCTGCCGTACCCCTAGGGCGCGGCAGAGGCTCTTCATCAGTGTGGACGTGAAAGACGTACCCCGGTCCGAGAGTATTTCTCGTGGCACCCCTACTTGCGAGAAGAGGTGAATTAAGGCTCTGGCCACTCCCATCGTCTGCATAGCCCTCATAGGTACCACTTCCGGGTAGCGGGTAGCGTAGTCAACAATCACCAGGGCGAATCGGTGTCCGCCGACTATCCTGGGTAGGGGTCCTATAAAGTCCATCGCTACCCGTTCGAAAGGCACTCCTACCACCGGCAGGGGTTGCAACGGCGCCTTGGCAGGCACCCGAGCGTTACCCTTCTGACATGCCGGACACTGCTTACAGTGTTGGCGCACATCCTTATCCACCGAGGGCCAGAAGAAGACCTGTAGTACTCTGTATAGGGTCTTGCGATGTCCCTGGTGCCCCGCCCACTCCGAATCGTGGGCGTAGTGTAGTACCTGGGGGCGGTAGCTTTCCAGTACTACCAGCTGCCATATCAGGTCTGTTCCCACCTTGGCTGGGGCTACTCGCCACCAGATTCCGTCCCTCCTTTCAATCCGGGGGGTTCGCTGCGCTTTACGGGCATCCCTTATCTGGCCGTCTCTTACCGCTACCGAGTCACGCAGAGTTGCCAGTGAAGGATCGTTGTTGAGCCTGCTGGAAGGTGGGGTCCGACTTCCATGCTGTTGCCGGGGGCTGCGGGCAGGGGCCGTCTCTGATCTTTCGCCCGCCCTCCGCGGTGCCCTCCCCGGGGTCCGTCTCAGCGGCTGCTAGGACACCTCCCTCGCTCTTCCGTTGTAGGGCCGCCTGTAACAAGTCTGAAAAAAATGGGGCATCTCTTCCCAGCAGCAAGGGCATGGGTAAGGTCTCTGTCGCCAGCAACTCCATCTGCACCTGCCCTCCTGCTACTTCTAGGTCTACGGGTACCACTGGCAGCCGCTCTTTATGGCTGTGGAGGCATGTGATTGTTGTCCACCGTACTGTTGGCGTCCCCTTAGGCACTAGGTGTGACCGAATCAGTGATACGGCGCTACCCGAATCTATCATTGCTCCCATCAGCCGTTGTCCTATCCTTACCCCAACGGTCAACATCCTGTCCCGCGAGCCCTTGCCTGCGGGCCGCGCTGTGCCCACCCATCCGAAGTCACACTCCATCAGGGGGCAGTCCCTTTGGAAATGCCCCATCTGCCCACAAGAGTAGCAAGGCCCCTTCCAGGCTGGGGTCCTCTCTTCTGCCGCCCCTGGCTTCTCACTCTTGAGGGTGGCTGGAGCCAGGTTTGGGGTTGGTTCGAGTCGGCCCCGTGGTGTTGGGGCGATCGGCGGGGCCCAGGGCGGGAAGCCTCCCCGTGGTCCGCGGGTGCCCGGCCGTGCCCGCCCGCTTAACGAGTCCAGGGCTTGGGGTTGGCCTCTCCCGCGTGGGACCATCGCCCCTTTCCCCGGGTCTCCCCTCGTCCACCGAGCCTCCTCCCCTTGCTCCGTCTCAGCGTAGTTCTCAAATAGTGTTATGGCTGCATCAAGGTCCTGGGGCTTATTCCGGGCTACCCATACCCGAGCCCCTGGTGGGAATATCTGGTAAGCCTGATCCAGTACGACTAGCTCCACTATCCATTTGCCCTCTGCGGATTCCGGCTCTAGCCACCGGGTGGCGGCATCTAGCAATTCTGAGATGACCGTCCTGGGGCGATCCCCCCTTTTTAGCCGTATGCCTCTAAATTTTAGGCGGAAGGATTCCTTTGACACCCCGTAGCGGCTAAGTATGGCCCTTTTGACTTTGTCGTAGTCCTTAGCGTCATCACTAGACAATGATCTCCACACCCCCTGGGCCGGCCTTGTTAGGTATGGCCCCAACAGGTACGGCCATTGGGGCTTGGGCCACCGGGCCATCTCAGCCATTCTCTCAAAGGTAACAAGGAAGGCTTTGATGTCATCTTCCCCTGACAATTTCGTGAGCCTAAATTGGGGGCTGCTGTCCCCAGGGGTCGGGGCGCCTTGCGGCATGGCCACTATGCTATCCCTCAGCCCCTGGACCACGGCAGCCTGGTCTTCCCTGGACTGCTTATACATCTCTTGCATCAATCGGGCTTGATGCTCCGCCATCCATTGTCCAAACTTGGTGAAATCCATTGGGGTAGCCATCTTACTTGCCTTGCTCCAGGGATCTTTGCCCTGCCCGATTTCTCCACCAGGTTGTGATGTACCTCTAGAGGGTGATGCCCAAGGTGGGGTCTGAAAGGCCTCGTCGTCTGATCCCTCGCTGCTGGCCCCGGAGGAGTCCAGGGCGCCGTCTCAGCCTGTGCCTATGTTAAGGATACAAGGGAGGAAGGAGAAGGGAAGGGAGGGGGAAGGGCCTCAGAGAATCTGGGAGGGAGCAGGTTCGTTGCACCTTCTGGCACCTCTCCCGTTTGTGAGTCCTTTGTGATACAGAGTCGTGCAGGCTGCGTCCCGAGGCTTTGGCTCGCTCTGCCTAGCCTCCTCATCATCGGCCCCTGTGAGGTTTAAATAGGGAGGGAGAAGGGAAGGGTGGAGCCTCCGGGGGAATGGGTTGGCCAGTCAGAGCGGGAGAGCTGTTGATCTTAGCTGCGTTACAGCTGCTGCTTAGGAGAGGCTTCTGACAGCGGGGGCGGGGCCTGGCCCGTCCGGGGTGGGCCGTCCCCGCTGCGAGCGGCCTTTCCCTGACCTTTTTCCCTTCTTCTTTTGCAGCTGTGGTCGTCGCTGCCTCCGCGAGACGAGGAGTACCCTTTGATGTTGCCGGTAAGTCGTTGGGAGGGGTTGGTGGGTTGGCCCTGTAGTCCAGGTTTCCCCGCGGGCAGGGGTTTCCCTCTTCGGGGCTAGTAAAGCCCGGCTCTGGCCCGATGGAGTCGTTGCGGCCTCCAGGAGGGCGGGGCCGAAGTCCGGGTGAGGCAGCCTGCCCGCCTGGGGCAGCTGACCCCTGCTGCCGCCGAACCCGGACATTCCCAGAGCAGTTCCCCCTCAGGCTCCACCCTTGTTATGCCCCTGAGTGATACTGCTCCTTTCTCTAATGTTGAACTGTGTTGTAATTTATGCAATTTTATCATTTATATGTTATGTATGAGACTCCATGGGATGGACCTTCAGGGAGAATGGCTATCATCAGTTTGGAGATACTTGCAGAGACGTCGTGGCACTGGGGGCAGTGGGCCCCAGGGCGGGCGCCTTCTCCAGGATCCACAGCTTTTGTCGCGTCTTCTTCGCAGCGAGAATGGCTGCATGTTTCGGCTCTCCCACCCTCCCAGGCGCTGTTTGACTCCAAAAAGGAGCAAAAAAAGCGCCGGGGGAGGGCGTTTCCGCGCCGCGGAGGCATGCTACACTGACGTCACATGCCCCAGGGGGCGTGGCGTAGCGGCGGCGGCCCCCACCCCATGGGTGGTCTACGTTTGCCAGTGGATACTTGTCTGGGAAGTGGTACACGTGAAAAGAATCTGGCTGTTTTAATGGACAACAAGCTAATGTGAGCTGGCAGTGTGACGCGGCAGAGAAAAGGCAAATCAGATTCTATGTAGTATCAGCAGAAGTATAGTATCCAGATTGCAAGAAGGAATGGCACCACTGTTTTTTGCTTTGGTTGGACCCCACCTGGAATATTATGTCCAGTTCTGGGTGCTGCAGTTTAAGAAGGATACTGATAAACTGAGCAAGTGCAGAGAAAGGACAACTAGGGTGGTGACAGGGCTGGAGACCATGTTGTATGAGGAAAGGTTGAAACAGCCAGGCATGCTTAGTTTGGAGTATAAATTGTTAAGAGGTGACATGATGACTCAGAGGCGTTTCTATGGTAGGGGCGGTACTGTAAGTTGCACCCCGTCCTAGTCCCCGTTTACAACCCGGAATGAGGCGGCCCCGCCCCCTTGCCGTTGGAGCCATTCCGTGCCGCCAAGGCCCTGCCCGTTGCCTTCGTGGCACGGAATGGCTCCTACGACGAGGGGGCAGGACGCCTTGTTCTGGGTTGTAAACGGGGACTAGGACGGGGCGCAACTTACAGTACCGCCCCTACCATAGAAACGCCTCTGTGATAACTATTTACAAATATCTGAGGGGTTGTCATGTTGAAGATGGAGCTGATTTCTTCATGGTTGCTCCATCTGTTGGTCACCATTGGCCACCAAACTAACATACCACCTTGTTCACTGGTTTGAAATTTTCCACAGCCTTGGTCAGGCACCATTTCAAGCCTAACCTCCTTTGTAGGATAAAATAGGATGACCCAACTGCCTAAGCTCCTAAGGGAAAGGGCAGGATACAAATATAATTGATCAATCAATAATGTCATGCATTGTAGCTGATTACCTTGCCTCTTCAAGCTGCTTCATCTGTATTTATAGATTTTCTATCACTGGAAGTCAAATTCACTCAGTTTCTCTCCATCTTTAGGGCATTTAAGAATTCAGTAGCAGCATCATAGACAGTTGAACATGGCAGGGGAAACCGTATGGTTCCTGCCACCACCCAGAAAGTCACAGGGTCTCACGGAAGTAGCTGTTGTGGCTGCGGCTTCTCTCAGGAACATAAACTATGCAATTTCATCTGCCTTCTGCCAAACCTGAGAGGGCTTAGAGGGCAAATTGGCCAACAAGAAGTTCATGAAATGTTTTGACCCAAATCAACTGTATGCATGACGCTGCGATCCTGGGTAACTGTAGAGTGGCGGAGCACACACGCTCCACTGCTCTAGAGTGTCGCAAATGCGCCGTAAAGTGCATTTGCGACTAGTTTGGAGTAATGGCCACCGGCATGGCCGGCAGCCCACACTCCACCAGGGGACCATCCCTGCGCATGCCGGAGAAAGTAAGCCCTGCACCTGCCAGTGCAGGGGCGGGGGGAGGGCAGACCGGGCAGCAAGGGACGGTGGCCACTGGGCAAACTGAGTGGGGAGAGGACAGGGATATCAACGGCAAGCTCCGCCGATAACCTAAGCCCTTTCCCAGCTTGGTTCGGTCTACCTCCCAGGGCTCGAATGTACACCAGCTTCAGAGCTGGCGTACATTCAAGGAGGACCATACGGCCTTGGACGGCTTACACGTGGGGAAGGGGACCAGCGTCCCCTTTTCCTGCGGTCCTCCCAGGCTGCCCTGGGGTAGCCTGGGACAACCAAAGGATACTGCAGCTGGCCCTTTAGGCCGGCCAGGTATCCTTACACAGGATTGGGCTGTGAGTTGGTACCTGAACAGGACTGTATCTGTGATCTAACTCTCTGACGTCTAAGGGATACTTGGCTCTGCTTGATTATTTAAGAACATAAAAAAGGAATATTTTCACAGAGTAGAGCCAGTCTACACAACCATTTTTAACCACGGAAAAAACAAGACCACAAGAAAACAAGAAAAAACAAGACTTTTCCCACAATTTATTTGCGTCTATCATGCCAGACACCAAACTCCTTTAGCATTTGTAAAGCCACTAGAAAAAAAAATCAATTCACATTGGTATTGCCATCAAAAGATAACTAACCTTAAAATTGTATTGCACTAGATGCCTGACCCTGAGTCCAAGGTGATACTGGGAGACAATATGCGTTGAAGCCTGTTATGCATCAAGTGAAGGGGAAGGAAGAATGTGTGATGTCCTTGCTTGATTTTGTTGAATATGTTGCTGCACATCCCTCCTCTTCTCTGAGCAATGAGAATGGCCAAGGGCAGCACTAGAGGGTTTGGCTTCCTTTTGGTTGAGAGAGCACCAGTAACTTATGGGGTTGTTGTGATATTTGTTTATTTACAAATGTACACATTATGCATGGAGGAACAGACATGAATCCAAATAGACAACAGCGCTAGTTGGTCCCCCCAAAAGGAAACAATGTCCAGTTGGTACTCCTCAAAGCTTCTCCTTCTGTTGCCATAAAGGACAACAGCAGGCATATGGGAACAGAAGACTTGTGCCACATGGATTGCAGTTCAGCAAAACCAAACAGCTCTTACCCCATTGCTTTGCTATAGTTGGCTATGAAATATGGACATCTCCCATCCATTTTTGGGGAACATCGCTGTTCAACAAGTAGCAATGAGAAGCCAGCCCACTCCTTGATTGTACCTTGAGTGATCTGCTAAAATGAAGGTTTTGAATTTACTTCTAGAATGCTGATCTTAGAATGCTGATTATATTTCAATATGATGTAAGCGGGATGCGACCCTGCATATAACTGCACCATGCTACTAGCATAGCAAGAGGAAAGATGGCAGTTATGTTGAGATTAAACTAACGTTATGCCTAAGATACATTCTACAGACAAAAAAACCAATTAAAAGTTGGTGTGTGCCAGCTCATGTTTCAAACATCTATCTCGTTCTAATTTTTAGCGGCATTCCAGGTGGCATCAAAGGTTCTGCCTCAAAGGTCGAACACCAACAACATCCTGTCAAACAAAGTTGGAAGAACACCAATAGCAGATTCTGCTTCTATCAGCAATGGTCAGTTTTAGAATGGAAGTGTAGTCCTTCACATTGTCAGGTGCAAATATGCAGACCAGTCAGCGGCGCCACTAACCTTGGTGCCACCCAGTGCGAGAAATGCATGCTGCAGAGCTGGAAGCCGGAAGTAATTTGCAGTGACATGATGATGTAATCACGGCCCCGCCAATTACTTCCGGCTTGCTGAACTCTGCTCGACATGGAAATAATTGCCGTTCTGAGTGAGTCATCAGAGTGAGGCAACCACAGGAGCCTTGCAGAAAGGCGGTCACCCCTCCCTGCAGGCTTGCTCGGCTGTTTTCGGCTGCTCCGAACCACATCTTCGAGCAACTCAGAGAGGCTGAAGACCGCTGAACCTGGGCGGTGCGGTGGCCGTGGAGTCACCCCCAAAATTGGTGTCACCCAGTGCGGCTCTCCCCCCTCCCCCTCCCCAACGACACCCGTGAGGCCAGTTGTGATAATCAGCCTCAGATAATCAGAAGGAGAGAATACCATCTGCTTGATAGGGCTACAACCATTTACACATGCTGAGGAAACTGCTCTTCAAGCACACATTTTGCCTATAGGCATGGCAAGTGAGTGGCCGAAGGATAAAGTGACAAGCCAAGGAACATCCATAAAATCCATGAGAGAACCCAAAAGAGAACATGTGGAATAACACTGTGCAACATCATTCATTTCTGCTAGGACTGTTGAGCAATAAGTGTCACTTGATGCTTCATATAACTAGCAACTGGAAAACAGTATCCTTGAACAAGAAGTCTGCCTTTACACTGTAGATTAACTTCCTGTCTCATGTTTACAGAAAAGAACTGCAATAAGTTGCAAAAATCATAGGTAGTCATGTTGGTCCATTATGAAAAAAAAAAATCCAAAAGTCAGAATAGCAGCAGGTCTAGATTAAAAAATATGGGCCCTGATGCAGAACCAGATGCTAGCAGCTAGAGCGACCTGTGGCCACTTTGGAGTATTTTAGTTGGCCCTACTTTTAGCCTAATGGGAACTCAGCCTTCTGAGACTGTCAGAGCAATCCTATGCATGTCTACTCATAAGAACATAAGAACATAAGAAGAGCCCTGCTGGATCAGGCCAAAAGCCCATCTAGTCCAGCTTCCTGTGTCACACAGTGGCCCCACCAGATGCCTCAGGGAGCACACGAGACAACAAGATACCTGTGTCCAGTCGCCACTCCCTTGCACCTGGCACAGAGAAAACCCACTTCTAAAAAAAAAAAAAAACCAGGAGGTTGCTTATGGCTTGTAACTCAGTTACTCAGAAGTAAGTGTGTATAGGATTGCTTGCACTGCTGCAGCCTGTGTTAGATCAGAATGCAGATGAGCGCGCACATGGCCAAATGTTCCACCATGTCTTCCCCAATCTCTGCTAACAGTACAGTACTGTAATTAGAACATCTGAACATTAGAAGGCAGAGTTCCCATTTTTTCTTAACATGTAAATGGGATCTTATGGAGAATATTCAAAGAGCTACACGGCAGAAGAAGCAAAGATGATATATGGGTGGGTAGATATTTTGGGCCTTGAACTCCCAAAATAGTTACAGACTACGATTGCATATGTGGTCTTGGTTCTGGTTTTGGTTCTTGGTTTTGATTCTCACTGAAGCGTTATCCTCTGTAGAGTTAAGGTGGATCCACACCGCACGCATCTTGGCGCGTATGCGTCCAGTGTCCCGCGCCCAGGTTCAAACAACAGGCTCTGATTGGCTGAATGAAACAGGAAATCCAAATCCACTTTGCCTGAGTTCGTGTTTTGTTCAGCCAATCAGAGCCCGCTGTTTGAACCTGGGGGCGGGACACCGGACGCATACATGCCGAGATGTGTGTGGTGTGGATCCGCCTTTAGAGGTAAACTGGTTGCTTTTTTCCAAATATAAATTAGATATTATTAGGAAATTCTAGCATAAGTTGAACAACTGTTTGTTTGGTATAATCATTTTTGTATTATTATTATTATTTTTGATCATTTTCAAAATACTAGAGAGCTGCACTGCAATCAGCAATGATAATATTGAGCTGACTCAGGACTAGCCAGGTTCATATGATCATATACACTCAGCAGAATCTAGTGGGATAATTCTTGCCTTTTGACAGCCCTCTAAGCATACGGATCAATGTTCTCAATGTTCTCATTTTGGCAGACCCAGTTCCCAGCTATGGAAACTGATCCTGCAAATTCTTTTTGCAACTTCTGCAACTGTTCTACTTGGAATTGCTACTTTGGTGGTGGAGTTAGGGCAGGCAAGGGGGCTTGGTCTTATGGGTTAAATAAGACAAAAATAGATTCTAATAGGTCTGCATACTGTATTTATTACACTGCATCTCACTCTTCTTCCAAGGAGCTCAGAGCGGTATAGATTATTACAGTATTCCCATCCCCATTTAGTAGGGGTAGTGCCTGGCCCAAGGACACCCAGTGAGCTTTACGGCTCAGCAGTGATTAGAATTCAGGTCTCTGCAGAAACCGCT
This sequence comes from Plestiodon gilberti rubricaudatus, assembly GCA_026170595.1. NCBI lineage: Eukaryota > Metazoa > Chordata > Lepidosauria > Squamata > Scincidae > Plestiodon > Plestiodon gilberti. Next base: position 224,725,409 of record JANXHW010000002.1, read on the forward strand.
ACATCATGCTGGCTTTCTGGGTGTCTTGAAATCTATCCTATGTTTATTTTTTATCTAATTCCCCATTCCACAGGTTTGGGTGAGCTAAAAACTCAAACAAATTAAATGAATACAATTTTAAAGTAATTAAGAACAACCATGCCTTCAAAACATTGAAATGAAGGTTGGGAAGAGGAAAGACAGGTGGTGTTGGAAGGAGAGAACTTCCTTCTTATCCATCAGTTACCATGCAAAGGAAGAACAAGAGGGTTTCTGACTCAAAATGGGTCAAAACTACACACTTCCAATAAAAAAAGAAATCTTTCTCCCATCTCAGACCTGGACTCTGACTTAGCTCTACAAGATATGTTTAGTACAGATCCTGTTGCCTTGAAATCCATTGGTCAACATGAGAGAAATAAGAGAGGTAAAATGAGAGTTCACCAACACCAAGATGATTGACAGCTTCCAGTTCCCCAGATGCTCAACTCATTAGAGGGATATCGAAGCTGCTGAGGGAGAGGAAACACTAGAACTGAAGGTGTCCCCGCCCCTTGTTTACTGGACATATCACAACCCGGCACACAGACACACCCCTGACAGCTGCCTCAGACTCTGATTGGTAACATTATTTTGGACAGGTTTATAGCTTGGCTCTGGACCATGTGCTTGAGGCGAGTTTCAGTCAGAGAGGAAGACCTTGAAGTCTGACCGCTTTCCAAATGGTTCATTCCATTCCTAGAAAAGAAAGCTGCATTCCATGAAAGCCATAGTCTTGTTTCCTTATTCATGGACTTCCTAGAAGTACTAAATAGCGTGTAAATCGGAGGACATCCAAACTCCTTGATTCTATCTCCTCGCTCATTTAGGAATTGCAAAATACAGTTGACCCTGAAACAGAACATTGGCTCACTGGCGTCGACGGGGGGAAGCGGGGGGGCGGGCCGCCGGGGGCGTCGCGCGTCTAGGGGTGACGCGCGATCACCCCCCACTTACAGTTTCGAGGTGAAGGTGGGCCTGCCCGCCCGCCCCTGTGTCCGTTTGGCTCCAAAATGAGCCGAAAACGGAGCGGGGAGGGCGCTCTGCTCCTGCGCGTGACGTCACGCGCGGGGGAGGAGCCTCCCCCTTAAGGGCGACGCGCGCCCCCGCTCTGGGGTGACGCGCGTCGTCGCGACGCGACTGCATTGGCTGCAGCTTTGGAGTTATGACTCCACTGGAAGGAACAGACGTCATCAATGGGGAAAAGAGAGATTCGATCGGGGGGGGGATGGGTGAGAAGAGAAGAATCCGAGGTTTGTCAGAATGGTTTTTCATGCCATGCAGATGCAGACTCCCACATGAGAGTATTATGTCAGGGATGGCCAAACTTGCTTAATGTAAGAGCCACATACGATAAACTTCAGATGTTTGAGAGCCATAAGAGAGATGTTTGAGAGCTGCAATATTTAAGAAGTATTTACATTCTTAACAGCGCAATCCGACTTAACTTTTTGTGCCGGTGTAACCAGCAGCGCAGCGAGAACGGGAGGCCCCAGAACGGAAAAGGGATTCAAATCCCCTTTGAATTCCTCTTTTGGAGGGGATTTGAATCCCTTTTCCGTTCTGGGGCTTCCCGTTCTTGCTGCGCTGCTGGTTACACCGGCACAAAAGTTAAGTTGGATTGCGCTGTAAGTTTATTTACCCACCATGAACATTAAACTTCTGTTTTAATCCAGTGGAATCCAGTGGTTTATACCTGGTAAATAATTATAAAGCTTGAAAAATTCTTATTTCCCTTTTATATTAATTGTGATGCAAAAAGGAGCTCAGTCAACATATTTCTGAGAGCCGCACATTATACATCAAAGAGCCGCATGTGGCTCAGGAGCCACAGTTTGGTCACCCCTGTTTTATGTAAATAAAAATTTCTAGATTATGATTTCAGAAAAAAGTCACCAGGCTAAAAAAAAAAAAGGTAGAGCTTAGCAGTTGTTTGCATAGCTTCCTTCAGTGCTGGTGGCAAGTTGCTGGGGTTCTGGGGCACTGGTGCCCCCTCCCAGCCCACTCCCTGGTGGTTTTCTGGGTGTTGCTGTTGCTACCAGTACTGAGGATTCAGGAGTCGGTCTGCCAAGTGGGCCTCTGAGGAGCCCTGGCTGACCTCTGATGCCACCTCTGCTTTATCTCTTGCATGTTTATTACAACAGTGGAGAGTATGGAAGCCACACCAGAAATCTCAGGGCGCCAACTAGGTTTCATTTGAAGTCTGAATTCATAGAGGCCTCAGTCTGGCATGGCATCCACCTCGGAAGAAAGTTCGTATCACAGAAGCATACTCAGCCTTAATTGGCTAAACAATTGTTGTAGTTCTTCTCTCATTTGAATTCTCATTTTACCAATCATTTTGATACGTTCCAGATGGATCTATGCCAGGGGTTTTCAACCAGTGGTACTAGGACCACCAGTGGTACTTCGGCTGACTACTGGTGGTACTCGGACCACCAGACCATCGGAACCCCTCTCCGATGTGGCGCTTTTGGCGGCACGTTTTTGCTCCTGAGAGGCTCCTGCCTTTGGATGAGCCTCTCAGGAAAGCTGAGAAGAGCCCTCCCACCTGCCCAGGGCCTCCTGCCTGTGTTTTCAAACCTGAAAACCCGGAAGTAACTGGCCATAATTTCATTGCCAGTCACTTCCGGTGGTGCACAGCAGGAGAGTGGCACCGGAGGTGGTACTCGGCTGGGAAGGGGTTGAGAACCCCTGATCTAGGCTATAGCCTTCCCTGAAAGAACTCTGGGATGTTGTTTTGTGGAAGTTGTCCAAAAATGACAGAGATCCTTGCCTGGGAGCCAATCCAGTCGGAAGTTTGAAAGTGTAGCATATAGGTCCAAAGACCTGTATTTCTCAATACTTATCAACGTTTATTATAATGACAGTACTTATTCTTTCTCAATAATATGTTTCCTCCCCATTCACTCTATTTTATCCTTGCACAACAGACAGAGAGATCTGGAAAGAAGGGGAGGGCTTATTCTGTAATAAACGGGCTATCTTTTAGTCATGTTTGCATCCTTACTGCCCATGATGACCAAGGGAGCACGCACTATTAAAAAAACGCATTTACTCTTTGAGCAATGCTAAGTGGAAACAGTCTGGCCCAAGGAACTGCACTGCTGATTGGAGATCTGAACCCAGGTCCCCCCTGCCCCCCTCCGTCTCCATTCAAGCCCAGTGCAGTACACCCCACTAGCTATTGTTTTGAAGCTTCAGCACAGGAAGCTGCCTTACAGCACTGGCCATCTAGCTCAGCATTATCAACACTGCCTATCAACACTCTCTAGGGTTTTAGAGAAGAGTCTTTCCCAGCCCAACCTCATGATTGAGCGTGTGGCCTCTGCATGCAAAGCAGGCAGTCCACCACAGAGCTACAGCACCATCCCCAAGCTTGCCTGCCAATGAAAGTGCTGCTACTGTATTCCATTAATTCCTGGCTGACACCTTGTGCTACTCACATGGCGTAAACAACTTGCATGAGCAAAAGAAAATAAATTGCCAATTTAAATGTTTGCATTTTGCCTCAATCTGTACAGAATGTGAGGTTCTGCAGCAGACAAATCCCGTACATACTATATTATGCAATTGCATTTCTAGGTTCTCCAGCTCGTCCCAACATATTTCTGCTCTTTTTTTCCTGTGCCTCCCTGCCCCCTGCCATACACCCCTACCTTGCACTTTGCAAGCAATTCTTACAATGCACCATTTGTTATCCGCAACAAGTGCTGTGTGCTGCTGCTTCAGTTCCAAGAAAGGTTGAATGGGTTTGGTCCAGCACTCAAGAGTGACCCTGGAATAACCACTAATTGTGCAGCAGCAGCAGCAGCCAGCAGCATTCATGGATGTGATGATTCAAGGAGAATGGTCAGAGAATAGACAGGCTTGTTTTGAAAGGTTTCTTGTTTATTATTATTCATGGCTTGCCCATCAATGTGATGAGAGCACCAAGTAAACATCCTCAACTCTGCTGTGGGAGATGAAACCAGGAGATAACATATTGACATTCTGCCTCACTCCAGCACATTGGGGAAAAAGTGCTTATGAACTAGAGGGGGGGGGGGGGAGTGAAGCAAAACACAACGGTCAGCTCAGTTTGACAGACAGGGATGCTGGTTCTGAGTAATTACCCACACCATGGTGATTCTCTGCTTGGCAAAGGATTGCAAGCTTTCATGTTGCACAGAATTCATTTGCAGGCAGAGTGAATGGGTACAAATCTGCTCTCCAGTCACACCTGCAAATGGACAGAAAGAGCTCAGAAACACTTCCTCACCCCTCCCCGCCCCATACAAAAAGGCGGTGTTCCTCCTCTCGGTCCCGTAGTGTATGGTACAATGACATGGCGTATCGCTTGCTGCTGGTATTTCATACAGAAAGAAACATGTCCAACAGGGCCAGGCGTTTCAGTGATAAAGGAGTATGTTTTTCAGTGCACCTGCCAATGGGGATCAGAGAATCTGACTCAGAGGGAAAGCAGATGACCTTCCCCCGTTGGGCTGGCTAAAGGAGGGCTGTTACATCTCTCACTCATTCTGAACATTAAAAGAATGCGATACATGCAGTGTATTATAGGTCAACTGAGAGGCATGGCAAGATGCCTCTGAATACCAGTTGTGGGAAGCAAGAGTGGGAGAGGGGGTGTGGCTACATCTCCTACTTTTGGACTTCGCATGCTACTATGCTGATCTAGATGACCCTTTGGCTTGATCCAGGAATGTTCTCCTTTTGTTCTTATTTCGTGTTCTTCAGCCTTACCTTGATCAATCCACCCATCTGAACACCCAGATACTGCCAAAAATAGCCTGACCTGCAGGATGTAAACAGAGCAAAAGGGATACATAGGGAAGAGGAGGTGTGTGTGGGGGGGGGGGGGTAGGGGATCAAAAGCTTCCAGCTTTCAGAGACCTGGACAGCATTGTGGTTGAGCACAGTCTCTGCAAATCAGGAAGTCTCTGGTTCAGTTGCATGCATTCACTAGATCAGGGGTCCCCAACCCCTGGTCTGCGGCCTGGTACTGGTCCTTGGCCCATTAGGAACCGGACCGTGGGTCGCAGGCTGCACGCCGAGCCTCCACGGGGGCTTCAGACCACCGGAGGCAGTAGCGTCGCTCCAGAGAGGTTGGAGCGCTAAGTTCCGCCGCGCTCCGACACTCTGTTACGAAGAGGCACGAAGCAGCCCTGGCCCTTCACCTTTGGAGCCATTCAGGGTGGCGAAAGTGCTTTGCCGCCCTGAATGGCTCTGAAGGAGAGGGGACGGGGCCGCCTCGTGCCTCTTCGTAATGGAGGGTCGGAGCGCGGTGGAACTTAGTGCTCCGACCCCTGGAGCGACACTACTGCGGCAGGGTAAGCACCCAAAGGTTTTCCCACCGCCCCTCAGTAGTTTTCTGCGCCTCTGGCGCCGCTCCGGAGGGGAAACCTGCGGGGGTGTGTCATTTTGCGCTCCCCCCCAGTACGCCACTGCCGGGGGGGGCCAGTCCGTGGAAAAAATTCCACAAGGATACCGGTCCCTGACACCAAAAAGGTTGGGGACCGCTGCACTAGATGACCTAAAGCACACCACTTTCTCTGAGTGTCAGTCCTCTGATCTGCAATATAGGGATAATAATACTACTTACTTAACATACTACTTAAATACATGTGAAGTGCTTTGAACACGCGATCCTGAGTAACTCTAGAGTGGCAGAGCGCACACTCCGCCACTCTAGAGTGTCAGAAACACGCTGTAAAGCGCGTTTGTGACTCCTGGTGAGTAAGAGCCACCGGGGCAGAGGCTGGCAGCCCTCACTCCATCAGGGGATGAAGGAGGGCGGCCATTGGCCGAACCAGGCGGGGATAGGGCGGGGATATCGGCGGCGTACCCAGCCCGGTTCAGCCTACCTCCCTTGTCTCAAATGTATGACAGCTTCAGAGCTGGCGTACGTTTGAGGAGGCCCATAGGGCCTTGGCCAGCTTGCATGTGGGGAAGGGGACAGGCGTTCCTTTCTCCTGCGGTCCTCCCAGGCTGCCCCGGGGCAGCCCGGGACGGCCAAAGGATACCATGGCCAGCCCTTTAGGCCGGCCGGGTATCCTTATACAGGATTGGACTGTCAAAAGCATTATATTCATGATGATAATGATGATGATGATGATGGTGATGATGATGATAAATTACAAAGTATAACTCTATCTGCATTCCAGTGATCTGCTTTTGAAGCCTTTGTATGTCTGGTTCTTTTCAATATCAGTTCTTTTGACCCAGAAAGCACTTTGGGAACAATTCACATCAACACAAACTACTGTTCAGAGTACGGCTGCTTTACCAGATTCTGTGTTGTATCTGAAGGCTAAACATATGCTGTGAAAGGACTTATACTGAAAACACCATCATGTTTGAATACTTGAGCTAAACTCATCCTACGGTTTGTTTAATCATCTGGGGGCCACGTCTCAGCACAGAGTTGGCAGCACTGCAAGCTTCTTCTTGTTTAGACATGCTCAAGGGGAGAGGCTGTGCAAACAGGACTTGAACAGTTTCAACAGAAATGCTCAGAGTAGAAAGGGCTTTGCTGGTGCTTACTTCCAGGCTGAGGAACACGCTACAGTCAGCGCATGAAGCCTGTTTCAGTCCCTCCGCATGGTGGCTGTCACCATGTGGTCAGTCATTAATATGCATTGGCTCCCTGCCTTGATGATTTGGGCAGCTTTCAAAAGACACCCTTTTCTTGACTGCCTGCAGTCCCATGGAGAAAATCAACCTGCTTGTTGACTCATTGCACCACCCACTGACAACGCTGCATTGGTATTAGCAGGACATCAGGCAATCTGGTCATTACTAGGAGGGCCACTAAGTGTCACTGTGTTTGGGCTGAAATCTGCAGCACTGGCAGAGAAGAGGGACAGTTCTCTCTTTAGGTCTCAGCTGCAGAACTGAGCATGCAGCCAAGCCCTACATCGCTGCTGGCCCATCCATGAGGCCTCCTGATGTGGGTTGCACCAGCAGCAGTTCGTGAGAGGTCCAAGGGGGCAACAGATTTGGGATGTCTTTCACCCTGAATCTGCTGCTGCCGCCTCTCTCCAACCTGCAACCAATGCAAACTGCAATATGCTTCCCACTTGCTCGAGCGAGAAGCAGATCATTCCCTCCCATGCTCCTCATGTGCTTCTAGTTTCCAAGTATGCCCTAGAGGGGCAGGAGGTGTGGCCTGGAGGTTGAGCTGTTGCTTTGCCTGAAGAAAGCTAAGTAGGTTCAGTTCTGGTTTTTGCTAGGAAGGGGGAACCACTGCAGCTGACAGATCTTGCGAAGGCACTCTCAGTGTGGAGTAGAAGTCATCTAGTAAGATGGATAACACCTTGAGAACTGACCGAGAACCTTTCACACATGTTATGTGTTATCTATGTATTGATCTATCTGAGGCTTGGTTTAATTCACTTTCTTCAGTTATCTGCTAGGCCTCTTCTTGTGTTTTGCATTGTAGTCTGGATTGGTTTATTTTCCCTGGACCCCATGACCATCCCCAGCTGGGCTGGTATTGCAATGTTGCTTGATCTGTTACAAATCCACCTATCTGCCCCTGCCTTTTACTACGCTTACCAGATCGCCGACTGGGACGCTGCCTCCTGCCCTTAAGGGGCGCGTGCGTTCTGGCCCCCTCCCCCCTCCCCGCCCCTTAAGGGCAAGAGGCAGCGTCCCGGTCGGCGATCTGGTATGCGTACCTTTTACTACCCACAGTGTACAGCAGGGTGGCCAACCTTCCACCATTAGGGCTTCTACGTTCTTAGGAGTTGTGTAGAAGACAGAATCTTGGCAGCTGCAAGCACTGATGGTGCTGCTAAAGCAGCTGCACCTGCTGAAAGGCCCTCACCTATTCAGCCATTAAAGGGCCAGGAGCATTCATGTTGAAAGGTTGGCCACCCCTGGTGTACAGCCTTGTATATGAACTCTTGAGCTGGGGAAAACAGTCTCTGAAAGCCCTGCTGTGGGTTATTTAAACTCTACTGATGTTTTTTGAGAGCTTTAGAATATCCGGTTTGACAATGGTCCTGACCCCACGGTATGGTTGGATACATGACATGAACATCTTTGATCAACTGAGCTGTTACGCTGACAGTCTCGAGCTAAGCATGCCCATCAAACCTGCACCCAAGAACTCATAATAATTTAATAATGGCACAAAATCCCCATTTATTGTAATGGATAATTAAAGATTCAAATACGGGCAGCTCAGTCCAACACTCATTTCAACCAGACTACATGGTTTTAAGTCTATTTAATCTCTTTGATTACAGTGGAGCTGAACTGGCTTAAGTCTGAATTCCTCAGCTTAACTGGATTGTGAGTTAACCAGGGAAGAAACAGATGTTTGGCAAAAGTATCGTTTGAGCACGTAACCCACATTAACAGGTTCAATGAAATGATTTAATGAAACTGCATAACAGCAAGTAAGATGGATGTTAACCACCAGAATGGTGAAAAATTCCCTCTTTTCAGAGTCCATGGGAATGGGTGAAGAAGATGTACATGATGGTGAACATCAGATTCCTAGTTTGTGCATATTCCTCATGGCATGTGCATGCCTTCTGACAATTAACCTTAAATACATCCAGTAGTGGATTTTTGGAGTTTAATAATGATAATGAGCATTTATATAGTCTTTCAGGTGTTCAGCTTGCTTTATATGCATTCTTGTAACCATGACTACAACCGCAGGTATTATTATCCCTATAATCATAGATGGTAGACTGAGTACAAGAGAGAGTTGCTTGCATAACAGCCCAATCTTATCCAGGACTTCTGATGACGGAACTTGCGATCTGCCGCCACCGTACGTCCCAGACCAATGGCATGAAAGCCGTGCTGCTGTTGTGCACACAAGGACCGCCAGCACGGATGACCAGAGGCCTCACACATGCGACAGTGGCTTGCAGCACCCTGCCAGAGCAGGTGGATCAGCATTGGGGGCCAGTTCAAGACAGGATTGGGGTGGTTCAGGTCCGGAATGGGCTGGGCAGGGGTGGGAGGGGATCTTGGCTGCAGCCGTGCATGGCAAGATCCTATCCCCCTTTCCCCATGAGTCTCTGCGGACCTATGCCAGCAGCATGCTCTTTGTCAATTATACTGCGTGCTGTGGGCTGGTGGGGGATAGGATTGGGGCCTAAGATCACCTCCTAAATTCATGGCCGAGAAGAAATTTAAACCAGGGACTTCTTGATTCAAATAGCCACTACACGGCACGAACGATGCCCTACAGACAGGCACACCACCCACCCACCTCCACCGCTCCTCCTCCTCTTCCTTCCTCTTGCTCCCAGGATTCAAAAAGGAAGAGGAAGTGCAAAAGAGGAGTGGTGGGCAAGAGTATCTCACCCACCACTCTCTCCTCTTCTCCACCACACTTCCTCTTCCACTCTGTTCCTCTCTTATTTTTTGAGTCCAGTGAGCAGGAGAAGTAGCAGCAGCAGCTGGCACGCCACCAGGTAAGGGGGGGGGCAGCATGTGGCATGCCACCTCAGACACTGGAAGGTCTTGGGTTGGTCCTGCCTATGGAAACTTGCTCCCTCTATAAAAATCTGAAATGGCACCCTTGGTTTTTAAAGAATGAAAATAAAGCTCAGAGATAGGGAAGACAATTTGAATACCCCCTCACACTTGCAAGTTCCTATTACACAACATGCCAATGAATATGATGGATAAATCTTTTTTATTGTCCTCCCTTCTCTTGTTCTCCCTTCTATAAGGCTTAGCACGGTATAAAGAACAAGAGATTAAACAAAATCTCTCAGTGTCGTTCACCTGCAAGCCCAGCCTGGAAGAAGTCCAGTCATTTCAGCATATCTCCTGCAGAGTGTACCGTTGCTACAATTGAATGTGTTTTGGGAATAATAACACTTGATTAATGGTGTTCGGTGTGGTGGAAGGAAAAATAATTAGAAAATGTTTTGTAAGCACCCTGTGAATATAATCCGTGGGCAGAACATTTCAAACAACCTGTCAGCATCAGCAATATCACAAGATGACTCAGGCACTGATGAGATAAAGGCAAAGGAGATCACGACACTGCTGGGTAATGCTGCCAGCATTAAACGATAGTTGCAGGTTTGTTAATAAATATCATTTCTATGCCATGTCATTGCAATTTTGGAACCATCAGAGAGAATAGTTTATAACAGAGAACCAAGCGTTTCTTGACAAAAACTATGTGACGTGTGTGCAGTTGTTGCACAGAATCCAGACATCTTTCCCGCCAGCTAATGCATCTATGGCTGGAAATTGCATTGTCCCCAGCAATAACCTGCAAAGTGTTATCGCTGAGAAAATTAAACACACACAACACACACACACACACACACACACACACACACACACACACACACACACACACACACACACACACACAATGTTTTTATTACAAGTAGCCTTAAGAGGTTATCTTTTTTTTTCTGTAACAGTGATACTTAACATTTATATAGCACTTTCGGAGTTGCAAAACATTTCACATGGATTATCTTATCACTCGTTTTCCAGGAATGCTGTTTGTTAAGTATTATTATCTTATATTATCGACTGCAAAAGTGCAATAGAAGCAATCATGTCGTGTTTTTCAGTTTGAACCAGAAAACACAGCTAGGCTCCCTTGGCATTCCACGATGTTTTCTAGGCTGTACGTTCCCTTCCCTGCACATCTATGTTGTTTATTGTCCTTTAAAAACAAACAGTTCCCTATCAGCACTGTATATACTGTATATACATACACACACACACACACACACACACACACACACACACACCACACACACAGAGTGGCACAGAACAAAGCTATCATTCTACAGCAGTGCTGCTACCCATCCCTCCCCACTGCATGAAGAGAGGGCATTGTGCTGCTGTGGGAGATCTACATCGGAGGTAGATTTCGACGAAGGGGGAAAAAAGCTAATGCTTGCAGCTCAGGAGTGTGCTAGTGACGATCCGAGTGTGCTGAGAATAAGGTCAGCAATTAGAGGCCCCAGATCCCAATCAGGCCCCTGAGGAGTTCTAATTAGTTGACCCATCCAGTTGTTGAGCCGAGGGCAAGAGAAGTATGTAGATGAAAAGACTGTGGTGGCCACAAGGATTCAAGGCAGCCCAGTTTGTGGGACGGAATAGGAACTGGGCCATCTCCCTCCCTCCCCTCCTCAAAGCAGCCCTCCCAGACAAATAGCTGCAGGTCAGGGATCTAAAGAGCTGTGTTAGCAGCTTTGTAAGGGTGTAGCAGCTTTCATGTTCGATGCAACGAACATGAAAATGAGCGAACTCAGGAAGATAGTGGAGGACAGGAAGGCCTGGCGGGATATGGTTCATGGGATCACGAAGGGTCGGACACGACTTAACGACTGAACAACAACAACAAGGGTGTAGCTAAGCCACCCACCACACCAAAGGGTATTTTTCCACTGTCTTTTTTCCTCCACGGTTGCACTATGGGTTGCTTTAATCTTATCCCAAAGCTTTCAGACATCAGCTCTCCTCTCCTTAGGCCTGATAGGGTGTTCTTTTTATCCTTGCTCTCTCAAGCTTACCATGCCAACGAAGCAGAACACTGGGAGCAACTGAGAGAGTGAGTGGGTGCGCTCGTCAATCAAGGGAGCACACTCACTGACAATGACATCATGCGATTTAGCAGGCTGCCAAAGCATTCTCGTGCACAGTAACTTTCCTTTCGTCAACAACATTGGTTGCCAAAGAGAGAAAATGAACTGCTGGAGCTGCAAAAGGCAAGAAAAAAGTAAACATGGCAACAATCGCGTGACCAGTGCCTTGGAAAGATGGCCTAGTTAAACTCTTCTGAGACCGAGGGCCTTCTCAAGTAACAAGAAGAAAAAAAAAACACTTTGCCAAAGGACAAATAAAAATCTCAGTATTGTTGTTCTGGCAACTGGTCTTGTCCTACTTTGCCATGCGGTCTGTCAGTTGAATCTAAAAAATTTCAGATGAAATTTTTCATTGGACAGACTAGTAACTGCCAAGCAATTTGCAGGGACCAACATAGTAACCACTCTCTTAAGTAGCTGAGAACATTCCAGAAGAATTCCAGAGTAAGAAAAGGTGTTGACAAGAAAGATTAATTTCACACACCCAGAAAACACTTTTTGATGCAGTAAATGTATTGTACGGTAATCATTGAGAAAAAATAATAAACCTACATAGAAAGATCAATCATAAGAAAACAAAACAGGAAAAAAATATTCAAACCACTCAAAATTTAGAAAAATTAAATACGTTAACATTGACAAGGCTTTGTGTTTTTTTCTTCAGGTTTCCATGTAGGCAAAGAAGGGAAAGGAGGCGCCCCTCTTATATTTAGCAGGGGGAGAGTAACCGCTCCCCTTTCACCCCAGCACAGTGTCTTTTTTGGTGACTGTTTGCTGGTGTTCTTCTGCATCTCTTTTAGATTGTGAGCCCTTTTGGGACAGGGAGCCATTTAATCATTTGATTTTGTCTGTAAACTGCTTTGTGAACTTTTTGTTGAATAGTGGTATATAAATACTGTTGTTAATAATAATAATAATAATAATAATAATAATAATAATAATAATAATAATAATAAACAAAGCAACTGTCACCCCATTTACTTTGGCTCTGAGGTCTTGGGGAGCCACTGACAGTCAAAGCAAATGATACTGGCCCACAATGACCTGGTTTAACGTACGGCAGCTTCATACGCTCCATGCAAACAAAGCTACTGAAGCACAAGAAATTCAATAACTTGCTTCAGTGAAATGTCCTCATATTTTGTTCTGCGAGTCTTTTGCTGAGAGCTCAGGCCTGAAGCAAAAGCCTATTTATAATTATAAATATAGGAGGGGTGCCTCTTCCTCCTCCTCCCAAGACAGTAGCTCTGCCTCTAGAAGAGGACTTGGGTGTGATGTGTTCCGCTCCATGGATGGTCCTCAAGTAGAGGCTCTTCAGCCAACCCCCAGGAGAGCCCAAACTCATCTGGCGGCTCAGACGGGTTCCAATGTCCTCCCAGCCATGGGGCAGAGGTCTAGCAAGGAAGCGCTTTGGGAGGCATTGCCCCAAGATTCTGCCAGCCAGGAAGTGCACTGCCAGGCTGCCACTCTCTCCAGCCAAGCCCCTCTCGGGGCTTGCCCTCACCAGGCTCTCACCGCTTTTCTCTTTTTTGCCTCCTTATTCCTCCCTCTCTCCTTCTCGGGGAGAAGAACCTTTCTCAGTTCTTCTCTTGCCTTCTTTTCTTTCTCATGTTTTTTTGTCTCCCCTCCTTTGCGTTGCCTCTGTCTCTCTCTTTGTTGCTGCTCTCTCTCTCTCTCTTTCCAAATTCCTTCTCTCTTCTGCTCCTCGCTGTTCTTGCTCTTCCTCCGCCTTGTTCTCCTCTTCTCCTTCTTCCTCTCAAACCTCCCTTTATCCCTGTTCTTTGGCACCCGCCCTTTGTAAGGGCAGGTACTAGCTGTGCCCAGCCCTCTCGTATGTTCACTGCTGTCAGCAACGGGGGCCAGCAGCATTCCTGCAGCTGATGAGAGCGCCACCTGGTGATGATGTCATCAACAGAGGCCATCGGAGCGAGCTGACTCTAGTGGCCTTGCTCCCCGTTTGTCCAGCCACATGTCGGTGGGGTGGCCTCACACAATGGCTTTCTAATATAATTACATATTATTAGTTGTCTATTCTTCAAAAACTAAGCAAAGCAAACAAACAGCAAATTACTTGAGGTCAAAAAGGTTGTTAGGCTTTGAAACTGCAGTAGAATGAGAGTCAATCATGCCATCCTCGATAGCTAATTAATAAGTCAGGCCTGCAAACACCCTCAAGTCATTCCTTCTCTTTTTCTCCCCAGGAATTGTTTACATTTTGGCAGTTACTATAAACATATCTGATTCTTGGCTATAGGCAGTAATCTGAGAGGACTGATCCAATTTCACAGAAAGTTGCAAAATAGAGAGGGATGAAGTGTAATATCATCAGTTAGGAAAGGTTGTGTATATAAAAAAGACCTTTTGGGATGAAATTAATAATTTGCATTCTCTATGTTCAACTCTGAGTGTATTTTTTAAATAGTAGTCATGTTCTAGCAGAGCTGCTTAAAGACACTCAGTTCCTTGTGTGCATGGCTCTGACATTTTCCCTCTGCATTTGCAGCAGAAGCAATCGTTGCACAAACATACGGTAATTTTTCCTCTCTATTATAAATGTAACAATTGTATGACTATCTGGAGATTACACGGGTAACAAACAGGCAGGAGCACCAGATGGTCTCCACATTAATGTACCTGACAACGCTGATGATGAAGCTCAAAGAGAAGCTGACAAAGCTCAACTTCCCTTTAATATTGTCTATGAAGGTGCTGCACTACAAATGGAAACCACTTTTTGCGGGTACAGTTGGTATAGTTTCTCCCAAGGAAGTTTTGATAAATAATGATTGCTAGGTTTTTCACAGAGCGATGACTTTGCTGGGTTTCTCGTGGATGAGTTATGACAGTTAAAGCCGTTCAAGTTTGTTATGTACCCATTTTAAGTTTGGTATGTGGCCAGTTCGCGTACAGGTGGGCCCCCATATCCACTGATTCGCTATCCACGGTTTCAGTTATCCACGGATCGTGGGGACCCCCCCAGGCTTTTACTTTTTTCCCAGTAAGCTTCATTTCTTCCTTAAAGAAACAGGAGAAGGTTGCTTATTACAGGCAAGTAGAACAAGACTAAGTACTAGAAAGGCTCTGCAATGTTAACAGAAACCTTGCAGAACCTCTCTAGGACTTAGTCTCGTTCTACTTGCCTGCAATTGAGGCTGCTTCTCTGTTTGTTTTAAGCAAGAAACAAAGCTTGCTGAAAGAAAAATAAGAGCTGGGGGGGCAAGCATGCCTGCCTGCAGGGAAGGCAGGGTGGGGGGGGGCTCAGGAAACCATGGAGGGGGTGTTCGCTCTTATCCACGGTTTCAAGTATCCATGGAGGGGCCTTGAACATATCCCTAGCGGATATGGGGGTCCACCTGTAATTTTCAGTTTGAATAGTTCTATGCACTCTGATGCTGGGAAAGACTGAAGGCAAAAGGAGAAGGGGAAGGCAAAGGATGAGATGGTTAGGCAGTATCACCAATGCAACGAACATGAAAATGAGCGAACTCAGGAAGATAGTGGAGGACAGGAAGGCCTGGCGGGATGTGGTTCATGGGATCACGAAGGGTCGGACACGACTGAACGACTGAACAACAACAACAACAAATGCAGTAGAGAAGTGGATGCATGGCACACAGACATGTATATGCTGCAATGTGTGACGTGAGTGTACATGATGTGTACCCTACCCAACTGCTTCAATCCTTCCATATTAAAAAAGGGGGTGGAGGCACATGAACCCAAGACATGACGGGAGTGAACATATACCATGCAACTGTATCACACATGCCTTCATAATGCAATCTTTCTATGCTGCTGATTGTGGAAACTGGACCCTAAGATGATGTGGCTGTATATATGGAAGACAGCTGGTAAAGATGATCTGACAATGTGGTTTCAGACATGTGAATCTTTACACCAACAAAATACCAAAGGAGCCCTGGGCACGATGACAGATAAATGCATAAAGCTCTCATGGTACTTCTTCACATTACATAGAATTGATGTATGGAATTCATGACCACAGTGAACTGAGATGATTGATGATGGCTTTTAAATGGAATTAGGCAAGTTTACTGAGGATCGGTCTATCAGTGGTCTATCAGCCAAGATAGGGTAAATATCAAGCCCAATCCTATTAGGCTGCCCTGCTGGTGGAACTAGTGTTCCGCCAGTGCTGGCTGCTGTAAAGCAGACATAAAGCATGCTCTAGTAGTGCACTGAGTAGCATGCTGTTGGAGCGCCAGCAGGAAGGCCAGAGACTTCCTACTCATGTTGCCGGACAGCTGGCCACCCAGGGGAGGTGGGAGGGGTGGAGGTCCAGAGTGTTGCCTTTGCTGCCGGAATGGCTCTGGGGGCAAGTGGGAGGGGGCGCGTTATACTGGTTTGCAAGGCATGGTGCAGCGCTTTGCACCACTTATGGTGCCACACCCCTTCCAGGAATGCCACTACTCACCGTACAGAGTTATTGAAAGGACAACATCAAGATAATTCACGTGAAGTGATTTGCACACTCAGAAAGCACTATTACTGTATTATGCTGGTGCATGGATCCAGGGGATGCACATTTGGCCTTTCATCTATAACTCCTGAATTCAAATCCTATCTCTGGCAGGGACTCACAATTTGGCTTTCTTCAAATTGCTCTCTCAATCATTCAGATCCCCAAGTGTAAAACGGAATTAATACTGGCCTTTCTTTCTGGGCTGTTGTGAGCATGAGCACAATAAATTTTGTAGTGCTTTGAAAATAAGAGATTGTAGGGGATGAAACAGTAACAATAATAATATGACAACTGTTCTAATCAGCTGAGGTCTTTGAGGCCCAGAACAGCCAAGCACAGTTCTAATTTTGGGGCAGATCACGACAGCGACAAAGGAACAGATCATTTTGAAACTGTCTCTTCAGCTACACATTCTGCCTTGCAACAGTTTGCAGAGGTCAGTGGTCACCTAATAATGCGGAAGCAACTAATTGAGCCAAGTGTACACATGCATGCAACTGGTAGCGCCAATCTAAAATCAAGGTGATTCACCTACTTATTAACGACAACAAGACAATCAACTTCAACTTGTAACATGCATAATACAACAGCTGTTAATTTTGTGATAAATATTTAGTCAGCATCAATTGGGTTAGCACAGACTGTCTCTTGGTAGGATAAGGTCTCTAGACAATTTAAAGGCAAGCTGAAGCCATTGTAGAGCAAATGAGTCGAAACTGTGCCAGGGTTCTGTCAATCAAGACAACTGACAGCTGGTCCAAGCTGTTGCGCTCATTTACATTCTGCCCATCCTAGAGTGGAGATAGATCTATAATAGCCATGCAGTGGCATCACTAGAGGGGTGCAGGGGGTGTGGACGGCACCGAGTGACACCCTCGGGGGGGGAACACCACTAGTGGCCAAAATTGTGAAATCTTTGTATTTATGAATAACCATCATGTTATATATCATATATCAATGTCATGAAGAATGCAATGAAACAAACCATTTTGAATTATCTGTATTCTATCAAACGTTATGGCCAAATAACCGGAAAAATAAAACACAACTACCTTATGTAACAAAAAGTGGATTTCCTTAACTCAAAACAGACCAATGAGACTGATTGTTCTGAGAGTTGGTTACCGATTTGTTGGGTGACCTGTAATGTTATATATTAAAATAAATAAAGTTAATGGGGGTGACAGACACCATGAGTTACCAGACACCACTGACCAGGAGTAATCTGTAGAAATACATAGTCCTGCCTGATGGGCATCTTTTGTAGAACCCAGCTCAGCCCAACCTCATTTCTCCCTATTCATCTCTGGGGTCCGTCATGGGGGTGACGCGCTGAGCTCTCGCTCCGGGTGATGCAAACCCTAGCAACACCTCTGGCTCTCTGTACATAAGAACATAAGAAGAGCCCTGCTGGATCAGGCCAAAGGCCCATCTAGTCCAGCTTCCTGTATCACACAGTGGCCCCACCAAATGCCTCAGGGAGCACAAGACAACAAGATACTTGTATCCTGTCGCCACTCCCTTGCACCTGGCACAAAGAAAACCTACTCCTACAACCAGGAGGTTGCTTTTCCCCATCATGACTTGTAAGCTGTGATGGACTTTTCCTCCATAAATCTGTCCAATCCCCTTTTAAAGGCATCCAGGCCAGGTGCCATCACTACCTCCTGTGGCAAGGAGTTCCACAAACCAATTACACGCTGGGTAAAGAAATATTTTCTTTTCTCTCTTTTAATCCTCCCTCCACTCAATTTGAGTGGATGTCCCCTAGTTCTAGTGTTGTGAGAGAGGGAAAAGAACTTCTCTCTATCCACTCTCTCCATCCCATGCATAATTTTATACGTCTCAATCATGTCCCCCCTCAACTGCCTTTTTTCTAGACTGAAGAGCCCCAAATGCTGTAGCCTTTCCTCATAAGGGAGATGCCCCAGCCCACTAATCATTTTGGTCACTCTCTTCTGCACCTTTTCCAGTTCCACTATATCCTTTTTGAGATGTGGCGCCCAGAACTGGACACAATACTCCAGATGCAGCCTTACCATCAATTTGTACAACGGCATAATAATATTGGCCATTTTATTCTCAATCCCTTTTTTAATGATCCTGAGCATGGAATTGGCCTTCTTCACAGCCGCCGCACACTGGGTCGACACTTTCATCGACCTGTCCACCAGCACCCCAAGATCTCTCTCCTGATCCGTCACAGACAGCTCAGAACCCATGAGCGTGTATGTGAAGTTTTGATTTCTTGCCCCAATGTGCATCACTTTACCCTTACTTACATTGAAGCGCATCTGCCATTTTGCTGCCCATTCTCCCAGTTTGGAGAGATCCTTCTGGAGCTCTTCACAATCCCTGCTGGTCTTCACCACTCGGAAAAGTTTAGTGTCATCCGCAAACTTGGCCACCTCGCTGCTTATCCCCAACTCCAGGTCATTTATGAACATAATATCTCCCTAATGCTCACTAGATTGACCAGAGGCGTCGCTCCGGTAGGGGCGGGGCCGTAAGTATCGCTCCGTCCTAGACCCTTTACCGAGCGAGCAGGAGACGGCCCCGCCCCCTCACTGTCGGAGCCATCCCGTGCGGAGAAAGCAGCCTGCTGCTTTCTCCGCACGGGATGGCTCTGACAGTGAGGGGGCGGGGCCGTCTCCTGCTCGCTCGGTAAAGGGTCTAGGACGGAGCGATACTTACGGCCCCTCCCCTACCGGAGCGACGCCTCTGAGATTGACCAGGATTCCAAAGTGCTTCAATAGATTTCTCATTTGCTACACTGTATATCCTGCCTTTTCCAGAGTGGCATACATGGGGTTCCCAAGCACTCTTCAGTTCAGACTCAGTTCCTGGCATATCTATGGGATACGTGAGCATAACTAGCCTTTCCCCCACAATTTAAACAAAGGGCACGGAAGGATGAGGCAAAAACTTCAGTTCAGTCCTTTCCTACTTTCTTGAAATGTGGCATCTCCCCAGCATTGAGGGAATGAATCAGTCATAATGTTAATGGATAGCTTAGTGCCTGCCTCTTAGCGTGCTAAGATACCTGATAAATAACTAGTCAGCATCAGCTGGGTTAGCACAAACTGTCTCTTGGTAGGATAAGACAGCCCTTGATAGGATTATTCCATCCACTAGATAGGATGGCCACATCTTTCAGGATCTGTTCCCACAAGGTATTTTATACACAGTGGTTTTTCAGCCTAGTGTGCACAAGCTGAACTTCTTGCTGCTCAAAAAAGGTCCAAACCTGACACAGATGCACTGGTGTCGCTCGAGGTAGGGCGGAACAGTAAGTTCCGCACTGTGCTAACCTTCGTTTACTCCCTGGCACGAGATGGCCCCGCCCCCTCACTGTCGGAGCCATTCAGTGCGACGAAGGCAACGCGCAGTAGACTCCCTGCACATTGCCTTCGCTGCACTGAATGGCTCCGACGGCGAGGGGGCGGGGCCGCTGCGTGCCGGGGAGTAAACGGAGGTTAACACAGTGCGGAACTTAGCGTTCCGCCCCACCTTGAGCGACGCCACTGCATAGATGCTTTTACAGGAGCTGGCTAGGCCTTATCACATGACCTTCTCTGGACAATTCCTGCTCAAGAGGGTTCTTTGGTGATTATCTTGTAATTCCTTACTTTGGCCCAAGGTCGTACTGTACACAGTTCCAAATCTCCCTACCTTTTTCTCATCCTCCAACTGCTTTCTGGCAACAAAGGTAACAGTGGAGGGTATTGATAGCCAGCAATGGGAAACACCTGCAGTTGCAACACCTCACACCTGGGCTTCTAGAAGTGGGATGGGCTTGAATCCAACCTGAATCTTGGAGTCAGGTTCATTTGGGGAAATTCCACTGCTGTGTCTTGTAGGTATTTTGCCTCTGGAAAAGGATGATATAATATTTTACTGAGAGAATCTTCCCACGTTACTGGGCAATAGCCAAGATGAGCAGAAAAACATTAAACTTAATTGATCAGGTGTCACTACTTGTTTGCCAGCATAGAGTTATTTTCAAGCATAATCACATGAAACTGACACTACAGATATGTTGGTTTACTTATTGAAGAGTTATCCATGTGTTTTGTATGGAGATGGTAACACAGCTGGTTAGAAGGAGAATGTATAGTAAAGTACTGTCTTGTTTTGAGCTAGATCACTGGTCCCTTTGGCAAATATCCTGTCTATTCTGAAAGTCAGAGGCTTTCCAGGGATTTTCTTAGCCCTATTACTTACAATCCATTGCAGGGTCATCCCAAGACCTCCTAGCCTGAGATGGCATGCTGCCAAATGCTGCCCCCCCCTACCTGATGATTTGTCAGCTTCTGCCCCTCTAGCCCACTGCTCTCTTCTCCTTCCCTCCACACTTCTGCTCTGTTCCCTTCTTCCTTTTTCAGTTCAGCAGGTGGGAGGAGGAGGCGGAGGATCGATGGAGACAAACGGATGGACCACTGGCATCGCTGGAGGTGGGGCGGAAAGCTACGTTCTGCAGCTTTCCACCCCACCGTTACTCTCCAGTATGAGGCGCCCCGCCCCCTCGTCATAGGAGCCTGTCAGCAGAGAGAAAGCAACACGTAAGAGAGTCCCTGCGCGTTGCTTTCTCTCCACTGACGGGCTCCTACAACGAGGGGGCGGGGCGCCTCGTACCGGAGAGTAACGGTGGGGCAGAAAGCTGCAGAACGTAGCTTTCCACCCCACCTCCAGCGACGCCAGTGGGGTGGACAGAAGTGGGTACATTTGCCAAGCTGCCACTTGAGGCGACTGCTTCAGTTGGCCTCATGGATGGGCCGGCCCTGATTCATTGACAGGAGATAACCAGGACTGACAGCCCAATCCTAACCAACTTTCCAACACTGATACAGCTGCAATGCAGCCCCGAGCTAAGGGAACAAACGTTCCCTTACCTACCTTGAGGAAGCCTCCATGACTGCCCCACCACCAGTACCACAGGATGCAGTGCATGCTCCATTGGCACAGCTGCACCAGTACTGGAAAGTTAATTAGGATTGGGCTGTGAGTCTTGGACCTTATAAATGGTTTGTCTGCCATTAAGAATAAGTTGCAACACAGAAAATGACATTATTTACAGCTCAATCCTAGGCATCTCTACTCAGAAGTAAGTCCCATTATGTTCAATAGGGCTTACTCCCAGGAAAGTGTGTATAGGATTGCAGCCCCAATTCAGGATCACAGATTTTGATGAGAGATGCCAGGATGACATGCCTTGTATTAACTTTAGAGACTTGACAATGTTGCCAGTAGGAAACCAGCCGTACAATCAGGCCAATCAGGAACTGTACTGCTGTATTTCAGGCTGCAGGAACAATAGCTTTAAAAAATATTGCCTTAGCGATTCATAGTCCATATTTACTAAATTTAAAATTAAATAGGGGTTTAATGATCATGTCGGTCAGTTCTTCAAAACTCCAATGTCTTAACGATTCACTCCGGGATTTGCACGAAGCTTCTTCAGAAGTATGGAAAAGGCGGCAAATGCCTTTGATCCATACTTCTGAAGAAGCTCCATGCAAATTCCGGACTGAAACGTTAAGACACTGGAGCTTTTAAGAACTGACCAACATGATCTTTAAACCGCTATTTAATTTTAAATTTAATAGCTCCCCCCCCCCATTTCCTTCTTGCTGGCTGTTCTCTATGTGAATGCAACGCTCCAGTGTGCATGCTACAGTTGCAGGAGAGAAAGTGTACATGTTTGTTGGCATTTTAGAACCTTCTTTTTTATAAGTGTGCAAGTGCATCAGTGATGCACTGAAACGGTAACATCCAAACTGGGTGAGAGTGAGTAGAAAGATTTGCTCAATGAAATCCCACAGGATTCCGCTCCATGAGTGGGTTTGATAGGTTAAGACTACAGAATGCTTCTCTCTGCCAAGGTATTTGACCAAGTGTTTAATTCTCTACCCTTTCTGCATTGATTTTTTTGCCCAGGAGTCCCTGCTCATTCCCAAGGATTCTGAAGTGTGGTCCATAGAACACTCTTGAACTGCATGGAATGCCAGGCAGGGTGGTTGGGCTTGCAGCCCGAGCTACATTGTCGACGGCTGCATCGCGGCTGCGTTCCATGTGCGTCTGTTGTCCCACCCCCAGGTCAAACAAAGGCTCTGATTGGCCGGACGTAGCGCGGACGCAGCAAAAGTCGAGAAGTCCGTGCTACGTCCGGCCAATCAGAGCCTTTGTTTGACCTGGGGGCGGGACAACAGACGCACACGGAACGCAGCCGCGACGCAGCCGTCGACAATGTAGCCCAGCCTTAACTGTCGCACCCCAAGTGTTCACTATGAAACATGCCCCGTATTCCTTCCTCTAAGAGTGCTCATTTTAGGAAAACATGAGCTTTCTCTGAGACAGTACTTGCTCCATCTTTAGACAGACCCTGGAACTGATGCTATGGCTGGAGCAGGAGATGCAGTAACCTTTGCTGTACTACTAATCCAGTCTGAAGGCTGTGAGGCAGCTGAACACGTCAGAGAAATCTGTTATCTCATCGATTACACCCATTGTGCCCTTGAGAGCCCTGGCGGATCTGTTTTCTGCTTCTCGTTTATCCTTCTTCCATCTGTAAATGAGTAACTCGGCAGATTTCTACAGAACCACCATAAGCCTCAAGAACGGTCTCTCTGCTGAAAGACAAACCAACAACGTACTCCTAAACTGTCTGGGAAAGACTGAGGACTTCAGCATCCTTCATTTAGAAATCTTTTTAACGAGGGGCTTTCCTAGGCCCCAGCAGCGTTCCTGGTGATGGTAGCACCAGAATACAGCAGCAGGACCTCAAGGGAGCAAGAGGCGCCTGTCTTCATGGCTCTCCGGCACAACTGTCCAGTTCCTTCTTGCAGTTAAATACTCCGTGTGCAGAGCAACAGGAATAACTCAAGTTAATGTAAAGTCTCAAATAAAAGCAGCCAGAGGTTGCCTTTGGTCACAATGCTTTGATAGCATCCTGTCTTCTTCCCAACAATGTAGCAACAAGTGACACAAGAGTCCTGTGGGAGCAGCAGGCTAAAGGTCTTTCTGGTCATGCACGAAAATTGAGTGGAGGGAGAGTTAGAACGGACAAAAGAAAATATTTCTTCACCCAGCGTGTAATTCATCTGTGGAACTCCTTGCCACAGGATGTGGTGATGGCACCTGGCCTGGATACCTTTAAAAGGGGTTTGGACAGATACATGGAGGAAAAGACCATCACAGGTTACAAGCCATAAGCAACCTCCTGGTTTTAGAAGTAGGTTTTCTCTGTGCCAGGTGCAGGGGAGTGGCAGCAGGAAACACGTTATCTTGTTAGCTGTGTGCTCTCGGAGGCATCTGGTGGAGCCACTATGTGATACAGGAAGCTGGACTAGATGGGCCTTTGGCCTGATTATGTTCTTATGGTGCAGCATCGCTGTTTCTCATAGTGGCTTCTGCAAGCCCACAAGCAGGACATATTATATGGGCAATAGCCCTCTACTGCTGTTTTTCTCCAGCAACAGGTGTTGAGAGGTATACACTGACTGCTGCTGAACCTGGAGGTTTCATATAGCCATAATGACTTTTCAAAATAGTGTGTATGGGGGGGGGGGTTTTAAACCTTTGCCTCTAAAGGATTGTGATAGGTGGAAATTCAACAGGTGCAGTATATTGGAGATACAGTGGTGGGAAAGGCTGAACCTATTGAATTTCTGCCTGTGGTATAGCTGTTAAAAAGTGCACCTTTTGTGCTCAACTTCTGTGCCTATTTAACAAAAGCTGTGGAGAAGAGACAAAAATGCAAAACATTGGGTTGTAGCCAAAGAAAGTTAGTCATGATTAACAGCCCAATCCTATCCCGTGCCAGTCCATAGCATGCAGCTGCGCCAACAGGGCGTACATTGCATGCTGTGGGGGAATGAACAGATATCCAAGGAGAGAAGATAAATAAAAACTTCCTGGTAGGCTGCCTAGTTGCCTATGGAACCACGCCAGCTATAAATATAAACTGTATATTTACGATGTCCATCGTAAGTGGACTTACTGCAGTGGGTTGCAAGATCTTCTGCCATGAATGGAGGATAGGATTGGGCTGTCATTGAAATTAGTAGGACTTCAGGTAGTCACAACTGACTCGTTTTGTTGATTTAAGTTGTGTTTAAACATGACTAACTTTCTTTGGATAAAACCCACTGGTGGGATGATCCCCACAGATTTGCTTCCAGAAACCATGCAGATCTGCTGCCTCCAGTGTATGTACTCCCCAAGTAATGTCCCCCCCCCCTATTTTGGCTTGTATATGCCCTGCCACGACTGCCACCATTCCTCCACCTCTTCAGCTACTTGGCTGCTTAAGAAAGAGTCTCTTCCACTCTGCCCATTTGTTTGAACATGAATTGACGCAAATAAGCAGGACGCAAATAAGCAGGAGGCAGAAGGTAAGGAGAAGGTGGGGACCTCTGCCTCCTTTTTCTTGCTCACCTGACCTTCTTGTTGGGTAGGCAAAAAGAAGGTGGAGGTGGAGCAATCCCCCCCTTTTGGAGCTGACCCCTCTTGGAAGCAGAGCGGTCAGAATCATCTTTAGTGTTGACTTGCCCAGCAACAGACTTTACTAGTCTGAAGAATAGGGGGCAAAATGTGACCGTAAAGTTAACCAGTTAGATGGCATTCTTTGGATCAAAAGACAGTAGAAACACTGTGTTTCTAAAATACTTATTCTCTGTAACTCTATTTGCAACAAAATGGTGTTACTCTGGTGGCTGGCCCTTCCTTTGTAAGGCAGGTTGCTGGTGGATAGCCCAGCACAGCCAGCTGATGGGATCTAATGGACACGAGAGAGTTGATTCTGGTTTGTTATATCTCTTTCCAAGAAAGTGGTACCTTCTTAGCATGTAAGGCTGGTACTCTGTGATCAGTCAGGGATCAGCCAGGTCAGGCAGTGGCCAAGAACCCCAATGATCAGAGGAACCTTTGGTGACCTCACCAAACAAATGGGCAGGGCGGAAAAGATTCTTCCTTACGCAGCCAAGTAGCTGAAGAGGTGGAGGAAATGGCGGCAGTCGTGGCAGGACCCTCAGCAGCAGCAGTGCCCAGCAGGAGGCAAGTGGGGCGTGCGATGGGGGCCCCATCAGGGCTTTGCTCCAAGGCCCCCAACAACTTGGCACTGTTATCTTCTAAAGAAAAAGGCCCATTACAAAAACTGTGTGAGCAAATAAACAATTAGACTAAGACACAATGCATACAGCCCAAGATCCGGAAGGGCTTTGCTCTGAGCCAGTTTCTCCATACACCCCTTGCTCTGCTAAGCTGGATGGATCCCAGCAGGCCTATTGCAGAAAATAAGCTACTCCAGCTGCCTTGTGAGAAAGGTGATCCAGGTACAGGTGTTGCTATTGTTAGGGTTGTACCAAAGGTGCAGTATTGCAGAAGCTGTTCCTGCTAGTCTGTTTGGACTAGCATCAACCAGGGAGTGGAACAAGTCTCTGACTCCAAGTCTCAAGTCCCACATGTTTGTCCCCAAGTCCCGAGTCTTTGGTTGTGAGTCCCTATCTATTTAATGGGGAAAACGGGTTTAAACCTGAATAAAATTTGACTTGTCTTAAAAGGCTCCAAGTCTCGAGTCGAGTCTTTCAAGTCCTTTACAATCACCGAGTCAAGTCCGAGTTGAGTCATTGACGTGACTTGAGTCCGACTTGAGTCCAAGTCAATAGACTCAAGTCTACATCACTGGTATTAACCTGCTTGGGGCTTGACCCAGGTACCCATCACCCCCACCATGTGGCCTGCAGATGCAAACTGTATGCAAATTGCACACGTGCGCAATTACTGTCACTGGCAGAACCTCATGTCAGACAGATCATCTTTGCTTTTGTCCTCACCTGAGAAATGAAGAAAAAAGGGGGAAATGTCAATACATGACATGTCAAAGGCTGCCCAGGAAGCCTGTCAGAGTTCAGAAGGAATAAACAATCACTCTCCCTTTGCTTTTACCACTCCATTCAGGAGTGTTATGTCTGGTGACAAAAAGGGATGACCAAATAGGAAATACAGTACATTGCAATCATTAACCAATGATATGCAACCTTTGGTATGATTCTGCTCAGATACCAATTTTGTGTTTCAGGGGATACGTATTTTTATTTCTGGATTTTTGTGTCTCCCCCTTCTTCTATTATCCTTGCCTGGAGAGCTTTGTGAGACTTGAAACTGTGGGTGATGTCAGGAGTCAACCAGATCTAGCAATGGCTGAAGGCCCATGCTTATCAGAGCCCACCTGACCAGGAAAACTGCTGAACACTCAGTTCCAGGGGCAGTGGTACCACCCAATCTGCCACCAGGGACAGGTGGGGGGCACCAAGGGTGGACCCAGTGCAGCACTTTACTCCAGGGCCCTTAGCAACATGGTACCAGTTCTGGTTGAAATCCCTGGCAACAATAAAAGTTGGCCTAACACAATCCAGCAAAAGTTAGTCATACGTCTGCATTCATGTACAAGAATAAACCCTTTTCAACTCTGTGGGATTGACTTGCCAATAAGCATGCATAGGAATGGGCTGCAAATCCTCCTGAAATCAATGGCACTTACAGTAATGACTAAGCTACATTCTGTTGCTTCCAGTGAGACTTAGAGTGAAATCCTGTGCATATCTACTCAGAAGTAGCCTTACCAGATCCCCCCCAATGCAGGGGGGGGGACAGAAGCGAAGTGGCCGGGACACGGCCGGGACTGGGGGCATGGCCAGGGGCGTGGCCGGGGGCGGGGACTTCCTCCCTCGAGGCTGGGAGCTCTCCGGAACAGCCCAAGTAAACTCAGGCTGTTTCGGAGAGCTCCTAGTCTCGTGCAAATACGCGACGAGGCTGGGAGCTCTCCGGCCTCGTCGCAAATACGCGACGAGGCCGGAGAGCACCTAAAAAAGTCCCAGCTGGCCGGGACAATGAGGAGACCGGCCGGGAGCCCGGGATTGGGCTCCCGAACCGGGATTGTCCCGGTCAGAACCAGGACTATGGTAAGACTACTCAGAAGTAGATCAGTGAATCTACTCTCACTGATCAGTCTCACTGATTTCAATGGAACTTACTCCCAAGTAAGTGTGTGTATAGGATTTCAACCTCACAGCACAAGCCTATGCATGTCTAAGTCTCATTGTGTTCAATTGGGCTTACTCTCAGGAAAGTGTGTCTAGGATTGCAGCCTTACAGCACAATCTTATGCATTTCTACTCAAATGTAAGTCCCATTGAGTTAAAGGGACTTACTCCCAGGTGATTGTGTATAGGGCTGCAGACGTAGTCACGACTGACTTTTGCTGGATCCTGCTCTTCATCCTCATTGCTCTGACTGCATTGTTGTTTTCCAGTGGCATTTCTGCGCACACAACTATGTGCAGGACTGCAGTCTGTGTGTCTGCCTCTTGTTTTTGGAGGCCAACATCAACATCTCTCTCTATTTATGACGAAAAAGGAGATGTGAGATTTGACAAACAGTGGAGAAGAGGCCCCTGACAGGGCCAGAAAGAAGCAACCTAAATCATGATTCTTCTTTGAGTTGTTAGCCTTTTTTTCCTTAAAGTTGTGCTGGGTGGTGCACTGGTACAATTAAATCTAACTTTCATTGCAGGCATGAAAAAGTTCCTCTTGACATTTGATATCATTTGGCTGAGAAACAATTTATGTCTCGTTTTGGCTATGCATGTTGCCCTAGCCTTTCCTCCTTTCCCCACCCTCTGCATAGACTTCTGTCTTGGTCATTAAGCTGCAATCGTTGCCAGAATACTGTGTGTTAACTTCAGGGATTCCATTGTATGAGGTGTGTCACTATTCTGAGAGCAAATGTGGTCATCTAGGCTCTGTTCATAAACTGGTGTAGGAAAACACCATGATATGAGTTATCAACCCAGCCACATGTGACTTGCATCTTTGGATACATCTCTCAGGCCACACACCAGAGCACTGATGATGTCTCTAGCATGAAACACACAAGGTCAGTCTTCGAACTGGGGGAGGGAGGCCAGGATCTGCAAAGTGGAAAATACATAGGTATATCATTGGAGACAAGCTTGAAATGTAGTCTTTTTTTTCCAAACAAAAAGCAATTGCTTGAAAATCTGTGTTATCTCACTCTAAATAATATGTGTAATTGTTTTTTTATGGGTACATAAATATTTTTAGATGAATTTTTAGACAACAAGCAATGTAAACTCCTGATCACAATCAAAACATATTCTTTTAACACCTTGTGGAAAATGCCACACTTGCGAATGACTGAAATACAAACGTTTAAAGAAAGGCTATCATGTTGTTGTCATGGTAAACCAATTGCCCTTGCCATGGTGTGGACATAAATATTTTGGACTTGGGACTGAAACTCTCCCTTCTGTCCTTGTTACTTAATACTCTCTGCCTCTTAGCTGCCCAGAAGTTTGTGTGTGTATGCGTGCATGGCCGTTTGTGGGGTGGGGGTTAGTGAGTGAGTGAGTGAAAACTGCCTTCTGATTAAACATAATGAATGCTGACAGTCCATTCAGCATAACCCAAATCAAGTGTGATTACCGGTAAGTTTCTGGAGAATGCGGTCTTGAATATATTTCCACCTCTGTGCCATCGTCACTGCAGTTGGCCAGGGGGCAGTATTTCGTTTCAGCAAGAGTCAAGCAGAGTCGGCCCATCCATGACACCAACTGAAACAGTCGCCTCAAGCAGCACATTGGTGGGAGGGTGCCCATCTCTGTCCGCCAACTTGCATCCACCAACTTGCATCCTTCTCCTTCCACTCCCTGGATTGGAAAAAGATGAGGGGGACAGAGAGGAAGAGGAAATATGGGGGGGGGGAGTGTTGAGCTAGAGCAGAGGTGGCCAACCTTTCCATATGAATGCTCCTGGCCCTTTAATGGTCATATAGGTGAGGGCATTTCAGCAGGTGCAGCTGCTTTAGCAGCACCATCAGCACTTGCAGCTGCCAAGATTCTGTCTTCTACACAACTCTTAAGAACGCAGAGGCCCTCATGGTGGAAGGTTGGCTACCCCTGAGCTAGAGCATTGGAGAGTCAGAGAGTGGCATATCAACAGGTAATGGGGGGGAATTTGGCATGGTGCCTCAGGAGTCAAGCTATGTTGGGCCAGCCTTGGGGTCTTGACATATGGGGCCACTATGAGCAAGCACGTTTCTCCTGAGAAAATGCCTTATTTTTCTGCAAAAGGACAATGCTCTGTGTATACTGGGTTGACCTAGGAAACAGCCTGCAACCTTCTCCATTCTAACCACAGCTGAAGATCAGCTTTCACATATAGCAGTGGCGTCGCCAGAGGGGGTACAGAACAGTAAATTGCGAGAGACACCACAATGCACCATGTAAACGGCCCCTCCCACTCGCTGTCAGAGCCATTTGGGACAGACGATGGCAACACACTCTGGCGACGCCACTGACTCATAGACTTCCTCTTTCAGAAGTAAATTGGAGTTCCATGACTGCCGGGTATCACCAGAGAACAAAAGCTTTGACTGAAACTTAACTCACACCAGGTCATTGGGCCAGTGGCTCACCTGACCTGGGAGCAGGACATTTCAATGTAAGTTAATTTAAAACCAACCAACCTATCAGAACTTGGCAGGCTAGGCTCCTGTTAATGTAAAACTCCCTATCAGAAGAAGGCTCCGATCAGAACTTGGCAGGCTAGGACAGTGATTTCCATGGCAGTGGCATTGCTTACCTTTCGGACACCCGGTGCGGGACCTGGAAGAACTTGCCAAATCAGAAGTGATTTCAGTGATGTGATGATGTCATGTCACCGGACGTTCTTCCAGTTCGGTGAGGTAGAAGTCAAAGACGGGTGAGTGAAGTGTTCAGTGGTTCTGCCTCTGAGCCAAGGGGGTGTCACCCCCCACCAAGGCTCTGTGTGCGAGAACACAAAGAAGCAACTTGGAGCGCCCGATTGCGGCGCTAAGCCTGGGCACAGCGCGGTGGCTGTGCACCCCTAAAATCGTTGTACCTGGCACCACTCTCACCCACATTACAACACCTGTGTTCCATGGAAAGATCCCAGACAGCTAGAATTGTCTCTGGTTGATGAAGACCATTGGCACACTTACATTTCCCTGGCGGGGCAAAAGCAAGCATAGGGTGAGAAGTGGGGTGGGGGGAGGGAGTCTAGTGGCACAAGGATGGTTTTGCCCCTGTAAACAACAGCAGAGCTCTCCTCTGAATCCTTCCCAGCTGCCAACATCCTTCTAGCATCAAAGTGCACTATTCAAGTTTAAAACATTCTCCACATGACTCTGACACAGGATGAATTCAAGCTCTATTGCGGCAGAGTAATTTCCTACATTAGATCCTGCTGCATTAAAACCTATGTTGCCTAATCTTTTTTATCTGAGTACATTGCTCCTGGCTCGGTCTTTTCCATTTACTGCTAATGGGTTTTATTAATGATCTGGATGGCAGCAAAAAGGGTAGGCGAACTGAATGCAGACACAGTGATAACATTTGGGAAACTGCTGCAAATCACCAAAGCGCCTGGCCTCCTACTACAAATGGAAGTGGGAGTGGGAAATACAAATGTGGACACGAAACATTCTGAGAGGGTAAAAGCGAATATGTTTGCCGAGAAGTAATGTTTCTTCACTGTCTCTCATAGTCATGTGGGCAACAGTGACTCAGACCTGACCTTCCCATGCAGCCAAATGAAGTGGTAGAATGGACTGCAGATGAAAGGTGCCATATTTGAATGCTCCCACGTAAGAATGCCCTACACACACACACACACACACACACACACACACACACACACACACACACACACACACCCAATCTCATCAAGATTACCAAGGAAGATGGACAGGTATTAGAACATATCACACAGGTTTTACAACTACACTGACTTCAACTACACTAAAACAACTACACTGACTTCCAATCCTCATCCTAGCACAATTCAAAGCTCTGGTACTAATCTTTCCTTTTTGGCTGTTCTAACTCTCCCACCAGTCAATTTTAGTGGATTCCTCTGGTTCTGGTATTGTGCAAGAGGGAAAAGAACTTCCCTCTATCCACTCTATCCATCCCATGCATAATTTCATTATCATGTCCCCCCTCAGGTGCCTTTTTTCTACACTGAAGAGCCCCAAACGTTGTAGCCTTTTCTTGTAAGGGAGGTGCCTCAGCCCACTAATCATTTTTATCAATCTCTTCTGCACCTTATATATACATTTCCCATATGTAAAATGTGGTTATGTGCATGGCTACATGCACCTTTAAACGCTGTAGTATATATGCCTGGGAACCTGGGCTGGACAAGTGTGTTAGAACAGAGGTTCCCAACCTTTTTGGCTGATGTACCACCTATGCGGACCTCTGGCTAGCCACGTACCACCAGAAGAAAGTGCTGATGACGTCATCAGTACTTACTTCTGGATTTGCGGCCGTGCCAGAGCTCAGAAAGGCAAGGTAAGGCACAGGGGAGGGCAAGGGGGCCATTCCCTGTGCCTAGAGACCGCGTACTCAAGCTCTACCGGCTCAGCAGTATATGGTATATGCAACTTGTCCCTTAAAACGGCCAATGTGCCAGAGGATTGGAGGATAGCTAATGTCACACCAATCTTTAAAAAAGGAAGGAGGGGGGACCCGGGAAACTACAGGCCGGTCAGCCTAACATCTGTTCCAGGGAAGATGGTGGAAAGTCTCATTAAGGATAAAATCTTAAAATACATAGAAGAACAAGCTCTGCTGAGGGAGAGTCAGCATGGCTTCTGCAAGGGGAAGTCTTGCCTCACAAACCTGTTAGAATTTTTTGAAAAGGTCAACAGGCATGTGGATGCGAGCGAACCCGTGGATATTATATATCTGGATTTTCAGAAGGCGTTTGACACGGTCCCTCATGAAAGGCTCCTGCGAAAACTCCACAGTCAGGGAATAAGAGGGCAGGTCCTCTTGTGGATTAGGAACTGGTTGAAGACCAGGAAACAGCGAGTGGGAGTCAATGGGCAATTTTCACAATGGCGAGAGGTGAAAAGCGGTGTGCCCCAAGGATCGGTCTTGGGACCGGTGCTTTTCAACTTATTCATAAATGACCTGGAGTTGGGGATAGGCAGTGAGGTGGCCAAGTTTGCGGATGACACTAAACTTTTCCGGGTGGTAAAGACCAGCAGGGATTGTGAAGAGCTCCAGAAGGATCTCTCCAAACTGGGAGAATGGGCAGCAAAATGGCAGATGCGCTTCAATGTAAGTAAGTGCAAAGTGATGCACATTGGGGCAAGAAACCAAAATTTCACATATACGCTGATGGGTTCTGAGTTGTCTGTAACGGATCAAGAGAGAGATCTTGGGGTCCTGGTGGACAGGTCGATGAAAGTGTCGACCCAGTGTGCGGCGGCTGTGAAGAAGGCCAATTCCATGCTCAGGATCATTAAAAAGGGGATTGAGAATAAAACGGCCAATATCATTATGCCTTTGTACAAATCGATGGTAAGGCCACATCTGGAGTATTGTGTCCAGTTCTGGTCACCATACCTCAAAAAGGATATAATTGAATTGGAAAAGGTGCAGAAAAGAGCGACCAGAATGATTCGTGGGCTGGAGCACCTCCCTTACGAGGAAAGGCTACAGCGTCTGGGGCTTTTCAGCCTAGATAAAAGGCGCCTGAGGGGGGACATGATTGAGACTTATAAAATTATGCATGGGATGGAGAGAGTGGATAGAGGGAAATTCTTTTCCCTCTCGCACAACACCAGAACCAGGGGACACACACTAAAATTGAGTGGAGGGAGAGTTAGAACAGACAAAAGAAAATATTTCTTTACCCAGCGTGTGATTCATCTGTGGAACTCCTTGCCACAGGATGTGGTGATGGCACCTGGCCTAGATGCCTTTAAAAGGGGTTTGGACAAATTCATGGAGGAAAAGACCATCACAGGTTACAAGCCATAAGCAACCTCCTGGTTTTTAGAAGTGGGTTTTCTCTGTGCCAGGTGCAAGGGAGTGGCGACTGGACACAGGTATCTTGTTGTCTCGTGTGCTCCCTGAGGCATCTGGTGGGGCCACTGTGTGACACAGGAAGCTGGACTAGATGGGCTTTTGGCCTGATCCAGCAGGGCTCTTCTTATGTTCTTATGTTCTTATGAGCCACCACTATTCAGGCGCCACATGGCCGAGATGGTGGCTGCCATCTTGGCTGCCGGCAGCCTGCGTACTACCAGCCTATGGTCTGCATACCGCCAGTGGTCCACGTACCACAGGTTTGGAACATCTGTGTTTGAATACGTTGCAAGTTAGCTTGATTTACGGAGCAATCCTTACAGCGCAATCCTCACTACCTTTAGAGCGGAGGAGTGCACGCTCTGCCACTCTAAAGCGTCACAAACGTGCCATAAAGCATGTTTGCGAAGACTCAGGAGTAAGGGCCGTTGGTGCAGAGGCCGGTGACCCTCATTCTGCTACCCTCCAGACCCCATGGCCACTAATGGAGGTACGTCCTGAACCAGTCGGTGCAGGGGAGGGCGGGCAGGGACAGCCAGGGGGTGGCCATTAATCAGCCCAGGCTGGGAGGGGGCGGGGATATCAGCGATGCGCTCGGCCTGTTATCCTATGCCTGTTCCCAGTCCAGGTTGGCCTTACACGCCCTCCCCAAATGTACGCCTGGTCTGGATCTGGTGTACTTCCAAGGAGACCCATAGGGCCCTGGCTGGCTTACACCCAGGTGCTCCTTTCTCCCAAGGTGCTCCTGGGCTGCCCTGGGGCAGCCCAGGACAGCCATAGGATACAGCGGCCAGCCCTTTAGGCCAGCCACGTATAGTTAGGCAGGATTGGGCTCTTCTATAGTATTTGAAAGCATCCTAAAATAATTTACAGATGTTGAATTGTTATCACAATCTGTGCTTCCCCCAATAATTTGTTTTGGTATTTTGGGCTGGGGAGCTTTCCAGAGAATCATCAGACAACCTTAGAGATGGCATAGCTCTCTTGTTCCCAAGATTCTGGAGTTTCCTTGGGTTTGTCCACACTTCCTTTGACTCTGAGCCTTTAAAAAACACCCTTTTGGTGAGTGTCTGCTTTGCTCTGTCTGAGCTGTTTATTGAGGAAATGATGTTCTATTTGCGTTACAGGCTTGGCATATTCATATTCCAAGCAGATAATTACAAACATTGGTAATGTCTCTACAAATTATTAAATACAACTGTGCAGACAGATGTAGCTAGTAAAGAACTACTTGAGCTTGCATCTTCTGTGGGCTTATATATTCGAGGCTGAAGTAACAAAACACAGCATCTTCCAGAGACAATTTTCTGATATGGGGTAACAATGAGGTAAATTGAAAGGGTGATGGTTTTGTCTTTTTTTTTTCTCTCTCTCTAAGAAATCAATTCTGCCACCAATACACCACCTCCTTTGTCTTCACTTCTGTTGCACATCATGAAGACAACCCTGAGGGATCTTGTGGAGCAACTTGAGTTTCCGATGAGGAACAGAACCCTTCATTTGGCTGTGGAATTTGGGATTTGTTCAACTATCCATCTCAGAAAAAAACTCAGGCGTGGGAAGTGTTGAAATCTATGCAGATAGCAGAAGCCAATGAAATCCATGAAGTTTGGAAAGAATACTTCTCACTAGAATAGATGGGTGAACAGATGGATATGCTGCAGGCATTATGCCATTAAAGATAAGTTCTTGTATACTTAATCTGGGACTTTAGCAAGGGTTTCAATTTTATATAACTACCTTTAGTTTCTTTGTTTTGAGATGCTGGCTTCATTTCATTTCTCTAATTAATGCAGAATGTTTTCTGTTCCTTATCCAAAATGCCAAACCCAGGATAAAAACACTATTTGTTTCTTGCAGCATACAAAACAGATTCTAGCGTGATCTGTGAATGTCCCTAGGCCTCAAATGCTCCAAGGGAGCCAGTGATATAGGTTAGACAAAGGGTGATATCATCATCATCATCATCATCATCATCATCAATAATAATAATAATAATAATAATAATAATAATAATAAGAAGAAGAAGAAGAAGAAGAAGAAGAAGAAGAAGAAGAAGAAGAAGAATAGAATTGACACTTGAAGAAAGAAACGGAAGGTCTCCTAGTTGCACAGAAACAGGCACTTGCAACAAATAATATTAAAGCAAAGATTCAGAAGACTAGCGACAACAGCAAATGTCGACTTTGTAAGATGAAAGATGAAACAGTCGACCATCTGGTCAGTGCCTGTAGTAAGATTAACCAAACTGACTATAAAGAATGTTGTCATAGAGTTGCAGCTATAGTTCATTTGAACCTTTGTAAACAATACAATTTGCCTTCACACCAAAATTCATGAGATCATAAACCTGATAAAATCACAGAGAACAAACAAGCAAAGATTCTTTGGGACTTCAGATTACAGACAAACATCTAGAACAAGGGTGGCCAACCTTTCAACATGACTGCTCCTGGACCTTTAATGGTTGTATTGTATTGTTGTTGTTGTTCAGTCGTTAAGTCGTGTCCGACCCTTCGTGATCCCATGAACCACATCCCGCCAGGCCTTCCTGTCCTCCACTATCTTCCTGAGTTCGCTCATTTTCATGTTCGTTGCATCGGTGATGCTGTCTAACCATCTCATCCTTTGCCTTCCCCTTCTCCTTTTGCCTTCAATCTTTCCCAGCATCAGAGTCTTCTCCAGAGAGTCCTCTCTTCGCATTAGGTGGCCAAAATATTTGAACTTCAGCCTCAGTACCTGTCCTTCCAGGGAACAGTCAGGGTTGATTTCATTTAGGATTGACTGATTTGATCTCCTAGCAGTCCAAGGGACTCTCAGGAGTCTTCTCCAGCACCACAGTTTGAAAGCATCTATTCTTCGGCGCTCAGCCTTCCTTATGGTCCAACTCTCGCAACCATACATTGCTACTGGGAACACCATCGCCCTGACTATACAAACTTTTGTTGGCATGGTGATATCTCTGCTTTTTATTGTATAGGTGAGGGCATTTCAGCAGGTGCAGCTGCTTTAGCAGCACCATTGGCAATTGCAGCTGCCAATATTCTGTCTTCTACACAACTTTTAAGAACGCAGAGGCCCTAATGGTGGAAAGTTGGCCACCCCTGATCTAGAACACAATATGCCGGATATAACAGTAGTTGACAAAAAGAAAAATCAAGTTTGAATCATTGATATTGCAATCCCAGGTGACAGTAAAATTGAAGATAAACAACTTGAGAAGATCACATGATATCAAGGCCTGTGAGTAGAACTTGGGTGTCTTTGGGAGAAGAATGTCAATATTATGCCAATTGTTATTGGAGCCCTTGGAGCAGTGCCTAGAAGTCTGAAGAAACACCTTGACATTCTTGGCCTTGAGCAAATTACACCAGCTGAGCTCTAGAAAACAGCATTGTTTGGAACAGCAAGAATCTTTCGATGATATCTCTGTGATTCCCAGGATCTTGCCTAGATCCCGAATTGCAGAATATAACCAGCTCAGTATAGGCTTTCATGAAGTATAATAATTCTGTCGCAGATGAGGGTGATCTGTAGGTGGAGGAATGACTTGACTGTGTTGTCATGGACAGATCACTGTTTGGTGAGGGTTGTGGACTGTGGGTGAACTTAGCACACCTCTGCAGAGGTGGGGGTTCTATTAGAGTGCCCGTCCCCTGGGGACTTATGGAGTCAGATGAACTCCTGATATTGCTTGGGGATTTTCCTATTGGGATAACTGGCAAACTGGCTCTGGGCATTTTTGGAGTGGGGAGATGGCCCAGCCTTTCTATATGATTACTCCTAAACACCTTCGCTCAGCTTGCCAAGTCCATTCAATATGTGTATAATAGTTTTCAGAAGGGAGAAGAAATATGTGGGTTGGTGAGCTTCTGAGAGGACTGCCAAGATGAATGCCATGTTCACATCTGGAATTAGGGCTCCTAATCCATTCTCTTTTTCCATAGGCCTTGTCCAGCACCACAACACAGTTTTCCATTCCCTTCTGTGTAACTAAAAGTCAATAACTGGATGTGAGAAGTGGAAAATTACATGGTTAGGTGCTATGGGAATGGGTTCTGTTGGCTTTGTCTTTCCCTTCCGTCTTCTTGTTAATTAGTTACTTCCTGGTTTGCCATAATGCTTGCAGCATATCCATCTGTTCATCAATCTATTCTGTTGAGAAGTGTTTTCTGAACTGAACCAGCAAACTATAATTTGTGCTTACACACTCCAAACCAATATTGCAAACCAGCCTCAAACCATGGTTTGCAATCCTGGTTTTGAATATAGACCTGAAAACCATAGTTGCCCAGTTTAGATGTAATAACAAACTCAGGTTTGCTGCAAACCAAGAAACAACTAAGTATAATGTGTGAGAGGAGAAAGGAAAGAGAGGTGGAGGATAGAGTGTGCAAGCCCTAAACACAATCGTATGCATGTCTCTTCAGAAGTAAGTCCCATTGTGTTCAACGGGACTCTTGTTTGGACCCACTTTTGCAGCCTCACAGCTCAGTCCTATCCTGGACCAGCCCAGAGTATGCAGTAGTACTGGTGCAGCCTCCACTCTATACTATGGGCCAGGGATAGGCTTACCAGATCTCCAACCGGGACAGAGTGCTAGACCTTTAGGAGAAGGAATGTGGGCAGGTGTAGCTTGATAAATCCTAAGAGCACAATCCTAGGCATGTCTACTCAGAAGCAAGCCCCATTGTGTTCAATAGGGCTTGCTTCTGAGTAGACATGCCTAGGATTGTGTTCTAAGGGTTTAACAAGCTACACTTGCCCACATTCCTTCTCCTAAAGGTCTAGCACTCTGTCCCAGTTGGAGATCTGGTAAGCCTATCCAGGGACCAGTCAGCAAGCGAGAGGTAAGTCCTTACCTACTTCACTTCTGCCTTGTCCCCAATGGGCCTACTAGAATTTTGGTCAGATATTTGGCTGATGTAAATCCAAGTGGGTCCAAACGAGAGTGTAGGGCCAGGGCCGGGGCATAAGATAGCAGCAGCACTGCCATGGTCAGCAATATCCACCCCTAGCGCGCCCTTGACATTCCTCTGGCCAGTCCAAATCTTTGCCCCAACCATCCCCCGGAACACCCCAAAATGCCCCTTTTGTCAATGTACATGCTCTGGCGGGGGCTCTGGAGGTTGTTGGCACGCACCTGCAGCTGTCAGCTGATTCCACTGGTGGCCCTGGCCCAGCAGCAGTGACTGCTACACCAGAAGCCCAAGCCTTGAGCTGACAGAATATGAGTTCCATCAGCTCAAGGGCCAGATAGAATTGGGTCATCAGTCATGTAATGAGGTGATGCAGATGAATCTGACACAACATAAGGATGACACACATGCATTTCTACAGAAGTCTGTTAAAATAAAGAACTGGAGACATATGGTGAATTTGCTATAGCTCTTTTCAGAGGCGTTGTTCGGGGGTGGGGGGCCCCAGACGGTGGGGGTGACATGCGCCGAGGGGTGCACTTGCCACCAGATTCGACAGCAATTCGGCGGCAGTGTGCCGAAAATGCGCGTGCACACACACACACACACACACACACACACACACACACACACACACACACACACGTGTTTTTCCGGCAGGATTAGTCAACCCGCCCACCCACCTGGGCCGCTTTCGTCCTAAAATCGCCCGAAAACGTCGTGGGTGCATTTTCGTTGCGCCACCACCAAATTGTTGTCGAAAGGGTTGGGGATTGTGACATCAGGCCCCTCAGGGGTAGGCTTGTGATGTCACAGGGGGTGTCACGGCGGCCGCCCCCCCTGGGGGGTGTAGCAACGCCACTGGCTCTTTTATTTACAAATATATGAGCAAAACATAGTGGAAGCAGAGTCCTGCAGAAGACAGCCCAACCACTAATCTTGCTTCAGATTTCCGAAGAGCAGCTGTACTCCAAGGAAGTTTTGGTTTTAGCTAAAACTCCCAACTGTCTTAGACTTTGTCCCAAGTCAAAGTGCAGCAAAACTATTTTTTCTGCCAGTTCCACTAGCTAAAGTGGGTCACCTTCCAAACGCAGAGAAGAGAAACTGCTAGCCATCAAGGAACATTAACAC
Organism: Plestiodon gilberti rubricaudatus; assembly: GCA_026170595.1. Taxonomy (NCBI): domain Eukaryota; kingdom Metazoa; phylum Chordata; class Lepidosauria; order Squamata; family Scincidae; genus Plestiodon; species Plestiodon gilberti. The sequence continues at coordinate 224,764,472 of JANXHW010000002.1, forward strand.
CCCTGTTTAAAGTTCCTGACCAGCCATTAGTTGCCTGATAATTCACAGTAACCAAGATAGCTAAACCCACAACAATACCATAAATCATTTTTCCCCTTCTGTAAGCCTTACCAGCTCTTCCCTTTTCTTTCTCTCCTTCACTCACTACTAGATGCATCACAGATATTCACAGAAATATTTTCGGTAACATTTGTTTCCCAGTTTCAGGTTTGTCGTTGTGATTTTCGGACCACTATCAGTAGAATTTGTGTTTTTACCCACTTTCATTTTAAGGATCTAAGCACACTGGATTAAGGAAAGAGAGACCCTAAATCTCCTTGTTTTCAGTTCGTTATTCGGGGGATCAGACTGAGTGTCTCCACAAAGGTCAAAGACCCAAGAAGAAAGAAATTATCCAGAAACGGTCGAATTTGTTTTTGTTGTGTTTTCACAATTTTCTGCTGGATTTGCTTCCCAGAAAGAACAGGCTTCAGAGAAGATCTGAGGGCTTAGAGAGCAAAAGGACATTCTAGTTTTCTAAGACCTGGTATGGAGTCATGTGGACAATAGCAGTGTGATCTGTGTAAAGATAATCCAAATATTCTTATTTAAATCAAAAATTTCAAGGGGTTTGGGGCAGAACAAAATTGTGATTTTGGGAAGGAAGATATGGATAAATTTCTGATGGATTTTTTTTTTCAGGAGGGACAATTGTTTATCAGTGGCAGCAGCCCAAGTATCTATTGTAGATCTTCCCAACAGCTGGAGAAATAGATGATACAATATCAATTCTAGGGTTGTTCTGGGTTTGAAAAGAAAATGGTGGCCTGGAGGGACTGACCACTGGGAGTACTTACAGCACTTCCAGCATTGCTGCAGCTGCCTCTGCGGGTGTTATGGAGTATTTTTTTTAAAAAAAACTGCTGTAGGAAGTCCCCAAAATCTTTGCCCTCCACTTCTGAAGTTGTTGAAAGGTTCTCAGATTTTCAACACCTGCAGATATAGGAGGCTCTTTTGGATAGGCACTAGACCTATCTTGTTCCTGATTCAAATATTGCCTAAGCTCTTAACTCACTAGATAAAGTCATATCTTTAGGGCCTCAGTTCCACACACATTCACCTGAAAAGATTGAGTCTATTATTATTTGTGGATCCTCCTTCATGGATCATTGCCTTGTCGTGGCGAAGGGGCTTGCGTAACTCAATGAAGCCATGAGCTATGCCGTGCAGGGACACCCAAGACGGACAGGTCGTAGCAGAGAGTTCTGACTAAAAGTGATCCACTGGAGAAGGAAATGGCAACCCACTCCAGTAACCTTGCCAAGAAAATCCCATGAACAGTACCAAAAGGCTAAAAGATATGACGCCGGAAGATGAGCCCCTCAGGTCGGACGGTGTCCAATATGCTACTGAGGAAGAGCGGAGGACTATTCCAAGTAGACCCAGAAAGAGTGAAGCGGCTGGGCCAAAGCCAATAGGACGTCCAGCTGTGGATGTGTCTGAGGTTGAAAGGAAAATCCAATGCTGCAAGGAGCAATACTGCTTAGGAACATGGAATGTGAAGTCTATGAATCAAGGCAAGCTGGATGTGGTCAAAAATGAGATGATAAGATTGAACATTGACATCTTGGGAATCAGCGAACTAAAATGGACGGGCATGGGCGAATTTAAGTCAGGTGACCATCATATCTACTACTGTGGGCATGAATCCCTTAGAAGAAATGGAGTAGCCCTCATAGTTAATAAAAGAGTGGGAAAGGCAGTACTGGGGTGCAACCTCAAAAACGACAGAATGATTTCAGTTCGAATCCAAGGCAAACCATTCAACATTACAGTAATCCAAGTGTATGCCCCAACCACTGATGCCGAAGAAGATGAAGTTGACCGGTTCTATGAAGACCTACAACACCTTCTAGAACTAGCACCCAAAAAAGATGTCCTTTACATCATAGGAGACTGGAATGCTAAAGTAGGAAATCAAGAAATAAACGGAACAACAGGCAAGTTTGGCCTTGGAGCGCAAAATGAAGCAGGGCAAAGGCTAACGGAGTTCTGTCAAGAGAACACGCTGGTCATAGCAAACACTCTTTTCCAACAACACAAGAGGCGACTCTACACATGGACATCACCAGATGGTCAATACCGAAACCAGATAGATTATGTGCTTTGCAACCAAAGATGGAGAAGCTCTATACAATCAGTAAAAACAAGACCTGGAGCTGACTGTGGCTCAGATCATGAGCTTCTTATTGCAAAATTCAGGCTTAAACTGAAGAATGTAGGGAACACCACTAGACCAGTCAGATATGACCTAAACCATATCCCTTATGAGTATACAGTGGAGGTGAAGAATAGATTTAGGGCATTAGACCTGGTAGACAGAGTGCCTGAAGAACTATGGACGGAAGTTCGTAACATTGTACAGGAGGCAGCAACTAAAACCATCCCAAAGAAAAAGAAATGCAAGAAAGCAAAGTGGCTGTCAGATGAGGCTTTACAAATAGCTGTGGAAAGAAGGAATGCAAAAAGCAAGGGTGAAAGGGAAAGATATAAACAACTGAATGCAGAGTTCCAGAGAATAGCAAGGAGAGATAAGAAGGCCTTCTTAAATGAACAGTGCAAGGAAATCGAGGAAAACAACAGAATGGGGAGGACTAGAGATCTCTTCAAGAAAATTGGAGATATCAAGGGAACGTTTTGTGCAAAGATGGGCATGATAAAGGATAAAAAAGGCAAGGACCTAACAGAAGCAGAAGAGATTAAGAAGAGATGGCAAGAATACACAGAAGAACTATACAAGAAAGATCTTAATGTTCCTGATGACCACGCTGGTGTGGTCACTGACCCAGAGCCGGACATCCTAGAGAGTGAAGTCAAGTGGGCCTTAGGTAGCATTACTAACAACAAAGCTAGCGGAGATGATAATATCCCAGCTGAGCTACTTAAAATCCTAAATGATGATGCTGTGAAAGTGCTGCACTCAATATGCCAACAAATTTGGAAAACTCAGCAGTGGCCAAAGGATTGGAAAAGGTCAGTTTACGTTCCAATTCCAAAGAAGGGCAGTGCCAAAGAGTGTTCAAACTACCGTACAATTGCACTCATTTCACATGCTAGCAAGGTTATGCTCAAAATCCTACAAGCTAGGCTGCAGCAGTACGTGGACCGAGAACTACCGGACGTACAAGCTGGGTTTCGAAGAGGCAGAGGAACTAGAGATCAAATTGCCAACATGCGCTGGATCATGGAGAAAGCACGAGAGTTCCAAAAAAACACCTACTTCTGCTTCATTGACTACGCAAAAGCCTTTGATTGTGTGGATCACAACAAACTGTGGCAAATTCTTAAAGAGATGGGGGTACCAGACCACCTTACCTGTCTCCTGAGAAACCTGTATGCGGGTCAAGAAGCAACAGTTCGAACCGGCCATGGAACAACCGACTGGTTCAAAATTGGGAAGGGAGTACGGCAAGGCTGTATATTGTCACCCTGCTTATTTAACTTATATGCAGAGTACATTATGAGAAATGCAGGGCTGAATGAATCACAAGCCGGAATAAAGATTGCCGGGAGAAATATCAACAACCTCAGATATGCGGACGATACCACCCTAATGGCAGAAAGTGAAGAAGAACTGAAGAGCCTCTTGATGAGGGTGAAAGAGGAGAGTGCAAAAGTTGGCTTGAAACTCAACATTAATAAAACTAAGATCATGGCATCGGGTCCCATCAATTCCTGGCAAATAGAAGGGGCAGAAATGGAAGCAGTAACAGATTTTACTTTTCTGGGCTCCAAGATCACTGCAGACGGAGACAGCAGCCATGAAATTAAAAGACGCTTACTCCTTGGAAGGAAAGCTATGGCAAACTTAGACAGCATAATAAAAAGCAGAGATATCACCATGCCAACAAAAGTTCGTATAGTCAGGGCGATGGTGTTCCCAGTAGCAATGTATGGTTGCGAGAGTTGGACCATAAGGAAGGCTGAGCGCCGAAGAATAGATGCTTTTGAACTGTGGTGCTGGAGAAGACTCCTGAGAGTCCCTTGGACTGCTAGGAGATCAAATCAGTCAATTCTAAATGAAATCAACCCTGACTGTTCCCTGGAAGGACAGGTACTAAGGCTGAAACTCAAATACTTTGGCCACCTAATGCGAAGAGAGGACTCTCTGGAGAAGACTCTGATGCTGGGAAAGATTGAAGGCAAAAGGAGAAGGGGAAGGCCAAGGATGAGATGGTTAGACAGCATCACCGATGCAACGAACATGAAAATGAGCGAACTCAGGAAGATAGTGGAGGACAGGAAGGCCTGGCGGGATATGGTTCATGGGATCACGAAGGGTCGGACACGACTTAACGACTGAACAACAATTATTATTTGTGGGGTCCAATTGCACTTTGGGTGCTTGAATTCAGTGAGTAATGAACCTCTATGAATTCAGTAAGTAAATATTTAGATGCAGAATGCACGTTAAATAGGAATTCCACACTAGTTGGGGGACAAAGGGCACAGGAGGAACACCTCTTGCACATGGCCTCAGTGGCGTCACTCGAGGTGGGGCGGAATGCTAAGTTCCGCACTGTGCTAACCTCTGTTTACTCCCCGGCATGAGGTGAACCCACCCCCTCGCCGTCAGAACCATTCAGTGTGGCGAAGGCAACGCGCAGTAGACACCCTGTGCGTTGCCTTCGCCGCACTGAATGACTCCGACGACAAGGGGGTAGGGCCGCCTCGTGCCAGAGACTACACGGAGGTTAGCACAGTACGGAACTTAGTGTTCCACCCCACCTCGAGCGACACCACTGCATGGCCTGTCCCAGTGAATTGGAGTTCCATAGCTATGTTCTCAGATATATATATAATTTCAATGAAACTTGAACAAGAGGCCTTCTTGGCAGATAGTATACTTAACAATGTCCTTGTTGTGTTCCAGTGCTGAGAGTCATACTTGTTATTTTCTAGGATTTCTTTTTAACTGGTAATAGCACCAAGATTGGTGAAGAATTGGGAGGTTCAGAAATGAACCCAACCAATTCTGGAAACAAGTCATTAAGCTCAAACCCTCCGCTAGCAGTCCCCATCACCACACAGCTTTTTCTACCACCAGTTCTCCCTCGTTTTCCAATACTTCCCCCCCCCCCGGTGAGAGGTGGTGGCAATGGCAGCAAGAGCTACTGTGGAGGACATCAGCAACAGGCACAAGCCTTCTCTTTAAAGCCTAGGCACTCCTGCAAAGCACCTGTTGTTGTCAGACAGTCAAGAAAATGGGGGTCCCAGCACCTCTCTGCAGCTGCTTAATGGGTCAATTCAAGTGGGAAGGCATTTGGAATTCCATTTCCCAGGTTCCCCAGTGGCGGCAGATGCCCCACAGGCGCATTAAAGTCTTAAAGGAAAGGCCTCTCCCATTGCTACGATTGACCTTCACAGTAGCCTTGCCGGCTATCATTCCCCTCTCTCACCAGAGTAAGGATTGGGAAATGGCAAATGTTTGGGAACATTTTGTATTGGTTTTGAACACACAGAGGTACTTTACAATTATCTCACTCTCCCTGCAAACTAGCGAGGGAGGCTATTCATATCATATCCCCATTTATAGACAAGGAACTGGGACTGAGAGAGACTGCCTAGTCAGTCTGGGGCTAAACAAGGACAAACTCAGGCTTCCCTGATTGATACCAAACTTGCTCTCCACTACCCTACTAGTACTCAGGCTTTCTGGCCACAGTCTACAAAAGAGCATAAAAATAAACTCCATAAAAAAATATAAAGCAACAGAATAATCTATGTAATCTAATCTATGTAATGGATAGAGGTGGTTTGCTTTTGTTAAATACGAGGGGATTGCAGCCTAAATCTTACTGAACACAATGAGCTTACTTCTGAGTAAAATAAATAACACTGTTTTCAAACACCTCTAGTAATGGATTAAGATAATCTAATTCAAATCCTTCTGTCCCCACAACATCAATGCCAGGTCATCTTGTATACATTTTAAGCACAATTCTATGCATGTCTACTCAGAAGTCCCATTGTACTCAATGATGGGGCTTACTCCCAGGAAAGCGTGCATAAAATTGCAGTCTTTAATCAGCAAAGAGTTGACTTGTGAAAGGGAAAGCAGTTACAGCAACAAGGGACTTTTTTTGGTCTTGGTTTTTCTGGCATTGCCCTTTGGCCCATCCATTTGTAAACATCGGGGAAACTGCATTCCAGATTTTGACAGCAAACACTAAACTGAGTTATGTCCAATAAGTGTGGCTACTTTTCCAGTGTCTCTAAGCAATCTCAGACATATGACCACAATCTGTGTATCCACAAGTATTCCTCCTCAGATTCAATCTCAGCTATTTCCTCTGATATGGTTGTAGACATTTTCCACTGTGCCTTTCAAGTTTCATGTTTGTTGCCCCACCTCCTTACTTTGTTTATAACTTATGGCATAGTAGGTAATTAAAGAGCCACATGACAATGCTATCATTCATTTATATGCAGTGAACCAAATATGTATTCTTTGAAGCTTGTATATGCAAGCTATGGGAATTTAAAAAAACCTATGATATTGCATGCAATAACAAACTCTCAGTTAGGTTGAGGATTTATATCCTGCCTTATAATAACCAAAGTCTCACGCCTTCATCAAAGAGATCCTTGACTATCCGGAGATTATCTAATTGTCCATTGGCTCGCCATGATAGAATATCAGCCAGCCATTCTGGATTATTAACCAGCTATCCACCTAACAAAGGAATTATCATCCAGTTTGGGGACAAGCTGAGCCAGCACATACTTGAAGCAAAATGGAACCAATTTCTGGTGCTTAACATCAAAAAAGGCTTCAGAGCAGCTTTTAAGCTGACCCCTGGGGGACACCAAAAGCAGGGCAGTATCTGGTTCAGGTCAAAACATCCTAAGGGATGAGGGTATAAATGTCCTAGATCAGGGGTTCTGGAAGTGGCCAATATCTCCTTAAGGGGTAGGCTTACCAGATCTCCAACCGGGACAGAGTGCTAGACCTTTAGGAGAAGGAATGTGGGCAGGTGTAGCTTGTTAATCCTGAGAGCACAATCCTAGGCATGTCTACTCAGAAGCAAGCCCCATTGTGTCCAGTGGGGCTTGCTTCTGAGTAGACATGCCTAGGATTGTGATCTAAGGTTTAATAAGCTACACCTGCCCACATTCCTTCTCCTAAAGGTCTAGCATTCTGTCCCGGTTGGAGATCTGGTAAGCCTACCTTAAGGGGTGGCCTGCTCCAACGTCAGGGGTAATGCTGCAGGATTGTGCCCACCCCTGATCCAACCCCCCTTTTAAACATACCTGGTTGTCCTGCCAGCTCCCCAAAGGGTCCGGGGGGGGGCTGCGGCCACCTCCGCAGGCCTCCCCAGGGCTCTAAACAGCAGCGATCACGTTCCAAAGCCCACTTTCGGTTTTCGCTGAAAACCTAACATACTGTATTTGCAAGCACACGTGTATCACACATATACTTACCATACGTATATTTGCCAGGTACTGGTGATTCACTACAGCTTCCTGATGAGTGTACACTTGGCTACAAAACTCAGTTTTGTTAGCATAGCTGGTTTACACAGCAGGGCCGGTCTGGGAGACCTGTTAAGAAGATCACTTTAAGGCATGTGGTCATAAAGAAAGGAAATACTTTATTTACAGGAACTCCATGCTGAGAGAGAGAGAGAGAGAGAGAGAGAGAGATCCTAAATGTTTACTATTTAGCTATTCTGGAGGACGGAGGGAAGAAGGAGGAGAAAGGATAGCTCAAGATTAGCAATCTGTATACCAAAGCGAGCTTTGCTGGAAGAGTAAGAGGGGAAACCCTCACACCCCATCTGGCTAGCTTACTAGCTATGCTGCCCCTTTCAGTGCAGGATGCTTGTGCAGTGTTGTTGCCCCTTTCTCTACTTCCAACAAGTTTGTTGCTGCATAATTTGTACAATGGCCCTTTGTCATTGCTGACTATCTTGGACCACTCACTGATCACTGAATTTTTCAGTGGATCTCTGAATCCCATCTACCAGAGATAATAGCCCTGCTATTACGTACAAGATTTAATGGATGTTGTATTGTATTGTATTGTATTGTATTGTATTGTATTGTTTTATTATGTGTTTTGGCCTTGGGAATCACATATAAATACCATTAATTAATGCATGACTCCAGAGTGATAGGTTTCAGGGGTTCTTGACACTCTGTCAGCTCACTGGAACCCAGTGGACATGTGTCTTGGACCCAAGGAATAAGCTATGTTGGCCAACATACTTCTTACACTCAGAGCCAGAACTGGGATAAGAATTAACACTCAGGAAAAGGAGTAGGATAACCAGATTTCACACTAGCAAACACTCAGGAGAGATGCCATCAGATTACGAGCATTCCTTTTCAGTCAATATATTCAGCATTAGGAAGAAGAAAAAAAAGACTGTAATATTAAGGGGGGCTACAAGTTTTCATACCTGGAACATTAACATCAGAAAAACAGCTGCATCCTGTGTACAGGTACTTGATATGCTCGCTTGTAGATATACAGCCAGCATCTAAGGCTACAATTCTGTGCATATTTGCTAATGAGCAAGGCCCACTCAATTCATGGGAATAATACTGAGTAAACATGCATCGGATTGCACAGAACAAATCTTACCAAATGTTTGTTCTTAGTGCTGTGTTAATTCCAGCATCAGTAAATATACAATCTGCTGGGAAGTGAGTGTGTGTGTGTGTGTGTGTGTGTGTGTGTGTGTGTGTGTGTGTGACGCATGCCTGCACAATAGCTTTGCGACAAGGAAATAGTCTTTTACCATGTGTTTTCATTGTATTGTCCTTCCCTGCTGTAGTGGGACAAAATCAAGGATCCTGCTGAACATAGCAAAGAGGGGAGGAGCATGAGCAAAAAGGTTGTTGGACTGGGACAGGAGGTGCAGCAGTTGCAGCCTCACTCAGTGCGGTCTCTGGCAACCCTTGCAGTCTTGCATTGCTACCTTGCATGGTTGCCAGTTCTAAAGGAAAGAGTTAAAAGAGTGAACTCATGCTGGAGTGATCCAACAGGGGGGAAACCTAGACTTGCATCTATTCACGTATTTTGTAAAAGTGATTTCTATATGTTCACGAAATGGTGCAGGCACTGGGGAAGGAGTCCGGTCATTTGTCAGCAGTGATGTCACAAGCATCACCCAATAGGTGCTTTCAATCCCACAGTGGTCTCACAGCAACAGTGGATGTGCTAGTGAAGATTTTTACCAGAAAGCCAAAAGAGATTGATCCTTTGAATGTGGTCTTATCTAAAGCTATGTGCACAACTTCCTATCATTTGACCACAGCATCTTTGGACATGTATGATTGATAGCTCAGGGGGGGGGGGGAAACCCTACCTATTTCCAAATTTCTATGCCTTGTGACCAAATAGCCCCCTATTCTTTTTAACTAACCCAAAAGAGCGTCGGGCTATATCTTGTGCCAGATATAATGTTACTCCTTCCCAGGTTTCTCTGGGTAGATATTCCAACACACTGACCGATTCCAACACTTGCCAACCGATGCTGCCCATGTAATACCACATCTTTAAGTCACATCCTTTTTTATTGTACAATTCACACCTCTTCACGGGCAGTTTATTTAGACCCTATTTCAATAAACAAGTCAGGCCTCCCAGATGTAGAGAAATTGATTTTTTTCTTTTAAATGATGGTCCCCCGAGGTAACTGGACGAGCTGTGAAGTTCCTTTGTTTGGTGGAGAAAAAAATATATCTTTCTAGGCGATGTTGATCTGTATTCGCAAGTATTTTTATGCTTTATGCCTTAGAATGTGTGTCTGGTTGGTTAGTTATGTATGTACCGGTATATGCCAATAAAGGCTCTTTGGACTGGATTGGAACCTACCTATAATTTCATCCCTAGTTTCCCTTCCTTCTCCCTTATTTTGTGAAGGATTTACTTGGCAAGAAGTGTGAGGTCCAGAGCTAGTGGTGCCAACAGTTCAGCCTCAAGTTAAGTGGAAAACATTATTTTAATTAATGTAACTGGATTACTGAAAAAAATATTTCTGGCCCTCTCTTATTTTTCTTTCCGTAAACACTTCTGTCTAAACATTGCAACTAACCAACAGGACATTTTGAAGAGCTGGAAAAACCCTCTGTTGGGGCAGAATTTGATTCCTCCTGTACCACAGAGCTGTTGACATGCTTATTGCTCATAAAGCCAATGAGGTCCCAGGAGTGGTATTATTAGTGTATTGAGAGAGTACATCAGGTTCAAAATGACTGTGGTATGGCATCGCAGTGACTGTTGCCCTAAATGAGGACATCATTTGTTTTACATTCTCATTTTTCTTATCATCATTAGAGACTAAAGTTCTGTAAACAGAGAAAACCGAATGGAGACATTCAACAATGCCTTTTATTACTAAAAAAAAAAAAAAAAAAGGCTGGTGGGAAGTCACCAGGCAGTTGCCATACTGCTATGAACTCTAAACCTTGGGGGGGGGGGGGGAAGGTTAGGCAAGCTACAAATACACTTATCGTTTTAAATATGGAAGCCTAAAAACAAATCTGGGCATGCAGTTTGCAGCTGTCGTCTTGACAGTGGCCTGCGAGTGGCCATGATGCTCACTCACATCACGTCTCCCCTGCCCCACTATGCATACATGCATTGTGCATGCTAGTGTAAAACAATGCTTAAAAAAAAATTAAATGACTGGAAAACCAGTGTTTGCCTCTCTTGTCCAGCAAGAAATGGCAGGGGGTGGGGTGGGGATGGGAAGCAGGCCATACCAGGAGAACTCCTGACAACCACCTGACAACCCTAAACACATTCAGAGGTGTGAACGCTGCTTCCTCCTGGTGCGATACCACACTGATGGTGATGGGGAATGTGTGTGAATATCACAAGCATATAGGTCGGGCATTCATGTTAATCTTTTGCATCTGATAGACACTCCAATTTTCTTGGCTCCTATCTGTCTGCACCCAGTGCCAGCACCAAATCATTGGGGCCCAGGGGAAAATTCTGTATGGGGCTCCCATGTCCCCCCCCATCCCTGATGGCTGCCAGCTGTACTGAAGGCTCAGGGGACTGCCCCAGCTAGGTGAATTCTCTGATGGGTGTGGGTCCACTGCCCAACTTGGCCAATCTCTAGTGTCACCTGTATCTGCACCCACATTCTGTTGCATTTCCATTTTAATGGCACAAACTCACTCTTGTTGCTGTTGCCTTGCCCCATCTCTGCACGGCTGAATCATTCCACTCTTTTGGTCATAGAACATATGATATTGTCCTAACATACAAGATATTGTGTCCAGAAGACAGGAGTTGCAAAACAATCTCAAAGCAGGGACAGGCAGAGTTCCTGTGCCCTTCATAGCTGCATGACGAGCAGGGGAAGCTTTTCTCATTACTGCAAATGCATGCTGAAAAAAAGTAACCTACTGAATTTCTGCTTATAGAAATTCAGACCCAGAAGGCCTGTCCTCCCCACCAAAAAAAAGTGCCAACCTGAACTATAATGATGGAATATGGTCTCTCCCTCTATTTATATAACATTTTTATCTCAAGACTTTGAAGTTACACTTTTCTCATCCAGATATGTTTGAATTTAATAAACTCAGAACCCAATCCTAGTTTCCCCCCCCCAATGCAATGGCACCGAAATAGCTTTCCCATCTCCCCTGCCAACTTACCTGCCTCAGCGGGTCTGGGGGGGATCCGCCGGTGTGCACGGGAAAGCTCCGGCCTTCCCGCTGGTGCTCAGGCACCGCACCTCAGCACACTGTTGGAGTGTTGTGTAAGGCGCTGGGCTGTTAATAATTATGCCTTTTCTCCCACCCCCCACCCACCCCGAGAACCTCTTAGCTTCTTTATCAAAAATATCTCTATTAGTCAGGTGTCATGCATCTTCCCTCTGGTATTCCCACTGTAACCTTGCTTTAAAACTGATATGAAAGATTTCTACCTCTTACCCCTGACACAGGTTTCAAGCTTTTAAGGCTGCAACCCTAAACACACTTACCTGGGATTAGGTCCAATTGAATTCAGTGAGACTCACTTCTGAGTACACACACATAGGTTGCGGTTTAAACCTCCCAAGGAAGTGAAAGGCTGCATTTGTTTTTCTCCAGATAGCAGGAAGTGACGTTCCTAGCGCGGCGTGAAAGCGTGGCTCTCCACAAAAACAGAAATAACCAAAAATCAAATGGCTGTTGTTGCTCCTCATCCCTTGCACTCCATCTCCCAAGCTCCTTTGCATCTTTTCTAGCTTCAAGCTCGCAGTTCAAACTACTAGCGTGGCGAGCGTGCTAGGAGCAAAACAAAAAACAAAAGAAACAAGCAACGTGAGCATGCTGGAGGGAGAAAAAAAGACAGCTCTCCAGCGCTCCTAGCTCTGGAAGACGAAAAACAAACGCAGCCAAAGAGAAAGCAACCGTAGTTGCTCCCATCTGCTTACTCCCCAGTCTTGCCATCCAGCTTCCTCTTGCATCTGCTCTGAGACAAGCAGGTCTTCAAGTGTGTTGGGAGGCAGATAACAGGAGGATCAAGGGGCAAACCAAAACTGCTTTGTTTCCTGCTGCCTGCAAATGAAAGGGCCATGCCAGTGACATTGCATCTCTTGGAAAGGGAACAATCTTTCTCATATGCATGAAACTCAAACACATTTAGCTGGAAGTACATCCCACTGGAACAAGTGGAAATCAATAGGACCAGAAGCGTTGGGTCACCTGGGGCAGGGGGAGCAGCGGGTAGGCAGGTGGGCGCCGCCGCCAAAGAAACAGGCAAGCAGTTTGGCCCACCCATCCGCCTGTCCTGCGCCTTGTAAGCCTTTCACAGTGGCAGCGGCACATCAGTCGGTGACATCATGGGGGGTGGCACTTTGAATGCTCCCCCCGCACGTAGGTGCCGTGACGCCAACAATGCCAAATAAATGTGTTTGGGACTGGAGTACACATCTTGTAGTTTAGAGGTCCTGATGTTGCCTAAACACCTGTCCTGCTGTGGCCTGAACTAGAGTGATTTGATGGAATTGAGTGGTGAAGCCAGAAGTAACCCCTGCTGTTCTAAGCACATCTAATGGAATGTTATGGAGTCCATCCAAACTTTGTTTGCAACCTTACTCTGTGGTACTAATGAAGCTTAGGTACAGTAAGCCCAACTGGTATCACTGGGACTTATCTGTACAGAACTGAGTGTATTGATGCCAGGATTGCATAATCGATTGACAACCCTTGACAGCTATTTAAGTCCCTTGCAGGAAGTAATAACGGTGCACCAAGAGTCATGTTGTAACGAAACAGCCAAAGAATGCTCAAACGTGTCATTGTGGTCACTGTTTACTTCTGTTTGCTGAGGAAGTTGTGTTAACAGTGCATGGGAAGCATGGTTCGGCCATTGAAAAAAAGAAGTACATTGGTAAAGAAAGTAGTGTTGATGGTGCCAAGATGCCAATCTGCTTTTGCTTAATAAATCCTGGGCATGCCAGCTGAAAGGCCTCAAAAGTACAAAGCAGTTTAGAAAGCGGATTCAGATGTTGGCTTTGGCTATCATATAGGCAGCAGCCTGATCCTATGCACCCCACAATTCATTGGGGCTTACTCCCAAATAAATGTGCGTAGGATCTCCATCTTAGAATGTGCTGATTGGAGCTCAGTATTTTGCAGTGGCTGAAGTGGCAAACTAGGAGTGGGGAGACTCAGGTACAATACCCACTTGGCCATGGAGATCACTGGATGATCCTGGGACAGTCACTGTCCCTTAGTGTAACCTACTGTCACAGGGTCATTGTTGTCCTATATTTAATGAGACTTTAGATGGTCTGTAACATGCATGCAACATAGCATGCAGTTATGGAGGCATGCACGGCATGTTATGGTGATGGGGGGGGTGATCAGGAGGCCTACAAGAGCTAAGGGAAATATTCTCTGCATAAGCCACCTGATGGCCTATGGGTCTCTTTAGACCTACACCAGCTATATAGCTGGCATGTCCAAGGAGAGCCGGGGATGGGGTGGACCAAAAAATGAGGGATAGGATCTGTCATGAGTCACTGCCGCCAGATCCTCTCCCAACATGCCCCTAGTTCTTCCCCTGATACGCCTCATTACGTCCCCACTTTGCCCATCTCCGCCTCCGGCATACCTCCTCCGGCAGCCATTTTTTTAAAAAAAATATTTAAAACATTTTTTTAATTTTTTCTGTCAGATGGGGCTGCCGGGGGCCTCCCGGGATCCTGCCTATGATGAACCCCCCAATACCGGGATTGTCCCGGCCAGACTGGGACGTCTGGTAAGTCTAATAAAAGGGGGCATTGGAAAGAATATTCAGGGGAGCTTGAGAGAATGTAAATACACATATAAATCTCTCCTGAGCAGCATCTTCTCACAGTGAGTCGCAGTGGCATTTCTACGACCTTCCCCCCCCCCCCGCGCCGGAAGTGACGTAACGGCTGCAGCCGTTATTCACCATACAGAGGCGCAGGGCAGGCGGGAGCACCAAACACGCTGACAGCACTCCTCGCTCACCCCGGTAAACAGGATGATCCGCCCTGCCGCCGGCCACCATGACACCCCCCACCCGCCTGCTGCCTGGGGCCCGATCCTGCCGCCCAGGGGCCCACCGCCCCAAGGCCCCCTCCACTGACAATGCCACTGGTGAGTCGATCCTTTCCGTCAGGCGATCCTGTAACAACCCTGACATGTTCTTCCCCAACCCCTGCAATGCTGAATTATCCCCGTGGGAGGAAGTGGAGCAAAGGGGGCACGTTACACACCCTCACCTAATTGGACCCTCCGCCTGCAATCCTATTCATACTTGCTTGTAGGTAAGCTACATTGAACATAGTAGCCTTTATTGCATTCTAGTCTCCCCTGTTCCATCAAAGCTGCTTCATTTAATTCCCAGTGAATCAAATGATCAACTAAAGTATTCCATTTCATTGTGCAGATTAGATTTGCCGACATGTACTCAAAGGCATCAATTGTGCCTTTTTTAGGTATTAGTGCTGACTGGAAGGTTATGCCACCCAAGTTTCATGCCTGCTGCTTTCAGGCGTGTAGGAACATGGCATAAAGGGTGTGATCCTGTAGTCAGCTTGCCTGTGAAACGAAAGCCCTTTCAGAAGAAACATGCCAGGCAGAGCCTAGTCTTTGCACATTACTAGGTGCTCTGCTCCAACTCTAGTTCTGCTTAGGAAAGGTATTTATGCATCGTTTGTTGCACTAGAATGTCGTCGGAGATGTGCATTCTAAAACAGTAGGCTTTAAAATAGTATATAGAATAGTCAATTAAAATCAGCTTAAAATGAATAAAGCATAACAAATGCTAAACCCCCAACTCTGTACTGGTTGAAACCGAGAGACCTTAAAAGCCAGCTATAATTAAAAAGGCTTAAATCCCTTAAAACTTTTTCTCGAGCTTTGATGTGTCTTCAAGGGGAGTTCCAACAATGGGAGGCAGCTATCAGCAATGGTTCTCTGCCAAACTGACTCTCCAGTCTTGGCAAATTCTCAGCCAATCATTTGAATCCTATGCATATTTCTTTAGTAGTAAATCTCACTGATTGTATGAACATGACTGTAGTCTTACAGACTATGATGTAATATAAAAGGTAAAGGTATCCCTTGACAATTAAGTCCAGTCGTGTCCAACTCTAGGGAGCGGTGCTCATCTCCGTTTCAAAGCCGAAGAGCCAGCGCTGTCCGAAGACGTTTCCATGGTCATGTGGCCGGCATGACTCAACACCGAGGCGCATGGAACGCTGTTACCGTCCCGCTGACGCGGTACCTATTAATCTACTTGCAATTTCTTGCTTTCGAACTGCTAGGTTGGCAGGAGCCGTCGCGCGGAATCGAACTGCCGACCTTTCGATCGACAGCTCATGGTTCAGTGGTTTATGTACAGTATCTATATTAGATTATATTACTGTATAATATATTATATTGTAATATTACAGACAGTCATAGAGGTGATCTGTTAGGAATTTAAGTCCGGAATTGTTGAGGGCTTTACAGACCAAAACCAACACACTGAATGGCACCCCCCAGACAATTATCAGGAGCCTGTTCAGATGTTGGAGCATGAATGAAACATTCTCCCCCAAATCCATCCATGTCTAGAAGTAGTCTATCATATTTTGCATCTTGCCAAAACCTTTTCACAGTCATCAACACAACTAGAGAGCTTTATGGTGGTCTGGCCTTCAGTTACACAGCGTTCCCTCTAAGGGGTCCTTGCCAGTGTGTGGTTGGCAGCTGTGTGGCATTGTGACTTGTCATTCTGCAATGACATCATTATGTCGTCGCCAGATTTCTGGGTTGCCAAGCTCCACGCTGTACGGAGCTCGACTGGGAGATGCACAGCTGTGCACCTTAGCGGGAACACGGGTTACATAATGTTGTAACAAAGTTTGAATCTGATTAGAAGAGTTTTAGGGCTCAGTCCAGCCTAACTCAGGCACAGTTGAGGCCCAATTGTGGCCCAATTGTGGCCCAAACTAGGACCGAGTTAGGCTGCAACTGTGCCTGAGTTAGGCTGGAGGCAACAGCATTGGGCCAGGATCGCGGCAAAACTTACCGCAGAGGCAGGCAGGCTCCTGTGGGGAGCTGTCAGTCTTGTGGAAGCGAAGAGCCCCCTCCTCAGCCCGTCTGCGTGCACCTACCACAGCTGCTGCAGCGGTCGCAGCAGATGGGCAGCCACAGGCGGGCCTGCAGGCACTGCACGTTTGACAGTCAGCTGAAGGGCAGAGGTTGTGCCAGTGCCAGCTGCCCCAGGGCACCCTGGGCATCAGCCACCTGCCGCAGGGGGGAGTGCGACTGCCCTCCCTCCTGCAGACTGCGATGCCACCCCCAAGCCACGGTGAGGCTGCACGTGGGAGTCATGGGGGGGTGAGCGGGGGAGAGAAGGGAAGGAGGGGGTGGGAACGGCACGCACAAGGGGGGGGTCTCATGAGGTCTGGAACCGCCTCCGCCAGGACATGCCCGTGCGCTGCCTGAAGCCCTGGGCCTCAAGGGCCGTGGCAATGCCCACAAAGAAGGCATCCCAGCATGCCTTCTGCTCCGTGCCCCGGCCAAGACCGAGAGATGCCGTGGGCTTGTCTGCTGCGAGCGGGAAGGGCTCACGCAGCTCATCACAACCCCAGATGGGGCAACGTCGGCACCTTGCGGCAGGCGCTCTGGCGGCATGGGGGGTGCCAGCGTCCATCATCAGGGAGTGGGAGGGGAGGCAGGCACACTGACAGGAGGTGCTGGGGAGGGGCACGGGTGGGTCAGAAACAGACAGACAACACGGCTGGTGGGAGAGGGATACAGGGAGAGGGGTCTGCAGAGACCGATAGGGGCACAGGGGGCACTTCGCAGATGGAGGCAATGCAGGAACGGGCGCCTCTCATGCAGACGGACCGAGGGCGGAAACGGACGCCGGTGACGGGCGGACACGGACGCCGGTGATGGGCGGACCGAGGGTGGGTGAGAGCCCCGGTTGCTGAAAGGGCTCTTCACGGACGTGGCGGACGTGCGCCACAGTGCCCGTCAGTGTTTGCCTGCCTGACAGGCCCCCCAACTCCCCCCTCCCCTCTGGTCCCAGAGGGTCCGGCAGCCCCCCTGCTGTGTTCTCCCAGGGATGGCTGTGGCGGACCCTGGCTGGGATTCATGCAGAGGCTTGTGTGCTGGGGCCTGCCTGTTTGGGTGTGTGGGGCAGTGCTTGTGCAACATTGGGGACATGTGTTTCCAGGGGCATCTTTATTGTTCTGGAACAGTGGCAGAGATGGCCGGGCGTGGCTGCCAGGGGTAGGCACAGCAGCCTCTAGGACCACAGCAGCAGCATCAGGCGAGCCCCATGGACCTGGAGATGCGGGCTATTCCCCTGTGGAACCACGGCCTGCTCCATAGAAAGGGGAGGGACAGCAAGTAGGCAGCCAGGGCGGTGGGGCAGCAGCAGCAGCTGAGGTGGGTTGTAGGGCAGGCTCCCAGACCTCTCTGGCAGCATCAAGGCAGGTGACCGTAGGGCAACCAGACTGCAGGCCCAGGGGTGCTCCCCGGACGGTTTGTGGTAGTGGGCATTCCTGGGGGGACGAACAACATGGGGGTGTTCCATGGCAGCTGCTGCGTGGCAGCAATCGCCATTGAAGAGGAGCCAGTGTGCCAGTTGCAAAGGTCTGCAGGGAGAGAAATCAAACACAGCTGAGTGGTGTGAGACACATAGCCTGGTCTGCGCTCCTTCCCTGGGTGTACGGTGAGCATGATCCTGTAAGGGAAAGGGGTCAAAGAGAGAGACAACAACACAACTTGGGGGTCACAACCATGGCAATCCTAGCAATACTGACCTGTCGGTAGACCCTGTGGAGAAAAGAGGGGGGGGAACAGCTGGTGTCTACATATGGGTTACAGTTCCACACTCGTGGCATTGTGTGCTCACATTAATACAGGCAGCTATGAGACAAGACATTGGTATAGAGGCATATCATGGCAGGCTATGCAGGCAGCTATGAGACAAGACATTGGTATAGAGGCATATCATGGCAGGCTATGCAGGCAGCTATGAGACAAGACATTGGTATAGAGGCATATCATGGCAGGCTATGCAGGCAGCTATGAGACAAGACATTGGTATAGAGGCATGTATCCTACCTATATTTCTCTATGCAAAGAGGCATACGTCAGACCACATGTCAGCACAAACCCTGCACTTACCTGCTGGTGTTGTTGCCTGTGGGGGGGGGGAGAGAGAGGGGCTGGGAGAAAGACATGGGTTAGCAAACACTTGCATGGAGACAGCTGCCCAGGCACAGCAGTAAACAGTTTGGCCACAGGCAGAACAGCCCTCTCTGCCCTAGAGGGGGGCAGAGAGGAGAGAGGAGAAGAGAGAAGTGGGGTGTTAGAAAAGTTTTCAAAGTCCCACTTTGTGGCTGCTGGGGGACAGAACCCCACGCCACGTGCTCAGAGAGAGAGAGAGAGAGAGAGTGGAGGGCTGGGGCTGGGCTTTTGTGGGAAAGAGGCTGGGTGGGGCTGGGTGCTGATAGGATAACTATTTGGGTCCATGTCCAGAGTTAGGCCACACCTGTTCGGTCCTAACTCAGGCCCAACTCGGGCCCAGGGTGTTAGAACTTTTCAGGAGAGGGCTGGTGTGGGTAAGGTAAAATGGCTCCTATGGGTCTCCTCACATTTGGGTCCACCCTTTTTGCTGGCCCAAATTTTGGGCCTGAGTTGGGCTCGAGGGGGCGTGTCAGTGGCTCTCCAGTGTCTGGAACCGGACCAAAATTCGTAACCGCCCCCGTCACACCCCCGACACGCCCCCAACACACCCACTTTTAGGCTGCAATTGTGCCTGAATTGTGCAATTGTGCCTGAATTGTACCGCAGTTGCCTTGGGCTGGACCGGGCTGCAATTCAGTCACAATTGCAGCCCAACTCAGGCACAATTCAGGCACAACTCGGGCCTAAAGCACTTGGGCTGCAATTGTGCCTGAATTGTACCGCAGTTGCCTTGGGCTGGACCGGGCTGTTAGTCCTCACCAGATGAAATTAGTGTGGTCTCATGGGATATATAGGGTATATATAATTTAAACATGAACTCCAGTGCAGCATCATATTACCCTTTAAAGGCCTTTGGGTTAACTATCACATTTGGCATTTCATTTGTTTGTTCTTAATATGAAAACTCTATTGAGCTTTGAAATATCAGAATGAAATTTGGTACACATGTTCAGGACACAATTCTACATACCAAATTTGAAAAGCAGCTCAATCCTTTACACCTGCTTTATAAGTGCAAAATACTGTTGTGCAATATTTGTACTGAAGACTGAAATATCATAATGAAAGCTGATGTGTACATTTCAGGGTATTATCATAATATCTCTGAGTTTGAACCCCAGCTCACCCCCACACCCCAACCTCATTTTTAAGGGGACCAGGAAAGATGGAGAACACACTGCTGTGTGCTGATATTAAGAGAGTAGAATAAAAGCTGGGGTGCATGTTAAGGAGACCATTCTATATTTTAATTTTGAACTCACGCCAGTCTCCCTACCCCCATCAAGGAAAAATGTAAAACACACCTCAGTGAAATAAAACATGTCAGCTGGCATGCACATTTTACAATAACAATCCTCCTTTTGAAATCTCACTACTCATCCCCTCACCCATTTAATAGGGGGAGAGAGAGATGCAAAATACAGTAGATTGTAAAAAGTGAGGTCCTTCAAATACTATGGTCAATAGTTAATATTTGTTATAGATCTAAATTAATGGGACCAACCTGTCCACCTGTCTCCTGCCCCTATGCCACTGTGGAGAAACAGGCTGCAATCCTATACCCACACATACCTGGGAGTAAGTCCCATTGAAATGAGGGGGACTTACTTCTGAGTAAACGTGCGCAGGAATGCACTGTCAGGGAACTTCTATTCTTCGAACACTCAAGTGTATGGATATTTTTGCATGGTGCTAAATAAAGAGAGGAATAGTGTTTCAGGAGCAGCATGTCCTCCTCTTCATTGGCAGATGGCAGCAGTCTAGCTCACGCGGGCAGCACTGCTGGACACAAGGCAGTGAGATGCGTCAGGCAGCACAGCTGATGAAATCCAAGCTTCTGATCTGCAAGGGGCCGTTGTTGGCACAAGGGCCTAATATTCCACAAGTTGAATTAAAACGACTGCAGTGTAAATCTGGCAAGCTTCAGATTGCACTGTCCTTGAATTTAAAAATAGCCCCATCCCAACACTCTGTCTCCACCAAAACCCAAAGCCAGCTGACTCCAAGATTAAATTTTAGGTGATTTTAAAGGAGAACATGTTGGGACTTCATATTCAGTCCTACTCAGCTTTAATTTGTTAACAGGTCACTTGGATGCAACCTTCAGCTCTTTGCATTTCCATCAGAATGTAAACTCCTTTGGCATATTTATACTACAAATTATATCAGTTTTCAGTAGTTTTAACAGCCATGGGTCCCCTGTCCCATAGAATCCTGGGAATTGTAGTGTGATGAAAAACACCACACTACATTCTTTTTTACAGATTTTTTTTTTTTACAGAAAAACACCACACTGTAAAGGCTGATCCACACCAACTCCGGTTGCGTTGCGTTTGCATTTGGAGGCTCGCAAGCATAGGGGATAGGACGGCCCGCTCCGAAATGCTGCCCTGGGCTCCACCAGTTTCTTCAATGCGCTTGTCCCTCCTGATTGTCCCTCCTTGTAATAATGCTCAACGCTGATTGGCTGAAACATGTGCACTCCGATTGGCTGAAAGCCCCCTCTCATCCCATTGGACAAACAGTTGCTCCGCATCCCGCCCTCTCTCAATCATGAGCATGGTCCACGAACGATTGCAATGGAACTCAGGAGAGCACAGCTCTCCCGCGTTCCATGGCGATCGGTTAAAAAGGAAGCCACACCGCTCTGCACACGCCCGGGACACGCCGGGATATGTGTGGTGTAGATCAGCCTTAATTCTTTTTTACAGATCTCTAGCCTCTCCCTTCACAGAACTTTAAACAGTTTAAAACAGTGATGTGGATATGGCCATTGTGTGCCTGGTTTGACTAAGAAGATTTGTACCCTTCTGTAAAATTGCTTAGTTATCGCCACACTATCAGTAACGCACATTTGTGATGGCGTCATAAAAAGCCTGAGCCAAAGGATTTTTTTCTATAGACCTGTTTTTTCAATACTAAACTCATTATGATGTGCATCACCTTATTAGCAGTGTTTCCCAAACTTTTTCGACTTGCGCCTCCCTTGAACATTGGAGACCAATGGCTGTGGCTCCCCATGACATTATGTGGATGCCTGCCAATTGGCCGTGCACTGTTTTCCAAGAGCATTCCATGGCACTCCGCGGCTCCCCTGGCTGGTATCTGCGGCACCCCTGGGAGCCACGCCTCCCAGTTTATAAACCACGCTGCCTTATAGAGTGCCTTTCATTTACAGTAGTGCTTTTCAGTCAGTGGTACTAGGCCACATTGCCGTGATGACGCTGCCTGATCCAACCCTGCTGGAAGTGGAGATAGCTGGTGCGTGTGTGCATGCGTGCATGCGTGCGTGCGCCAGTGAGCAAGATGTGGCTGTGTAGATGCTTGGCCTTTCAAAAGAGGCACAGTTTGTGGAAAGAGGGTGCAGAGCAAGGTCCAAATCGTGGGGCAAGTCATCAATTCCTGTGCACATCTACCGTCTCTGGTGGCAGGAGAGGTATATGGCTAAGTAGTACCCACAAAAAGTGGTAGGTGAAAAAGTGGTGCTTGCAAAAAGAAAAAAAACAAGCAAAAAGGTTGAAAATCCCTGACCTGCAGTGTTTCCTTTGCACTAACATCAGAAACATCCCTCTGAGAGTCATCAGGATTATTTCCATGTTTACAGGAAGAATGTGACCTGTTGCAAGTTTCTGGTGGGATGTCCCTGTTCTGTCCCTTTCTGTAACCACAGGGTCACGCTGGTTCCCATGTGGAAAATTAGGACAAGCATAGAACTTCCTGGTCGTTGTGGCTTGCCAAAGGCTACACATATTCTGAACGCATGCAAAGAAAACCTTCTTGTTTGAATGGGCTTGTAGTAGGCAGTGAAGCCTGTATAGAGTCATTTCAATTTGACTGGATTTATGAGTGAGGAAAAGAGCCCAAAGCAAATGAGGGGCTCTCTCTTGGTGGCCTCTTTTTCTCTGCATGATTATGGAACAAGCCCATGGTCAATGTGCGCAAAGAACAAGAAGAACAAGGTCTGCTCCTGTTCCAAGAAAGTGTAGAAGGGACTGAATAAACAAACCAAATACAGTCGGACCTTTTTATCCACCGAGGTTCTGTTCCTGGAACCCCAGTAGATAAAAAAATCAGTGTTATATGAAAACTGGGGTGGGAGGGAGCGGTGCCACATTACCTTTTTCCTGCATCTTCAGCGCTTCCCTTCTCCCGAGTTTGTTTAAACTGACTGAAAAAAGAAAAACTGCTACCGGAAGCAACCTGTAGATGGCACCAGATACTCTCGGTTGCATTTTTCTTTTTCTTTTTCAGCAGTTTAAACACGCTGGGAAGCACCTGGCAGGCCCCTGACAGATTCCTGGTTGCGTGGTTTTTTTTTTTCTTATTTCAGTGGTTTGAACACATGCAGGAGGCAGAAAATGGCTGGCAAGCCCCCGACAATGCTGGGAAAAGAGGTAATGTGGTGCGGTTGGACTCCCTCTTCCACAGTTTAGCCACCTGTGTTGAGTCAAATCCGTGTATGGAAAAACTGTGGATAAAAAGGTCCGACTATATATTCTCTATTGAGATCATGTATGAGGATAATAGAAGGATAATAGAACCTGGAAATTGCTGGGATGAACCTGTTCTGACCCTGGGCCCTGGCCTATCTGGCTTAGCATCTGTTAGTGTGTAGCATACTGGCTAAGAGATCGCAAATCAGAACTTTTGCAGTTCGACTCTCTCCTCTGCCAGAAACTCCCTGGGTGACCTTATGCAAATTCCTCCCCCTCAGGCCCAGCTCCCCACCTGCAATATGGGGATAATAATACTTAAGTTACGTTACAAGGCTGTTGTAGGTTGGAACTGTATAAATGCAGTACTTTAAAATGGGTACTGTGTGTGTAATGTCCTGAGTTTCATTTCTCTCATATTAACTATTAATAACATCCATAACTTCCCAAGAAAGAGAGCATTTGTCCAGTCATTGGCATGCAAGAGATAAGCACCTAGAAACTCCCTCCTCTCTGATAGCAGCACACAAGATCTTATCAGAAGTCTTGGCTGCTGGGAGTACAGTATTGTTTTAATATTTGATTTGCTTCCTTAGTTCACTTCTTTCTGGTTTGAAACTGTAATGCCTTTATTAGGACCTATCAGAAAGTAAGGAGCTAGCTTCTGAGTGTCACAGAACTCTGACTCAACACATTTTAGAAAGTGGAGTGGGGAGGCACAGGGAGATGTTGCTTGTGTGAAGCCCTGCCGATAATGTTACTGTCTTAACTGGTGATTCAGGAAGACAAGAGCTACCGCAACTCTTGGAATGTTCATGTTGAGAATGGGCGAGGAATTCTCTCAGGATTCCAAGAAAGCAAATCATTAAGAATACCAAGAAACCTCCCAGAATGCCAGGGTCATAAAGCCATTTTTAGTTTTTACTGCAGACACGTGCTATGTACAAGGGTACTTTGCAAACTTTACGTCAGTCATCTTCAAAAAAACTCCTCTCAATGAAACTGGAGTTTTGCAGGCAGGATACAAGGATATCTGTTTGCATTACACATGGCACCACAATTGGCCATGTCTACATATAGTGGCAACCACCACATTTGCTCTTGCCCAGGGGTGCACAACATACGGCCCACGGGCCGCATGCGGACCACCTGATGATTTCCCGTGGCCCGCGAAGAAATCGGGGATCCCAGAGAGCGGGCGCTCCCCAAGTTCTTCGCGGGCCACGGGAAATCCTCCGTGCCCGTTCTTTAATTGAAGATGCGGCTCATTACGCTCCTGACGCGGCTCATTCGGCTCCTGGCTGAACGCCAGGAGACTACAGGTGGCGCTTTGATCGCTGCCAATCAGCTGAGTTTCCTGGCGTTCAGCCAAGAGCCGAATGAGCCGAGCGTCGTGGGGGAGGGGACCGATGCCGGCCTTTCTGCGCGCAGAGCCAGGACGGAGGCAACAATGTAGGAGGGAAGGGAGGAGGGAAGGGAGGAGGGAAGGGAGGAAGCAGGAAGGCAGGGATTCCTTACCGAGCGGCAAGCCCTTGTTGAGCAAGTGGGAGCTGCCCATTGAAAGGCGCTTCAGGGGCAGAACTCCAGCGAGGACTTGGGTACAATCCGAAGCATATGGCGGCCCCGTCGACTCCCTCCCCCCCCCTTTCCCGAAGTAGCACAGACACTTTGCACGGAGAGACACACGCACACCGAGAGTGGCTGGGAGGGAAGGAGAGACAGGCGAGGCGACGCAGGCGGAGCTCAAGGCAGCAGGCGGCGTTAATCTCCTGTTTCCTGCTAGGCACTTTGCCGAAAAGTCGAGTGGGCAGGAGGGCGAAAACCCGAAGTAGCACAGACGCTTTGCACGGAGAGACACACACACACTGAGAGCGGCTGGGAGTTTGGAGTGTGCAGGGCAGGAAAAGCACTCGCGGTGATACGAAGGAGGGGGAGAAGGTTTGAGTCGCCTTGGCAACAGTGGCGCTGGGAGGCAGGCTGGGGAAAGTTCCCTGGGTCGCTCTGCCTCCGCCCCATCAGTAGTCACGTGACCTGACCAGCCCTTCGCTGCCTGCTGTCTCTGCTATGCAGCCCTGCATAGATGTCCAACTGTACGTTTCTCTTGTCTCTCAGGACAAAACTACTCAGGTCTGTAACTACTGTACAAGTTCCACGCTGAGCTCTAATTCATTATCCTGCCCTGCTGTGCGTTTCAGAGGGGGTCCGCAGGTGGACACCAACTCCTCTCTCTCCCCTTTTTCCTGCCCTACTTCCAGTCGGGACGGTGGGCTCTGGGTAATTAATTATCATGCAGTGGTGGGAAGCAGATTTTTATTTTGCTTTCTCCACAGTATCCACGATGCCAGTTACAATCATGGGGGCAGCAGGGGGGAACTGGGAAGAAAACCTGAACACGTTTTCCTCTTAAATTAGCAGTGGAAATAGCTGGATTGACTTCCTGTTTCTGCTGAACCCTTCAGTTTTCCTATGTTTGAAAGCAAGTTAGAAGCTTCCATCCTAGAGATTGGATCCCATTGTTTCAGAGGTGAAAAAAACCCTGTTAGTGTATTTTTTTAAAGAGATCCTGGCATTTTTATGCCTTTTGTGCATGTGTCTTATTGCTGTGTGTGTGTTTTTAAAGAGATCCTGGCATTATTATGTTTTTAACGTGGGAGAAGTGCTTTTTTGGGGGTGGGGGGGAGTTGGGAGAGGGATTTGTGCTTTTTTTTAAAAAGAGATCCTAGCATTTTTATGCCTTTTGTGCATGTGTCGAGCCTGGGGGAGGACAGGTGGGCAGATTAGGCTGTGCACACAGCCTTGTTTATCCCAAATTAATCCTGGATAAAGATATCACACACACACACACACACACACACACACACACACACACACACACACACATAAGTGGCTTGCTGTGTATATTTTATTTTTATTTATTGTATATTTATTTATATATATTTATATAAATATTTTTCGGGATATTTTCCGGCCCATGGACACGCCCCCTGTGATGTCACTTCCTGAAGACATGACATCACGGTTCCTGGACACACCCCCTGTGATGTCACTTCCTGAGGAAGTGACATCACGGTTTCTTGACACGCCCCCCGTGCAGCCCCGGAGAAGTTTGGCCTAATCATTTTGGCCCCCGCCTACTTCCAAGTTGTGCATCCCTGCTCTTGCCTAATGTTGCACACCTTTTGCAACTATGGAATGTGGCGGAGACATGTCGCCTTATCAAGTGGGCTGGATGCATTGATATACTGTATATACTGTCCTTCTTCCAAGGAGCTCAGGCAGCGTACATGGTATGGGCAGCACGATCTTGTGTAAGATACGGCGTCCGGCCTAAAGGACTGGATGCCGTATCCTATGTAGGATCCGGGCTGCCCTGGGGCAGCCTGGGCACACCGCAAGGGAAGGGGACGGTTGTCCCCTTTACTGGGTGTAAGCGTATGGAGGCCCTGGGCCTCCTTGAATGTACACGAGCTCCGGACATTCGAGCGTACATTCGAGCCCTCCGTGTTGGCCAACCCGGACCTGGAGAGGGCTTGGGATATTGGTATATCTCGCCGCCGATATCCCCGCCCTCCACAGACCCAGGGAAGCCAATGGCCGTGCTCCCCAGACACCAGGTCCGCCCGCCCCTGCCCCAACCGATGTAGGACTTACCTACTCTGGTGGGTGCAGGGCTAGGTAGGAGCCGGGGGAAGGACTACTGGCCTCTGCGCTGGCGGCCCTTACTTGCCGGGTGTCACGCAAGTGCTTTCTGGCACTTTTGCGACACCCAGTGCTGGGGAGCACACGCTCCCCCGGCACTTGTTTCCACAGGATTGCACCATTACTTTCCTCTTTGTTATGCTCATAACAACTATGGTATGTAGATTAGGCTGAGAGATGGTGATTGGCTTAGAGTCACCCAGTGAGCGTCTTGGCTGAGTGAGTATTTGAACCTAGGTCTCTCCAGTTCTTGTTTGAGACTCTAACCAGGGACACAATACTTGATATCTTTACCAAATGCAGGGTTACCAGCCATTGTGTCTTGGAAAAAATAGTTCATTGATCTCAGATCTAGCAACCACATTGGCCTGATTCTTACATTTCTTTTAGATGTCGTAAGTCACTATGATATTATTTTATCACATCGATGCGTTGTAGTGAATATTTGTGTTATAGTGTCCTAAGGAGTTCTGTAGTGGCAATGAAGCCTCTGGAATTGATTGACTAAGTTGCCCTAATGCCATAGAGAGTCACCAGTCTGATCCTAAAGGTCTTGGCTTCCATTGGTTGAAGTGCTCAAATTATTGAGAGGGAACAAGGCAAGCAAATAGGCTCAGAGGGGAGATGTATAAGAAACCTACTAAAGAACAGGAACCAGAATTGGCCAGTGTTCCCTGTAGGGGATCCGCGGTGGTGTGCAGACCCCTTCTGTAGCTGCATGGCGTCACGACTGCTTCACAACGCCATTTCCAGATGTTCGGCGATGACATCATGTCATTGACAAACTTCCTGGTTGCTGAACTCCACACTGCACAGAGCCAGTGGCGTCACTAGGACGCGCGTCACCCCAAGGCGGGGGGGCGCACGTCACCCTAGTGACGCCTCCGACTATGCACCCCCCTATAAAAATCTCAGCGCGGCCTATTTTTTGGGGGGGGGACCCGGCTGCACCCTGCCCCGGGTGCCCCCCGCCCTTCGCGTCGCCCTCCGGACGCTCCAAGGCCAGCCCGGGAGCCGGCCTTGGAGCGTCCGTCTCGGCCAGCGCTCCAGGGCCTTCTGAAAGAAGGCCCAAAGCGTCAATATGGGTATTTTAGTTGTTTTGCGCATGCGCAGACCGGTTTCGTCTCTGCGAAACCAGCCTCGGAGCGTCTGGAGGTGATGCGCGTCACAGAGGTGACGCCCGCGGAGGGTGCGCGCGTCACCCCTTTGCGCGCGTCACCCCATAGCGGCCCGCTCCCGTCGCCTCATGGGAGCGACACCACTGCACAGAGCTCAGCTGGGAGGTGTGGCGTACCTTAGAGGGAACATTGGAAGTGGGGCCCAGGTGAATGAGGGGAACAGAAGAAACTCAACAGGTCATATAGATAGATAAATATGAGCAGGGGAACAAAAATTGAGAAAATGGACGGAGAGGAGTGCTACAAATGCTCAGAAGCTGCCAAACTAAAGCGTTCAAGTTCACATACTGAACTGAAAGAAACAGAGTCAAGTCATGGGCAGCAAGACCGTTAGTTTAATTGGAATGAACACTTGGTACTACAGTCTACTCTGAAACAATAAAATGTTAGTTCTCATCATGTGAGGACTCATGGCACAATCCTGCCTAAGTCCTACAGCACAATCCTAAGCATGTCTACTCAGAAGCAAGCTCCATTGTGTTCAGTGGGGCTTGCTTCTGAGTAGAGATACCTAGGATTGTGCTCTAGGACTTAACAAGCTACACCTGCCCACATTCCTTCTCCTAAAGCAAGGGTGGGGAACCGGCGGCCCGCGGACCGGATCCGGCCCCCAGAGCGATCCGGTCCGGCCCCCACGAGCCTGGACCCGATTCCATCCGGTCCGGCCCGCGCGGGCTCGGACCGGAGGCTCCGGAGGCCGCGCTCACCACCAACTCTTTTTCAAACCCTCCCGGCTGTTATAGACATGCGCAGAAACAGCCGGGTTGAGGAGTCGCGTGACTCCTTCTCAACCCGGCTGTTCTGCACATGTCTGTAACAGCCGGGAGGGTTTGAGAAGGAATCGGGCGAGGTGAGCGCGCGCGGGGCCGTGCTCACCTCGCCCGATTCCTTCTCAAACCCTCCCGGCTGTTACAGACATGCGCAGAACGCATGTCTATAACAGCCGGGAGGATTTGAAAAAGAGTGATTGCAGCAGCAGCAGCAGCAACAACAACAATAAAAGCTCGCCCTGCAGCCTCAGCCTGGAGCAGCTCCTTTCCGCCCGGAGCAAGGGGGGCTGAAACAACTCTGCCCACCCCCAGCCCGCCGCCAGCCGGCTCCCCCACCTGCCCTCCAGGCGCTGCCCGCGGACGCAGCGATTCAACATGCCCAGGAGGAAGCAGCAGGCAACCCAGCGCGCAGCAGGTACGAGGAACCACTGCCTCCCCCAGGCGTGCGGGCTGTGCCCCTTTCTCTCCTCCTCTCTTCCCTCCCCCTCCTCGTTCTTCCTCTGCCGTCAGCTGCCACCCCAGGCTTGGATATTGGATGCATTTGCTTGGCACAACCAACTCCTGCTTAGGCAGCTCCTCTTTCCCCTCCTCCTCGCCCATGCAAAAGATTTAGGAAGTAGAGTGGGGTTTGGAGAGAGGGGAGGAGATGGTGGTGGGTCAGGCTTGCTTGACTTTTTGGGATCCCCTTCCGTTTGGGGCACTTTGCCTAACTGTCCTGGCCTGGGCGAGTTCCACCAAGGTGGGTGTTTGGGGAAGAAGTCTGGGCTTCAGGGTTTTCCTCCCGTCCCAAGGCTCCTGGTTTTTGCTCACCCACCACACAGTCGCTCAAATAACAGTCATGATTTTTGGTTTGTTTGCTTCTTGTTCTTGTGCCACTGGAGGTAGGGAAGTGTGTGTTTATGTGTGGAGACACCACAGTCTAGACCTTATTGTGTGCTCTTTTATTCCTTTGCCCAACCAACTTTATTTTCCTTTCCCTTTGGGGTGGCACGGAGGGGGCCATTGTCACCAGACAGACCTTTCCAACTAACGGGGTTGCTTCCTTTTGGCACCTCTCATCCTATTGATTGCTTATTTATAAACCTGCACAGGAAATCACAGGAAAAGCAGCTCTGGATATTGTCAGATGTCTGTCGAGAATTATTCTTTGCATTTGAGTCAACGGTGGGTGGGTGGGAGAGTGGTGGGTGGGAGGTAAATTCGCCGGGGGGGGAATTTGCGGGGGGGGAAATCGGACGGCCTAACGGCCAGCCCTCAGCAAGTGTTCCCTATGGGAAAATGGCCCCCCACCGCAAATAGGTTCCCCACCCCTGTCCTAAAGGTCTAGCACTCTGTCCTGGTTGGAGATCTGGTAAGCCTAATTATGTTTAGGGGCAACTTGGGGGAAAATGTACCCCATGCACGTATTCCTCAGCTGGAAATTCAGGACATTTAGACTGATCTACCTCCCTTGTGCTGCTTTGAACTATGAGTTCCTTTTTCACCAGTCTTCCTGGTTGGTTTTATTATAATGGCTGTTTCCTAAAAACAATCACTGCAATGTTCTCTGCAAGACAACTTGTATCCCCCCCTGCAATCTGAGAAAACAAGACTTGCAAGACCAGACCAGTGTTCCTTTCATAATGCCCCTTTCTACATAAGAAAGTACAAATAAACGTAAGAAAGAAGAAAAACAGGACCCAGTCTAGCTAGAGCAGGGGTGGCCAACCTTCCACCATGAGGGCTTCTGCGTTCTTAAAGGTTATTTAGAAGAAGACAGAATCTTGGCAGCTGCAAGTGCTGATGGTGCTGCTAAAGCAGCCGCACCTGCTGAAATGCCCTCACTTATGCAACCATTAAAGGGCTAGGAGCATTCATGTTGAAGGTTGGCCACTCCTGAGCTAGAGTGAATCATGACTTGCTTCCACTAAAACCAATGGAAGAATTTTGTCATGACTCCTATTAAATCCCGCTTTTCTCACTGGAGCATGCAGCACAAGCATCTCAACTCAGAAATAAACACCATTGAGTTTAGTGGTTTTTACTCCCAGGTACATGTGTATAACCTTAGCTACAACTAGCTTTAGCCGAACCAAGGCTATATTTTCGGTTTAACCTCAACTGCTAGATAGATAAAACCTTGGTCAGTAAAGTAAGAAGAACATACCAAGATAAGGATACACAAACACTTATGAATCCTTAAATTTAATGTACTGCTCAAAAGCATTAGATGTCGTATTCTCATTTTCAACATACAATGAGGAATGCAGTCTGAATTAATGAGAATATACAGTATATAATCAGTGTTTTTCTTGGCTTGGCTTTAATCATGAATCAAGCCATAGAGACAAAGGGATGGCAGGGGGAGTGAGGCAGATTTCAAGACTTGGGGGAGGCACTTAAAACTTCTCCGAGATCTTCAAAAGCTGGCAGCTACATGTGCATTCTTGAGTTACCCCCATAAAAATAGGGATGCTTATAGGATCAAAAGTACCGTTCCAATGAAAACAATAGGACATACACAGACTATTGATTCTGCTCCAGGAGGAGACATAAAGTTGCCAAAACCCAAGTCTGAGTTGACCCAAAATTGACATTTCAACATTTTCTCCATACAAAGCTGTAGTGACTATTAGGAAAGTTTTATCAGACCCACCCTCTTTGCAAGCTATAAACAATAGTTCCTGGGAGATGTGTACAATCTGTTACACGATTCATTATGTAATATATATCTCTATCTACCTTCGTCTTTCTGAATGGCTTGGGTTATGGCCAACACTTTCAAATAAACATAAATTCAGATTGCAAACAAGCAACAGAGACAAGCTTCATATAGCTGAGCTTCAAATAATAGAAGTTCTAGTATATTTCAAGCTTAATACAGATGGCATGATTACTGCAATGTTCATGTTTTTAATACCAGGATTTCCCCTCACTAGTTATTTTATTACCCTGTCTTGACATTTAATCATGTTCACTACACACTGAACCCAGGGAAACGTCCTCTAAGTCAGAGGTTCCCAACCTTTGGAGGCCCGTGTACCACCTGGCCGCCCACATACCACCGGAAGAAAGTGCCGATGACATGGCGACCGCATCTTGCACTTCTCTTCCCCGCGATCAGGGAAGAGAAGCTAAAGATGCAGCTGGGAGCACGTTGGGGCAGTCACGTCTTTGGCTTCTCTTCCCCAATCGCAGGGAAGAGAAGCCGAAGACGCTGGCATCCCAGTGTACTGATGGCCGCATCTTCAGCTTCTCTTCCCTGATCATGGGGAAGAGAAGCCGAAAACGTGGCAGCGCTCGGCTGAGGGCGGCCGCCAACTTGGCCGCTGGCAGCTTGCATACCACTAGCCTGTGGTCCACATACCACCAGTGGGTACGCATACCACAGGTTGGGAACCTCTGCTCTATGTGATTTGCAGCACAGGCTGCCCAGCATTTCAAATCATGAAATTCTCCCCGTTATTTGCCTCTGCAAACAAACACTGTGCCCACATGTTGGCTCCTGGACACGGCTTCGCTTGTACTGGCTACATTTTACTGGATTTTTATAACCCCTGAATAGGGCCTATTATACTGTGTATTGCAATGTGCTAGGGGCTTTCATGGGCGTCGACAGGGGGAAGCGCGGGGGGCGGGCCGCCGGGGGGTGTCGCGCGCATAGGGGTGACATGCGACCCCCCACTTACAGTTTGGCGGTGGAGCTGGGCCCGCCCACCGTCCCCTGTGTCCGTTTGACTCCAAAATGAGCCGAAAACGGAGCGGGGAGGGTGCTCTGCTCCTGCGTGTGATGTCACGCGCGGGGGCGGAGCCTCTCCCTTAAAGGCGACGCGCGCCCCCGCTCTGGGGTGTCACGCGTCGTAGCGACGCGACTGGGGGCTTTTTTGGCCCAATCCTATGGGTATGTTATTATGCCGGCAGAAATCCTTAGTTCACTGTTCAGCCTGTGCCAGAACGAGAGAGATAAATAAGCAGTGATAACTCAAAACTCTATGCTCACAAGATTACATAAATGAAGGATGCATATGCCAAGTTTTCTCATTGCACAAGTCTGATCTGATCTATGGTTTTGTGTTGTTGCCAATTTTCATTTATTCTATTGATTTCATTGTCTTTATGGTTTGTTTGTAAGCTGCTCTGAATCTGCAGAGAAGGTGCAGGAAGGATAAACAGCTTAAGAAACAGGTCTAGGCCAGGGCCTCCTGAGGCAGTATGCCAATCTCACCTCTTCCCTACTCTGCAGAAGACCAGCTGCTTCCATTTCCCCTCCCACTCCCTGAATTCAAAAAGGCAGAGGGAAGCAGAGGGAAAGGGGAAGTGTGGAAAACAGGAGAAAGACTCTAGCTCACCATCACTCCTCTCCATCACTCTTCCTCTTCCACTCTGTTCCCCTTTTCCTCTTTGTTTTTGATCCAGGGATCAGGTGTAGGCTTACCAGATCTCCAACCAGGACAGAGTGCTAGAACTTTAGGAGAAGGAATGTGGGCAGGTGTAGCTTGTTAAACCTTAGAGCACAATCCTAGGCATGTCTACTCAGAAGCAAGCCCCACTGAACACAGGACATGGATGGAGGCTGGCACACCTGCCAGGCTGCTGCCTCAGGCAACCATCTGAGCTGACCTCCTCCTGGACCTGACAGCCCTGATAAGGAAATTAGGCTTTCATTGTTTGACAAGAAAGACTCAAAATCCAAAGCCTGTGCTGCTTTCTGCATGCTCTCCTTAGTTACCCCCTCCCTGGGCTTGTCAATATTGCCTTTATCCCTTCAGTAGTGGCAGCTGAGGTGGTTGAACAGCCCTTGGTGACTGCAGGAGGTGCAAAACAAGCTCCCAATGAGGTGTTGATCATCTGATGAAGAGCTTTTTGCTCTATGATTGACACATGGAAAGAAGCAGGCACTCAAAGGGTGAGATGTGATTGGTTAAGGAAGAGGTTAACAATTTCTACAGTGTTGAGTTTCCCAAGTGTAGTCTATCCATTCTCATTATCACACACACACACACTGCCCCAGCCTTCCACCTTCAGTGAAAACGGACGACTCCTCTCTCTAGGTAACAAAGGATTGCCTTGTTTACTTGATTTCTCCCTGGCCTGCCATTTTTCTCTGCGTCTGTGGCTTTGATGTGCTTTTCTCGTAATAAATTCACCCACACCTGTCACATTTAGCTCTGATCTGATACAGTCTGTGCGGCACAGAAGCCTTTTAAGCTCCACAGCTTCTTGGATGGAGGCGTCAGTTTCTTATCTTAAAAAAAAAAAAAAACCCCAGCAACTGCACATATAAATAATGGTGTCAACAACTGCCAGCTAAATGTGTCAATGACATTCCCCTTCTGAGAACAGTTCAGTCTTTATTTTCCCATGATGCAGTTTACTGTCAGCTACCCTCATCTTCTGCTTTCAGAAAACAGGCAGAAAATATATTTCTTTATCCACGTATTGTTGTTGTTGTTCAGTTGTTAAGTCGTGTCCGACCCTTCGTGATCCCATGAACCATATCCCGCCAGGCCTTCCTGTCCTCCACCATCTTCCTGAGTTCGCTCATTTTCATGTTCGTTGCATCGGTGATGCTGTCTAACCATCTCATCCTTTGCCTTCCCCTTCTCCTTTTGCCTTCAATCTTTCCCAGCATCAGAGTCTTCTCCAGAGACTCCTCTCTTCGCATTAGGTGGCCAAAATATTTGAGCTTCAGCCTCAGTAGTACCTGTCCTTCCAGGGAACAGTCAGGGTTGATTTCATTTAGGATTGACTGATTTGATCTCCTAGCAGTCCAAGGGACTCTCAGGAGTCTTCTCCAGCACCACAGTTCGAAAGCATCTATCCACGTATAGCACTTGTTAAAGGGACAACACAATATTTTTAAAATATCTCTCTCACACAGAGCTAAGGAGAACCTCCTGAATTGGACTGGGGGTGGGGGAAAAACGCGAGCTTTGCCTGTTAGCCATCTCAATTATTGGAATTTTCTTAAGAAAATAGTTTGACTTTTAACTGCAATCACAGGTGCAGGCTTAGGTCTGGTCTACACATGCAGCTGGATGAGGTTCAGAGATGGCAGGATTGACTCTAGAATGAACCATTTCAAATCGCAGGTGAAAGAATCACATTTTGCAACATATAAAATACCATGAGTTAAAAAAAAAAAAAAGGCCTGAGCACATCAGGATGAAAGGTTCTAACCCGGATTGCTCCCGGTTTCTTTTTTCCTCTCTGAAGGCCCTTTCATGTAAGGGAGTATCAAAAAGTGTAATTTCCCCACCTGAAGTGGGGAATGGACTCTTCCGTTTGACCACCTCATTTCCATGTACCTGCCAACTTTCACACATGAAAATAAGGACACTCCTATGTGTACTTATAATAACACCTCTATAAATCTCATCAAGAATCACTGCCTGAGTGCCCTCCATCCATTATTATACACTGCTGAAGATTTTTCTTTTCTGGCTGCGCCCTGCATTCATGTTGTCTGAATAACAGTTGCAGAGGATCAATGGTGAGAGAGAGAGAGAGAGAGAGAGAGAGAGAGAGAGAGAAGTCAGCCTTCTGTCTTGCTTGTGGGCTTCCCAGGAGTAGCTGATGGGAAACAAAATTCTGGACTAGAAGAGCCTTCGGCCTGATCCAGCAGGGCTTTTCTTATGCATTGCATAAACTGACCATAATAACATAACTGTTTATCGTTTTAAAAAAGCTGTTTAATACAGTGTTTAATCTCACAATGGTTCCGGTTATATTTAGTTGAGAATGGCTGCACCTCAACACATTCTGCAACATTGATTATCTCAATAGATAGCTGTAGCAGAGATAGAAATTAACTCTAGGGCACTTATGTGTATACACAAACAATTTTTTTAAGTATCTGAGGAGCCCAACTCTGACCCACGAAGTCAGACGACTCAGGTGAGGACGTTTCAGCCATCTGCCCAATTCTGACGCGACGGCAGGCGATGACATCGTCATCGTCAGGCATTGTGGAGCCTATGGCAGCCAAGAAGGGCTGAGCGGCCTCTCAGTGGGAAGCTTCAAAATCAGGGAAAGAACAAGAAGTCAGGGCAAAAGAGAGAAGGCAAGAAATGGGGGAAGAGACAAAGGATGTGAGATGGAAGGAAGCGACAGGGGAGAGACGCTAGAGACCAAAAAGGAGGAGAGAGAAGGAAACAGAGCAGTGAGCTGTAAGGTATGGGAGGGGGAGAAGAGAAGCCAGACAGACAGGGAATGACCAGGGGAAAGAAACAGGACTTAGGGGTTGGAAGGAAACAGACGAAATTGAGACAAAGGTGCAGGATCTTGGAGAGGGGGGCAGGAAGGAAGGAAGGAAGATCCTGGAGCCAGTGAGGAGTTACAGGGGAGATCGTCTAAGACGAGGCGACCGTTCACACTGGATACTGGGGCTGGCACGGCAGGCTCAGATCTGTGGCGCCAAACCCTCACACATGTCAAGGCAGTAGTTGGCTGCCAAGCCTGGCAGGAGTCCCCACCTGAGCCCAACCTTTTCTCCCAGGCATCCCAGGTGTTCTGAATGAACAAGGCTCCGTGTAAAGAGCAAGACCATATCACCCATGAAGATAACTAGGGGAGGAAGAGTAAAGGTGGGTGTTGGCCTGTTTGAGTTATTAATCGGTCTGTATGAGTTATTAACCAGTCTGTATGTGATGGAATAAATCCCTTCCTGCAGCATATTTCTGGCATAGCACAGTCTCTTGAGCAAAAAAAAGAGATGTGCTAAACCCCCCTTTTGTTGCAGACCCCCCCCCCTTTGGAAGAGGCAGAAGGGATGGGATGGGCACAGTATCCTTAAAACCTTCCCCAAAGAAAGGGACAATAATTTATTAGGGACATGTACCAGTAAATATAGACTCTCTTGGTACCATTGGAGCAGATGTTCCCATCTTGTTCTGCTACATGTGTGGACCAGGTCAAAAATAATCACTGGATGCCCGTCTGATTCCCATTCAAGAAGGGTCACTTAAGGCACCCCTTGAATTACCAGAACTTAAAATTTAAGCATATGCATAATACGTTTTTACACAGTATCTCTTAAATAGCCTTGCACAGAATAAGCCCACAAAACAGGCTAGCCAACAAAATTAAAAACAAACAAACAAACAAACAAACAAACATGTTCTTGTTCCTGACCTACTTGACATTTTGTTTTGCCAAATTTGCAGTGGAGCCTCCTACAGGCCAGAGGGAAGAATTGAAACACTTTTCTCTTGTGAATTTGATTCCAGAGGAATGATCCACTAACAGAGCTGTTGGTGCCAGGTAGACCTCTACCCTAGCTTCACACTTCAGCTCTTAGATAAGTAGCAACAATTAACTACACTGTGTGCTACAAATAAAGTGTGATGTAAGAAATAAGCTTATTATCTGACCGGCAAAAAGCGTTGGTTACTCTTTCGGGTTAAAAGATTGAAGTGCATTTTAACAAAACAAGGTCTTAATCTCCATTTAGAACGCTTTTGTACTGAAAAGGATTTTTTTAAGGATCCTGGCAGACAGCTGCTGTTTTCATTATATAATTCCTGTCAACTCGCAATACACACAAAAGAAGAAGCGGCAAGTAATATATTTTGCTCTTGTACTTATCTGTGTAAATAATATTAAGTCCATTGCAAGGCAAGGATTATGATTTCAAAAGGAGTTGCTTCAGACTGACATGATTATGAACCTATTCCAACTCTTTTCTCCTGTGTAACCAGTTTGATGGCTTGAGTTAGTGTGGGATCCAGTGCAGTCTAGTAGAAAAATGACACTAGTATTTTTTCAAGTGTCTGTTCCAGGTGCAGAATTACCATGTGTGGCGGAGAGGCAGTCTCTGTTTTCCAACCAACATGCATTCGTGCTACAGATGAATACCTAAAACTAAAAGGGGTTTTGGAGATTTGTGTTCAGGTTTCACTTCTGATACGGATTCTTGCGGGAGGCCTTGGGCAAGTCACTCTTTCTTTGCCTCAGTTTGTAATCTGTAAAATGAGAATAATGGTGATCTGTTTCATACAATAAGGCCTGTACAGTATTTAGCAAAATTCAGGTATGAAGTTATATGAGTGATGAAAAGTAGAAGTAGTCTAGTCCACTGTGGGTTGCGAGCCAATTTTTGATAGGTCGCGAAAAAATTGTAGGCCGCCGCCAACTGTGGCACTGCAAGGCATTCTGGAGCAATACCCAGCCGACAAAGTGGGTTGCAGGCTAAAAACGTTTTGGGAAGCACTAGTCTAATCTAAGAACTGGTTCGGATTATTCTGAAAGCAGCCTGAAATGTAGGCATTGATGGCTCAATCCTATTGGGCCACTGCATCGCCGGAATTCCCGTTATGGTTGACATAGCATGGTTTACAGCCATTGCAAAAGGCAATGTACCATAGAGTACAGTCTGGCTGCTGCCACGCGAGGGAGCCCTGGTACCTGTAATGTAAGTAAGCACGGGGGTGTGTGGAGGTGGGAGGCATGGGGAGGGGAAGAATGGTGTGGAGACCAGGCAGGGGAGGGGTGTGTGTCAAGGACAGGAAGAGGGCAATATTGGCAGCACCACCACCACCACTAATACCCTGTCCCCCTTTCCAGGCCTTAATGTACCTACCCAGGCTCACTCAGACTCGCACCAGCAAAATAGCTGGCGCAGATCCAAGTAAACAAATGTTCACTTAAGGGAGACCTCTGGGACCTGAAACATCCCCGCAGGACACAGCACACACCCTGTTGCACGTCTTATTTTGTTATTATTAATCCGCTCATATGGTTGTGCTGTTAGTTGGTTTTAAAGTACCTGCTATGGGGTTGTATTTTATATAGCTAGTTTTAGTTATTTTAAATTATGTTTTTAGTATGTGGTATGCCTCTTTGAGCCGTGAAAAAGCAGGATAAAAATCTTTTACATCACAAATAAATAAATAAGTGGGAGACATGGGGGGGGGGGATTTCTGTTGCACTGAAACAGCTATTCCTATGCCAAACTCAAGACTAGAGAATATTAAGTGTAGCCCTAGTTAAAAACTGTCAAAAGTTCTCTTCATGGCTTCTTACAATATCCAAAGATCTCGGATATCCAGGTTTAAAAGCCATTTAAAAATTGTTTATGTTTAAAACATGTAAAAACAAGTCTAAAAACACTGATAGTTTAAAAACAAGTCACACAGTTCAGTCACAACGTTTCCTCCACAATCCGTGGACCTCCTCAGGTGAGCAGCCAAAAAGCTGTAAGAACATCTTACAAACTCTGTTTGAACTGTGTGACTTGTTTTTAAACTATCAGTAGACTTACCATACGTCCCGGAATGGCCGGAACCCTCCCGGATTTTGGGCCCTGGTCCCGGCATCCCGGGAGGTATGGCGCCATCCCGGATTGCCGCCGTTCTGAAGGGCACCCAGCTGCTTGTGCGCAGCAATCAGGACGAAAATGGCAGCAGCGTCGATGACAGTGACAGCAGCAGCAGCGAGGCTGCAGAAAAAGCGGCAGCGGCGGACACAGTAAGGGGGCAAATCATTTTTTTAAAAAAAAACATTTAAAGAAAAAAACCCAAACCCAGAAAAACTTTAAAAAAAAATTGGCACACACACACCCCCAAAAAAATCAGGGGTGTTTGTGTGTGTCCCGGATTGGGTCACCAAAAATATGGTAAGCCTAACTATCAGTGTTTTTAGACTTGTTTTTACGTGTTTTAAACATAAACAATTTTTACATGGCTTTTAAACCTGTATATCCGAGATCTTTGTATATTGTAGCCCTAGTTGTTACATAGTTTTCAAGCATTTCCCATTCAAACACTACATGCACTTAGACACACAGCTCCAAATTAAATGTACCCCTCCTCTTGCTCTTATTTGACTCCTCTCCTTTCACGTTACAAGTTTTCACTCCTTCTGCTTTGTGTTTTCTTTTTGTTGTGCTTGTTGTTCTCTGTTCTGCACTTCTAAGCTGCATGCTTCCCCCCCCCTTGCTTTTCAAGGCCCCCCAATGCCGTCTTCTTGGGTGTCAGTCTGCTTCTCCTCCTCCTGGAACATATTCAGCAGCCTAATCTCTCCTCTTGGCAGCAGCCAGAGTCAGATGCTTGACCCTCACATGGAGGCTGAGTCCTTGTAATATGGGATTATACACCCAGCCAGCTCACGTGCTCACAGAAGCCAGAGACGCATGGGCAACAGAGGAAACACAGGCCAAGGCCCTGCGGGAGGGAGGGAGAGCAACCTTTTACCTTCTGCAATAGTCTCTGTAATCTTCGCCTGTTTAAAAACCCAGACTTCTTACATTCTGTGCAGACGCTGATTTGCACTATATAAAGAGACGTGTGAGCCACAACGCCTTTCCGTTGTTTGAAAGCCTGTTACTGTATGTCGTGCCTACCTGAGCCCAGTTTTTAAAAACTGGCAGGTTTCAAAAGCAGTGCTGCAGCAGGTAATAGATATTCTATCTTACACATTTTGTACATTTCCCAGTATTTCTGTCCCGGTCAAGTGATTTGCATTGCAAATAGTAGGAAAGTCTTATTATAAGGGGTTCTGGGCTGTCAGGAAGTCCAGGGCTACCACACCACCAGCCCCATAAGTGGGATGGCAAAATGTACTGCATGTGCTTGGGAGGCATGTTGTGATCCCTGACAATTATGATGGTATATATATATATATATATATATATATATATATATATATATATATAATATGGTATCTACGTTCTTCTACAGTACCTACCATGCAGCCATTCCCTAATCCAGTCTCAACTGGGATGTGGAAACAGCATTTCAGTAGTAAGTGAAACTCAATCCCTGGCATGGCAATGTGACCCTTAATAGGTGAATAATCCTCAATAGTATCATCCAAGAGAACTGGGTCCTCTTGGGTCATCAGATTCATAGAGATAGAGCTGGGTGGGCTATTTCTGTTTAACTTGCTATGTATTCTCTATGAAATTGCCCGAGATTGTAGTATGCTAAGGGAAATCTTCATCAGCACAGTGAAATTTTGTTAGGTGGGAGAAAGGGTTTTTGGGATGTTTTTTTTTAAAGGAGAGAATGTTTTCAGAAAATGTGGTTCTATCCTATGTGGCCTATCCTTTGCCAGTTTCAAAACAGCTAGCACTTCCTGTTCTTTATTTACAAAATCCCTTTTCATGTGGTCAGAAACCATGTAGAATCAACAAGTGGAGTGGGAGCAGGATCGTGCCTGCCTGGGAGCAGGATCACAGGGGCACCCGTTGTGTGTAGAGAGCCCAAGCAAGTACAACTTGTATATATGCATAGACACAGAGAGATCAGAGACAGGGGCAGTGGGCCCAAGTGGTTTCTCCACCATTTTCTGACCATTTCAAAAGGGCTAGAGTGGCTCGGAAATGTATTCTAGTGAATGCTACTTAAGCCACAATGGATTATGCTTCCCTTTGTTCAGGCATAAATTCGTGTGCCTGCACCATGCTTGAGTGAGGCTCACTTCGGATTGAGAGGCCTTTCTTTCTAGGAGATCGATGGGCAGGTGTCAGGGGGGGCATCAGGAGTTAGCCAGGTGGGGCACTGCACTGGTGCATCGTTCATGCCCTTCAGAAGATTCAACTGGCCAGGTTGACCCTGAACCCTCAGTACTAGTGGTAGCCATAGTACTCAATGTGCTATCACATAGGCAGGGGTGTCATGGGGGGCCTAGTGCAAGGCTTTGTCCCATGGCCCCCAACAAGCTGGCACTGACACTGGCAGGTGTGCAGTTGTGTGCTTAGTTGCTGAGTTGTGGTGAAGGGTTAGGTTCCTTTTCATTGTGCCTATTTTGCATTGCTAGTACAGAACAGTTGTTCCCAGGACTGCAGGTCTGCGAAAAATAGAGGTGCTTGTCCCAGAAAGGGAACTTGGTATGCTTGTGGAAGGAAAGTTGAGTTTAAAAAAAATCCATGAACACTGGAAGCAGCACAGTGCATTCTGGGATATGAAGTCATTGGCACATAAAATGTGGAAATGTTTAGAAAAAAAAGAGACTCAATCCTTTCCCCACCGTTGGTGCCGATGCTGCTGTGCTAGAGGAGCACAAGCTGCATCCAATGGGGGGAGCGATCAGGAGGCCTGCCATACAGTACGTAAGTAAAAATACTTACCTCTGCGCAGGTCCCCGATGGCATATGGGTCTCTGTGGTCCCTATATAGCTGCCCTAAGTCTGAGGAGAGAAAGGGGGCGGGGCAGGATAAAATGTCATGTGCATGTTTGCCACTAAGATCCTACCCCTCCGTCCCACTGCCCAACGCTCTCCCCACCTCAAAACACCCCCAAACCTCCCCTCCCTGTCCCCACCACCGATGTAACAGCGTCATGGAGCCTCCCACCCAGAGCCGCTGCCAAGCACACCGCTGTAAAGGACCTTACACTGCCGGAACACTAGGATTTGAGCCTAAATGATGCAATAGCCAAGTGTGGACAAGTTTGTCGTAGAGTTGAAAAGTACAAGCAGAGCCAGGATGGGAGCTTAGTACTTGGACTTTAAGCATGCTGTGAATGAGGCCTTATTCACCTATGACAGAAGGAATTTGCATTGATTGTGTTGACTGATTCAACGTCTAATGCTGGGCACAGTGAAGTTTATGGAGCTGTTGGGAAAGGGTACTATTGAGGAGGCTGGGTCTTCTACAGGGTATTTTGTTTTCCAGAAATAGGCCAGCCCATTGGATGCATTCCTTAGGAAAAAGTTATTCTGGAAACACTGATGTATGTGCCATTGACACTGTTTGTGAGTTGCTGGCAGTAGCAGGCAGAAAGTGGAGTGTGTATGCTGGGCAGCAGGGTGGGGGGAGTTGGGTTTTAAAACCAAAAGTTCTGGGGTTTAAAAGATTCCCTAAGTTCTATACATTTTAGAACGTACATTTTATTGCCAGCAGTTTTAACAGGCCAAGAATTTCATTGTCCTTTTGAAAAATAAAGTCAAGCACATGTCCAGCTCTAAGTTCAGTGCAAACATCTAACAAAAGAATGTGTTAGACAACTTGTCTTTCTGGGGAGGGCTGTTGGATTGTCATGGTTAGCTTTGCACTACCTGAGCCAGATACTTTTCTGTTTTTATCTTGAGTAGCTGTTTATATCAGAAGAAAAGAATGCAGAAGGAATTCAGGTATGAGGAGGTTTGGTTAGTGCTGTGGCAGTTCCAGATGGAATGCACACTCCAAAAATGCCAGGATGGAGGGCTGCGGGCATGTGGTGGGAGGAAGGAAGAATAAATAAATAAGAAGTGGATCTGCCAACCCAGCAAATATGTGAACTATTCACAGCATCAGCGTCTTAGAAGTGCTACAGTTAAGTCTGGCCTGGAAAGTTCGCCGAGCTCTGGCTTCGGGACGGTTTGGCACAATGGAGCACGTGTTTGTTTTTGTTGCATTTATATCTTTATTTTAGGGATTTATACCCCACCCTTTCCTTATCAAATGAACTCAACGTGAGCAGTAAATCAATATGATTAAAAACACACAGGAACAGACAATCCATAAAACCCAATACACCATGAAAGCTGTGGAATAAAATCAACTCATGAACTGAATCAAATGATAGAATTAAAAGGCCTTGCATTTTTTTTTAAACTTCATTCGCTGCATGCATGAAGATGGAAAGCTGCAAAAAAAAAAAAAAAAAAGCAAATGCATTGCTGGGCTGCATTTGCAGAGGCATAGAGTCCAGATCATGAGAAGTAATAATTCCACTTTTTACTGCACTAATGAGACATCACTTGGAACACTGCATCCAGTTTTGGGCACCAGGCTTTAAGAAGGACATTGATAAGTTGGAGCAGGTTTAGAGAAGATCAGTGAATATGGTGAAGGGTCTGGAAACCAAGTCCTATGAGGAACCGTGAAAAGAGCTTGGTATGTTTCGCCTGGAGAAGACAAAGAGGAAGTATGATAGTCGTCGTCTTCAAGTATCTGAAGGGTTATCACATGGAAGAAGGGGGAGGGCTTGCTTTCGGTGGTTCTTGAGGGCAGGAGTAGAATCATTGGGTTGAAACTATAGGAAAGTAGATTTAAGCTAGACATGAGGAAAAATGTCCTTATAGTAAGAACTGGAACAGCCTGGAACAGCCTGCCTCATGCGCTTGTGGGATTTCCCTCATTGGATGTTTTCAAGCAGGGGCTGGAGGATGACCAACTGTCAGAGATGCCATAGTTGCCTGCACTGAGCAGGAGGTTGGACTAGATTACCTCTTCGAACGCTAGGTTTCTATGATAGTGTTAATAAACATGCTCTGGAGAAACATGCACTGAGCATTTACATGTGTCCCCAAACACACGCATGTCTAGGGATTTTGTAAAAACTAATTCAGCTTCTCAGCAGAGAGGGAAATTGGTTCAAGCAACACGCACGCACGCAGGCAGTCTGGTTTCCTTGAGACATCTCTACATTGCAGAGGGAGATCCAGACATTAGTAAGAATCCCAGAGACGTCAAGAATTCAGTAGGACTCATAAACCTCCAGGGACAGACCGTGTTAAATGGTTCTCCCAGGTCTGCCGAGCCCAGGAGGACAATCCAAACCTCCCCAGTAGTGATCTACTACTGATAAGTGACTGATCAATGGCTCTTCCCCCTCCCCCCCCCAAGAATCACCCTCATCCCACCCAGGAGGTTGGCACATGGTAAAACTTTGTTTACTTTCCAAGGACTTTATGGCAACTCGTAGTGGGTGGGG
This sequence comes from Plestiodon gilberti rubricaudatus, assembly GCA_026170595.1. NCBI lineage: Eukaryota > Metazoa > Chordata > Lepidosauria > Squamata > Scincidae > Plestiodon > Plestiodon gilberti. The sequence continues at coordinate 224,808,890 of JANXHW010000002.1, forward strand.
GAAAAGAGAGTTATATTCAGCTTCCCTTTGTAAAAATGGAAATGAACCACGTCAAATTCCAAGGTCCAACTCTGCAGCTAGGTCATAAAAACAGCCTGAAAGTCGTCAATTAAAAGTGGGCTGGGTTTTATAGCTTGTTTATGCCATTAGAGGGACTGAGCTAAATCTGCTGGTCTGCACAGGAGTGCTCTTCTCTGCTTTCAAGGTGTCATACATCATGGCTCAGTGTGATACACTATGTCCTCTTTCTCCATCATCTGCTATTTTGTTGGGTAAGAGGCTATGAGGTCAGCATGTACTGCCTGCAGCAAAATGAATGCCTCCCATTGAAGAGACATGTAGACGAAACCAAGTCAATGAGACGGGCAGCATGGCATGATCTACAGCACATTCATTCTCGACACTATTAATATTGTTCTTGTGACGTAGTATAGTTGTGCTGCTTTCCCCTCACAAATAGGTTTCATGTTTGAATTCCCAGTCCCTGCTGATTATATTTTCTGTCTTTTTGCACCTGGTAATTTTAGCTGCTGTATTGGTATTCTGCTGCTGTTGTTTTATTTTGTATTTTTAAAATCATTTTATTGTGCATTCTTTTGTATAGTTTTGCTGTTTGCTTTTATTGTAAGCCGCCTTGAGCGCCCTACATTTTACATGAAAAGGCGGGATATAAATCTTTTAAATAAAATAAAATAAATATTGCCCTGTGAACTCCACTTAATGCAGCTATTAAATCAGACCTCCCCTTACCAGAATACTTTGTATTTTTCTTTCCTTCTGGTGTAAATGGCTACTCAAGAAACATTCCTAGAAAGAATAGTTCTGTTCCTAAGCATACATGCCTGGCATGGAGCAACTTTCCTGAGCTTTGAGACTGACAGCTCAATTCTAATCAAATCCCACCCCCTGCTGATGCAGCCCCGCCAATGGAGCGCATGCTGTATCCATGGGAATGGGGCTATTGGGAAGGTCTCCTTGGGACAAATTAACATTTGCTCCCTTACCCTCGGAAAAGCCTCCCTCGCCACCATGGAACTCCTCATAAATCCAAGGAGTGTAACAGTGGCGGTAAAGAAGACAGATGGGGTTAGGATATCAGTGCACACAAGGGCCGCCAATATCTCCCCTGGTCTGCCTCCCTCCCTGCCCCCATTCCACCCCCTCCCCGCACCAATGCAGCACCATCAGGTTAACAATCCATACTCAGCAAGTCAGGGTACAGTTGTGGAATGAAGAATGAAGGACACCAGGGTCTAACACCAAGGAATTTTATAAGTTTTTACCCATTGAATCCTATGGGATTCTTACCTTATGTGACTCACAGCGCAATCCTGTGTAACTCTTGCACCGGTGTAACAGTAGATCCACCGGTGTAAGTGCACTTATGCCAGTGTAACTTGCCATATGCCGACGGACGCAGGACAAACACCAACATAACGCCCCTTGGACACCACGCATGTGCAGTTCTGATGCAGGACGGATGCCAGCGCAACTCCGCCAGTGCATAGGGGCATTCCGGGGGTGTCAGAACCTGCTTCCAGGGGTATCCATCCTGCTTTCGTCAACGTACGGAAAGTTATACTGGCATAAGTGCACTTACACCGGTGGATCTACTGTTACACCAGTGCAAGAATTACACAGGATTGCGCTGTCAATCAGGAGGTCCTCTATTGTTAGCCAGGGGCCCCTGATGGATTCTGCTTTTGTCCCACCACCCAGTTGAGGTGTGGTGGCTACGTGTATGGCCGCTGGATCGTGTCCTAAATTAAGCTTCATCATGAGGTTGGTGAGGACCATTGGAGGTATGAAACCTGTCTTTTTGTCTTTCAAAGGTGTTTTTCCCAATCCAGGGAGGTGGCTAGGGTCATAAACCATTAAATCTGCTGTTCCACCAGAATTTAGAGCTGGAAAGCTTCATCTCTATTTTGGAGGTGTGAAAACCACATTAGTGTTTAAGCTGTAAACAAACTCTGTCCCATCTGGAGCATTGAATTCCAGGCTTAATTATGAAGTTGTGTGTGGGGGGTGGGGTGGGAGTGTTGATTAAATGACTCAAGATCAGAGTGTGGCTTTCTGGGCCTTTTCATCAAAAGTGTGGCCTTCCTGGTCAGAGGACCTATGGCCTCAGCCAACAGTCCTCCTGATAGGTACCGTATGTTAATGGTCTGGCTGGCCCTTTGCTCTCCAGGCAGGTGCTCAGCACCAAGCACACGTGTTTAAATGTGTCTCCTGCATGCTTTGCATCAAACAGAACAAAACAAATAAAATATTGACCATGGTCCATGTAACGCTCTCCAGGGTGTTACAAGCCCTGATGTGTTCACATCTCAAAGCATATAAGGGCATGTGAAGCCACACTAGAGCAAGGAGAGGCTTCTGGGGGCGGTTCTTCCTCGCTGAATTTACCAAGTCATGGGAGAACAAGGGGCACAAAGCTTGCAGTCTTGTGCCCTATTGGCCCATTGGTGGTTTTTTTTGTTTTTTGTTTTGGTCAAACAGGATGTCAGCCTTCAGCCCTCATTTTAGAGAAACACTCTGATCATTCGATGTATAATTATCTGCATTGGAACTGCCATAAGTAATCAAAGTTCATGATCTCCATCCCAGCCACTATTGCTTACCCTAAAGTACTGTATATAAATAAGCCACTCCTAGCAATAATGTGATATCGAGCACATACAGCAGAAATGCTAAGCACTTTACAATCATTATCCCACTGCATTTGACCACACTTCTGGGAAGGGGTGGACAAACAATATTCCCGTTTTATTGATGGAGAATTGAGGGCAAAGTACTTTTTGTATGCACCCTGCTACATTATAGATCAAATTGAACTTCAGGCTAATGTGAAAAATGCTAGTTAGTTGTTTGCAAAAAAGCACTTGGAGTCATTTTAATAAGTGCAGAAAATGCCAGTCTTCTCCATATCAGCCAGGGAACAGTCCCCCTTTGGCCACTCCTCTGAAGAAGCACACAGGTCAAGGATCAGATAAAGCAGGGGTTCTCAACCCCTTCCCGGCCAAGTACCACCTCCAGCGCCACTCTCCTGCTGAGTACCACTGGACGTGACTGGTGATGACATCATGGCCAGTTACTTCTGGGTTTTCAAAGGCCAGAAAATGCAAGTAGGAGGCTCTGGGTGAGTGGGAGAGCCCTTCTCAGCGTTCCGAGAGGCTCGGCCAAAGGCAGGAGCCTCTCAGGAGCAAAAACGCACCACCAAAAGCGCCACGTCAGAGCAGGGTTCTGGTGGTCCGAGTACCACCAGCAGTCAGTCGAAGTACCACTGGTTGAGAACCCCTGAGATAAAGCATGCAATCACATTGACCCAGGCAGCTGCAACTGTGTGTTGAATTGGTGCAGAAAGAAAGGAGCCTAGCAAACTACTATGTCCCAACCCACACATGATACCAGCAGACTCATGTCTTCAACCGACGACATCTCATGTCTTCAAATTGCACACACTGCTCCTTGCTTTGGAGCAAGCAAATGGATTGAAGTGCAAAAGTGGCGCAGAGGTGGGCAATGCCTCTTTAAAGGGCATCCATGCAAACGTGGTGGTTTGCATGTGTGGAAAAGCAATCACAGATCTAACACTGGAGAGACAGTGCTGACAACCCACTTGATAGCACCCCTGGCATGAAGACGATTCACACAGTTCAACAGCTGCATGTCAAAGGACTATTTCATTTTTTTCAATTGTTTTTGCATTGGGCCTTTCTTCTACAGCTTAGGCTGGAAAGCCACCTTATGAGTTTTGTAAAAATGAGATATAAAGAAAATAAAGGAATGAAATTTGAGACATCGACGAATATACCTGCATGTGTGATTCAGCCCTTTGTACTTGAGTGTCCACAATGAGATGTGAAACCTTTAGCAGGCATGTATCCCATCTACTGGAACCACTTTCCTGAGCCTTGATCTCATCCAGAGCTTTACATCAGAGCCTGTTTGGGGAAGAAACTCATCATCAGTCTGGACTTAAAGGTTAAAGCATCTTTTCTGATTGTCTAAGCCTCATTGATGAACCATACTACTAATCTCTTGTGATCATTTTATTTATATTACTCTCTTGGTCAAACAATAAAAATTCAGTATAGGTAAATGGAACCTCCAGTATCCAAGGAGGCATTTCTGTGAATACCAATTACTGAAGGTGGGGTTGTGGGGAGAAAACAGCAGGGGAAGTGTGTTGCCTTCCTGTTCTGCTGCAGACTTCCGAGAAAGATTTGGCTAGCCACTGTTGGCAAGAGGAAGAATGCTATAATATATGCACCCTTGGCCTGACCCAGCAGTTCTTATAAATACCTCCCATGAAAAGAGGGGTTAAAAGAGTCCGTTACAGATTGAATGTTTAAGGGTAGATAGAAAGGTTAGATGTCTTCCAAAAACCCATCCAAGATATTCTACAGAAATGAAACATAAACATGGCAAGGAAGCAAAGGTAGCTGCAGCATGAGAGCTTTCTAAATGAAAACTGAACGTTGCAAGAAGCAGGAAGAAAGAAAGCACAGTCTTGGGGCAGAACTTAAAAACTCTCTGGGAAGCATCTCTCAACGTTTTGAATTGGGGCACAAACATAAGAGCACGAGAGCTTTCTACATGAAAATTGAGAGTTGCAAGATGCAATTTGTTTTGCCATATTCCTGTTTGTTTCTGCATCATACAGTGCATGTGCAGATGTGTGTAATGAAAAAAAAACTTTAGTTTTTTTAACATTGCCTTATCAACCAATCACTCCTTTTTCAGTCATTGTATATGGAAAGTGAGCAACTTATCAGTGACAAGCCAAAATTTAAAAAAAATCTAATAAATACATGGAGGAGAAATAAAGAAAAGTTCCTTGTGGCTTTGGGCACTCATAAAGTATCTTACGGGAAGCAGGCAGTGAATTCATTTTATGAAACTCTTGTGGAATGCAACTGTGGTTGAGAGAGGCAAGGATGATTCAAAACACAGCATCCGGAAACTGGGCTTCTCTTCTTAAAGAGCAGCGACCTTTAGGTCATGGTCCTCAATCAACATTTTGCTGGAGATATCCCCATGGATTTACCCCTCCCCCCCCAAAGCATGTGGTTTGAGGGCTGCATTCTCAATCTCCTTAGGTTTGTAAAAAGTTATGTATGGGAATGTGACATCTAAATTGGTTACCAAGGATACCATTTGAACCAAACATCCCTGGGCTCTCCAGCTTGGCAAGGACCTTAATTTCTGAGTCAGCCTTGAGCAAAACATTTTCACATTTCTAAGGAATTAAAGCCATGCAGACAGCTGCAGTCAACTTATCTGATGGATGCTATCAGGAGCTTACAGTTAACTTTACAGGGAGAAAAATTGAATCAGTTTCCCGACTAGTTCTGAAGTTGTATAAGGTTCTAAGGTAGTTATGGACTCCAGATGCATGTGGAATTGGGGGAGACAGAAGCTGATGTGACCATTTGAGCCTGTCTTTTTAAACTTCATCTACTACATCTGTTTACAGTATTTATGTGTTGCTATCCTTGTCATTCCAGGCCAGCCAGTCATGGTGCAGATGTTCCATGGGGAAAACAGCAGTGGTCAACCAGGAATGCATCATGAAACATTTGCAGAGCAGAGAGCCAAGTCTGCCAAAAGCTGTTGCAAGGAGACATGAGAGCAGGTTCTAGAGGTCAAGACTGCAAGAAGGGAAGCTAGAAGATACTAGCCTGCATAAACCGTGATCAGGTTACTACAGGAATTCACCCTTGAATCAGGATGTTTGTGAGCCTGCCCAATTATTATGTACTTTCAGAACTCTATTCTGCCAAAGCTTGGAGCAGAAACAGATGAACAGAAGCTACAACATGTGATATATTTTTTGCTTTTCAGACTGCAGGTGGGTGGGATCATTCCGAAACTGGTCTGTCAAGGAGAATGTGCTAGGCTACTGCTATTCAATGTCATTGTGTGATCCTGAAGTTCTAGTATTATGAAAGCAGAAATAACTTCTCTCCAGTCAATTTCTCTCCACCATGCACAATTTTAAAGACCTCTATATCATGTGTACGTATCCCCTGCCTTAGCCATTTTTTCCTTCTAACTAAAAAGCCTCAAACGCTTAGCATTTCCTCATGGGGAAGGTGCTCCACCTCCCCGATCATTTTGATTGGTCTTTTCTACTACATTATGTTTCTGCTCCACAATGCCCTTTTCTAAGATTGGCTGACCAGAATGGTGCACAGCAAGCTAAGGTGGCCACACCGCAGATTTGCAGAATTCTTTTCATGTGGCATGTCCTAAGTCGCTAATGAGACCCACTTCTCTCTAGTATTTCCTGTCTGCCTGTGTGGCTTACTGTGTGGTCATCCAATGACATTGATTGCTAGTAAATTTGGCACACATGAAAGAAAACACTTCCTGACCTTACAACACATTATGCATGGCTATTCAGAAATAAGTTGCATGGAGTTCAATGGTGTTTACTTCCAGGTAAGTGTGCATAGGATTGCAGCCTTAGATAATGTATGCTTAGGGAATTAATTACCACCAAATGGATTGATGGCCATTATTCTACTTTGATCAATCCATTCGAGCAAGGAAATATACCATTTTAAAAAATTGCTTAATTATCCTTCTATTATTCTTTTGTGGTTATTTATTGCAGCTGCTTGCTTTACTGTTGAAGACCTTTATTGATGCTTTCTTTGGTTTGCAATGTATTGTTTGCCATTTTGGAAGGTTTTTCTTTTTAACTGGACAGGGTATCCACTTGTTTCAAATGTTTCAGTTCCTTTATTAAAATCAAAATGGCAAGTGAATCTTGCATACTATCACATTAAAGGTAAAGGTAAATTAGGGATACATAATTTGCATTATGCATGTGAGTTATGTAAACTGTCCCATATGAAAAATGGGCCACCTCTAACCTCATGGTGGCAGCAAATGGTGATTGCCCTGTGGGCCCATCGCTCTCCTGCGAGTGGGTCTGGCAGGGATGAGGTAGGCTGGGCTTGCAGAACCTTGGCCTGCAGTCCTAAATACATTTGCCTGGAGTAAGCTCCACTGGATACAGTGCAATTTACTTCTGAATAAACACGTATAGGATTGCACTGTAAGTGAGCAGCCTGCTCCAATAAGGACCAGAGGTGGAATGAGGTGCTAAGTGCCTCCAGGTTCAGACTACTGTCCCAGACCCCACCTCTCTGCCTCAACAGCAGTCTTAAATTAGGCTTACCAGATCGTCAACCGGGACGGAGCGATCTACCTTTAAGGGGCGGGGCGTAGGGGGGCAGAACATGTCGCGTTCTGGGGGGCCCCCCGCACCCTGCCCCTTAAGGGTAGATCGCTCCGTCCTGGTCGCCGATCTGGTAAGCCTATCTTAAATGGACTTCCTCTGTACTGGAGTCTATCACTCCTTTGTTGGAATCCATTGATTATATCCATCCTAAAGTAAAGGTGACCCCGGACAATTAAGTCGAGTCGTATCCGACTCTAGGGTGTGGTGCTCATCCCCATTTCAAAGCCGAAGAGCCAGCGTTGTCCGAAGACGCCTCCGTGGTCATGTGGCCGGCATGACTCCCCTTGCCGCAGCGCGTAGCATGTAGCTGGAACATGGAGCGCTGTTTACCTTCCCGCAAGCGGTACCTATTTATCTAGTCACATTAACATGCTTTGGAACTGCTAGGTTGGCAGGGCCATAAGAGACTGAACTGCAAAACAGTTTTGCAGTTCAGGGCCATAAGAGACTGAACTGCAAAACAGGACTTCCTTGGGTCAAATCTCAGCCTTGCCATGAACTCACTAGGTGGCCTTCCTTTCTCTCTCAGCCTCAGCTGTAATGGAGGGAATCATGCTGCGACCATTCATGGTTGTGGTAAAGGCAGCATCAAAATAATTCATGGGAAGCACTTTGCACCCTCAGAAAGCACTGTAGAAATGCAATATAGTATTCTTATCAGCAGCAAGTGACCAGTGTTTTCCCTCTACCTGCTTTACCTGTTTGAAGATTAAGAGTTCACAATGGCAACTAGGTCATGTTGCAGATAACAACTGTTGCCATCATTTGATGGCCATCTTGCCGGCGCTCCAAGAAAGTCTAAATAGGCTAGTTCCTCCAGGAACTCAATTATCTCTTCAAAAAGCACATCAGATTAGATTGGCATGATCTGCCTTAAGGAACCCAGGCTTTATATTATACCATTTGCTTTTCAGTATCTTTAAATAGCCGTTCCTTTCATGTTTGCTTTAAATTTCACTGAAGTTAACCTAACAGGTCTGTAGTTACATGGTTGTTGGGTCATTTTATTTCCCTTTCTTGAATACAATGTTTGATGTTCTCCAGTCTGCAGAAACCTCCCACCAAGTGCTAACAGAGTTCTTTGTTTTTTGGTGTTTTGTTTTGTTTGTTTTTTGAAAAAACAAGCCTTGATAGTGGAAATAGTTCTCATGCACCCCCTCTTTTTATAACCGTGGATGTTGTGCTGCCTTGAGAACTCCTGAGTTTCCCAAAATTAATTTTAGTTATACATTAAGTATTTGGACAAACAAATAAATGTCCTTTATGAGCTCTGTGCAACTGGGTGACTCAGATCTTGGTTGCTGATTTAATGTCTTTTGGTGCCATTGTCCACCCTTGGAACATAGGCATCATAATATATAATTAAATGTGAGCCTCAGTTAATCTTTGCAAAGTTTGCTCAGTTAGCACTTTGCAAAGTGCTGTATAATCCCTCAATAAAACCTGCTTTATAACTGCCTGTATTGTTATTAGCCTTACTTTGTTACATGAAACCTCCATCTCTTTCCTAGAACTGAGATGAAATGATATATTATGGAGTGTGATGGATGATAGTCAGTCCTATAAAGATATCTCTCTCTCTCTCTCTCTCTCTCTCTCACACACACACACACACACACACACACACACACACACACACACACACACACAAATGCACACCGCACAGCCTTTCAGCCATGTCAAAGCTGTGGAGCTCTCTCATGTAGTGAGGCAAATGTCTGAATATGAAAACCATGTAGGTAGGACTGAGCATGTGGGATTTTCCCATTCAGTTGCCATGCTCCCTCCTGATTGGAGGGGTTCCAGTCAGGTGGGAAAGGGCAGGCCTACACAGTTGGCTCCACCCATGTGGTTTTGATAGTTATGGGGAAGTGGCTCCTACACAGCTTGGTGCACAGGCACATGAAGGGGGCGTCAGTGCCCCCAAACATATGACCGGCAGTGTCAGAAATAAAACAAATAATCACCAACCATCATCTATCTTGTGGATTCTGGTGTGGTAGATTCCCCAACCCATGGATGCAATAGGCATAGCCATTCTTGTAGCTCAGTGGTAGAACTGCTTTGCGTGCAGAAGTCAGTCCCCAATATCTCGAGGTTGGACTGGGAAAAACCCCTGGGGATCTACTTTCAGGCACTGTAGGCAATACTGAGTTACATGGATCAATACATTGACTTCGTAGAAGGCAGCTGCATAGGGTGAAAACACCTGCAGAAACTCCTTTCCATGCATGGAGCCCCCCCCCCCAACCTGGAACAGTAAACTAGCGGGATTTGACGATGTCAGTGAGAATTGTCATAATCAATTGATCCAAGGTGGGATTATCAAGGGTTATTATTTTGTCCCAAACACAGTCTAGGCTTAACTATTTTTTTTTTTAAAAAAAAATCCAAACATAAATACCAATTTCTGAGGTCAGATAGCAATGCTTGTGGCTACATTTTGAGGGAGACATTAATACCCAAATAGTAAGGAAAGGCTGAAAGAACTGAGCCAATTAAGCCTTCGGAAAGAAAAAATATAGAGTGCAATTATAACGTTTCTCAAATATTCCAAAGGTTTGTCGGAAAGATGAAGGGGGAGCATGACTTTGCACCGTTATCGGCTGAGAATAGGAAAAGAAATAGTTGGCTTAATAAGTTACCAGAAAGCAATATTAGATTCAATACAATTACTCTTGAAAAGAAATGTATTTGTTTATTGTTTGTTTATTATTTCATTTCTATCCCACCATTAGTTCCAAGGTGACTAACAACGAATATAAAAGTATAAAATCAATGTCTACTAAAAGCAGGCTCAACGGTTTAAAATACAGCCCAATCTTACCCTAACCCTAACCCACCCCACTGATTCAGGCATGCCAATGGTGCGTGCACTTCGTTCAAGGAGGGTGTGGGGCAGCTGCAGAGTTCTCTTCAAGGTAAGGGAAGATTCCCCCCCCCCTTCCTATCCCTCTTCCCGGGCCTGGCTGCTGTTACATGAGGCTCTCAAACGTGCACCAGCAAAATAGCTGGCGTACATTCAAGTAAATCCATCGGGGCGGCTGGGGCTCTACTCAGGGTAAAGGGACGAATGTTCCCTTCCCCCAAGGAGAGCTCCAGCCACACTGGCGCTTGGTCCTATCTAGATAGGATGCAGTGCGGACTCTATACCCATGCTGCAGCCTGGCTAGACAGGATTGCGCTGTGAGTTAGGTAACCAATTTAGAACTCTTCCAGTTCTGTGACTCTACATCCAAGATAAATTCCAAGGTGAATACTATGACTGTAGAATTCATTTCAGCTCTAATCTCTGCAGCTGCCCTCGGTAAGGCCTATCAGTGGCCCTAAGATGTTGTAGATAGAACACTTGGAGAAAAATGTCCATCAAACAAATACCCTCTTAAAGAAAGTTTTTGTATTCCTTCTAGCATTCTCTCTGACCTTTCTATATTATGAATAATTCTACTTGGGTAACAGAATTTCTAGGTTAAATCTGTTTCAAAGCGTTGATATGGGTCCCTCCCAATCAAGGAATCTGGGTCCCTGTCATTCTGTACAGTGGATGGAATTTTTTTAAGGAATTGCCAACGTCTTCACACAACTATAGTTCCCAATAGGAAAGGAAGCCGGGGCCACCCAAGACCTTCTGACACCTGAGGCAGCATGCCAAATTATTATTATTACCAAATGAAGTGCCAACTTCTGCTCCTTCCACTCTCCAGTGTTCTATCTCAGCTCTCTCCTCCACATTTCCTCTTCCTCTCCGTCCGCCTCTTCCTTTTCCAATTGAGGGAGTGGAAGGAGAAGGAGGAGCAGTGAAGGCAAGTAGTGAACAGAGATGACCACCACCACCCCACCAATCTGCTGCCTCAGGTGGCTCTTCAGTTGGCCTCATAAATGGGCTGGCCCTGGGGGAAGCCACTATATTCATTCAAGTTTCAAAGTGCTTTCAAATTCAAGTACGTCCTGAGAATGGTGTGCTTCTCTAGCATCACATAAATTAATTCTGGAAATGAAAGCATCTCCTACTGTGGATTTCAAGGCCAGAAATTTGCAACAAATTATTCAGAGCTATGTTTCCTCCATGAAATGCAAATATCACTTTGGCCATTGGGTTCTGAGTTTAACATCTGTGCTTGAACCAATCGTGTCAATATTTGCCTGTTAAAACCTTCATCTTTGAATTGTTGCATTGCAAACCCATATTGACTTACTGGGGTATGGTCTCTTGGGCCAACTGAGAAAGTATTCTTTTTTTGGTCTGGTTGTTGAATTTTAAAATAAGAAATCAGATTTGAAGCTTCAAACTTGATGATCCAATTTCAAAATCTGGCTTAAAATATTCATATTTGATTTTTGAATCTTGCAATATTTAATTCTGAATCCCAGATCTTGCAAAAACTGCTGATCACCAAAACCAAATATTTTAGTTTATATGCAAGCCTTTTATACAGGAATTGACTAGGTTATCTCTTGCAAGTCCCACTGAAATGAACCCAAGTTTATAAAATAGCTTGGAAGCCCATAAAAAGGTAGCATATTTTAGCTCTGGCACTAGACTGTAGTATTTGCATTGACGTTAATGTGTGCTTCGAAGGACGTAACATGCCCTAAGGTTCTAACTGTTAGTAGGCATGCATCCATCAGACTTTCTTTCAATCTTTTATAGTCAAATAGAGGTGGTTGTACATGGGAGGAAAAAAAAAGTTCATTTCAAGGAAGAGCATGAGAACTCTACATAGTTTTATTTCCTGATTTCAGATGCAGCTATAAGTGTGTGTGTGTGGGGGGGGGGTGTTGTTGGCTGAACTGGCAGTTGTATGCAATTGCAAGCCCTGCAGTCAATTCATATATTAAAGAGGCACTGAGTGAGCATTCTGCTCCCATAGCAGTGGCGTCGCTCAAGGTGAGGCAGAACGGTAAGTTCTGCACTGTGCTAACCTCCGTGTACTCTCCGGCACGAGGCGGCCCCGCCCCTTCGTTGTCAGAGCCATTCAGTGTGGCGAAGGCAATGCGCAGTCTCTGCGCGTTGCCTTCGCTACACTGAATGGCTCTGACGGCGAGGGGGTAGGGCCACCTTGTTCCGGGGAGTAAACGGAGGTTAGCACAGTGCAGAACGTACTGTTCTTCCCCACCTCGAGCGACGCCAATGTCCCATAGGCATCTGCCTCATTGGTTCAGCCAGCTCTGATTTCAGCTAACAATATTATCCAGTGATTACAAGTCTGCAGTTCACAAGACTACTAGATCAAATTCTTTAAAATTATGAACCATTACAATATACTGTGGAAAAGCACACGGCTGTATTTTTCAGTGCCATAAAAGTGTGAGCATTTATGTCTCCCTTGGCAGTCTGTTGTCTGCGTCATGTTTTCTGTATCCAATACACATCTTAATAAATATTTAAATAAGATATGCGGTGGAAAGTTAGCATTGGTTGTGGTGCATGATCCAATTAAACTGCTATCGTTGGGTTTAGTATAGTGGGGATCTTAAATTAGTTTTCGGTAGGCCTGCTTTGCACAATCAAGCAAAACTCTGCCTTATCGCGTATCCTGACCCATTTTGCAATTGTCATGCATGCATGATGCTCCACAATCTACGTTCAATTGACCTTTCTGTTAGAGTTACATGACATCCTGTCTCCACAGTTGCAGTGCAAGAAGTGAGTTGATTCATTTGGCAAGTGGCGGGGGAAAGCCTTGCACTGATTTGCCACTCATCTGTTTAATCAACATTCTGACTGGTTGTGCATTCCACCACATAAGCTGCTGCATGTAAGAGCCTCACATAAACACACATATAGCACAGAATCCTGTAATAACAGTCATCATAATTTGTTGAGGGGTGCTTTTCAGGGATCCATGTAGGTTAGCATTTAATTATGTATATGTGGCTTAATAACAGTGGGCATTGGTTGTTCCTTGTTGTATTGTCCAGTTTATACACAACTAGGAAGAAGTTTCCTAGAGTAGAAGTCCAGTAGAAGTTTCAGTATCTCCTGGAAAACACATACAAAAATGTTGTCAACAATCAATGTCACTTTATTAGCTGTGTAAATACTGTGTAATAATATAGGAGGGTGTAGTGCAGGGTTCCTCAACTTTTGGGGGTCCGCCTACCCCCTAGGCAGGCCCCCAAAGCTTGGTGTATCCCTGGACCCCCAAGTCCCGCATACCCCCGCGTACCCCTCAAAAGTGCACCCCAAGGGTGTTGCGGCGCAGCTGAGCGGGTTCTCTGGCTTGCACCGCAAGCCGGAGGGAAAGGCCACAGCCTTGCCGAATTGGCAGGACTGTAGTCTTTCCCTCTGACTTCTGGCATGAACCGGAGGACCTGCTCAGCCACGCCGCAGGCCGAAAAAACATTTAAATTGTCCCCCGTAGCACCTTTCTTCACAGCCGCCGCCATGTTGGATCTCCCAAAATCTCGCAAGATCCAAGATTTCGGCGTGAGATTTGGGAGCCGCGATCTTGGATCTCGTGAGATTTTGGGAGATCCAACATGGCGGCAGCTGTGAAGAAAGGTAGGGAGAGTCCGCGTACCCCTGGGGTACGCGTACCACAGGTTGAGAACCACTGGTGTAGTGGTTTGGGAGTTGGACTTAGACCTGGAAGATACAGATTCAAATCTCCACTCAGCCATGAAGCTTCCTGGTGACCTTGGGCCAGTCACTATCTCTCAGCCTCACCTACCTCACAGGGTTGTTTTAAGGACAGAAGGAGGGAAGGGACTATGTACACCACCCTGAGCTCCTTGGAGGAAGGGCAGTATAAAAATGTTAAAAATAAATACAAAAAAGATAAATTATTAAGCTTGAATGAGAAGACTAAGAGGGTTCACAAACTCCAAACACTTTAAAAAGTCACAAAATGACACAACATATTTGAATAACCAAAAAGAGGATCAGTGTTGCTCTCACAAACTTCATTCACAAAAATAGACATCTGTAACAGCATCTGTCCACACAGTCACATACAGAAACAGCTTCCCATATGGCTACATGAATACCATGGTACGTGATCAGGAGATAAATGATAGTTTTAGTGCAGTTTTAGTGCAGTCATCCTAAGAAAGGATGGGCAGACATAAAGCTTGCAGGATCTAGGGTTGTTTTTTGTTTTTTGTTTTTTTGCTACCACCACAAGTTCCACTAATCAGAGCCAAATTCGAATAGTGGTCCATGACAAGTAGACATAGAATTAAGGACCAGAGTTCTTTGGAATACATGCTCAGTATAGGAACTTATTTTGTGTACCAGAATCAGACTCACAGTCATTTCACAGAAAAATTGAATCCTGGTTTTCCTCCATACTTTCTTCATTTCAGCAGATTAATTTAGGGGATTCCCCCCCTTTGCTCTTGTCAGATAATTGGGAGTCAGAAACACTTGCTAATCTATTGCAATCACACAATCATCTACCAGTAGACCCCTATCTACTTTCTGCCAACACCAAGCCTAAAGTACCAATGATGTTCGTGCAACACCAGTCCATATCACAATTACAAAGGCTGTGAATGCATTATCATAATCTGAAGATGTATCAATTTTTCCCAAACATTAGGCTACTCTAACTAATGTATTATGGTGGCTTACCTCAATTTGAGATCAGGGTAGGGTAATGAAACATTGTATATTGAAAGCAGCTAGTTGGCAATAGCAACCAGGGATGTAAGGTAATGCAAATGTCGCGTCACTGTCATGTTCTATGGAGCCACCAGTAGAATGGCCAGAGTCTCACTCTATGTGCATGCCAGAACCACCCAGACGTTCTACTGGGCCGAACCAGGGGGTATTTCAGGGTTAGGAAGGGGGAAGATCTCAGTGGCATTCTCCCTTTCCCAGCCTGCCCCCTTCCTCTCCTCTGATTTGCACCAGCAAAATAGCTGGTGTATGTCCAAGGTGAGCCATCGGTGACCAGGACAGCATACAAGGAGGTAAGTAAGGTATATACATAGCTCTCGCTGGCCATCTGATCACACACACACCACCATTGCATGCAGCACACAGTCCGTCAACGCAGCTGCCTGGCGGAGGATAGGATTGGGACGTATTTTTATACATTTGTTTTAAAGCTACTGCAACCACCTCCAAGAATTTGGGATAAAAGGAGCTAGATAGTCTTTAAATGAAGCATAATACTGTACTTTTCAAAGTAGGAATAATTGGCAGGAGAAAGACATTCTTATAAAGAAATTAAACATTGGGGTTTTTTTGTTTAATAGTCTCAATAGGGCATGGCTAGAGGGGGTGTAATGGCAGGGCCTTAACACAGGACCATTCAGAGGAATTTTATCGGGGTACAAAGTTTCTTTTGGGCCCCTTCCCTTCATGTGAGTTTGGCTCCTGGGCCCCCCTTTTTTGCTCCAGGGCCCCCCTTTGACCCATTTTTTGCCCTGGGCCTGGGTACAAATTACCCCCTTAACCCCCCTCTCAGAGGCCCTGCCTTAAGGTAAGCTTACCATTGCAACACTGATAACAAAGAGTCATGTGGCACCTTAATGATTAACAGATGTATTGTCTATATGTGATGTATATCTGCAGACGCACACACACACACACACACACACACACACACACACACACACACACACACACACACACAAATACATACTGTATATAGAATGGATAGTAAACAGTGGAGCCAAATGGCCATAAAATGCAAAAATACAGGCTGTGACAATTCTATGTAAAGCCAAAATGTATACAAGATAAGGACAGTATCCCTTCACAACAGCAGTAAGAGGAGATAACACAATCTGTGCTACTTTAACACCTGTAGGTGGGGAAGAGGAAATTATTGTCTTAAGCCTGAACAAATAGAATCAAACTTTCTGATAAACTGTAGTAGCTCACCAATTTCACACAGCAGCAGGTCTCTCTTTGAAGTCCCTTTGAAGGATGGTGACTTTCACCACAGCAGTAGCAAAACTTCCTGGAAGACGGACACACACACCCCCACACACACACACACGTTTCTGAAAGCTGCCATTTTTAATGTCAGATTTGGTAATACTGGGATGCATTTCCACTGTTTCAACCATTTCAATTTCAGTTGTCAACAATTTCAGTGTTGGAAGTAATGATCTTCCCTTCAACAAGAAGAAAACAGGCTTGAAGATGGATGATGGAGTTTGTCCTCAAAATACTTGATTCTGACTGACTCAGAGTGAACCAAATACAACGTGCATATATTATGAATCTGGCAGATTTTTGAAAAAAAATACAGTATTAGCCATTCTGTGTTTTTTACACACACACACACACACACACACACACACACACACAGAGAGAGAGAGAGAGAGAGAGAGAGAGAGAGAGAGAGAGAGAGAGAGAGAGATGATTCATTTATTCACTTACTCACGGGGGTATCAAAACTGCGATGCATTTCATCTCCATGAGTTAGAAACCTGATACAGTATTTGGTATACTTGTAGTCCATGATCTTATTAGAAATGACTGAAAATAGTAAACTCATGCATCTCTTTCTTGAAAGGGATGAAGCATCCTTCACAATAGTTATAGTCCTTCCACATCTGAAATGTGAAGGGCTGAAATGTGGTCATGAGATCACAAATGGCAGGCAAAACCATCCACAATATGACTATGCCATGTTGTGACTATACCACCAGTGCTTATGCTTCAAAGAGTGGACTCACACGGGAGCCAAAACCGACTGGTCGAAGCACTTGTCGGTTTTGGGTACACACGTGCGCACGGGCACACATACACACATCTCATGTAATTTCTCCTGGGTTCTCCCAAGTCAGAGAGAGGGAACGACATCGTGTCCACTGGTGTCCCTAATACCATCACATCCGCAGGCTCCACCCTCTGCAGCTGTGCATTCAGCTTTCTTGAGAAAGGGGTCAAACATATGAACTCCCTACATAAGAACATAAGAAGAGCCCTGCTGGATCAGGCCAAAGGCCCATCTAGTCCAGCTTCCTGTATCACACAGTGGCCCCACCAGATGCCTCAGGGAGCACAAGCTGCTGCAGTGGAGGGGCTGTGGTCAGCAGGCACATCAGCGGCCAGAGCTAATCGGCTTTGTCTAGCTCCCCTTCTCTACATTCAACAAATGGTAGAGGAAATTATGTGAGAAAAAGAGTGTGCACGACTTATGCCAGCAGCAATGGGGTGGACAGCAGCACAGCTAGTCAACGTCCCACTGCAAGACTAGCCCCAGCCCACTGCACGCTGGCTGGCTGCTTTGAACTGGGACCTAAAGCAAGCACTAACATGTGAATAGGGTCCTCTTTGAATTGAACATCTGGATGGGTCCTGACTGAAGCATTTCTCCCAGGTAGTTTCTTTGACCCTTTCACACACTCACTCAAAGCATGCTCCAGTACAGCGACTCTTTGGGACCACCTTTCAGTGATGGGTCAGTGACTACGGCGCAGTTTCCCATCCTCCTGTATCCTTTGGGGTGGTGGGTGGGGGGAGAGGGGGAGAACTTTGATCCCCAGGTGCCAAGAACAAAGTGTTTATTCAACTTTGTAAGTTTCATGCTTTCGGATTGGCAGGACATTCTGTTTTTCCATCCAAAAGAACAAAACAAAAACAAGGGCATGTTATGGGGTTTTCTCTGTCTGTTGCTCTGCTGTGTTGCACAGTGGGGGCAAAGTAATTAAGTATAATAAAGGGCACTTCATTTGCTTGCTTCATTAGATGTTTGTCCAGACATCAAAAGCACGATCACAGAGATAGTTGGACATCATAAGACTGCATTCTTATCAACTGGTTTTACTTCTAGGCATCTAAATGGGAGGCTGATGCCTTGCTTTGAAGGGAATTCTTGTGCCTTCAAGAGCAGCTCAGTATGGAGAGATTCAACCACTGCAACCATTATATTGGATGGAGCCAAATTTGATGACATTGTCCGTGCTAGTCTGTTGCTGAAGAGGCCCAAGTTTGTCTTTGAGTTAACCACTAGTTGTTAATACTAGAAACCCAGAAGGTATGATCTTGGTGTGAACACATCCCTAAGCAGAAGACAGGACTCAATCTGTATGCTGATATTACCGTACTTGCATTCCAGACTGCTTAATACTGCCCCCCTACCATTAGTACATACAGTAAGGAGTGGAGTTCTTCATGTAGCAGACAGTCAAGCTTTCAACACTAAAAATAATACTCTTCACACACACCCCACTATAATCTGGTCCCAGCTTGGAATCCAAAACCAATGCTAACAGGTAGGCACACCATGAAGGTTCTACTTGATAGCCATTGATATTCTTATTTTCTGTGAATTTCTGTTGCTGCTACAGTACACTGTCAATTATTTTGCTACTTACAGCCACATAAGAGTTCCACAGGTCCATTATGGAGAGAAACTATATTTCCCCAACACAGGTCCACTATGGTCTGGGGGTCCAAAACAGGTGGAAGAATAGGCAAACGGGAGGGGGGAACCCGATATTTTCACCACAGGTCCTTTCATACAACTACTATGTTGCCTTGTTCTGCAATAATTTTCGTGTGTGTGTGTGTGTGTGTGTGTGTGCGTGTGTGTGTGTGTGTGTGTGTGTGTGTGAGAGAGAGAGAGAGAGAGAGAGAGAGAGAGAGAGAGAAGTCCTGACTGTCTCTCACGTTGACAAAAGAAATGTGTGAAACAGCTGATGGTGGGTTGATCGAACAGCAATTTCTAGGATTGGGGGCAGTGGAAAAATGTTACTAAGATTACCGAAATTGCTGCTATGTGTAGAAACGTTATACAGCATATACTGTATATAAACAGCACAATCCAGGTAACATTTGCCATTTTTTTAAAGTCCCATTGATTAATCACATGTTTAACAATACAATCCGATGAAGGCATTCTCAGAAGTAAGTCCCATTGATGCAATGGAACTTACTCCATAGGAAAGTGTTATAGGATTCATTCCAGTGTAAATTTCTTCCATTGAAATCCACAGACCTGAAACATCACCTGTGATGTGTGAGTAGATTAGATTGAAAGATAGCATGATTTTTACAAGCTAGGTATGGGTCTTCGTTAGTTATATAGCTTTGAATCTATGGGAACCAGAGAATATTGGAGGAGAAGAGTCAGATTTTTAAAGCTACATACAGTACATACTGCATCATCATAGTTTGTCCTTTTGTAATAAGAAAGTTCTGTTTTGTTTGACAAAGGTGGGGAAATCAGTGTAAGAAATGCCCCCCTCATCAGGGCCAGCCCAAGACCTCCCAACGCCTGAAGTGGCATGCCAAATGCTTCCCCCCTTGCCCAATGATGTGTCAGCCTCTACTCCTCCCACTCTCTGGTGGTCTATCTCAGCACTCCCCTCCCCTCCACATTTCCTCTCTGGCCCCCTCTTCCTTTCCCAATTAAGGAAGTGGAAGAAGGAGGTGCAGCAGAGGCTAGTAGGCAGACAGAGATGGGTGCCCCCCCATCAATTTTCTCCCTGAAATGACTCAGTTGGCCTCATGGATGGGCCGGCCCTGCCCCCCCCACTATATTGTCCCATTATGTCTATTAAAAATGTACAATGCAGAGCTTTGTTTCTCTTATGCCGTACAGAGTATAGCAAGAGTACATACAGGATTCTTTTTATTCATGGATTAAATGGGAGAAGGTAGTCCAAATAATACATTAGGAGTAAATCCATAAGGTTCCAATCCTCAATTCTCTTATTCTGGTCACCAATATTTCAGAAAGAGTAGAGTATTCCATCCAGACTCTATGGTTTGAGAGTTGTGGACCCAATTGTCATTGTTCTCATCATCCAGGAGGTACAGAATTGTTCTCATTATCCACCCAAACCTGCCTTTCACTTATCCAATTCTTTTTCCCCCATTATGCATATTGTTGAAGAGCATGTTCCTTGTGTGACATTTAACACAGAGCTAATACAAATTTATTTGAACAAATGTATTTAATCTCAAGTAAACTTTAGGTTGTGATTCTACTCTGCTGTGCACATGAAGCTACCTGCAGAAATGAGTTAAGGGCGTGATAGAATTCTGATGCCAAGGGCAATTCTAGACTTTTGACTGATTTATTTCTGTGGTCTCATCAATGCAGCACTCTCTAAATCAACATGTATTCTTAGCAATTTCTCTGCCACCCATTTTTGTTCAAAGACATCAAGAAAGTCTGAAATTCTTGCCCTTCTACCCCAGATATCCAATGCAGCACCATAGCTTGAGTTAAACTTAGGCCTTGGACTTTATTGGAACTGCAGCATGGAACCCAGGGGCACACAGAGTTTGGCTGGCCTTCATAATCAGGCAGTACGTATCAGTGCCATCAACCTTTACAGCAACCCTTCCCTGAGTCCTTTGGCATGTGGAGAGGATTTGAGGAAGGGCCAGAGAAGAAGCAGTCTTTGGCTCCATGCTTTGGAGCAGCAGAAGCAGCAGAGAGATTTGTGCTGCTTCCAAGTGTCTCCAAAACCTAACGCGTAATGAGACTAGACAACTCAAGAGAGGGATGGAGTCTGTCTGTCTTGCCCCTTCCCCCTCCAAATTCTCTGCGATGCACAGAGAACTGGGGAAGCAGAGAGCTCTCTCCCCTTGCACTGGCCATTCAGGGATAGCTGATTGCCAGAAAGCGATTTGTGGCTCCCCTTGGCAATTTGTCAATTGCATTTGTATGTAGTACCCTTTTGGAAACTAATATTGTTAAGGGTGAGTAATGTAATGTTAGGCTGTAAAAGGATGCTGCTTCTCTAGGAGCAGCAGAGATTAGGCTGCCCTTCAGGAATACCTTTTGGGGTGGGTGTAGCCCTTTGAAGGCCAAATGTGGAGCTACCTGCATTGTGGTCTCCACTCTAGTAAAGGTTGGAAAGGGGTCCTCAAGGGGCTCATCCCCAGCCACCAAGACAGGCAGGTGAACAGCCTAGAATTCCCAAGGCACCCAGTGGACCCAAGGCAGATCAGGGCTACCCCAGACTGCCCTGAACTTCAGGGAAAGCCCTGACCATTCTCTTCAACTTAGTTCAAGCTGAACTAACCTGCGTAACTACGTTATATCCAACCTGGGCCCTTCTGCATGCAAAGCATGAGCTGTACTACTGAGCTACCTAACCTTCCTTAACCCATCACTAGTGTCCATTCAGTCATTATGGGTCTCAGAGGCCTTCCAGCTTTGATGGGATCCTCTCTGTTGCCCTGCTTCTATGAAGTAAGTGGGTGGGTGGTAAGCAATCGATGTATGGCAGAGGGACACATTTTTCTAGGCCTCTGTTATGTGTCCAGTGTTGTTATTTGGAGTAAACAAGGACTAGAAGCCCCAATTCATCATTTATCTTATTTTTTAAAAAAGATTAATATAGGGTTTGTTATCCAAATTAATCAATGTTTAAAGGATTAATTGTGAATCACTTTGAGATGTAGAAGGAGTTCAGCCATCACTTGTTTCATTCAGTTGCAATTTTACAGGTGAATTTCAACCAAAAGGACCATTTTACTGCCAAGGCAGTATGAAAATACTGTATAGAGTTGCCTCATACTGACTCAGAGCATTTGTCCACTGAGCCCAATATGCTCCTACTGACAATAGTTCTCCCGAGTCAATCAATCAATATTTCTTTACTGCACGGCAAAAATGAGCCTTGCAATATATCAAATATATTTTTTAAAATGGTATGGTCCAATAATGCATCAAAACAGTCATTTATTATTGTTACCTCTACAAATGGCTTGCCATTCACAATTTATGATTGAATCTTATTTGCATCCACTGTAATAATGTATTTTATAGGTCCTGCTTTATGGAGTCTCCAGGGTCTTTCTCACACTGCTACCCGAGGGTCAACCTACATGTTGTTACATAACATAGGTGTGTGTGTGAGGGGGAAAATCAGGGTCAGGAGCAGAGTGCTGTGGAAAAGGTTTCACGCCTTTTTCCCTATGCCGTTTTCCCAATGAAAATTCTGCCCCCACCCCTGAAGCTGCTATTTGCCTTGTAAGAAAGTTGCTGTGGGTTCCAATAGTAACTTTCCTCCAGGGGCAAATAGAAACTGGAGGGGGGCAGATTTTCATCAGGACAGCAGAGCAGGGAGAAAGCGTTAAAGAAACCATTCCATTGTTGGAATATATGGGTGCAATGCTGCCTGCAGGACTCGGGGGGGGGGGCAGTACATTGTGCAACTGCCCGAGATCCCTTGCCTGCTCTGTGGTGCCTGTAGAGGGTGTGTCCATTGAGTAACTTCCTTCCCCTCACATGTTCCTGTTCTTTTCTTGCCTCTTGACCACCACCAAAGGAGAAGTGTCCATGTTGTTGCTGACCTCTGTCCTCAATGGCAGGCAGCCATTACTGAAGAACACCAAACCCCTTATTTACTTCCACACAAAGAGAACAGCCATAGGGTTCTCTGTTCCTTAAGTTATAGAAGCCTCTGATATGTCAGAAAACGGGTATGTTTGAGAAACAATCGTAAGTAAAGTATTTCCTTTTGAAACTCTACCTGCCTGTGCTCCTGTGTGTTCATTGATAGCAGCAAATTATCAACTAGCAAACTGGGTGGAGGAATTTACCATAGGAAAAAGGGGGCTTCTGCTGTTTGCTCTGCTTGCTAGAACTCCAGAACCAACACCCTTTTCTAACACACATGCCACAGTCCTGATCGGCCCTCTGTAGCTACCTTTTTCTTTTTCTTTTTAAGAAAGTCAGGAAATGTGTGTTGGATGTAATGTGCAGTTTGACACTTAGACAATTTTAACTGGCAATAGCAGGATTGAATATGGGCCTTTTGACTTGCAAACCATGTGCGCTACCATTGAGCCATGGCATCATCCCAGGATATAGGCTCCTGCTGGCCCTGGAAGGAGAGGGAGGGTTGGATGAGCCCTCAAGCTCAATCTGAGGAATCTTACCTTTGCCAACCAACCCAATATGTCTTACCAACCCACCCAATACTTACCAACCCAATATGTCACAGCAGCAGAGTGGTTGGATCATGTATTCGGAGTCTATTTTATATCACATTTTTAAAAAATGATTTTGACTCCTTGCCACAGGATGTGGTGATGGCACCTGGCCTGGATGCCTTTAAAAGGGGATTGGACAGATTTATGGAGGAAAAGTCCATCACAGCTTACAAGCCATGATGGGGATAAGCAACCTCCTGGTTGTAGGAGTAGGTTTTCTCTGTGCCAGGTGCAAGGGCGACAGGATACAGATTATCTTGTTGGCTGTGTGCTCCCTGAGGCATCTGGTGGGGCCACTGTGTGATACAGGAAGCTGGACTAGATGGGCCTTTGGCCTGATCCAGCAGGGCTCTTCTTATGTTGTTTTGAGTAAGATGCTCATGTGATCTAGCCCTCTTTACCTATTATACACAGACCATTTCACATGGCTCAGTGTCTTTTGCTGAACATGGAGTTTGTCACATAACGTCAGAGTTTATAATAGAAAATGAGCTTCAGCCATGACTATGGTGAGATTAGCACCATTCCCTATTGAAATACTACACCCTCTTTTTTTTTAGCTATGCCAGGAGAATTCCACATCCTGCTGTTTCACAGTAGATGCAGCTGAAAGTTCCCAAGAGCACCATGTGCAGGTGTCATTGGGCCACAGGGATTCCCTACCAATCTCTTGTTTATGAAATGGCCTCGTAGGATGCCAAGGGACTGCACAGGAAAACATTTTGCATGCTGATGCTATAAAGCTCCCCTGGGTCCCAATAATGTGCTATGTGGAATAGTACTGAATGTAACTGAGAGGACAGAAAAGAATGTCCTTGCACCTATGCAATGGATACCTTTCATTTCATGCTCCCACTTTACTTCCCTTTGGGGCAATCAGAGGCGTTCCTACGGTGGGGGCAGTACTGTAAGTTGCACCCCCCCGTTTACAAGCTGGCATGAGGCGGCCCCGTCCCCTCATGCTGGCTTGTAAATGGGGACTAGGACAGGGTGCAACTTACAGTACCGCCCCCACCGTAGGAACGCCTCTGGGGGCAATAGGGGCTGCCTAAACTAAAGTCAGGATCGTGGCTGTTTTGAACTTGTTTCCCAATAACATTGCCCTTGAAAAGCACTGAAAGGGGTTTGATCTCATGGAAAGCCAACTTGCACCTCTACGTGGCATTTGGGTTTGGGGTGTGGGGGTGGGGGTGAGGACAGCTAATGTGTGAAAGTGGAGAGGCACATCTTTACTTGGTGCCACATAGAAGCAGAATAGAGCCCTAAACATTTTCCTTCCCAATTATTTTCTTGCATAACTTGCTCCTGGAGGCCCCGCTGGTCTCAGTAAGTTGGCAGAGAGGGGGAGGTTTAGGGCCAGGGTGTTCTGGGGCAGGAAGGGCAGGGGCAGGGAGCAGGCTCGAAGGGGTGGATCTTGGCGGTAAAAGTGCATGCCAGATATTCTCTCCCATTTTTCAGCCCATTGTGCCTCTTTCTCTCTTCATACTTATACTAACTACATAGGTCTGAGGAAACCCATGGGCAGCCAGGAGGCCTACCCAGGGGTAAGTAGAAAAGTTTTTTACTTACCTCTGGATGGCCTTCTGATCACACACCCCACCATTGGATGCAGCTCAGTGAGTGCACACTCCGGCAGTGCAGTTGCATCGTTGTCAATGGTGGGGGATAGGACTAGGCTGCTAATGGGTAAAAAGAGCTGGTTGTGGCATAGCGGTTAACAGGCTGAGCTGCAGATCATGACTTTCCTGGTTCAAATCTGCCATAAACTCACAAAGCAAGCCACTCCCTCTCAGCCTCAGCTCCCCATCTCGACTGCAATCTGGGGATAATACTCTGCAGGGTTGTTGTAAGGATTATAAGAAGATAGTTTATGTGAAGTGCTTTGCGAATTCCCAAAGCACTATACAAATGCTGATTTGCAGCCATCAATAAGCAATATCTTACATTTATCTATATATATTTTAAATACTACTGTATTTCCTAAGCTCAGGCCAGCGGGTGGCGCAGTGGGTTAAACCGCTGAACCATGAGCTGTCGATCGAAAAGTCGGCAGTTCGAATCCGCGACAGGGTGAGCTCCCGTTACTTGGCCAGCTCCTGCCAGGCTAGCAGTTCCAAAGCATGTTAATGCGGAGTAGATAAATAGGTACCGCTTGCGGGAAGGTAAACAGCGCTCCGTGTTCCAGCCACATGCTATGCGCTGCGGCAAGGAGAGTCATGCCGGCCACATGACCACAGAGGCGTCTTCGGACAACGCTGGCTCTTCGGCTTTGAAATGGGGATGAGCACCACACCCTAGGACACGACTGGACTTAATTGTCAGGGGTCACCTTTACCTTTTTATTTCCTAAGCTCAGGAGAAAAATTAAATATTTCATCATTTAGAGAAAGTGTGTGTGTGTGTGTGTGTGTGTGTGTGTGTGTGTGTGTGTGTGTGTGTGTGTGTGTGTGTGTGTGTTAGAGGAAAGGCTTTTCAACAACAAAACCAGTAACTGAACCTATTTATCTTACCCATCCTTCCACATATGCACGCACAAGAGCAGAATTAGCTACACTTTAAATTTGTGTGAGATTTGCAGCTTCATCCAATTGGCTTAGCTGCTCTGTGGTCTGGGCTATAATCTTATCAAAGGTCATTTAGTAGCGGGATGCCTCTTTCAGTACCTCATTCCTCTAAGGAGAGAAAGTACTTTGACAGGCTGATTCTTTAGCCAGGGGATTCCTTAAGAGAGCATATTCTCCCATTGTATCTTCTAGAAACTGCTTTGGCTCCAATCCAGATGAAGTCCGTCTAGAGGTCATGGTGAAAAATCCATACAAGTATCTGCTATACTTTCTTCCTCTCTTGTCACTAAGATCTCCAGTAGTCTCATTTTTATAGGGAAATCTTATTTAAAGGATCGTGAAAACCGGAAGTACCCGAAGATCGCCGTTTTGCGGCGATTCAAAGATCGGGCAGGCCTGCAGAGGGTCGCGCAAGCCTCCCCGAAGCTCCCCCAAGCCCCGGTAAGTGAAGCAACGGTGGTTTCGGCGGTGGCAATCCCCCGGATTGCTGCCGCCGCTACCGTGCTGTTCCCACCTCTTAAGGGGGCAGGGGGCAGCTAAGGTTCTCAATGGTGGGTCGCGACCCACAGTTTGATAACTGCTGCATTAGACGCATTGCATGTCACACTGAATTTATTTATTTATTTATTTGCAGTATTTTTACCCCGCCTTTCTCCCCAAAGGGACCCAAGGCGGCTTACAACAGTGCAAAAAGTATAATACAAAAAATAGTTACATTTTAAAACAGTAAAAACAATTAATTAAAATTAATAAAAACAATATCTAAAAATCAGTTAAAAAATGACAATTAAAACAAGAACATAAATGTAGCTCTGCTCAGCACATCCCAACCACCTAAGCCCCGATTGTGTTCTCTGGCTTACAGCAGAACATCAATTTGATTGCAGCAGTATAACCACAGTGTTTGGGCCTTTCTCATTGCTGATACGTGACCTTCCGGAGCCACAATGAGAAGGACTTCCTCAAAGCTTTCTGCCAGTGCAAGAATGGCCTGTTACTCCAGACTCTGGCACTGATGGGTCTGGAGTTGCAGGCTTGCAAGGGACATGTGACAGCTGTCTAGCTAACTAGCAGTAGACTCGGGGTGCTGAGCGCAATTGCCAAAACTATGCAATGCGAAAACAGCAAGGGAGCTGTCCACAAGCTAGCAAAGGTTGCTGGACACAGGGCAGGATAGGCATTATGACAGCATTACCAGCCATCACCCAAGAAGCCCATTGCAGTGGCTTTTCAGAAGGATCGGACTAGGATGCTGTCCCTGCTGGTTGGCCCTCCCAAGCCTCGCTTTATCCACGTCTCCTATTTTTGGGAGTCTGAGGCAAAAGTTTAGCTGGCAAGACTTGGGGAAATTCCTATGATTTCCTCTGTAGCATGTCACATATGCAACACTAGCACGATTGGCTAGCTAGCATGTTTCGAGGAGGGGTGTGTGTGTGTGTGTGTGTGTGATGTTAGTCTGTTACTGCAGTTGCCAAAAAAGAGTTTTTAATGAACTTCAACTGTATTGAACTTCAACTGTATTTAAAAGGAACTGATGGCACAATCCTAAGATGCCACTGCGCCGGCCTAGCACACGCTAGGCCGGGGCAGGCTGTCGCAAATGTGCCATAAAGCATGTTGCAACAGTGCAGCAGAGGCCTGGGCCGGTGCACCAGTGCAACACAGGATGCACTCCAGCAAAGTGAAGCCGGTGTGAGAGGGCAGAACAGGGTGGAGGAAGGTGGGTAGGGAGTTAACAGGGCGGGGGCGGATTGGGTCTGGGAGCGGGCGGGATTGGCAACAGCTGCGCATGCTGAATCCTATCCCACTCTCGGACCATTTTCCTTGCGTGAGCCTCCCGGACTTGCACTAGCTAAATAGCTGGCACGGATCCGAGGAGACCTGTTGTGGGGGCTGGGGCTTTACCCCAGGGAACAAAAGTTCCCTTTCCCCGAGGTGACCTCCCAGCTCCCACTTTCGGCACAGGATACAGTGTTGCCTGCACTGGCCTCGCTGCACCGCTGGGCAGAAAGTTAAGTAGGATTGGGCTGTAACAGATTTACAGTGCAATCCTAGACATGTACAGTATTAAGTACATGAAGTAAGGCCCATTAAATTCAATAGGACTGACTCCTAGGGATGTGTGCATAGGATTGTACTCTTACAGCGCAATCCTGTGTAACTTTGCACCGGTGTAACAGTAGATGCATCGGTGTAAGTGCACTTACACCGGTGCATCTACTGTTACACCGGTGCAAAGTTACACAGGATTGCACTGTGAGTGTGGCATAAACACTCATGGACAACAGTCTACCTTATCAGATGCATGTTGTTATCCCCCCTACTCACACAAAAAAAATACAATAGAGAAAGAGGTTGTAAACAATGAGGCCAAGAGGCCATGCTGTGCTGTGCAAGAAGTCCAGTTTGTGTCTATGCACAGTTTAAATGTATACAAGATAAACACAGTTAAGGACTCCAAAGCTCAGCTGTTCCATGAAGTTCAACAGCAGAACAGAAGAGCGTTTAGCCATAGACTAGACAGATCCCCCCCCCCACCAGTTATGTTCTATTGTAGATCACCAGGGTGAACCGATATGTCAGTGATTCAGATGCATGTTGGATGATTCAGCCAGATTGTTGCAAGAGGCAGGGAGACAAACAAAGATCAGTGGAATTTTACAAACTTTCTTCGCACCCTGTGATTTTTTTCAAGATGAGTATGTAAAAAACCTGCCCCCTGTTATTTTGGCAGAACAAAACTAAGATCAGGTAGTGGCATGTAACGCTTTGTTGTGTAGCCTCCTCATTTACCTGGCAATGATATGCATCATTTGAAAGACTCTGGAGACTGACGAACAGTCCAGTGCATGCTTGCCGAGGAAGAATTATCTTCACTTGGAACTTTTACAATGTTGCTATCATGCCCTGACTGCAGTTTTCAACTTTAGCTAAGTTCGCACGCTGCTGTTTTTGTGTATTTTTCCTTCATACTTGGTTTTATGTTGCCTTCTGTTTTCCCCAAATAAACCATCCCCCAACTCCTTTTTGAGATTGCCTGTTTTTCCCAAGGTTATTCAAAAACTTCGCCATAGAATAAATGAGACTTAACCCTACTTGGATATTCATTATTATGTGAGTTGACAGTGGTAATGGAGAGCAGCCTGTTTTAAATGAGACTTCATCTCAATTCAGCTTAGATTTTTGTTAACTAGGATTGCCAACTTTTTCTTGACCTGTAGTCCTAGACCCATAATAGCAGTTTGATCAGCAAATATGAGTTGGTGTGGTGATGTCTTCATGAAAAATGTCACCTGTTGATTTTGGTAAACATGAAATGCACAGGAGCAGAGCACAGTATGCCAATTTTGTGGTCAGTTGGCAAACTCAAGGGAGCTGAGTAACCTAAGTTAGAAGGCAATGGTTGGCAACCGCACCTGTGTGTTTCTTTTTCAGATGTTGCTCTATCACTGATACAGTTCAATAACAACTTTGACTTGATCACACTTGTTGCCTCTTTGTTAGCAGGTAGGGATCCTTTCATCCCACTCTAGTTGTCTCTTACCGCCACTGGTCTCAGGGTGGAACTCTGTGGGGAGGGGCCTCTCTGTTCTCAGGATATTCAGCATCCTCCATGACTCATTGGACTCCACAGGGGGATGTGCCTCTGTGGTCATGAACACCCTTTTATCTCTGTTGTCGTGGTATATGGTGGGCAGTGGCAGGCGGACAAGAAAGGCAGCGTACTAATAGCCATGCTGGCAGGTGTCAGTAGTGATGCAAAGGGTAGGTGTGGCTAGGTGGGCGGGCTACTGCAATAGGGAGTATATGTCACATACCAGCCCAATGATTGGCCCATGCAGTGCTCCCTCTGATAGGTCCATGCGCTACAGCCTCCCAGGCAGGTGTGCCTGTGTGTGGTGATGGAAGGTGTTAAATGCTGGATGTTCTTTGCCTGTCTCCTGCTGTGGCTGGGTTAGAAAGCAGCTTTTGGAGTGGCTGCCTTCCTTTCTGCTTTTGTCCCTGCCATGAGTGTTTCTGGCTGGTCATGCAAAAGGTGGGTGCCTTGCTCCTTAGGGCAAGTCTCTTGACTGGGCTCAAACCCATCTTGCCTGGCTCCCACCCTGTATCTTGTGCATTGAGCTACCAGGACCCTACTCTGCCTGAGTGCTGTTGAGGGTTCACTTGTGACTCATCCCGGTCTGTCCCTTGGCAAAAGAGTTCCTTCCGGCTGGTGAATGCCCCCCACACTTGAACCCTTGCCATGGAGAGATGTGTGTGTTAGTTACAATTGGCTGCCCTCTTCCAAGGGAGCTATTTTTCCACCCTTGCTCTTTTCACAAAGGCATTCCTTGGATGTTTCTATGAGTGGGATAAAGGGACTTGAACCCTGCATGCTGGGAGTCCTAGTAGTCTTTTGCTTTTGCCCCTTTGCTGCTGATGCCGAAGTAGTTCCTGTAGGAAGTGACATCCTTATGCTGTTTGTGTCATGTTTGTCTGGGGAGGGGGGGGTTCTTGGGACCATCTCCCCATGGTAGGAGTGGTGCCTGTTGTAATCATTCCTTGGGGCTGATGAGGGAGGTTCCCCCCAGTGCTGGCCATTCATTAGCCCCGCCCCCTGCTCCGTACACTCTGGCCGTGCTTCTCTGGCTGCCGACATTGGGTCTGGATGTAGTGATTGGCTTCTTGGACATCGCACTGATGACGCAACGACATCAGGACACCACTCCCATGGATGCTGTGCTGTGCTGGGGGCTCCATGTTACTGAGAAGGGCTGCGTGGTGTTACCTGGACTGGCTTAGGATACGGTGGTTGTTGCACTGGTGCTGGTGTGCTGTCAGCATGGTATCCAAATAGCCACCAGGCTACAATCCAGAACACACTTACCAGGGAGTAAGCTCCACTGAACAAAGTGAGACTTACTTCTGAGTAAACATGTATAGGATTGTGCTGTTAAATTGTTATGTAATAAAATGTCAATTTGGGGCTGAATTGTGCCCCAAGCATCTTTCATCTTTAGATTTAGCAAATATGTGATTATGTCTTTCTTGGCAGCTACTTTGAGGAAGGTGCCACTGTAAAAGCGCGGAGCCTACTCCTATTCTTGTTTGTTAAAAGTCACCCAGTTAGTTCTGCGTGTGGAAAGCATGTTGGCTCAAGCAGACCAGTCCCTGGATCTGTGACAGACTGGAACAGGCAAAACCATCAAGAATCTGTTAGTGAAGTAGAACAGGATTTTGGCAGAAGGTGCAATCAACAAATCAGAGTATGGTATACAAATGGCAATGCAATCAATGACCATTGATAGAAGTGCATGCATACTAGGAAGATAAGGAGGTGTAAAAAGGGTTACAAGCATGCAACCGTTAATGTTATTTTCCAAAACAGATGCTGAGGTTTTCAGTTTTTTTCCTATTTTTTTTCATGACCATGCCACAGTCTTCAAGTCATCTGATTATGACACACAGTCAAATAAGAGGAACATTATGTTCCCATTTCTCTATCAGGAAACACTGGAGTTTTCAGAATGATTAAAATAAAACAAAGAATTGCAGGGTAAGACCGATCACTGGATTGAGCAGTGCTATTGGGCAGGGAAAATAAATAAAGGGACCACATCCCGATTTCAGGCCTAGAGAAGTCTCATAACCCTTGTTCCTTGTAAGGAAGAGTCATTACTTACCATTGTTTTTTAACATTTTCTTCGTGCAGAAAATACAGGCAAACAGTGTAGGCTGCGGCAGTCGGTGTAAAGGGCTGACCGTCGCATCCTTTCAAGTTCCCGGGCTGCCCCAGGGCAGCCTGTGAACAACTCAGGAGAAGGGGACCATTGTCCCTTCCCCCTGTGTAAGCAACGGTAGGCCCAATGGGCCTACTCGAATATACGCGAGCTCCACAGCTTGCGTACATTCACGCCGCTCGTATCGGCGCAACGGGGACCTGGAGGGAGCTTTGGATACCGGGGATCTCGGCCCCCAATATCCCCGCCTCCTCCAGTCCCTGGGCGGCCTATGGCCTCCATCCCTCACCGCCCAGTCCACTCTCCCCCCGCCCCTGCCCTGACTAGCATAGAACTTACCCAGTCCGGCGGGCGCAGGGCCGGGGAGACGGCGGAGTATGCAGCGCAGGCCGCAGCACCGGCACTTGCACGACACCCTGCCCCAGGGGCGTGCACGCTGCCCCAGGGCTTGTTCTACACAGGATTGTGCGGAAAATGTATCTTTGAATTATCTTAGGGAAAAAGAGATATGCCGTATTGGTCTGAGTATAAGACTCACTATTTTCTCCTAATTTAAGTTTTTTAACTAGGGGTGCGTCTTATAATCAGGCTGTTGCAATTCGGGTTTGCAGCTGCCCCTCCCCCAGGCTCAGCAGAGAAAGGGCAGCAAAATACTCACTGCTGCTGCTCAGCTGTGCAGTGAGGGCCTTTGAATGGCATGGGACACTGCTGGAAGAAGCAGCGAGGCTAAGAGGAGATTTCGAAGCACATGTTTGTTTTTAGTGGAGATAATGGCAGAGATACAGTGGGCTCCTTCTTTGCCCTGCAGGGCTTATGGTATGTCCTTTGTTAAGAGCACACATACCTCTCCCCTTTCCAGGCTGTAATCAGTTGTTAATTTTCGTTCTCTGGTCTGCTGGGTTTTATATCCTTTTGTAAAGCAAGATCACATACACTTTCATCCCCCCTCCCCAGGCAATCAGTAGTTTAGGATGCAATCCTGTGCACACTTTCCTGAGAGTAAGCTCCATTGAGAACAGTGGGACATGCTTCTGAGTAGACATGCACATGATTGCACTGTTCGTTAAATCGCTGGCATAAATTTAATGCCAGTGATTTAATTAAAAAATTTTAATAGCACCAAACTTTAAGGGTGCGTCTTATAATCAGGTGCGTCTTATACTCGGGACAATACGGTATATCCGCAGTATGAACAAAGAATTGCTTGGGTCCCTTCGGGAAGAAGGGCGGGCAAAAATATTGTAAATAAATAATGAATTAGTGTCTGGATTAAAAAAGGAAACACTTTCTGGATGTTTAGCTTTGGATCTCACTACACTTTAAGTCCACTGCAACTGTCTCTCTAATAATGGATTGGAGGCCCAGTTTCCATCTTCCACACAGGCCTCTGAAGTTCAAACGCTATGGATGAATGCGCTAAAAAGTAGGCTACCAAGTAGCTAACTTGTGCAACAATGGATATTTCAGGTGCTGAAGGTCCAGGATAAGCCCAGAGATTCTACAGGTCTGCTCACCACCTGACTGCTTAGCAGATGACCCAGGTGACCATTCAATGTTCATTTTCTTCCCCCATGTAAAATAAACAACATCAGAGCATGCTCCAACAGTCCAGATGCTATTGGGCTTTGGTTGTTTAGCAATGCTGGTCACATGCTCCATGCATACATATATGGCATATATTGAATTCATATTCAATCTCATTTTTTTAAAATGGCCACACAGGCACAAAAAAGAGACATCAATTCATATTCAATCTCATTATTTTAAAATTGCAAACATGTTAAGGATTTCATTGCATCAGGGTTGTTATACATGTGGGAATTATGAGCAGGCTTGATGAATAGTTTGACACCAAGTTTGAGAGGTATCACTAGTTGCAATCTTGGAGATTCACAGTGCATCATCATGCATGCTGATGCTAGCTCTTTGGGGTAGCGTCAGGTTTTTGCACATACATCTGTAACACCGATGGGTCAGTCTTCAATAACATCTGGCTCCACACTTTGTGGGGGACACACACTTTGGACATGATATTTGCATTGGTCTGATTAAACATAACCTGTTTAAGGGCGCAATCCTGTGTAACTCTTGCACTGGTGTAACAGTAGATCCCCCGGTGTAAGAGCACTTATGCCAGTGTAACTTGCTGTACATCAATGGACGCAGGACGGACACAGGCGCAACCTCCCTTGGACGCCTCACATGCACAGTTCAGATATGGAACGGACACCAGCGCAACTCCGCTGGCGCAGGGGGCATTTCGAGGGTGTCTGAATGCCCCCAGAATACCCCATGTGCCGGCGGAGTTGCGCCAGTGTCCGTTTCACGTCTGAACTGTGCATGTGAGGCGTCCGAGGGGGGTTACGCCTGTGTAACTGTGTTCCGTCTGTCCTGTGTTCATCAGCATACAGCAAGTTACACTTGCATAAGTGCTCTTACACCGGGGATCTACTGTTACACTGGTGCAAGAGTTACACAGGATTGGGCTGTAAAACAGGGAAGACACCACTGTAATCAGATTATTAACTCTTGGAGGCATAGATCTCTGACCTCTGATGGTCCAACTGGGGTAGTGGACCAACTATATACTTATGGAGCTGATTAACTGCAGAACTCTCTGAATTTTCCAATTAACCTTCATGGCTGTTCTGTCAATGAACAACAGGCTGAACTTGGAGATCCACTGGCATCCACTCCTGTAGTTTCGTCTGCATAGGTTTCTGTGTTTTAACGGGAGCTTGAGGTATATAAATCAAGTGAGGCTGATTGTTTTATCTATTATACTTCTACTCCTCTCCTTTCCTGTGAAGCTCAGGATGGTTTGTGTACAGTTACAAGGTGGTCTTCCAATGAGTTCACTGACAGGACCAAACCTGCTTAGCTTAAATTATAAGAAGAACCCCTGACTGAGGCTGTGTGCGTAACTGACAAGCACAGTCTTGTGACTCATCCCAAATTTGCTATGCAGCACATAAGTGTTTAGATTTGACTATGCAGCATATAAGTGCCTAGAACGGAATGTGCCAATGCCAATACCTACGGCAGCACACCACCGCAGAACGTGCTATTATACTGCTACCCGTTTCTTGGGCTAAGGGTGTTAATCACTTACTCTGAGATATAATGTGATTGCAGCCTTCCAATCTGACTGCATAGGGATATGTGCACATATTATTGTTGCTAAAGACCTCACTTTCCAAACCATGCACTCCTGACTCCATCTTGGTTCCTTAGCTGACATTCCTGAAGGTCACCAGGACTTTGGCCTTGACAAAGTGAGGCATGGGTGGCTCCCTGTAATCAAGATCATATGAATAAAGGGCCATAGGCTGGAGTGGAAAGCTGGAGCACTGTGTGGGGCATCTGTATGCCACCTTCCTCTAAGGTCTTGCACATTCAGGCACCCCCCCCCTTGGCAAAATTGCATTTGCAAGCAAAGGTCCTCCTGAATAATCAATTAAGCTTAACTGCCCAGCAGTCAGGCCACCTGGGCAGTCTTTTCAGACTCCTTCTCCAGGTTTCTCTCCCATCGACAACCGAAGCCTGGGTGCTGCCCACACTCTGCCATACCTTTTGTCCTTTCAGGAATTTTTCCAAATGGGGTGCAGTGAAGCCTTTGTGCCCTCTTGGAATGATGTACCGGTACCTTAACTCAAACAAGCCCAGGAAACTCTAGGCTGCACACCCAGATGTTCCAGAGACCATTATTCACCCAGTAATGTCTTTGTATACTTTGTTCAAAATTCTGCTCTGGGAGCAACATTTTGGCTTCTTCTCCACTGGAGGCATCCATGCTGTCTGTTGTGGTAGTCTCTCCCTCCAATATACCTCCACTCTGTCCATTTTTGTGAGGTTTCTCCTACATGGAAAAGCCTCTTGCCATAGTAGCCGCCCTCACCTCTGAAGAAGCTACTTTCTCTGCCCACCAAGGGGCATCATTTTGGTGGTGTTTCCCCTTTTCCCCATCTTCCAAAGCCATGCAACCTAGCCTCACTTCACAGAAGGATATCATACCCCAGTCTACCCAGCAGACTAAGGATAGCTTCTCTTCTCCTCTCTCCCTCTCTAGCCCTCAAGTCCCCCATCCCTTCTGAAACCTTCCATTCCCTGGTGTTTGTTTTATACTTCCTGGTAAGCCTCTCCTCCCCTGTTGGGTCATCTCTGGCAGAGGAAACTCAGCCCAGCTGGCAGCCCAACTCTCACTCTCTCTTGTCCTCCTTCATTTAACCCATGCCTGTCCAAACAGTGCTATTTACAAGCAGTCTCCTTTCCACAACCACTTAAACCTCTGTGCAACCAATCTCACATGCAAACTGTACCTTTGTCTGTTTTCCTATATCTCTTAATAAAATCTATATTCTTTTGGAAAACTCTGTCTCGTGGTTACTGTTAGCCCAAGTACACGTATTTTGAGGTTGTTTGCTCCACTCAATGGTCAATGGCTCCAAAACATACACTACATTTTGGCCTATCTAATTATAAATTCCTCCCATTGAGTGTAATTCTGGGCTGGCCAGGTAAACCCGGACCGAGACTCTGTGTGTGCATGTACACATGTAGTGGCAAACATGTGCGCATGCATATGAGAGCAGTGTTGGTGAAAATATGTATAACTGTCCATAAAGAAAGCTGGCCAAACCTGCTTGCTCAAATTCTGGAACCTCTAGGCTGGAAGATGTCCCTGAAGATGACCTTCCAAGAGAGTAATCAACACCCTCCCTGCTCTTGCAAGAGAAACACACATGTTTGTTTTTCTTTCAACTACCAAAGAACAAATTATTTTGCAAAACTTTCCTTTGTGAAGAAAAAGCACATCCTGTTTTAAATAACAGATGTGAAGGATGCAGTGCCTCTGAAGCATGGGCAACATTGCGCCTGGCTCTGATGGGAAGCGGTGCTCTCTCTCTCAAAATAAATAAATAAATAAACCACAAAATGTAAAAAAAAACCAAACCATCATATAGAAAATAGGGAAATAATAACAATCCCATAATTATTTCACCCCAGCTTTTAATTTTGTGTGCATGTGTACACACATGCATAAGCATCCCATCACCACCCTCAAATTATGGCACAAAGTGGAAGAAAAAGATTATATAATTGCAGTCATTTAATGTACTTGGTTACCTCCAAGTTCTGCCCTTTTGAATGACGACTTGGTTTCCATAGTAACCAATGTACTTGAAGATGAGAAAGAAAGCAGGGGGAGGCTTAGGAAAGCACAAAGATGATTAAAAAAAGAGGACATATATGTCGCAAGGCACACATCACCTCATATTTTCTCACGCAAATTCCACAACAGCTGGCATGCAATGAACATTGCTCCATGATTACCTGTGGTTCCACTGATCTCCTGTCCTGGATAATGAGACCACTTCACAGTCAAGCATAGCCAGTAATACCTACCCAGTGTTGCCTAAAATCTCATTTATACACATATCTATATAAAATATGCAATTTTTATGCAAAAATACATTTTAAGTCGTGCACCATACAGATTCATAAATGTGCTTATTGCAATAGTTCTAAAATGACCTTCGTTGCCTTTGCTTTCAGTTTGTGTGTGTGTGTGTGATGATGATGATCAGTTGTTTTCAAGAGCTCATTTTGAACTAGGAAGTAGAAAAAGGAAATTCAGATATTAGAGACACATGCTAAAAATTAACCTTAAAACCACAGAGATTTCACAAGTATTTCAGCTATGCACTGAATACAGTACTGTATATGACTGTAGTAGGCAAGCTACCCCTCCCCAAATATTCTTATCTCATTCCTCGCTCCCCCCCGAACCCCCACCTTTTTATCCCATCAAAATCCATCCAAGATTCACGGAGATACAGTAATTTTTGAACCCCTAGAGAAGCGGCAGCAGGAAAAGTTCACTCTGTACCTATTTAATCCCCATAACTTTCTCTCTCTTTGGAAGTTTCTAAAAAGTGGTATTCCTTTAATTCAAAGCAGTGCATTATCCTGTAGAAAATACTGTTTTCTTGAATTCCCTCCATGGTTATGGCACCGGATCCTCATCAGGGATCAACGGGGTGTCCCTGGGGAGGGGTCCCTCCACAGAAGGGTCCCCATCCTGACACTTTGGTGGAGTCATTCCTCAGCAGAGTTCAGAGACTCCTGGTACAGTGCACATATTCTTGCAGCTTGTAAAAGGCGTGGGGGTCTTCCCCACGCGCCCTCTCTGGGGTTCAGGAGAGGACTGGTAAGTGTGTGGTTTAGCCCCTTTGCCACCCTCGGCCTGGACACAGGAGGTTGACTGAAGGCCAAGCGCTGGGAATGCTGAGGGCATTGGGAGCGGGCCTCCTGCCAAGAGTCTGCACAACCAGGAGTCCAGGGAAACCATTTTAAAAACCGTAACCTATAGCTGACAACAACAGCTTCCATTCTGTGATGCACTTGAATGTCTTCCTTCTACCTGGGAGGCCATTCGGGGGCAGGGAAAGGGGGGTCTCCAGGAACATGGGAAATCTTGGGTTAGTGCCACTGCTCTCTGGGAAGCCATTACTCCTTCTCTGTGTGTCTCATCTCCCACTATCAAATCAATCATTTGACTTTCACCCTGCAGTCCTGACTCTGGTGTCCTTTGCTTCTTTCATGCAAATGTCTATCTCCTCAACCATTGTTCTACTCAAACACCTTTCCCCATTTACATAGTTCCTGATCTGGCCTGCTACATTTAATTCAATTACTTGCTTCCCTCCTTCCTGACTGACAGCCTTCACCTGAATGTCTATCATTGTATACCTGGTGCCAGTGGGGCAGAGACTCATTGAATTGGCACTTTTACCTATCAATTTGGAAATCCTTGTCTTTTGTGTCTACAGGCTACACAAAAGACCCCATTCATAAAACCCCGGAACACCACACCTCACCTGAGGTGGGGGCCTGATCCCATCACCCCAGGCATACAACCTTCAGACCCCTCTTCCCATTGGCTACCAGTTCCCATCCCCATTGGCCCCAGTTAACACAAAACACAACACTTCTTATTGGTTCTTTTAATAAAGTTTATCCTTTATTGGTCCAAAGTTTCACACACGCTGCTGCTGCTCTCATTGGTGCAAAACTTCAATCCGACCTTCCATTGGCTGTATCAACGTGCACCCTTCTGGATCTGTCCCCTCATTGGCTCATCTTCTCGCCTTCATGTATTCCAATGTATGTTCAAAAATAATGAAATGTATAAAACCTTTTGTAAATGACTTGTATGTTACACTTTCTGCCTTGCTGATCGTGTCCTGGGCTAGCCTAGTAAAAGCTTCTTTTTACAACGTTGGTCTATCTGAGCGCCTCTGCAAACTGCAGACCTTTTTTCTTCCTCTCTCCCTCTTTCTCTCTTCTATTTTTTTGGGTACCCTCACTCCATCTTTGGAGCCTGGTGTCCGCTCACCGAATCTCATGAACTGAAGTCACTTGTACCCTTGGGGTGCTTACAACATGACAATATTCAATATGGTGTATCAATTCCACCATAGTGAAAGACAGCAACTACTACGGAGAACAAGCCTTAAGGCAGCAAAAACTGTGCCGATTCATTCAGTTGCATTCCTGTTGTGCAAATGGGAAACTGGAGTTGAGTGAGAAAAGACATCCCTCCATTCCAGAGCCCATGTTTACTCAGATGGCCATCAAGAGCTCTTCAGACTCCACACTTTTCCTATTGCCACCAGGTTTCTGTGTTAATGAGAGTCACCATGACGTAGTGAATAGTGCTGGGTTTGGACTGTGGAAACCTGGGTTCAATTCCCCATTCAGGCATGAAACTCCCAATTGTTGATAAAATGGGATTACCCTGATGTATCCCCCCTGAGCTCCTTTGTGGAACGGTAGAATCCCAAGTTCATAATAATATCTGCTGATACTATAAACATAATAATATACTGTTGATACCTTTCCCAGCCTGGACCCACCCTCTCCTTGGAGGTACACCAGCAAAATAGCTTGTGCATGTCTGAGTGAGGAGACCCATTGGTGACCAGGTGGCCTACTGGGAGGTAAGTAAAACATATTTTACTTATCTTTCACTGGCCATCTCATCACACACACACACACACACACACACACACACACACACCACCACCACCACCACCACCACCACCACCATAGCATGCAGCACATGCTCAGTGGGCGGTACTGCATGCTATGGACTGGCAGAGGGTAGGATTGGGCTGTGTGTCACAAACTAAATTTGTGCACTCCACACATCTAGTGTCACAAACTAAACTTGAAAAAAAAAACTCACACCAGAAAAAAGGCACTCAAACATTTATCTCCCTAAATTTACACAAGCTTGCAAACTGCAGGAGCTCAGCTACCTTGCAAACAATTAGCAGCTAACTTGCAAACTGCAGGAGCTCAGCTCCTTAAAGGGAAATTAGCAGCTATCTGATTTCTGAATAGCTTCAAGGCTTGAGGCAATTACTTATCTGATCTGTTACAGGAAGAAGGTTGTATGGGTAAATTACTTATCTGATCTTTCCATCACCAGTGTTTTCATTGGAGGCTCTGCGGGACCCACCAGAAACTGGGTCCCACCAAGTGGGTCCTGACCCACAGTTTGAGAAACACTGTTCTAGAGTATATTGAGCAATTAAACACTAATAAACCATTGGCTCCAGATGGCACTCACTCAAGAGTTCTTCAGGAATTCAAATGTGAAATTGCTTAATCTTCTCACAAAAATATTTAACCTGTCCTTTAAATCAGCCTCAGTGCCAGAGAATTGGAAGGCAGACAACAACATAAGATTGATATTCATAGTGGATAAAATCAAAGCAGATTGTGAAGAGCTCTGAAAAGATCTCTCCAGACTGAACTGGCAGCCAAATGGCAAATACAGTTCAGTGTCAATCAGCGAGGGGATGCACACTATGGCAAAACATCCCAACTTCGCATATACACTGATGGAGTC
This sequence comes from Plestiodon gilberti rubricaudatus, assembly GCA_026170595.1. Lineage (NCBI taxonomy): Eukaryota > Metazoa > Chordata > Lepidosauria > Squamata > Scincidae > Plestiodon > Plestiodon gilberti. Next base: position 224,849,214 of record JANXHW010000002.1, read on the forward strand.
TCAGCTTCTGGTGACTAACAAGAAAAAGATCTTGGGGTCATGGTGGAGAGCTCAGTGAAAACGTCAACTCAGATTTGGCAGCAGTGAAGAAAGCAAATTTCATACTAGTGGTCATTGGAAAAGGGGTTGTGAATAGAACTGTTAATATATTGCCCCATATAAATCCATGGTGCGGCCACATATGGAATACTGTGTCCAGTTCTGGTTGCCACAACTCAAGAGAGACATTACAGAGCTAGAAAAGGTGCAAAAGTGGACAACCAAAATGATCACAGGACTGAAACGCCTTCCTTATGAGAAAAAGGTCTGGAGGCTTTTTTTAGCTTGGAAAAGGGTATGTGATCCTATGGGTTCTTTCTTTATGATGGTGGGATTTGCATTCCGCCATTGTAAATGGTGAGGCGCTACCATAAATGGTGTGTTGCTGCTGAGCGCTTCTGAGCCGCAGGCAGCTCTGCAGGCCTGTCACCGACTTACCCAGCCTCCACCAAAGCAGGTAAGGTGGTGGCAGGGGCAGGCTGTGGGAGGTTTGGGGGAGGGAAGGGGCAGGTTCAGAGGCTGGAGGGGGTGGAGCACAGCAGCAGCTGTGTGCGCCAGGATGGTATCCCCTTTTATTCAGACAGACACACCGCCTTCCTCTCCTCGGACTTACACTAGCAAAATAGTTTGCGTGGGACAACGGAGACCCATAGGCAATCAGGCAGCCTACCGGGATATAAGTAAAAAGGTTTGGCCATCGCTGGCCATCTGGTTGCCCCCTCCACACTAGCATGCAGTGTGCACTCCATTGGCATGGCCACATGCTATGGACTGGCGGTGGATAGGATTGGGCTGTGAGACATAAAATTAGCATGGTGTCGAGAAAGTGGATAGAGAAAACATTTTCTCCCTCTCTCACAATACTAGAACCAGGAGTCATTCACCCACTGGCATCACTGCAGGGGGGGCGGAGCTCTAAGTTCCGCCGTGGTCAGACCCTCCGTTACACGGGAGCACGAAGCACCCCCACCCCCTCGCCTTTGGAGCCATTCAAGTCGGTGAAAGCCATTCAAGTCGGTGCTTTCACCGACTTGGATGGCTCCAAAGGCGAGGGGGCGGGGGCACTTCGTGCTCCTGTGTAACGGAGGGTCTGACCGTGGCAGAACTCAGAGCTCCGCCCCCCCTGCAGTGACGCCAGTGCATTCACCAATGCTGATTCTCCAAAGATTTAGGATCAACAAAAAGGAGGGACTTCTAAACACAGTGTATACGGTAATTAGTTTGTGGAATTCTTTGCTACAAGATGTGAAGATGGCCACTATTTAGAATGGCTTTCAAGGAGGATTGAACAAATTCATGGCGGACAGGTCTATCAATGGGTGTTAGCCATGATGGCTACACACTGCTTCTAGGTTAAGTGGCATTATGCCTCTGAATACCAGTTGCAAGGAAGCAATAGTGAGAGAGAAGGATACCTTGCTCTCCTGCTTGTGGGCTTCCCAAAAACAGCTGGTAGGCCCATTGGGAAGCTTATCATGCACTGAGAAGCATGGGCCTGTGGCCTGATTCAGCAGGGCTTCTCTTATATATCCTTATATTCACTGGCCTTCCAGCTGCTCTGTTCAGAAGCTCCTGCTTCCTGTGCTGTCAGTTGGCTTCTGCTACAGGGGAGAGCAGTATCTAAAATGACCTCTGTATTGAAAAGAAACACGGTGATGCTAGGGACAGATAGATAGCCAAAGCAAGCTGCTGCATTCATCACTCTCTTCATAATGACGAACAGGTCACACAGAGGGGACTGTTTTTTAGTTAGGAACTGTGAGATGAGTCATTGTGTGTGAATAAAAACGATGTTGCAGTTTGCTTCTCTGGTTCTTCCTGTGCATGGCTGTGAGTCAACATGCCATCAGTCCTAATGTACAAAGTGGAGAATGGATTTTAGTGTAATCTGGCTGCAGATGGCCTGGAAGACAATGGGCTCTAATGGACAACCGTCTAAGAAATCCACCCAATGTTGGCTCTTATCCTTGGAACTTCTGAGGCTCCATCGCTAGCAGGGCTTGCATGAAGTTTAGCACTTTGCGAAAGTGATGTTTGTCTTTCTTTTCCTTCCCTCACATTTCAACAGTCACCCTGATAGCATGCCATTACCCAACAACTATTCGTCATTTACTGAATACATTTGGTATTGCTTAATTATTTCATAAGTGCGGCGCGCACAATAAGCATTCGTCTTTGTTCACTTTCTCTCACTTTCCCAATGCGCAGCTTTAGAACCTTTCCATGGAACACCTCTCTGCAATCCAGTCCTGCAGAAATGCCTGGTTTCCTTTCCATCTGGAAAGCTTTCCATCATAATGCCCAGCACTTTGGGCCATTTAAAGAGGGCAAACTAAAAAGCACACAACTTTATCTCCTGCTGATTGCATAGTAATGGTGCACATAACATTAAAGGAAGCATCAGGTTGGCCATGTATTATTAAAAGCTATTTTAATATATATTTCCCGATTATTTCTGTTAAGGGCACAGAGTTATTATAACTTCCAATTTCATGGTCAATAGTACTATTAATCATTTATGTAGCATGCTTAGGGTACAGAGTGGTTTACAAGCTTTATTTCAGTAACCTTTACAACAGTGATTCCGAAAGTGGGAGTTTCCCTTGGGGTGGTGGGATTACCTAGGGGGTACTAAGAGGCAGGGGGAGGCAGTGGGCACTAGAGGTGGTGGGCACCATGCTGGCAAACGACACTCCAAGTGACAGCAGTACTGCCTCGTGCCCCCACGAGATTTGGGCGCCTCCATCTTGGATCTCGCAAGATCCAAGATGGCCGCCGACAGGAAAAAAAGTGCCTTTTGGCACTTTGAAATCGGTGGAGGAGGAGGCTGCAGGGGCACGACAGGTGGCAAAATGACGGCACGATGGGTGGCAGCAATGGTGGCATGATGGGCGCCGGCAATGGTGGCGGCAACGGGCGGCAGCAATGGCGGTGGTGACGGGCAGCGACAATGGCAGCAGAATGGCGGCCGCGGGACAGGCAAGTCAATTAATTAATTAATTAAGCTGACTAAAATAAATAAATAATTAAAATTTTCGGGCGCCCTTCAGGCGGCAAAAGGGCACTTTGCGCCCTAAAAAAAAAGAGAATTTTAAAATTTATTTTAATTGATTGATTAATTGTGTGTTTGGGGGGGGGGGGTTTGTCCTGGTTTAGAACTAAGAAAATCTGGTAAACCTAATCAGTCTACTTCAGGCATGGCCAACCTTCCACCATTAGGGCCTCTGCATTCTTAAGCGTTGTGTAGAAGACAGAGTCTTGGCAGCTGCAATTGCTGAAATGCTAATGCAGCTGCACCTGCTGATATGCCCTCACCTATACAACCATTCAAGGGCCAGAACCAGAAGCGTGACTAGGGCGGAGCGCGCGGAGCAGCTGCTCCGCTCGCGGGTGCGGGCAGGGGCGCACTCAGCGTTGGGGCTGGGGCGTACTTGCCGTCTTCTTGCTTCGGCTGTCTTCTTTTGGGCCTGCCCGCCCTCCCTGGAGCCCGAATGGCTCCGAAATGGTAACAAAACCGGCAGGGGGTGTGTGGTTGGAGCCGCGCTGCGCGCGCAGCTACCTCCCTCCACCCTGCTATTGGCTACACAGGGCGCACGAAGCTCACACAGGGTGCACCCTCGTTGTCACGTCACACGCCCCGTCCTTGCTCCGGGTGGCCCATCGAGATCCTTGCCCCTCTGGCCAGGACCATTCATGTTGGAAGGTTGGCTACCCATGGACTTCTTGGGCCTGCACCAGCGATTTTGCTGGCACAAGTCTGAGTGGGCCCGGGTAGGCGGATCGAGGCTAGGAGGGGGCAATATCAATGGAGCAACTGGTGCTGCTAACTGCCCAACTCCTGCCCTTGACACACTCCCATCCCCAGTCCCCACCCTGTTCTTCCCCCCTCCCTGCTCCACCACCCGCCCACCACCCGCCAACCATGCCAAATTACCACCACTGGGGCTCCCGCGGTAGCCACTGTTGCCTGCCCACCACAGCTCACTGGTTGCTGCAGTGGCCAGGCTCCACTCCATGGACCGTTGCATTTTGCAACAGTCGTAAAGTGCACTGTGCCACCAGAATGCAAGTTCTGGCGACACAGCAGCATCATAAGATTGGGCCGTTAATGATATGGAATTGTGTGGAATTGTGTGGGGCTTTTTTTCTTTCTTTTTTTGGCAGGTTTTCAAAATTGAAGTCAAGGACATCAAAGTTGACTTTTGATCTGAAACTGGCACCTTGAATGTTGCCAAAATCCTCCCAAAATAGCACTTGAGTGTCAACGAAAACAAATCTAGCTGACACACTGAAGGCAAAAGTCAACACAAGAAAAGAGGTTGTGGTTTCCCCAGTTACAATATCAGTCCGTTATTGGCTATCTATGCAGGTCCTGCTCACCCACGTCAAAAAGGAGCAGGGTAAACTCTGTCTCAGTTACACTGGAAAACTTTCTGTAGTCATTCAGCATATTATGGAAGGGAGGAATGAACTGGAAAAACTTTCACTGGAATCCTAACACTGCTTAGGGAAAATTGTTAACTACTTTTATCTTTTCAAAAGCGATCATAATTAAGCACTAAGATGTCAATACTATGAACCCTATTACTTACAGCCCGATTCTGCCTAAGATGTGGCAGCCGGCCTAAAGGGTTCATCCCCTTCCCCCGGTTTAAGCGCCGAAGGCCCCAATGGGCCTACCTGAGAAACCCTAGTGACAGCAGTTCTAAGAAATGTGTTAGGGATCTGAGAGCACTCTAGCCAAAATTCAATTGCCAGGATTTGTTGAGAGAAGCCTGAGCAATTAAACTGGTGTACACATATCTATCTATCTATCTATCTATCTATCTATCGAGAGAGAGAGAGAGAGAGAGAGAGAGAGGAACTCCTTCCTGCTGACTGCTATAAAAGTGTAACCAAAGCACTCCAGCCAGCTAGTACTTAATTGCTTTACAGTATAAAAATGTAAGTCATAGATAGGGCACAGGCATAATTATTTCCTAATGACACTCAGGAAGTCATCTAAAATACATGGTGTCATCAGGTGATTTGATCTAGTGTATTTTTAACTGAAGCTAATGAGAATGAAAATACCTTGTGAGATTCAAATGGTGGTTGAAGCAAAGATACTGAAAGCAAGAAGAAATGTATCCCACTCTCTATGACCCTTAGAGAGAAATAAAATCCTGAATCATGTTGTGCATAGAAAAGCCACACGTGCATCAGCTTATACGCTTGTGGTGTTGTCTGTAAATATACATGATGATTCTTAGAAGTGCTGCACCCCGTTTTTGTTTCTGTAACTCCACCAGCAGTCAGGCTGTAAGGTTACACAGCCTCCCTGCCCTGCGTCTAATTAAAACACATTAATTGGTGGCAGTGAATGTGATAGCAATGGCTTGCGATTACAGATGACCTTTCACTCCAGATATCTCCCAAACCATGTGGCCAATTAGCGGCTGGATACTCTGCCCTCTCACAGCAGCACCAGAAATTTGCCCTAGTGCTAACAGAATCAACACTTTGGGGATCACCTGAAGGTCGATGCTGTGTAAAGCATCGGATTTGTTGTGTAAAGAGTTACCGCTGGTATTTTCTTAGTCCTGGTGGGTACAGTGGGAAGGGAATACAAGTTTGTATGATGACCAAATGTAATTTTAACTCTTTCATTCCCTGTCCCCTTTTTGGCCCTTTGATGCTTAAGGCTGTCCCTCTGCTAAGTCTGACAAGAACAGCTAACAAGAAGAACAGCCTATTGAGAAACATACAGCCAAACCTGAAACATTTAAAACACAGCGTCGTTATGCACTCCTGACGTCCCCCAGTGGTGAGAGGTTCCAGTGCTATATCTTTGAAGGAGAGGTCACTTGAGACCTACAGCCCGGTCCAGCCCAAGGCAACTGCGGTACAATTCAGGCACAATTGCAGCCCAAGTGCTTTAGGCCCGAGTTGTGCCTGAATTGTGCCTGAGTTGGGCTGCAATTGTGACTGAATTGGGTTCCGGCACAATTCAGGCACAACTGCACAATTCAGGCACAATTGCAGCCTAAAAGTGGGCGTGTCGGGGGCGTGTCGGGGATGTGACGGGGGCGGTTACGAATTTTGGTCCGGTTCCAGACGCTGGAGAGCCCCTGACACGCCCCCTCGAGCCCAACTCAGGCCCAAAATTTGGGTCAACAAAAAGGGTGGACCCAAATGTGAGGAGACCCATAGGAGCCATTTTACCTTACCCACACCAGCCCTCTCCTGAAAAGTTCTAACACCCTGGGCCCGAGTTGTGCCTGAGTTAGGACGGAACAGTTGTGGCCTAACTCTGGAACCGGACCAAATAGTTACCCTATCAGCACCCAGCCCCACCCAGCCTCTTTCCCACAAAAGCCCAGCCCCAGCCCTCCACTCACTCTCTCTCTCTCTCTCTCTCTCTCTGAGCACGTGGCGTGGGGTTCTGTCCCCCAGCAGCCACAAAGTGGGACTTTGAAAACTTTTCTAACACCCCTCTTCTCTTCTCCTCTCTGCCCCCCTCTAGGGCTGTTCTGCCTGTGGCCAAACTGTGTACTCCTGTGCCTGGGCAGCTGTCTCCATGCAAGTGTTTGCTAACCCATGTCTTTCTCCCAGCCCCTCTCCCCCCCCCACAGGCAACAACACCAGCAGGTAAGTGCAGGTAAGTGCAGGGTTCATGCTGACATGTGGTCTGACATCTGCCTCTTTGCATAGAGAAATATAGGTAGGATACATGCCTCTATACCAATGTCTTGTCTCATAGCTGCCTGCAATGCCTGCCATGATATGCCTCTTTACCAATGTCTTGTCTCATTGCTGCCTGCAATGCCTACCATGATATGCCTCTATACCAATGTCTTGTCTCATAGCTGCCTGCAATGCCTGCCATGATATGCCTCTATACCAATGTCTTGTCTCATAGCTGCCTGCAATGCCTGCCATGATATGCCTCTATACCAATGTCTTGTCTCATAGCTGCCTGCATAGCCTGCCATGATATGCCTCTATACCAATGTCTTGTCTCATAGCTGCCTGCAATGCCTGCCATGATATGCCTCTTTACCAATGTCTTGTCTCATTGCTGCCTGCAATGCCTACCATGATATGCCTCTATACCAATGTCTTGTCTCATAGCTGCCTGCAATGCCTGCCATGATATGCCTCTATACCAATGTCTTGTCTCATAGCTGCCTGCAATGCCTGCCATGATATGCCTCTATACCAATGTCTTGTCTCATAGCTGCCTGTATGAATGTGAGCACACAATGCCATGAGTGTGGAACTGTAACCCATATGTAGACACCAGCTGTTCCCTCCCCTCTTTTCTCCACAGGGTCTACTGACAGGTCAGTATTGCTAGGATTGCCATGGTTGTGACCCCCAAGTTGTGTTGTTGTCTCTCTCTTTGACCCCTTTCCCTTACAGGATCATGCTCACCTTACACCCAGGGAAGGAGCGCAGACCAGGCTATGTGTGTCACACCACTCAGCTGTGTTTGATTTCTCTCCCTGCAGGCCTTTGCAACTGGCACACTGGCATTTCTTCAATGGGGATTGCTACCACACAGCAGCTGCCATGGAACACCCCTGTGATTTATGTCTCCCCAGGAATGTCCACCACCACCTACCTTCTGGGGAGCACCCCTGGGCCCGCAGTCTGGTTGCCCCATGGTCGTCTGCCTCGATGCTGCCAGAGGTCTGGGAGCCTGCCCTGCAACCCTCCTCAGCTGCTGCTGCTGCTGCTACATTCTGAGTGGCTGCTGTGCCTACCCCTGGCAGCCTCGCCTGGCCATCCCTGCCAATGTTCCAGAACAATAAAGATGCCCCTTGGGCAAAGGCCCCTTGAACACCATGACCCCAATGTTACACAAGCACTGCCCCACACACAGAGAGACAGTGCCCACCACACAAGGCCCTGCATGAATCCCAGCCAGGGCCTACCACAGCCAGCCCAGGGAGAACACAGGAGGGGGGCTGCCAGACCCTCAGGGCTCAGAGGGGAGGGGGGAGTTGGGGGGCCTCTCAGGCAGGCAAACAGTGACAGGTGGCATGGCGCACGTCCCCCACGTCCGTGAAGAGCCCTTTCGGCAACCGGGGCTCTCAGCCGCCCTCGGTCCGCCCGTCAACGGCGTCCATTTCCGCCCTCGGTCCGCCTGTCAACGGCGTCCGTTTCCACCCGTCACCAGCGTCTGTTCTGCCCAAGGTCCGTCTGCATAAGAGGCGCCCGTTCCTGCATTGCCTCCATCTGCGAAGTGACCCCTGTGTCCCTATTGGTCTCTGCAGACCCCTCTCCCTGTATCCCTCTCCCACCAGCCTTGTTGTCTGTCTGACCCACCCGTGCCCCTCCCCAGCACCCACTGTCTGCCTGTCTGTCTGCCTCCCCTCCCACTCCTTGATGATGGAAGCTGGCCACCCCCCACCCCGCCAGAGCGCCTGCCGCGACGTTATGACGTTGCCCCATCTGGGGGCGTGATGAGCTGCGTGAGCCCTTCCCGCTCGCAGCAGACAAGCCCAAGGCATCTCTCGGTCTTGGCCGGGGCACGGAGCAGAAGGCATGCCGGGATACCTTCTTTGTGGGCATTGCCACGGCCCTGGAGGCCCAGGGCTTCAGGCAGCGCACGGGCATGTCATGGCAGAGGCGGTTCCAGACTTCATGAGACCCCCCTTGTGCGTGCCGTTCCCACCCCCTCCTTCCCTTCTCTCCCCTGCTCACCCCCCCATGACTCCCACGTGCAGCCTCACCGTGGCTTGGGGGTGGCATCGCCTTCTGCAGGAGGGAGGGCAGTGGCACTCCCCCCTGCAGCAGGTGGCTAATGCCCAGGGTGCCCTGGGGCAGCTGGCACTGGCACAACCTCTGCCCTTCAGCTGACTGTCGCACGCCCAGTGCCTGCAGGCCCACCTGTGGCTGCCCATCTGCTGCGAACGCTGCAGCAGCTGTGGTAGGTACACACAGACGAGCTCAGGAGGGGGCTCTTCGCTTCCACAAGACTGACACCTCCCCACAGGGGCCTGCCTGCCTCTGCGGTAAGTGTTGCCTCGATCCTGGCCCACTGCTCTTGCCTCCTGCCTAACTCAGGCACAGTTGCAGCCTAACTCGGTCCTATTTTGGGCCACAATTGTGCCACAATTGGGCCTCAACTGTGCCTGAGTTGGGCTGGACTGAGCCCTTAATATCCTTTAATACCTGGATTATTTACAAATATTCAAGTTGAACATCAGGTGGAGGTGAGCAGCAGCAGCATGCACTCCTGTGAGGTGGCAAGTCCTTGACCTCATATCACACACACACACACTACATTGGATGCCCCTAGCTGGAGTGGGGGGAGGAGTCATAGGTGTCACTCACCTTACAAGTTCCAATGGCTTTTCCAGAACATTTCTTTGTGTGTGTGTGTGCGTGTGTGTGTGTGCGTACGCACGTGCGTGATATATTCCATTTAAAAACATCTACTGACCAGGGAACACTGATGTCCTTTTTGTCAAATCCTAAAGAGGTGATATGCTATGTTTAAAGAACCTGCATACTTAGGCAACTCCTCCCTAAGCCCTTTCTTCCACAAGATTGCAGAGAGGAAGGAAGCTGCCTTATTTATTTAGCACATTTTGATGATGCTATTCCTAAGGAGCTCAGGGCAGCATAAAACGTCCCCATACCCCATTCCAATTTTATTCTCACAACAACCTTGTGCGGTAGGTCAGGCTGAGAGATGGTGATTGGCCCAAGGGCACTGAGTGAGCTTAACAGCTGAGAAGGGATTGAACCTGGGTCTCATTGACTTTAGTCCGGCACCCTAACCCCTATTCCACACTGGCCCTCTCTTTTTTAGGGAGGACTTTGTGATGCAGCAGCCAGCCAGTCCCAACCCCTCATCTCTGTCCTGTATGCATGCATGACCCACCCTATGGGTTTTGTGGCTTTAGTTTAGGCAAATGTAAATTGTGCAATTTACAATGTAAATTTTAAGAGCACATTAAACTCAAGAGTTAACTGGGACCACAATCGTCTCATTTTCATGTTAATGGTGATCATTTCTTTACTTCCTCTCCTTGACAACCATGCCTGTGCCCTGGGCAGTTGATGGTGATCAGAAAGTTCTCAGCTGAGTACCCTGGAATGCTGGGAGATCATCCAGCTGACAAGCTGATAAGCTGCCTCTGTGGGCCTCCTCCTCCTCCTAAGTGCAAGAAGTTGCTCTCCCTCCAATACATTCATGCAGTTGAGGCAGGCAGGACTAGGCCTCCGACACTCAAGCTGTTGCCTGGTTTGCCTCTAATGTAATCACATGAAGTCCAGCCTTGAGGAAAGGATCTACAGGAGGATTTAGGAATCCATCTGGAATGACTGGGTCATTTTAAAGTCCAGAGACACAAGCCCTACAATTAACCTCCCTCCCCAATAGTAAGCTGCAGTAGCCAAGAGCTGAAAAACATTATGTAAGAGGAACTATTTTCATCCCAGTCTCTCGGCAACCACTTGTGACTAATAACTACATTTGAAGGAGATTTGAGTGCTTTGCAAACGGTTTCCTATCTAGACAGAAATGTTAATCAGACAATGAATGTTATTCTTGGTAAGAAGTTCAAACAGTTTTCAGCTGGCCTGTTCTGTTCAACAAGGGAACTCGTTCTTGGGTTCAGGACTGAATACAAAATACGGAACAATACATGGAAACAGAAAAGCAGTTGTTCAGTTTCTTCAATGCTGAGGCTCGACTCCTGTTTGCTCTTTGCTACAACCGTGGCATTGTACTTGTCAGTCACTGTTGTGGGTCACTTGCCGATTGATGCTCAGCGTGACTGGGGTGCAAAGACAATGGGCGTTTTTGCAGCATCCTCCAGGCTTTTCCCAGCAGAGAACCTCTCAATGAAGTGAGGAACTGGATGTTGGTAGATTTGGGACTATTTGCAGAATGGTTCTAAATGAGTGTATATACCAGTATTGTCTGAGGGCTTTGTCCAAGAGCTGGAGTTCTCAACCTTTCTACATTGAGGGAATACTTTTCACGTTGACGCAAGGGACCTTGCATGTCTGCCATGGAACTGTCATTTCAGCAACATATTCTAGGGCACACATTCTGGTCATGCTGGGCACTGGCCAGACTTCTTGTGCCTCACTATCACTCTGCATTAGTTGAAATTCTGCCCTACAACCACTCCCCCCCCCCCAACATAGCTCTCGGTCTGTTCATCAGGGCTGGCTTATTTGTGAGGCCAAATGAGACTGTTGCCTCAGGCAGCAGCGGCGGGAGACACCTGCCTACTGTCACCATTCGTCGTCCTCCTTCTCGGTTTCAAAACGATAAGAGCAGACAAGAAAAGTAAAGTGTGTCTCTTTCTCTACCACACTTCCTCTTCTGTTCTATTCCCTTTCATTTTCGAATCCAGGGAGGAAGGACAGAGAAAGGAGCTAGCATCAGAAGGAGCAAGCATGCTGCCAAATAAGGGAGCAGTGTTTGGTGTTTCACCAAAATGCAGGTGCTACAGGTGCCAGGAGGTCTTGGGCTGCCCTGCCCCTCCTTACAGGAGAATATCAGCCGTCCTTGCTACAAAAAACAAAAAAGCTGTCCTTCAGGGAAGTTTCCCCGCTACAACTGATCTCGTGGCTGCAGCACTGATTTACACAGAACTGTGCGACACACACTGTTTTATTATTTTGATTCATTTCCTACTCATCCCACAACTTCTGTTTTCCTTTTTGCCTGCCAAAGCACATACAGCGAACTGCTTCCATTCCAGGCAGCTATCCATAATACAACAGTGCACATGTTAAGTCCTACTGATTTCAACAGGACTTCTGCACACCTGGATACCAGATTGCAGCAAATGACACCAAGTTTTCTTTTTGGAATGGTCTGTACTGAACACACCACGCAGTATTTTTACAGTTACAATTAGGGCCCAATCATGGGAGGCCAGGGGGAGAAGAGGGGACGTTTTCCCCAGACCTGTTAGGTCATGGGGGCACAGCCTGGGCTGCAAAATCATTACCATGAGGGAAACAATGAGGTCAAAATTGGATATCATGCTTGAAGATATTTATGCAAAATTATTCCCTTGGGACATCCAGATCTTGTAAGACTGTGTGAGATTTGCTGAAGACAATCAGAAGCAGTGTTAGATCAGAACAAGAAACATTCAGAACAATGAGATGCAGCCCAGAGAGAGAGAGAGAGAGAGAGAGAGAGAGAGAGAGAGAGAGAGAGAGATCATAGTGGGCCAGTAGTTAGTAGTTTTGGGAAGAGTATGTCACAAGTGGTAGTCAAGCCCCATTATGTCAAGTCCCATAATTCCTATGCATCTCCAATGCATGGGCAGGAGGAGCCACTGACAGTCAGAGGGAGGGACAAGCACCATAATAATCAAGGACATTGTGCTTGCAGGGATGGCAGAGAATATTTGTCACTCATGTATAATATAGATATATGGCGTTCATTCTGCCATGTCTGGCTATAAATACAAATCAGGCAGCCAGAAATATTATTATTATTATTATTATTATAAGGCTGACAACCCCTTAAGCGAGGGTGACATGCTTGCTTGGCTTTTCTTGGCTCGGCGGCAAAGCCAAGTGGCATCTTCTGATGCCGAGGATGCGACTCAGCTTCGGCTCGGAAGCAGAGCTGCCGCACCAAGGAAAGCCACGCAAGGGTATCACCCCTCCCTGAAGGCTGTAACACCCCCTTGGCTTGCCCATCATCATCAACTTTGCCTCCGAGCCGAAGTTGAGTTGCATCTTCGCAAAGATGTGACTTGACTTCGGCTTGGAGGCAGAGCCACCGAGCACTTCACTCACTCATCTTCGCTTCTCTTCTCCATTCTCCCTCTGTGTCTCGCTGAACCAGAAGTAACTCCTGATGATGTCATCATGTCACCGCAAATGACTTCCAGTTTGGCAATATCTTCTGGTCCCACACCCGCACCGGGCAAGCGACACCGCTGCCCCCAAAAACTCTATTTCTACATTAAAATATAGGGGTTATATAGACCAATATGGGAGCCTTATCTACTTTGGGTTCTTCATGGCCTCATAGGGAAAAAGTACTAGCCATAATTTCTTGGCTAATTTCTAGCACAGGTAATTATGAAGTGCAATGCCCTACTTACACTTCCCTGTAGTTTCAATTAGTCAAATTGCTCTCATACTCTGTGGGGTACTAGTATTCTTCTCATTAAACAGCTACAATGCCCCCCCCCCTTCCTAGGAAACTCTGCCTTTTCTTGGTGTAGTCAAATACATACATGTACTCCTTAGTGGGAGCTAGAGTCCTCAGTGTTGTAAATTTAGATACCATTGGGTTAATGGACGTCTGCCAGTTTACCTCAACTGGGGATCTTGATCTCAGAGCCTTGGACCCAATTCTTTCCCATAATACAGCCGCTATAAATGGCAGCTAATTACATGACATTATTATTGTTATTCTTCTGGACATTTCAAGCCAGTTTTCCAACCAATGAGGTGTCTCACGCTGACCTTTTTGTATAAGCACAGCACACAATTTCCTCTCATTGTCACACTATGTGCCCATCCACAGGAAGCTCACAATGGGCATGCATGCAGGCCTCTTGCTCTGTTGGTTTTTAAGGGAAAAAAATGCACATTCAGGATTTTCTTATTTCTCCTTAGGCTTTCTTCAGAAGAATGAAGAGGTCAACAGTTTTTGTCTTATACAAACAAAAGTACCTGTCATTATGTTTGGTGGAGCTGAGGGGATGGCCACAATATAGTGCCCAGAGTCGTACTATGCCCCTCCTCTTATAGAATGCAGTATTTGTCAGTGGAGCCCAGGCCACACTGTCTCAGAGTAGCAGACAGATTTTTCCCACACTGCTGTGTTGCCTCCAAGTGTAGCATCGTGTAGCCTCCCCCTCTCACAGGAGTAAGAGATCACCCCAAGTCCATCTGAAGAATAAAACACTCAGAAATAAAATACCCATTCATAAGAATGACCTTGAGTGGACATAGCACTAGTTCATTTGACTCAGCTTGGAATACTTGGCAGGAAAGGTGCACAAGCCAGTAGAGTAGAGGGATACCATCATTCCCTTGTCTCTTCCCAGCTCCTGGAAATGTAGTGTCTTGAAATCTAGCTGCAGGGCATCCAGCTCTGGAAGTCCTGAAGATACCTGCTCTGGTAGACCCTGGGAAACTCTGAATATGCCTTGACATCTTGACTAATTGGTATTGACATTTTTTTTCTATAGGTTTGACTGTTTTTTTCTGGAATACCCATACTAGATTGTTTTGATGTTGTTGTTTTAAGTCAACATTTCACACAGAACATGGGTGGTCATTTCACCAATATGCTCTGAAAAACCTGCATATTATTGCCCACCCTCACATACAGAGACTTCCATTGTTCAACTAAATCAATAGATTAGCTGTGTTGTGTGAGAAAAACATGTTTCCTTTTGTTTGTTTTAAACTTGTTAAAGTCTCCTAATCCTTTTTGGTCTTTCCTGCTATGAAAGGTGTTCCATATCTCTGATCATGTTTGCTTTTTCTCTTACCTTGGTTTCACTAAAAGTAATAGAATTATTTAAGAATTAAATAAATACTCTAACAGCCCAATCCAACGTAAATCCCTGTGTGGTAATGCAGCAGCGTGGCGCATGCTATTCTGCATCCCACAGGGGATTTTTGGCTGCTGGAGGTCTCCTCGGGATAAGCCCCAGCAGCCGCAATGGGTCTGGTCAACTTGGACATGTGCCAACGATATCGCTGGAGCAAGTCTGCGTTGATCCGTGCAGGTGGATCAGGACTGCAAAGGGGGTTTGGATATGGCACGCACTGACACAGCCGATCCCATCCCCCTCCCAGGCCTGGTTTGCCTACCCCCTGCCCCCATTCAACCCCCTCCCTGGCCTCCCCCACCCCTGCGTTGGACTTACCTACTCAGGTTCTTGTGGGCCTCCCAACCACCAGCAACTGCCGATTCCAGTGAGAAGGCTTTGGCCTTCCTGCGGCACTCCTGGGCCATGCGCTGTTGAAAAGTGTTTTACAGCGCTTTTGCGACAACGCACAATGGCGGAACATGTGTTCCACCAACACAGGCCCTCGTTAGACCGAAACAGTTTTAAAAGAGTCTTACACAGCCCAATCCTGGCTATCCCCCACCATGCTGAAGCATGCAGGCATGCCATGGAGGCACGCACTGCATGCTATGGTGTGAGGGAGGCGGGTTGATCAGGAGGCCTGTAGGAGGTAAAGGAAATTATTTTTGCATAGGCCCTTTGATGGCCCATGGGTCTCCTCGGACCTATGCCAGCTATATAGCTGGAAATAAGTCCAAGGACAGCCAGGGGGCAGGGCAGGCTGAAAAATGGGGATATGATCCAGCACATGCAACTGCTGCTGGATCCACCCCCTTCCTCCCGTGACATGCCCCATTACTCCCCCTTCCCTCCCACTACCCACCACCACCACCACCAATGTACCTCCTTCGGTGGTGCTCTGGTGGTGTGGTGCTCTGTCTGGGTGGTGTGCGTGCACAGTCTCCAACCATTCGTGCTAGCAACGCCAATTGCGAGGGCCTTCCATTGATGGAACACTAGGATTGGGCCCTTAATCTAATGAAATATGTCAGATCACTTTGAAAATTAATACAGAATCCTTCCTAACTCATTGTGAAGATAAGGTTGTGTTCATAAAATGAATGGCACTGTCCTGTGTACTCTGAAAGTCAAACAACATTTTGAACCATCTGGATTTTGTGCAGGACTTTTTAGGGAAGCCAGCCAGTACAGAATTACAATAATCAAATCTCACAGTGACAAAAATATAACAAAACATCTGACAGCCCATTCCAACTCAAGGGCCAAGCAGCCCAAGTCAGACCTAAAGTCAGCCTAAGTCGTTTAGGGCAACTTTAGGTCTGGAACGCAAC
Organism: Plestiodon gilberti rubricaudatus; assembly: GCA_026170595.1. Lineage (NCBI taxonomy): Eukaryota > Metazoa > Chordata > Lepidosauria > Squamata > Scincidae > Plestiodon > Plestiodon gilberti. Next base: position 224,865,115 of record JANXHW010000002.1, read on the forward strand.
CATTTAGGGCAAAGTTAGGTCGAAGTTACGACCGACGGACTAAGAACAGCCCATTCCAACCCAAGGGCTAAGCAGCACAAGTCAGACCTAAAGTTGACCTAAAAGTGGGCGGACCATGGGTGTAACGGGGGAGGCAACCAATTAACGTTGGATTCCAGACCCTGGCAAGCACAGACACACACCCTCCAACACAAATGCTGACACAAAGTTTAGGTCGACCAAAAAGGTGGACCCAAATTCGAGGAGACCCATAGGAACCATTTTACCTTACCCAAGCCAGCCCTCTCTTGAAAATTTCTAACACCCTACTCCTGAGTTAGGTCAGAGTTAGGATGGAGTTGGGCCTGCTAGGTCTGGAAACCGACAGAGTTATGCCTAAGATAGGGAGCCTATCAGCACCCAGCCCCACCCAGCCTCTTTCCCACAAAAGCCCAGCCCCAGGCCCCCACTCTCTCTCTCCCTCTGAGCACGTGGTGTGGGGTTCTGTTCCCCACAGCCACAAAGTGGGACTTTGTCAGTGGAGGGCAAAATTCACAAACACCCCTCTTCTCCTCTCTCCTCTCTGCCCCCCTCAAGAGCAGAGAGGGCTGTTCTGGCTTTGGCCAAACTGTTTACAGCTGTGCCTGGGCAGCTGTCTCCATGCTACCATTTGCTAACCCATGTCTTTCTCCCAGCCTCTCCCCCCCACACACATAGGCAACAACACCAGCAGGTAAGAGCAGGGGTTGTGCTGACATGTGTTCTGACATCTGCCTCTTTGCATATAGAAATATAGGTAGGATACATGCCTCTATACCAATGTCTTGTCTCATAGCTGCCTGCATAGCCTGCCATGATATGCCTCTTTACCAATGTCTTGTCTCATAGCTGCCTGCATAGCCTGCCATGATATGCCTCTTTACCAATGTGCCCTCTCATGTCTGCCTGCAATGCCTTCTCTGAAATGCCTCTTTACCAATGAGTAGTCAGATGCCTGCCTGCAATGCCTGCTATGATATATAGGATACATGCCTCTTTACCACTATTGTGTTGGATTGCCACCTGTTGTCATGTGAGCATACAACACCACGAGTGTGGTGGTGCTGTTAACCGTCTGTAGACACCAGCTGCCCCCCCCCTTTTTCTCCACAGGGTCAACTGACAGGTCAGTATTGCTATGATTGCCATGGTTGTGACCCAATATATGTGTTGTCTTCTCTCTCTTTGACCCTTTTCCCTTACAGGATCATGCTTGCCTTACACCCGGGTAAGCAGCTCAGACCATGCTATGTGTGTCACACCTATCAGCTGTGTTATTTCTCTCCCTGCAGGCTTTTGCAACCAACACACTGGCTTGTCTTCACTGGCGATTGCTACCACACACCAGCTGTCATGGAACACCCCCGTGTTTTTTGTCTCCCCAGGAACGTCCACTACCACCTACCTTCCTGGGAGCACCCCTGGGCCCGCAGTCTGGTTGCCCCACGGTCCTCTGCCTCTCTGCTGCCAGAGGTCAGAGAGCCAGCCCTGCAACCCTCCTCAGCTGCTGGCGCTGCTGCTGCTCCACCTCCCTGGCTGTCGTTCTTGCTGTCCCTCCCCTTTTGATGGAGCAGGCTGTGGTTCCACAGGTGGAGAGCCTGCGTCTCCAGGTCCACAGGGCATGTGTGCTGCTGCTGCTGCTGCTGCTTTCAGATTGGCTGCTGTGACTACCCCTGGCAGCCTTGCCTGGCCATCTCTGCTAACGTTCCAGAACAATAAAGATGCCCCTCGGGCAGAGCCTCCTTGAAACATATGTGCCCAGTGTTACACAAGCATTGCCCTCCACACACAGACAGCCCCCAGCACTGAAGCCCCTGCATGAATCCCTTCCAGGGACTGCCAGAACACAGCAGGGAGGCTGCCAGACCCCCATGGGACAGAGGGGAGGGGGAGTTGGGGGGGCCTCTCAGGCAGGCAAACAGTGACAGGCGCCACGGAGCCCATAGCAGGGCCGCTTGTGGCTGCTGCATCTGTGTAGTGGCTGCTCAGCAACCGGGGATCTCGCCAGCCAGGGCGTCCGCCCGTAATGCAGCCGCTTCCGTTGAAGGTCTGCCCGTAATGCAGCCGCTTCCGTTGAAGGTCTGCCCGTAATGCAGCCGCTTCCGTCGAAGGTCTGCCCGTAATGCAGCCGCTTCCGCCCACAGTCCGTCTGCATAAGAGGCGCCTGTTTCTGCATTGCCTTCATCTGCAGAGCAACCCCTGTGTCCCTATTGGTCTCTGCAGACCCCTCTCTCGGAATCTCTCTCCCACCAGCCTTGTTGTCTGTCTGTCTCTGACCCACCCGTGCCGCTCCCCAGCACCCACTGCCTGCCTGCCTGTGTGTCTGCCTCCCCTCCCACTCCCTGATGATGGCTGCTGGCCACCCCCCACCCTGCCAGAGCGCCTGCCGAGAGGCGCCGTCGTCGACCCATCTGGGGGCGTGATGAGCTGCGTGAGCCCTTCACGCTCGCAGCAGACAAGCCCAAGGCATCTCTCGGTCTTGGCCGGGGCACAGAGCAGAACGCACTCCGGGATGCCTTCTTTGTGGGCATTGCCCCGGCCCTGGAGGTCCAGGGCTTCAGGCAGCGCACGGGCAAGTCATGTCAGAAGCAGTTCCAGACATCATGAGCCCCCCCCCTTGTGTGTGACGTTCCCACCCCCCTCCTTCCCTTCCCTCCCCCGCTCCCCCCCATGACTCCCACGTGCAGCCTCAACGTGGCATGGGGGTGGCATCGCCTTCTGCAGGAGGGGGGACGGCCACTCTCCCCTGCAGCAGGTGGCTGATGCACAGGGTGCCCTGTGGCAGCTGGCTCGGGCACCTCGCTCACCTGTCACCTGCCCTGCGTCCACCACATGACTGGCGCAACCCCCCTGCCTGCGGTCAGCCCCTTTGCGACCGGGCTGAGACAGACACTGCAGCAGCTGCCATGGATGGACGCTGACACGTGCAGACACACAGGCCTGCACATGCCCGAGCCAGACACCGAGCCTGGAGAGCCTGCCTGCCTGGGAGGTAAGTGTTGCCTGGATCCTGGGGTGGTGCTGGGCCACAGAAACTGCAGCCTGCCTAACTCAGGCATACCTCTGACCTAACTCAGACATAACTTCTGCCTAACTTAGGCTGCACTTAGGCCACACTTAGGCCTGACTTGGAGAGGAGTTGGGTTGGAATGGGCTGTCAGAAAATGAGGGAAGAAGTGTGGCCATTTGTTTTGACCTCTGAAGTTCCCAGTTCCCTACTTTGATGATTAGTAGGGTTACTCAGTGCATTTGCCAAACAGAAAACTGAAGTTGTTCTGAGTGGTTGTTCTTTATGGGTGAAGACAGACATAAAGTTCTAAGAGGGTTTGAACACATTCCCAGTTTCACCATTTGTGTTACTGGCAAGTGGAATGTTGAACTAAAGAGCTTTTTCACAAGCCAAGGTAGTGGCAATGCCTCACTCCTTGTGCGTCAGGCTGTGCACAGACATGTTTTTAAAGTGGTATGTATGCATTTATGCATATATACAATTTATTTTCACTTCACCCCCCCCAAAAAAAATACTTAAATTAAAAAACATTAAAACAGTTGTTCCATGGTACAAGAGGGTGAGGTGTGTGGGTGATTATGTCATAAATATGAGCCAAGAGAAACCCATCAAAGCTGGCCTTTTTTTTTTTCCAATTTAAATGGAATCATGCTGAAAATATGTGGAATCTTTTTATTTTTACCCTGAGTTTATCCTAGGACATAATTTTTAAGGGTAAGGGTAATCTTTAGGGTATTTCAAACATCCTCCATCAATGAGAATCACTCTTACAGTCCAATCTTGTCTGAGGGCAGCACGTTGAATGCAGGGCTGCCAGTGCAGGATCTGCCACATCCAACATGCTGTCCTGGAGGCCAAGCAAGAGGGTGGGAAGGGGAGATACTTAACTCAGTGTTGACCACTGCATGGACCCCAATAGAACTCCTCAGACCTACACCAGCTCTGTTGCTGCCATAACTCTCAGAAGCCTCCTGGGGGCATGCCCAGCCCAGAACGGGGGTTTGGGATCCGGCGGCTGCTGGTTCCACCTCATTCCGCCCCTGTCCTGCACCAATCCCTGTCCTTTTCCTGCCTCTCCGCTGGTAGGGTTCCACCGGCAGCTAGTCTGGACCACGCTGCTGGTGGCATACAGCTTTATGGCTGCTGCACCAGCGGTTGCACAGCCGCCACCAGTGGAGGGACTTCTGCAATGGCAGGGCCTTCGTTGCGCTGGCGTACCTGGTGGTACACCAGCATTACGCAATGATAGGATTCAGCCATTCGAACACTATGTCTGTCTTCTTCCTTACTTTAAACAGATAACTTTTTTTAATGTTTCCGTTTTCTGCAATGGTTGCCAAAATTAGAAGTATTTAAAATCAAGCATGGATCTGTCGCATTTATTTGGGGGGGAATTTATATTCTGTCTCATCACAATTTAATACAATTAATAAAAATAACACGGCAGAAAATAACAAGATACTAGAAAACTACAGCAGATGAAATCACTCCAGTCATTTCAACTGGCTAAGCAATGCCATTAAAAAGACCCCACAAGAACAAGGCAGACTGTTCCTTGCACCAGGACTGGCCCACTGCACTCATGAATCTAATTGAGGTGGTTACCACAGAGTCCACCTCTGTCCACCCCCTCACTTCACTGCCCCTCCTTTCCCACTCCCTGATTGGAAAAGGTAGAGGTAGCGTATTTCACATACACGCTAATGGGTTCTGAGTTGTCTGTGACGGATCAAGAGAGAGATCTTGGGGTGCTGGTGGACAGGTCGATGAAAGTGTCGACCCAGTGTGCGGCGGCTGTGAAGAAGGCCAATTCCATGCTCGGGATCATTAAAAAAGGGATTGAGAATAAAATGGCCAATATCATTCTGCCTTTGTACAAATCGATGGTAAGGCCACATCTGGAGTATTGTGTCCAGTTCTGGTCACCACACCTCAAAAAGGATATAGTTGAGTTGGAAAAGGTGCAGAAAAGAGCGACCAGAATGATTCGTGGGCTGGAGCACCTCCCTTATGAGGAAAGGCTACAGCGTCTGGGGCTTTTCAGCCTAGAAAAAAGGTGCCTGAGGGGGGACATGATTGAGACTTATAAAATTATGCATGGGATGGAGAGAGTGGATAGAGGGAAATTCTTCTCCCTCTCGCACAACACCAGAACCAGGGGACATGCACTAAAATTGAGTGGAGGGAGAGTTAGAACAGACAAAAGAAAATATTTCTTCACCCAGCGTGTAATTCATCTGTGGAACTCCTTGCCACAGGACGTGGTGATGGCATCTGGCCTAGATGCCTTTAAAAGGGGTTTGTACAGATTCATGGAGGAAAAGACCATCACAGGTTACAAGCCATAAGCAACCTCCTGGTTTTAGAAGTGGGTTTTCTCTGTGCCAGGTGCAAGGGAGTGGCGACTGGACACAGGTATCTTGTTGTCTTGTTTGCTCCCTGAGGCATCTGGTGGGGCCACTGTGTGACACAGGAAGCTGGACTAGATGGGCTTTTGGCCTGATCCAGCAGGGCTCTTCTTATGTTCTTATGTTCTAGGGGAACAGCGCAGAAGAGGAAGTGTGGAGGAAAGGGAAGTGATCCTCCCACACATGTTTGAGGAAAAAGTTCCATACTTTGGGTGCCACTACTTAGAAGGCCCTCTCTCTGATTGCCACCTGTCTCCTGTCAGAGGGTGTGGCCCTTCACAAGAGGGCTTCTGACAATGCCGTAGATTTGGGTTCCCTCTGATATATGTGCTCATGGTATGTATGCTTTTTAATATTTTTATCTGTGGCTGAATAGTTGTTTCCCTTACTCTTTTTCTCTTACTGTCTTTGAGCTTAGTGTAGCTGGCTATGTTTGCTGTGTCATTGCTGATGGTTTTTACAGCCTTATTGGCTGAAACCATAAAAAATTAACTGCTATAATCTGTTTCTAGCCCCTCAATTGTTGCAATGAGGAACTGAAGGCACCACTGAACTGTGTATTAGAAGATAATAGCAAAAGGTGTACTTAGGGACATGATGCAACTGACAGCTGATATAAGGCTTGTCATTTGAAGCAAAACAGGGACAGGGAAAAAAAGGGAAATCAACAAAGGTTTCTAACCCACCCATTCCCCATCACACATACACAGGATAAAGATGGGCAGCCCAATCTATTTTGGGCTTATGGCAGCGGATCTTTCAATCCACCACCATAAGTCTGGGTGCGGTGTCGCAAATGGTGTGCTGCTATTGTGTGCTGTGGGACCGCAGGCGCAAATGGCCCCACACATGCACCAATGGTTCACTCAGGCCCTGCTGGAGCAATAAGCTGGCAGTGGGCGCAAATTATGGGCAGTTTGGGGGGAGGATCGGGGCAGGTAGGGGGTGGTTTGAGGGAGGGAGGGGTGGATCTCGGCAGCAGTCACGCAGGCCAGGATCCTATCCCAACATGCCCCCAAAGTTCCTCAGACTTATTCCAGCTAAATAGTTGGTGTAGGTCTAAGGAGACCCATTGGCAGCCAGGCAGTTTATGGGAAGGTAAGTAAAAACTATTTTTACTTACCCCTCCCAGGCCGTCTAGTCACACACACCCCACCATAGGATGCAGCTCACACTCCAATGGCACCACTGTCAGCGCAATCCTGTGTAACCTTGCACCGGTGTAACAGTAGATGCACCGGTGTAACTGCAGATGCACTGGTATAAGTGCACACTGGCATAAGTGCACTTACACCAGTGCATCTACTGTTACACCGGTGCAAGGTTACACAGGATTGCGCTGTGTATCACATAAGCTTGTGGGGGCTAGGTTTGGGGTATAAGTCTGCACTTCATATTTACCTAGGAGTGAGTTCCACTGAACACAGTGGACTTGATTCTGAATAGACATGATTAGGATTGCACTGTTAAGCCTTGAATCCACAAAATGATCAGCACCCTTAGTTCTGCATTGGTTTCAGTGTTTACTGAAGTTACTTTTCTATTTCCTCTTCCTATGTTCTTATTCTAAGATAAGTTCCAGTTTTCTGGAAGCAATTGTTGGGGGGGGGGGAAGCATACCCTTAGATGTTCACATTTGTGTTTGCTTTTACTCATGGGGGAACAACAGAGAAGGAACATTTAATGAAAAATTGTTCTACTTATTTATATATTGCTTGAAAAAATATCAAGGAAACCACTAAGACAGTTTTCTCAGTGCCACTTGAAAGGAAGCTTATGCCATAATTGGCCAATCACTTATTCTAGAGTGGCACCACTGAAGCTAGTCAGTCTGCATACAGATTATTATTTCTGAAGTGGAAGAGAATGGGAAAGAACAAGTGTGTGCACGCGCTCACACATGCATGCGTGCATGCGTGCACCTTGCTGCAAAAGAAAAAACCGGTTCAGTTCATTTTCCTAATTCTTATTTGCAGCTGGTGGTTTCATCTCTCTGAGTTTGATTGTTGGGCCAAAGCTCATAAGAGGAAGACAGTGAATTATCTCTGTGCTTTGGTAACCTTATTGGCTGGAATCATTATACCCCAGATTGCTGTGTGCAGGGGAAGACACTGGAGAATGGAGAAGGTAATGTGGATAGGGTGTGTGTGTGTGTGTGTGTGTGTGTGTGAGAGAGAGAGAGAGAGAGAGAGAGAGAGAGAGAGAGAGAGAGAGAGAGAGAGAGAGAGAGAGAGAGAGAGAGAGCATGTTCAGAGCTGGTTCAAAATGTCCTGGCATGGGGTCTGGTAGAGAAGCAGTGATATCAGCAGTGATATCATCATCAGGTACTACCTTTGAAACATTTTTCAAGTGGACTTTAGCAGAGAAGTAGACTTTTAGCAGACCCAGTAGGAGGTAAACTAAGGAACGTGCCAAAGGACATAAATTAATGTCTTCTAGGCCATCATCTTCTCCAGCATCTGCATGAGAGACGGTATATAGCTCATGTTACATTAATCACCCAATCCTATGGGCCATTTACAACAGCGGACTGTACGATCTGCTGTTGTAAATGGCCCTGGAATGCTGCAAATGATGCAACGCAGTTGCGTGAAACAGCCACTGCCGGATAAGGCCAGCGGCTCCATGCAAGCACCAGAATCGCCGGATGCTCTGTCAGCCCAGGTAAAGTGGCAGGGGGCTGGTTCAGGGGAGGTTCAGAGGAGTGAGGTAAAGGGGCAGGGAGCGGGGTGGAGGGAGTGGATCTCAGTGGCCAAAGTGCACCCCGGATCCTATCCCCAATTTTCCAACCTGCCCTGCCCCCTTTCTGTTCTTGGACTTACACCAGCAAAATAGCTGGCAAAATAGCTGGTGTGGGTCCAAGGAGACTCATAGGTGATCAGGCAGCCTACCAGGAGGTTAGTAAACACTTTGTTTTTGTTTGTTTGTTTGTTATAGTCTTACTGGAGCATGGCTATGGGGGGTGGGTGGGTCCTGGCACTTTAAAATTTACCACTATACCACTGCCTGTGGTGATGCACCAAATACTGCCACCTCTTACCCTGCAGTGCACTGCTGCTACCTCTGCCACTCCAATTCCTGCTGTCTTGATTAAAAAAGCAAGAAGGGGATGGAGCAAGAAAGGCCATATAGAGGAGAAGAAAGTGGTGGATTAAAGAATTTGAGATGGAATCATGTGAATGGGGAATCACATGAGCAAGGCGGGGGGGGGGAACACACTGATAAAAGATAAGATGTAATAGTCCATATAACATGGGATGCTTCAACAAGCACCAATTCAAGCCCCCTTTCTTTGTGGATCAATCTGAAATGGCAGTGCAGAGGGAGAAGGTAACAAAATATTGAGAAATAATGTGAATGAAAAGGGGATGAGCTCAATTCTCTATCAATGAGAACATAAGAAAAGTTCTGCTGGATCAGGCCAAAGGCCCATCAAGTTCAGCATCCTGTTTCCCACAGTAGCCCCCATCAGTTGTCTCTGAGAATCACAAAAGCAGGAGAGAACGCATACTCTCTCCTGCCTGCCATTGGTCCCCAGCAGCTGATATTGAGAGAGGCATATGCCCACTGAACCCAGAGGTTGTTCATCATAGCCATCATCATCATCATCATAATAAGCCTTCTACTGATGTTGCTAGGATTAATGCCTCTGCGCTGCATTAAAGCAGGGGCTTTTTTGCTAGTATCAAGTCAATCTGCAAGCGGCTTGCAGATTGACTTGATACCAGCAAAAACTTGCCTTGGTTAAGATTCAGTAGCGGATGGAGCTGTGCTGATTGGCCAGACATGATTTCACTGTGTCAGTGTACACACAGCTTTATCAGAGAGGCTGGAAGCTACTATTGAAGAAAAGAAGAGCAGATGGGAGTTAATTGGAGCTTCACCATTGTTTCAGACAGCATGAGAAAGTATTTTGCCCCTAAGGTTGAAAGAGGATCTAGGATGTTGAAGTCCACTGAACATGCTCTAGGCTCAATCTACTACACACACTGTTCACAAATGCTTAAACTAGTCCTGTGTTCCAGGAACAATTTGCAATCCTGAAAACTGTAGGTATTTGTTGCTTGTGTGCCCTGCAGCTGATTGTAAAGATCTTTTCCATAAAGTGCATGGAACAATTGCAGGCATTTAAACCAAGTCCTGGCTTTAGAGAAGGGTAACGGACTTCCAGCACTGTATAAGTGACACGATGTTGAAGCATGGAAAATGGTCACCCCACTCCGCCTTTAAGGATAAAGCTCTGGGGAAGCATTGAGGTAAAACATGTCATAGGAGGGGAGATAACAGAAACAGGAAAGCAGCATGAACCTCTGAATCTTATAAACAGCAGGAAAGACAGAACAATGTAGAAATAAAATCCATATGGAAATTGAAACCCTTGTGGTTGCTGCTTCCCCCACCTCCTGCTCCTAGGCTAAGCCCAGCCTGTTCTTATTTTCCAAAGTTGGAGCGATCATCTGATTGTTGTTTAGTAATGCACAGCCAGTGAGTTAAGGTTTCAGGCATTATGCAATGCACTTAGGCATCTGTTAGTATTAGTCTCTTGATGTCCTGCCACGGGTATTCAGCTGTTCTACACCGTTGCCAAATCAACAGTTTGTTAATGGGGGGAAAAAAAGGAGGTGTGGGAGGAAAGGAACAGACTCCTGCAGCGTTGGAGTCATTAGCTTTTTGCTTTGTTGTTTTAAAGAAATCTTTCAGTCAGTCTACCAATGGTTTTTCAGAGCAGATAATGTCCACAATATGCTGGGGTTTATTTTGCCATCACTAGGACTTTGAAAGGTTATCTAGGAAAAATGGAAATAAACTAATCAGTTAAAAAAAATTGAACCCTTTTCAGTTTGGAGTAATTTGAGAGCACTGATAACGATTCCTACATCTCAGTAATCTTTACAGCAATCACCCTGCAAGGTAGGTCAGTATTATCCCTATATTGCAGACAGGAGTACAAGGAGGGATGAGACAAACCGCACAATCCTGTCGAACTCTGTGCCCTGAAATGCAGCGGGGCCAGTGCAGCCACCACTGCAGCGGGGAGGTCACCGGGGGGGGGGGAGTGGACATTTGTTCCCTTCCCCCAGTGTAAGCCCTAGCCACTCGAATGGGTCTCAGATGTGCACCAACTGTTTTGCTGGCACAAATCCAGTGTAATGGCAAACAGGCCTGGGAAGGGGGATAGGATTTGGCAGAGGAGGCCTCCTCTGATTCCTTCCCATGCCATGGCCCAGCCGACCAATCCCGCCCACCCCCCAGAAAGCCCCGTTCTGCCCTCCCCATGCCCCTCCCCCTCCATCACCCAGCAGAGAACTTACCTTCCCCGGCGGGCACAGTTCCGGATCCAGCCGGGCCTGGGGAGAGCAGCGCCGGCCTTGGCATTGGCGCCAGTTACTCCCAGGGTGCCACAAACATGCTTTACAGCATGTTTGCAACACCTGCCTAGACCGGCGGAGTACGGGCTCTGCCAGCCTACCATGTAGACAGGATTGGGCAGTAAAAAGAAGAGGTTACCAGAGACACCTAATCAGTTGGTTCTTGGCAGAGGTAAGATTTGATTGAGGAGGACTCACAACTGAGGGTATGTCTAGGCATGACAGAGAATGTGTGGCTGCTGCCAGTCTGCGAGGATTTCACATCATACTTTCACATCATACACACATCAATGATTTCACATCATTCCATCCATTATACATTAATAATGGGGAGACATGTGAGGTTCGGAGCCATCATGTGTCCCCTGTAATATCTAGCTAGGCCCCCAGTCTCTTAGGTGATGCTGTGCTGTGCTACTTCACCAAAGCAACATTTTGCTCTGCTCCACAACGTTCTGTCCCTGGTTCCGAGTCTTTCATATGCTTGGGCAACTACTGCATGAAAGATTCACAGAAGATATTTTAAATTTAAAACTGGAATGTTACAGGAATTGCTTGACAAAGGATCTGTGGCCCTACCCTTTCCCTGAATTGTCCCCACATGCTAATGTATAACTTGCTTTGTCTCATATTATGAGTAGGGCAGACAGAACATTTTTCCTGTGTTCAGTTCCTATCTTGAAATACAGTACCTACTTTGCAGTTCAGGTCCTGCCTGGGGACTGCAGTCAAAAAGCTTTTATTAGGCTGCAATCCTATGCACACTGACATGGGAGTAAGTCGCACTGAATTGAGTGGGACTTACTTCTGAGTAGATATGCAAAGCTGTGAATGCTGTGAATCTATGACAACAGCCATGATCATGCCCACTTTTTTTCTTTATATGAAGAATGTGTTCACTGCTGAACATAGTTACCATAGTTGTTCTACCTATAGAATCTTTTCAATTGTTAACCAAAAATGCAGGAGGCAAAAACAAAGGAAAGGAAGAGCCTCCAGTACTGTAATATAAATACCAACACTCACAGAGAGGACAGAACTCAGAGGCATGTTCACAGGACAGACAAGAGTTCATAGGTCACACACCTTGAAACCAGGCTGCAAAGATTTGGATTCCCCATTGCTACCCAACCCACTCTCTGGTTCTTCAATCACCTCCCTGCCTCCTGACACCACATCCATTTTGAAATACCATGATTAAAAATAACCACCATATGTAAAAAAAAAATAAAAATGGCAGCACCTTTTTGGAAGAGGACAATCACAGGTGGTGTCAGTCAGGGGTCATCCAAGTTAGGCACTGACCGAGGAGGACCCACATTCATCAGACGGCCCACCCAGCTGGACCAAACTCAGAACCCCCTCCCCCATCAGTGGCAATGGTAGTGTGAGTTGTTGACCAGTCTACAAATAGGAGATTCCCCCCCCCCAGTACCTACATTATTGCAGTCTCTAGGGGACACACCCATTGACTGGTAGGAGGAGCTGATCCCACCAAAGCCTCCCCCATTGCTGATAGAAAGGGGAGGAGCTGTTGCCTGCTCACCCCCCACTGCTGGTAAACATTGAAGCACAAAGGCCCAACATGCCATAGGAGGCCTAGGGCAGGACGTTGCCCCAGCCAGGGCCTCCAGCAACTAGGTTCCAGCACTGAAGACAATGATGGAGGCAACTGCTGATATAGAGAATAGTAGTAGTAATAGGAACAGTAGTGGAATCAGGAGGTACAGAAAGCAACAAGCCCCCAAGGTGCAACAAGCACCAAATTCCGCATGCCCAAACCCAGGCTCCCACGCATAGACCCGTGGCCTATTCTATTTTGTTTTTATTTCTTGGCACATGGCAAGATAACGGATTCTTGCTTCTGTCCAGAGGCTCCAGCCCAAATCTGGAGTGGCTGGTAACTCCACCTGGGTACTTAATCATCCAGCCTACTACAACAACAGCATCCAGACCCCAAAGGAGACTCAAGGCCTGCACAATTTACAACCCACCAATCACACACAGCAGCTCACCAGGGGCTCAGTAAACCTCCTGTTCATTCTGCCTGCCTGGGGCTGCAGAAATAAAGGGGTTGCCAAGCAACTGGCTGGCCACAATACATGGCTGCTGGTGGGCTGCATTTGGCTCGTGTGTCACAAGTTGTGCAGGCCTGCCAGAAGACTGCCGCCGTAAAAACAAAGGCCACTTCTGTAAAGTACACTGGGGAGATGCTGTGGCATTGGCCCCTCAGCAGAAAGGGAGAAATGGAACAGCAGCAACGCTATCTTTTTCTGGACTGACACTTTTCAACGGCGCATACTGTTTCCAAAAACACACACATGTGGGCTCAGTGGCTGTCAATGGATCTCTGCCAGCCTGTGCCAGCTGAGGTTTTGCCCTTAATGTCAGAGCCAGGGGGATTACGCAGCGTTAATGTCAGAGCTGGGATTGGAATCCAGGAATTACAGGAGCTCAGGCCACTAGACAGCTTCCCTCAGCTTTACAGAAGGACTTTCATGCTGAGGAGAAACGTCCAGGTCTATCCGATTTAGGAACAAATCTATTGGCTTTCCTCATGGGTTCTTTCGTCTCCCTCCCTCCACTCCCCTCCATAATTTGCCTCACAGTGTGTTATTTGCTAATGAACATGGCTATTTGTGTATAAACAAGAGGGCCAGTTGCCTCTTTATTCTCCCAATCCTCTTAGAGGAGTCTGCACTGGAGTCATATGAACAAATTCTGCAGTGACGCAAATGGCCACATAAGGTTAGCAAGAATCGGTGAGAAAGAGCACCAACCAGCAACCAGAAGCAAGGGTAGTAAAAAACAAAGAAAAGGCCACAAGGTAGGTTCTTTGGCCAGCCAACAAAGTAGTGGGGAGTTCATAATCCTGCAATAAAGGCATACTGCTAGTGTGTTTTAAGGGGTGCTTCCACAAACCCACAGAGGAGCTTGACTGCCACATCTCTGCATGATTCACAGCTCTGGCCTTGTTCCTTCCAAACAGTTTCCACTGCGAGAAGGTTTTTCTCCATGCCTCTGCATCTGGAGTGATTGGATAATTCAATCATGCCTGATGTGCAGATGCAGCAGAATACTCTCACCACAGAGGAGGCTGCCCTTTGTATCTCTGCATGAGTCACTGCTCTGAGGCTGCTTTCTTTCCATCTGGAGGTCTACCCAGAATGGAGACTCATGCAAAAACATAGATGGTGGGCTTCACTGGAAGTGAACAATTTATACGTACTAACACAAGACCTTCAGGATGTAAAAGTGAAAAGTGCACCTCCAACTTTAACCCCCTCCCCCCAAAAAAAACCCTGTGACTTAGCTAAAAGAAATTTGTGGAATATGGGGCCACTTGAAAATGTAAAGTGTAAACGTGACAAATATATATTAAATAGGTACGCTCATCAAGAAGTTGGAATTTTTGGGATTCTGTTCAGAGTATGTTCAGAACCAAACTTTATGCTATAAGGGAGAGTCATTATTGGATTGCCTGATGTTTTCTTTTTTCTTTTTCTTTTTAGGGGGGCTGCCAATTTGATTGGAGCAGTAGTGAAGGAAAGGAGGGCGTTTAACCCTTTCTCTCTGTGCCATTTTCCTGACCAAAATTGCTCCTACCCAAAACTGTTATTAGGTCTGTGAGGAAATGATATTCTCCTTTTATAAGGCAAAAAGCAGCAGCTTGACATCCCTAAAACCCATGTAATATAAGCTCCTTCATTAACCATTGTTTGAACTAGCCCTGTACTGTATATGTTAGTTTTCTTTGAACACCCTCCTGAATCTCCCAGTCACCTAAAGCTTTTGTATCATTTGGTCCATCAACATTGACCTGTTTTTGGCAGCCACCAGCTGCTTCGCTCACAGTGCAATCCTGTGTAACTTTGCACCGGTGTAACAGTAGATTAGCCAGTGGGTGGCGCAGCAGGTTAAACCGCTGAACTATAAGCTGTCGATCGAAAGGTCGGCAGTTCGATTCCCGCGACGGGGTGAGCACTCGTTGCTTGGCCAGCTCCTGCCAACCTAGCAGTTCCAAAGCATGTCAATGCGAGTAGATAAATAGGTACCGCTTGCGGGAAGGTAAACAGCGCTCCGTGTTCCAGCTGCATGCTATGCGCTGCGGCAAGGAGAGTCATGCCAGTCACATGACCATGGAGGCGTCTTCGGAGAACGCTGGCTCTTCGGCTTTGAAATGGGGATGAGCACCACACCCTAGAGTCGGACACGACTGGACTTAATTGTCAGGGGTCACCTTTACCTTTTTAACAGTAGATACACCGGTGTAACAGCAGATGCTTACTTACAAGTGCACTTACACTGGTGCATCTACTGTTACACCGATGCAAAGTTACACAGGATTGCGCTGTGTGTTGCCTAAAATTTCATTAATACAGTCCCACCAGTGCCCAAGACCACTGCCTTTCCTAGAAGGTGAAGCCTGAAGCCTCCAGCTAGTCCAGTGAAGTCGTGTCATAGAATTTGACAAAAGTTTGGGTCAAACTTTTGAACACCTTTGAGAACAGACAGCAGAATAAAAATTTCACTGTGTACATTGCAGACCCAGGCAGTATAACTGGTAAAGCCAGAAATTATAGCCTTCCTAGTATTTTAAATTACATTGTAATGATGAGGAAAAATAAAATAAGGCACCATTGTGATGTTGTGAGTTGTCACTGGAGGAACATGGACACCCTGCTTCTGTTTCATGGCAGGTTGTGACAATGTCAGCACTGGCTACAGCTGTGAGCACCTTCACTTTTCAACAGGTTGCAAAACTCTTGTCATTCACAACAGGCTGAGAATGAGCCATCTTCTAGAGCAGGGAAGCGACAGCGCTATGAGGTGTTCAAGCACATGAATGAGAAGCTGGAAACCACCACAGCATGACTGTGTAGGTTAGGAATTGAAAATAAAGTTCTTTTTGTAGATAGAAATGCTTCTGTCAGTTCTTATCATTGAGCTCATAACTTTGTAATCTCCAAACGAAACACACACACACACCCCTGGGAATTACTGTGTATCAACTTTTTACGGGTTCATGTTGCAATGATAGATGTCCAATACATGTCCGGATATTTTTCATTGTGAATCATTGGCAATGTGGTGCTGTTACTTTTAGGTATGGGACTCATGGGATTTGAACTTGCACAGCACATGGACTGTGCTCCATAGACTGAACACACATGCTGACCTTAGTGATAGAGCTTGGACAGACTTCAAAGGGAGGATGAGTGTGCTCTTAGAGTATTGTTGTGGAAATGTTCCACTAAGTAGGGAACTCCAGCACATAAATATCAAGCTGAAACCAGTGTGAAAAATATCAACACGTAGAATGAGAAACTATCGTGTTTTCCCAAAAATAAGACAGTGTCTTATATTAATTTTGGCTCCAAAAAATGCAGTAGGTCTTATTTTCAGGGAGGTCTTATTTTGGTAGTATTTCTGTGAGAACATATTTCATAGGATGAGTGCTAGGATCTGGGATTGTACGTTGTTGCTTCCTTCAGATGCCAGCAAGATATCATCATTTTGTTCTTGTTTTTGAGTCAGATGATCCCTGATTTACTTTTACTGAATACTAAAGACAGTGAAAGAGGGAGGAAGAGTTTGCAACAGCTCCTGAGCAGGACGTTTAATTCTACAGATTAATATGGTACCAGTACATGTATAATCGTGAATGTCTCTTGCCCTCCTCTATGCAGGTTGGGTCATATTGCAGAGGGCTTTTGTCAGCTGAATTGTGGGATCCCACTTGCACGGCTTGTCTTTGAGGACCTTGGCAATAGAACCACTCACTTGGATCCTTTCCAGATGGGACTAACTTACACCCAGGTAAGTATATATAAAATTGTGCTTTTACGGCTAACTGTAAAAGGAAATGAAAATAACAGAGATGGTCTTTTATTCTACCAACAAGTGGTATTTTAATGTATATTAAATTGTACAGATTCCACATTTGCTTCAATACATCCAAAACACATTTATATAGAGCAGGGGTTCTCAACCTGTGGTATGAGTACCCCTAGGGGTACGCAGACCAATGGCAGGGGGTACGCCAGAGCCTGCCCCTTATCAGCATCAATCAGTAGTTAATTACTTGTTAATTAGAATTTAAATGCAATCCCCTTGTCTGTCTGTCTGTCTGTCTGTCTGTCTGTCTCTCTCTCTCTCTCTCTCTCTCTCAGTCACACACACACACACACACACACACACAAGAGTTAAGTAAGAAATTTTTCACATTTAAATTTTTAGTATTTTTATTTAATGATTAATGAGCTAATTAATTGATGATTAATCCAATTAATTAGCAATTAATTAGCAGGGGGTACTTCAGAAAATTGGATCGTGATATATATATAGGCCAGCGGGAAGCGCAGTGGGTTAAACCGCTGAACCATGAGCTGTCGATCGAAAGGTCGGCAGTTCAAATCCACGACGGGGTGAGCTCTCGTTGCTTGGCCAGCTCCTGCCAACCTAGCAGTTCCAAAGCATGTTAATGCGAGTAGATAAATAGGTACCGCTTGTGGGAAGGTTTAAACAGCGCTCCGTATTCCAGCTGCATGCTACGTGCTGCAGCAAGGAGAGTCATGCCGGCCACATGACCACGGAGGCGTCTTCTGACAATGCTGGCTCTTCGGCTTTGAAATGGGGATGAGCACCACACCCTAGAGTCGGACACGACTGGACTTAATTGTCAGGGGTCACCTTTACCTTTATATTCGGATAACCACCAAGTATACTGCCATAAGAACATAAGAAGAGCCCTGCTGGATCAGGCCAAAGGCCCATTTAGTCCAGCTTCCTGTATCACACAGTGGCCCCACCGGATGCCTCAGGGAGCACAAGACAACAAGATACACTTGTATCCTGTCGCCACTCCCTTGCACCTGGCACAAAGAAAACTTACTCCTACAACCAGGAGGTTGTTTATCCCCATCATGGCTTGTAAGCTGTGATGGACCTTTCCTCCATAAATCTGTCCAATCCATAAATCTGTCCAATCTGCCCTGACTCCTTCAAATGTTTGAAGGGCCTTAGCTCAGTGGTATGTGTGTAGAAAGCCTTTGCATGTAGAAGGTGACAAGTTCAATTCCTGGCATCCACAGGTGGGCTGGGAAAAACCTCCCTGGGGAGCTGCTCCCAGCCTGTAATGGCAATACCGAGCTACATAGATCAATTGCCTGACTCAGTAGGCAGCTTCATATGAGAATCTCTGCATTCATGATGTTAAATAGAAGTCATTCTCCCATAGGAGACAATGGCTCCCCCAGTGATGAGATCACTGGGACAAAACTGCACTTTGAACACCCAGTACGTGCTATACAAATGTCAAATATATAAAGTTTAAGGTAAAGGTATCACCTGACAATTAAGTCCAGTCGTGTCCGACTCTAGGGTGTGGTTCTCATCTCCATTTTAAAGCCGAAGAGCCAGCGTTGTCCGAAGACACCTCCGTGGTCATGTGGCCGGCATGACTCTGCTTGCCGCAGCGCGTAGCATGCGGCTGGAACATGGAGCGCTGTTTACCTTCCTGCAAGCGGTACCTATTTATCTACTCGCATTGACATACTTTGGAACTGCTAGGTTGGCAGGAGCTGGCCAAGCAACGAGCGCTCACCCCGTCGCGGGAATCGAACTGCCGACCTTTCAATCGACAGCTTATGGTTCAGCGGTTTAACCCGCTGCACCACCCGCTGGCCTATATAAAGTTTACATAAGGTATATTCATCAGGTGCCTTACAATGCATGCTTGCTATTGGAAGCAGCTTAAACACCTTTTATCCTGCTGTGGCATGTCCTATGTGGAAAAATGATTTACAACAATCAACGTTTAACTGAATAAAAATGACTTCATCCTGCAGCAGTAATAGTTTTACTGAAATCAAGCGACGGTGCTCGTGAAAGATAATAAACCAGCTTTGGTAATAAATAATCAACAATTCTTCAGCGTCTTATGCCAGCATGCAATTAATGTATGCCCCTCCCCCATTACCTGTTCCAGTAAATATGCAGAAACCAAACTGATTTTGAAGCACAATGAAAGAAACAGGTATGCACTTGTCTACAAGGTAATAAAATCTCCAAGATAAAAACAACTTAATCTGCCATTGAAATAGACATAGGAAGCATTGTTTACTGAACGCAGCCCAGGGGAGAGCAAGAGTCAGATGGCTCTGGGAAGCTTACAAACTAGGCAATATGGGGAGACCCACCACCTGTTTTTTTCCTCCAGATTCAGGGGGTTGTCTGAAGGTGGGCAGCTGATCCCCCCTCCCTGATCAATATAGCATGAATGGCTCTCTGCCTTATGCCGGCTATGTTCGCTGGTAGTGTTGAGAATCAAGGGCAGAATTGTTATGATCTTTTCTTGTTTGTTTCTGCCAAATCAGGGCTTGATTTTAGCAATGGGATCACAGGATCTATCTCTGGCACAGCTCTTCAATATCAGCTAACAATAAAGAAAAAATGCCATTGAGGATGTGCAGAGTGACTTGTCCTGGCCAGCAACCCAGGCTTCTCGAATCTGGGCTTAAGGAAAAAGGTTCTCAATAGAAAGTGTGATGTTCAGTGTTTCAATATATATATAGGTCACCCCAAAGATTTCCTTTCACCCACTCACTGTAGGTGAAAGAATCTAATAACCTCTGATATGATATATTCCTCCTCAGTGAAAAAAGTTGGCTGTACTTTACACTCCTCTTATATCAGATTTATGTTGTCTAGAATAAACTATTTGAACAGCATATTTGAGCCACTGAGTACAGTACTGAAGTAGCTGCAGAGAGTGTCTCTGATCTTTTTGGAAGAAATTGCATGGATCCAGCAGCGTGGCCCACCTTGCCTGTCAAGCCACTGCCTCCCTTTCCAGATTCTAGCCGGGATATTATGTTGTGACCTGCAATCAATTGGCTTGGGGAGAACCCTGCCTTCTTGGCCAGAGCACAGAACATGTGGGGAAAAGTACCTATTAAAGTTGGACTGGCCAATCATGTAATACACTGCGAGATCCAGTCTAAGTTCCTGGCACTGGAGTGAGCTCCGGTAGGAGTCTCAAATGTGCCTTAAGGCACATTTGTGCCTCCTCTGGAGTAAGGGAGGCCGGCGCAAGGCTGGCCTCCCGTCACTCCGTCGCCGGCCCGAGAATGCGGCCGGCAGGGAAGGGTAAGTCTTCTGCCGTGGGCCGCATGGGCAGTCTGGGCAGTGAGGGAGGGGGGCCATTGGCCAAGCCGGCCCGGGAGGGAGAGGGGGATGGCATCGGCCATATCCCAGTCCCCGCCGGACCGGCTCAGCCATTACACAGCCTCCTCTGACTTCCGCCATCTACTTAGCTGGTGGAAATCCAAGGAGGCCGATAGGGACGAATGTCCCCTTCCCCAAGTAGACCTCCGGCCTGCCGCATGGCGGTCCGGATGTCGAAATCCTGTGTAGGGATCCAGCGCCGGATCCTTACACAGGATTTGACTATAATATGCCTGTGTCTGGCACATCTGTTAGATGGATTTGCCAAACTGAAACCAATAATAATAATTTTCCCAGCCTCTGATATGCTGGTTACTGGGGGAAACTGGGGGAAACATTACAAATCTGAGTCTTAACAATTTGACTAATAAATTGTGCTAT
Source organism: Plestiodon gilberti rubricaudatus (assembly GCA_026170595.1). Classification (NCBI taxonomy): domain Eukaryota; kingdom Metazoa; phylum Chordata; class Lepidosauria; order Squamata; family Scincidae; genus Plestiodon; species Plestiodon gilberti. Next base: position 224,885,529 of record JANXHW010000002.1, read on the forward strand.
AAATAAAGCAATAAATTGTGCTCTCATCTGCTATTTTGGGATCCCATCACTGCAACTTAAGTCAAAGGCCAATTATGGTTGTCTTTTTTTTCTTATTATTTTTATGAACAGAAACTCTGTACCCTGAATAAATGCATAGCAGGCATAAATCAACAGGTAAAGCTTTCCCCATTCATGCATCTCCAGACTCCATGCTAGAAAAAGCTTCATCTGTTGATGCTGTTATGCAGCTATTGAGCGTAGCTGGGCAAAGAGCAGTTACAACTTACAGGAAATGGAAAGTCACTGGGGAAGCTAGTGGAGAGAGAGAACAGAGCAGTTGAGACAAAGAACAGGGAGAAGAGGAAGGGACACCGAATAGAAGAAATGCAGGCATGATTTCAGGTGGTCATAAGAGAGTTGTAGTGGGGCGATGGGTCTAGAAAAATAAGGCTGAAATCCTATACTGTACACATTTACCGGGAAGTAAGCCCCATTGAATTCAGTGGGACTTGCTTCTGAGTAGACATGCATAGGCTTGTGCTAGAAGAGAGCTAAGGCCATAAATAGTTGGCATGTCTAGACTTGCCCAGGATGCTATAAGTACATATTGCTTGCTATTGGACTCAGACAATGAGAAATTTAGTAAATTAGTAACAGTTGTTTGGACTTGGACCAGGATTCACATCTTAGTTCAGCTTCGAAAGCATATGAGCCAGCCAGCACCCAGGTGACTCAGTATTGCTTAGGCTTAATTCGCTATGTGCACGATGATGGGAATAATAAAAGTAACCTACCTGACAGTGGCAAGGACAGATAATGGTGGTAAAGCACTGTGTGTGCATTAGAAACTGTAACAGAAATGATACGGTTGACAGCATGAGGGAGTGACATTCTCTTGTTGGGGCAGCCCTTGTGCTAAAGCTCACATCGCTGTCCTGAAATCTAATAGCTGAATGGAGTGAGGGGGTCAAAGTCGTCACGTATCAGTGGTCAGGTATTACAAGAACCCTTGTTGCATGCACTTCCCCATATAATATAAGCCCCTTCCTTAACCACTGTTTGAACTAGCTCTATACACATTTGTTTCCTTTGAACACCCTCCTGAGTCAATAACTCCCAGCCACCTAAAGCTTTTGCACTGTTTGGTCCGTCAACATTGACCTGTTTTCAGCAGCCACCAGGTGCTTCTCTCAGGCACCCAAGCTTTCACTAATATCAGTGCCCAAGACAACTGCCTTTCCCAGAATAAGCCTCCAAATAGTCCAGGGAAGTCATGTCATAGAATTTGACACCCACCACATCTCCTGCGGTCAAACTTCGAATAACACTGTTGAGAATTGACAATATAAGAATATAAGAAGAGCCCTGCTGGATCAGGCCAAAAGCCCATCTAGTCCAGCTTCCTGTATCACAAAGTGGCCCCACCAGATGCCTCAGGGAGCACAAGACAACAAGATCAAGACAACGGAATAAAAATATCACTGTGCATTGCAGTATAAGTTGTAAAGCCAACAAGTGTTTGCTGGGGGGGGGGGGGGGGGGCGGGGCGCTGCTGGATATACTTGGGAACTGTCTATCCTAGACATTTGCAGTTGCATTCCTAGCCATTTCTTTGTACTTGCTGTGGGTGCAGGGAAGCACATTTATTTTCTAGGATACATGCTCTTCTTGGATTCTTCTATCCAGGCGGAAAAAATGTATAGGTGTGTAATTTCACTCAAAAGGCTTATTACGCAAGATGTACATGTTATTAAACCAGTATACCTAATAGCTCTTTTAAAGTAAAGTGGGACAAAGATATATGTCTCTAGCATCTGAAGATTGGTCTTGGGCTTTTGAAAATGTTCCATTCCAATTGATTTCCTCTGATCTCAAACAAGAATTTTTAAAACTACAAAAATAAATCTCTAGTATCCTTTCAACTTTGAGCAGAAATGTTCTAAATCTAAAATTAAAAAAGTAATTCAGACTAGTTGCACTTGGCTCTGTTACCTTTGCATGGAAGACCAGCCTTAGCCTAATGGCCAATTCTTACTTTACTTTTGAAACTCAGGTGAAAAGTGTTCTAGTTTAAATGACAATATAGAAGCACATTGCCTATGAAACACACACACCCATACATGCACATAGTGGCGTCACTAAGGGGGTGTGAGGGGTGCGGACAGCACCGGGTGACACCCTCGGGGGGGGGGGTTTGACACACCACTAGTGGCCAAAATTGTGGAAACCTTTTGGAAAATTTGTATTTTCCTGTGTAAAATTTTTCCTGTGTAACAGAGTAATCCTGTGCAAAGAAGCACCAGGGGAGCACGTTTTTGACACCTGGAGAGTAAACAGAGCCGGTGGAGAATGCAGTGCTGCTCACTCTTCCCTGGACCGCAGCCACTGCTGGTAGACAGAGGTAAGTGCTGTGCCGGTCAGTGGGGGAGCATGGGAAGGGTGGACCAGGGTGGAAAGGGAGGGGGTGATTGTCCAGCCAGGCCTCGGACGGGCGAGGGATCCTTGGTGGTGTGCTCCGCTGAATCCTTTCCCCCGTCCCAGGCCTGGCCAGTGTTACACCGGCTACTCGGATTTGTGTCGAGAGAACTATAAAAATTTCAACTCTCTTCAGAAAACCACTAGTAGCAGCAGCTTCTGTAGCTGTTTTTTCTATTTGTTGTATGCAAATAACATAGGAATACCCAATCATGTTCTAAGAATTCAGAACAACAATCTCTTTCTTTCCTTCTGTGCATTGTTAAGGAAAAAAATGGTTCTGTTTAGTTAGTAGAGAACTGATATATGTCCATATGCGTGAGTGTGTGAAAGAAAAATATGTGCAAAAAGCTGCTTGAATCATGAAAAGAATTTTTCACTGGTGATGCACAATGGTGCAATTCATTACTAAAAGATGACTATAAATTCTTGCCTTTTTAAAATTGTAAGACAATTGTCTCAGTATACTCCACAGATAGGTCAGAATGGCTAGATCAAAATGTTAAATAAGGGGGATTTTTGTGCTGTGGTGTCTGAAACATACATAGGGCACCCACTAAGTCCTTTGTGAGTGATGTTTTGGGATTAGGAATGTGGTTCTGAATGAATAAGGAACATCCTTTAAAATAAAGTATTTCAGAACTCGACTTCATAATCTATCTTTCTGTGAAGTTCACAGAAGCAAACACAACTGCAAATCATTTGTGTGCAAGTCTTCAATATTCCTTTGCAGCTTGAACTGTAAAAGAGGAGCAGCATATGGACTGCAATCTGATGCCTGCTTTGGTCGCACTGGTAATTCTTTCATTGACAGAAAGGAATCAGTGGTGAATTTTTTCTCAGGTTTTTGCTTGGAAATAAGTATTATGCAATATGCAGCCAAAGAGGCAGCAGGTAACACCTCATTGTGGAGCTCATTGTTTCTTAGTCGAGAACAGCTGGCAACTTGCAGGATAGCTGAATTCAGGGTTCATCTGTCTGTAGTAGCATGAAACCAGATGCAAAGGAGAAAGTACCAAAGGAAAATGCTAGGCTAGGCATTAGTGCAGGGATTAGACACTTTCGGACTGTGCTACCTGTGTTGATCATGTTATCATTGATCTGCCTTTAGGACTAGCAGGGATTAACAGTGGGGATTGCTCCTGTGTGATTTGCGGGTGTCAGGCAGAGCAATCATGGCAAAAACAAAAGTACTCTGCCATGTAACTGAAGCCTATGCATATTTTCTTGGAAGTCAGGATCACAGTGTTCAATGGGCCTGACTCTTAGGTAAGCATGTACAAAATGGCAGCTCTAAAGAAGAAATAGGAAAGCATGTAACTGAGATTGTTCCTCTGTCTCTTCTTTCCCCCATGAAATTGTAGCTAATTTCCAAAGGATGTTATCATAAACGTATCCCCCCAATAAAACATAAGAATGTGGTTTCCTAATATAAGAACACGCTTGCTAAGAACCAACTCAAAAGGAATTTGCAGCGAAATCGGAAATATGGGTAATTCAGCCATGTATCGTTTTGTTGAGAAATAAAGTTTACTTGTTTAACCAAATGCCTGGCGAAATTCCTGTAGCGTGGATGTCCTCAGGTTAGCTGAAGAGAAGGGGTGCTCAGGACTAACGAACAGACATAAAAGATAAAATAATAAACCTCCAGTCCTCCTGCAACGTTTCTCCCCGCACCAGGGGCCTTTTCAAGCAAACTGGCTCTACGGCAGTAGGTGTTCCGATACCTACAAAGGGACAAGGCTAAATTTAAACCAACATACGCTACCAAAAGCGCGGGAAGACTAATTGTTTAATTGAAAACCAGAACTGTCAGTTCCTTCCGCAGGCGAAAGTGCTTTTCACATTGCCGTCTGCGTCCCTAACCTACTCGAGAGTCAGAGCTGTCAGTTAGTAGGCTGGATTGAAACCGGATCTGCTCATTTCCTCCATAGGCGTGGTTCGTGAGCAGGTTAGGGATGCAGGTTAGGGATGCAGACAGTAATACGAGAAGCACTTTCGCCTATGGAGGAATACGCAGCAGGCCCAAATAGGATTGTGTTGCGGATTCTTCTTTTCCTAATAGCCCTATAACTTGTCGTTTTCAGATCCAAATCCTCCTCATAACTATTCTTCCTGCTGATTATGGCTTTTCCTCTAAGCAGCACAAATAATTTGTTTTGCAGTGGAGTTGTGCACACCCCATCAGCAAAAACACTGACGATTGTACCATTATACTGTTCTAGTGAAGTTGCATGTACAGTACAGGGACACAGAAAGCTGCCCCCTACTGAGCCAGAGCAGGGGTCCCTCAGTCTAACTCATTACTGTCCACACTGCCAGGGAGCAGCAATCCTGGGTTTCAAACAGGAATTTTTCTCTGTCTGACCAGGAAATGTCAAGGGTTGAACCTGGGACCTTCTATGCAAAGCTTGTGTGATCTACCACTAATCTATGCTCCCAACTCCTGAATCTATGAAAAGAAAGAAAAGTGGAATTTTACAGAAATGAGCTGGCTCTATGTTCACTTTTTGTTCTTCATATCGTGGCAGCAGGACAAGTTCATAATTGCAAGCTCTAGAAAGAGCCAACAGCCTAAGGGTCAAACCACACATTACTTTTAATATGTGGTTTGATTCTGCAGTTTTCCTTTTTAAAAAAATTTAAATAGCACGTGCAGGAGCACATGAATGGAACTGGAACCAGAGCCAGGCTAAATCATGCCGGGCCCCTAAACTACGTCAAGCCAAAGAAATCCCACAACATTACCCAAAAAGTTTATAATTCTAACAGAAAGACAAAGAAAATAGAAATATTAAAACCTTACATTGCATATTTTCATAAGTGAAGGTGCAACGAAAAACTCACTAAACATAAATATCTTGCACTAAGCCTATTTCCCTTATAAAATACTTGCATTTTATAATTTATCATCTTTATTTATTTTTTTAATTCTGCCATTCAGACTCCAAAAAGGCCCCCTTTATGATTTATTTCATATTAAGAGGTTCCTCATAATGTGAGGCCCTCAGCTGTAGCTTACATAGCTTGCGTAGAAATCTGGCCCTGGCTGGAACTAACATCAGAGGACGGCTGTTGTCTTCACCACCTGCTTGTGGGTTTCCCACAAGCATCTGGATTACTGTGTAAAATGAGGTGCTAGACTGTATGGACCTTTGAAATGAGCCAGTGAGTACCTCCTTACAGAAAAGGACAACTACACCTGCACCTTTTTCATCATGGGTGCGAACAGGGCTGGTGCAGCTATGTGACTGACTGAAGTGGCTGCTTAAAACAGAGGATTGGGGAGAGCGGTGAACTGATGAAGGGGGCCCTGCCTGCACCCCATGTCTGCCTGCCATTCCCCTCCAGCCTGCTGCCCATCCAGCTGTTGGGCAGCGCAATCCAACATAAGTATCCAGGGGCGGCCCCAGGGCTGCCTACCGGATCCTATCCCCATTCCGGGCTGATCGTGATTGGCCCGGAGGTCTACTTGGGGGAAGGAGATGTTCGTCTCCTTCCCCCGGTGTAACACGGGGAGGCCTCCCAATGGGCCTCCTCGGATTTCCGCCAGCTATTTAGCTGACGAAAGTCCGAGGAGGCCATGTAAAGGCCATGCCAGCCCGGGAACAGAATGGGGATATGGCAGCCGCCATCCCCGCCCCCCTGGGCTGGCTCGGCCAACCCCTGAGTCGGCTCCCTGATCCTCTTCTTGCTCACTCAGAGCAACTGGGAAGAGGATTGAGGCAGTGGCAGCCCATCTCTTCCTCCAGCACTGCTGCCGTAAACAATCGCAGAGCTTCATGAAGCAGCAGCAGCAGCAGAGTGATTCTGCTTTGTTGTTCACTTCCACATGTGATCAGAACAGGAGCACTTGGCTCCATCTCCTTCTCCTCCTTGCCTGCTTAGCAAGAAGCCCAGGTGGGCAAAAGGGAGAAGGAAGGAGCTAGAGCCCCCCCCCCCATGCCTGCTCCTCTTACCTTTCAGGTGAGCCATCTGTCCATTACCACCTCTTGGCTTGATGATGGATGGTGCTAGGGAGTTGTACCATTCTTTAATCTGCTGGCACCATTCTTTAATCTGCTGATTTATCTTGTAACAATTAGGGTTTTTAGGTTGTTGCTGTTATTTTTCATTCAATGCAAGCCACCTTGAGCACAGAGAGAAGCAGAATAGAAATGTTTTAAATAAATAAATGAAGACAATTGCTGAAAGCAAAGTGGAAAGGATCAGGGATGCTCTCACCCTGAACCAGCAGATTCAATAGTCCCATCATGTTTTCAAAAATTAAAAGTGTGAAATAAATGTCCCAAATGTCTGTTCATCGAGAGTCGGAATGTTTTAAACTGTTGTCTTCCACCATGGAAGATATTTGTACTGTACTTCATTCAGTAGTCATGCATTCATAGGAATTGAGTTGTCTAGAAAACAAGGGAGCAAAGTTCAGTTATGTCGTTCCTTCTCTCCTCTGTTATGAAACTCTCCTTCCTCATCTGCAAATGCTTTTCTCTTTAGAGTCCTGTGACTGGTTTTATAACCCAGAGGGGAGAGATGAATGGCATGACCTTATATTCATGGAAAATACAGGGGAAATTAGGAAAAGCAGGGTGTAGCTCAGTACAAAGAATAAATGAAGACCTGGCACCATTGTTCCAAAAAACCATTTTTCACCAGGTACGCCTCCAAACTGCAGGTGTTGCAAATGTAGCAAAAAAGTGTTCTCAGGCCTTTTGTTAGGCACACTGCAGGCACCTAAAGGAAGTAAGATTCAATAAAAGCAACCAACAATGGAACATTCAGTTAAAAAAATAAATAAATGACCCGGTTTAAACATAGTCAATACAAAACAAAATTCTCACTCAACAACACCAGAGTTTATCTAGTTTTCATGGAAACACATTTCCATGAAAAGATCGTGCAGGATGCATTACGGACAGTATTGTAATCATGCTGTTCCCCTACTACAGTATATGGTTCTAGAACAGAGAGGAACTATTTCTGTTCTCATTGGTAGCTGGACAGAGTGCCTGTTTTCAAAGGCTACATCATCTGTTCTTCCTTATGTAATGCAAGGGACAGATCTTTCTTCTCTGGCTGGTACAGACAGGGCGGGTCCATTCATAAGGCCAACTGAGTTGGTCGCCTCAGGCGGTAGGTTGGTTATAGGCACCTAGTCATCTCCACTGCAACTCCCTGAACTGGAAAGGATGAGGCAGATGAAGCACTTTCTTTCTCGCTCTGTAAGAACATAAGAACATAAGAAGAGCCCTGCTGGATCAGGCCAAAAGCCCATCTAGTCCAGCTTCCTGTGTCACACAGTGGCCCCACCAGATGCCTCAGGGAGCACACAAGACAACAAGATACCTGTGTCCAGTCGCTACTCCCTTGCACCTGGCACAGAGAAAACCCACTTCTAAAACCAGGAGGTTGCTTATGGCTTGTAACCTGTGATGGTCTTTTCCTCCATGAATCTGTCCAAACCCCTTTTAAAGGCATCTAGGCCAGATGCCATCACCACATCCTGTGGCAAGGAGTTCCACAGATGAATCACACGCTGGGTGAAGAAATATTTTCTTTTGTCTGTTCTAACTCTCCCTCCACTCAATTTTAGTGTGTGTCCCCTGGTTCTGGTGTTGTGCGAGAGGGAGAAGAATTTCCCTCTATCCACTCTCTCCATCCCATGCATAATTTTATACGTCTCAATCATGTCCCCCCTCAGGCGCCTTTTTTCTAGGCTGAAAAGCCCCAGACACTGTAGCCTTTCCTCGTAAGGGAGGTGCTCCAGCCCACAAATCATTCTGGTCGCTCTTTTCTGCACCTTTTCCAATTCAACTATATCCTTTTTGAGGTATGGTGACCAGAACTGGACACAATACTCCAGATGTGTCCCCCTCTTTCTTTTCCAATCCAGGTATTGTGAGAAGCAAAGGCTGGCACATCACAAGGTTAGGGGGGGGGGAGCATTTGGCATGCTGCCTCAGGTGCCAGGAGTCTTAGGCTAGCCCCAGGCACAACAAAACAGAAAAGCAGTAATTTAATTCTCACCAAGGCAGACATGCAAAGAGAAGTGCCCTTCTTTAGCAGCTTCAAAAGATATGTGTAAATGCACCCTTATTTGATCCTTTTGATTCAGCGTGACAGATATTAGTGCTCTCTGGATGACACCCAGTGACACTGAAATAATTCATATTGGTTTCATGTATGTTTAGGATCACAGGCAGCACAAGTACAAAAGTGCTTTGCAAAAATGATTCCAACCACATGTCCTTACTTCAGGGGTGCACAACATGTGGCCCTCCGAAGGATCTCCGGTGCCCCCCGAAGAAATCGGGGATCCCTTGGTGCGTGTTGCTTATGAAGAGAGCGTCGAGGGATCTCCGATGTCTTCACTCCAGCCGCGTAGCTGTGCAGCCTTCTCGCTCGGGTCGCCGAGCAAGAAAGACGAAGTCACTGAGCCTTGCCAGCCCATTGGCCCGGAGGTTTTGAGGCCGTTGCTGAAGGCGGCATTTGATCGCCACCGATCAGCTGGAGTCTCCTGGCATTCGGCCAGGAGCCGGAAGAGCCGCGTCTCCTCTTGTGTGCCAACAGGCGGGGAGGTTTTGGGGCTTGTCTCGTTGGCGCTGTCGCTGCTCCGTGTGAGGAGGAGGCTCAGATTCACGGCAGGAGGGCAAATCCGAATTTTTAATTCTGTAAATATCTTTATTTATTTATTAATATGTTGCTTTTCCGGATATTTTGCGGCTCATGGACACACCCCGTGATGTCACTTCCTGAGGAAGTGACATCACGGTTCCTTGACACACACCCCGTGTGGCCCCGAAGAAATTTAGTCTATTCATTTTGGCCCCTTCCTACTTCCAAGTTCTGCACCCCTGCCTTACTTCATCCAAGCAGGTAGGGCAGCTTTATGATCTCCATTTTAAAAATGGCAGAGATATTGGCACTTCCCAATGGCTCAATCTGCAGGCTCTCCCTAGAGTGGTCCATACGGAATTATACTATTTCCGTTAGAGTACACTGTTGTGCATCAGAGAGAGAGAGTCCACGTGCACACATAGGTGCTTTCTAGTAGGGGAACTTTAAGTCAGAAGGCACTGCAATGGAAGTGATAGGTATATCACACTACTATGCAAAACTCTGCTTTGAAATTCAGTTTAGTGCTGCCATAGTTTGTTACCTCCAGCTAAAATCTTTGTCCTTAAAATGTGAAATAATTAACACACTGGGCAAGTTTCCAAAGAGTCCACAGCTTTTTAGATGACTTACAATGGCAGTTGGGGGTAAACAATACCTATTGATAGCTTAGAACAATGCTTTGGGGTAGTGTCTGCACTTACCCATGCAAATATTAAACTCCCTTGGGTTAATTAACTTGAAATTCCTAGGTGTAAGAAAGCACCTTTCTGGGTATAGGATTTGAGAACAATTACCACCATACAGTATCCCTAAGATAACGTTTTAAATAACACCCATATTGTGCAATAACTGTGTTTTCATGCAAAATACTTCCTTAGCAATAACTGGAGATAGATCAGCCCTCTGAACTGAATCCATAGGAATGCAGTCATTGCTGTTGTCAGCCTAGATACATGTTTGTTGCATTCAATTGCAACCCCCCCCCACACACCACCACTCAGAAAATATTACAGTATTTGTTTTAAATTTTTTATCTTGCCCTTCCTCCAAGGTTTGAATATATGACATACATTCCCCACCACACACACTTATTATCAGTGGCATACTGCCATACACACCCCAGTGTATGGCTTCATATGACAAAGAAACAGTTCCCATTACACTCTGTGATAGGGTAGCCAACCCTCCAGGAGTGGCCTGGAGTCTCCAGGAATCGGCATTGATCTCCAGGTGACTAGTGAAGGCAATTCTGTAGATTTTAACAGGGTCTTCTTGGCTAACAGCCCAATCCTAACGAACCTTTCAGTGCTGATGCAGCCTCAATGCAGCCTCAAGGAGGCCTCCATGACTGCCCCCACCACCACCACAGGCCCCCCACCACCACAGCATCAGCACTGGAAAGTTGGTTAGAATTGGGTTGTTAAAGACATTATATCATGTTGGGGGAAAAAATATCCAGGAATAGGCTAGCTTCAGTCAGAGCCTGAGGTGGCAATATGGGGCTCCTAGCCACACTCCCGTCTGGGATCTCCTTAGATGTTATGAAATAACAACATCATATACTTCAGACCTTTCTGCGCTACATTTAGAAGCTTGTGAAATGCAGGGTCTCTGAAAGGAATTTTATCAGGGGGTACAAAGTTTCTTTTGGTTCCTTTCCCAACGGAGATGGAGAGGGGCAAAATAGGGCAGGAAAGGGTGGCAATGGGGTGGACAGAACAAGGGCGGGGAGGGGACAGCAACAGGGGTGGGGTGGGCGGATTGGGCCCAGAAGGGGGTGGGAGATAAGAAAGCACCTTTGATTTGAACATCTTTCTTTATGCTAAGAATTCATAATACAGATAAACTTACTATTTACAGTACTTTACAAAAAGAGCTTTCCTGGCCTTTATTTGAACGTCTTTGTTTATGTGAAGGAGAAAGAATTCATAATACTGATAAACTGTATTAACTGATAAACTTACTATCTCCCATTGCTCAGAGGGAATGATATCACCCACTTGCAAACTGTTTGTTTGATTGATTGATTGATTGATTGATTGACAAATAAACCTACACAGGCCAGCCTATCCTTTGTTAGCCCAGTTTTGCCTTGCCTTGCAACTTTACCACACAAACATGTTTCAAATCTTTAGGACCCATTTTGCCACCAGAATGCCAGAAACCCCAGCAGGCCAGGGACAGAGCCCATGTCCCTCCCTCACAGCTCAGCAGCAGGCCCGCCTCGTGTGCTGGGCCACTATATGCTGCCAGAAAACCCAGCAGCAACAGGGACACTGCACATGCCCCTCCCTCACAGTGCACAGGTCCCGTAGTAGTGCTGTGCCGCTTTGCTTTTTGGGACCTGGAGGCTAGGATCAGATCGTCGTCATTGTAGCCAGCGAGGGTTGCCTGCAGCAGGGATCCATTTTCTTTTCATTAAAGATTTAGTGCATGCGCAGCATGCAGATAAGAAATTTTTCCCCCTTTGCCCCCTGGGCCCCCTTTTACAGTGGGGTTCTTACACCCCCTGTGGGGGGCTGCCGATGTGACACCCCATGTGACGCCACAAGCCCTGCCCCCTTGGGGCGTGACATCATTTTTGCACGCATGGTCCATATCTTTCAACAAAACAAGAGGAGATTTGAACCATGATAGCAATGTGATCAAATCTGCGCAAGGAGGAAAGTGTATCATCCACACATGATGAACAGTTCTGCCGTCTTTGTCCCCAGAACATACGAGGAAATCCTCTTGCTATATAAGCAAGAAATAAGCAAGGAAATCCTCCTGGCCTATACGACATAACAGTGGTGTTAGGAATCTGGTGGCTGTGTTAAATAGAATGGGAATCGAGGGTTTAACAAAAGCTTTGCCATAGTCTTACTTGGAAAACACTCCCTTTGTGGGGTCCTTGTACGCAAGGATGGTGTAGTGGTTTGGGAGTTGGACTTAGACCTGGAAGATCCAGGTTCAAATCCCCGCTCAGCCACGAAGCTTCCTGGGTGATCTTGGGCCAGTCGCTATCTCTCAGCCTCACCTACCTCACAGGGTTGTTATGAGGACAAAAAGGAGGGGAGGAAATATGTACGCCACTCTGAGCTCCTTGGAGGAAGGGCGGTATAAAAATGTGAAAAATAAATAAATTTTTGACAGCCCCTTGCAGGGAGTGTGGCTGTACCCAGTGCCAGAGCAAGGAGTTGGGATATCTTCTTGCAGCAGAATTGAAAGCCTGGGTTGTATCCTACCTACAATGTTATCTGTACTTCTTTCGTACAAAATGCCTCTACTATAAAGAGATCACTTCCTGTTCTTCTGACTTTACTGTGACCACAGCAGATAGGGTTGATTGCAGCCCACTGAACTGCTGATGAGGAGGGGATCATCTCTTAGCAGGGGACTGCAAAGGGTTTTTTTTTTTTTCAGGTAAAAGTTTGTACAATTTAAGTGCAACTTATGGAGTTCCGTACTTCGTCTCTTCCTCAAAGTTGATGTTGTTGTTGTTGTAGTTATTATTATTAACAACAACAGTATTTATAGACCACTTTTCAACAAAAAGTTCACAAAGTGGTTTACAGACAACATCAAATGATTAAATGGCTCCCTGTCCTAAAAGGGCTCACAATCTAAAAAAAGATGCAGAACACCACCAGCAAACAGCCACCAGAAAAGACACTGTGCTGGGGTGATCAGATCTTCTTTATGTCAACATCACCATTCCTTGCCTGCTTCTCAAGTTCACTGTGGGGAAGATCACACATTTGGTTTCCTTTTTAAAAGGAAGTAGCTTCACCATTTTTCTGATGTGTTTGCACAGTTGCATCCACCTGATTGCATCTCTCTGCCCTTAAAAAAATATCCACACTTAAGTGCAGGCAGGACCTAACCAAACATTTGCTTCTCTAATACTCTTTTGGAACTTTCCTCCCCACAGGATACCATATTGGCCTGAGCTGAATGGAGTTATACCAGATGTCCCTTATTTTGTTGAGTGGTGATGAAAGGGCTACAAAGGGGGTGGGATTTCAAACAGTGATTAATTTGTAAAGTGAGAAATGCCAGGTCTTTATGCCTGCTGGGAAGACATGCCCTCTTGGCAGGAAGCTGCAATTCCAGATGTGCGGACTACAGTTACTCAATATACAGCAAGCAAAATTTATGAGGATTCAATGAGGCACACACTCAATGGCAATCTTTTTTCTTTTACATGATTTCTTCGTATGTTGCAGGCAGGATTGAGCGACAGTACTGAAAGAAGGCAGGGGGACTGAGCTGTGGTAATCCCCACCTCAAATTAAGCACCGCAGGTTTGGTCGGAGCAACCTTAATCCATTTATTATTGTGCCATGCAGCTAGACTCAAGGAGCTCTCATTGGTTGCATGTCTCAGGGGCAAAGCCAGGTTTACATGTGAAATGGTCCTGGCTCCCAGTGTTTTGTGCAGCCACGTGTCTACACACTGTGAGGTGAGGGACAGGTCCTCAAAACAGAAAAAGCTAGACTGAACGTCAGTACTGTATTTGCTAAAACCTAGGAGGCCGTGTTAAATGGTAACACATCGAATGGGAATGGATGGCAGGAGCCCTGCCTCTTTCTTCCCCTGAAAAAAGACCCTTGTGTGGTGCCCCTGCAATGCAGTTAAGAGCTGGTGTGCTGAAGTGGTTAGTGTGTTGGTTGACTTCGGCCTGGAAGAACCGAGTTCAAAACCCTAATTCTCGCTGGGCAACCTTGGACCAGTCACCCAAAAAACCCTCACAGGGTTGTTGTGTGAAAACAATGGGAAGACAAATATCTGCGTATGCCACCCTGAGCTCAACCGAGGCACGGTGGAGTGGAAGCGATAATTAAGATCGCGTCCCCTCACGCTCCTGCACACCTCACGGTGCGGGAGGGGTCTCGTCTCGTGAGTCGTGGCTTTCCCACCCCCTGGCAGTGGCACACGCCTGGAGCTTCTGGCGGCCTTTCCCGCCTCCTAGGAGCAGCAGCCTCCACGGCTCAGGCAAGCAGCAGTTCCCACCTCCTCGTGCCTGGCGGCCCCTCCCAGCCTCGCGCAACCGTACGGGCCGCCTGCCAGACGAGGCTTCCTAGCTTCTGTGTGTGTGTGTGTGTGTGTGTGTGTGTGTGTGTGGAACTGACTGAAACTTGGCCCCTCCTTTCCCCATGCCGACCCCTCCCTCCGCCCTCCCCCGCCAAAGAAGAGGCCGAGCTGGTGTTTTTCCACTCAGCAGGGATGGGTGATGCTCAGTGCTCTCTCATTAGACAACAGACACGAGAGGTCAGGAAGAAAGCGCTTATAAATTACCGTTTCCTCCCTGGCAGCTCGGTTAGTCAGCCTTGCCGCTCTTCCCAGGACACATAGGACAGACCCACGGACAGCTAAGACGCTGGACAGCTACCTGGTCAGAGAGGAGCAGCTGCTTCAGGTACCCGAGGCTCCTTTTCTGGTGGTTTAGGCAGAGAAAGCCAAGGCTGCCAGCCAGCGAGGCAGACAGAAGCCCAGCAGCAGCCGCCACAGCCGTGCGCGCTTTTTCTCTCGCCTTGCTTCGCTGTCCCTTCCTAGCATTTAGGAACAAAGGAGGCAGGCTGGCATATGGATCTCCTCTTCTCCCTTGTCACTGCTGAGGATAGGGGCCGGCTCTGAAGTAAGGAAAGCGCTCTCCTCCTTTTCTTCTTTCTTCTCCTGTGGCGTCTCTCAGGCAAGGTGGGATGAAGGAACCCTGGCATGCGGAGGGGGCTCGTTTAGCCCGCTTTCTCCCTAGGCTGAGCATTTTCATCCTTGTGTGTGTGTGTGTGTGTGTGTGTGTGTGTGTGTTTGTCTGGTGCCTCCGTAGATGTTCGTATTTGTCCTTTGCTTAGGTGCCTTTCGGTTGCTTTGCTCTTCCGTGCCTCTGTAGAGAGCATGGCGGTTTCTGCTTTTGTCCCCAAAATATGTCTGCACCTTTTCCTCGTTCGTTTGTGTGGTTTCTTCAGCAGTTATTTCCACTTCTTCCCGGCCGTCACCCTCCCACACCTTGTGTTAACTTTTAAATAACAGATAGCAGCGAAGAAGTGGAATTAGCCGCTTGTGTGGTAACGCTTTCCGGCTGATTTAGTTGCATTTTTTAAAATTCTTTTGTATGTGAGCATGTGCTTGTCCTTTTCCTCCCCTCCCCCGTGCAGCGTGCGGTTAAATTATTTTTAAGCACGCCGTTCTGAAACCAGTTAGAAGAAAACACCCGCGCACACAAAGGCAGATGCATTGCTACGCAGTTGATACTACTAGGGCATCTGAACTGGGCTGCAATTGCCCTCTTGCGAATTCATTCATTCATTTTCTTAGGGGGGGGGAGGGAAGGAGGGGGAGAAAAGGAAAGAGTGTGAGACTCTCAAAGTTTGCTGGCAAGAACTGAATCTCGTGCACACTTCAGTGTCAATGAAGTGATTCTCAATTTGCATCTCGGTTACTGGGATCAGAAGCCAGCAGTAACGTGCTGTGTATGCTCATTTAACAAAAGGCGAGCCTACAGACTTTTTGAGACAGCACCATCTAAATTTCCATATAAGAACATAATGGGGAAGCCACTTCTTTGCATGCGTGTAGGGATCAGCAGATGGCCAATTGAGGATATAAGCTTCTCTTTATTCTTCCTCATTAACTGGATGATCAGGAGCTATGAAACCTGCTTTGTGAGAAAGGTGAATGCAACCTGAACAAGATGTTCTGAAAAACGAGTTTTAACCAATCTTGTTTCTGTGACCACCTAATCTTGGACACTTGGGAGCATGATCCATATCTTTCAAATGGAACTTACTTCCAAGGAAGTATGCTTAGGATTACTGGCTTTAGAGTTCTAAAAATAATTAAGTAGCATGTACTGTACTGTGAAATGAAGAGCCAGGTGTGATATCAAAGAAACAGAGCTGCGGCTTTCAAAATCTTCTTGAATCTCCCTGTTGCGCTTGCCAAGGTAGGGAGAGCTCCTTTTCTTTCTTTCCTTAGCCACTAATTTTTAACCGTATCAGGAAAGGCATTAAGAAAGCATGCCAAGAAAAGTCGGTTGTGCTTAATGTGCTATTTTGGTAACCACTGTACTGTTTTCTCGTGCGTCAAAACGTCTGAAGTGTTGGGCTGGCAAAATTGAACTGCTTTGTTCTGAGACCCCTGCTATGGGTCTGTCTGTAATTTTGGAATTGTTGCTACCTAAGATTTTGTATTCTGTTTTCTTTTTAAAAAATGTTTTAAGTGAATGAGCTGTATTAAAAAAAAAACTTGGGGGTCATTCATGGATAATGGCTGAGTGAAGAAACCAGTCTAGGCCAAAACTCTGTGTCCTTGGCAAATGAATTTGTAAGTCAAAATTTGTATTTGGGTGGAACTAGTAATATTTATGACAGAATTTGGCTTCAGAGGAGTGTGATGGTAATATTTCCCTGTATGATGTTGCTTGGAAGTTGATTTCTTAAAAGAGAAGAGAGAAATAGATTTTAGTTCCTGCTTGAGATGATCTGGTCACCTACAGTGTCACTTGTTTAAGGCAAATGCTGAATGCGAACGAAAAGTACAGAGAGGAATAAATGTATATTAGCAGCAGCAACCTCACCTTTCTCTATTTTCCATGTTAGCTCTTCTTTTCAACCTTGGTTTTTTTTTTTCATTTGTGGCTCCCTTTGGCTTTTCAAGCCTTCCTCAAAAGCCCCCCCCCCTTCAATCACCTTCGCTTTCCCCTTCAAGGTCTTTCATTTTCGTTTCCCACTTTTGCTGTAGTGTACTGTACTGTACTATGACTTGAGGGGTGATACAACTTTTGCTAGCCTTCCAAAGCGGTTCTGCCAGCCCAGATAACATCCTGCCCTGTAGGGGGCAGAATGTGTGATGAGACAAACAAATCCATTATATCACAATACAGTATATATAAAGACAATAGAAAAAGGACAGGGAAAAAAAAGCCAAATCAACTGTTACTTGGCCTGGGCTATATCACTGAGTTACTTGGGCTATATCATTGGTATCATTCGTATCTTCCAATGCAGAAATTAAGATAAAACTAACTACAGAAAAGCAATGGACAAAACTGTGCTGTTCTGGGATGTGGTCTAAAAAGAATGTTAAACTCATGCATTGCCAGCACAGAGCATTAGGAAGTGAACAAATGTCCGGAAGTGTTAGTCTATGAGCCGATCATAAAATGAGCAGCTTTGGTTTTAAAGATATTGGGGGCAGTTTTTAGTGTATAGCTGGGGCAACTCCGCTAAGGCTGAGTTACACTGACGTAACTCAGATTGCTGATCTCACCTGAAATATTAAATACAATTTCTGTGCATGCTGTGTTAAGATATATTGAGGGGTTTTCTAAACAAAGACCTTATTTGCTGTTTGGAATAAGATTTGTTAAGGGGTTCCACCCCCTTTTTTCTTAGAAGGAGAATGGACTGGAGCAGAAGAAGCTAATAACTGATTAATAAATAAATTCCTGACTAGAATATGAAAAATAGATGAGTGAGGCATAGATGTTAGAATCTTGTTGCTTCAGTAGGACTTGAATGTAAGTAAGCCCTTGGGGCTTATTTCAGTGATTGTTTGCCAAACCCGTTAGTGGCATCTCAGAGATAGCTTGTTAGGGTCAGGAAAGCTCTAGACCAAACTACACATTATGCAGGAGTTCCATCTTTGCTAGTTTTTTGTTCTTGTTAATAAAATGCAGCTGTGGTGAGGGGAAGGTTGCCTTGGAGGAGTTGATGCTTAACTCTTTACCTGCACTATTTTCCTGTCAAAATTATATTCCCCAAGCTGCTATTCGCTCCACAAGGGGGAAATACACGTTTTGTAACATGTAAGTTTGCCTTCATTATGTCTCCTGAGAACTTCCTTTCCAGAGAGAGAGAGAGAGAGAGAGAGAGAGAGAGAGAGAGAGAGAGAGAGAGAGAGAGAGAGAGAGATCTTGTCCAGTAGAGGCAGCATGCTAGAATGCCAGGCTAACCTTGGCACATGACTTGGTGATGCTTCTGGATTGTAGGGGGAGGCTTCTTTAGCCTGGCTATTTATTGCACAGAACCAGGCCCATACTTTTGTCTGCCTCTTCCATATTGTATTGCTGTCTGCTCCCTTGTTCTGTAGGTTAGAGACAAGGTCACCCAAAGGCACTGAGAAGGCAGCATATGATCTGAATAGTGTGCTAGAGCGGCACTATGTCTCACATTCGTGACTTATGGTGCTCTTTACAAAATGGTTGGGTACCATTGTACAACTTCCATAGTTGGCAATGGGAAGGATTTCTCCCTCAGGACCGATTGATTGATGACCCTGAGAGGAGGGAAGCAATTATCTTCCCTTGTAATGCGTTGGACTGGCTTATTTGTTTGAGCCACCCATATTCTTCTGCTAAAATACTGTATTCTAGTACCATGCCTCTCTTGCCCCTCTGAGAACTCTGCTTGTCATATCCAATAGAATAAGAAAATGTATTGCATTCTCACTGTTGTGTTGTAAATGACTCTGGAAAGTAATTGATCTATAGGAAATTAAGATGTAGCATGAACAGGGATTACATTGCTATTATCACTTGAGGAGCAAAGAGATTTTGATATAACCAATGATGATGAAATCCTAAGCTTGTATATAACATTCTAAATCATTCTAAACATTTCTAAATAAGAAAATTCAGGACTTTTCAGTAGAGGAAGACACTCTTCCATTATATACAGTGCCAAAAGTGTCTAGAGTTGTTTTGGAAAATGCCTGCAAATGCATATGAAAGTATTATACTATTCTCTGGTATTGGTTCAAAATGCTGTCATGTTTTGATACCATGGAATGTACATGCGACATAATAGATTGCAGGTCAACTGTTCACTGTTCACATGACTTCTCAGGTTGTGAGATAAAATCCTCTGTTTTAACTTGTTGATTTGATGGCAGGTAATGAGGCATTCAGAGCCAAATACTGTACTGCAGAATCCTATGGTTTATGGCTGGGGTTGGTTGCATAATAGCATTCATGCTTTTTACACACACGTGTGTGCGCGCACACACACACAGATATTTGTTAAAAAAATTCAGACAAACCTACAACAGAACGCACTCTCTTTGGATGTCCCCTTGCCTTAACTCAAACTCAATAGAGAAAGAGGGAGGGATTTAAGAAAGGGGGTGGGGGAGGAGGGATGAGGAGGCTGAAGTGAAGGCAGGGAGAGCTGCAGGAGACTGGCGTGAAAAGAAAATAAGATTCAAAGAGCTTTATATGCTATTTGCTCTTTGACACTCTGGTCCAAAAATTCTCCTGTCTCTGTTCTGATTGTGCACCAAAGGATTGTGAAAGTATGATACTGTAAATTAGTTTCCATGCGACAAGTCTTTCTCTCTCTCATATATAATCACTAATGAATAACTTCACTTAAGATACAATCTTATATATATCTTCAGTGAAGTTATTCATTAGTGACAATAAAATGTACATGTCTAATCAGAAGGAAGCCCCATTGAGTTCTAGGGGCTTACTCCCAGGTAAGCATGTGTAAGATTGCAGCCTGAGTCCCACTGAAATCGGTTATGAGTGACTAACGGTCCAGTACTTCCGTTGACGGAACTCTTGTTCCATCAACGGAAGGCCTGGGCCACTGGAGCAGCAGCCACAGTGACAGCATGTGGAACAGGGCTGCCAGCACAAATAGTTGGCAACCATGTGTACCACCACGGCACCCAGCCACCACTAGTGTTAGTAAGATGGCAGCAGGGGTGGGCTATGGTCGGGGAGGGGGCAGATTGGGGCAGGGAAGGGGAGGATTGGGGCATGTCAGGGAGAGCAGGGGGCAGATACCAGCGCCAGCAGTGCTCCTCCTGCTCCCTTCCTGGCCTCGACACGCCCCCTTGGGCCCACTCAGACTTGTACCAGCCAAGGGGCTGGTGCAGATCCAAGTAGGCCCATTGGGGACCATGGCTCTGTTGTATCATGGTCCCCAGCCAGCCCATAGCAAGTAGCAGAGCACCAGCCAGCCCCGCTGCATGCTACCGGATATATTGAGTCGTAAATTTAGCATTCAACCCATTGTTGATAATTGTACCTGTGTTAGCTCCATAACAATGTTTCAGATCTCTGTAAGGACTTGGATGAGTTGTACACTTCCTCCTTATGAACCACTTCTCTAGTGCAGGCAGGTAATAGATTTGTGGAACCTGTGATCGGAAAGAGAGCCCCAACAGTGCTCCATCCCCTAGAAAAAGTGTCGCTCTGTTTCTCCGGGATACTTCCCTAGTGCTGGTAGAACAAATACTGTCTGAAAGCTGAAACAGAAAGGAAAGAAATAGACTGGGTTTGCAGAGCCTGTGAGCTTTCAGCTGGGAGCAAGGCCCATAAACACCCCACTCCCCTAGTACATGTATATAGGGCAGTAGGAAGACCTTCCTTGCTTAAGGAAAAAGAACACTGCCTTTGTGACATCAGCCATTGTGATACACCAAACTCTATCCTCCTCTCACTTAAGGCACACATTCTTTTTGATGGCATAGCTAAGGAAAGGAGCAAAGAGATGGGAGATAAAGGTGGGGGTTGAGGTAATAGCTGTTGATGTCACAAAGGCATTCCTTTTTGGAAGGAAAGAGGAGGAGGTGGGGCATGAGCTAAGGATGCAGAAGAGGCACTAGACAAAGACACTCCAAGGAATAGAGAGAGGAAGAAGGCAGAGCCCCTCCCCAAAGAAAGATATAAGAACGGTGAAGTTGACCCACACACTCAGTGGTAGCCCATACTTATTATAGTTACCTTTCCATATATATTCCTAGTAGTTATTTATTTATATATTTTGATAGGTTCTGAGCAGGGGAAAGAGAGAGCCATCGTTGTCGTCCCCCAATCACTAATAGTTGATCAAGTGCTGTACAGGCTTCATTTAACAGCCAGGTACTGCTCCCACTTTTGGAGGGTGGGAGTAGAAAAGTTTCCATCTGAGAATTAATTGGGGCTCTGAAAAACTTCCAGTCTCTACTGGAGAGCCTCTAGCGCTGGTAGCGCTTTGTAGGAAGTGTGAACACGCAAGGAGTATTTAGCTATTGGTTGTGTTTGTGGTGGGGAGGGTCCTTTGTATTCTGATTAGTGCTTGAGATAATAAATGTTAAAAAAAATTGAAACAAGACTGTAGGTCACTATTAACGTATCTCTTCTTTCTAAAACTTCCTTTTCTTTTACCTTTTGTATGTCATGATGTTTTCAAATAATTGCAGCAAACGTGATAGCTGGAGTCTTCTTTAAAAAAAAACACCAGCTATTTATAATGTCTGCACAAGTGTGCAATGAATTTGCAGGTCTTTATATCATCTATCCTCTCAGCCTATCATTAGGGTAAGGCCTATGCCAAATGTGCAGTACATCCATGAAATCATATACATGAGTCATATATGTGAGTGTCAACCTTCATGGAATTTGCAACCTTCTCTGAAGGCTCAAAACTCACAAATATATGACAACCATGTGAATCTTCCAACGAATTCAAAACCCATGTGGAAGTTTCCAAATTCACAGATTAACAGCGCAATCCTTTCTAAAGAAGTGCTGGTGGAGCGACGGCTCTGCCGGCGCTGGGTGTTGTAAACTGTGCCGTAAGGCACATTTTTGTTACCCAGAGAGAAGCGGCACCGGCGGAGAGGCCGGCGCAGCTCACTCTCTGCCAGACTCAGAGCTGCGCCCACCAGGGAATGTAAGCTTTCCACTGGTCTGGCCATGGGGAGAGTGGAATGGGGCATTTTGGGAGGGGCTGGATTGGCCTGCCAAACCTGGGGAGGGAGGGATCATCACCGGCACATTCTGCTGAATCCTATCCCCCATCCAAGGCCTGGCTGGCCTTACACCGGCTCCTTGGATTTGCGCTGGCCATTTTGCTGGCGCAAATCCACGGTAGCCTATTGGGTCTGCTGGGGCTCTACCCTTTCTCCCGAAGAGTGCTCCAGCTCTGCTGGTGCGAGCCAAATCCTGCCCAGGATCCGGCACAGCATGCTTTTGCTTGCTGTGGCAGCCCTAGACAGGATTGGAATGTAAGAAGTAGAAAGGTATTTGGCTTATTCCATGGGGGGGACGAGCTCATGTGGATAAGGAAACTCATGTGAGTTTTGCGTCCAAACATGCGCTACATCCATGGGAAATGCTGATTTCCACACAAGTTTCTGTACATTTATTTGGGGCCTATGAGACTGGATTTGCCCAAAGACTTCTCCGAGTCATGGTTAAGCAGGGAATTGAATCAGAATCTCTTATCTCCAGCCCCAACATTCAGTCTACTTTACCACACCAGCAGTGGAAATGAGAACTGAATATGAAGTAGGGGGTTCTAGGAAGCGCCACTGGGCTGTGTAAAAAGGGCTTTGAGAGCAGCCTGTCCCTGCTCTGCTCACCAGCTGCTTTGCCAGGCATTGGTTAATTAAAATGGGCCTTGAAGGCCAGGACTTCAGAAGCAGATATCCAGGGCTACCTAGAATGCTTGAATAATCTCTTCCAACAGGAATTGAAAATTTTGCCACACAACTTTCTCCATCCTCCACCCCTTTCCCTATTTCTTGGTGTTGGAACAGAATTAGCTTGCCTGATCCTAGGAATTCATATTTGTCATTTAACACTATGAGTGCCCTGTTTGTCCCCTACAAACGAGAACATATTCTCAGTTTTAAATGAATGCAATACCTTCAAGTATCAAAGGTTGAAAAAATGAAATCTGGAAAAATAGAAATGTCTGATAAGCCATGTCATCCATACTCATTCAAGATATAGTCAAAACTGGAACTTTGAATAAATTAGGGTACAGTATATGAACGTTGACTTATTTATATCTTTGGCTAGTAACTTTACTATGACAGAGTATCAGCCTGTTGATTTTACTGGAAGCAACTGCCTCGCCTCTATTCTTGATTAGCTGAACTACAACTTGGTTGTCTCCCATTGTCTGTGCTTTCTTGTTTGTTGATTAGGATTCTTCTCTGGTGTAGACCATAGAGCTTTTATATAGGCTTAGATTTTCAATAAATCAGTTAAGGTAAGATTACTCAGGAAACAAGAGGAAGAAATACTGGAACTCTATAAAAGTGAACTGTTTATTTTTTTAATTAGTTTTATTGCTATTCTTTTATCAGCATCATTACACCACCATCATTTTTCCATCATTGTACAGTACTGTACTTCATTGCGTAGGTTGATCTGGTGCTTAGATGTTGCAGAGGTTGTTCTGAGAACTTAAGCCACAAAATATTTTCCACTTAAGCCACAAAGCCAGGTGACTTTTGCCAAGATAAGAACAATACAGTCCCAACACCTTTTGAACCCGTGTGTTTAAGGCGAGAACCCAAGTCTAGTTCAATCTCTGTATTATACCTATTATTCATTTAGCTTTCTACACACTGGCAAGTTCATTGCGCATTCTCAAAAATCATATTTTCAGTTGCACTGTGGGACTGAAAAGGCCCTTTTGGATGCTGTGTAAAAGGCTGTTACTGCCCTGCTTCTTCCCCATTTCTGGCAGCACTCAGCCCAAGTTCTCACATGCACCATTGTGTTGCACTGGAGTGCTCAGGCAAGGGTCAGTTCTGTTAACCATGCACCGCCTCCTGTTGAGGCATTTCACTGCCTGCAAAAAGACGTCTTTAACAGGCAATGTCATGTGTTACTGTGACAACACAGGAATGCATAAGATAGATGGTTTAAACTTTTGCGCGTAGGTGTGTTATTAGGCTGGTAACAGGACTTGGATATGACACGGTAGTACATCTTGCCAAGATTTGCAAACTGCAGGATCCTTGAGGGAAAATATGATGACCTTGTGACAGCCGTAAGAGAGTTAACGCTGGTGGAACGCTTTAGCACTCGTTCTGCCAGCATTAAAGCCCCAAAGGATTGGGCTGTTAGTTACACGTCTGCGCCCAGTCTCTACCTACCAGGCAACCTTCTCATCCTTGGACTAGCTTCCTGTCCTAGTCTGGAAGAATTTTCTACAGGTGAATGGAAATGAGAGGGAAAATGTTAGTGTCGTTCTTGCTTGTTTCACAGGGCCAATCTTGGTAGTCAAGGCCCGTTACAGACTTCTCCTTCTTCCTAACTAAATCACAGGTTAGCAGGAAGGAGAATTTCTTCAAACTGACTTCCTTGAAAGAAGAAATCCGGAAACCCCTTCTCACCTCACCCAGAGATCCTGGAAGACCAGAAGGAAACCACCCACGATTTTTGCCAACAAGCCTTATTCTGTTATCAAGCTGGAAGTTTAGAGTAACTGCTGTAGGCCACTGAGAACCTTCCAGTTCTAGAATAGGGCTGGTAAACAATAGACATTCAGGACAAAGATCTACAAACTATAAAGGCAGTGGAAGCTGATTAAAACCTTTCCTATCTTGGTTCAGGTAGGATAGCACCAGAACATTATTTTTACTTCCCTGTGTTACCTTGTAATATGTTTACTTTGTGGGTAATATGCCAGAATTTCTGTAGTACATTACACTACACTAAAGATAAAAGAGGAAAGTTAGGGGGAAAACAGTTGCCTGTTGACAGTGTCTGTGTAATCTCCCAGCATCCTGCGTTTTTCTTTAAAGTTCATGGCCTACACACCTCTGGCAGGCATTATGTTCATATCTTTTTTCCCATTAGCATCTTCTTTTTTTGTTTTGTTTATTTTATTTTATTTTTATTTCTTTTTCTGAAACAGGAAGAGAAAATCCATTCTGGAGAGACTCTTCTTCATGTAAGTGTTACTTATGCTCGTTAATGAAATTAGCAAAATATTAGCAGTGCAACTCAAATATTCAGAATCCAAATGTTCATCTTCTGCTCATAAAGAATAAACTGCATGCAAAAAATAAACTAGTTATGCGTTAATAAGTATTCAGCATATTATTATGATTATGATGATTATGATAATGATGATGATGATTATATAGGCAAAATACTGAACTGCATGAGCATTCCAGGCTGCTGGATGTGGATATCCACACCCTTCTGTAAAAGCCATTCTTTGCATGTTCAGTTTGGGGGTGATCTGTGATTAGGAAATGCACACAGATCACCCTTTGGTGGATCAGGGCCTTGTCTTGGTTATCTTCTCAACAAACTTGTGAGGTTGAGTTTCTGTTATATCCATTTTACAGACCTGAGACTTAGCAGTTTGTCCCAGTTTAGCCATGGATGAGTAATCATAATAATTTTAATGCTGATTTGAGTCTGCTGACTGATAAATAACTCAGGCTGCAATCCTATGCACATTTTACTGGGAGTAAGCCCCATGGACCACAATGGAACTTACTTCTGAGTAGACATGCATAGGACTGTGCTGTAGGTTTCATAAGAATTAATAGGTAAATTAGCTATTATCCTCATTTTAGATGTAGGGATTGAGGAAGACTCAATAGGAGATTTTTCCATAGCCCAGAATGCATATGTTTTCCCTGCTCCCAGCTGTATATGCTGCTAAAATATGCTTTATTTCTCTTGGATTTCACAACATAATCCAAGTTATTATTCGCAAAGTTGGTTTTGTGTGTATGTGTGTGTGGCCTCAGATATTAGATAGTTAAAGCTCTTTCTGTGATTTCTTCCTTTACTTGCTCACAGTCTTGAGATTAGTATAAAAGCATTTACCAGCCACAAAACTAAAAAAAAAAATGTATGTAAATCACCCAGTCTGCTAATCTTTGCGTACCTCTACATTGTGGGGCAGCTTGAGGTCTGGCAAACCTTTCATGTAGACAGCATAATGATTGTCCCCCAGGCAAATGGGCAGCTGTCTAACCACAAGGTTGTGCTAGTGAGTCGGTTTGAGAAGCTGTCAGTAGCTCATGCTGCAAATGTTTTGCAAACATTTGCAACATGCTTTGCAAAATGTTCTTCCTCTGCCTGTGGATCAGATTGGATGGAAACATGAGATCACACAAGAACACCAGACCCTTTGGGCACATGTAACCAGTTGCACAGTTCTTTGGATTATAGCCTCTGTTTGAAAAGCGCTTTAAAGATGAAAATTCAGTAACCTGACATCATTAGCTAGGATTTCGTTTAGGGTTATTATTATTATTTTGGAGAGGAAAATTATGTCATTGTTTTGCGGTATGGACTTTTTAACATAATAATCTGTGTGTGCATTGTGCCTAGTGTAGTGGCAAGCCCAGGAACATCTACATACAGCAAGCTTCTCATAAATTAATATGCTTTTTGTTTAAAAAATAACATTTATTGAATGATCATGCTGCCTTATATTTGCATAATAACAATTGGTTAATATTAAGCCAAAAGCTATATAGTAACAAACTTTTTTTTGCTGTTGTGGGGCTTAGTCGAGCTTTTAGAACAAAAGCAGCTTGTGCAGCACACCCTCCAAAAGTGATTGTTTCTGTGCAAAGTACAATCATTTGTACAGACAAATTTCTTTCACACTTCTTTTTCCTTTAAGCCATAACCTTATTTTGCATTTAAAAATAGCAGTTTATTCAAATTTACAGAAATGCTACTGGGGACCTGCCAAACATTGTGATGGGGAAGAGGTGGGGCAAAGGGAAGGAAGGAGGCACCTCTGCCCTGACTCTTGCTTCCTCTTTTTGTCATGGCTCTTAAACTCATGCCTTTCAAAGGGTGGGTTAGGGTTAGGGTTGGAGAAGGACATCTTCCCTGTCTCTGCCCCACCTCTTGGGAGGTATGAATGCAGTGTCCCTACCACTCTAGGTAGGGGCAGCGTGACCCAGAACACCGCCTGATGCCATCTTGGGTCTGCCGCCTCCATACTACAAACCAATCCCCCCCAACCCAAACCTTTTCCATGTTCCTTGTGCACTTCCATGAAACCTGAAAGTGTGGGACTTCTGGTTTTACTTACAGCAGGGGTGTTAAACGCAAGGCCCAAGGTCTGGATGTGGCGGCCCACGGAAACTCTTTATCCGGCCCACGTGATAATTGGGCTTTCCCAGCGCTGCCCTTCTGCTGAGGCTCTGGGAGGGAGAGACGGAAGGATACCTCAGAAAGCAAGGATTGCTATGGGGGAAGGGGCAGACCAAAAAAGGGTGTGAGAAAGAGACTTCACAAAGCATCCCTCAGCTGCTGAGCTGCAAAGTGAAGCCTCGGCAGAACTGGCATTGCTGAAAGGGCAGCCCACATGATAACAGGACTCTCCTTGCGCCTCCCTCACCCAGCATAATTGGGCACTCCTGCTCTTGAAAATATGATCAGTATTTGCATATTTTCTTTTCTGTCATTTGCAGCTAATGAGTTCCTACATGAGAAGAAAGTGCTTATTTCTGGCTATCACCTGCTTAATGACATCACTTCCTGCCTAATGATGTCACTTCCAGCCCTCAGCAGGTGCCATGAATGCTATTCGGCCTGCTGTATGAAATGAGTTTGACACCCCTGACTTACAGTCCCTGTAAATTAAGCCAAAGTCCCACACTTCCTGGTTTGACAGCAGCTCACGAGGAGCATGGTAAGGAGGGAATGATCTGCTTCTTGCTCAAGTGCAGCAGGAAGCAGATCAATGCAGCTTGGTTGGTGGCAGGTTGGAGGGTGACAGCAGTGGCAGACTCAGGGTGAAAGGTACCCAAATCTGCCACCCTATCAGACCCCTCACAATCTGCCACTGATGCAACTCGCAGGGATCCTTTAACCTTCAAGACTGGATGCTCCTTCAGTGATAAGAACATAAGAAGAGCCCTGCTGGATCAGGCCAAAAGCCCATCTAGTCCAGCTTCCTGTATCACACAGTGGCCCCACCAGATACCTCAGGGAGTACACAAGACAACAAGATAACCTGTTTCCCGTTGACACTCCCTTGCACCTGGCACAGAGAAAACCCACTTCTAAAACCAGGAGGTTGCTTATGGCTTGTAACCTGTGATGGTCTTTTCCTCCATGAATCTGTCCAAACCCCTTTTAAAGGCATCTAGGCCAGGTGCCATCACCACATCCTGTGGCAAGGAGTTCCACTTATGAATTACACGCTGGGTAAAGAAATATTTTCTTTTGTCTGTTCTAACTCTCCCTCCACTCAATTTTAGTGCATGTCCCCTGGTTCTGGTGTTGTGTGAGAGGGAGAAGAAGTTCCCTCTATCCACTCTCTCCATCCCATGCATAATTTTATAAGTCTCAATCATGTCCCCCCTCAGGCGCCTTTTTTCTAGGCTGAAAAGCCCCAGACGCTGTAGCCTTTCCTCATAAGGGAGGTGCTCCAGCCCACGAATCATTCTGGTCGCTCTTTTCAGCACCTTTTCCAATTCAACTATATCCTTTTTGAGGTGTGGTGACCAGAACTGGACACAATACTCCAGATGTGGCCTTACCATCGATTTGTACAAAGGCATAATGATATTGGCCGTTTTATTCTCAATCCCTTTTTTAATGATCCCGAGCATGGAATTGGCCTTCTTCACAGCCGCCGCACACTGGGTCGACACTTTCATCGACCTGTCCACCAGCACCCCAAGATCTCTCTCTTGATCCGTCACAGACAACTCAGAACCCATTAGCGTATATGTGAAATTTTGGTTTCTTGCCCCAATGTGCATCACTTTGCACGTCATTACATTGAAGCGCATCTGCCATTTGCTGCCCATTCTCCCAGTTTGGAGAGATCCTTCTGGAGCTCTTCACAATCCCTGCTGGTCTTCACCACCCGGAAAAGTTTAGTGTCATCTGCAAACTTGGCCACCTCACTGCCTATCCCCGACTCCAGGTCATTTATGAATAAGTTGAAAAGCACCGGTCCCAAGACCGATCCTTGGGGCACACCGCTTTTCACCTCTCGCCATTGTGAAAATTGCCCATTGACTCCCACTCGCTATTTCCTGGTCTTCAACCAGTTCCTAATCCACAAGAGGACCTGCCCTCTTATTCCCTGACTGTGGAGTTTTCTCAGGAGCCTTTCATGAGGGACCGTGTCAAACGCCTTCTGAAAATCCAGATATATAATATCCACGGGTTCGCTCGCATCCACATGCCTGTTGACCTTTTCAAAAAATTCTAACAGGTTTGTGAGGCAAGACTTCCCCTTGCAGAAGCCATGCTGACTCTCCCTCAGCAGAGCTTGTTCTTCTATGTATTTTAAGATTTTATCCTTAATGAGACTTTCCACCATCTTCCCTGGAACAGATGTTAGGCTGACCGGCCTGTAGTTTCCCGGATCCCCCCTCCTTCCTTTTTTAAAGATTGATCTTCAACCTTTACCCGAAGGTTACAGCAGGGGAGTTTCCCGAAGGTAAAGGTCACTGTAAATCTTTGCAATTCAGTGGCAATGGCACTTCCAGGTTTGTGCCACTGCCGACTAAGTAAAAAAAGGGGATTTTAGACTTATCCATCTGCGGTGGCAGCAAGAACCTGGGTTGTGTGGCGTCTCCAGCTGCTGCCAATGGATAAGTCTACCCTCCCTTTTTATTTAGTTGGTGGTGGCACAAACCTGTCAGTGCTGTTGCCACCGAGTCACCACCCCCCTTAAGGGGAAAGATGTCTCCCTCCAGACCTTGGGGTCACTACCCCAAGGTTGAAAATCGCTGGTATAAGGGACTGTAGGGGAAACTTTGGAAAATGTGCATTCTGAAGCATGAGGCATGCCACTCCCAGGTATTCTTGAAAATGCAAATAAAAATGTCCTCTCAAGTTTAGATGACAGGGGTAGGTGGGTGAGGGTGGGAATTGACCTTGGAAACCTCAGTTATGCCCTCCAGCCCCACTCCATAGTAGATGTGCTGCAGCTCACTTTTTGAGCAGGGCACTTTGGGCTCAAGAGGAGAGCTTCAGTGGATGCAACTCCTCAGAGATGGCTGTTGGAACCAGGCACCTCAATTAAACTATCTGTGTGCAGAAGCAGGACTTTTATGTGTGTATCATTTGCTGGATCAGGAAATGGTGGTAGATACAACATGCATCCAGATGTGTGTGTCTGACTGCAGATGATTCTGTCTGCACTGCATACCGTACTTTTCATGAAATGCACGTTTCATTCAAAAGCAGTGCAGTGCAGATAGATAGTATCTGATGCACATTTGGGTGCGTATCCAATTTATGATCGTAGTTCTTGATATTCAAATGATGCACGTAGTACCCTACTTCTGTGTGTGGATGTTCAAACAGCCCAATCCTATCCCCCACCATTACCAACGGTGCAGCCATGGTGACCGTGTGCTGCATCTAGTGGTGGTGGTGGTGGGCAAGAAGGCCTGCCAGAGAGAAGTAAAAATATTTTCTTATGTAGGGCTCCTGGTGGCTATGAGTCTCCTTGGGCTCATGTCAGCTATATAGCTGGTGTAAGTCTGAGGAGAGAAAAGGGGTGGGGCTGCACCTTACCATTTTTGTTAGCGACCTAGACAGTGGCCCGGCTTTTGTATCGCCGTAAAGGGCCTTGTGCTGCCAGAATGGGCCCTTAATTGTATTGGGGTGAAGACGCATGGGTGGGGGTGGAATGAGCAGCAACAAGAAGGGCAAATTGCTCTGTCCCTCTTCTTCCTACTCTGAATTTTTTTCATGGGTCTTTAAATAATTTTTTATTTTATTTCATGGGAATTTTTTTCCACGTGAACCATGACTAACAACATGACTGTAACCAAAAAAAAGACAAGAGTGGAAGACACAAATTGCAAGAAATTTGCAGGTCCACCTGCGTATACATACGTATCGTGTATGTGTACAAATCTTGGGGTACACACAATACACACAGAGTCCCCCCCCCCTTGCTGCCTGCTGTGGCATATAGCAGTGAAAGGCAGACTGGGAGTAGTGGTGCTTCTTTTTCTTGCATCTGCACATAACACATGAAGGCTCACCTTTGATGTATACATTTCTTTCTGTTCATAATCTCTGTAATGTATGTGGCTTCGCGCTTTGGCTCCTTTTGACTTCTACAGCATGAATTTTTAAACAAGAGTTAAGTGAACTCCAGGGACAGAAACAGGAATATTTTGAAATATTAGACTTGTTACAATGTTTGTGTCTTGTGTAGTAATTGGGAGAATGTGTCCAGTTCTTAGGTTTATTTAAACTGAAATTTATCAAAAGAAAAATCTCTTTGGCAATTAAATTTTGAAGAGCCAATGTACTGTATACCACTTCAACATAAATGCACCTAAAGACAGGTGTCTAAGTATTCCAAACATTACAGAACTGAATCTTTCAGACAGATGCAAATTATCAGGATTTTTGTCAGGATTCTGCCTCCAGATGTAATGAACCATATGAAACTCTTTGAAGTGGGTCAGTATGGACCCTTAGGGGGTAAAGTAGACTACTTGTTACCATCATCAATCTCATTTGTAACTGTAATGCTAAGAAGGGACCATCTAAACTGTTATCTTTTGCGACAAATACTACCATCATTCATTACTTTCTATCAGTGCCTCACCCTATGGAGGAACCAGCACTGCCCATCCGCATTGAGGAGGGGATAGACGTTCCAACTGGTGAGTGCAGTTAAGATGGGATGCTTGTGAAATGGAGGGGGGCATGTTGGTACATGAATCTTGATGCATCATTTGTGTTTATCCATATGCCGTTAAGAATTTGAGGAGTGTCAACTGCAAGTATTTTTTTTTAAAATACATACATATTTTAATAAGTATCTATATATTTCTGTGTTCCTAATTAGTGCTATGTTGGAAATGCCAGTTCACTGTTGAAGAGTGGAAAAGTTGCAGCACCGGAAGTTACACACTAGCTACATTTCTGCTACACATTAACCTATCAATATATCTGGAGTTGCCAGCTCTCATAATTATATTGCTAGTCTAATGAATGTAGGCATTTTGAGCCATCCTGGTTACAGAGTTTGGGTGCAATACAAAAAAAAAAAAGTAAATATGCTTAAGCCCTATTGATTTCAATGGATCTTAAGCAGGGGTTCATTAAATTTGTTGGATTTTGTCACCAAGCCAAAACGTATGTTTGCCAGGACCTTCCCACTTCCCTTCAGTATATACATGTTTATATGAAACTTAAGTCCCACTGCGTTCATTTGGTTTGCTTCCAGGTGAGTGTATGTAGGATTACAGCCTTTAGACCACAATCCTGTGCATGTCTATGCAGAAGTAAGTCCCATGTGTTCAGTGGGCCTTACTCCCAGGAAAGTGCAAATAGGATTGCAGCCTTACAGCCCAAACCTACACTGGTCTTTCGCTACTGGAACTAGCATTCTGGCAGCATAAGGTCCTTGGTGGCTGTTGCAAAAGGCGACATGCTGTCCGGAGCAGCAGGCCACTAGCAGATCTGTCACATCCCCTTCTACCTGTAAGTCCGCATGGGGGGTGGGGAGAGGGTGGAGCAGAGCAGGGAGGGGGAAATGGGGAGGAGACAGGGCAAAATGGGGGGACAGAACGAGGGCTAGAAGGAGGTGGTATCGACGGCAGCAGTGCTACTGATATCTTATTGCTGGCGCAGGTTCAGGTAGACCCATTTCTGTGCCGGAAGCTTACCCTCAGGTAAGGGAACAAATGTTCACTTACCAGGGGAAGACCTCCAGGACTCCCCCCCCCCCCCCCCAGGATGCAATGTGCAGTATCAGCAGGGAAAGGAAAGGCTAGGATTTGGGCCTTTAGTCTCTGACCTCCAGTTTGTTTTTTACATGAGGTCAGGGACAATCTTGCAGTTGGATGGGAGAGGGTAGATAAGGGGGTGAAGATAGTCATCACAGTTGTGTGGGTGAAGCCCATCCCTGTCACCCCATTCTCCAGGTTCATACTTGTTGCTAGTAGAGGAACAGGAGCTTGTTCTGGTACTGAACGAGTGAGGCACTATGAGTGTCTCAATGTAAGAATTACCAGCTCATGTTTCCTGTTGCAGAGTGAGAGAATAGAGCTGGAAAAGTGGACATCAATCTGCTCTGTAGTTGGGCCGGGCCATCTGAAGGGCAGCACAACTGCAGGTCTTGGGCCTAACTTTCCCTTCATCACTTCCAATATGTTAAAAAATATGTTTGCAGGCTACATTGTTTACATTCCACAGTGTTAAGAAAATTTTCTGTCTTATTTGGTGGCATCCTGAGTAACACTTCAGCTTTTGGGAGCTCACTGCACAGACATAAGAACATAAGAAGAGCCCTGCTTTCATCGACCTGTCCACCAGCACCCCAAGATCTCTCTCTTGATCCATCACAGACAACTCCGAACCCATTAGCGTGTATGTGAAATATAGACAGAAGCTTCCTCTATGAACAGAAGGAGGTCCTTGTGCTTGCATCCATTTGCACAGTGAGCTCTTGACAATGGAAGCACTGATTGGGCTGCTATCCCAATGTCTTTAATACCACTATCAAAATAGGTACATGTGGGGGACACTAGAAGATAGTAAGTAGTGTAAATTTGAAACACACAATGAGTATTGAACAGATTTTAAACCATTTTTTCCCTGTGCAGCCCACAGTTGACATTTAGAACTTACTGTGGCAGAATGATTTCCTATGATGCATGCAGTATAAGCAGCAACTAAGATTATGGCCCTATTCACACATTTCCAGCCATTCACACATTTCCAGTTGCAGCCTTGCAGCAAGATCCTATGTGCCTGAAGTATGCATATGAATACTGGAATCGAGGAGGTGGGACAACCCCATAAGACCCTCAGTGGCGTAGGAAGGGGGGGGCGGTTTGCCCCCGGGCAGCGTGCCGGGAGTGCATGACTGCCGCTAAGGGCGGTGAATCGGCAGTGGCGCTGAGTCTTTTTGGGCCACTTTTTCCCCGCAGCCTCCGCGGTGGCTGCGAGCCTCGCAGCACCGCTGCCGAGGCTTCTGGAGGGAGGGGGAGGTGTTTTCCGCCCTCCTGCTTGCCCCAAGGTGACGTTTTCGGCCAGTGACAGGCCGAAAACAGGCCGCCGATGGCACCCCGGGGGTGTGGCTTCCAGACGACGTAACCCCCAGGGGCGTGTGTCATTGCGGCCTGCGGCCTCCAGGCAGTGGTGGTGTTACGACACCACTGCAGACCCTCTCACCCAGTAGGCTGCTACTTGAGTCCTGGGTCTTCTGTCTGCCTCCTGGAAATGTGGAGCTGATTCCTGATTCAAAGATTCAAAGATGATAAGCAGAGCAGTCAGATAGCATTTTTGGATGCTACTTCTGCCCCAAACCAACATTTTCATACACCTTTTTTTGGTGAACACTCTTCAAACTTGGTCCTTGCTTAGCTGATCCATTACTGACTGGTGTTCTTGTTTTTCCTCCTCAGTCAGAGTGGGGCCTTGTTCTGTCAAGAGTCTGAACAAATAGAGAGCAATTGTGATCTTCAGTCTTATTGTGGAGAGCTGCAAGATGAGGACCCTTTGACAAGAACTCCTGTTCTGAAAGCCTACAATAGGCTGTGCATATGAGAATTTTAAGACTTAGAAAGGACTTCCTTTCTTTTGAAAGAGCTCTGTACATTAGCTCCTTAAAAGCATCTCCTAGTTCCCAGTAGTACAGACTTGGGCAGCCCAATCTTGTCTAGCAGGACACGGTGGCGCAAATAAGGCGCCCACCGCATCCTACGCAGGATTGGGCCTGCACCAGCAGAGCTGGAAACCTCCTTGGTGTAAAGGGGCGTTCGTCCCTTTACCCTGAGTAGAGCCCCAGCCACCCCAATGGGTCTACTCAAATGTGCATCAGCTATTTTGCTGGCGCACATTAGAGCCGGCCATGTAACACCGGCCAGGCCTGGGAAGAGGGATAGGGTTCGGCGAAGCATGCCGCCACCAACCCCTCCCCCGTCCTGGGCCTGGCTGACCAATCCCACCTCCTGGAACTTTCCCACCCCTCACCCCTCCATTGTGCCACAGGGACTTAACTCTCCACTGCGGCGCTCCACTGCTCTGCAGAGCCGGCGAAGCATCACAAGGCTCTCCGCCTGCGCCGCTTACTCGTTGGGTGCCATAAACGCGCTTTCCAGTAGGTTTGCAATACTTTAGACTGGTGATTGCCCTGCTAGTCTAAAATTAGGCAGGATTGCGCTGCTAGTTATTTTAGTATCTTGGACAATCAAGCTAAAACAGAGTGACCTACCATTCCCTTAATGATACACTCTTAGTCATCGAGGGTTGGACTTAAGACAAAATAAGAATAGCTAATGAATCACTCCATTAAGTAAAATGGACACTGTGCCATAGACGGAGCTACGCCCCCACATGGGGGGGCACCGATGCGACGCCCCCACATGACGCCACAAGCCATGCCCCCTGGAGCCAAAGTAGCAGGCATTTTAGAGCCAAACGGCTCCAGGGCAGGCGGGAGGGCCCAACACCAAAACGGATCGGCCAGCTCCAAGATGACGGGACGCATCCTGGAGGCAAGTACGCTCCCCCGCTGCCTTGGGGCCCACGCCCCCCTACCCCGACGACGCTTCTGCACTGTGCAGTTATACTACTTGCTTTCTGAAAATTTTGCCAGGTGATCCTCTGAGGCTCACCTAATCCCTGTGCACGTAACTTAGAAGTAAGTCTCACTGAATTCAAGAGGGCTTGAGAGAGAGAGAGAGAGAGAGAGAGAGAGAGAGAGAGAGAGAGAGAGAGAGAGAGCATGCTTAAACCTTTGTCCTTCATTCTCCATTCAGCATTTGTTAATTCTTTCCTTGTTACCATTGTGAACTACAAATATATGGAAAATGGAGAAGAACTAGGCCACCTTAATAGAGGAACTGGAATAAAGAACAGGGAATGGTGGCTCACTGGTCTGTCTTAACTCAAGGCTTTGTGTCATCTGTGTCAAGTCAATCCAAGTCTGGCACCAGGACAACTCTGTTTGAAGAGAGTCTCAAAAAAGCAGCAGATAAACAGTTCAAATATATACGCAAACAAACTCTCCAACCAGCATAGATTATGCAAATCAAACAAATCTGCATATTTCCCTCTTATTTTGCATGCATTATTCTGTTATGTTAACTTTTCCCCATAATTCTGGTTTTGCTAGAGTTATAACAGGAGGCCAGGGGTTATGAAGGGCATTGAAGGCCTGCCTCCACAACCACTGGAAATCTTGTTCACGCCATACCATGTGGTTAATTTATCTGTGCCGTTAGATTCCTCTTTCCTTGTTTTAGAGAAACTTTGAGGTCTGAAAACTTTGAAAGCAAAAAGCTGTGAACCTCACCTCATCAGAATTACTGTGGGAATTCCAAGTATAGTACAAACACTAAATATCATTAGACATGTGATAAAAATGAGAGCTAGCAAAATTTCTGCTTACATATATATCAGCTAGATTTCCTAAAAATTGTCTTAGAACGTACTGCTACATTTATGTGGGTGAGTAATTTTTAATTAAATATATTTAGGCTTAAATTATGAAATTAAAATCACCTGGCATGTCATATGGCACTTAATTGACTTAATAATAAAATGAGAGTTTTCCTATTGTCCACCATAATTCAGGATTCACCATAATTCAGGATTCACTTTATAAATCATTTTATAAACCTTTTGTTTTTCCTTATTTCAGTAAGTGAAATATCAGAATCCTTCAATACGCTTTTCTCTAGTATAAGGCAAAGCTTTTTCTTTTCTTAATATTCTAATTATCCTTTCTCTAATTTACTTCTTTCACCTGATATCGTAGAGTCTGGTGCTGTTAAACACCATGGAATAATTCATTGTTATTTCATTCCAGATCAGATTCAATTGTTTTAAATCTGGGTTAAGTCCACCGAAGTCAGGAAGCCCAATCCTAACTAACCTCCCTTGCGGTGATGTAGCTCCACCGGCACAGGCTGCACTGTATCCCACGGGGGAGTTTTGGCTGCTGGAGGTCTCCTCAGGGTAAGGGGACATTTGTCTTCTTGCCTCAGGTTAAGCCCCAACAACCGCAATGGGTCAACTGAGACCTGTGCCAGTTCTATAGCTGGTGCAAGTCCGCGTTGTTTTGTGCAGGTGGATCAGGCCCAGGAAGGGGGTTTGGATACAGTGAGTGCCAGCACTGCCAATCCCACCCCTTTCCCGGGTCTGATCTGCCCACCCCTGTCGCCACCCTCTCCTGCCCCACCACCTCCCTGGCCTCCCCCTGCGCTGGACTTACCTGCTGCTGGTTGTGCGCGGCTGCTGGTGCACACGGTACTTGTGCTGTTGCAAAGTGCTTTATGGCACTTTCATGACAATGCGCGCCAGAGGAACACATGTTCCACTGGCATGTCAATAGGATTGGGCCAAAAATGAGGAATTTTTCTTTTCAATTTTGATTGGAGGCACTTTTGACTCTAGTTTTGTTTTGTTTTACAGTTAAGAAATAGCAAACATTTTCCAGCCAGTCATAATTTCATTTTCTGGCACAAAACTAAGGAATAGGAAGCAAAAATGCAAACTGTGTACAATATATACTAAAAGTTGAGTAACCATAATTATAGTTTGGTAGTATTCATTTTGTAAGGATTGGTTGATTCATGCCTTCTTGAGTAAATTTTATTTCTGTTGGTATGCTGTCTGAAGTGCAAAATGTCTGAGTGAAAATAACCTAGACTAAATGAAGAAAATATAACAGCGCAGAGTTGCGCCGGGGGAGCGTGTGCTCCCCCGACGCAGTGTGTCGTAAAGCGCTTTCATGGCACCCGGAGAGTAAGGGCCGCTGGCGCAGAGGCCGGCAGCCCTCTTTCCCCCGGCTGTGCACAGTGGACTGGGTAAGTCCAGCTTCACACGGGGCAGGGGGAGGGCGGGCAGGGAGGGTACCCATTGGCCGCCCCCGGGACTGGAGAGAGCGGGGATAATGGCGGTGAGATCCGCCATATCCCAAGCTGTCTCCAGGCTTGGCGTGGCCTTACTCCAGGGCTCATGCACATTCGAGGATTGGGCCTACCGCCGCTTACCCAGGGGAAGGGGACAATTGTCCCCTTCTCCCGTGTTGTTCCCGGGCTACCCCGGGGCAGCCCGGGAACTTAATAGGATATGGCGGTTAGCCCTTTAGGCTGGCCATCGTATCCTACACAGGATTGGGCTGCCCATAATGGAATCAAAATAATCATCTGAAATTGGCCAGAACTGGAAAGAAAAGCTAAATTGAAAAAAACCTTTTTCTTTGTAAGAATCACTGAACAGTATTTTACAATACAGTACTCCCCCCATATCCACTGGGGATATGTTCCAGGCCCCTCCGTGGATACTTGAAACCATGGATAAGAGTGAACCCCCCTTCCATGGTTTCCTGAGGGCCTCCCGCCCTGCCTCCCCTGTGGGCAGGTGTGCGCACGCCCCCCCCCAGCTCTTGTTTTTCTTTTAGCAAGCTTTGTTTCTTCCTTAAAACAAACAGAGAAGCAGCCTCCATTGCAGGCAAGTAGAACGAGACTAAGTTCTAGAGAGGCTCTGCAAGGTTTCTGTTAACCTTGCAGAGCCTCTCTAGGACTTAGTCTCATTCTACTTGCCTGCAATAAGCAGCCAGAGGCTGCTTCTCCTGTTTAAGGAAGAAACGAAGCTTACTGAGAAAAAAGTAAAAGCGGGGGGGGGGGGTGGTTCCCTGCGATCCGTGGATAACTGAAACCATGGATAGCGAATCCGTAGATATGGGGGCCCACCTGTACAAGTTTTCATGTACTCCTAGTAAGAATGTACAGTGCAAATAGCCAGCATTTACACCTACCATGACTAGCTGGAAGAATATGTTGATAAAACGTGAGTGGTTCTTTCCTTTCGTACTGAAGTGATTCTGCATTCATTTAAATGAAACTCTCATTGAAGTCAAGATGAAACTTTGTGGAGCTTTTTTGACAATAGTTCAAAACATAGGACACTGTACATTCTTTATTTGCATGTTACATGCATTCCACTTTGCAAAGCATGATACACAGAAGTGGGCTAAATATTTGCTTTTCTTAGCAGTGAAATACTTATTTAAGTCTTATCTGACTTTTCTTCTTAGTCAACAGAAGGTGGGTTTTTTTTTTTTTTTAAAGCTAGCCTTTTCTTGCCTGAAAGGTTGGTTTGACAATCCTGTACTGAAGATAACTTTCTGGTTTAAAAATTAATCTAAAATCGCACTTTTCTTCAGGAAAAGGGTCAGGGTTTCAGGGACTATGAATGATACAGGAAGTCTTTAACTTCCATGGCTTTCAGAGAAGCAGGATTCATGATGATCAAAAGCCACTGTTACTGAATGACTAGAATTCATTGGTGTTTATTAGAAAAAAAACCACAGGCAGATTTAGATGTAGGGAATGTTTTGTGGGCCTGTAGGTGTATTACAATGTATGATTATTACAGATTTTTCCGGAACGCACAATACAAACTAATCAACAATGGCCTCCTTGCTGCTCTAGTATTCCCATCCTACACTATAGTGGTTCTTTTTTTCCTGGCACTGGTAACTCCTACCTCCTTCTCTCATCTATAGAACTACTCACTTGTTGCCTCTCCTGGCCTTAAACTGAAATGCTCTGTTTTCTCCCTTGGCTCCAGAGCATTTTTCTGGCTTCCTTGCCCATATTACTGGCAGTGTGTGAAACTCAGGCATTGTGTAGAATGCCTAGATATTCCATAGAATGTGTGACTCCAGTCCTTCCGACAAGATGTACAATGAGGTAATTACACACGTTTCCTAGGTTTTCTGCAGATTGCCGAGCATTTTCCCGGCATTGTGCAGACATATTGTTACCGCCACTATGTGAAACTCAGGTCTCCTCAGACCCATGTCAGCTATTTAGCTAGCATAAGTCCAAGGAGACTCAGGGCAAGTCCGGGCTGGGAAGGGGGCATAGGACCTTGGCGTGTGAGGCTGCCACTGAGATCTTCCCACCCTGGGCTCCTTCCTGCCCCGTTCTGCCCCTGCCTACAATCTACTTATTCCAGTG
Organism: Plestiodon gilberti rubricaudatus; assembly: GCA_026170595.1. Classification (NCBI taxonomy): domain Eukaryota; kingdom Metazoa; phylum Chordata; class Lepidosauria; order Squamata; family Scincidae; genus Plestiodon; species Plestiodon gilberti. Next base: position 224,925,270 of record JANXHW010000002.1, read on the forward strand.
GGGATGGAAGAAGTTCTGCGGGTCAGGGGTGCCTGTGCGCAGCCTCCGCAAATCGGCAGTGACCCAGAAGTGTGTGACAGCGGCCTGGCTTTTGTGCCGCTATAAAGGGCCTTGCGCTGCTGTAATGCTAGTTCTGCAACACCCCAATAGGATCAGCTTAGTGTCCTTATTATTCCCATATGAGTGAAGCTGAGAAGGCTGCCCAAAACCACTCCATAAGTTCATGGCAGAGCTAAGGTTTGAACTGGCAAGCTTCTGATTAGCTATGTGACTTCCTGATTTTCATCTTGGCTATTCCACCTGGCTTTGGATAACAGCCTTTAGGTGAGTGGGAGGAGGAAGAAAGCTGTGAATGTTACCGCTGACTCAATCTGTTCTATACCCACCCAAGCATATAAACAGAAGACTTCTGTCGTCTTTGCTGCCATTTCACAATCAATGTGTGGGGCTTGAGAAAGTAAGAAAACAACAGATGATAGTCCAGTTTCGTTTTTTGTGTCTCTACTGTTTTACCACTTGGAAAAGAACAAACAGTTCAATGCAAACTTCCTCACTGGCAGGCTTATACAGTGTCTCACATTTCCCTGTAGCAACATCCTGGTCCCTTTCTCTTTCACTCTGTGTTCTCAGCATTCTGGTAACTGCTTGTAGAGCTTCATTTCCTGTTTTGAAACATGATATCTAATTTCTGTAAGGCATTTTTGGGCCCCTTTTTTAAAAAAAAAATAGAAACCCAAATATAATGAAATGGATTGTAGCAGAGCTTATAAATATATATTTTCTTATTATGGTAAAGGTACCTTACTAATACAGCCATTGCTGTTATTGGTTCTTTTCCACTACAGGACCTCTGACCTGCACTTATATATATATATATTTTTAAAATACATAAAACTGTAATTTGCTGACTCATGTTTCTAATCTAGGCTGTGATTATAATGAGCATATGAAGCTGCTGTACACTGAATCATACCATTGGTCCATCTAAGCCCATTGTTGTCTTTACTGACTGATAACAGCTCTAGGATGGAAGTCTTTCTCAGCCTTAAGGCTGAAGCACATCGGGCGCGTCCCGCATGCATTGCGTACGGTGCAACAAACGCGGCAAAAGCTGGGAATTGCCTAAAGGAGGCGTCAACGCGAACGTTCCTCCAACGTTCCTCCCTTGGTGTTCCGGCCGGAGGCAAGTCCCACTGCAAGAATGCAGGGGCAGCCGGCCGCAATATGCTCAGTGCACGCGGGACGCACCTGGTGTGCTTCGGCCTTCACTCTTTAAATCCTTTTTTTTTTTAAAGGGAGATGCCAGAGACTGAATCTGGTTCCTCCTGTATGCAAAACTTTTGTTCTCTGCCGCTGAGCTACAACTCTGTTTCTCATTTTAGGTCTAATTGCTTTATGCAGTGGAATCTCATTTGCACTACAGCTGAACCCTAATCGTTCCCTGGAGTTGTGGCTTTTAATAGGGCCCAGTGTATGCATGATAAGTGCCAGAATTGCTGCTCTGCCTCTACCCACTGTGCAGCGCAAATTACATTTTTACTCTGTGGGGAAAGTAAGATTCTACACTGCTGTGCTGATGGGCATGTCTTCGTAGAGGCAGCATTGGCAGATATTTAGGAATCAGTCTGGACAATGCAGGAAATTACAGTACTGTCTAAGTCAATCTTCATCTAATATGTACAGTATAGAACTGAGTGGCTTTTAGGCCAATCTTTGATTTTTCTTGACTTTTAGTAGTTCAGAGTGTGGGCCCTCTGGGCTTGTAAGGGCAAACAAAATCATTCCGGGTCCATTAAAACATCAGGACATCATTGCAGGGCAGAGCTTGCTCTAAAAGTGAACAGGAGTGGCCCAATGAATAAACAATTTACCACCACTGATGCTGATAGTTCAGAATGGAATATAATGAGTTAAAATGAAACAGAAGACATTTAGATTGACTCCTGGCATTCCCCTGAATCATACCTGCAGTATTTGTGAATGTTTGCCTTCTCTGTAATTCAGAGTTGTAGATACCCACTCACCTGATCCCTATGGTGAGTCAGAAATTGCTTCCAAGTGACCAGACATTTTTAGCCCACCAATGATTAACAAGTATATGTTGCAAGACAGAAGAATCCAGACCTGAGCAATGTAAGCACATAGTAGCACTTGCACACATTATGACTCTCTTTTGTCATATGAGTTGCTCATAATAACTTTTTCAGGTGCAGTTAAGAAAGCCCTTTAAAAGTTTGTACTGCACAGTGGAATAGTATTTTGTATGTTTTACATCTGCAGTGATGATGCAATCGGAGCAGCAGTGTATCAAGGGAAAGCAGCAGGAAGCTGGTGCTCCTTTCTGGATTATTGTCAATCATTAGGCTTTTAGCTAGCACACCCCCAGGGGTGTTAATTGAGATCAGAAGTTGGTCTGTTGTGAACAAAAGCAACCTTTAACAGGTCATTTGTCCCTTGCTCAATTAACCAATACATACAGCAGGATGTAACAGCTTCTGTCCCTTCATCTGTATTCTGTAGTTGCTTGCCCATGGTTGCTTTTCTGGCCTGTTTGCTTGTGGAAGCAAGGCAAGTTCTGCTTCCCAAAGATGATGATGTTTTGGCTCTGGAGAGCAGCAAAAAGGAAGACAAGAGGGCGAAGAAAGCCTATTGCTGGAGTACCTTCTGAAAGGGAGTATATTTCAAGTACAGTATTGCTGTTTCACAGTCCCATTCATTCTATGAGGTGAAAAAAAACATATTACCGGTACTTTAAACTATATCTACCACAGAACTGCTTTACATTTTGTCTCTTCTTCATAGAGTCACCACTTCTTGGTTGCAACGACTGGAAAATGTATGGCTGTATCTGGAGATCCCAGTTCTCCTCACAAGGCATTTCCAACACAAATGTGTTGTTTGAGACACTCGGTTAGGGAATGTTACATGCAAAGAACACATTTGTGTTGACCCCATGAATTGGCCTGTGGTATGATAGGTGTGACTATGGCTGTGTTTGTTTTTCAACTTGGAAATAGCAGGAAGTGACGTTCCTAGCATACTTGATATTGCTGCTACCGGGGGCTCCCAAAATGAACGGAAATGACCAAAATCAGAATGGCTGCTGTTGCTCCTTGTCCCTCCCACTACATCTCCCAAGCACCTTTGCAGCCAAGCAGCCTTCCTATTGGTGCAGGAGGCCACCATTTTTCTAGCTTGGAGCTTGGAGTTGAAACTTCTAGCATGGTGAGCAGGCTGGAAGGAGGAAAAAAAAACACGACCCAAGCACTCTACAAGGCGAAAAAAAAATGGCTCTCAAGCGCTCCTAGCACTAGAAGCCAAAAAACAAACGAAGCCTATGGCAGAGATCAGTCTGGAGGTAAATGCAAACAGAGGGCAGCCCATTGCTAAGGAGCCTCATTTTAACAGCTCAGGTTTTTCACCTTTCTGAGGCTAAACCACAGCCTAAACATGGCAAGTGAGATAAGGTTATCTGTCTCTGTGCCAGTTGCTGCAGGAAACAGCTTTAAAACTATTTTTCCCCGTTCGTTTTTACTTTTGTGCCAGCATTTACCAAGTCAAGTGCCCAATCTTATGATCTTCCTAGGAGTGACTCTGAGGATCAGGCTGAAAATGTGACAAGAACGTAGTAAAATAAAATGAGACAGTCTTGATAAACAGTCCAAGCACAAAGGTATCGCATCTCTCTCACAGATACACACCCTGAACTCCTCTAACTACTTGCACACAACTGTAGGGTGCTGATCACGCACACGTATACAGACAAAGGGTATAGCCAGCTGACCCTGAAAAAGGGTATAATATGTATATTGCTGTTTGTGATATACATTTTACAAAAGTTTTACATTTCCTGACAAACAATGTGAGTGTAACCATAGGTTCTATGTTGTGTAATAATTTATATCAAGAATACCTTGGATACATAGGAAAAGAGACAAATACTATGATTTTGATACTTCTTCCTCTGATGTTGGTGCTTGTATATATAAAGATATGAGAAATGGCAGTGACAAAAACAACCTTTACTCTCAAGGAGCCATAAAACTCAGATGGAGCACACTTCCCTTGTACTTTGCGATATCCTCAGTTAATCCCAGTGCCACACATTATGAAAAATAAAGCTGGTAAGCAGAAGGCTATATAAAATTATTGTGGCGATCTGGTAAGAAGGTGCATTAAGAAGAAGAACAGAATATGAAAACATTCAAAACAGGGAAAACCACAATTTACAGCCTCTGTTTATATAGCAGAAAAGGAATACATCATTCAGTAAATGTAAGAATGTGAACTTTTCAGTTAATTACATTATATGGAATTTGAAACATTTATTTGCTTGGCTTAATGCTTGAATCTCAAAACTAGCGTAGCAAGTTGCTGGCAAACCTTCTAGAGCAGGGGTTCTCAACCTTTGGAGGCCTGGGTACCCCCTATCACGGTCCAATTTTCTGAAGTACCCCCTGCTAATTAACTGGCTCGATCAATTAATTAATTAGGTAATTAATCATAAAATAAAAGTGCCAAAACAATTTTAAATGTGAAAAAATGTCTTATTTAACTGTGTGTGGGACACACACACACACACACACACACACACACACACACACACACACACACACATATGCAAGGATCTCTTTTTTTCTCCCAAGTCTTTTTTTCTTCCCAAATCTGCTTCTCCCTCCCCCACCCCACCAAAGTACATTTTCCAAAGTACAAAAATAAGCCCAAAACCAAAATCAGAAAGACAGAAGGGCTCCAAAAATAATTACAATTTAAAATTCATGTTAATTAACACTTAATTATCTGCTGATGGGGCAGATAAGGGGCAGGGCTTGGCATACCCCCAGCAAGAGGTCCCCATACCCCTAGGGGTACCCATACCACAGGTTGAGAACCTCTGTTCTAGAGACTGCTCATCGTCATCATATTGTAATTAATTGATAATAATAATATATTATTATTGGTGGTGGTGGTAGTAGTAGTAGTACAAGATTAGGTAAAACAGTTCAGTTCTTTGGACCATGCATACACAGAATTTGCATACCAGTTCAGTTCCAAATTCTTCAGGAAACATAAGATCCTCCCATTTAATGATTTGGGAAGGAGGATCTGTGAATGGAAGGAATCTGTTGCATTTCACATGGAGGCATACATGGAGTTTCTTTGCATGAGGCTTTCTTGCTTTCAGCGTAGTACTAATATAGTAACTCAGTAGTACCAGTACTTATAGATCAGGATTGACTTTAAGGCCGTAACAGACCGCAAGAATTTCGGCGCATTCCAGACGCCCGAGGAGCTTTGTCGAGCTGTGCGGAAGTGTCTGTTTACCATAGTGGAAGCGAGCGGAGCAGATGTGATTTCCCGATTTCCGGCACAATCGAAAATGTCTCTGGCCCATGTTTGAGGGGGTGGCTTCGCGGAGTTTCGTGGAGGAAAGGTTGCTGGGGCAACAGACAGTTCACAGTGAGGCTGCAAGGTTTTCGGCCAATCGGAGCGCACTGTGCTTAGCCAATCACAGCTGCACTTTCTTAAGAAGGCGGGACAAAAGGAGGGACTATTTGCGGGAAGACAGTCCTACAGACAAGCTCAGAGCGCGGAGGAGAGCAGCCAGCCTCACTTGCCTCAGCGCCGGAATTTGTGCGGTCTGTTACGGCCTTCAAGCTTAATGTCAAAAGAAGAGCCCATAAGAGGGCATTTCATGCACATGACTGCAAGTTTAGTGGGGCACTGCTGATTACTGAATATTTTAGAGTCTAGAAATAGAAAATGATGTGTTATCGCTAAGAATAAGTATCTGTTTTGGGAGCCAAAGAGAGACAAAAACATATTATGCTGATTATGTAACAATTCCTCTATGTAATACTGAAAATCCTGGTTAACTGCTCTTGAATGTGATGGAATTGATTTGGAATCCCACCAATAAAACAACATCAGGACTTGGCTTGGAGAAATTTTCTTTTTGTTTTGGAAGGAACTGGCCTTTGGCTGCATTCAGACAGACTTGTTTTTTATTATAAATGGCAGCTTTGGCTCAATATTCAGCCATCTTTTGGGCCAAGCCTTTTGTTTTCTGAAAGGGAGGCAGACGCATGTCTCCTAGAAGCTGGCACAATCTTCAGAAGTTGAATTACTCATTTTAGTCTCCGTGGATTTAAGTTATATTTAAATATACAGTTTCTGTCTTTGGAAGACTTTGTTCCCTATTAAACTGATATTGAAATAATAGCTCTAGTTCTAACTTGCAAAATACCTTCCAAATATATATCAGTTTGTTGATCGTTATCTCTTCAAAGGCATTGTAATTTCACTCAGCGGAATAAAAGTGCAGGAAATTAAACACAAATCCCATTTATGCAAAGGACAATGCCTTTCCTTAAACTTTGTTTTCTTGGAATCTCTCACAACACTGCAGTACCTTAAACTACCTCCTTTTCATCTTTGCTTGGCATTTCCTGTGATTGGTTATAGCTAAGAGATCGTGGGTGAGGTCATATGGTAAAGTTCGAAGTGCAAGCCTAATAAATGGTAATATTTTAAGAGACTCATTTACGTCATAAGCAAGAATAGTTATACTGTTTAATGTGGAAATTGTGGGGTAATCCATAACGAGCTGTAAAAACATTTTATAAAAAGATCAGAGTCCTTGGAATTTGACACTTGAAAGCAGAGCCACTTTAAGGCTATAATTATATCAAGAAATCACACCATTAGCCCTTGTTAAATTATCTCTTTTCTGGGCATTACTCTTGATTTTGTGATATCTGAAATCATTTGCTCCTTGGTGAAACAAGAGCACATTCTTGGTTGGCTCCAGCCAGTCTGGCCATATTTTTCATGGGCAACTGCCTAAGGCCAAACAAATACCGGTAACTATTCCCTGTTGTTCAAGGAGTAAGAACATTCAGACAATCTTGACTCAGTTCTGAAACCTTTAAAACACCTGCTGACCTCATTAACTTACCAGATTCTCACCTTAATCTCTGATGTGATAAAATCACCATACAGTGATTTTTATCCAGGCAGGTGGTCCACATGTTTTGATTTGGCTCAGTAACTAGCTATTATTGAAATAGCCACCAAACCTTTCTCTTACCCACATATTTGTGGGTATATGCATATGCCAGAATACTTTTGCATATGCCAGAATACTTGAGAAAGAGAGATCTCTCACAATACATTAGACCAGAGCAGGCAGAAGCAGGGTAAATATGATACCATGAGGACAAAATGAATTTACTGACATGGCGTTGCACACACCTCTCATCTTTGCTAGGTGCATACCTGACATGTCTCTGATCCTCAGCTGTGACATGAGCAACATTAGCAGATCAGTGCAGTGCCTGCCTAAGCTATGAATTCTTGGAATGGTAAATAAAAATGGTATTTTGACTGTCAGTTAAAAAATAAATGAGACTCTAGCCATAATGTGTGAAAACGACATTTGAGGAGGCTCATTGTAAATGGGGGGTTTGAACTTGCTGGTCACCTTTCCTACCATAGCTATAATTAACAGTATGCATTATATTTTCATTAAGATTTGCTGCCTATTATAACACAGCCTACCAGCTTTATTTTGAATAGCATATACAGTATAACATATTAAACTCAACCTTTGTGGCAAGTAGGCTAAACTTATCAGTTGACTTGCTATTTTCTGTCATTGATAGCTGCTTCTTGTTTATTATCTCTTCTGCTGTATTGCAAATGACTTAGTTTTAAGCCACTCCAATAAACATTCTCCAGATACCATGAAAAACAGATATATTTCTCTTAAGATCTTTATTGCTTTAGGAAATTGTTGTGCCATCATTAACATTGGTCTTAACACTGATTTGACCAAGGCACTGAATACTAATTCAAGCTTACAGTTGTTTTGCCTCAGACCTGCTGCCCAATACTATCCAATTTTCCAGCACCAATGCAGCCACAATGCAGCCCAGAGGTAAGGGAATGAATGTTCCCTGTCCTTAAGGAGGCCTCTGTGAACGTCCCCCACTGCAGATGCAGCACATGCCCTGTTGGCACAGCTGCATCAGTGCCAGAAAGTTGGATAGGATTGGGCCCTTAACTGGTTAAACTGTATGGTTTATTATGGAAAAGCTTTCATCTGCACATGGGTACATTGATGCATATGCATATCTATCTCAGAATCAAGTTCCAGTAACAGATTTCCTGCCAAGCTCATGTCAGTCCAAGTTCCAGGTCATTGCCACACAAGCTAAATCTGTTTACAGATCAGAAAGCAGTAAATTAATTCCAAACTCCCAGTGCAATAATCTGAAGTATGATTTTTTTTGGGGGGGGAAGGAGTAGTGATTGTGTAGTCATACATACATAAATAAGGAGAAAATTACTGCATCCTGAAATAAATGTTCCAGTTTATATAAGCCCAATTAAAACTTAGAACGTTTGAAATGATAAAACACCATGCAAAGATAAAGAGACTTAGAGTTCTTGAACAGATACTTTCATGGCCTGTGATAATCCAACACGATTTACAAACGGGTGAAGATGCCATGTCAATTTATTTCTTTCTCAGCCACAACAAAATTAAATCAATATCTGATACTGTCCAAAAAGTCCGAGAAACCCGGTATCCGTTTGACAGACAATATGCTTTAAAATCCAAGATGAGAAAGCAACGGGACCAACGTTTCGGTCCAATCCTGGACCATTTTCATAGGCAGGATCCGAAGATCAATGATGGAAAAAAGTCATTTCCATCATTTCCATTTCCAAAGTCATTTTCCATCATTGATCTTCGGATCCTGCCTATGAGTTAGAGCCCAATGCTAACCTCTCCCCCCCACTGGTGCAGCCGCGCCAAAAATGGGCAAAAATCCAGGGGGGGCAGTCTCCTGACCCACACTGGTCTCCTTGGACCTGTGATAGTCTCAAAAAAGCTTCTCAGTCAAAAATGTTTGGGAAACACTAGCCTAGGGGTTTACACAGAACATATCTTGTCACTTGCTAATTCAAGGATGAATAGCCCATTGTCATGGCAAAGGATGTGATTCTGTTGTGCATCAGAGTGACTCACCTATTTATTTTGAAATCCAAGTGAGAAGTTGAAGTAGAGGTGGGGGAGTAAACTCAACTGAATAGAAAGGTTTATTTATGCATGTTGCTTTTTAAAAAAAATCAGTACCAAGATATAAAAATAGAAAGGGGAGAAAAAACTGCAATTTCAGATCCTTCCGATCATTAAGAGAAATCACTATGTTTAAGGGGGAAAATCACTTTTAATAGAAGTCCCATAATCACTCTCTGTGCAAAGCCTCAATATTTCAGTCTATGTGAAATACAAGGATTCAGGAAAACATTACATGCTTCAAACAGATGTTGAGACAGGAAAACAAAAAAAAAAAGGCATGAAGTGATAGAGCAGATTTTCTGTTGTGATCGATTCAGATTGACATAGTGAATTGAGCAGATGCAAAAATGGCCACAGAATTATAGACGTATCTTCTGGATGCCACCATAGAAATGAAGTGATGAACTGTAGGTGCAGATTGGAGCACTTGAAATTGTGGGAATTGTGCAGATTGGAGCACTTGACAGTGGGAATTGTCCACTGAGAATGTCAAGGACGTTTAAGGGCTTGTCCAGTATCAAGGTTTGTCCTTGGCATTTGTATTCCTTGGATAAGAGCCTGGTCTTAATGTACCAGCCCTTTTCCATATGTGCACCCCCACCTCCCTCCCTCCCTCTGTGTATTACTTCTTCCCTCTTCAAGAGACTTTACTGCTTCTTCTCCACTCAGCCCCCTACTCACAAGGTCACAGATCCTTATTCTGTACCCAGGCTTTCTACCAATCGCCCTACTCCTAATACTTACAACTAATCTATTCGCCACCCTTTCCCTTCACACAGAGCTACCCTTCTAAAGAACAATTAGGAATAAGCGTGATGCAGATGCCTAATGAGTGTTTGAAGCTTAGTCCTTTCTTCTTCCATGAATTGCCCAAAAGGTGACTCTGAGAGGGCAAGGGGCTGAACTGCTTAGCATAGACATGGCTATCCCAGTTGTACAATCAACAATGAAGAGAAAAAAATGTATATTTTTTGCTTCCATCCTGAACAGAAAAAGGATTCATGCGTCCTCTCATCTGTTGTAGTTTCTGCTGCCTTGAGAGGAAGTAGAGAGCATGTTATGTTGTGATGTTGCATTCCACTTGAGTTTTTAAGACTCCTTAAGACTGTCCAAACTGTAGAAGTGCCACACAGTACATTCTTGAGTCTAGCACTGTAATTAGTGCAATGAATGGGCATCGTATGACTGCCTTTTCAGAAAATGGAATGCTAAAGTTATATTCTGACAAGATCCTTCACATAGGTGTTACACGAAAAGAGGCTTCAGTGTGCTTTTTATCCATTCATGAAGTCAGGTTGGACTAACCATTCTGTACCCTTACCTGCATCTTTCCTGTGCATGTACATGTCTGTACCAAGAAATGGATGATTTTGTGGAAAACATTGTCATGTTATGACCTGTTATCAACTAAGCATACTTGCTTGCCATGATGGTTTGTACCTGCTGCGTGAGGCCTGCAAGCCAAATCTGTTTATAAAACCTCTATTGTGGTTTCCTTCTTTCTAGAAAACAAAAACATGGCAACAAAGGAGAAGCTGCAGTGTTTGAAAGATTTCCACAAGGACATTCTGAAACCTTCCCCTGGCAAGAGCCCTGGGACACGGCCTGAAGATGAAGCAGAGGGGAAACCACCTCAGCGAGAGAAGTGGGCAAGCAAGATTGACTTTCTGTTGTCTGTTGCTGGAGGATTTATTGGATTAGGAAACGTTTGGCGGTTTCCGTATCTCTGCTATAAAAATGGCGGAGGTGAGTATTGCCATTGCTTTCGTAATGTGAATGGGGGGGACACGACAAGATTGGTCTGAAGATGGATGGGATCAGGATTTCAAAAAGAACATCATAGGTGCTATTTAAATAATAGCTAAATAGTATATGTTTAGTTGGTTTTTTTTTTTAAAAAAAAAGGTGATTTGATTTATATTAATGAAAGCCAATCTCACAGTATCTGCAGGTTTCCCACTCTATAAAGGAGGCATTTTCCTAACATCTTTCAATCTGATTGTTAATCTTTGCTCTTGTGTCAGTTTCAAAACAAGCTGACCAAAGGGCATGGGACAGATTTCCTAGTAATATTTATATACAACCATCAGGTGCTGCAGCTCCGGTTCTTTCTTTCATTGAGTTATATAATTTTTTTTATCTCCCTTGTGTTTCCTCTACAGGTGCATTTCTCATACCTTATTTCATTTTTCTGTTTGGGGGAGGTCTTCCTGTGTTTTTCCTGGAGGTGGCACTAGGACAGTATACTTCTGAAGGAGGAATCACTTGCTGGGAGAAGATCTGCCCTATTTTCACTGGTTAGTTATTTACTGCTATGGACTTTGTTCTATAGAAAGACCAGATCCCAATATTCTGTGACACTCTACCATGATGAAGAAACTCAATCTGGGCTAGGGTTTGGAGGTTAAGGGATGGGGTTATGTAAATAGAAGTATGCATAATTCTCAGAGGCTGGAGTCACCAGGGCAGGACAGGATTGGCCCCTGGTACACCTTCTTTACTGTTATGGGGAAAAGAAACATGCAGGACTTGGGGCGTGTGTGTGTCATAGTTGCAGTGAAGGTAAAACAGGCTTTCCTTAAGTAACCATGGACTTTAGTGAAACGAAAACATGAGCTCATGTGCTTGAGGAGTCATGATGAAATAGTTCACTTGTTTAAAATTAAAAACAATTAAAAAAATTAGACCCAATATTTCTGAACAGAAGTCGAAACATGCTATCTCTTAATGCCTTCAAAACCTTTCATTTAAGTTAACCAGGAAGCTCAAATTTTTTTCAAATGTATTCCTGTTTATGGAGGTCATTCTGCCCTATAGATTGATGTTAACAGGTGCAAAAGTATAGCTTTGAAATGTGTAAGAGGCTAACAGTGCAATCCTGTGTAAGTATACGGCCGCTGTATCATACGTGGACTGCCCTGGGGCTGCTAGACTGCACCTCAGGAGAAGGGGACATTTGTCTCCTTCCCTGAGTGTAAGCAAGCCCAGGGCCTATGGACCTCCTCAAATGCATGCCAGGTCCAGATCTGGTGTACAGTCGGGGAGGTGGTGTAAGGGCGGTGCGGACCAGGAAGGGGCCTAGGATATTGCCGCTGATATCCCTGATCCCTCACAGTCCGGGCCGGCCAATGGCCCCCCTCCTTTGCCACCCCACCCTCCCAACGACCAGCGCGGGACCTGCAGCAGCCAGAGTCGGGTAAGTTAGGTGGTGTTGTGAGCAGTGCCGGCCTCCATGCCAGCGCCACTTACACCCGAGTCGTCAAAAACGTGCCTTACGGCACTTTGCGACGTTTTAGAGCAGCGGAACACGTGCTCTGCTGCTCTAAAGTTAGTGAGGATTGTGCTGCCCATTGGAGATAAACATGAACTTCAGAAAATTCGTCCTAGATTTTAAAGTTTAAGAATCCAAATACTTAAAACCTGATGCAATTTTAGAACTAAACTAAAGGAGATCCTGATAGAAGCTATAAAGCCAAATCCGACTCTCCCCCCCCCCCCGCAGATGCAACTGCACCAAAATGGCTACACTGCATCCTGGAAGGGGGTGGTTGTGGCAGTCTCCTTTGGGTAAGGGAACAATTGTTCCCTTACCTGGAGGTAAGCCTCCCCAGCGCAGGGGGTCTACTCGGACCTGCGCTAGCTACATAGGTGGCACAGGTCCCCGTGGACCCACACCAAGGGATTGGGTCTGGGAAGGGGGTTAGAATTTGGCGGTCACTGCTGCCACTGAACCCCCTTTTTAAACCCAATCCGCCCACCCCCCACCCCGCCCAGTTTTGCCCTCTTCTTGTCCCTGTTTCTGGAGTGCTTTTTACGATGGCGCTGACTGCTTTATGGCAGTCAGTGCAAGCAGAAGAGGTGCTAGAACGTCAGATGGTGAGTATAGGATTGGGGTGTTAGTGTTTACTGTTCTTCCAAGCAGCACACTGGATTCTCTTGAAATCTGTTTGCTGGATTCTCTGAAATCTGAGTTTTTTTTTTTTTATGAAGTAATTTCATTTGATGAAGTAATTTTTTGAAGTAATTTCAGAAAGGTTTTGGATGGATATTTCCACCTGAAAAGCATAGAATGACTGCCATTGCCTAAGACAACTAGTTGGTTATTAAGGAGCTTGTGCATTCACAGGACATTAAGTTGTTCCAGAGCACATTGGTGTTTTGGAAGGGGGTTGCCATCTACTTGGAAGCAGCTCCATTGATATCAGTAGGACTTACTGTCAAGTAAATTGGTCTGGCCTGAGCCGATAGTTAAACCCTTGTGCCAGTAGGCACTTCATTAGCTGCTTGCATGTCACCTCGAGTAGTGGAGGACATGGCCTTATCTTCCAGTGACCCTGTGTTTGAAAAACAAACAGGGCAGTATTTTTTTATTATTATTGTCAAAGCTTCAATATCAGAGTTAAACATTTATCTTGCTTTAAAAACACGCTCACGCCCTTTGCAGAAAGAGACATGTGTGCATAAATTACAGCGTCCACTTTGTTGACTTTCCCATCTAACTCTAGACCTTCGTGTCATATCTGGCACGAACATGTTGCTTCTTCACCAAGAATGTTGTTCTTATTACTATTGCTGCAACCAGTGTTGTATGTGGCACAGATCCTGTGTTTACACCACTGTATTTATACAGAAGTAAGTCCTATTGCATTCAGTTGGGTTAACTCCTGAGGAAGTATGCATAAGATTGCAGTCTCAGTTAGAGGCACGCAGAAAAATATTTTTGCTAATTACTTCCCATAGAATTATATGCATGCCTTAGAATTGCACACATAATATTCATCATGCTAGTTCAGTTCAAAGGTACAAAGGTACATGCTAGTTCAGTTCAAAGGTACAAAGTTCGTTATACAGTATATCTTTAACAAATGTAGATGCCTCAGGGAATCTCTGAAACTGGGCTTGATTAAAATAGCTTCCTCTTGCAATTTAACTTCCGAGTTGCGCGAAGGCTCTTCCCTCCTCCCTGCCTTGCCCCAGGGTGCATTCTGGGACAAGGTTGGGAAGGGGGGAAGAGCCTTCATGTGACCTGGAGGTGGGTCGTTAAGCTTCAAGAAGCCCCCTGGAGGCTTGAAAATGGTGTGATTTGCCTATTTAAAGGTAAAAATTGCGTTTTTGGGGCTCCCCCCTTTTAACAGGGTTTTTAGCGTGGACTCCGGTATCTGCGGATCCTCGCTATCCGCGGGGCGGGGGTACGGAACGGATCCCCCATGGATAGCGAGGTCCAACTGTAGTTTAGTATCACGTTTGGATTTGAGGTTGTCCAGTGGAATTTTTGACTTGGGGGATTTTTGAACAGCAAACTGATTCCATATCACAAACTACTCTTCAGAGTCCCCTTCATTTCAAAAGCAGTTTGCTATTTGGCACAAAAGGCTAAGGCAATAGATCTCTGAGCAACACATGCCCAAAGTCCCATTGTGTTCATGGAACAGTGCTTGGCATCTCAGCCATAGTCTGCTCTTTACCGGTACACAGACCATGGTATCATAGACATTTACATGGTGTTCCTAGGGTAGCATAGAAACAAAAGCATGGGGTTTTCTTTGTTTCTATACTCAAAATAGTATATCAGAAATTATGTTAAAGCTGAATCTGGCTTGATTCAGTTTCCAGCTCTTATTGTGAAGCTCTTATCCACTGCTTCATATTCACAATTGTTTCTACTACTAGGTGTTAAGTGGTCTTAATTCTTCATACACAGCCTAACAGGTATGAAATATGATAGTCACTGGTGGTATACCATAGTCATCTTTGCAGAAAGAATTGTGCTCTCCTTGGAAGCATCTATACAACCAATTAAGACAAAATTCCCTTGCTGCTACTGTTATTCATTCATGTGTATGTACCCTTTGACTGGAGTCTTGAAACCACATATGCCCAAGTAGTCCCACTGACTTAAATAGAACTGCTTGAAGTTCAGGACTTATGTCTGCTCCCTTTGTCTGCTGAATTTAAGAGCCTGAGACTGACACCTTTCTAACAGCCCAATCCTATTCTCCCCCCCCCCGATGCAGTGATGCCAAAATGGCTACCACTTCAACTTGTGAGGGGGGGGCAGTTGTGGAGTTCTCCTCTGGGTAAGGAAACGAGGGGTTCACTTGGACCTGCACTAGCAAATTTGGACCCATGGTCCCGTGCCGTGGAATCAGGTCCCGGAAGTGGGTTAGGAGTGGCTGCGCCAAACTAACCCTGTTCTCGGGCCGCATCTGCCCTTCCCGCACCCCGTCCCGCCTCCTCCACCATCCTACCTGCCTTGGCAGATCACTGGCAATTATCTGGCAGGCACAGGAAGGCTCCGGCCTGCGCTCGTGCAGTGCATTACTTTGCATGCTGCCAGAGCAACCTTTACAACTGCCATAAGTCTGTCACTGCCAGCGGAATGCGCATTCCACTGGCAGCTGGGCCCAATAGAATTGGGCCATAAATCAATGAGATTCCATGTTCTACTACTATAATACAAACCACTGTATTTACATGCATTACATACGTTCCTTTCTTATTTTTCTTCCTTGTTTTTTTTCAACAGGAATTGGTTATGCTTCCATAGTGATCGTGTCGCTTCTGAATGTGTATTACATTGTCATCCTGGCTTGGGGATTGTACTATCTATTCCATTCTTTTACAAGTGTCCTGCCTTGGGCTCACTGTAAGCAGAAGTGGAACACACCAACCTGCGTGGAAGACACTCTCAGGAAGAACAAGACACTCTGGTTGTCACTGAATACCACTAACTTCACTTCTCCTGTTACAGAGTTTTGGGAGTAAGCAAGTTTAATTGTTGTGTTTGCAGCATTTTATATAAGATACAGAGATAATAAAACAGCAACTTTGACTGTAAGGGAAGTATGGAACTCTATAGAGCAGCGATTTTCAACCTTTTCATCTTACAGCACACTGACATCTCACGAAAATTGTCAAGGCACACCATCAGTTATTTATTTATTTCAGTGTATTGCATAAAGTAAAATAAGAAAAATACTAAGATAATAAATTGGCTGGGAGGATGAAAATCTGAATAGGTCATTAAAATTCTACATGTCTGCTAGCTCTGTGTGTGTGTGTGTGTGTGTGTGTGTGTGTGTGTGTGTGTGTGTGTGTGTGTGATTGATGACAGGATTAATGACATTCTGCTTAACGACGGGGGACCTTAGGCAGAAAGTCGTTGGTTGCTTTCCCTACCTTTTGAAGTTTGAGGCCTCTCCGGAGGTCTGTTCCTGGTCGTGGGCCTCCGTAACACAGTTCCGGCTTACGGAGACCTCTGTGGGCCATTCTGAGGCCCTCAAAGGCCAGGAAAGGCCTCCGGAAAGGCTTCAAACTTCAAAAGGTAAGTAAAGGCCCACTTAACAATGGACCTGCCTAACGATGGGGTTCAGGGAATGTATCCCCATTGTTAAGTGGGGGACACCTGTATTTGCTTGCTGGACTCCCATAATTAATTAGACAACTTCTTCCCACCTCTTAACTTGAAGTAATTCAAGTTTGTCCCTGTCACATTATTCCAAAGCAGTAGCCCAAATCCAGAAAGTCTGAGCTCAGCAGAGGGCTTTGACAGCACTAATTATTGAGATATGGGATATTTGTGTGGGGAGATGCAGATGCTGGATGAGGGATGTTCCAAAGCAGAAATCAAACCTGACCTATGTGTGATTTGCTTCCACCCTGGCTCGGCTTATTTCATTCTCTTAAGTACCAGGTTGACTCTTCGAATGAACTTGACCTGCCATATATTTTATACATAAATAGAAGTTGGGAGTTGCGTGAGGAATGCTATCAATGTGGAACATAATCTGGCATGTGTTGTGTTTGGAAAATGAATCTCAGGAGCTTGTAAACCAAGAGCCAAAGTAGGATCATTATAGAATACAACTTGGATTGTGCGTATCTTATAATTGCTGATGATTGTGATAGATGACAACATGACTTATACTGCAAAAATATGCCATTAGCTTATAACTAGTATATTAATTTATAGAGAGCGTCAGGGAGAGAGACCATGGAGGTTTCACAAAATCAACTATACTATATAAAAATAAATTGTATTTGGAATGGCCAGCAAATGCAGGAGCACTGAACAAAAAAATTGTTTACTTATTACACTGGAAGGATTTAATGAAGGACTTTGCTATGTACATTATTAATGGAAAACTTACAGTAACCCCTAACTATGCTATATGCATTAACTGCTCAAGGTAAGATCATCACTCAGAGCTAGCTAATATGTTACAGAACTCATTGTTTGAGATAATACATGTGGCCTTGTGTAATATATAAACCACTTTACCATGTGACAACTCATTTGAATTGGATGTATCAGAAGGCAACTACTCCGTTTCATGAGTCAAGTAATCCATATATGTTGCTGGGGTTTGAGGTTTGATATAGTACTATCTGTTAGGTAGGATATATTCATTCAGCTTTATCAACAGTGCCTGCTGAAAACAACACACCTCCACCATGGCTGGCTTTATTGAATCTCTTACCTTCACAAGCTGAGTGATGTCCTCTCCTAGCAATGCTCCTGATTATGCATTGGGGGCTGTCATTATAGCTTATTTGAGTTAATGGTCTGTGCAAATCTTATGCTTGTTTGAGCAGCAGTCATAGGGGATAATCAAATCTGGCTTTATTTCCAGAGACTTACCTCTTGGGATCACATCACATGCTTCAATTTCGTAGTTGTAAAGGTTTTATTTAACAGTATATGCTTGCAAACACAGTACTGAAAGGGCAAGGAGCAGGGACAATTACCAGTAAACAAGAGCTTTGATTGTTCTCTGCCAACCAAAACCTTTTAAGTGCTTAGAAATCAGAAGATATGGTTCATCTGAAGTCCATCACATGCTTTGATCATGTAAATCTAAGTAAAGCAGAACAAAACTAAACACAATCCTCTTTAGGCTCATGTGCCCTTGAAAGCAGACATAAATTTAGCAAAATGTCTTTTCTCTTCTCTTGAGTGAGATCCTCGGGCAACACTAGTTTATCATTATCCAGGCTATTTTAAACAGCTCTTCATCTTAGTTGAAATGGAATATCCTTCAAGAGTTGCACAGCTCCTCTAGTCTTTTGTTTTGTTTTCTTCTTAAAGAAAGAAAATCCATGAGGCCAAATAAGGCGGTTGCCTCAGGCAGCAGATTGACAGGGGAAGTTCTCACTGCTGTCCGCCCACCCACTGCTCCCCCTCTTACCATTTGCCACATTGGAAAAGGAAGAGGGGGACAGATCAGAAAAAGCATGGAGGAGAGGGGAGTGGTGAGCTAGTGCACCAGGAAGGAGAGCAGAGAGGAAAAATAGATTAGGTCAAGTGTGCTAAAGAGAAGAGTCATCATTCTCAGTTCTCTAAAAGACCACAGATTAAATACCACATTCATCAGTGGGTTCTGCTAATTTAATCCAGTTGTATTTGAAAATAAGTGTTCTTAAGCATTAAACAGGTCAGTATCATAAATAGGCAGTATCATAAATACCATCATTCTTCTTTCAAGGACTGGTTCCTGAGAAGCAACTGATTAAGTGCCTCATCCTATCCCCCACCATTGGTGACAATGCAGACATGCAAAGGAGGGATGTGCTGCATTTAATGGTGGGGGGAGGGGTGATCAGGAGGCCTGGGAGAATTAAGGAAAAATATTTTTCCCTTACCTCTCTGTAGGCCTCCTGATGGCCTATGGGTCTTTGCTGACCTACACCAGCTCTATAGTTTGTGTAAGTCTGAGGAATGAAACGGGAAGGGATAGGATCCTGGCGCACACTGGTGCCACTAGAATACTCCTTCTCCCTCTCCCAATCTGCCCCTTGCCCTCCCCTTCCCTGCCCCCAAACTCCCCCAGCCCTTTCCCCTCCCTGCCACCAAATTAGCAGGTGGAGCTTCCAGGGGCTACCGCCGCAGCAGTTCAGAAGCATGCGACAGCAACCTGGCTTTTGCGCTGCAGCAAAGGGTCTTGCATTGCCAGAATGAGAGTTCTGGCAGCGCAAGGCCCATATAGGATCGGGCAGTAAAATTTTATTGTCTTGTTTTTGTCACACTTTAAGGCGCAACGTACTGAGCTTGTCTTCAGGAATAGATGATCTTGGTGTTGTCAAGTGGGACCTGGCACTTTGTCTCCTCCTCGTCTGGGTGATATGTTTCTTTTGCATTTGGAAAGGTGTCAAGTCCACTGGGAAAGTAAGTGCATTCTACCTCTCTCTTTGTAATCATGGTTGTCTCAAAATGTCAATTCAAAGAGATGTTTATTCTTAAAAAAAAAAAAACTTAAAACTGTTTCTCCAGCAATCCAACATAATTATGAATTACCTTGATGGACTTTTACTATGAGCTGTACTGTAGGCTTTAAAGTGTCATTTCCTTTTAAGGTGGCAATTCTGTGCACATTTGGAGTTTAATGTTGTTGTTCAGTCGCTAAGTCGTGTCCAACCCTTCGTGATCCCATGAACCATATCTCGCCAGGCCTTCCTGTCCTCCACTATCTTCCTGAGTTCGCTCATTTTCATGTTCGTTGCATGTTCGTTGCGTCGGTGATGCTGTCTAACCATCTCATCCTTTGCCTTCCCCTTCTCCTTTTGCCTTCAATCTTTCCCAGCATCAGAGTCTTCTCCAGAGAGTCCTCTCTTCGCATTAGGTGGCCAAAATATTTGAGCTTCAGCCTCAGTACCTGTCCTTCCACGGAACAGTCAGGGTTGATTTCATTTAGGATTGACTGATTTGATCTCCTAGCAGTCCAAGGGACTCTCAGGAGTCTTCTCCAGCACCACAGTTCGAAAGCATCTATTCTTCGGTGCTCAGCCTTCCTTATGGTCCAACTCTCACAACCATACATTGCTACTGGGAACACCATCGCCCTGACTATACGAACTTTTGTTGGCATGGTGATATCTCTGCTTTTTATTATGCTATCTAAATTTGCCATAGCTTTCCTTCCAAGGAGTCAGCGTCTTTTAATTTCATGGCTGCTATCTCCGTCTGCAGTGATCTTGGAACCCAAAAAAGTAAAATCTGTTACTGTTACATTGGAGTAAAACCCAGTGGGCATAGTGGAGCTTACTTTTGAGTATATGCATAGGATTGCACTCACTGCTCGTGTCTAGGAGGAGTAATTTTTAGGTCTCCACCAAACCTTGGGCCTAAAATTACTGAATCGTCTTTTGCAAGAGTTATGTGTCCATTGTTATTTTGAACCCTCTAACTTACTCTTTGTTTATCCAAGCATTGAGAATGCATTTATTGCTTAGTTTCCTCGATGAACTCTTTAGCAAGGCATACTGAAAACTTGGGAAAAAACTCAGAACAAGTTCAAGAACTGTTTAACATCTGGGTTCTGTGTTTTAAATTGCTTCCCAAGGTCACATTGGTTGAACATTCATGAATTCCATGTCCTGTTGCTTCTCCCCCCCCCTTTTTTTTTAAATTACTGAACGTTCCTCTTTAATTGCCCACATTTGTCAACCGGGTCAATGCATTCCTGCAAGATCATGCCTTACCAAACAGTAATAATTAGATAGCAACCAGACCTCCCTCCACTTTAAGCATATGCAAAAGAACAAAGTACTTGAATTCCAACACCATTGCAGAAGAATGTGAGGTGTACTAATGAAGATCATTGTAAATATACAAAAATGCTTTGATGATTATCTCTATCTCTTTCATCACGAATCAAGAAACCTCTTTAAAACAATGGTATTGCTGTATGGGTTTTTTTCAGTCAAAAGGAGCACTTTCTATTTCTCAGTGTGTGCTCCCTGAAAACATTTCTCTTACAATTAATTCCAACTGGCATGATATGCTGGGTTGGCTTAGCTTGGAATAGTTTCTCATTGACAGTCATGAGGTTAAAAAGCTGATTAGTTTTGAAATGGAATTTGCTGACAATTAAGGGTGATATTTATGAGTTCTGTGAGATACGGATTATTTTGTGCTCACCTTCAGAAGTCACAAAAGAGAGAAATAGTAGCAATTACCATTTAGTAGCCATTTTCACCTACTTGTTGTACAATACTATTTTCAAGTAAAAAGGGGGAGATAAAAGGCAGGATTTAAAAATAAAGTAGGGTGGGAAATTTGGGTGAGGAAAAATTCAGCAGAAATGTATGGACTGTCTTTTACATAATACTTAACCAAATGAGAATACACTTAACCAAGTGATTTTCAGAAAGGAAAGGGAAAAAATGACATGCAAAGGTTGGTGTAGTTATAGGTAGAGATCAGTCTGGCAGCAGGAGTTATTATGGTGCAACGGGCTTTGATATCTGCCTCTTAATCTCCTGAGGTTCACTTAAAAGGCAAGAAGATGCATCTCAGGAGCTTTCAGCTGGCTAAACCAATTTCACAAAAACAAAACTATATTAAACGAAGCAGCAGAGCTGTAATTATCAAGTGGCATCATTTGACCCTATTAAGAGAAGAAAGAAAAGAAAGGCCAATCAGAATTTGACTGGGGGTGTGTATATTCTGATGCAGATTTCTAGAAGGCATGTATGTACTCAGCTTTTTGGGAAGCTTATCCAGGAGCAATGAATGGGCATGATCCTGCTGGGATCTTCTCTTGTGTTAGACCTGGGGTGGCCAACTTTTCAACATGAATGCTCCTAGCCCTTTAATGGCTGTATTGGTGAGGGCATTTCAGCAGGTGCAGCTGCTTTAGCAGCACCATCAGCACTTGCAGCTGCCAAGATTCTGTCTTCTACACAACTCTTAAGAACATAGAGGCCCTAATGGTGGAAGGTTGGCCACCCCTGTGTTAGACCAGTGATCTTCAACCTTTACCCAAAGGTGAAGATCACTGTAGATTTTTGCAATTTTTAGCCCTATCTAGGGGTCTTGCCGATCCTCGGGGGGGGGGGGTGCGGGGAGCTCCCTGCACCCCTCCCCCAGAGGACCAGCAAGACCCCCAGGTCGGGCTAAAAATCCACTTTTTCCCCCAGTGGCGGCACGATCCTGGCAGTGCCGTCGCTGCTGTCCTTACGTTGCCGCCGAGTACACTTCCCTTAAGGGGAAATACACTTGTCTCCCTACGGACCTTGGGGTTGCGACCCCAAGGTTGAAGATCACTGTGTTAGACTAATGTAAATATGTTTTTCTACAGTGGATCTTGCACAGAAGGCATTAAAAAAAGGGGGGAATAGAGACATTTAAAAAGATAGCAATGAAAAAAGATAGTTAAATCTATTGATTTTATATTTAAAAGGGACTTCTCTATTACAGCATTTAAATTGCTGCAGGAAAACAAAACTCCTACATAATTTATTGGCTAAATGAATTGGTTCCTTCACAACACACTGTCTAACCTCCTAGAAAATATGTGCAGAATCTTAATATTTAAAGAGAGCAAAAGCCTTTTTGTTTGACGCTTTCCAAAGGCGTGGCTGGTTTCAGCCACCCCTCATTGGAGGAGCTAGAAGTACAAGTTCATATGGTCTGACAAACAGCACTATAATACAGTATTCCTCTTGGTGCAGTTCTAATGGCGAAATCCACCGTAAGGATCAGGCCAGCGGCCCAGGGCTGCCCTATCTCCGTTCCGGGACACGCTGCTGCAGCCCAGAGGTCTACTCGGGGAAGTGGACATTCGTCCCCTTCCCCGGGTGTAAACCGGGGCAGGCATAATTTGCCTCCTCGGATTTCCGCCAGCTAAATAGCAGGCGGAAGTAGGAGGAGGCTGTGTAACGGCCTGCCCGGCAGGGACGGAAATATGGCAGACGCCATCCCCGTCCCCTCCCGGGTCGGCTCGGCCAGTGGCCCGCCACCCGAACCGCCCATGCGGCTGCCGTCAAAGCCTTAAGGCTGATCTACACCGCACTTCTTCTGGTGCGTCCCAGGCATGTGCAGAGCGGTGTGGCTGCCTTTTTAACCGATCGCCATGAAACATGGAAAAGTGTAGTTCCGTTGTGATCGCAATCTGGTCACGGCCCAATGCCAAGGTGGGTCGTCAGTTGGGCCCACCCGCCCTCCCTTGCCTCCATTTTGCTCCAAATTGGAGCCAAACAGAAGCAAATGGATCCCCTTCTGAGTCACGACTCACCTTTTGCAGCTGCTCCCCTGTTGCATTGAGCCCTGGGCGGCCTCTGGAGGCCTCTAGAAGTGACTTTGGGTTACTTCCAGTTTCACGACGCTACTTCTGGTCGCTTCGGGAGGCCTTTCTGAGGCCCGTGGAGGCCTCCGGAGGCCATCTCAGTGGGTCATAACGGGGGAGCTGCTGCAGAAGCTGAGTTTCTGTGGCGGGGAATTTGAGAACCACTGCTCTAGCACAACTAGCTTTTCTATTTTCCCAGATGCTCAGCTTAGTCCATATCAGAGTATATTCAGATGAACACATTTTTCCCAGTGAGGGTCTACATTGGAATTGGTTCCTTTGGATAATCCAAACACACAATGGATTTTGATGCCACCTTTCACAAATATGTTTATTGAATGCATCATGGTGTCAGGGTCATCATATCTTGATGCTTTCAGAAAACTCAGTTCCAAGTGTGTTCCATCACATAATCACCATATAATGGTATCTATGCTGACCTGCTTTTTTTTTTAAGTGGATCCACACACTGTGGGCTCCAGTAGAATGGGAGGAAGAGCTGTCCATATGAGCAGATCCTTAGAAGTATCCTGTAATTTTCCTATGAATGAAACTGCAGGTCAAACTTTTACTTGACACTGAGCATGCTTAGACTATAGGAGACATAGAAAGAAAAGTGCGGATGGAATACCTCACGGGCTCAAATTTTACTTGCTTCAATGTGTGTGATTTATATGTTTTAAAACTGCATGAATCATTAGCTTGATGGATACCATCTGCGGATATCTGTATAATGAGAATGAAGTGTTTTGGCATGTCAGCTTGAGCAACGGTGCAGCAAGTTGTTGTCAAGGAGGCCTATGTTTAATAACGGCCGACAGCAGGCTTTGGCACATCTTGTATTTCATCTACTGTACTTCATGTGCATGTTAATTCCCAAACTAATTGCAAAGATCATCACTGAAAAAGTTTGGAAGCAAGAGTGGTCATAAATGGGAGATTTGCATTAACCAGAGAAAAATACAATGGAAAATGTAGGGTAGGTTTGGGGTGGAGAACTACAAAGAGAGCTATGATCAGTATTAAGACAGAAGAACAGTCCTCTGCCTTTGCTGCAGATAATCCACTTTCTCTATCGTGATAGATAAATGTTCATGCAGCTAAATTATAGGTTTAGGGGATATGGTGGTTCACTGAAGATTGCAAGTCAAGGGCAAACAGGAAGAGAGGACAATTAAGTAGGGATAAGTCCAATTGTAGCCTCAAATTCTTGGTGTTTACAAATAAATATCCTTAGATGGCCTTAGTTCTGGCTTATTATTAACAAAGGAGGTAACTTGCCATTATGCCTTTTTGTTACCAGGTTGTGTACATAACAGCAACATTCCCATTTGTCATGCTTCTTGTACTCCTAATCCGTGGTGTCACTCTACCTGGAGCTACAGAGGGCATCAAGTTTTATCTTTACCCTGACATCACTCGGCTAACTGATCCACAGGTGGGTTACTAGGAATTAGAAGTAATGCTATTTTGCTTCCCATGTTCAGGAAAAAGAATGTGAGGAGGGCAGTTGGGAGATGATGGCGCAGTAGATTTTCCCATTATCTTATGCAATCAAAACCTAAATTGAAGATTACTTATGTGGTTCTATTTTCTCCCCACCATATCTTGTCAGAAAGGCTATTATTGTTAACATGTTAATGCATTTTCCGTGTGTGTATATCTTTTTTATATCAAAAGGATTCTGAGGCTTGTAGACTCTGTCCAAATATAGCGTCTCAGCTTTTTTGTTGATATTAGGCTGTGGACAAGGTAAGGGAGATAATTTTTGTTATCTTTAGTTCTGAAAGGCAACAAAAGTTATGGAGCAGCTAATGGAACGGTAAGAAGCAATTGTGAGTATTTTCAACTGTCCATATGTTATGGATGCCCTTGGGGAGAGAAACCAAGAACAAAAAATGAAAAATAAAATGGGAAACAATATCTTTTACAGTATTTGGAGAAACTTGCTGTTACACAAATGCTTGGAAAAGAACAGACGATGCAAGGTGCACATGTCTGTTATGGTACCACCTGTGTCATCTTCAACTCCTTGCGAACAAAATGATTGCATATGCTCTTGTCAGCTACAAGTGTTACTTCCTACCTGTAGGGGGAATGTAAAACTGTCTAATGAAAAGCATGAATAGACTATGGTTCTTTTTAACACAGTTGTGATATAAGCAGTAAATTATAGTTTATGTTGCAAGTTTATGCTGCCATCTTAATGGCAGCATTGACATGATGGCAATGATATCTTCTCTTCCCCTTCCTGATGCTTCATTCTTATCAGTCTAAGCAGAACAAAGCATGAGAGGTT
The DNA here is from genome assembly GCA_026170595.1 of Plestiodon gilberti rubricaudatus. Taxonomy (NCBI): domain Eukaryota; kingdom Metazoa; phylum Chordata; class Lepidosauria; order Squamata; family Scincidae; genus Plestiodon; species Plestiodon gilberti. The sequence goes on from JANXHW010000002.1 coordinate 224,950,726, forward strand.
CTCCATAGCCATGGCAAGAAACAGACGAAGGGGTGGGATATAAATAGTGTTAACCTCCACTTCCTTTTACAAGCCTGGGATTCTTAACAAAAAGCTATTAGGATAACTTGTACATATGCTCATATGGTATCTACAAAATGGTGATTCTCAAAGCTGGGACTTTATACAATATATACTATGCTCTGTTGCTGTTAAATTGATCATGTTTTATTTCATTTTTGTGCCCAAGTGTTGTGATATGATGCAGAATGGTGTAGTTGAAGTAACAGAGTGATGTTATTAGTGATGATATCTAGTAGTGTTTCTAAGGTTATTTTGAAGAGATGGCTTTACTTGTTCAACTGGGAAAAAAATGTTTATGTGATGTGTAGGCCGAATTAGCAGTAGATGATGGCCAGAGCTGGTGCAAGGTGCTTTCTTCTAATGGTGCTTTCTTTCATCGTTTCTTTAGGTCTGGATAGATGCCGGGACTCAGATCTTCTTTTCCTATGCAATCTGCTTAGGTGCAATGACTTCCTTGGGGAGCTACAACAAATACAAATACAACTGCTATAGGCAAGTTTCCTACCAAAGGGGTTTAGTGTGTTAGCTAAATGATGTGTAGGGAACCATGGGTTCAATCTTTTCTTTAATTAACTTCCTCCATGACATATGTGTGACTTAGGGACTGTTTGCTGCTGGGATGCCTGAACAGTGGTACCAGTTTTGTGTCTGGCTTCGCAATTTTTTCCGTCCTGGGCTTCATGGCACAAGAGCAAGGGGTGGACATTGCTGATGTGGCAGAGTCAGGTACGATGGTGTTGGTGGCAGTGGTGGTGGGCACTGCCACCTAGTGTGTGAGCAAAGTACTACAAACTAAATCAACTCCCCTCCCCTCCCAAAAGAGAGAGGTTTTAAAATATTACAATATTTCAGGAAGCAAAGTCTGATTTACTTCAGTGATCAGAACAGTTTGAAATGATTCTTTTTTCAGAACATGCTGAAATATAAAATGGATTACAGTTTAAACAAAATTATCAGAACAGTCACCAGACTTGCGATGTAGATAACTTATAAGAACTAAAGCCCTGTGGTTACTCTCTTTTTGCTTCAAAGTCCTAACAGATGCAGTTTCTGAAATCTGCACCATGTTTGCTTATAGATGAAATCTGTTCTAGAAAATGTCTGACTTTTATTGTGACTTCCAAATAGCAGTGTAGAGCTTTGATGAAACTGACACTGTGAGAGGACTGGGTGAGAGAGGAAGGAGACCCCCAAACCTATCCACCCTATTGCAGTAGCGTTGCTCCAGGGGGCGGAGCTCTTAAGTTCCACCGCGCTCCGACCCTCCTTTACTCAGCAGCACAAGGCAGCCCCTCCCCTTCGCCGTCTGAGCCATTCAAGGCGGTGAAAGCAATGCGCAGGGAGTCTCCTGTGCATTGCTTTCGCCGCCTTGAATGGCTCCGAAGGTGAGGGGCCGCCTCGTGCGGGCATGTAACGGTGGGTTGGAGTGCAGCAGAACTTAGAGCTCTGCCCCACCTAGAGCAATGCCACTGCCCTATTGCATCCTCCCCCCCCCCCCCCCACAGCATGTCCAGGATTCTGTCCCAGTCCTTTTTCCACACTTGCAGAGCTGTGTACTTATGAACAGCTGTGCACCACACATTTCAACATGCAGGGGACAACTGGGTTATCTCCTAGACATAGGAATATATTTCCACTTTCTGTGCTTGTACAGTTTTTAAATAGTGTTGTACTATACATGTACTGGCAGGACAATATATTCCTAGCTCTACGACTTTTGAAGAAAGCATGCAAATTCTCTTGGACTTCCCTTGTAGCACCTGGTGGGCAGGTAGGGCAACTCTAAGCTGTAACACTTGGAGCTCAGATATGCTAGGCCAGATACTGAGTTTATGTCTAACTGTATGAGCCTTCTGAATCCTATAGTGCCAAGACATGCTGGCAGCGATTTCTGCAAGCAGTTACAGCAACAAGTAAAAAAGGTCCCGGGGAGTCCCGGACATTGCTGCTAGCCATATATATTTCTACCCAGGTTATATATTTTATTTATCTATGTGAGTGTGTCCGTGCGGGAATTCTAGGACAGAAGGCAAGAAATGTCAGTCATTACAGAGTGTGAAGCCGTTAAAACGGCTGCGACTACTCTGTTGTGAATGCACATCTCAGGCTGTTAAAGCCCCTGGCCCATAAGCCAGTATGTTTGGGCTCTACATTATTTTCTTATAGATATTGGCCATAATCCAGCACTGATCTAGGTTTGCTGCCTATGCAGGATTGTAGCCTTTAGGACGAAAACGTGCATGCACCTTATTCATCCATCATCTTGAAGGCATTTTTGTGTGAAAAAACAACAACAAATAGCCTACATGTACACTGAGTCCCACAGACGGGGATTTGCTTCCAAGTATGTGCAAATCAATAGGATTTCGGCCTCAGGAACTTTATGAATGAACAAATGCATAAATAATAGAATAGATTGAGTTCTCTAGGTCTTGTGAGAAAGCTTGGCGAAAACTGGGTCACCTGAGAAATATGTCCATGTTACCGGTATGCTTTGGCTCTGATCCATTTTGAGTGCTTGTCTGGAGTAGCTGAAGGGTCCTTAAAGTTAAAATCTTTCTGATCAGCAGCTTAGCCTTCCCAAATAGGCAGGATTTTTTTTAAGGGCTCTGTTTGCACAACCCCAACTGCTGGATCAGGGAGGGAAACTGCATGCATAAGATACATTCAGACATATCCAGTCTTGGATGTTGGTGAAGGCTTTTGGATATGCCTACTTTTAGATGGACCATAACTCCATAGCCCAAACCCAAAGGAAGTTAGTTGCTTTTAAGCCCCATTCAGTGGGGCAGTTTAGTCACACCCAGTCTCATTCATTTCAATGGCACGGGTGTGACTAATTTTCTCCAGGCTGAAGCCCATCTATTTAGGATTGAGGTGTTAGCTTCTTTTTTCTTTTCTTTGCACCTTCGTCCCCCCAACCCCTATTTTGTTAAATGTGAAGGGAGATGGAAGATAGCAACAGCATCAGCAGTGAATGACAAGTGCTGATCTGTGGAGATAATTCTCCTGCTGTACTTTGTAAAAGTGAGATTTATTTTCAGTGGAAAAGGCAAACAAACCAAACTGGTATTTTAATCTGACTCTGGAACTTTCCAGCGCTCCAGTGTACTTTTTTAAACAAAAGATTGCATGAAAAGTGTTGATGCAGCATTTTATCACTATGCTTAAAATTACCAAAAACAGTTTTAATAAACACTAGCACCTTGCAGCTTCTTGATCCTTCCTTACAAACGTTTCCATCAAGTATTGCATCTGAATGAGTGATACGAAAAAGAGAATCATTGCATTATAGTACATGAATGTTATGCACTATATAGGAGAGCTTGGTTTTGGCTTTTAGTGGCTCATCCACACAGAAGGTATGGGATAATCTGTCCCTGACTTTGCTGTTAGCCATTTTATGGCCCAATCCTATCCCCCACCAGCCCATGCCATACAGCACCACCAACAGAGCGTGCACTGCATGCTATGATGTGGGCGACCAGACGGCCTGGGAGAGGTAAGTAGAAATCTTTTTTACTTACCTCCCTATAGTAGGCCACCTGGCTTCCAATGGGTCTCCTTGAACCTACGCCAGCTATTTAGTTGGTATAAGTCTGAGGAACCTCCGGGGGTGTGTTGGGCTGGGAAAAGGGGGTAGGATCTTGACGTGCATTGCTGCTGCTGAGATCCTCCCCCAACCGCCCCTGGTTCGCCCCGGTCCTGGCCACGATCAACCCACAAACAGCCTTGCTGCCAACTTACATGTTCTGGTGGGGTGTCTAGGAGTTGCTGGCATGTGCAGGGCCTCTGGCTGTTTGTGCCGGCAGCTCCAAAGCACATGATGGTGGTGCAGCATTTGTATCGCCAGAATGAGGCTTATGCTGATGGATCATAAGATCCATCAGTGTAAGTCCAGCATTGGATTGTGCTGTTAGGTAAGGGACGTGAGCCTTGGTTGAATCAGAGAAACCTGTTTTCAGAGTTCTATTTCTATGGCTATTGCTTTGTATAGTAAGAGCAATCTAGTGACTGTATCAGATAGCAGGAAATTGTTTAGGGCCAAACTAGATATTACACTAAATGCACAACATGGCCTGGTGGGTTTGTGTGGGTTTTTTAAATGGTTGGAGAGGCATGAAACAGAGCACGGCACTTTAGGACTTTGCTGCCAGTTGCAGTTCCACTCCTGATTGTGTCCCTGACCCCACATCCTATTTTAAATAGGAAAAAGCTTCCCTTATCTTTTAATGGAAGCTATTTTTCAGTGTGTTGGGGGAGGGGGAGATCAGGAATGAAACCATGGTGGGGCAAAGTCCAAAAGCTCCCCCCCCCATCACCTGCTATTATTTCACTCCATTTTGTGATTCTTCTAGCCACTATTTTTAAACACACACAAGCCTATCAGGCCATATTATGTGTTTAGTCCAATGTCTAGTTTGACCCTTAATTATAGGACAACTAGTGCACACCGTTAACATAACGTGGCTAACAGTCACATGAGGATGAGATCTATGATTCATTATTCAGATAATCAGTTGTTCCAATGGGAATGAAAGCTGTTGAGCCGCTTCCTATGTCGCTGTATGCAGATACTGTTTTGTTGGCATTGGTAAAACGATGAAGGCTTGTGCTGGCTCAGAATCTGGCTGGCTGAGTCCAAATCTCCCTAGAAGGTATTCTGTGGGTTTTGTTTGTCCAAAGAGAGGCTGAGTGTTCAAAAACCCCAAGAGAAAGTTTGTAGCAGAGCATTTCCCCCTCCACCTTCAAAGCGCACAAGAATTGTTCATGCTAGATTCACAATTCCAGAAGTCCCTCTTTCATCTTATCCTCTTTCTGAGTGATGTTTGAGCAAAGTTTGACTTGTTCTTGGCATACTTTAGGCAGATGGTGAAACTGACAGTGGATAAAGCAATGGCTTTTGTTAAAGTTCCTACTGTAGCCATGCATGCTTCTTTGTCAGATAAAGGATCCGAATGAATTCCATTCTGGAATCTTCAGTTGGGTTTGGGTTTATCTGAATTGAACCAGGCATCCTTACTGGGGTGTGGGGTCTTGCCTCCAAGAGCGAGCTGCTTACTTACTGCATCTTTTCCCTGTCCCTCCTTCCTTTTTTCTCTCTTTATCCCTCTAGGTCCAGGCTTGGCCTTCATTGCCTACCCCAAAGCTGTGTCCATGATGCCACTGCCAACATTTTGGGCTATTCTTTTTTTTATTATGCTTCTGTTGCTTGGCCTGGATAGCCAGGTGAGTAACCATAGTGACTAATGTGGTATCCATGATGATGTATAATGGAAAACATGCACTGTAAATGGAATTGTTTCTGTTTTCTGCTCTGGGGCAAATGTAGCATTAATGTCGCAGAAAAGGGTTCCTTAAAAACAGCAAGAAGACTGAATGTCATTCATTGACTGTTGCCTGCCATGGAGTCGCTACATACAGTTTAAACATATTTTGTTCATCTAAAGAGCACTTAAAAAATAAGTACAGTGCAAAAAAATAAAAAGGGAAAAATGGAGTCCCAGAGTTATCACACCATCAACCCAATCCTGCATAAGATGCACTGGCCAGCCTAAATGGCACAGGGCTTACCGGTGGCCGGCAGCTGAGTGAGTGGCGTCGGCCTTGGCTCCGGCGCCACTTACTCTCTAGGTGCCGCGAAAGTGCTTTACGACACTTTCGCAACACCCAACGCCTGAAGCCTCATTGTCACAGGCTTAAATTAGTTAGTGACACATTCAGAATACATTCATGAGTCTACTCTCTTGCTCATAATTATGCATCCCTACATACAGGCATATTTCTGTTGTTGTTTTGTTTTGCTTGTATCCAGTTCTTCCTTGAAGGCACTCAGAGCAAGGTACCAGAGGTTCTCAAGCTGCCAACCAGGCCAGGTCCAGGTTACACCCAAATCTGTTCAGATTGAAAAACAGGCCTTCATCAGGGTCTTTAAGATTATTTTCTGGACATACAGCTATACATGCACACATGTGTGTGCGCGCACACATGTACATACGAAGACACAGGCAGTTTCACTACTCCTTTGAAATCTGCCAACAGTCCTGCAAAGTGATAGGAGGAAGAATGTGCTGGTCAAAATGGATGGGAGGGAGATTGTCCATTTTGTATTTCAGTACTCTTTTCACCTCCTTGGCAAATGTCCTTGCCTAACCTGCCACAGAGATAGACTGAGGCTAGACCCAAAGCAAAAAGGCCAAATTAACGAAGGCTGTGTGGGAAATGACAGAAACCTGGATGCCTGTGTATGGGAAGTTGCTTTTTCCTCTCTTTACTCCGCCATTTTCTATTCAATGTTGCATCATTCAGTACATAGATTTTGACATATGTCAATATGTGGCCCCTATGCTCTGTTTTCTAGTGCATACAACAACTAATTAGGTTATTTAGCCAATTTTTAGTAATTAGGGGTAGGACAAAGTCACTTTTGGGAGCTTAATTTCTGAGGGGCTGAGCACCCTCAACCTGTGTTGCCTGGCATGCGGTCACGTACAGCACCTTTGAAAACCATGCCACTCCTAGTGGAACAAATGGCTGTGTTTTGTTATAGCTGGACTAATTGTGCAATACATATTGTTATTATTCCCTGGGAAAATGGAGAGTTTGGTTTTTTCCCCCACAAGACCTCTTTATGTGACGCAAAGAACTATGTTAATAATTTCTAGACAATTGCTAGTTGCACAAATGTACTAGAGATTTAGGAAGCATGTCTTTGTGATGGTTTAAGACTTTTAACTAACAAACTCCTTTTTATTCTTTGGGAAAGTAACTTTAACATTAAATAAATCTATTTGACAGGGGCAGAAAGTTTACTTAATTCAAAACATCTCATGAACAGAGATTAGTGGAGTTTTCCCTCTGGTTGCTACTCACTTGATCTCTAAAATTGGCAAAGCATTCCATTTCTTCTAAATGGCTCTTTAGTGCTTAATCTTTGAACTTGAGTGAATGACTTTTAATCACTTCCAAATTGAATGTTAAAACATGCTCAGTGCTGTGGTTCTGCAACAAAGTACTTATGTAAATTGAGGGTTGCCTAGTAATTTTAAGTCATTTCTCACTGTGTCGAATAATTAAAACTAATTGGAGCACTTAATGTTTTGTTTGCTTTTGGAGTGATGTCAAGCAGGATTTTGGAATGCCTACAGCAGTTTAGGAGCAAGCTGGACTAAAGTTACATTGTAACAAAACAAAAAGGAACACTTTTACATAAGGCCCTAGGTTAAGAAAGGAGTTTAATACAGTAGCTTCTGGCTTGGCCACACAGACACAGGCCTTGGTACTAGGCTAACTTGCTCATTAATAGAGTTAGATACAGTGCTTAATGTTTGTAAAGAGAATTACTTATATAGTCTATGTGTAATAAACTAATTGGAGATGGTATATAGACCATGGAATATTTATTTCTCATGTTTTTATACCGCCCTTCCTCCAAGGAGCTCTGGGTGGTGTACATAGTTCCTTCTCTTCTTTTGTCCTCACAATCTTGTGAGGTAGGTTAGGTTGTTGCTACTATATAGGAGCACTTCAAACACCACATGACTAATGAAGATCAGTCACTTTCCAATGACAATTTGTTGAACTTTAGAAACTGAACAGGTATAATTAGAAAAGTAGAAGGGGGGAAATAGGTGGTTTGTCTTGGTACATTATAATACTTTACTTTCCTAATGAGGGGGATATTTTACAACTAGGTGGCTCTCTCTTGCTTGGTATTTGTATTATTACCGTATTGGTCTGATTATAAGACTCACTTTTTTCTCCTAATTTAAGTTTTTAAACTAGGGGTGCGTCTTATAATCAGGCTGTTGCAATTTAATGCCAGTGATTTAATTAATTTTTTTTAATAGGTATATGGTTTTCACTGGAAGAATACAGGAGCATGTTGGTTAATTTGTGTTTCTGTGGGCCCTTTTGACAGTGTATAGTGAAATTGGTCTTGACAAAAATCTACATGTGCGGTATCTGCACCCCTGAGATTTCCCCTATGCTGAAATTCTTGCCTAGGTTCACATGTTTATTTTAATATGGATAAGCAGTTGACTTGATCCACGTTACAGTTCAGCCTGTAGTTAAACAAATAGTCCTTGGCTTGCTTGACTGCCCATTTGGCATGCCATTGTTAACCACTTTTGGAAACTTTGGGTGCCACACTACATATACAGGGCTCTGCAATCTGGGAATGCAGTGAAGCAAGAACTGTCCTGCAGTATGGATCAAGTTAGCCCACATACTGAAAGAGTGGACTGAGTCTAGCTTCTTGTTTCTGCCATCTTCATCCAGTCTGTCTGGAGACATACATGTGCGACAGGCTAGGAAAGTGCTTTTTTCCCTCTCCCCCAAAGGATGCTTGGAATGTTTCCAATAGTAACTTCCAGTAGTTACATAAAATTGATGGTCTTTTTAAAGTGACTTTAAAAATCAGGTTAAAAATCTGAATCCTATGAAAATCTAGAGCCATGTAAATCTAGAGCTAAGGTGTTCCTAATTGCTTAAGGCATAGGGCTCAATACAGTCCTCATTTTCACCTCTCTCTTTAGTGCGTGCTCACCTAAGCAGCACATTGGGCAACCCAGGGAATAGGACGTCTGTGTGCACTTCCCGTAATGCTTCTTGCGCTCCTTTTCCACCCAGTCAAGTCACATGAGCTCACTTAATTTGACAGAGCGGAGTGGGAGGGCTGTATGGGGAGGTGTGCACAGAACTTTCATTTTGCAGACTTCTTTGTTGTGTGTTTCATTGAACCCTATGGGGGTGTCTCTGCAGGCATGTACTCTGCCTACATAGAGAAGGCTCAAACCCTAGCTTTTCAAGACGGTATGAATCTAAGAAGAACTGTGTTTTTATCCAGAGAGACTACAACTTGAAAACCACTGCATCACTTCCCCTTTTTAATATACTCATTTTCGTTCTCCTTTGATCCCTGAGCCTTACACAGATAATGAAGAGCTTCAAGCACTGGGTCAGCTTATTTTAAAAAGAAAAAAAAAATCAAACGGGTATCATATGATCAAGGCCCAAACTGAACAACACCCTCACGCTGTAACCTTTGTTTTTTGAAAGGTTAGCAGAGTACTGACACATGTTCCAAGAGGGTTCTTTTGATGTGAGAGAAGGATGCATGTATAGGACATTGGTTCAGTGTGGTTTTTCTTTTCTTTCCCTCTAGTTTGTTGAAGTTGAAGGACAGATCACATCGTTAGTTGATCTGTACCCATCCTTCCTAAGGAAGGGTTACCGACGGGAAATCTTCATTGCTATAGTGTGTTTCCTTAGCTATATTCTGGGACTAACTATGGTGACTGAAGTAAGTAAAGCTATAATTGCTACGCTTTGTTTTGCTTAGTTTTTCCAACATAATTCCATATGATGAAGTTGAGTGGCACAATGCAAGAGAGGAGCCAGGTTCTTAAAGGGTTACTCTGCAAATACAGTTGAGGATCCTTTATCCAAACTTCAGGTGTTGCAATCTCTTGTTTCTCTGTATTAACTGCACGCTAACCATGTAAGACCATGTCGGTTTAAGCCCTTTTTATTGTTTGTGTCCCATTTATCTAGCTCTGCATGTTCCAAAGACCAGTCTCCTAGAATTAAAAAAATGCTAGAGTTGGAAGGGGCCTTGGAGTACAGCCCCATGCTCAATGCTGGCAGTTGCTGACAGCAGTCCTGACAGGTGGTCATCCAGCCTCTGCTTGAAAGCCTCCAATGAGGGTCCACAACTGCCAAAGACAGACTGTTCAGTCTAAACAGACTGTCATTACAGTCCTATGCATGTCTGCTCAGAAGTAAGCCCCATTATGTTCAATGGAGCTTACTCCCAGAAAAGGGGTTATAGGGTTGCAGCCTTACTCTTATAAAAGAGGCTGCATTCAACTATACATGATATTGTACGTATGCTGTAGATATGGTTGAAACAAGGTTTGTCAAATACACAGCCCAATCCTCAGAGCTCCGCTGTCATAAAATGGCTACCAATGGAGCGCGTAGCTCAGTCAGTGGCCATTTTGGAAGCGCTGCCATGTGGGGTGGCAACACTCAGAGCTGCCCACACCCAGCAAGTAAGGCAGCGGTGAGGACGGAGAGGGGGGTGAAATGGGGCGGGAGAGGCGAAACTGGGTGGGGAAGGGGTGTAATGGGGGGGTTGGGAGGCTGCGGGAGGGAGTGGATCCAGCAGTGATGTGTGCACCAGATCCTATCCCCCCTTTTCTGCAGCCTCCCCACCCCCTTTCTTTCCTTAAACATGTGCGAGCAATTTTGCTGGCGCAGGTCCAAGGAGACCCATTGTGGAGTGAGAAGCTTTCGGAGGTGTAAATAAATCCCTTTTCGCCTCTGAAGCCTCCTGATTCTCCGCCACCGCCCCCCTCCATACAACACACCTGTTTTCGGTTGGCTGCGGGAGGGAGGGGGGGAGGACAGAATTGGGCTCACAAAGCATGTAGGAAATTGTCATGTTTCAGTCTTGCTCATTAAAGTTAGAATTTGATAACAAAATCTTCTAGAAGCTGTTAGAAAGCTAGAAAAAAATATTATGTATACAACGAAAATGTCATGTGAAGAAAAGAAAATGTCAGCCCATACATTAGCTCTTGGTAAGGCTTACTTACATATTTTAGTCTCATTATAGCAATTTCTGTTAAAGACCAATTGTTCTCTTCCATCATACTTCTTGAAATACTCATTCTAAAATAGTTTATAGGAAGAAAAAGCTTCAGTGGTACAGTAGATTACACTAAATGGCTTAATTTTGGTCAGTCACCATCTCTTTTAAAATGTGTTCTATATAAGAAATGAGTGCAAGGTTCTGAAGAGGGCCACACGATGTACTTATAACTTCAGTAGGTGATTAGCACTTGTACTATAGTTGTTTTAATGATTCATAGATGTGAAGGAGAGTGATGACGGTCAGCTTGCTTTTCACACTTTTTTTTTTTTTGGTGGGACATTAATAGCACTCATGGTGTTCTTTGCTGTGTCCTTTATTTTTCAGGGTGGCATGTATGTGTTTCAACTCTTTGACTACTATGCAGCTAGTGGTGTATGCCTTTTGTGGGTTGCATTCTTTGAATGCATTGCTGTAGCCTGGGTTTATGGTGAGTAACGTGTAAAGTTCTGGCCTGGTCTCTTCTCCACTTGTATTTCACATTAGCAGTTTGAGCAGAGCTAAGCTAAATGGGTGGCGGGCACGGGGTGGGCCGCCCCCAGTGATATCAAATTGAGGGGGTGACACTATGGGAAAAACCCACTACTGCAGATGCTTGCAAATGGGGCCTTGGCTACCACGTCGCAGGGCCTTCTGGAACTCTTCCTGGCACCTGAGCAGTCTGGTGATGTGGTGTGCCGGGTGTGCCGACTGAGGCCCCTTTCACCTGCCCGCCTCCACAAGCATCTGTAGCTGTGGCGGGAAGTCTGGGAACCCATGGGATGACACCATGCCATGGGGGTGATGCCAGCCCTAGGACACCCCAGGTGTCACCCTCCCCCTTGGGACGCCTCTAGTGGGGTGTATTTTAATAACATGCTTGTGTTCATTGGAAAGTGTGACCCATTTTCAGCAATTTTGCAGGGTGCTTTTAAAATGGCATGAAAATAAGGGGCAAGTGAATGCATTCCTATGGTTTTAGTTGTGTCTGTTTTGTTTTGTTGTGCTGTGCTGCTTTGTGACAATGAACCTACTACAATGCAACAAAACAAGGACCATTAACCTGGATGTACTTTAGAATGCTCATTCTTCTGTGCATTTCAGTTGGAATGATGTTTTACATTCTGACATAACTAGAACTGGATTGGGGCCTTAGTGGGAGGGGTGTGGTTTTAATTGCCTTCACTGATAACACCATATAGTCAAAGTGGATTGGCTCTGCAATGTCATAACTTTAGGTATGTGATCTCTGTTTAGCTGCATCACTCACGTAGTGAAGGAGAACGAAAGAACCCTGGTAATGTTACAGAATTGACTATAGCAACAGAGGGAGTGGGTTGGAGATGGGAAGGAATAATTGTGAATAAGCGCAATCAGAGTGTTAGTTACTACCTTTTAAGGGTGCTTTTGACACCCTTCAAAAACATGCATCTCACCTCCAAAAAGTGACATAGCTCCAGTTGTAAAGTTAGAAGTGTAGGAGGCCTAGCATCCAGTCTAACAAAACTTTGTTCCTCTGTGCTTGCATTTTAGGCGCTGATAATATTTACGATGCCATTGAAGATATGATTGGTTACAGGCCTGGTCCCTGGATGAAATGGAGCTGGATTATAATCACACCAGTTCTCTGTGTGGTGGGTGTTGAAACATCTTCTCTAAAACATCTTCTCTAAAACAAGGTTGTTTTAGGCTAGCTAGACTATTTTACTTCTTACAAAAGTGGTTTGATGGAGAACAATATGCCCTGAGGTTCCAGATTAAGTATGTGTAAAGTACTGTATGTATGTTTGTGTAATATGCAAACACATTAGTCCAGTGATAAAAGATCTTTGCTGCCTTTCAGTATGTTTCTTTTCTAGCAATTCTAAGTGCTGATCTTGCCCTTTAAAACCTAATTAGTTTGGGCCAGGGTATGTAAATGACCACATTCTCCCACATGAATCTGCTTGTCAGTTAAAATCACCTTCAGAGCCCTTTAAACATAAGAAGAGCCTTGCTGGATCAGGCCAAAGGCCCATCTAGTCCAGCTTCCTGTATCTCACAGTGGCCCTACCAGATGCTTCTGAGAGCACACAGTCAACAAGATAACCTGTTTCCTGTTGTCACTCCCTTGCACCTGGCACAGAGAGAACCTACTTCTAAAGCCAGGAGGTTGCTTATGGCTTGTAACCTGTGATGGTCTTTTCCTCCATGAATCTGTCCAAACCCCTTTTAAAGGCATCTAGGCCAGGTGCCATCACCACATCCTGTGGCAAGGAGTTCCACAGATGAATTACATGCTGGGTGAAGAAATATTTTCTTTTGTCCGTTCTAACTCTCCCTCCACTCAATTTTAGCGCATGTCCCCTGGTTCTGGTGTTGTGTGAGTGGGAGAAGAATTTCCCTCTGTCCACTCTCTCCACCCCATGCATAATTTTATACGTCTCAATTATGCCCCCCCCCCCAGGCACCTTTTTTCCAGACTGAAAAGCCCCAAACGCTGTAGCCTTTCCTCATAAGGGAGGTGCTCCAGCCCACAAATCAGTTTGGTCGCTCTTTTCTGCACCTTTTCCAATTCAACTACAGTATATCCTTTTTGAGGTGTGGTGACCAGAACTGGACACAATACTCCAGATGTGGCCTTACCATTGATTTGTACAAAGGCATAATGATATTGGCCGTTTTATTCTCAATCCCTTTTTTAATGATCCCGAGCATGGAATTGGCCTTCTTCACAGCCTTCATTGACCTGTCCACCAGCACCCCACACTGCACGCGTTCGTGTAAATGAAACACAAACGCAGCCAAAGTCGAGCAGGGCTTGACTTTGGCCACGTTTGCGTTTCATCAGCCAATCACAGCCCGTTGTTTGACCTGGGGGTGGGACACCAGACACATACGCATACGTGAACGTGTGCGGTGTGGGTCGGGCTTAACACTTAAGCTAAAGGAATAAGAGCATTGAGAACTGCAATGACATGGACTGTACCCGGGTTGCAATTCTTACAGTACAGTCCTCAGAAAGTCAGACACTAGGCTCATGCAATAGGGAACCTTTCCTATGCTGTATCCAGGACCGGCCCAAGACCTCATGACGCCTGAAGTGGCATGCCAAATGCTGCCTCCCTTACCCAAAAGTGTGCCAGCCTCTGCTCCTCCTACTCTCCAGTGCTCAGTAATCCCCTCCACATTTCCTCTTCCTCTCTGTCCCCTTCTTACTTTTCCAATCCAGTGAGTAGAAGGAGGAAAAGGAGCAGTTGAGGCAAGTAGACAGACAGAGATGGGTGTGTGTACCCCCCAATTGCTTCTTGAGGAGACTGCTTCAGTTGGCCTTGTGGATGGGCTGGCCCTGACTGTATTGTATGCATGCATTCAGCTGTAGCAGAATGACTCCAGGGGCAGAGGGAGTCGTAGGAGGGTGTGCAAAAGAAAAAGGAAAGAATAAGGTGGATGAGTTTTGCTCATTCTTATGCTTCCAAAAAAGAATTATACATTAGGAGGTAGAGAAAGTACAGATTCTAGGGTTCCAAACTGTAAGGGTTCCCCCTTTCAACCCAGCACAGTGTCTTTTCTGGTGGCTGTTTGCTGGTAGCGGTCTGCATTTTTTTAGATTGTGAGCCCTTTTGGGACAGGGAGCCATTTAATCATTTGATTTTGTCTGTAAACCGCTTTGTGAACTTTTTGTTGAAAAATGGTATATAAATACTTTTCATAAAATAATAATAATAATAATTAATAATAATAATAATGATTCATTCACCATCCCTTATACACATACAGTCTCCCTATAGACTTAGGTTTGAGTGAGGGGGGGGAAAGCCAGTAAGTTTAGCTCTTGGCAAATTACCCATTGTCAGCTTGAATTTCCTTTCCGTAGGAAGTGATAGAATTGTATCACTGACGCTATGACCTCATGTAGCAAATACTGTCACCTGCTCCCCACATGTCTTGACGCTCTCTTTTTTGCTTGTTTCCTTTCCTGCCACAGGGGTGCTTTATCTTTTCTTTGGCCAAGTACACACCGCTGACTTACAACAAGGTGTACATATACCCTGACTGGGCAATTGGCCTGGGCTGGGTTCTTGCCCTTTCTTCTATGATCTGCATCCCACTGGTTATGGTCATCCGTATTATACAGTCAGATGGCTCTCTCATTGAGGTAAGTAAAAAACAACAACTGTGAAATCCAGAAACACTTGAAACTAAACACTGGTTTGGACTAGCTCTTTCCTCTGCAGCTATCCTGACACCTATATATTTCCTTCCATGCTTTGATCCAATCAGTGGCGTCGCGACGACGCGCGACACCCCTGAGCGGGGGCGCGCATCACCCTTAAGGGGGAGGCTCCGCCCCCGCGCGTGACGTCACGCGCAGGAGCGGAGCGCCCTCCCCGCTCCGTTTTCGGCTCATTTTGGAGCCAAACGGAGGCGAGGGAGGGCGGGCGGGCCCACCAGCACCGCAAAATTGTAAGTAAGGGGCATCGTGCGTCACCCCTATACGCACGACACCCCCCGGCGGCCCACCCACCCCCGCTTCCCCCCGTCGACGCCAGTGGATCCAATGCATGCAGTCAGTTTCTGCACCTGTAATAGGTTTTAGTCCTTCATTTTAATAGACAGGGAAGTTACTTCATATGTGCCATGAATTCAGCAAGGAACATGCAGGGCTCTAAAGGAAGGTATAGGCAAATTCCTTTATTGAACAAAGCAAGGCTCAGTGCAGTTCAAGATGAAGGCACACACTCCTTGTTTCCTTATTTATATCTTGAAGAAGATTGTTGATGCACAATAAAATTTAGTTACTGGATAGTTGGAAAGCTGCCCTTGTGGGTTGAAGTTAGATAACCATGTAAATGGACACAGGTTGGTTTCAGATCATCAGCCCATTTAGCAAACATTACAGTCTGCACAGACAGAAAGCTCCCCATCCAGGTAATTATTCTAAGCAACAGTCAACCTTATACACACTTCCTGCTTTTCACAAAGTTTTTTTTTTAACTGGAGCAGAAGTACTGATGTCCAAAGTGCATTACTGCAATACGTGGAAAGGGTTCCAGGGTTGAAGCATTTAGTATCATACCTTAAAATGCAGTAACTAGCAGTACTCCCATTTCCATATGCGCGTGTGTGCTCTCTCTCTCTCACTCGCACACAGGTTAAGGGCAAGCACTGAATATGTTTCACATTCACTGTGAATTATTGATCAAGCATGTGTTTGTCTTGCTTTGGAACAGAGAGTTGCATGAGAATCTCAAATAATTCAGCTTGGGTGTGATATCTAGATTTCAGCAAGAGACCCAACCCAGCAGAACACAGAAAAGGAAGACTCATGGGATGCTGGTGCTGAGTGCACAGCCTTCTCAGTATGCTGCACAGGAACCAAGCATCCCTGCTTGGTGGCATGTGAGCAGGCTCCTCAGTGCTGTGTTAGAGCGCCACCTAGTGGAAAGTTTAGAAGCACCCTTGACCCAAAGAAATCCCTTTATTTATTTCCTGTCTTTCTCCCAACAGGGCAACCATTTATTACTCTCATCCACTACGCTGGGAGATATTCTTTGTCCTCTCATTCTTTGGTTTGCATATGATACTTGCTTCCAGACACTGAATAAGCTTTCTGGCCCCAGCCAACGACAGTAGCCTTTTGGGCTCAAACCAGAGCCAGTTTGTGGTCAGGTCACCCCTGTGGTAATTCTCAGATAAGACAACCCTCAATTGATTGTGTGAACTGGCACTTTCCTGCAACTGAGCACAGCCAAGTTGCCTGGAAAACCTCTTCTAACCCTCTTGTGTCCTTTTCTCCACAGAGAGTGAAGGCGGTGGCTGCCCCTCGTGAGGTGAACCGGTGGGCGAGGGAATCAGAAAGTGCTGCCCCATTCTGCCCTCCTGGAATGGCCAACGGTGGACTGATCAAGCCAACTCATATCATCGTGGAGACTATGATGTGAGCTCTCTCTATGAGAGGAAGACGCCTGCTTTAAAAACTGCCGTTTACTAACCATAGAATCTCTCATAGGACCAGGTTTACAGAGCTTTATATTTGCACTAGGATTTATTTTTATTTCTCACAGAGAAAAAGTTATTTTTTGTGAGTTTGGTTTTTATTTTTTAATATTTTGTAAAGTAAAATCACAGTGAATGCCTCGTGCTCTATTTAGACTGAGGCAGAGCTTTCATATCAAATTAGGCACATTACAGGAATTTACTATTTTTTCCACACAACATATCTATCTAACTCCTATTCATACCTTACCGCTTGAGTTGATTTGCTTGCCAGCAACACACACACACACACACACACACACACACACACACACACACACACACACACACACACACACACACACACATGCATATACAAGTCTCAGACTTCTTTAGGTGCTGGTGTGGTTGGGAACAGGGTAAAACAAATTTTAAGAAATTGGTTTTCAAAGGTGTAGCACTATCTTCTTCTGGTTTAAGTAGAGAGAATTACATCAGGAAGGGTACACACTTTTGTGCTTGCTGTGGTCCATGTAAGGAAAAAATGTGTATATGTATATAATTGGAAAAGCTGCAATATGAAGTGGGAATTGGGAGCAGTTGGGAACCAAGCGAACAATGCAAGCAACAGTATAGTGCATGTATGAACAGTCTGTAAGAGTGTGGCAGAATTGTTCTTGCTTGGGAAATATTTTGCCAGATATTACACTCTTGGGGCCACTGTCCACATCATAGGAGACCTCTCCCCAACCAGTCCTGTGGCTAATAGCCTAACACAGGAAGGGTTTCCACACAGACTAAGGTACAGTTGAGTTGCTCTATGGCTATAGAAGGATTTTGCCCTGAGAACAGGCATGTGTTGGAATCCGTTTCACATATTTTGAAACATGGGAGTGAGACATGGGCGTTCACCCAAGTGACGGGCAGCGCAATCCACTGTAAAGATCCGGCTAGCGGTGTAAATCCAGGCCAGCCCGATCGGCTTCCTCGGATTTCTGCTAGCTAAAGAGCTGGCGGAAGTAGAGGAGGCCGTGTAACGGCATGGCCGGCCTGGCGGGGACGGGGATATGGCAGACGCCATTCCCCGCCCCTTCTCGGGCCGGTTAGGCCAATGGCCCCCCCTCCCTCCTGGGCCGGACCGCCCATGCAGCTGGTGGCGGAGCTCTTACCTTCTGCTGCCGGCTGCATGGAGATCCGGCACCGGAGTGAGGGAGGCCAGCCTTGCGCTGACCTTCCTTACTCCCGAGTCGTTGCGAACGTGCTTTATGGCACGTTCGCGATGTCTTCCGGCGACGGAACACTCATTCTGTCGCTGGCTGAGTTTCCAGGATTGCGCCCTCAACAACATAGTGTGAGAAGTGGCTCGCCTTTTGTGGGCTGTACTCAAGATGTGTATTGGTTCTGACTTGAATATTCTTAGAACTCTAGGTTGGTGTCAAAGAGCACATATAAATGCTGCATTTACAAAGATGCTGCCAAAGTGTTGTGAAATTTGAAAATGTGTGTTAAACCCAAATTTGCCAAAATTTATCGTTATCAGGACACAGAAAGGAGTCTTGGGCCTGTATCATAGGAGACAGTTATCGCATGTATCACTTATTCCAGAACAATGACATGGCTGTTGGAACCACTGCAAATGGAGCTTTTGCAGCAGGCACATTTGGAAGAGGACAGATAAGAGTATATAGATTTAGATCCTGAACTTTACAGGCAGAAGGAAAAGATACTAAGACGAGAAAGCGCAAGAATATGAACCGCATAAGGCATTTTAGTTTGAAGGAGATGCACAGCAGCTGAACAAGATGTTTATAGGTAAGCTATATAGTATAGCCTCCTTCCTTTGAGATAAGGATTTGCTTCTGGAAAACTCCCCTCAGATCTGGCTAAGCCTTGATAACACTGTAGCCCCTTTGACATGGGCATTGATCTTGGAGGATGCCCCCTTTTTGAATGAGTGTTGGCATGAGTTATATACTATGGGCAGGATTTGAAGCCAGAAACTGCAGCAACACCGTCACCTGCATATCTGTTGCAAGTTTAGTCTGCCAGTGACAGAAAACATAATCTAAACTGGAACCTAGCCAGTATTTATATAAACATTCCTAAATGCCTTTTTTAAAGACAAAGCAGTGTCTGTATGTGTTCCATGCTCTCATTGGTCACTGCACGTTGGTTATGTACATGCTTGCTAAATCACGCCAGTTTTTTATATTAAGTGGAATGGACAATTTCAAAATAAGAAAAGGACCAAAGCACATATGTTTCAAGTGTCTTGTATAGCCAAAGTTTTTTGGAAATGGATTCTGTAATTTATTTTAAAGGCAGAGAACTGAGCTTTTAGTAACACAGGTGGCCAGGGATCAAGGTGCTTTTGTTTTCTAATTACCATCCAGTTAGGGGAATTCTAAATCAAAACACTTCCAGGTGTCTGGTGACAAAATACTGTCATTGTCAAATCCTAGCCCAGTGGAATATGGCTCTCTTCCTGCTGAATAACAGCCAATGAAAAATGTTAACCAGGAAAAGCAAGGTAGCTAAAGAAGAGTTAGGGTTTACCTTAAATTCTGCTAGGCCCATAGGACATCTGGAGTCCAAACTCTATTTGTAGCCAAAGCAGGGCTCCAGTTCAACTCAGCGAAGCACAAGTCAGACTTCTTAATCTTTCATTCAGTACCAGTGGGTCAGTCGGGCTCAGATGCATACCATAAACGTTAACTCCCTTGACTTTCCTGGTGCATGTTGCATTAAAGATGGTGCAACATTTGGTTAACAAAAAAGAAATCAGTTCAAGCTTTTAAGATCAGCTGGCGAGCCAGATGTAGATATCTCAACTAGGGGCTACTTTTACGCACACATTGTGGGAGGGTGAATTTCCAGAACAAATCAGAGAAAACCAGTCCCACACTTTTAGAGTTCGAGCTAAGGAAGAACAGAACCCAGCCTGCTTTGCGATTCAGCTATGCCACTAGAATCAGTTGCTTCCATGCTGAGGGTGAAGAGTTATCTACGCATGCGCATAGTGACCTGAAAGGCACTCAGGATAGCTAGCTTGACTGAAGAAAAGGAAAGCTCGGGTCAAATTGTTGTTTCACAAAAGATTCAATCCAGCATCCCTAGGTTTTCTGTTCCAAGAAGCGCGTTTTCACATCTCAACATTTCTGAATAATAGAATGTGGTAAATCTGAATGTCAACAGTAGATTCTGCCAAATTGAAGGGTAAGGGGGTGGGTGGGGTGGGGTGGGGTGGGGAAAGGGAACATTGTAAACAACTGTTTGTATTTTCTACTTATTTATGATTGCAAAAAAGAGAACCTGATTTTTTTCTAATTTACTTTGTAGAACTTTGTGGCCTATTATCTGTCATTTGTAACTGAGAAGTTAAATATTCAGTATTGTGACTAACTGTTGGTGAACTGGTTGGGGAAACTAGGTGGTGGGGAGGGAGAGGGTGGATAACTTAAATGTTTATTCAAAGAGATACTTGTAATTCCCCACCAAAAGGTGGGGTGGGGCTGGGAGAGGAAGTCTACCAATACCAGGTAGTCTACCATGGGTTCCTTCATAAGTTTGGAAAAATGACAAGTTCTCCAAGCTGTACTCTGGTTTTGGATGTGGATGAAGTTCAGACATGTTAAGCAGTAAGGTACATATGCTGATGTTCCGTTAAAAGTCATTGGGCATATACTTATCTGCAGCCAGCATTTTCAGGTCTGATTCCAGACCAAAGCAGGTTCCTGCATTGTCGTCAATGTTGTGTTCTTTTAAACCAATTTTCCAAACTGTCAGCATTCATTCATTAGTAGCCATGGTCTCATTAGGTGATATCAGTTAGCTACGATATGACCAATAGTGCATATTTCACTATGTACACAAAATAAGATTTTGCAAAGTAGAATTGTTTCTACTTTGCTCATTATTTGCATCTCGGCCCAAATCTTTATACTTGATTCTGGTCTAATTGGATTCATGAGGCAGAATAAGAATCAGAGCACAGTTGTTATCGTACCAGCTGAAAATCAGGATGATTTGAAGAGGAGTGGCTGGGAAACAGGTGAACCACCAATAGTGATGCACAGTTCCAAAGAAAGGAAACTTGCAATTAACTAGTGTGTAGTCACAATGAGGAACACAGCATGTGTGTCACTATGGAAACAGCAGTCCCTGCAGTTTGCTTATGTCATATTTTCATTTTATATGACTTTGTGGGTTCCTGTCCATGTTTATTTTTTTGAGTAGGTGTACATAAGATCGCACGGAATATCTTACTCCCAAATGTTTTCAGGCAACAACTTTAAAGAAACTAGAAGCTTTTATTGCCTTTCTATCAAGCAACCCAGCGTTCCTCAAAGTCTTACAGGGGAGTTTACTCCCCTGTAAGCCTTTGTGGCGGCGGGACAATGTCGGAGGCAGCGTTCCAGGATCATGCCCACCCGACCCCAAAACACTTTTTAAAAATACGGGGTTGTCCTGCCAGCTCCCCAAAGGGTCTGGGGGGGGGGGACTGCCGCTGGCCCAGAAACCGGAAGTGGGCTTTTCGCCGCGATCGCCGCTGTTTAGAGCTTTGGGAAGGCCTGCAGAGGTGGCAGCAAGCCCCCCCCCCCCCGGACGTTGGAGTTGGCCACCACCCCCCAAAAGGCCTTTCATACACTTCTGGAAAAAGAGGTGGGTCGCTACTCACCACTTTGAGAACCCCTGAATCAGCTTATAGGATAGCAGAGGTATGGTTTTCACTGCTTGCTATATTTTCTGTAGCATCTTTTGAATATTTTCTGTAGCATCTTTTGAATATCTGTAGTTGTTACAGACTCAGGACCTCATAGAAATCAGAGGTGACTTCTGTGCTGTATTGAGTAAAGCATACAGGCTAATGAAACTGCACAGAGCAGAAGATCAAATACTAAGACAACAGCATCCCCAATGACGCAAAACTGCTATTGAATATTTTTCTTTTAATAGTGATTAAACCCAGAATCAAACTAGAAGGTATGCAAGAAAACCCTTTTTTTAATGCATCATAAACCTGAACCACTTTGTCTATCTTGGTTCTTCCAAGAACTGTACTATAGAATAAAAAGAAAAATAAGTGGGCTGATCATCCCATATGAGAAATTGAAACTCAAATTACACCTGTGTGGTGTAAAGGTGAGCTGGAGCCAAATCAGGCAGAAATCCAGGATACCCCTTTTCTCTCTCATGCAGTGAGCCAAATATTCTGTTCAGACACCAATATCTGAGCTTCCCAAATCAGATCTAGAGCTCAGCTCTTTCACGGTTAGAGTTCAAAGCCTTGCATATTGGATTAAGGAATATTGGTAGCCAGTAGGTAAGGAGGGTATAGAAGTTACTGTACAATGTCTGTGGTCCTATTTTTGGTCTGCTTAAATCTGGAGTGCAGACAGTCCTAACTGCTTATCATTTGGGAGAATGTAATTTTAGACTAGCACATGCTGGTGTGAAAGTTCCTTCTTTGACCAGAAGAAATTCCTTCTTTCACCCAATTCTTTGCTACTCCTGTTTACGAGGAACTGCCGACAACTCGGACTGCAGTTTCGTCACGCTAATGTGCTTTGATCGATGCCAGTTCTGCCTCGTTGACTACATTGGCACCAAATTCACACAAGTCCAAGCCCCCTTTGTATGTGGGTTGTGGATCAGGCTGTTGGGCACCTAGTGGTATGTTATGGAAGACTAGAATCCTGAATATAAACATCAGTGTTGTGGCATGCATGCCTTTGTCAGGAAATAAACATTGGGCCATTTGTTTTAAATGCCAATCCTGGAAATTATGTTTTCTAAGTTTAAAAATACTTGATATTTGGCTCAAAAAATTACCAGAAATATAGACTTGCAGCTTGACCCTAAACAATTTTACTTGCAAGTAACACACACATGAAGTTCAATTGAACTGACTTTCCAGCAAGTGGCCATAGGCCTTAATATTGTTTGACTGGGGCTGCAGAAAGTCTTCTAGCGCAAGGTGTGTCTGCTCGTTTTGGAAACAAGGTGGCCTGAGCTGGGCAGCCGACTTCCTGAAGAAGACCTCTCTTTCATTTAAGAAAAAATGCTGTGCTGCAGAGAAGAATCAACCCTGCCCAGCAACCAATTTTGTTTGCTGTCTTTGCTATTGAAGTGAGGCCAGACAAGTTAGTTAAAAGGCCACCTCTGGAGAAACTGTATGCCTGATTGACTCCCAAATGACTGACTAATGATCAGCTGCAGGAAAGCAATGCAGAAGCTGACATTTTAGTGCTGGTTGTGTCCGAGTGCATGTGACCTATTTTAAGAAAGGAGACGGGTGGTAAGGAACCAAATGACAGGCTGAGATGGCTGTTCATCAACGCCTCTCCCCATCCACCCCCAGGCAGTCAGTACACTGCTCCGATACATTTACTGTTGTAATAGAACAATGTTGTGTTGATGCTGTATTGTGCAGTTGCAATTTTGAAAGGAATGAATCTCTGGGGGCTTCACGGTTATAAAGTAATACAGACAACCTCTTTATATCTATTCAGCTGAAAACGTTGGTGAGCATTTTAAAATTATTATTTAAATCCATACTTGTGACTACTGTCTGTAATATGTAGCCACATGGATTTTAGAGGACCAACTAGTCCTCCTTTAAAAAATTTTTAAAAATAGTTTTAAAAGACATTTTAAACCTGTCGTCGTTTGTCATCCTTATTATTCCAGAAAAGGAATCTTTGTATAGGAATAAGAATTTGGAGTGTACTTCAAACCTGCAAATTAGTTTTTTTTTGTGTATACAGTAAATGTTTGTACTTTGCAGTTTATCTGTTTTGCTTTTTAGATAAAGAAAATGTATATTGATATTTTAAAGTCATTTTTGCTTTTTTAGATGAGTTTGTAATCATCACAAACAGAAAAATAATTAAAAAAACATTTTCCTTTATAAAGTGAATAAAGTTGTGTGTTATTTTTATTTTCTGGTGAGAGTTACCAGAAGTACCTCATTTTAAGCAAATGACAAAGGAATGTGGGTCATAGAGAACACGTGGGTGCTCCTTATTGTGAGAATGTTGTTGCCCATTAAACGTCATAAATTATAAGCCAGGTTGCTGTAGCACCCCTCATCTTTGAAATTGTGACCCTTGATTCCCCCTTGCTGTAACTTAGGCTTGCGATACCATTTTTAATAACCTGAGCCTGACTTACTTATTTCAAGTAACATCCAGTGAATTCAACACTTCCTTACAAAGAATTGGGCATAGGATAGGAAGTGTATTACTTCATGTGCAAAGTGCTATTTCTCAATTGTGTATCCCCGCGGGGGGGGGGCAGGGCTTTTGTGCCTTTTACATCTTACATGGCAGTTAAAAATTTACTTGTTGAATTTTCAGCTGCACCATGCCAAGGAAAGCCATAACACTCTGAATTTTTACTTGTTGTACAATTATTAATGCATAGGTGTCCACCATTTCACCCAATCTTTGCTGGAAGTTGCTGGGTGGGGGAATTGCTCCCTTCCTTGAGTTTCGAAGTGCATGTGGTCAGGCTTCAGAAGCATCTCTCTTTCTGCCTACACAGTTTCTAAATGTCATGTGTTTCTACCAAATAGCAACCCCAATACCCTTCCATAAAGCACCAGCAACCTTGCATAGGACCATATAAAATGTTACATATAAAAATGCTAAATCAGTAGCTTAAAGTATGCCTACACCTTTAACTGTTTGAAGGAAGCAAGAGAAGGTTCTGCCACTCTGCCTTCTGCCCCTACACCAGCTCCTTTGCTCACCTTCCTCAGCCACCTGCTGTTGTAACAACAGGGACTGGTATGTGGAAAGCTATGGCAGCAGCCGAATAGGAGACACCAAATCTATATCCGCTGTAGCTATTTCACACTCAGGGTTGGCCCAAGACTTCCTTCCTGACATCTGATGCTGCTCCCCTTTACCCAATGCTATGTCAGCCTCTGAGGTTCCCACCCGCTCAGGATTCTCCTCCCCTCCACATTTCCACTTCTCTCTGTCCCTCACTTCTTTTTCCAATCCAAGGCGTGGGAGAAGGAAGAGCATTGGAGGCCTAGGCAATCGCTTCAGTTGACCTCATGAATGGGCTGGCCCTCTTCACACTCTTTATCCAAGAAGCTCAAGGCAGCGTATATGGGGGGGGGGGGTGTCCCATTTTATCCCAAGTCTCCTTGGCATAGACACAGTCCAATATACAGTCAGATGCTGTGTCTGCTACATGGCACTTGCTTTTATTAAAGATATAGGCACCATCTCCAGACTAGGACATTTTCCAGCTTCCATTACACCGTAATAGGGAGTTCATGCGATTTGTGCTGCTTTTCCTCCCTTTAACCTGGGAAGAGAGACTTGTATCTGACAGCACCAACCATCCCAGGGGCTTGCTCCACGAATTCTGCTGTGCTCACAGAACCCTAAACTGAGCACCACCTCTACTAGCTCAGCATTCAATTTTAAAATCAAAGGTGCAGCCTCCAGGTATTCTGAACTTTCCTCTTATTTTGTGGTGGTGCTTTTTAAAAATAAAAATAAAAGCACTATTCAAACATACATAGTTCTAAGTAAGCTGATCACAAGTGGCTACTGTCTACAGAATCTCTAGATGCCAAAACAGGATTTCCAGTGCTCAGGTGGTAGGGTTTTAATGCTCTTATTTCCCTGTCTCTTCCCCATGGTAACCATTATCTGTCTTGCTTCTCCCGCTATTTGTCCTTTGGTCTCTACCCTTTCCTATTCAAATGTTCTGCTGTGTAGGGTTATCTCCCCCTCCCACCAAAAGCAGGGATCCAGTGCCTTTAACCAGACAGAAATTCTACAAGTTTCACTTTTGAATATATGAGACTGCCTTATATTGAAGTCAGATTATGGAACCATCCGTATGGGCTTTTTTGGTTATGGAACCAAACCATTGGAAGATTATAGAACCAACCAGCTCATATTGTTGATACCGACTAGTAGCAGCTCTCCAGCTTTACAGACAAGGGTCTTTTCTTGCCCTATGTGGAGCTCTCAGGGTGAAACCCAGATTAATCTATTTGCAAAGCCATTGCTTGCCACTGAGCTATGATGAGCTACATTTCAGAGAGCTGTAATGATAGGGGTTGCTTCTGCTGTTTCTGCCTGTCTGTCATTCTCCTGCAAAAGGCTGGGACTCTGTGTCTGGGGGGGATAAAAGAAGGTGCTGGTAACAGTTTTTGCAATTTTTAAAAATAAGCTGAACTCTCCACAAGGGTGTTGATGTGGGGACTAATACACTATCTTTTCAGAGGGGCAGGATGTCATAACTTGCAGTGGCTGATGTGAAAACTGAAGGGAGAACAAGGTCCCTTCTCATTGAAAAAGCCTTCATGCCTGTCTGGCACTTTTAGCCCTAAGCAGCTGTGACCATATGACCGCTGCTGCTCAGTTTCCCTGTTATTGGAAAAGTCAGACGGGGTGTGTGTGTGTCAAAGGGAGAATGGCGGGGACATCTTGCACTTCTGCTTTGAAGAACTTTTGTACCCAGTTCCCAAACTGCTATTTTTCAAATGTTTGGGGGAGAAGAGGGCATCTTCTGAAAACATAAATGCTAAAAACCATGCAGACGACTCCAGAATCCTGCACAGTCGGCTGCTGTATAGTCATTGGTCTCTGTAACAATTACCATAGCAACGAGACAGAGGACTGTGTGGCCATGAAATGCACGTTGCATCCCTGGTATTGCACAGCATTCTTCCTGATCTTGTGGGAAAGCTTTTACCGACCTTGTATATTCACTTTGTAGCAAAGCACCTTCACAAACCACCTTTTGGAACACAAACTGCTTGTAGGGCAAGCGTGTCTGCCACCTTTTGTGAGCGCTGATCATGAAAGCAAAGGGCCATTTCCCTTTGCTGACTGCTGAAATTGTATTTGCTACGTTCACTGTGGACAAGTACCTACAGTTTTCGATGGAAGGGCTTAGGTTTCCTCGATAGAGCATAAGAATCAGCTGCCAAGTGCCAAAACATCTAAAAGGCTTTGTTCCGTTAAAAACGCCTACCTAAAAAGAATGGGCTATAACCAGTAATCTGCCTCATTGAACATTAACCCAGAGAAGGGAAATAGCCTCATCGCTATTCTCAACACTTAAGGTATGCTTCAGCTCTATCATACAAAAACTAAAAGCAAACTGAGGTGATTGTTTGATTGTGCCTATCAGTTTGGAAGTGAAAAAATAGACCACTGCCAGAATAAGGTGTTTTCTACAACCTTGTGGGACTCCCTACGTATGCAGAAGTACCTAAGTTTGTATCTTAAAACGACAACATACCCGAACAGCCCCATGAGCTTCCATGACGTTAAAGAATACAAGGTCATAGAAATGAGCAAATACTGTACTATAGTAACTCATCGTTAGGTAAAGGTAAAGGTATCCCTTGACAATTAAGTCCAGTCGTGTCCGACTCTAGGGAGTGGTGCTCATCTCCGTTTCAAAGCCGAAGAGCCAGCGCTGTCCAAAGACGTTTCCATGGTCATGTGGCCGGCGTGACTCAACACCGAGGTGCATGGAACGCTGTTACCGTCCCACTGACGCGGTACCTATTAATCTACTTGCAATTTCTTGCTTTTGAACTGCTAGGTTGGCAGGAGCCGTCGCACAGATGCGAACTGCCGACCTTTCGATCAACAGCTCATGGTTCAGTGGTTTAACCCACTGCGCCACCCGCTTACACTACTATAAATGGACACGTCTATCACTGGCTACTAGTCATGATGGCTATGTGCCACCCACCAGATTCAGCAGCAGTACACCTTTAATACCAGTTGCAGGGAAGCAATGGTGGGAGAGAAGTAGGCCTTCACTCCTGCTTGTGAATGTGGGTTCCTAGAGGCAGCTGGTGGGCCACTCTGAGAAATGGAATGCTGGACTCATTGGGCCTTTGACCTGATCGAGCAGAACTTTTCTTACGTTCTTGCTGTCTGGGGATGAGAGGAGTCTGGTCTTTGCTGCTTTCTTTTGTAGAGTGGGAGGAACACGCTGTCGCCCAGTCACACCGGCACTGAAAACCTGGATTTCTCCATTGTTTCAGTGAGCAGCTCTCACTTCTGTCCTGGGAGAGGGGGAAAAAGGTCTAAAGGAATGCAGACAGTATGAGCCTTATCAACTGAAGGCCTAATCGTATGCTCACCCTGGGCCGCTGTTGCATTCTTCTGCGTTGCTGCCACAAATGGGCAGTAGCATGGCACAGAGGACTCTGTCAGCTCTAGTAAGTTGGCAGTGGGGGTGTCATGAGCAGGGAGAGGAGGGTAGGAGAAATTTCAAGGTGGATCAGGAGAGGGTATCTCAGCAGCACAGGCATGTGCCAGATCTTATCTCCTCTTTCTCAAGCTGCCCTGCCTCGTTTCTCCTTGAACACACGCCAGCAAAATGGCTGGTGTATGTCCAAGGAGATCAATAGGCGATTGGGCAGCCTATTAAGTAAATATTTATTAAGTAAATAAGTAAAAATAAGTAAAAAATAAGTAAATATTTTAAAATAAATAAAATATTTACCTCCTGCAGGTTGTCCAATTGCCCTCTTGCCATAGAATGTAGCACACGCTCTGTCAGCACGGCTGCATCGGCACCAATGGTGGGGGGATAGCATTGGGCAGTGAGTATATGACTAAGAACAGCTGAGACATGGAACATTAGAATGTATGTTGGGAAAAAAAACCCTAGGAAAATGGAGGGGGAAGAGGAGATAGAGGGAACTGGCTTGCTGAAGCCCCTAATAACTTACAGTAAGTATCCTGGTGGTAGGGACTAGTGTGGAAGGTACCCCTTTTGCTGTTCATAAAACAAATGACTCACAAGGCAGACAGCAGTTGACCAACCCAACGGTTCATAGCACTGCAGGCAAACCAGACAGATGCTTCATAATTTGGACTCCCAATATTTTGAGTCACAACCCTGTTTCATTTCTTTTTATTTAATTAAAAAAATCAAAGTAAATTGCAATACCATTTAAATACATAAATTTACAAATAGGTCCAAAACAGGACTAAAATATTCTTTGAATATTGTGCTTTCATAGATACATAAGAAAATTAGCATATAAAAATACTTTACAAGGAATACACTCTAATATATGGATAAAAATACACATTTAAGTAATGCATTTCATTTTCATATCATTCAAAATGCATAGGAAGGGATACAAGGACCAATTTTTTTTAAAGCCTTATTAAAAGTCTTCATTAAAAACCTATTTGAAGCCACGTTGAGCTTCTGCCATTCTGAGAATATTGCATATAAAAACCCCTTTTCTGCTCAACTGTCAATGCTCCGCAGTTTCTTTTATGGCACATTATCTAGATTATGGCAGCAATGGTATGGAATATTGCATACTCTGAGAAGAGAGAATGGCTACAGCTAGACACAGCCCAACGGGACTCCATGCACATCGTCAGGAAATCACTGATACTTTGACACGGGCCAGGAAGTGGAGTAGCAAAAGAGAAAGACACAACCATAGCTTGGTCTGGGCTCAGACCTGGCCCTCGCTTGATCTAACAGGGACAGTTTCCAACCTGTACTCAAACACAGCGTCTTAATATGCATCAGAAGGGTACAAAAAGAAAAACAAAGGTAATATAAAGGAACAAAATGAGCCAGTTCCCCAGGTCAAGGACTGAGTCAAGTTCCCAAGAAAGGGTCATTTGAACAAAAAATTAATCCACAATAAAGTGCTATTCCAGAAACTGGCACAGGCAACTGTACCGGCCGCAGAGAAATTTGCGAGCCCTGGCATTTTTGGCATATGCCAAGACATGAAAAGAAAAGATCATGGCCTTGTTTTCAGTCCAGCTAGTTTGCTGCAGGCAAATCATTCCATCAATGTGGATATAACACCCATTATCACTAGGAGGGGATTTGGTTGGGGGAAGCAGATGCAGGGCAGCAGATCACAAAGGTATCGTGCTTACAAGCCTTGAAGAAGTTCACTATTGAAAACCGAGGGCTGCTGCTATGGGTGGCTACAACTGGGTGTCAAACGTCATCGTCAGCAGTGATAAAAACGTACACACTTGTATTTGCACTAAGACAACCCACAGAGGGTGCACTGGGAGACACAATATCAATCTAGCAGAGGATGTCTCATGCCAACAGTGACAAAGGGACACAAGGCTTCCCCCCTGCCCGCCCTACACAAAGGACTGGGGTCAGGGCAAAGAGGTTGGTGCGAGTGGCTCATGTTCAGCTGTCTACTCACAAGAACAGATAAGGGAGTTCAGTGAAGAGTGATCTTCCTGTTGCCCTGTGTGTGCACACAAGATGAGTGGCGGTTCAGAGAATGACTCCGCTCCATGTTGTGGTCTACATTATTTCTAAGTTACAGTAGATGAGGAAAAGTGAACAACTTCTGTCTTGGAAAGTGCTTCTGTTGTGTCCCAAAGAACAAATGGAGAGAGAGAGAGAGAGAGAGAGAGAGAGAGAGAGAGAGAGTGAGTGAGTGAGTGAGTGAGTGAGAGAGATTAAGTGTTTGAGCTCCATCCATGGGCACACTATAAAATGGGGACCATGTAAAAAGTAGCAAGTGAAATCTGCTATTGGTTTTAAATGGAATTCAATGTGGTACAGTGATAAGCGAATATGTGTGGGTCCAGGAGTGAATTGGAAAAAAGGAGACAAGATTCTTGCAGTGGTTTAAGAAAAGGCCATGGGAAAGTTCAGGGATGGCTTTCACAAAAACAAGGGGGTTATTTTAAACTTTACTGTACATGATTTCACAAAGCAAGCAACAAGATAGCACCATGTATCCAAGCCCTTCAGACTGGGGCAGAGAGATGGCCCACTCCCCATCACCCCATGCCCTGGAGAAGCTCAGGCATACCATGAGCAAAAGGATGCTCCTCCTACAGGTGAGTTGTACCTGTGGATGCTGCTTTCTGCCATCACCACTTGTGTTGACCCAAACCAACGCTCTTCATCTACCTCAGCTTGGCCTTAGCCAAGTCCAAGAAATTTCAAACACGACTAACGGGAGACCCATTCCTTCATGGCAGGTAACGCTACACAGAGTCATCACAAAAAAATACCAGTGCAAAAGAAAAATTGAAAAAGCACAACAGACATCCAAGAGCCCCTTTTCCCCTTCAGGACCTCAAGGACAGCTGACCACTAGTCCACGACCATTCAGAACGTCTGTGTGTTTGCCTTGACCTCCATGCTGGCAGATTGCTGGCCTGGCAAATCCCCATGCTCATCCAGCCGAGCATTGGCAGCAAAGGCCAGGGGATTTCGGCTGATCACCAGGTCCAGTTTGTGTCCTGCCTCGGATATCAGAGGAACAGCCAGGCAGCAATCAAAGTCCCTTGTTCGGATGCGATTTACCTGAAGGGATTGGAGAAGATTCACAGCAGGTTAAGCAAACAACAACAGCAGTAATGAAAAAACCCATACCGTCAGCTGCAAAACTCAACAATACTCTGTCAGTTATTTCTTCAAAATGGAAGGGGGAAAAATCTGTTTCAAGTTTGACCACTCAGTCAACTGCAATACAGAAGTTGTATACAGGTTACATACGAAACCCAGGCTGGATTAAATCATGCTATGACAGGCAAGAAAAACTCAATCCTGGAGCCATTAAGTTCCCATTTCATGTAGGGATTACAAGCTGCAGCAGATCAAATATCTTTCCCCCAAAACATAGTTTCTGATGGCAGCCCCATCAGATTTTTGATACCACTGTATTTTCCAGAGTGGGGGTCAGAAGAGTGTTTTGCCACTAAACCCAAGTGGTCAGGATCCATAATAAACTTGGCACCAGGCTGCAGTCAGGGCTTTCCAGTTAATGAAGTGCTTAGACATGGCAACACAGACAAATTTGCACCATTACACAGTACATATACATTATGAGCAGAATCCGAGAGAGATAAAACATGTACCCTATATACTCATATATCAGTCTAAAAATTTATGCCTTAAAATTGACCCTGGAAATGACTTATACATGGGGCTTCTAAGAACAGCTGCATGGTGGGAGGGGGAGAGACTGGGATGAGAAGCAGGACGCATGGGGTGGGTAAAGCCCTTGCTCTGAAGCAGCACAGAAACGGAGCTCTTCTCCAAACCGGAAGAAAGGTGAAGGAGCTTATGGGAGTTGTAATCTTTGTGAGGGCTGCTGCTATGGAAGTAGAGTACTGTACTCCTCACAAAGCCTTCACCTTTTCTCCTGTTTGGAGAAGAGCTTTGTTTCTGTGCTGCTTCAGAACAAGGTAAAATAACTTCCTTTCTTCCTGTTTGGAGAATTTCTGTTGCTGCCTCAGAACAATCACTGGTCATTTTCAAGAATTCAAAGAATATCATACACCCCTAAGTTTTGCCCTCAACTTATTCATGGGTCATAACAAATTCCATAATTTTTGACTTAAAAATTGACCTCAACTTATCCATGAGGTAAGTAAGGAATCTTTCTGTTTTTCATCTCTGACTCTAATGAGCAGAAAGTTTTTTGTTTTGCATCATGGACGATGAAACTGTATGCACATTTTTAACCCTATCTTGATGGTAAAAAAAATTCATAGGGTTGCCAGGGACAAAATAAAACTGCTTCAGTAGCCATATCTGAGCCTTCAGTTGCCAAAGGACAAGAAGCTTAACCATAGACCAGTGCCTGGGCAGTCACTTTGTTTTTCAGCCTCCTCTGTGCCAGGATTTTTTATTATTATTATTATTATTATTATTATTATTATTATTATTATTATTATTATTATTATTATTTGTGCCATTCTCCATGGTGCTGCTTATAAGTCAAACTGATCTACAGAATATTGTGCTGCGCTGGGGAAAATAATGGAGCTTGTAAGGGGCTAAAGACCAACTAGTACAAGAGACAGAATCCATTCACTGTTAAAGCTTCCAGTCTGTATTTTTCACTCTCCCTCCATGCCAGTACAGTAATTCTCTTCACCCTTTTCCCACCTCTTGTCTGCCCCAATAAAGCTGTCATTGTTGCCACTTTCTACCCTGCCAGCAACATAAGCAAATAACACTGGTAGAAAGACTCCCAACCTAGCCACCAAAAGGCAGAGAGGGTTTTCCTAGGGGCACAGCCCTGAGAAGCAGGGGGAGAGGAGAGACACCCATAGGAAAAACTTGGGCAGGAGTATGAGGAGGACAGAATTGAAGCTCAGGTTGAGGGAAACAGACGTGGAAATGTGGAAAGAGTGATGTGACTGCCTTCTGTCTTTGCATCAATGAAACTGCTCAGCAGGAGAACAAAAGATAGAGGAAAAACAAGAGGACTTACAGTGTAGTTAATCTGTGGAATTCACGGTCACAGGATATTTCAACAGTGCAATAGAGCAAATAAAGATTGCTTGCGTTCGCTTTTTTAAATATCCTTTAGGATCTTCTCAAAAAAAGCCAATTTCAGTTGCTTCACTTTTTCCATTTGTTGTATTTATTACCTGAAGGACTCTGTCATAGGGCTTGAGTCCACATTGGTCAGCTGGTCCATCTGGACGGATCATATTCACATAGACTCCTTTTTCCAGCAAACCATCTGAGACACTGAATCCAAAGTCTTCAGTCTCTGGATCTTTGTAGACAGTCATCTATAAGAAAAAAGAAAGTCAATTTGGCAAAACCAACTGTACCAAACAACTGTTGATGTCAGGCAAGCTTCGTTGGAATGGGTATTCCATATACAAGGTGCCACAACTAAAAAGACCCTCTAAGCAATCCTTATCTACCTTATCTTAGCCTTATCTACCTTATCCTTATATCCTTATCTCAGGTGATAGGGAGGACAGTGACCTGGAAATAGGGACTCAGATTAAAATGGAGGCATGGGATCAACACATTTTATTTAAAGAACTGCACGATTAGCTCCATGCACCCAAGGGAGATCTGAACTGCTTGAACAGCAACCACCACCACCTGCTTCCTGGCAAAGCTCTTTTGAAATTGAGGAAAGTTTGAAAGGCAGCTTATGATATGGCATGGGAACATACCTCAAAAAGGAAAAAGAAAATCAAAGATTCCACCAGGCATAAAGCCCTTGGACATGACTAAGTAGCTCTTTGGATCCAAGCCAAAATGCAGTGTTGCATTGGGGTAACTACAGAAGTGGATACTTGGAGGAATATGTATAGTGATCGGGCTTGATGAAAAAGGTGTGTTCTCTGGTCTTGCATAAATCAATTCAGAGATTATTCATGAGAACATGAACAGGCTTACTAAGCAGTTCAAGCTTGTAGGTTAAGCACAGGTGTCAAAAAAACCCCGGACACATCCAACAGGTCCAGCTTCCCAAGTACTGTATACATTCAACCACCTGGCTCCAGGAATTTATCATGGCTCCTTCAAAACAGTCCTCATTAGCTGCAAAGGCTAATCCACGATTGGCTTTTGCTCACCAAGGGTGGATATATTCTGACCATTATCTCCTTTAATCTTGTTAGCCTCATTCTCTAATGATGACCAGGGACCTTAGCAGAGAAGACTTCGGATGTCAAGATTTGGCATCGCTAGTTGAAAGACTCTCTGAGCTCACGGAAAGAACACTTAATTGCTAATCTAGCACAGGAAGGCAGAGACAATGCTATCCAAAAGGTCACTTGGTCAGATGCCGCAGGGCTCTGCCGTTAAGTCACAGGTTCTTAGTGGAAAATGGTGGCACGGTAGCTGTGGGATAGGCTTGGCCACAATTGATCCCTCTGGTTCTAACAGCTGCAAGAGATATCCAGGAAAGGAAAGAGGGCTATAGGTTAATACATGCTGAGATTGTTATAATTCAGGGCAGCATCTCATCCAATGATTTGTACTCCAGTACAGATTCGAGACTGCAAAATAGACTGTGTCAGAGTTGTAAAGGATTCTCTCCTGCTTGCTACTTCCATTTAATTTTAAAAAGAGACCCATGGCAAACACGACATGCACGCACCCTTTACAAATGGCAGGGCATGTGTGTATTTTCTTCTAATCAAGTATTTTTAACCTGACTACAACGTTTCGTACAAGAAGCTGCCCTTAGAAAGGCCTTGCAAAGAAGGAGCATCTTTTTAGTTAACCAAGATTTGCTCCAGACATTTGTATTTTTGGAAAGACTTGAGTCAAAATACACCCTGAGCTGTCCAACGCATTGTCAAAGCTTCAGGAAGAGAAGCATTCAGCAAAACAGAACAATAAAATGACCTATACAGCCTTTATAAACTTTCCTCCAACTGTGACTAAGACCTACCAGGTCCCGATCACCTTCATAGCTGATGCTACATAAACAATACCACCAATGTCACCACTGGCACTGGGGGGGGGGGACATAAATAAATATGCAGCAAATTAAACAGAGGAGAAAAAATAAATGCAAATATGGGACTCCGGTATTAGAGTTATTTAACATCTGCCTTCAGTAACAAAGATGAAAGCTCATAGAAAT